>CM031238.1:290608852-291884336 GCA_018340775.1 Taxus wallichiana var. yunnanensis
AAAAATGACTTCATGATTAGTAAAGATTCTATGGACTAGTATGAGTACTAAGACTCAATAAAGGTTTATTAGTTATAGGGGAAGCTATGTTTGATCTCAAATAGATGACATAGATATCAAGGGAGTGGTAAGACAAAGTGAAAATGATTGCAAAGCAATTTTGATTGATAAAATGCATTTTATTATTTTATTAAACTTTACATTTGTAAGTTATAGGTTCGTGAAAACATACCAAGATAAGGGATTAGGTTGAGTTCACTCAAGCATGAATTAAGGATGAAAATACTCGAGACAATGCTTCAAGGAAGTGAAGAAGTGTTTAATCCCTCTCCATGGCTTGTAAGGTAAGAACTCTACCTCTTGTGTTTTCAGTAAGAGAGGGATAGAATAATCCTAGGGAGACTTTGGAGGTTGTGTCTTAGATAAGATTTTAATTTTTGGACTGAATACATGTGATTTAGGACAATGATCCTAAAATTGTGGCATGATATCTATCAAGGAAAAATTATTGTTTAGCATGGTATAGACCTAGAAGAGGTTGATAAACATGTTTTGAAGACGAAATTGGAGAATAATACACTCAAGGGGATTGTTTTTAGGCTCATATCAGGTCCATAGGATCATCATATGTTGATGAAGGAGTCAAAGAAGACCAAGTTCAATCCCAGGGGTAGTTATTTGAGCAAGTAAGTTAGTTTTACATTGTTGTCATTGTTCTAGTCTTTTGTTTTCATTTCTCATGTTGTGTCATCATAGTATTTTTTTAATAGATGTAAAAGGGGAGAGAATAATCATAAACCATAGGTATTTTTCTTGTTAGTTGCCATCAATGTTTCTTA
The DNA here is from genome assembly GCA_018340775.1 of Taxus wallichiana var. yunnanensis. NCBI lineage: Eukaryota > Viridiplantae > Streptophyta > Pinopsida > Cupressales > Taxaceae > Taxus > Taxus wallichiana. The sequence goes on from CM031238.1 coordinate 290,609,692, forward strand.
ACGTGGTTGCCATTAATGACAAAGGGGGATTTTTTTTGCCAAATGTGTACTTGTGTTTTTATTGATTTCAAAGCCATTGATGGAAGAGGGTGACATGGTTTTATATGATTCTCCATGATGTTTTAATCATATGTCAAGCATAAAGGTTGATTGGTAGTTTTAGGATTTGGTGAGTTCTATGTTGTCCTGGATCTTGGTTTGGTATGCATAGTCACAACATGAGTCCTCCCAAGTTGAGTGAATATTTTCATGAGGTGAAAAAATGTTGGTATGATTTTTCATGAGTCTATATGAGTCGAGTAAGAGGTCAAAAAGGTCATTTCATGGTGTTTCATGGTTGAGTCAAGTCATTCTAGTCCTATTCCTAGCCCTGGAACATGTAAAATGAGTTGGAGGTATGATATTTGGACCTAATCAGTCATGGTGGAGCATGGTAGCAACATGGTGACATTGTATCTGAGGTGTATGGTGATTTTTAGGTCAGTTCTTAGAGGTTTGGTGGTGTTTCAGGGTCCTTGGGAAGCAAGAGGTGAGAAACAGGCAAATAAGCATGGGTAAGTCTTAATAGATGGGGAATTTCAAAGCTATTACGGTTAGATGGTGAGTATGAAAAGTTATAGGATTTTTTCATGATGCTTCATGAAATTTTTAAGACATTTTAAAGAATTATTTGCAAGATATGTCATTTTTGGTAAAATCGGGTGATCTTGAAGCAAAAGATGACCTTCGATGTTTGTTGTGAGTTATGTGATTTGCATGGGGTCCCGATATCTTTGGCATAGCTTCTTAGGTGAGTTATGAAGTTTTCAAAAAAATAATGATCTGTTGGCGTATTCCATTGGCAAACATGTCTATTCACCTTCCCATATGACCTGTGACCTTCCACGTTCTAGTTGTCGATTGGGATTCTTCTCTCCTCCTTCTCGAGTATGTATATATATGAATGTAATTTTTTTTTCATCATCAAATGTAATCTAAAATTATTCATTTATTAACATTGGTATTAGAGTTCCTTGACGTGTTCTCATCCTGTGCAAAGATCTAGATACCCATTTTTCTTGGACATGGAGTATTGGCAATTCAGACATTACAAAACAACATAATGGCCTCCACCTTACATGCCTTCACAGCCATCACCATGAGCTCATTTATTAGCGAACTAGTGAGTAGAAAATTTGGATTTGGAGCATCAGAATCTCTTATATAAGGAGATCATAGGAGGATTGGCTCTAACATAAAATACTTTGTTATTCTCATGTGCTTTCTCTTAGCATTTATTTGCAATGTTCAATTTGTACCTTATTACATCCATGCAGGATTTCTAATAAATGTACCCATGATTAAGTATTTTCCAATACCCTCCTCAAGTTATTATGTGAGCAATGCATTGAACATGGGAAGTTATTTCTGGTCGTTGGGAATGAGGACATTTTTACTTCTCTTTCCCACTCTTTACGTGGATATTTGGCCCCCTTCCCATGTTTATATATTGTTTTTTAATGGTGAGTGTCCTTTATTTCTTGGATACACATTCCACCCAAACGCTTTCTCTGTCTCATACAACATATGTCAATATGGAGGATTGCTTTTAGTTGACCCCCTCCAAATAAAGTACCTGCGTGGTGATATTTTTGGTGCCCCGTATTGAACAAAGGAAACGGCCAAGTAACCTACCAGCTGAATAACTCCTTGCAACCCCAGATCTGTATTGAGAAATCAAGTACGTGGCTTGAGACCTGGGTGGTAGTTTCAAAGACTCCTTAGCAGAGATAGGGGTTTCAGCAGAAAATTCTTGGTAGAGATAGAAAACGTAGGAGAAAAGGCATGGAGGAGCAGTTTCTGACCTGTGCACCTGGTAGTGACCTCAAATGTGAAATGTTTGACAGTTGTGTGTGGTAATTAAGGACCTGCATACTCCTAATATTTACGTGAATACCTGCGACCTGAAGCACAAGAAGACCAAGGAACGTGTAATAAAATTCTTACAACGACCTCGAGAACGAGAGACTTGGCCTCCAAAGGCATAAGGAAGTATTTAAAAATCAGTTAAAAAAGAAAAAGAAAAGAGGCTTAAATAGGAGAAAACACAAGTTCAGAAAAAAACCCCTTCATTCATTCATCAATTCGTTATAAAGCTATAAAAATGAGCGTGAAAAACTGGCCTATGATCCCATACAACAGTCTGAGAACATGAAAGTCGTGCCCAGAGATTTTAGCAACATTGTAAGCAACCATAGAGAAGTGCAGTATTGGAGAGAGCCGAAGTCAAGCCCATAGGAGTGGTCATATCTACTCCTCTCCGGTCTCCACCGCTCCCGACATAATGGACTGAGTCTTGTTCAATATCAAGATAGAGAAGAGTCATGTCAAGCTTGTAGAAGGATACGATGTAGATAATGAATGCGAGATCAAATGCCCTCAGGCACATCCGTGTTGCACAACACGAGAATCAGATTTTTATAAATGAGAGCACATCTATCACAGAGATTCGAAGAAATCCAAACAAAGTCCTTACCACATGAAGCAGATAGGACACATCGCAACGTAACAAGATGATGAATCTAGAAAAGATGATGATGATTATTTCAAGGTTAGTTTTATAAAAATAATGGAATAAGGGGGGAATGTTGGAGTATTCCATTAGAAAACATGTTTATTGAGCTTCCCATTTGACTGTGACCTTCCATGTCCTAGCTGTCCATTGGGAACCTTCTCTCTTCCTTCTCAAGTGTGTATATATATGAATGTAATCGTTGTTTATTATCATCCAATGTAATCTAACTTTAATAATTTATAAACATGATCTAGTTTTTCCATCATAGTTTTATGAAAAATCGTTAAGAAGATAAGTTTCTTTGACATTGTACCTAAATCCTAGCCCAAAGTGATTTGAGACAAATTGAGTATACTAGACCTGTCTTGATTCCTTTTGCTAAAGTAATGATAACATGTTGTAGATGACTCCTCCATATTTCCATACGAGATACTATTTTTGTTATGATGGTATGTGGAGCTTGACTAATAATGGTTTTAATATTTGTGGTTTTAGATCATCGAGGTGATGGGGTTTTGAGCTAGCTTTATGCTTGTTTGATGGTTTTGGGCATGGAGGACCTACATGGGTCCATTATTAATATTTTAATGATTGTGTTGGGATTTTTGTAAGATGCATTGGTCTAACCAAAGGTTCAGGACTGACCTCCTTTGTGTTTGAATGAAGAAAAACATATAAAAGCAATGTTTTGAGTTCATTTTTGATCTATTGATCCTAGAGGGAAAAATGCAACCTAGGTAGAAGTGTGAAAGCTGATAAAGGGTAAGATTTGAGAGCTGAAGAACTGTGTGACAAGTTAAATAATGTTAATGGGCATTTGAGAAATGGTTTGAATCTAAGAAAGGTTGTGAAAGAAGAAGATAGAGCGAGATGGAGGAATGAGGGTTTGACGATGTATGTATGAGCTGAATTTTTTATCTCCATCAGTTTTGATTGAAAAAAATATCTTCATCTTCAAGTGGTTGAGTATATGTTTATTTATCTTAAGATTTTGTATCCTCCTTGTGGAGCGGGTGCTTCACTAAATTAGGGGTTGGTGCTCTATGTAGGATTAGTGCTCTACTAAAGTAGGGGTTAATGCTCCTTGTGAAGCTAGTGCTTCACTAAATCTCTTTAATTTGTGTAATATAAGCATATTTTCACTGGGTTTTCTTCCCCTTGATGTTTTCCCACTTAAATTTGGTGTTTATGTGTAATCTCTTACTCTTTCTTTTGTGTATGGTTGATTCAATGCTTAAGTAAACATGCGTATGGTTAATGTTTGAATGATTATTTCTATGAATAGTAATTAATAATAATTAGAAATGGAATAAAGTTTTAATAAACCGATTCACCCCCCTGAGTCTCTTGTGCTTCAAACACTTTTACCTACTTATACATGTATTACTCTTATTTCTCATACATAGAACTTTGACTAATTTCGCTCTTCTTTTGTAGGTTTATCCTTAATACGTAGCAAGAAGCAACCTACATCAGCAAATACAAGCATAATAATAGGTACATGCCACACATATGCTTCACGCCTAGGTCTACTTCCCTTTTTCCTAGTCTACATGCTTCACTTTGTCATCACTTCATGCTTCACTTGTCTACTTGGCACATTATTCACCACACTCTCTATAGGATCATACGCTATGCAACTTCTATCTCGCATTATGTTATCGAGTATTCAATCAATAGAATAAAGTGGGGGTAAAATGTAGACACAAAATTTATGCACTTGGGTACCTTTCTAGGTTTAAAAGCATGTTAGCATTTACATGATTCCTAAGCAAGAAAAGTAGTAATTGAAAACTCCCTTTAGCCTTTTTCTTTGTCTTCTGCACTTTTATTGACTTTATACATCTTGCACTCTTGTCTACATTCGACTATTTTAACTTTCCATGGCATCGACACCATCGCCCAATCGGACATTAGCATCGTGCACTCCTTTCCTCATGGGTGCTCATGTCCCTTTTTACCTCTTTCTTACTCATTTGGACCCCTTTCTCTTCTTAATCACTTTTTACTACTTTGGGCTAGCCTTTCGATTGTGAATTATGAAATTCAAACAATGGAATTATATAAATACACGCTTTGTTTTCAAAACAAGGGACCAAGCACTAAGCATTACTATCATCACCTAAGCTTGCATTCCAAAGGCACTAAAGCACTTCAAAGGCATCCATCTAGCATCCATTCAAGGGATAAGGGATGCATAATTTTGTATACATAGTGTAGGAAGGGGGATTATATTCTATTCCATCCACACATACTATTATAGTGTTTTATTCTAGCTACAACCCGCTATCAAGTGTAACTTTCACAAAGGAATCCTAGGGCATTATTCTTACACACAAACACACATAAGAACTACATGGAGTCTAAGATGTAGTGCAACACTCGATCATAAGTTCACTCTTAGAGTGACTGTCGAGGTTAGTCTGACTCCCCATTCTACATTTTCCTTTTTAGGTTTGATGTGGTTTGTGGTATGTGGAAGTGAAATTATTTTCTTATAGGTTACAAGTACTTTTGGTGATATATAAGTGAATACCATGCGATCAACATGAAACAACTATGAAAACCTTACAACATAGAAGAAAACAAATCTTGAGCCCCTGCACAGTCATCAACGCCAAAATTTACTCATCAATGTCTGGGTGCCTCTGTTCTACACTAGGTGGCTCTGTATGGCTCTGCTCCTGAGTTCCAAAATTTATAAGGAACAATTATGATGTTTTTGCATCCTTTCCAGAAATTTACCATGCCTAGATCATTTCCATATTGCATGGATATTAGGTAAGTCATATTATCTCCCTCCATTGCTTAGGGTTTCATACTTTACATTTAATTTTTCTTGTCTCATATTGTATATTAGCAATTATACATCATTAAAAACAATAGTTACTCTATAATAAGATTTAATTCAAATCAAACTAAATCATCAAAATATCATAATTTAACAAAAGCATCTATTTTCCTAATTTAAAACAAATTGGTCTAACATAAGATAAGAATGCTTAATTAATATGTTTTCCCCACTTAAATGTACATTATTGTATACTATCTTATCAATTTTAAGAACACGGGCTTATGAGAGTTAAAACTAAGTATAATTTAAAAATAAATAAACAATCAAAAAATTATATCTGAATCACACAAATATAGAATAATGTGGTTAATTACAATTAGAAATCTAGAATTACAAGAGCATGAGTAATGAAGGAGTCAACTTGATCCTTCCTATTTTGCAATTGGATGAAGATTCCTAAGGAGTTCAAAAATGTATAAAAGAATCATAACAAACATAAAAACATAATTTGTAAATAGAATCATTAGAATTAATCTCTCAATTTTTTTCATCCATAGAGGGAAGGTTCAAGTTGCCAAATCTATCTTAGGGTAGTTCAATGCCATTGAACTTTTATTGTGCTAAATTTCCTAGGCTCAAACAATGTGTTTATATTCATCATATTATATTCTTCGATAACCTCACTCATCTTTCCACATCGATGCATGATAATTTTTATTTTTCATTTCTTTTCTTAAAACTCTACCAGCACTCAAAGAATATGAAATGGAAACTCTTATATTATTCCCAAACCAAACTTCCAACTACCACAAAAGTAATAACATATCATTTTGAATCATGGCTAATGTAGTTGTCCACATGATATTGAAGTGTATTTGCTTTTCTTTAGCCCTATATGAGAAACCAATGTAATAATATGATTCATTATTTTGACACAAAACACTTGAAACATGTAATTTATACGTGGGTATCCTTTAGATTTGTATGTAGGGTTAGAGTGTTCTTAGAGTACTTTATACATGTATAGTCTTTACAAGAAATGATCTTTAAGTGTTTCTTCTTCCTCTTAAATGACCTATATGGGTAGTTTTACATAGTAGACTCAATTTAAATTTCCTTCACATGCCGACCTTGAAATCAAACTTAGGTCAAACCAAAGGAGAGGATCCAATTTAGAAAATTAGCATTAAAATAAAAGGGGAATTTTTTTCCAACCAAACCTATATCGAGATAGATTCGACACTATCAAACCTCTACTACTGAGTCAAAATATTAGAGACATATCAACATGAAACATAGACATGTCTATAGAGGTGTAGTGATCGTCTTAACAAAACTAGAAGTGATCACAATAGTGTGTAATGGGAAAATGTTGGTGATTAAGGTGATGTCAAGAAGATCAAAAATGAGAAAGGGTGTCAAACAGAGCAACTTTTATGCTGAATTTTAGGGTGTATTGAAAGTTTTCATTAACATTTCACATGCCTTGTACTAAAAAATAAAGTACTATAGAATGCTCCCCTTAGTGTGTGCATTACATTAAAGAGATAAATATAAAATACACATCTACACTTACCTTTGAGATTGTTGCATAGAGAAAGGAAGTTGTAGATAAACATCTAATTTTCAATGACATGTGTGAATACATGTAGTCATATGCAAATGGAATGTAGTTCAATGTCTCGAAAATTTGAAAATATGATAATTGATTTGAAAATTTTAAAACATCGAACAATTTGAAGAATTAAAAGGAGAAAATGAGCAAATACACCTAGTGGTACATGAACTTTTTGCTTTCAGGTCTAATATTTGAAGAGTGCCATGGGGTTTCTCGTGTCTCAAATGGAATAAACTACTAAAACTATGGAGATGCCTCTACTAATCCGGAGATGATGGTATGCGGTAAAACTATTAAAACTATAGAGATACCCCGCCAATGTTAACATAGGGCTACACTATAATTATTTAAATGTGAAGATACTCTCATTAAATGGAGGAAAATATTGCGTGGAGAGAAATTTCATGGATCCCAATTGACCTTATTGTATCTTAAGAAAATCTATAAAACAACTAATTTTTTTACATGAATCTATTGAATATTTACAAATATTTTATGACTAATCAAGTATATATTCTAACATGCTTGAATAGGTATATAAAAGCGAGAACTTGCATTATACTAGACAACTTGACTTCATTTTCATTATAGTTTGTGTGTTTTTTTAGGAAAGATTATACATCCTCCTAGTACCCTAAGGGATAACACAAATGTGCAAGACAATTGCTTGTGCAGATAGTTGACATATGCTGTTGGTGTACTATGGGTAAGAGCACTTAGTGAACATAAATATCCATGACCCGGACACCAACAAAAACAAAAGAGCGACTCAGCCCTCTCTTTATCATCTATTACTCCCAAATTAGAATTAAACTTAATTAGTGTAACATATGGATATATATTGACTACAATATGAGGAACGTTAATTAATTGATAAACTTTTCGATCCAAAATCAAAAGAAAAACCAAATCAGAGAACGGTATAGCTTATCGATAGCGTCTTTTCAATGCATTTTTAACAATTCAAATTTCATACTTTAACCACACCGGCGACTTTTACAATCCTTTCAAGTGAAATCAGAGTTTCTGGTGCATAGATTACTGGTTTCACCATGTCCATATTTGTCAAATATGATGATTATCTGGATTACGAAGAAAATCCCATGGAATATGAAGGCACAGCTGATAATTATCACATCTTCGACACACTCAATTTTGACACGATAAAAAATGAAGCCCCAGATTATAACAAGATTAATTTTGTAACAAAAATGTTCAATTGTGACAGGAATTCTCAACCTCAATCCACATCTTGTGTTAGCAGCCTAATTTCTGTTCCTGTGAAGGAGAACAAAAGAAAAATAATTGTTTTAGATATTGACAACACACTGGTCCATGCAAGCTTTTCTCCAATCCCACAGTATGACTTTATTATAACTGTCCCAGGCATGGGTGAATGTGCCGACACTCTTTCTTACCATGTACAAAAAGACCAGGGTGGACCTGCTATTGCAAAGATTAACACAGTATAACTATATAATCATAGTTTTCACTTCTGCCCAAAATGCATATGCAGATGCTATTCTAAACAAACTTCAAAGGGATAATAATATGACCGTTGATTTTCGCTTGTATAGAGATTCATGCACCATGATGGTAGTCCAAGATGATGAAGAAGAAGAAGAAGCAAAAGAGAAAGGAGAAGAAAGAATGAAAGAAGAAAAATTTGTAATTGTAAAAGACCTTTCTAGGCTTGGCAGCGACCTAAAGAATGTTATCATTGTTGATGATGATCCAGCTGGTTATATATTCCAGCCAGAAAATGCTGTTCCTGTGAAAGTATTCAATGGGGATTTGACAGACCGAGATCTATGGAAAGTCATGGATTTATGCAAAGTAGCAGCAACATGTGGGGATGTAAGAGAAGCCATAAGAGCCCATGCTTTTGTCACCAATATTAATGAGAAGTATGCTTGCAGCTTACGTCAAAGACAACGTGAACGTGAACGCCACCTTTGTAGATTTAATTTATCAAGAAACAAGAAAACAATAGTTTTTGAAATGTTTGATGTTTTGATTTCGACCACCCAAAGCCCTCACCAGCCTTATGACTTCATTATTTCTGTGATAGAAGGTGAAGAAACGGTGCCTTTGTATGTGGCCGTTAGGCCTGGTTTTCACCAACTTTTTGCTGAGCTGCGCAACAATTATGAAATCACTGTTTTCACTGAAGCCCACCATGAGACTGCAGATGTTATTTTGGAGAAAATTGATGTTAATTTTGACATAAGCAAGCGATTTTACAGAGATCACTGCAAAAGGGTTGGCGATCTGTACGTGAAAGATCTTAAGAAGATTGGTGTCGATTTTTCTAATGTTATGATTGTGGATCATAATCCTAGTTGCTATAAATTCCAGCCTGAGAATGGGATCAATTTAAAACGGTTTCAGGGTGATGTTAATGATAGAGAATTATATAAGCTTATTGATTTCTGTAATGTGACTGTGACTTATGAAGATATAAGGCGTGCTATTTGCTTGAATAGGGTGACCAATAATCGCTGATTGTATATAAAATATGATATAATAAATAAAATCATATAACGGTTGTTATAATCACTTTTTTATGTTTGCGGAATATATGATTGTCTTCTATGATTTTATTTCCCCATTTTTTATTTTGAAGAACTATATTTTATTGAATAATCAATAATTGAGGTTTTTTCAATTTAATAATAATAACAAATAGAAATTGTTGTTTTGTTTTAAAGATTTTAAAAATTATATATAACTCTAGTGGAACACTCAAATTCTATTGATATTGTGGTAATTCAGTTATTTTCTTGCCAACTATTTTGATTGTTTATATGACTAGTGGAATAATTTAGTTATAATTATTACTAATACTACATCAAAATTATTAAATATATAACCTTATTATTATATGAAATGGGGTAGAAATTCATTGAGGATTAATAAAGATGTCTTATTTATGATAGGCTAAAAAATAGATCCTATAAACATGAAATAATTGGTTAAATCAATGAAAGTGTGTTAAAATGATGTTGCAAAAGGTTTAGAATGGTAAACATTCGAGTATTTATTTTTAATTGGTCAAAAACTATTTATTACTCCGAAAGGTGTTCCAAATGGGAATAAGGCTTCCCACAACCGACACAATCGAGAAAATTGGAAGGTAAAGATTGCAGGCGGATGACGTTGATGCACGAGACCACCCGATGTTGTCGATCTACATTTTTAGTTAGAAGCATCGATTCACAGGAAGGAAAAATGTGTGATGGCTCATGGCAAATGGGAGATTGCTATGATAATGATGAGTTGATGTTGGATTATGATGTGTACGAGAGGCTTCTCGAGACAGTGTGTTATTATATCGCTAGGGGACCTTGTCTAAGAATCATGTTTCGTGTCCATCATGGAGGGGGAGGTACAATTACATGAACTTCTACGGGGCTAGGGTCCCCGTCCATCCTTACATGCAGAGGATGCTTTACAATCACTCGATGTAAGCGTTACGAGCTAAGTGAATGAATCATGTTCTCTACACTATAGGGTTTAATGTAACGTAATATAATAAAGTGATGGATTTAGATGTTGTATTTATTATCATTATTAAAACATGTGTGTAGTCAATAAAGATTGAATTTTGTCTTTTGTTTCAATTTTGCAGGTACTTTCGTTTCAAATTTGCCGTAATTTTGTTTCAATTTGAAAAATATAGCTAAAAATAAGAGCCTTTTCAAGATGAGAAATAGCTCGTGAGCTAGACATTTATAGTATGGTTTCTATGTACTCTTATTTAGATTTAGGGCTTTCCACAAGTGTAGTGGATGAATGGTGGCTTCCATTTCGAGAGAAGTTATAGAAATAATAATAATTCTTATATATCTCCTTTGTGTGATTCATTAAACAACATAGACTAAAAAAAAAGGTCCTCATACTAGAAGGGGTTGTTTCTAACATTGTTTTAAAAGGGTGAAATTGTTTTCAGTTTCATCCTTTCTTCAATAATATTTCCTTCAGAAAAAAATTCACTCTCCAAAAAGAAGCAGGAATAGCTCTTGTATAAGTCACTTTGTCTTGCGTAATTATTTGTGTACTCCTCTTTTACTATGAAAATATGTATCAAAATGTTGTTATTGTTTAGTGGTCCTATATACTATTTCAGTCTTGTTGATGTAATAAAAACTCTTCTTCTTCAAAAGTAATGTCATTATTCTATGTTTAGTAACTATAAATGTTGGGTAATATTCGATATAAGAAAGAAGCTACGAGTTGTAGAAGGAAGCTATAATTGGGTATAATGCATTGTAGAGCCCTTACCTTGTTATATTTTCATCTACTTGTATGATCTAATGGTTTGTGAAACGACAAGATGAATGTTCCGGAGACACTACTTGTAGATATCGATTTAGAGAGCTCTATAAATCTATGTATGCCACTTATATTCTACACTCTTGGAAGTTTTGATGTGGGTTTTTAAATAGATGAAAATTAGTAGAAAATATCCTTAATAGATGGAATCACTTCCTTATTACACTGAAAGGCATTTTCCCAGTTAGAACCATGGTGCCCTTCGACACTTGTCTTGACGTGCACGAGATCTTAGCCCTCAATTCGCAAGTCATATCTTCGACCTCAAATTCATCATGGCCTTCCATGTGTGTACAAGTATTATAGAATCAAGTTGATTTCAGATTTAGGTGAATACTTTATTTGCACTCAATATATCATTATGTGATTTCAATTCGAAACTCTAGAGTCTTTCGAAATATTTTCCCGTTTTACAAGAATCTCTGCAAAATCTCATGTGATGCCGGATGGAAACTGATTGTGATTAATAGATTTTATCCTTCTTTTCAAGAAATCCTACAAAATCTCCCCACTTATTGGTACATACTTCCCAATTGTCGAAGTCTGATAATGTCGTGAAAAGTGTAATTAAATAAAAACTTAATGTTTTACCTTAATGCATAATGGAAAATAGATAATATATTAAATTTGACCAAATTCTAAATCTCAAAATGTGAATTTAAATATTTGGATAGGATGTAATCATTAACCTACAACAATCAAATCCTTGTTAATTAAAATCTAGGATGTAGATAGGACTGGTGTGTATGGTTTCCCATTTTGACAATGTGTACAGATCATGATTTTTGTATAGATATTGTAGGATTTTTGTTGTAACTCCTCAACTTGCAAAATTAAGTGTGCAAGGTTTTCCTTAATCCTATAGTTTGTAATGTGTTTTATGGTGAGGGACTTTGTTTTCTATCTTGGTTGTGGATTTGGTTTTTATTTTGTGAAAGCATTTATTTGTTGCTCAATTGTTGCACGATGGGTGATAGGACTACTTTATTTTGCATAAATCTGTAATTTCAATGTTTATTTATTTTTTATTTGATTGTAATCTTATTTTCAAAGTTATCAATACTATATATCGTTCTCGTGGTTATTTACATATTTATAAGAAAATTCTTGTAGAAATTATACGAGTCTTATGCAGCGAACAACAAACAAATAATAACTATAACATAAATAAAATAAAGTACCTATGGAAATCGGAATCGCTTTGCATAAATTATTTTAATTCACTTATGTCATAGAGCTTCCGCTCTTTCAATATGATTGGTGCATACAACATTGTTATTCATCTACTTTTCCCATCTTATTTATCTATACCAATTAAAATTGTTTATTTTATATATAAAAATACTATTCCTAAACTTAGCTTCAAACTACTCTAAAATAGAGCTTCCACAAATAGAACTGAGACTTCTAATTCTAACGCATGTTGTGCATGTATGAAACAACTGTTTTTTTTTTTACTTATTTAATTCCTAAAAATAAGACTGAGCTAGACTCAACTACACAACTATGGACTACATGTTAAAGCTAAACTTAGCTTTATAAAAAGTTACAGGAGAGATTAAACATGCATAATTCCAACACCCCCCTTATTTTTGACCTTGTAGTTTTCATTATTTTGGAGTTGATTTTGTATTTCCAAATCTACCATATTAAATTAAGACATCCTTTTTCACAACCTTTGTAAAGATATCAACAAACTGATCTTCAAATCTACAAAACAAGGTTCATTTTAAGAGACCTCTTGGAAATCGGAGGTGGAGAATACCTGGCGAATATCCTCGGAATCGGTTTCATGGGAAGGTGAATTTTTTGGGGGTTGTATGAAAAAATTTCGCCTGATTGTCAAGTGCTGCGATAGAAGGCTGTAGACGTGCGACGGGAGATTTTGCTATCGCGCGTCAAAAAATGCAATGACGCGCATCAACGCACCTCGGTGGCGCGTCGTCAACAACTTGTTGGCGCACGCCAAAGAGGTCTATTGACGTGCATCAATGAGGGTGTTTTCCACAAAGATCCTCATTGGCGCGCACGCCAATAGACCTCTTTTCGACGCTGGTCAACAAGGTTGTTGACAGCGTCATCGAGGTCCGCTGACGCGGCGTGCGTCATTGCATTTTTTTGACGCGTGCGATAGCAAAATCTCTCCCGTCGCGTGTCAGCCTCTCGACCTCTGCTTTCTCATCAAAAAATCTCCGTGTCGTGCATCAACAAACTCTTTGTCATGCGTCTTCTATGCATCAATATCTATTGTACCTCCTTGTCGCGCGTCAACTATCCGTCAAGGTCACACGTCAACAAATAACCCTCATTGGCGCGTCAACAGACCTCTTTGACGCACGTCAATGAGGTCTATTGACGCGCATCAATGAGGTCTGTTGATGCACGTCAATGCATTTTTTTGATGCGCGACAACAAATATCCTGTCGCGCGTCTGTAGCCTCTGCCCTCTTCTTGCGCATCGAAAAAATCTCCATGTCACTCGTCAACAAACTCTTTGTCATGCGTCTACTATGCGTCAATATCTGCAGTATCTCCTTGTCTGCAAACCCTCCTTGTCGCGCGTCTATAATACGGGATATATCATATTGTTGAAAAATGTGAAGTAGAAGTGTTCTACCTGGCGAATAATCTAGGTTTATATAGGGGATATTTTTCAAGGGTAGGCGAAGCCGACCCCTAAAAAAAATTAAAGTGTAATTTTTAGGCGAACAGGTCACTGACCCGTGCAAAAAAATTCACCTTTTCAAAATTTTCAAAAATGGAATATTCGCCATATTACGAATATTCGCCACTAAAATTTTCCCTTACAAAATTCAAGACAAATTTCTTTATTGTTAACCAACACCCTAATAAAATGATACCTCATATCAATATTTTTGTTCTTCTTGTGAAAACATGATTTTTGGGCAATCTTATTGGGTAAGTGCACCAAGTTAGGGGGCCAAAAGGGGGTCTTAAGTGGACGCATTTTTCTGAAAAAAAAAACTTCAACTTGTATGAGTTTTTCAAAATAGTTACACTCAAAATTGGAAGATGTTGTAGAAATATGAATCGTAGCATTTTGAGTCTAGTTTCTAAGCTACTAAATTTTATTGAAAATGGATAATTTTAAGTGGGTCAAACAACTAAAATACCAACAGATGCTCTTGTTTTTGTTAAAAAACATAATAGAGTGACTTTCATGCCCCCCACCATTTTTTGAGCACCATTTAGTATTTTTGAAAACCCTTTGGTAGAAAGATAGCTAGGAGCATCTAGTTTGGGATCCATTTTTAAATATTTTTTTAGCGAATATTTTTTTATTTATGATTTTTCTAGTACAAAAATTTATGTTTTGAAAAATAACGGAGCTCCGACCGTGACCCTCCCCCTCTTAACTACCTAAAAAATATTGAAAACTAGATTTGTTTTTTTAATATGTATAGAATTATGCCTAGTTTGGGCTAGTATAATTTTTTTAAAAATTTGATCGCCTAAAAAAAAGATACACCATGAAAGATAGACATATTTACACTTCAAAAAATAGCTATAAAAAGGCATAGTTAGAAAATAAATAATATGGAAACCTTATATTAGTCTCAAAAATTTGAAAAATTGTATTTTTAGAAAGAAAAGACTCTTCTACGTCATGGTATAATTTTTTTATATGGATCGATTGTTTTATTTTAATTTATCATAGAGAAAGTGGCATTTTTACATTTTCTTGTAAAAGCATGTTGTTTGTTGTGTTTGTGCAAGTCCATGCCTCAGGCTTGGGGATCCAAACCAGATCCCAAGCCTTGAGACATGACTTGGGAAAAGAGAAAACGGAAAACGCATACACGTTACATAAATTTTTTGACATGCTTCTATTTACATAAATAAATGTTTGAGTATAATTTTTTCATTTATTATTATATTAAAATTTAATATAATAATAAATGAAAAACTTATACTTTAAATTTATTTATATAAATATAAGAAACTAGGGTCACTCGCACCTTATGGAATTAGTCTCACAGCTCCATGAGTCATGGTTTAGGAGATAGTTTTTAAAGTATAATCTAGTTAGTACATAGGTAATTTTTAGGATTTCAGCATTCAACCTAAATCTTTTAGCGTTTAACTTCTACAATCGAAACCCTAAACCATAACCGATAAACCTAAACACTAAACTGTAAACGTTGAGCCCTAAACCCTAAACCTTTAACCATGATCCCTATACCCTAAAACCTAAACTTTAAACATTCAGCTCTTACTCGTGAGCCCTAAACCCTAAACCATGAACCATGAGCCCTAAATGTTAAACCCTAAACCCCGAACTATAAATAATAAATCCTAAACCCTAAATCCCGACCCCTAAACCTTAAACCTTAAACACTTGAATCCTAAACCCTAAACCCTAAACCCTAAGCCTTGAACCATACACCATTATCCCTAAGCCCTAAAATCTAAACCATAAACCCTAGACCACATACCCTAAGCTCTAAGCCCTAAAACCTAAACCTTACACCGTAAACTGTAAACCATAAACCCTAATCCCCAGCCCTAAACCATAAACCCTAAACCTTAATCCCTAAACATTAAATCCTGAACCATAAACCCTAAACCATAAACCCTAAACCCTAAAACCTAAACCATAAACCATAAACCCTTATCCCTAAACACTAAATTCTTAACCCGAAACCCTAAACCCTAAATCCTTAACCTCAATCCGTAAACCCTAACCATAAACACTAAACCATAAACCCTAAATTGAAAACCTAAATCCTAAACCATAACCCTAAACCTTGAACCCTAAACCCTAAACCCTTCACCATGAGACCTAAAACCTAAACCCCAAACCATATTTCATTAATATTTCCTAGTCTTGTGCCTAGAACCATCATTGAGTCTACTTATAGAACTACCTTGCTTATGAGAGGTGGGATAAGTAACTAAATGGATATGACATATACCTTGTGCCTTGTAATGCATATATTACACATCTCTTCCAAACTTGTTTCTCCCCACATATACTTGCACTCTTGAATGTAAATTTATTCACACTCGAAAAAAATTCACATTTCTCATATTTTCATGTAATGTATTATGCAAGCCAGGATGACCCATTAGAAGTGGAAAAAATAACCACTACAACAAAAAATTAATCTTTAAGGAAACAAAAGAAACATAGAGAATATATCAATGCAGAGGTGTAGGATCATAATTGAATTTCTTGTAGTATCCTCTCCTCCAGGAGAAAGATAAAGTTCAAGTGTTCTACTGGAATGGATAGTAAATTTGACAAAACTTCCTAAAGTGTTCAAAATAAGCATAGAAATAGGGGAATGGTTAAGAACACTAAGGGGTTAACAATCATCGAGTAAATCTTTCTTATTTAGTTCTAAATGGGAGTTACCTAGCCTACGACTTAGTGACCTTCCATTCATTGATAATTCCTTATATGATAAACCCATGGATGTTTTCAAAATCCCCTGAACAAAAAGATAGGGGTAGTCATCAATCCTAGTGAAGGGTGTGATGTGATTTCCAAGAAACTTGAAATTCATATAGATTTAGAGGTCATAACATGAATTTACAAATATCTCTATCATTATAAATGGAAGCCAAGTAATAGTGTCTCCTTATACATCCAAGGATTGAGGACTATTGGGGTCTTTGAAAGGATTAGACCGTCAGGAATATGATATTTCCTCCTTCAAAATATCAACATATGTAAAACATCAAATTTTGATGACTCTTTTTGAATGTTCTGCCTACAAATTTGATGAACCCTGAACTTTGTGACCTAAACCCTTAACCCTAAACTATAAACCCTAAAACCTAAAACATAAATAATAAATCCTAAACGCTAAAAAATAAATACTAAACCCTAAAACCTAAACCCTAAACCCTAGACCCTAGACCCTAAACCCTAAGCCCTAAGCCCTAAGCCCTAAATACTAAATCCAAAGCCCTCAGCTCTAACCCCAAACCTTAAACTAGTAACTCTGAACCCCAAACCTTAATCCATAAACCATGAACCATGAACCCTAAACCCTAATCCCTAAACCATAAACCCTAAACCTTAAGCCTTGAACCCTACACCCTAATCCTTGAGCCCTAAACCCTAAACCTTAAACCCTGAGCCCTAAACCCTAAATCTAGAGCCATGATCTCTAACCCCTAAACCTTAAAGCCGTAAGTAACCCCTAAACCTCAAACCTATAACTCGAACCCCAAACCCCGAGTCGTAAACCTTAAACTATACACCTTAACCCCAAAACCCAAAACCCCGAGCCCGATTGCTAAACCCTAAACCCTAAACCTTAAGAATTAAATGTTAAATCCTAAAGGTCCCTAAACCTTGACCCCTAAACCCTAAACTCTAAACCCCAAGCACTAAAACCTAAACCTTAAGCCCTAAACCCTAAACCCTAATCCATAAGCCCTAAACACTAAACCCTAAACCCTAAACTCTACAACCTAAACCATTAACCCTAAAACCTAGAACCTAAACCTTGAGTGTTAAACCCTAAACCATGAACCCTTTGCCATAAACCCTAAACCCTGACCTTTAAACCTTAAACCCTAAACCGTAAACCCTAAATACTCAACCCTAAACCTTAAACCCTGAGCCCTAATCCCTAAACCCTAAACTATACAACCTAAACCCTAAATGCTTAACTCTAAGCCCTAAATACTAAACCCTAAACCCTAAACCCTAAAACCTAAACCTAGACCCCTAAACCCTAAACCTTGAGCCCTAAACCCTAAACCCTAAGCCCTGAACCCTAGGCCCTAAGCCATAAGCCTTGAGTCAAAACCGTAAACCTTGAACCCTTAAACATAAACCCTCAACCCTAAACCCTAAAATATAAACCCTGATCCCTAAACCCTCAACTCTTAACTCTCAAACCTAAACCCTCAACCCTCAACCCTCCTCCCTAAACCCTAAACCCTGAACCTTTTTCCCTAAACGCCGATACATGACCTTTAAACCTTAAACCCTAACTCCTAAACTCGAACCGTAAACCCTAAATCCTTAACCCTAAACCTTAAACCCTAACTCCTAAACCCTAAACCGTAAACCCTAAATCTTCAATCCTAAACCTTAAACCCTAAGCCTTAAACCCTAAACCCTATACCATAAACCCTAAGCAATAAATCCTAAACTCTAATCCCTAAATCCTAAACCCTAAAACCTAAAACCTAAAACCTAAACCCCGACCCCCTAATCCCTAAACCATGAGCCCTAAACCCTAAACCCTAAGCCATGAACCCTAGGCTCTAAGCCAAAACCCTAAACCTTGAACCCTAAAACATAAACCCTCAACCCTAAACCCTAAAAATAAACCTTGAACCCTAAACCCTAAACCTTGAACCTTGAGCCATAAACCCTAAACCCTCAACCTTGACCCCTAAACCCTAAACCTTGAACCTTGAGCCTAAAACCTAAACCCTAAACCCTCAACCCTTAACCCTAAACCATAAACCCTAAACTCTAAACCCTAAACTATAAACCCTAAACCATGAACCCTAAGCCTTAAGCCCTAAACCCTAAACCCTAAAATATGAACTATGAGCCTTAAACACTAAACCTTAAACCCTAAACTCTAAACCTTGAGTTGTAAACCCTTAGTCCTAAACCCTAAACCCTAAATCATAAACCCTCATCCAAAGCAAATTCCTAAAAATATCATTCAAGGTGTTTCAGTGTATAGGCAATATTGTTTAAGGTGATTGATCGACTCATTTAGTTTTTATGAGAGACTACTTCCTTTAAAGGCCTAAAAAGGCATTTTTGGCCATTTTGTAGTTAATTGAACACCCTTCCGAACAAGCTAAAATGAACTAGTCATGTCATCGAGTTATCAAGGACCATTATTTGTGAAGCATTAAAGCTGTAATGCCCAGTTCCCTACGAAACTTAGTTGATTACCATTTTGAGTTATGCAGACTTTGGATATGGACATGATTTATACTTATGTTGATTAGCATGATGTTTTGTGACTAGATGCATTTGGATTATGATTGGATTTTGTTTTCAGTATGATCTACACTGACTCATGGACAGACTATTGGATTCCGATATTATTTTTATATGGATATATTGCATGTGTTCTAACACTGGATTTCTTCGCCATGTTGAATAGAATGTAGTTGTTAAATTTACATTACTATAATTTTGGATAATGATGAAATGCATAATTAAGTTGTGATTTAGACCTAGAAATAATGATTGCTTGAATTACGTATAGATGTTAATAAATTTCATGCATATGGTTATTTTGGATATTTTGACATGGCCGCAAGGCCGAAGAGGGTATTTTGCATTTTGCAGGAAACACAGCATGATCACAACCATGAGG
Source organism: Taxus wallichiana var. yunnanensis (assembly GCA_018340775.1). Taxonomy (NCBI): domain Eukaryota; kingdom Viridiplantae; phylum Streptophyta; class Pinopsida; order Cupressales; family Taxaceae; genus Taxus; species Taxus wallichiana. The sequence goes on from CM031238.1 coordinate 290,629,326, forward strand.
GGGATTGGGAACCAAACACAACAGGATGTCGGGTGGTTACAACAATTGGTCGTCAAGGCAACTAGTAAATTGTATTGTGTTAACTTTGTTCTTTTATGTGTTGAGAAAATTTCCATGAGGGGGAAATTTTCCTATGTGACCAAGGGGGTAAGAATTTTAATTGTTTGTTTTAACTTACCTTAGTGGGTGATTTTATTTGTGATATCTTTTTAAAATTTTCTTTTGCTAAGTATGTTTAGAATTAATTTAACACCTTGTTTTAAATTTTAAGTTTTGGAGGGAAGTCTAGTGGATGTATTTATTTTGTTGGTTGGCTCCTTGAGCCTTGTGTTTCCTCATGTATTGAATGCTTGGTTTTGAGTGTTGACCACTCCATGTTCTTTGAATCTCGAATTTGAGATTGAGGGCAATTTTGGGGGACTTGTGGGACAAGTTAAACTTGTCCCACACTTCCCAAAACCCCTTACCAACCATATCTATGGGTTGGGAATCCAAAAAGGGGATTATTTATTGTTTTGGGAAGGGAAATGTGACTTTGGAGTGCACTTGTCTTCTTTTGCATTTATTTATGTCTTAGGACACATGGGGAAGGGATGGATGTGGATTGGAGATGTCATTCAACCCAACCACCCATTTATGGTGTTTTGGGATTTGAGTTGACTTAAGGGAGGTGGTCTTGAGGATGTGTGATGTGGCATCCTACAAGGAGCCACATCACCCTCACTCTTCCTCTTGTCTATTTATGGAAAATTCCTCTCTTGTTGAGGGGGTTGGAGTTTTGTTGAAGAGTTCTCTTTTGTTATTTTTGGGAGAGAAAAGAATTGGGAGAAAGAGAAAAAGAGAGTGCTTGGACTTGCATGCTTGGATTGATTTGGGAAGGAGCTTGGACAAGTTTCTTGGTTTAGGCTTCTCCAATGGAGAGGTAGGAAACCCTCTCCTTTGTTTTTCTTTCATATTATTGTTGCTTCTATGCTAAAATTGTGAAAAATGCATGTTTACTTTGGTGTATTGTGAAAAATGGATAGAATGCTTATTGTGTAGTATAGGAGAGGTCTATGGGAATACTCATGAGGGAGGCAAAAGAGTAGATTAGGATATTGTGGAGGGAGTTTGAGAGGGATGCCCATCTTGGGTAAGAATGTTTACATTCTACCTTGTCTTTGAGGGAGCCATAAGAGGAGGGAGGCATAAGAGTATGGGAGGAAAAAGGGGTACTTGAGGGAGGCATAAGAGTCATAGGGGCTTGTGTTTTATTGTGGAGGGTTTTGGATGGGCATCTCATCTCAATTGGGAGGCATAAGGAAAACATTCCCATAGTTCCTTCTCTTGTTGGCTTGGATGAAAGCCTTTTGTGCAAAGTATTGTGTTATTTGTGTTTCCTTGTTGTTTTCTCTTTTACCTTGAATGTTGTGAATGAAACTTGTATTGTGGAAGCAAGTATTGTTGCCTTGAGTTGGAGACCATCCTTCATTGTGTTGTGTTTGGGGCTCGGGGGTCAATGGAGGAGATTGCTTCTCTTCTCCATTGAGTTTTGGTTGGGAGGAGAGTGTTGCCTCTCCCCCTATCTTGGTTGTGATTTGAAATACTTGGAACATGGAGCATGGATGAAGAACACTTTGGAGCACAAGAACCTTGTTGTTGACAATGTTAAAACATCATGTAATTACCCACCTTGAGTGGGGAAAGAAATGTAATATTGCCTTGTTTTCTCTAGCTTCCATTATTGTAAATATGTTTTCCACATGAAGTAGGATATGTTGTAAAAGATTTGAAGGAAAAGTTGCATTGAGATGATAGTATTTCTTACTTTAAAATTTATTGAAAAGTTGTTGAATTCTTTGGTAAAATATTGAAAGGAAATTACAAAAGAAAATATATTAAAATCTTGTTTGGATGTTTGAAAGTGATGAGTTGGAAAGATTAAAAGAATACATATATATAGTGCATTATCCCTTCCTTTATACTTGATGGAAAGGCTTAAATTTTCAAATGGTGTTTAGTAAGACAACGGAACATTCTAAACTCTAACTCCCTTATGTCTTTCTTATTTATGGATCCATTGTAAAATTATTGGCATGTATAGAAGGAAATGAAATCAGCTTACTAAAATACCCATGTTATTGTTTATTGAAGTGAGTAGAAGGAAAATTCTAATGCAAAGTCTATGTTTAGTAAGTACATTACTTCATTTCATTAATATGGAATCTAATATTTTAAAGATTATCCATGTTGAAGGTAATATAAAAAAAAAAATAAAAAAAATGATGATACGTTTCAGTAGATATGCTTGATGGACAACTAGATACACAAAGCGCTGACTGTCACAGCGAACCTTTAAATTGTTGCAATGCTAGCAAAGATTTTGGACGTTTTTTTTGATTAGGATCCTGCGAGTGGTCTTAGCTTCACAAATATCAAGCTACATGGCAGTCTTGCAAATCGCCCAAACAAATGTGAAGTTAGTCTCAAAATCAAGACCAGCCCATCACCCTTTAATCGTGTCCAAGAGAATAACTACTAATATAGAAAAAAAGATGATACGTTTAAGAGATATGCCCGATGACGACTTGATACACACAAAGACCGATCATTGCACACAGAATATTTAAAATGTTGCAATGCTTACAAAATCTTTTTCAAACGCTTTTTTTTACAGATTAGGACACTGCGAGTGGTCTTAGCTTCACAAATATCAAGCCGCATGGCGAGCCTCGCAATCGCCCAAAAAAATGTGAAGTTAGTCTCAAAATCAAGACCACCAACACCCTCTGGAATCATGTCTAAGAGAATAACTGCTAATATAAACAGAAATGATTATACGTTTGTGATATGCTCCATGACAACTTGAAACACAAGGCGCCTGATCACACAAATAATTTTTAGATTGCTTCAGTGCTTGTAAAAGCGATCTCGAATAGATAACAACATAGTTAAACAACCTACTCTCCCATGCCGAGCACACACCATGCAAATGACCGGAGCTCCATCTTAATCCTTCACGCTCGACACGCGCCCAAGGAAAAAAAGAGAGGGAGAAACCAGACCCCTCGCGTGCCTAGCTCCATACCGCATACCCTTCACCTCCCACGCACTGTGACTGTTTTTTTTTACCCTCCACGGAGATTCACGTGGCCAGAGGTGGTAGATCTGTGATTGAACACCTCCCTCATGCGCTGAAGCTTTCCTTTGACCACCATGTGGTCTCCTACGCGACCGGGGTGGAACAGGGTTAGGTTAGGACATGTACCAGGGGAGGCCAAGATTTGCAAATCTTGGTGAGTAGATGTTTTTACGGCCTGTAGGAGTGATCTTCATGCCAGACAGGGAGCCTTTATGGGGACAGTTGGTTGTTGGCCACCCGCCGTCTCATCTATAAAACGTGAGTTCAGTTTAAACGCCCATTGTATTGGGTTAGTTAATGTTATTACCCAAAGATGTGGGTCGACCAATGATAGCCAAGGTGGCGTTGGATGTTGAAGCCCAATACATTGGACTAGTGAAGTTTTATCAGCATAACTTTCTATCCCAACAAAAAAAAAAAAAAAAGGGATCATCTATTATCCTTCTAATGTTTGACCACTCCAATTTTGAAGGGGCTCTTTTGAAAGAATTTTGTATTGTACTAAAAAAATCATATTACTCTCAACTTCTTTGTTTAAATATATGTAGTTTTTAATTCATTACACCTATTGTACACCTTGCAAGGCAATGTAGAGTCATTTAAGTGTAAATTTTGATAATATACATATTTAAGATGCCGGTCGAATTGACTCTTCTATTCCTTTAATTTCAAATTTCGATGTACGTATAAGAATATAGGTTTATATGAGTATAAACTTGATAATATATCTAATATATACCACTTAATTAAAAGTATCTAATCCCTTTTAAGGGATATCTAACAACCTATATTGAAAGATTTCTAAAACGATTCGCTTCAGCATTGACCTTAAAACGATTTTCCTTGGCGTAGGGCTTGCAAGAAATGATGAGTGTATATATATAGTAGCATATTATCATTATGTAACACAATTATAAATTAGCAAAGTTAGCAGAGCAAATAAATGAAACCGCACTTGAATAAACCAATAGTGGGGGTAAGGACCCTCCCAGTAAATTGCACGTTTCGTTCACCCGACAATTTAGGACATCAGATAAGAATACAGAACAATTGTAATTTGATAGATCATATGGTATGACACCTAAAAAGGCGTTTAGCAAACTTTTCTCAAATGAATGCTTGTCATGTTTCGTGGAAAACAAAGGTAAATAAATTGCAAAACAAAAAAAAAAAAATTAGTCACTTTTCGGGTCGCATGGTTGTGACGCTGTCATTGCCGTCGTCGTCGTGAGCGAGCGTTGTCTTTTCCCGGCATTACAAAAGCATCATTTGTCTCCATAAGAGACATATGAGAAAAAGCATTTATGAGAATCATGAATTTGATTCCATGAAAGGATGCTTTTAGAGCTAGGAAAGGTGAGGGGATGATCTTTATATGAAGGACCATGTTTCTAAGAATGAGCAATCATCTAAGTTCACTTGATGTAATTCACTTGGTACTATTTGTAACAACTCATTCAACACCTAGTAGTGTTATCACACCTTAAGGAGGAGGAACATTACAATCACCTCATTTTGGCCATACGACAGAATCCCATTCGGGAACAAACCTCTACCTACAACGTGAGGATCTCTTTTTAGTAAGAAGTAGATAAACATCATAGAGTTAATTCATGGTCACTAAAGTGAATTATGGACCAAATTTAAAAATTAGTACCAATTCAAGAAGTGGTAAGGCCAAAATCCATTTTATAAGGTCAAAAACCTAAAAAATGACTATATGATTTCCCAAAACAAAGACCGACTACAATATATATGCCCTAAAAGTTTTAGGTCATTTGCTGAAATCCTAAAAATGAGTAAGTACTTGACTAGATTAGATTTTGAAAAACTATCTTCTAGATTATAACTGTTGGAGCTACGAGACCACTTCCATAAGGTGCAGAGTGACCCTAATTTCTTATATTTACTAAAATAAATTTAAAGTATAAGATTTATTTTATTATTTCTTATACTTTTATTATTTCTTATACTTAAACATTTATTTTTGTAAGTATAAACCACCAAAACACATATGCATGGTCCATACTACACAAAACGCGTGCACGTTTTGACCTCTTTAAAACCCATATGCGTTATAGGTTCGGTGATTACCAAGCCAAAAAATTAAAATGCAAGCATGTTTTAGTAAAACACGTACATGTTTCATTTGTTTTTGGGTTTTTGTCCACTTTTTGGCCCCCCAACTTTGTTCACTTACCCTATTGTTGATTTGTTATCACAAAAAAATTGTAGCACCCTTTTGATTATGCCTCAAATTTTTTAATATTCTTCTCATCCACACACTTGAAAAGATGCTACATACTCTAATACTACCGAGGATAACATGAAAATGGGTTTCTTCTTTGATGCCCATGAAACCACTCTTGTTCTAAAGTGAAAAGTATAGTCAGATGTATTTTTCCTATCATCGATACTACCAACATTGTCACTTTACGTCTATATAAATTATGTGTTTGAACTCATCTGAAGTTGAAGAAATAATTCCATGATTCTTCGTTCCACACACATATCTCAAAATTCTTTTTCCAACTTCCCAAAGTAAATCTTTTGGAGATGCCATGAACCTTGATATGAGGCTCACACCATACATAATATCAGGCCTTGTGGCCATAAACGATGTGTGACTTCCAACTAACATTTTGAACAATGTTGGATCCACACATGATTCAATGTCCTCTTTTCTTGACTTTAAACCCATTGCAACTGATGTTGGCACTTACTTTTTTATCTTGGTGTATAAGGTAGGCTCACTAATACTTCTACTAAAACCATTTTGTATCAAATAAGAATCAATTCTATTGCACCATGCTCTAGGTTCTTTTTTGATACCATAGAGTTCTTTTCTCAACCTATATACCGTTCTTTTATGACCTTCAATCTCATAACCTTTTGGTTGATTCACATAAACTTCATTTTCAAGAAAACCATTCAAGAATTTTGATTTTACATCCATCTAATAAATAGGCCATTTTTTAATCTATAATTGATAAAACCATTCTTACCATGTCCAAACATGTTACTGGTGTAAATTTTTTGTTATAATCAAATCCATATTGTTATGTAAAACCACTTGCAACCAACCTTGCTTTATGTTTCTATACTTTTCCATCAGCATTATATTTGTTCTTATAGACCCATTTCACTCATATCATGTCCTTTCTTATTGGAAGATCCATCAAATATCATTTCTAATTCTTCTTTATAGCATCTATCTCATCATCTATGGCTTGAGGCCAAACTTCATTGTTTATAGCCTCTTCAAAGAATACTAGATTTGCAGCTTGAGAAAATAATACAAAAATTGAAAAAGAGTTAGTTGTATCAACATTATAAATCTCACTAAAGCTTCATGCCTTCCACTCGCAAAGGCTATCGGATGATGGATTGTTTTGTGGTCAAGTAGTTGTTTTTGGTGCTCTTTGTGGTGTCTCTTGCATAGCTGAAGATGACTAAAATCTTGGAGACTTTCTTGTTGTAGATAGAGGTGTAGCTTGTGCGACAACTTGAGATGCATGTCCAAGATTAGAGGAATATACAATGCCTTGTCTTTTATGGTTTCATTCACCATATCATCATGAGGAATAGTTGTTATACTACTTGTTTTCTCTATACTTCCATCCCATGCTTCATTTTCAATAAATTGTACATCTTTTCTGATCACAACCTTTCTAGTGACCGAATTATACAACTTGTATGCTTTTTATTCTCTAAATACCCAATAAATTGCACCTTTCTCCTATTTTGTCTAACTTATTTCTTAGCTTATCAAGCACATGTGCATATGCCACACAACCAAAAATTTTGAAATGAGAAACATTGTGTTTTCTATTAGTCCAAGCTTGTTGAGGAACCATGTTCCTAGATATTTTTGTTGGACATGTGTTTAAAATATAAACACCAGTTGTTACTTCTTCCGCCAAATACTCATTTGTAATATTTTTACCTTCATAATATTTCTTTTCATTTCCATAATGATTCTATTCTTCCTCTCTGCCACACCATTTTTTTGTGGTGTATACATGGTAGTAAATTACTTGTGTATACCATGATATTTGTAAAAATTTAGAAAAGCATTGGAAACATACTCACATCCTCTGTCTGTCCTCATAACTTTGATGTAGTATCCACTTTTCTTCTCCACTAAATCCTTGAACTACTGAAATATATCAAAATCATATGATTTATGTCTCAAAAAATACACCCATGTCTTCCTTGTATAATCATCAATGAATTTCATAAAATATGAACAACCTTCTATAGAATTTATTTGCATAGGTCCACATAAATATTATTGAACAATCTCAAGAGGTGCACTTGCTCTTATTGTTTTACCAACTAGGAAGAAATCTCTATGTTGCTTCCCCAAAATACACCCTTCACATACTCTTTCTAGTTTCTAAATCAAAGGAAAACCTTTTACCATATTTTTCCTATGTAATAAATTCAAACCTCCAAAATTTAAATGTCCAAACCTTAGATATAAAATCCATGATTCATATTTTATAACATATTGAAAATTTGATTGTGTTCCTTGAGCGTAGGACTCAACACATGACTGGTTTACATTAGTGTAGGACTTATTTGGCTTAACACAAGACTTGGATGTGAATTGAGCTATTGATTTGGCTGTAAAAAATATGATTTTCTCTTTTTTCCTTGTTGTAATCTCGAGGGAGACATTATATTGCTGCTCATCTTCACTTTTGCAATCAACTTAGTGTGAGGGTATTTTGCCACTATTACGCATTCACTATCTTCAATATAAATTATGTATCCCTTCTTTACCAATTGTCCAATACTCATGATATTTTCCTTCGAACCCTGTAACATAGTAAACATCATGCATAATATTTTTCTTCCCCTTTTTAGTTACAACATTGACCATTCCTTTTCCTTTTAAATACACACTATTGTTATTCCCAAGAGTAACATCACTCTTCACTGACTCATCCAAACTAGAAAATAAATCTAATTTTTCTAACATGTGATTACCGTAACTAGAATCCAAATACCATGCATCACATGGACTCTCTTGTGATAGATTGCACTCAATAAGCAATAAATAATCTATTGCTTTAGCAATCCTTGTGCATGCAATAAACATGGAGCTAGGAGTTGAGCTTTGAACTTATTTTGATTCTCGCATATACTGATCATATTGCTTTGTCATGTAATCATAAGTATAGTTTCCATACTTCTTGTAATAATGACACCTGAACATGAGACATATCCAATTTCGACCATGATTGTGTTCTTGAATCTGTCCTCTTCCACTTAAGTTTGATGAATTGTCGTTGCATCCTCTAGATGAAGTTGTTCCTCTTCTTCTAAGGTCAAACCTTCCTCTTCCTCTTCCATGAATTCGTGTTGTTTGAGATACAAAAAGCTTGATCTAAAACTTCATGTGATCTATTCATATTGTTGATATGCAACTTGGGGAGTGTCCCATGTGGTTTTTCTTGATTGGTTGCTACCAATCTAGGATGGATGCTTTCATTAATGGCTTGATGAATATAGAATAGAGTTTTTCCATCTTTCTTTATTAATTATTTCAAGGTATATTTCTTTGTTTGAGAGAGTGTAGTATATGTTATTGCATCTATTGGATCTGAATACCCATTCTTAATAGCCTCCCACACATCTTTCAATGTGAATATTTCCTTCATGGTTAATAACCGATACTCATAATTCTTTCTAGGTTTTTGCATATCGGACGTAGTAGCCATATATTGCTGACAATTTAATAACCTACTGGAAAACCTGATCGATACCAATTTGCAGAAATTATGCAGTTTTATATGACGAATAGAAAACAAATAATAAAGAAAACATAAATAAAATAGAGTATCTATGGAAATCAGCATTGTTGTGTGTAAATTGTATTAATTCACGTCTTTCACTAAGCTTCACTCTTTATAATCTAATATGTGCATGCGAAATTGTTATTCATCTAATTTACCAATGTTATGCATCCACGGAAATTAAAATTACTTATTTTATATAACAAAAGACTATTCATAAACTTATCTTCAAAATTCTCTAAAACAAGTCGCTTCCACAAATAGAACTACTGACTTTCAATTCTAACACATTGTATGCATGCATAAAACAACTTGTTTTATTTGACACTTTTTTAATTTCAAAAAATAAGATTGAATTGGACTCAACTACATAGTTATAGAACGCATGCTAGAGCTAAACTTATCTTTCCAAAATCTACGGGAGAGATTAAACATGCATAATTCCAATAAATCTAATATTTTTTTGAATAATTTAATAATAGAGGTGTGAGAAATAGTAGAAAAGGCTTAAATATTTATGGTGTATGATCACAGTTTCTCCACCTTATTCTTTTGGGCTGTGTATATGCGATGATGATGGAAATGGCATTTGAATTGACCTCCCTTAAATAATTATAGATTCGACACATGATTCCAATTAATTGTCTTTACTAAAGGAGTAGAAGTGGAGTGGAGAAGCCTCATGTAGACATGAGCACATCCAATCTAGTGGAGGGGAAAAATATTAGCGTTAGTATGATGATAGGAATTGGGTAGAAGTAGAAGGTTTAGAGGAAGGAAAGAGGAAAACAAGGTCGTTGTTGAAAGGCCGAGGAGAGGAGGAAATGGCGGCGTAAGATGATTTCCATCTTCTGGAATGAATATTTCCTCTAAGATTGTCGAGAGAGAGAGAGAAAACATTGTAACAACATTTGGAGTAGAACATGTAGAAGAAAATCACATGTTTACCATATTTTCTAAGCTCCATGCTCTAATCCCCCTATCTCCACACATACTTCAATACTTCCTTGGTTGCACCTTCCTTCACACCACCACAACCAATCCCAGTCATCTTGCTGAACCCTCGTCCTCAAATAAAATGAGTTTGAACCATCCTTCCTTCCTACACAAAACAATAATAAATTATATCCCTACATTATTTTCTGTAATAGAAGCAAGATGTGTGGATCGAATTGGTGACACACTCTCCTTTTCGTTGAATGTCTCAAACGCCCCTCCTTGTAGACTACCTTATCTTCCATGCACACATGTCTCCACAACTCTAGCTACATAAAATATTCATTATACTAAAAATATAGCTTAATTTTCTATGGTAATGAATCAACATAATCAAATTATCAAAATAAAATTGTAATAATAAAAAATCACTAAAAGATCAACGATTTCAAGAAGTAAAGAAATAAAATTTGTAAATCCTTACCCAACCTATCGAGACTCGAGAGATTATTATGGATTCTGACAATTGTTTCCTCGTGATCTAAGACTCACAATCAACATACAAATGAGTTTATACATTCAAGCCACTATTTTACTTTTGTTGATATTTATATAACATCCATGGAAACAAAACTTTTATAACATCAATTTGTAAAGGAATTTTTGACTATATGATTGTGGGAGCTCCTGTTACAAAGTAACACAAATCTTGAGATAGACATACATGGTAAGATACATGGAATTCTTGTCTTTGTAGGTCCAAAACATTTGACCAGTTTTTAAGATAAAAATCACTCATCTTACTTCCATATCAATTCTAAAATAATAATATTTACATCCGATCCAAAACCGGTGCTTGAAACTAACACTTTTAACCATTTCAAAGGATCATTAAATTTAATCAACTTAAAAGGATTTTAGACTTCCAAAAACTGATTAAAATCTGATTTAGGACTGAATTCAAACTGAAATTAAGTTTGCAATTTACTCAAAATTTTATTGTTTGATCGAAGCCCCCAAAATCATTGTTTGATTTAATTGATTTCCCAATTTTATCAATTACTGATTATATTTGCATCCATATACATATTTTGAATTTAAATTACTTGTAAATATCATAAAAATAAAAATAAAAATTAGAACACAAGACCAGATTTTTTACGAGGTTTGAAATTCTTACGTCCCAGGTTTGTGGTAAACCGATCCATAAATTATGTTGAATATGTAAATACAATAACCTTTACATTAACCAAAAATGAATCAAAAACCTGAAAAACTATTTTTCATACCTTCAAGGACATTAATGGAGCTTAGCCTCTGTCCTTCACCTTCCTAATCCACTTGCAGTGGTGTCTCCCATTGGTTATATGCCTTTGTGTGAATTTAACAAAAAATAAATCTATCAAAAAATCTCCAAATCAGAAAAATGATCACACCATCGCAATCATATAAAACTTTTGAGCAACTTTTATTTATAACTTGAGATCTGGTTTTGAGTGGAAGTGTCTCAAAATCACATTTTTCTCCAAGTACCCCTATTCTACCTATACACAGACATGACACTTATTTTGTATAACTTGCGGTGACCCATTTTATACCCAAGCGATCCCCTTGGGTGAGTTGGTTAGTGGATTGGCCTTAAAACTATGAGGTTAGGGGATCAAATCCCACCTCCTACCATTTTTCTGCAGATTTTCCTCCAAGTGGGTAAAAATCCCATATTTTTGGTGTTATGGATAAGGAAGCGTTTTCTTTGGTAAGGCATATACATTGTTTATTGGCTTAGAGAGCCATTTTGGTGGGAAGGATAACCACAAGACCATGGAATTTGATTATTTGGCACTTGGAGGAGGTTTAGCATATAATGCAATTGGTTAGAATATAATGTGTGGTTGTTTACAAATAATGTGTGGCGAAGGCATTAGAATATAATGCGTGGTTGTTTTCTAATAATGTATGGAAAAGGCATTAGAATATAATGTGTGGCTAATAATATCATCTAAAGAACTTAGTATAAAATGTAAAGATATAAGTTTTAAACGGCCAATGTGGAGGTGTAACCATATAGTGACATGGATTTACATGGTGAGTAATTACACGAGTAATATAAAATTTGAACATACCATAATATGATATTCCGCTAATGAAATATGGCAATAAAGACCACTTGTTGATCCTTGATAGGAAAATCAGGAGAATTCAAACTCATGGTGGCTTGAAGACCCACCATGTCGGCATTGATATAATCATCCTCATTGCGGTCGCTCCTTCGTAAAAAAAAATTGAGCCTCTTGTTTCAATGAACAACTTTTACGCATGTTGACGACCTGCAGGTCACAAACCAATACTCGATTTTTGTCCTCTCTCCTTTTGCCACTTGTCCACTACTGACTGAGCCACTTGGCCAATTGTGCACACGTACATGTCACCTTGGACATGTTGACCAACGTTGTCCTTTCGGTTGACCGAACTTTGATTGGACCTATCTTGAGCTCATAGTGTCTGATTTTTACGTTCTTGTAGTCATCAGAAATCTCTCAAGGCTCTACCATAATGATATGGTTTAGGAAGTTTAGGGAACTTTTGACATTGAAAAATATCCCTAATCAACATCTCAATCACTTTCTTAATAATAATATCAAATGAAATATCATATAATGACCATGTTATTCAATCAGTTGGGATTATTTCTTTATCTTTCATTCAACAACTCTTCTTGTATGAATATAAGAAAACTACAGAGGAAGATCTATTGGAATTTCAAGGAAAAGTGACAAACTAAATACAACATTTTCTCTATCTAAAACAAGAATCATTGATCCAAAACACCAATTTCTCCTTAATCAATCTTTTGAAACTAAAGAAGCCTTGACTTTCCTTCAAGACATATCATGAAGCCATTCAGTTATAATAGAGAAGTACTAGGGTAAATGTATGCAGTTTACATTCACTCTTAATGCTATCATGTTAGCCATTCATTTGAAAATAAAAAATAAATAAATTAAAATAAACGTAATCATTTCTTGATATAATTTTTATATGTTTCATTTAGAGTATTTTTAATTTTATCTTTAAATTTATCAAAATAATTTTTCATATGTTCTATTCAAGTTATATTTTTAACTTTTTTTCAATATTTTTGGACTTTCCTTAAAATTTTAAAATCGCTTTTAATAGGCCCTTCAAAATGAATGGATGGTTTCAATATATTGATTTTTATTAAATTATTATATTTTCTTGTATTTTTATTATATCTTTTAAATTTCTTATACTCTTAATTGTTGTATTAAATTTTAATTATTTTTTTGAAACTGAAATTTTTATTTAAGTTATTAAAATAAGTAATTGTTACCTTTTCATCAAACATTAGCAAAGGATCCATTGTTAGATTAGGTATTTACCTTAGCTCATGTTCACCTAGGTACTTTATTTACCTTTATTGTATTTATCCTCACCCACTTATGTGTGTGGTTATTGTTTTTATGTTATTGATCATGGTGTTTGATTAGCATCTAAGTTCTTGTCTTGGTATGATCCGGTTATCATTCCTTTTGTGGTATCAGAGAAGGAGATTGTTGTTGACATCCGTCAAGAAGTTTCATTTTGCAAACAATTGTTTTTGTATATTCATATATTTGGGATTTGTTTTTATTTTATTTTTGCATGCATTTTTATGAAAAACAGAGACTTCCATTGGATTCGTAAGGTGGAATAATCATAAGATCGACTATAAAATCCACCATTTCTAGAGGTAGTTGATTTTGGGTTATCTTGTTGTTATAGAGATGCAGACTAGTTCGTCTTAGAATCCACATAAATCGAGAAAAACTAAAAATTCATATGGTATGGTCATATGAGGGCTTAAGTTTGTGATTCCTACTAGTAGGTGCTTAACTCGGCCCCCTTTCATTTTATTTGTCTAGTGAAGGCAAGATTATTTTAATTTGTTTAAGTGGCAACTAAAATAAATATCGAGCATAAAATTGAAAATCTTGTATCTTTTCATCGGTAGCTCGGTTTTGAGTGCCACTTTTTGCAGAAGTGCTTGTTTTTTCATTATCTTTCAATTGGAAATATTTATTTTTAGAATCTTGCTATAATTATAAAGTTTCATATTACAACACGCACTCATTATAAAGTGCCAAAATCTGGGGCTCTTGTTGCATTGCTTGGGGGTCTTGTTGTATTATTTGGTTCTTGCATTTCTTTTGGTGATTTTTTGAGAATGGTGTCTTTATCTACTTTTGCATTAGATCATGTTATTACATTAGCAACACATAATTACCACACATGCAAACCTAGAATGGAAACAATAATTAAGTGAAAAATATTATGTGCTTTAACTTCTTCGTAACAACCAAGTGTTCACTATAGAATATGAGAAATTTCAGTACCGATGCAAATTTGATGAGTATATGGATTTGATAGGAACTTATGTAAGTGACGGTGTTTTGTTTCATTTGGAAAAATGTGACTCTCTTTTCAAAATATGGGAGAAATTGGAAGATTTATTTGGTAATGTGGATCATATGAGAGCCATGCAACTTCAAATTGAGATCACCTCTCTTAAAACTAAAGATTTTCCAACAATTATAGACTATCTTACCAGGTTTAAGCATTTTTGACACAATTGAATGGGAGTGGAAGAGATAAGAAAACTAAAGAGTGTGTTTACTTTATTTTATCTAAGTTGAGAGGACCATTCCAAATTTTTGCTTTTACCTTTTTCTCTAGCATGGTTGCCTTAGGTGACACATTCAAAATGCCTAACTTAGAAACATTTTTGAAATACTTTCTAGGCAAGAATCCAAATTTTCTAACCTTGATTCTTACACCTCTCAAAAGGAACTAGTTGCATCTAATCCTAAAGGCAAGGGAAAACCAAAAATAAAAACAAAATCCACCCCTTCTCCATCTCAAAATACTCCTAAACCCAAATAAAATAACTCAAAACCTAAAGATTCTTCTAAATCCAAGAATAAGTATAGCCTTTCATGATCTTTTGTGGGGTATTGGTCATGAAGAACATAGGTTTTATAAGTGAATGCAAGCCTTAGAGGATGCGGTCAAAAAATTAAAAAATCTATTTCCACTCTTCCTTCTTCTAATCAGCATGGAAAGGTACTTAATGTTGGGAGATCTAAGTCACCACTTGTAGATATTTGGGTTATAGATTCAGGTGCTTCTCATCGCAGAAATTTTTCCAAGAAGTATTTTGTTTCTCTAGGTTTGAGTTCTAATTCCAAAATTGAGGTTGGATATTCTTTCTGTTAAATGAAAATGTGAAATACACCTTGATGGTGGCATTATCCAAGATGCACTTGTATGTTCCTAACATCACCACAAAAATTTTTTCGTATATCAAATTTGTCATTCGGTCAAGGAAAAAAATGAATTTTACACCACATGGATTAGAAATATGAACTTTTTGGAGCCTTATTCACTTGTTGCTTGAAGCCATTATTGATCATAGATCTAGAATATATCATTTTGAGGGTTTTGATAACAATTCCTCTATAGGGATAGGATTGGTTTCTCATGCATATCCAAAGAGTAATATTTGGCATGAGAGATTTGGACATCTCAATTATAGATATTTGAAGGAGTTAAGCACTCATGGTATGGTAGATGGTCTTCCTAGAGTTTCTTGTCTTGAGGGATTTTTTCATGGATGTGCATTAGGGAAATAACACCAAGATCCTTTTCCTAAGAATTTGTCTAAGAGAGCTTCTTCACCACTTGAGCTTATGCATAGTGACTCGATGGTTTTTCTTACCCCCTCTTTCAATGGAGCTAAGTATGCACTTACATTTACTGATAATTTCTTGAGGCATACTTAGGTTTATTTTCTTTAGTAAAAAAGTGATGTTTTTTCACACTTCAAAGTCTTCAAGGCTTTGGTCGAGAAATAATCTTCTAGTTATATAAAGAACCTTCATAATGATAATGGGGGGAGTACTTCAATAATGAGTTTTCTAACTTTTTGGAAACTCAAGGAATTATTCACCAACATTTTGGTCCTCATACTCCTCAACAGAATGGATTAGCATAATGGAAGAATAGAACTGTAAAGGAAATGGCTAACTATATGATGTATTCTAGAGATTACCTCCTATCTACTGGGTAAAAGAAGTTAATTATGTTAACTACATTCAAAATCACACACCACACAAATCACTTGAGCATTTGACTTCAGAGGAAGCTTGGTCCAACACTAAGCTAGATGTCTCATTTTTTTGAGTATTTGGGAGCCATGATTAGGCCTTTGTGCTAAATAATAAAATGAAAGTCTTAGATAAGAAGAGAAAACCCTTAATCTTTGTAGGGTATTGTGAGGACATGAGAGCTTATTGAATTTTAGATCCTATTACTCATGACGTTATTTTTCGAACACATGTTCATTTTAATGAGTGCTTCAATCCTCATGATTCTTCATCTTCTTCCATGACTCCTTCAACTCATCTTGAGGATCCTTTATTTGAAGAGGTTGATGAGGAGGTTATAGATTCCATTGGGGATCCTATTTCCATGAATGTTGTCACTATGTCTAAGTGGGATCATACTCAGCTTTCGAGGAAGCACCTTTCATACAGGGGTCTTCCACCCATAAGGCATCATCACACACATTCTATAGGTTCTATATTTTTATGTTAGGAAGTTTCTAAGGATCCACAATATTTTCACAGGCTAATGGGATACGGGATTGGGATGATGTAATGGTAGATGAGTATTCTTCTTTGATAGATATTACTTCCATATCAAGTAAGTGAAGGATCGATCATGTTTCCCTAAACAAGATAGGTAGATCTCATGTCATTATGACAATATAGTACATGTTATGTTTGTGGATAAGATTTTAATGTTTTTCATCCATTAAAATAATTATTGATACAAGTAAGGGTATACCACTCTACTTACTCACCCAACATTTAATTATGCACTTCTATCATTATGATTAAAACAAAATTAAAGATTGATATATGCCAAGTAGTTTATGAGTGTCTAAAGAGTTGATTCAAAGACCCTTGGAACTACTTTTAAAAGTACCTTCATAACCCATAGGTACTAGGAAAACCAATCTAATTCATCATCTAAAAATTTTAACCTCATTTCATTCAAAAGGAGAGCAGTGGTTTTACTTTTTCCCATTGTGATTGTACAAGTAATGGAAGTGGACATGTCTCTTAGGTTCCATCATGATTAGGGATCCTTTAGTGTAGGAAAGGACATCCCTAAGCATGATAAATATGAGACATGAGTATCATAAAAGGATATTCAAGGTGTGTGTGATAGCATTGGTTTTTAGTTGGTTTTAGAGGAGATGGGAGAAAGGCACAAAGAGGAAGCTGAGTCGATAAGATAGAAAATTTCTTATACTTTTTCTATTGAACTCTTTGTAATCCCTCTTTGGCTATAAGAAGATGCAAGTATGGGTAATTATACTTCCATATAGTTAATCCCTATCTTGGATTTTTTGAGAATACGTTTTTTTGTGACATTGATGGTTTCATGATTCATTCATGTTGTGTATGTTTTGTTTCATTACTTTCAGTTTTGCAAGTACTGATTATGTTCCTACCAACACACAACACTAATTTTTAAGATCATTAAGCATTCAGAATTATTATTTCGAAGTGAATTTGAAGTAGGACAACATTCTTGTGATTCTAAAAATATCACCATAGAGTTGGTAGTTTTAAAAGTAACTTTCCATAATAGATCTACCTCAGAATTGAATAAATCACAATATCTTTATACCTTTGATCAAAGGTAACTACATGTAGTCTCTAATTCCAAGTTTTATGGAGGGGAACACATATCAGGCTATGGGCTTCTGACCACGATGGTAGTGAGTAGTGAGTACTAGGCTTCCAAAGAAAAGACCTTGGTGATTACATGTTGGAAAAAAAATGAGTGGGAAATTACAGGAAGGTTGATTTGAGAAGAATTACTCCACCTGCAATTCTATCTCCTTGAGAACTACAAAGAGGAGGTTGTGTCCAAATGGTGCATTCCTCAAATGTGCCAAATTTCAATAAAATACTAGATAACAAAAATGGATAAGAGAAAAGGATTTGAAAAGATAAACTAATACACTGGAGACTGCTAAGAAAATTAAGAGTTTTTGTTTCCAATGTTTGATATACTCTAGAGTATTATACATAGTAGGATAGTATCATTAGCAAAAGGGTGATGTGAAGAAGCAATAAAGTGGTTCTTTCCAACCTATATGACTTACTCTAGAGAATCTACAGCCATTGGGTGATGTGAAGATGAAATAAAGTGTTCCTTTCCAACATGGCTTATTATGCTTTGAAAGGAAATCCAAATGGGATAAGGCTTCCCGCAGATAAAAACAATCGAGAAAATTAGAAGGTGGAGATTACATTGTAGATGACATTGATGGACATACCATCAGATGCCATTAAACCATAGTTTTAGTTAGAAGCAGAGGACAAAAATTTGTTTTTAATAATCTAGAAAATTGATACACTCATGGTATCAATCTAGACCCCTTCTCCAACGTTGCATAAAGGAGAATCCATGGACTAAATGGGATTACTTGTGGATTCTTATAAATACTAGAGATACTCGAATTGACAACATCCACCGTATTGATAAGCGTAGTGATGAAACTTTCTTTAGTGGAGCTGCATTTTGTTGTTGTGCTTAAAATTAATGGTGGTAGGTCATCTTGAGCCCTAAGTATAAATTCAAATCTCTTTTCCCTCTATCCCAACCACCACCTCTTATAGGAGTTTATATCTATTTTGATGGTTACTTTAAATTACTTTTGGAAGTCTTTAAAACTACAATATAAAGGAAGGATTAGTGTTCTACAAAATTGTCAGGTCCATTTCTTCGTGGAGTGGTTTTGAAGCCATGGGACAAAGGAAAAGTGTGAGAGGTAGTGTTGTGAAGGTCTGGAGTTTCCTATGGGTCCTTTATCATTCCACATAAGCCAAAATCCACAAAATTTACCAAAATGAATATAGGTTTTGGGTTTTGCCTCATTTAAGGTAGTCAGGCATCAATCAAACTGTCCATACTAGACACGTGACACGATTTTGCCACATTATATAGAATGGGTTCTGACATACTTCATGCCCTAGATTAAAGGGAAATAGATAAAGTTTTTGGTTCCAGGTTTTTTATATGTCATGTTCTATGGGAGACACATGGAGACAAAAACATATTATATATTTGGCATCGACATTAGTAGGAGAGATATAGATATATACAAAAACATAAAATATATAGTAGGGAGAGAATATAAGTGAGAGGAATATAGTTGTAATACGTGTAGCAACACATTGGAGAAAAGAGAAGAGATTATATAGAGCCGTAGCTCAATATTATAACATAGAAAAGGGAAGATATAAGTGTAGCAGAAAGAACCAAAAGGAATTAAATAACAAGGAAGAGAGAGAAGAGAAAGGACATACGAAGAGAAAAAAATACAAAGCAACAACTTTGATTGTATGAGATTTTAATTTTAAATAAAATACATAAATATTATGTGTGTGTGTTTTATATTATTCTAGTTATGTTTTCCCTATTTTGGTTGTGTTCGCACTAAAATTTTCCAACATCTTGGTATCGAGCATAGGTTTGTTGGATTCTATTGAGTTCTTATTTTTGGGTTTGAGTTGTAATGGCTTTGTTATCTAATTTTTCCCCTCAGGAAAAATTAGACAAACATGACCTTGCACACTGAGAAAATGGAGGGATTGATTCAGTCATGGGAGCTTGCATTTCAAGGTTGGCCGAATAGGTTGAAGCAGTCGAGAAAATTGCAGAGGAATTCGGGAAATAAAGAAACTCTAAAAGTCCAAAATTTTGGATTTCAGAGGTAGATCCATTCGGAGGTAGGCTAGGGTCAAATTTGGGGATTGGGTGGAAAGAAGCACTTGAAGTCTGAAACCCCAAGGTCTGAATTTCAGAATTTGAGATTTTAGAGGTTTAGAGGTTTTAGTGAGTGCGAGTAGGTGAATAGTGTAAAAATCCCCAAAATCCAAAGGGTCTCAAACCTAAAGTCCTAATTTTGGACTTCAGATTTCGAAGTTCGGAGTTGGAAGCAAGGTCGATCAACAAAACCCAAACCCGAAGTCCCAAAACTCGAACCCTAATGTATCAAAAGCCCCCAAAATGAAAAGGTATGAAACCCGAAGTCTGAATTTCATACTTCAAGGTTTTGGCATTTCGAACCTTCAACCCCTAGTTTGAAAAATCACAACTCGAAGTCCGAATTTGGACTTCAAGGTTTCAGATTTTTACAGTGTTTTTTTAACACCACCAAATGAATAGTAACATCAACCTCCGAAATCAAAATTCCCAAAATTCTAAAAAGAGAAGATCAACCACCCACATTTATTATAGAATGCCACCCCCATCTTTAGATGGCCATAAATTTTGACTGGGAGCTCAGATTTACATGATATATGACTTTTTGGAAAGATCTCAGTGTCCTCTACACAACTAATATTGGTTTTATTAATTTTCATGGGACTAAGTATTTAAAAATGAAGAAATATAGTTTTCCATTTTAGATGGTGTTTCCATATTTCCCACCTACCAAAATGATGAGTAATGGGCTTCCTTTCTTCTCCAACAAGCCAGAGTACAGAGAGGCATGGGTTTTATAGTGACACCCATAATTGTTGTAGGTGATTTTAATGCATTTTGGGGTGGTTGAAAAAATATTTCAAGTTCCCTCTCTCCCTTCTCTTATTCTTCATGTATATTTTAAGGGCGGGACATGTTCTAATGTTGGATAATTTTTCTTTGCGCCCTCCCTTCTTCTCTCTCCCGTAAGTGAATTTGTAGATTCTAAACCTCCCATTCAAGCTATAATGTAATTTTTGCCTCTTGGCCATTGTAATGCATTGTATCAAATCTGTGGAGCAATAATATAAGTCTGTGGATGAATTTCAACCCTCTCTTATGTTCATTTCTTTCTTTTGATCTCTCATTACAATCTTGGTTATCTGTGCATGGTTATTGTATTACATGTTTAATGGTTTGTGTTTAATGGTTAGTGGATTCTCATCAGTGGATTGATTTGTGGTGTATTTTCATCCTTCTTAATCTGATTATGGTTTCCATCTCCATGCAAAATAGGTGTTCAACATTCCTTTTGGTGCATCACCTCTATTAGTTTAGGTTTAATTTCTTGTAATCTTCTTAACCATGTCTCCTTGGAAAGTTAGAGTAGATTTTAGAGTATATCCTCTACAATTTGGATGTGTGCATCAGAATAGAGGAATAGGAACTGGCCTTCATCCAAAGGGTTATCCTAATTACAAAGTACCACACTTTGGGATAACTCCATGTTTGATGAATCACATTGACTTCCTCAACCATTCACTTGCGAGCAATCAAGGGTGTTGTGATTTCGCCATAATAGGATTCCGAAACAACTCATGGTAACAACCCCCGACATTTTATGGGAAGAATTATGATATCTCGGTGCATCAAGATGAAGACATTTTTCTCTTCTCAAGAGCTATGGGAACTAGTTGAAGGAGGATACGTAAAATAACCGATCAAGATTTTTTCAATGCACTCACACAAGCCCAAAAGAATGCTTTGAAATAAAATATAAGAAAGGATGTAAATTTTTTGAGATATATTTAGAATTTTGTCACTAATTTAGTTTTCCCAAGAATAATAATAGCTATAAATTCCAAACAAGCTTGGGATACCTTGCAAACTTCTTAACAAGGAAGTGACAAGGTGAAGATAGTCGATCATGATTTTGAGGAGATATTTTGAGACCGTTCTCATGAAATAATCATAATTAGTAAATATTTTTTAAGAATAACAATAAACATAGTCAATCAAATGCATACTAATGGATATTTTGATGAGTATTGTAGGACCATAGATAAGGTATTGAGGAGCCCTCCAACTAGATTTGATCCAGATTATTGTTATAATAGAGGAGTCTAAGGATTTGATACAAATGAAATTTGATGAGCTAATGGGTTCTTTGCAAACCCATGAATAGAGGATGAGTAGGAAAACCATCTCCTCTAATGAACAAGCCTTCAATACAAACACAAATGTAAGAAGCGGGTGGAGAGGATCCTACAATAGAGGAAGAGGAATATTTAGTATCCAAAGAAGAAAGTGGAAGACACAATCATCAAGAGCCAAATTCAAGAGGAAGAGAAAGGAGTAACAACACTTCCAGAGGTGGTTCTACACAAAGGTATGATAAATTTAATGTACAATGATATTACTGTAAAAAGTGTGGACATTGTGCTACTGAAGCTAGAAATAAATAATATGATTTCAGAAATCATAATGCCAACTTTACTAATGTTGGTGCCCATTTTTATCCTCTATCATTTGTTCATGTTTCCCCTTTGCTCTTTGTGCTCTAAAACATTTTTTCCTCATGAAATCGATGATGTGAATTTGTAACTCCATTCTTGTTCATTGAATTGTTTACAAACTCATTATCTTGCCCTAATTAGCTAAGTAAAAGTGAATTTTTTGCCTTGTTTCTGAGAAAAAATGGCTTTGGATTCTCCCATCCTTCGCATTTGGTAAAAAAAACAACTTGTATCTACATTTGAATGCTTTGAGTTGTTCATTTTTTCTCCATTTTTTCACCTTTTTGAAGGAATCTTTAAGTTTTCCCTGTTTTTTTCCCTAATTTTGCCCAATCAAAAGCCTCTACCATTTTTCCCATGTTTTACCGGCCTTTGGAGCTTGAAATTATTCATTTTATACTTATTTTCCCTCAAAAATCCCTTGCCATGGTTATAAATTGCTTTGAATCAATTTCCATTTGTCATTTGATCAAAAATTTCCTCACCCACGATGAAAATTTGAATTCTAGGGCATCCATGGCATTTTCTGTGTTTTGACAGTTAGACAGGCATCATTTTCTCGTCAAATTCATCTTCAACATTCTAGGGCATCACTGGCAATTTCTACGTTGTTTGACGGTCATACAGAATCTTTTGCCCATCAAATTTTAGCTCAAACATCTTCTCATACATGGTCATTTGTGGTTGGACAAGATTTGGTGGGTCTACTCGAGTAACTTAGCATTTTTTTTGTTTTTGGAAAAAAATCTAAATTGTCCCCATAAGTCCGCAAGCCCTCAGCCAATCAGAGGGTGACACACGGTAGTTAAAAAAATCAAAGCAGTGGAGCCAGCTGCAGTTACGATGGAAAATTTTCCTTTTAGTGAAAAGGAGTTAAGGTAAAAAATTGGAGCACAGGCCCTTAGCGAATCAAAGGTGGACACGTGTCATGTTTTCATCAAAAGCAGGATGGAAGGTCACGGAGGACTTGGAGAAATTTTCATTTGGTGAAAAGTACTAAAATGTAAAACAAGGCCACAAGCCCGCTAGAGTAAATTAATGCCTTAGTCCTCTTTGTTGTTAAAGGCAAGGCGGAGCGGTGGATGTCCATGAGACTTTGAGATTTTTAACCTTTTTCCTAAAAAGGGTTAAAGTCTTAAAAGAAGGCGTGGCCCTAATAAAGAAGAAAATTAAAGGCTTGCACGGGTCGGTGGGCTGCCAGAGGAAAAAATGAAATGTTTTCTTTTGGAAAAATGAGTTAAAGTGGTAATTTGAAGTGTGGCTCTACAAAGAATCAAAGGGAGACACGTGTTAAAAGCAATGGCAAAGGGAGTGCGAGCCGTCGATGAGTTTTGAAAATTTTGAAATTTTTTGAAGGAAGTATGAAGCTAAAAGGGGAATTATGGCCCCGCAGCAAATCGGTGATCACCACATGTCAAGGACATAAGCGTTGGCGAGGGTCCGTGGGGATAATTGTGAAAATTTTCCTTTTTCCCAAAAAGGTGGAAATGTGTAAAATTGAGCCGCGACCCCAAATCCAATCATATTGTGCCACATGTTAGTGCCAAATCTCAAGGGCGGAGATGTGGGGATATTTTGGAAAAATTCCTTTTTCTAAAAAGGTGGAAATGTGTGGAATTGAGCCGCGATTCCACTGAGACCCACATTGGGACACGTGTCAAGATCATTTTCAATGGCGGAGAGGCGGAGAAAAATGTCAAAATTTTTACATTTTTCCAAAAGTGTTAAAATATCAAAAAGTGATCCCAAACCCATTTCCAATCACATTGTGACATATGGAGGGCTCAGATTGAAGGGAGAAAGGAAAATCAACGGTAACTATGCATTTTTCAGTTTAGCCGCCATTTGAGCTCCAGAAGCTTGGAGATGTGATTTTTGCATCAATTTTCACCAAATTTTTGGCGAATTCATGTCGTTTTTGCCTTCAAGGATCAATGGAATCAATTTGAAAATTCAATTTACAGATCTGAGGTACTTTTGAAATGAAATTTTGTTCAGGCTCGAGCAGAAACGTGAAATACCAGATCCAAAAGTTGTAGAGGCAAATTTGGAAAGTGTAAAGGTGAAATGATGGAAGAGGAAGATGTTGTGGGTGCCAAAGGAAGAATACATGCTCCCATGACAAGGAATGATGAAGATTTGTAATAATTTGCTTTTTTGAATGCCTAGCATCTCCTCCTCACAAAATTGGTTAAGTGTCACTTTCAGAAAGTCATGAGTGAATTTGTAACAAACTAAGATGCCATAGGATATTCTTTTCTTGGGAAAGAAGGCTTGGATGTAAACAAATGTTATATAATGCATGTTTTTGACATGCAAAAGGGGGAAATTGAAAATCATGAGAAAATTTTGACAGAAGCTCATCTTCTGAGAAACCCTCCAAAACCTCGGTTAATGTCTTATGTGTTAGATCTTTATTCATGTTGAGTTGGTTACAAGTGTGACCATCACACAAATGCCTATGAGACTGCTCCTAAAACTCTCCCCTACTATTTAATCTAATAAGATTTTGAATTAATCTATCTTATTTTGGGAAATATAATGTATGTTATCATGTTTAAATGTCTATAAACAGTTTTCCTTGTTCTTGTTGCAATCTTGCATTGAAATCTTTAGGAATCACATAGATCTCATCCTTATTGATAGTTTAGTGGCATTTGCAATTTCATTTATCAGAAGAGCTTTCATCTGACATTGAAAATATGTAGTTTAAATTCACTTCACCTTCATTTGTTGACAAAGATTGCTTGTAAGCCTTTGGGGGTACCTTAGGCATGATTTGATCAGATATTTTGATGTTTAATTGAGTCTTTTAACTCAAGATTTTGTGTTGAAGTCTCAAAGATTGTGTGAAGAGTGCAAACCTAGGCCTCCATTTGTGTATCTCTTCTGGTTGAAAGAACATCCTAACTATTTTAAATCATTTTATCTAATAATTGTTCAAATGTTGTAAAGGTTGTCAAAGATCTGGCATAGTCAAGTTTTTCTTGTCAATATCCCACCAAAAATCATTCTAAACAACTAATCCTACCCCATACTACCCCTATTTTGACATGTATACCCACAAAAGATCAAAATCCATTTGCTAAAGTATGCAGAACATATCAGGATTTCAAAATGTCTTCAGTAACCCTTTCCTTGTATTGAAAGTATCTCCATAATCTGGAAGTGACAACTTGTGAAAGTTAGATTTGGAGTGTTGATCATATTTTCTCAAGGCCCTTTTCATACTGTTTGTACAAATTGAGGGATATCTTCATCTATTTCACCATTTGAGGGTTATAAAATAGGTCCTCTTACCTTGGTTGAAAGGCACAACCTAAAATAGTTAGGACAAGATCAAGTCTTATTTGAGTGCTATCCATCTCTCCACAAATCTGAGTGTCAGTTAGATCATATCCCTGACTACAAAATGACACATATCATGATCTATTTGTCTTCGAGATTCATGCAATATCTTTGATGTTTCTCGACTAAAAAGGAGAACAAATTTGGGTACTAACAACTAATACAAAGAAGGTTAAACCTGAAAAGAATGAAAAGAGTGGAATTTTTTTAACTCGTAATGTACCCGAGCAACGAAACAAATAAACATGGTATTTGGATAGTGCATGAAGTAACCATATGTGTGGAAATAAGGAAATGTTCAATCACATATATGAAGGAATCATATCTAAAGTAAATATGGTAACAAATAACAAATCTCTAGTGATGGGAAAAGGAAACATATCCATTATCACCAAGAAATGAGACAAGAGATAGATCAATGATGTCTTTTATGTCCCGTGATTTAAGTATAATTTTCTCGAGTATTGGGAATCTTGTCCAAAAAGTATATAAGGTGAAGTTTGAAAATGGATAATGCATTATATATGAAATAAGTGGAAACAACACTCCAAACTATGGAAGAAAATATCTAGTGGATTGGATTCATTTCTTAACAACTTGGCATGTAGAGAATGGTTGATTTTAAATTTTAGAGAGTGTTTGAGGATCTATACTAATCCATCATCATCCCTTATTAATTTAGAATTTTGATTGTTGAAGAGGTATTGTATTAGAGAATCTCTCATGGATCTTGTTGTATGGAACACCAATAACAATCCCAAACCCAAATGTCGAACCTTCCATCCAACTAAAGAAGACATTATTTATGATGCACGCAGATTTTGTGAACTCTCAACTATGACTTACTCTAAGCATTTCTCTAATGGCATAGACATTTTATGTAAAGAATGAAGAATAATATTTTTTTCCATGAGTATATCATAGAAACTTTCGTAGTCATGAGAGATTCTATTGATATATGGTAAAGAGGAACGAATCAAGTATCTAATCGCACCACCGGGATTACAATTTGGACGCACTATTAGTGGTGGTGATGAACCCGGTGGTAAGACCTTCAAAAGTGAGTAGGGAATGAAATAACCCTCTACAATGAAGGGAGACATTACCATGGGTTACCTTTCTACCATCAAATAAATATGTTTTCACAAAGGATATTTGAGAGTTGTGCCTAGAAATTGACAAGGTGTGGCTCGTTTTTTGTGATTTTAATCAGTATATTACGAGTAAAAATTAGGTAGTTGTAGACAATGACAGGTTGAAAATTTAGAAAATCGTATAATTTTTAAAATAGTCCTCTACAAATATATATAAAATATGTGAAAATATACAACTTATTTGTATTTTTATAAAGAAAATATAAAAATATGTATAGTTTTTTTAGAATTTACGAAGCTAGACCGTCACCAAAATTTGATTTTCTAGGAACATATGATTTGAAATTCCAGACTGGATGAGAAACAAGAACTTTTTGTAGCTCTCTATAGATCATGATTTGTGTACAATTACTTGCAAAGAGAAAATAAGTTAACATTTTGTTTATTGTATTTATAACCCCAAAGGTTGTGGCTTTATTCTAGGAAAACAAAATGAATGTTACATTCTATCAATTTTTAGACTTGGTTGTTACACCGAAAGGATTTCAAATGGGGATGAGGCTTCTCACAGGTGACACTAGTCGAAAAAATAGAAGGTGGAGACTTATATGCATGTGACATTGATGCACATATGATCAAAGGATATGGATTTTAAGTTTTAGCCACTTCTAACAAGAATTACAAGATTTGCGATTAGCTTATTCTCTCAATACATCACCCCTCTTCCTTCAAGTGAAAGGCCAATTTTTGTGGTTCATTGAAGTGTGTATAGTTGGCATCAACAACGTCCCTTTTGCTCAATTGTTCACTTAAATATCTTTTTCATTCATGGTAACTTTCAAATAACCATGGTTTTAAGTGATCGTATAAAACTATAAATCCGTGTATGCAAAGAGGTTATGAATCATGAATGAACACAAGGATTGTTCTTTCTTAATATTATTCACTTCATCAATGCTCTAAAATATTTCATGTTGTCCATAGGTGAATAGAATGGACAACAAAGTACAAAAATCCTTTTTTATCCTGTAAATGATGTTTTAAGCCCTTCCCTAATATGAGATGGAAGAGTTTCAAAGGTTTTTTTCATGAGGTAGAGGTGTTGTGGCCACCAATAATCCCGAGTTGTTCTTCTAAGAAACATGTGTCATTGTGTGGGAGGGGGTGTCTGACAATCAATAGTGCCATGAAAATAGTGTTCGAAAAACATAAAAAAAATAGAGGCTTTTTTTCTTGTAGGGATTTGTTTCTGGCATATGTGTGGCATGATGTGGAAGTTACCAACCTTGTTTTTGGAGTTAGACATAATTTTCCTAGGTGCAAAGAATTAGAGTTCGGGTTCATGCACAAGGCATCAATTACTAGATAGGTGACACACAAACGATGGTTTAACAAAGGTCATAAAAACATCAACGCCATGTTATGATAGTTAGCATTATGTGTAATTGTGGTTTTGCATGTGTCTTTATTGATTTTATCTTTTATTCTAGGAATTGTTTGTTGTTTTTTCTTTGGTTCTTGTTATGAATTATTTTCATCACTATATTTTTAGTCATATATGTTTAGTATTGCAGACTATGTGTGTTTTTTTCTTTCCAAGAAATGGTCTTGTTTTCCCTTTCTTGCCATTATTCAATATTTTTTGCAAACAATGAAAAAATATTTCTATTAATATCATCATAACATTTTAATTTCTGTTGTAGTTCTTTGCTTATTGGTTGTTTAGCTCTATGACTCATAATTTTTCCTTTGTGAAGGTTTTTTTAGGAATTTTTATTGATAAGGTTTTATTGGTTTTACAGAAACACTTAGATTATATGTGTACAAGACATAATTTTCCTGTTTGAAGATTTAAATTGTTATGCATATGCCTTAAAATTGAAAATTGTTATCTAAACGTTTAGATTCTACTTTAGAGCCATGTTTCTTATTATTACTGAGAGCAATCATTAGAGTTATTTGAATGTTGAGTTACTTAGGATCAAGGCTCAAAGGCTAATCCAGGATTGTTAGGATGACTAAGTTCAAAGATGGGTTGCGGATGGATTTACCAGCATGGTGTGGGTTCTAGTTGTTGGAGGCCGAGTGATCATTCTCTTGACCTGGAATTAGCCCTAATCAGTTAGGAACTACTCATGTAAAATTTCCATAGTCTTAACTGTGTATGTTGTGAAATCCCTCTTGCCCTACTTGATAAATTGTTGGTTTGATGCCAATTATGTAAGTGCACTATCTTAATGGAAATTTTAAATTTTCCTATTCGTTACCACTTGTTTGTATTTCTTGTAAGGATAAATTGGTTTATTATCGACATGTAAACTATTGGGGTAGATTTTCAATGCATGTGTTGCTTCCTAGTTGGTCATGAGGTCGAAACCTAAGGGTAAAATATTTGAAAATTAACTTGTTTCATCTCTGAACCTCTATCACTATAGATCCCTATCAGTAGGAGATAAAAAGGGGATGGAAGAACAATAGTGCTTTGACTAATCTTGGAACACAAATGAGAAAGTAGCTATGTGAATTGGATACTTCCAAACAAAGGAACAAAAAAGAGAAATTACCAATATTATTATGCTTCCATATGATACTTAATGCAGAAATCATTACTTGACTCGATTACTCGTCATCTCTTGATGAATTGGCTTCCTTCTTGCGAAAAAGTATACAGCTTTATAACATAATGGAATCGACATATTTTTCTTCTGTCTCAAAGAGTGTAACAGTAGTCTCATTGCAGACAGAGAGTGGAATAAAATTTTCAATTAACTTTAACTCCTATTGTATTAGATAGTAGTAGTTTCCATCCACCTTATAAGTCATGAATATAATTTCTTATATCAGCGATAAATTACTACAATGCTACCACCAAAATGCACCCATAAACCAAGCATCGTTTCTATGAATTTGTAGGTGTGGAACTTGGTCACAAAGAAGAATTGTGAGGACATTTTGATCAAAGTGAAGTGAAATCCCCAATACCAACTCCATCCAGAAAACCTCATGTCTCATCCTTGTAGAAACAACTATCATAAATGTAAAAAACCACTTGCCTTCGGCCTGTAGTAACAATAATATTGGTCTTCAAAAATACCCACACTACATGTCAAATTTTAAGGGTAAAAAAACTTTAATAAAACTAGTCATATATGTGCATGAGGAAGGAACAAGTTTGCGTAATTCCACTAATCATCTACCATAGAAATAAAATATTTATATTTAGCAAAATATTAACACAAACATTACCTTTTGTTTATTTTGAAATGTTGGGAAGAGAGGAAGCACAACTTTATTGAACATTTGGAATATTTCTTAATGGCGTCATGAAAGGAAATTTTAAAAATAGAGATATAATATACAATAGTATTGTCAATATCAATATTTTGCATGCCATAAAGTAGTTCAAATTATAAAATTACGTAATTCAAGTATCAATTCATTGTCTAACCAACAACTATTTCAAATTAAAAAGAATGTTAATCTTTATATCTCAATTATCACATTCAATATATCTGTTTTTAACATATACCATCACATATTGCATAGTAGTTTGAACATCGTTGCATAAACTTATAGGTCAATAACCTAATGTTCAAATTATGACGGCATCCATTTTATTGGACTTGCAATTCCACATAAATTCTACGTAGGCCAAATCCTCTACTAAAATTATGCCCCTCATAACATTGTTATTGATATTACGAGTGCATACTTTGTCCCTCTTAGTGTAATAATATTGCATCGACATGGAATTTTCCACTGTGAACTCCTCCAACAACACACACCTTCTCATTTCTAATTTTTCAAGCAATTTAATTGTTTTTTCTATTTTAAAATAAATCCACATTATAATTTTTTGAATTATAGATCAAGAAAATTTACAACACTTGATCGAAGGTTAAAAAGACATTTGCAAGCTTCCTCTATGCAAGCTTCCCTATCTCATTTTATGGTTCCATCCATTTGTCCCTCTACTTCACATTCTCCTTTATCAAATTCCACTAACAAATTTATTGCCTTTAATTTCAACCCTTCACACCTCCTCCACTCTTCACTCCTCTACCCGATCCCTTTGGCATTCACATTACACTTCTTCAAGGAAATTTTTAGTGGAAATTTTTTTGTAAACTCACGAATATTAAGGTTTTGGATATTGAAAATGGAAAATTTTTAGTGGTCGGTTGTCACCCAAACTTTGCCTAAATTTTCAAATGATAAGTCATTTGTATGGGTCAGTTCACCTACTATTTACACTTTAAAATGAACTTATACATGTATTTTTCCAACATTTATAATCAAATTGTGCTCATATTCTCTAAGGTATAATACATATCCTAGGGGGTTGTAAGGGGTACTTCTTACTGGGTTCGGGGTTGTGTGCCCTAGTGGGGGTTTGGGGGAAGTTCCCCCGAAAGCCACATTTTATATATTTGTTTCTAGGGGAGACCGTTGTCTATTTCTCAAGAGACAACTAGCTAAGATAAGTACATGCATAAAGACGCACTTCTATACATGGATGAGATGGAAATAAAAAGATGATCATCCAACATTTCACCATCTAGCCCACCCATATGATTCTACATAGAAAACCGTATAACCGAAGATTTATGATGCTATATAGATGGTTGTCCAACCTAATTCATCTGATTCTACATGGATGTTTGTCCATATCAAGCCATTTGATTCTACATAGATGGTCATCCAACTTAAGTCGTTTGATTCTACTTAAATGGTCATCTAACCCAGTGTCATCTCATACTACATGTATGCATGCCTATCCAACTCAGTGTCGTTTGATTCTACATAGATGGTCATCCAACCCAGGTTGTCGATGTTACATATATGGTGTCTAACAAACATACAACTTTGTGAAAATGAAGAAAACTTCGGTATGTCAAATTTCCTTTTCGTGACTCATTTCTTTTATATTCACCATTTTTCAAATTTCAATTTTGGAGATTCAACGCCCATTCTATAATAATTTTTTTGAGGGGGTATAAAAATGAACCCTACACTTCTTGTGTGCAATTTCTAGTTGAATAGTGGCTCTAGACACAAGGAAATTTAGGACATGTCTCAATGCTAGTGTTTTTGAAGCCAAATGTTTGTATTTCTACTGTAGGACATATATTTCTTATATGTATAGTTATAGTGAGTAGTTATAGGAGCCTTAATAGGCTTCATATTTATAGGACATGATTACTCCTATATATATGTATCGTGTGGGATATAATATCAACGTGAGAATATTATTACTTTGTTATTTTTTTCGCAAACCAAGAAATAAAATCATGCACATACTACTATTTTAATATATCTCCAAGTATGTTGTTATATGTATGGATCTTGAGTAATAAAATTATTCACTAGTGACACACTTCCTAGTCCATTTACTTGTGTCGATTATTTATATTGTCTTTATCTCTCACATTTTTAACTTTTGCACCTAGTTTTGGTCGGGGCATAGGGATTTCTGCCTATCAATCTTCTCACATTTTTTGTCATATATCCCAAAACACTAGCACTCAGGACACTAGCACCCAAGTACTCCTTACCACCCTGGGTGCTCCTATCCTCTTTGATTTTTTTAACATTTTTGAAATTTTTGTTTAGCCTTTTAATTTTTCTTACTCCTATCTTGACGTCCTAGTCGACATATTATATCACTAGTGTTAAAAATAAAACAATAGATCCCTATATATACACAAGATACGTATCATTATAAGGGTGGTGTTATCCAATTTTTCCCCTTGGCAAAATTGGATAACTTGGAAAAGACAGTACTTGGGCATTTTCATAGGATTTGGTGAAGAAAATGAGAAAAATAGGTAATTTCCATGTTTTGGGAACTTAAAATTATTTGGATTCTTTTCTCTCCCCATCCATATGCTCAAAATATTCATATTTGGCCTAAGGACTTAGAAAAATTGAGAAAAATGGAAAAAGGTTCATTTCTAGTGTATTGCGGTTTTCCCAGTGTCTAGAAGGAATAGAAGAAACAAGTTCTCAAGTTCCTTTTGTTCCTTCCAATGTTGATTTGGCCGTAATGTAAAGATTTTTAAGGGCGGTAGTGTATTGCAAGTTTGGGGTGAGTTTTGGGAACTAAGGCATTGGGTGGAACTAGTTCTTTCAAAGCTACTAGTTCCCTGCATTTTGATTTCACCGAAAGGAAAAGGGGTGAAGTGTAACATAGGCCAAGAGGCGGTGTGGAGAATAAGTGCGGGAAGGTAATAGTTCTTGAGAACCACTTGTTCCCCGCGGCAGCATGGAAATCCATAATGAATGAATTAGGGAGAGTATGGTGCGGTGGAAGAATGGTGTAGAAGAACCAATCCACAGTGAAATGGTTTCTTAGTTCCACCTTATAGCCAAAATACCAAACAACAAATAACCCAAGTCAAATGCAAGGAAAGCGACAATATGGGCACAAATGAAATTTTTTCCTCTTCCTCCATTTTTCTCGAATATCCGATCCACCTACAAGAAATGAAAAGGGAGAAAAACACATTTAATATGGATTGTTCATCCAACCATGGAACCCATGTTCCTCCTCGACCCCTCTAGATCCGCATATCCATATCTTTCACCATGGTGTTCCATATTTGATAAAATTTATATCACTTTGGAAATATCTCTTCATCCTCTACACCATGGAACATAAAATATTGAGTTATGTGAAAGTAGTCCTCATCATTAATGACCATAGTTCCAAGTTGTTCAACCACCAAATCTGATTTGATATGGTGCCTTGGCTTCTCTAGCAATCAAAAGATCATGGAGGGATTTATTTGGCGGGCTAGTGATGCCCCTTTTCGACATTTAATGCATCTTTTTGTGTGGTGGGGTAAAAATTTTGAGATTTTATTTTCCCTCTCTTTTCTCATCTTCTATATTTTGTCAAAACCTCTAATTTGAGGGGGGATATTCTGGGATGTAAATAATCTCTGTCAAAATGGTTTCTGAACACCAATGATTTGTAAGCCTTCACATGGGCCCGACAAGTATTTTTTAGCCTCTATTCTTCACATGTAATGGAATGTGCATATTCTAAAAGCAATAAAATATGTGTTTTATGGTGTTTCCTTTAACCCTAGTATTTGTTTTATTGTATACCCTTTCCCCTCAATTCTTATCTTTGTATTTTGTGCATGTATTTCTCATTTGCAGGTTTAGATTGTTATGTTTCATGGAGAATAGATGGTGAATGAAGCCTTGGGTCTATGTCACAATTGTCTGGCCTCTCCCTACTGCATTTTCCTTCTCTCTTCTCCCTCAGTAGGATATTTCCACACCTCTTTTCTTGGTGCTATCACCTCTGCTAG
Source organism: Taxus wallichiana var. yunnanensis (assembly GCA_018340775.1). Lineage (NCBI taxonomy): Eukaryota > Viridiplantae > Streptophyta > Pinopsida > Cupressales > Taxaceae > Taxus > Taxus wallichiana. The sequence continues at coordinate 290,663,292 of CM031238.1, forward strand.
CTTAGGATTTCCATTTTTATGCATATTTCTCTTCCCATGGTCCCTTGGAATTATAGAATAGGATTAGATAGATGCATTTCCTTCCTTAGGAGCATTTTAGTATTAGGATTGGGTAGAGGAACCATTCTTCTCTGGACGTTTGTCTCAAGTAGCAAGTCACATAACTTGAGAGACGATCCCATGTTACCCAAAAACACATATTATTCATCCACACATACATGACATAACAGATGGTATTTCGTTTAGTGATAATAGTTCTAGAATTCCCGGTGGGACGAGTTTGAAGAGCTTTACAACTTCATACCAGCATGATTGATTTTTTCATGATGGTACTCAACCTTTGGAGGTATGTTTTCAACACATATGGAAACTCTATTGATTCAAGAAACACATTATCTTGGTTGTAAACCTTTCCTTTTTCTCTTCTATTTATTTTAATGTTTCTAATTCATTCATGGCTCTCTGAAGAGATCTTCCATTTTCACATTTTAGTTCCATCCCCCTCAATTTATAGCAGTGGGATGATATTCCCAAAATAGCCCTCAAAAACCTACCTCTTTTCCACATAAATGGAGATCAATATTGTATTGATCACATTTAAGATATAGCAAACCATTGTGTCATTCACCATATCATAGAAGAAAAAATTTTCCTCAGAATTCTGGTTTCATCATTAAGAGGTAAAGCAAGAGATTGGTATAGTATTTTGGCTTCACAATTCATTTCCACATGGGATCAGCTAGGAGAACAACTACACAACCAGTTCAAGGAGGATGCAGATGTCATTTTCCTCATAGAACATCTCATAAAAATACAATCATCTCTAATGAATTTTATCTCTGATTTCAACATCATATTTACAAGGACTTGGCATAGAATTCCTCAAGAATACATACCCTCACAAGGTATGGCATTCTTGTATTATTTGAGATCCTTTGATGTTGATTTGGTTGTGTTGATTCAATCCCTATGAGGAAAAAATCTTCCTCTATATTTTAACATTGCATCACAAGCTAAGAATATTCTCATTCAAGCTGGAAAAGGAAAATCCACTTTTGTTACTATAATTCTTCCCTCACCATCTCAAATTTCTCCTTCCCCTTGTGCTAAAAATGAAAAATATATTTTTCCCTTCCAAAATCAGGAAGATTATTTTCTTTGTTGTCCTTTATTTTATGTTCCACTGGTTTAACATGCCTAAAACACTACCCATACTTTGAAAAATTCCTCCCATATCCACCTAGGGCACTACCCAACTTCACTAAACCTTGCACTAATGTTTATAAGAGTTGTGGTATTTCACATATTATCCCTAGTTTCTACCCAACCCTTACTAGACTGAGTTATCCTATAATGTTGGTAGAATAACAGGGCATGTTATGTTTTTGGAGACAAGTTGTGGGCCATGAAACACTCAAAAAAAAAAAAGGCTTCAGGAAAAATCATGCTTTGGTTTTGGAGAAATCGGGTCAAAGCAAAGTAGGGAGTATGTTTTGGAGGATCATTTGGATTCTCCAATTGGTCAAATCAGGTCTTTTGAGCATCAAACATCTCAGCCCAAGCATGCAACAAATTAGCAGCCCCTTTTCTATGTTCCTTCTCTAACCAATTCTACCAAGGATGAAAATTGTATATCAGTGGATGATTGGTATGATTCAGATTAGGAGGATGAGAATGTGAAAACTGTGCAAAAATAGGAGTGAATATCAAAACAGAGTAGGAAGATGTGAAGGATAATCAAGTTAGAATTAGGGAGGAAGAGAAAGTGTTTTTGAACACTAGTGCTACCCAAGGCCTTGAGGAAGAATGTATTGAAAGTGAGAAAGGTTATGTAATGTCCTCCTTGTTCTTCATGTTTATAACTTAATGCACTTTTAATGGATGAAAATTATATTGGGATTGAGAATGATGAACTAGAAAATGGACCCATCAAGGTGGAAAAAGGGGTGTTTTCTCAAGATGAAGAAAGAAAAATTTCGAGGAACTCACAAACACCCACCACCTTCAAGATTTTCTCGTAAGCTTCCCCCATTCGTGGGAATGATCTTCAAAGGAATGGGAAAATCATAAGGATTAACCCATTTTTTCCCAAATACCCTTTCCCAATCAGTTATCTACCTAACTTGGAGCTAAAATAAGAGTTACAACTAGTCATGCTCATTTTAGAGCATGAGGAAGAGCTACAATGTGCCAAAGGGTCACTGTAATACATCTCAAATCTAAATGCAAAGCAACTAAAAGAGTTATTTCTTTGGTTTCTAGTAGATACTTTGAAGAATAGGGTGAGAAAATAACTTCACATCAATTGTTCACTCTTATCAAAGACCATGTTAAGAGCCAATCAATTTGTAAGAAAGGGAAGCTATCTCTCCCTTCCTTTTTCGTGGATTTGTTTAGCTTCTCATTTTTTTGTTAGATTTGGGTAGTGTAGCTTTGTATTGAGAAAAAAGTGCTTTTGGACACTTTTCATGTTTCCACTTGAAACGTGTATGATTTTCCATGTTTGTATATAATTTTTGCGAGATTTTTTTGATGTGCACAATTCATTTCAGGGCTAAATAAGATAATTTGGGAAATTTCCAAGTTTTATTCAGAGCCCATGAGATCAATTCATTCTAGTTCAAGAGGAAATTTCCATGGGTGAAAGAAAGTTGTTTGGGACAGTTCAAGGTGCACTCCATCATCAGATAAACATGAAAAGCATAACTCTGCAATGCTTCATACTTGGCAAAAATCAGATTTTGGGACAGTTTTTATTGAGTGTTCATTCAATCCCAACAAATCAATTGGAGAGGAAAGAAGGTAAAATTTTATATTCAAAGCAATTTTCTACTATTGTAATACATAACTCAGAAACGTTTTATGATAAGATGGCCAATTCAAGCTACAAATCAGCTCCAAGTTCAAAAAGTGTTTCAAGTGGATTCAGGGGTATGTTCTTCAAGTTTCAAATCAATTTTCACGTTTTCAGGATGAATCCATGCCCAGTGGATGCTTTAAGGCCACTGATATTTTCAATCTAGCTGACAGATTACCCCATGAGTTACTGAAATTGTTACCCAATTTTTTCCCCGACAAAAGTGGTTGACTTGGAAAATATGGACTTGGGAATTTTCATAGGATCTTAGTGAAGAAATTGAGAAAAACAGGTAATTTCCATGTTTTGGAGACTTACAATTATTTTGATGCATTTCTCTCCCCATCTCCAAGCTCAAAAGATCCATATTTGGCCTAAGGACTTAGAAAATATGAGAAAAATAGAAAAAGGGTCATTTCCAGTGTATTGCCGGTTTTACGGGTCTAGGAGGAACAAACAAAACAAGTTATCAAGTTCCTTGTGTTCCTCGTAATGCTGATTGGTCCACAATACAAAGATTTTGAAGGAAAACAATCTATTGCAAGTTCGAGGTGAGTTTTAGGTACTAAGGCATCGGGAGGAACTAGATCTTTTGGGCCACTTGTTCCCCGTATTTCCAATTTTTCTACAAGACAAAGGGGTGAAGTGTAATGTGGGCCGGAGGCAATGTAGAGAACAAGTGGGGTCAGGGAATGGTTCTTAGGAACAAATTATTCCCCATAGGGCATGGAAAACCATAATGAACGAATCAAGGAGAGTATGGTGTGGTGGAAGACTCGTGCAGAAGAAACAATCCTAGGTGGAGCAGGTTCCTTAATTCCACTTGGTGGCCGAAATACCAACCAAAAAATAACCCAAGTCAAATGTGGGGAAAGTGGACAATATGGGCATAAATGGAACAATTCCCTCCTTCCTCCAATTCTTTGAATATCTAATCCACCTACAACAAAGGAAAAGGGAGAAAAAGGACATTTAATGTGGATTGTTCATCCGACCAGGGAACCTGTGTTCCTCCTCAACCCCTCCAGATATGAATGGCCATATCTTTCACCATGGAGCTCCAAATTTGATAAAATTTATATCATTGAAAATTTCAGTTCATCCTCTACATCATGAAACATAAAATATTGACTTAGGTGAGAGTAGGTGTGGGAAAAATAAGAAAACTTCTTCAACATTAATGAACACAGGTCTAGGTTTTTCAACCACCATTTCTGATTTGATATGGAGCCTTGGCTTCTCTAGTAATAAAAATATCATAGAGGGATTGATTTGGTAGGCTACCCATGCCCCTTTTCAGACATTTAATACATCTTGTTGGTGGGTGGTGGAAACATTTAAAAATTTATTTTCCCTCTCTTTTCTCATCTTCTATATATTGTAAGAACCTCTCATTTGAGTGGGGATATTTTGGGATGTAAAGAAACTATGTCAAAATGGTTTGAACACCAACAAGTTGTAAGCCTTCACATAATCCTGGTAGATTTGTTTGTGCCTATATTCTTCATATGTAATAGACTATGAATATTCTTAAAATAATAAGATTTGTGTTTTGTGGTGTTTCCTTCAACCCTATCATTTTTTTTTATCGTATTTCCTTTCCTCTCCATTCTTCTTGGTGTATTTTGTGCATGTATTTCTTATTCATAGGTTTAGGTTTTTTTGTTTCATGGAGAAGAGATGACAAATGAATCCTTGGGTCTATATCAAAGTTTTCTACCCTCTTCTTACTACATTTTCCTTCACTCTTCTCCCTCCACAGATATTTCCACACCCCTTTTATTGGTCCTATCACCTATTTTATCTTAGGATTTCTATTTTTATGCATCTTTCTCTTCCCTTGGTCCCATGGAATTATAAAATAGGATTAGATAATTGAATTTCCTTCCTTAGAAGTAGATTATCATTAGGATTAGGTAGAGCAACCAGCCTTCTCTGGAGGTTTTTCTTGAATAACAAGTCCCACAACTTGAGATATAATCCGATAGTACTTAAAAACATTGATTTCTCATCCACACATACATGACAAATCGTAGGGTGTTGTTTTTTTGTGTTAACAGGGGGAAATTCTAAAGGGAAATCATATCTACATATTATCAAAGAGACTATATTTATTAGCTAATTACTCTACATACACTTTATAGGAAGGGGAAATTATGAATTACATCCAACACATTTACATTTTATCTTGCTTTATCCTTCTATCTTGGCCTCATTGGCGCAAGGGAAACCTAAGGACACTATTTCACACACAAGCATACATAACTACATGGATTTTAGAATTTAGTGCATTAATCAATCATAAGCTCATCCTTCGACCCATCGAGGTAAGTCGGACCTCACGTATTGCATTGTTATTCCAATTTTATGTTTTTGTGAGCTTGTGCAAGTATTTAGGGTTTGTGTTTCAGGTTACAGGTACCTAGGTGATCCAAGTGCAACATACAGGAGATTAATAGAGAATAAATGTGAAACCCTATCAACATAGGAAAAACTAGATTATGAGCACTCATATAGTCACTAGCACCGAGGAGTGATCTTTGGTACCCAGACACCCTCACCCTATCATACGAATCCATTTCCATCTCTTTCCGCAGCTCTCAAAACTTATATCGAGCATTTCTAAAAATTTCCCAATCATTTCATCAGTTGTTCTAGTTCAAATCAAATTTAGGATAAGCAAAAATCAAATAAGTGTCATATATCTCTAATTTCTTACACGTTTGCATCTTTAGTGTCCATAACAATTGTATTATGTCAGATATCATCATAGTGACTTTAAAATTAGATATAATATTCAAATTTTATTAAATGATTTGGTGAACTCATCTCATTTAGACACTCTTGGATCTTCATTTGTATTCTCTCATGGCTTATAAGGTCTCTTAAGTCTCCTTACTTCAATTGCTTCAAACTCACCCGTCTTATAAAGATGCTCTCCACAAAACCATAGACACTATGTGTCTATTTATCAACATGTCACCTTCACAAGTCGGTGTCATCTTTGATCATCTCTCCAATGACTTTAATAGTTATAATTCCTTGAATGTCTAATTTTTAAGTGAATCATCCTTGTCACTCTAAAAATTCGGTGAATACATCCTGATCCAAGGATCCTCCTCCTACGACCTCCCTAGCTCACTAATTCTCCACATGAGCCTCATCATGCTCACTCAATATTATACTACATGTGGTTTCCGCTATCACCACTAGCTCAAACAAATGGGCATGCTTTCCCGCAATAACATCCACTCACTCTAACATCCCACCTCCCACAAGCACATCTAGAGGTACATTCCACGTCAACATGCGGATCGATGAGTCAACGATCAAGGACCAATAAGCATCACCTGCAACCACCCAATACCACATGTTTTATTACATGCATTTGTAAGTATATAAAAACAATGTAACAAACAATACTTATGCTTAGTTAATTCTGCTGTTATGCCATCTCTATCATGGGCGTGTTCCTTCCCCTCTACTACTCCAATAGGTGGTCCAACCATTGCATCTACAACAACCGGAAATAATAGAACCCATTGATGAGATTCTCACCACTTGTTATAGGCCTGGGAACATCTTGTGTCATCCACATGTATTGGCTCTATCGCTGCATCCACCTCATCTAGACCAGGGATGCACTTTGGATGTGTTCCTTTAGGTTCGGCTTTGCTTCAAGCCTCCTCATTGCTTTAGTAGCTCACACCCATACATATGGCTCGGGAGTACATTCCCGAGCCATACCAAACTGTTTAGATGCACGATTTTCCTAAAATATCTCATCCACTAAAGGAAACCATTCCACTAACCCCATGGTGTGTCGAATGCACCGTAGCTCAACTCCATCCTCTTCCCAACTACTATAGTCTCTATGCAACCTCCATATGATGGCCCCTAGACCCATTTGATCAAAAATAGATCTATAAGTAGTAGTATCTAGTCTACTAGTATATGTTCCTATCCACCTCACCGAAAATATCTTGGGCCTTTCCCAATCATCTTATGGCCCACCGAGTGTCCTCAATATTGTAATGTGCTCATAGGCCCATACATGTAATAATGTGGTGGCTCCAAGTCCACCCCCATGGTCCTCCTACATGAATCTATATAGATATGTATATAAATGGGCCAACATACACCTCACCCATGTAAATATGGTCCTATACTTCTCTATATGCTAAAAAGTCTCATGTATCTTATACAAGATGCCCATTCCACCATCCTCTACTACCATAGATGAAGCAATCACAATTGCAATAAACTTCTACAACCACGGAACACCTGATCTCGATATGGCATCTAGACTAATATGGGTATCTATTTGTACCCATATCCGTGTAAAGTATAACCTATCTCGCTCTCATATTCGTTTGAGCATCCATTATAGCCATCACTTGAACTCTCTCACCATAACTTTACACATCCTCTAGGGTCACATTCATCTCCCCAAAGAGGTAACCAAAAAGTAAATGTATCTCGCACACGACCGCTCGCACAATGCAGTCACCATAGGCATATTATGGGGTACCTCCCCTAATCTAGCTATGTGTCATAGGCCAGCATGGTCTAGTATATCCTACTCGGTGTTAGACAAGCCCAAAGTTAATAATGTGCTCAAATGCCAACCACCATGGAACTCCCTTGAATGTGTATCTCTCTCGCATGGCAAAATTCCAACACAATATAAACATTAGTACCTCATATATACATAAGAAAAAATACTCATACTATAAAAAGTCATCAAAATTCACATATTCCACATTATGCTATCAAAACACTCTCCTGGGTTGCACAAGTGCCCAGAACAAGACACAGTACCTAGAATTAGGTCACAAATGCCTTGAATCTGGGCATTTCTTTCTCGAAGGACATCAACACCTTGGACGCTCCCTCCCAGTGTCGAAATGCATAGAAATTCAAAAATTCTAATTTTGCAAAAAAATTAACAAAATCGAACCAATTTCATCAAATTTTCAAAAATACTCGTACTTTTCAAATAATTTTTCATCTACGACACCACACCTGCCACCACTCTCTCAAACCTAGTCAACCTCTCTACCCTAATCTATGACATCCTCGCAAGCTCGAGCTCAAATTATCAATTAACCATGGTTCAAATGAATATCTATTCACTATCACTATATATTCCAATTTTCAATTTTTCCTTCACTACAGCTTATCATTTACACTCATTCTTCCAAATAATGCACGACACATAGTTTTGTTCATATCCCGAGATTTGATGCTCCATTTTCCTCCCCATTTACACTATTTGGTTCATAATTTCTCTTAGCATCATATTATACAAATTCCATAACACTATATTCCAATCTCACACATATCCTACTTATAAAATCTTCATTATTTACATATCTTTTATACTTGGTTTTGGTCATCATTATTTATTTTCACCTCTACTTTCAGATCAGTTCTCATTACTTCCACCCCTCACCCTTTCACAGAAGTGGGGACATATAATTGGGATCACCCTATGATCCCTCTAATGATACCACTTGATCCTTTGATTCTCCTAATATATCATTATCCTGCCATTCAAAAAAAGAAGCAAATCATTCTATTCAAATATTTTCTATATATTCCCCCTAATGACCTAATCTAGGAGTAAAGAGAAAAAAATATCTCTGTGAGTATTCTATTGCACACACCTAATTTTAAAGAAATTTTTCAACATTTGAATCAAATCTTTCAACCAATACAAGATAGCATACTTTACTATCACTCAAATATGGCCTAACTTGTGAGCTACATTGTTTTACTATCTTTCCCAGATGACCCAACATGGGAATCACTTTATTTTCTATCTTTTCCAAATGAACTAACATGAAAGCCATCTATAATTATAAAAATCACAATGCCCGTAGAGTGGGGGAAATGATATGTTGTTTCCTTTCCTATATTTCTCTTATATGGGTTATTCAATCATGGATTGAAATGGAACTAAATTTGGTCTCTAGTTGTTTGCAATAGTTGGACCTTTTGATGATGTAGTCATGGATGGAGAGTAAAACTAGACCTCTCTCCCCAACACTCTTCCCGGTGGCAGGACGCCCAAATCCTCCCTTGATCAAAATTTTACAAAATCGGGTTGGGAATTGATCACTCCCTACCCCTTCGAATCTCCATCAAAATCTCCAAATTCTCCAAATCAAATCATCAATTCCTCCAAGTTCTCCTTACAACGGTTTGTTATCTCTATTTATGCCACATGGATCGACACATCAATCCATGGTTCACCACGTTGTGTTCTTATATTTTGTGCATACTTGTGCAACAGGGCTTCTTAGGACTTCTCACGGTATGTTCATTACTTCCTTTAAACTAATTGAATTTCGTTTAAATAACATAAAGGGGGTGATTAACTAAAATGTAGAATTTTTCTAAGTTAATCTAAATGGAAACAAATACTGAAACAACCAATATAAGACAAAATACGTATGATTAATATTTGATGTTAGTATTTAAATGAAATAGAATGGATAAGATACTAACTTGAATATAACTTACCTTACAATATGCTAGACTCAAACAAACTAATATGCGCATGGGATAGAATGCAAAGGTGCTACCCGAGAATCGTAGTAGTTGGAGATCTGGTTAGACTGGGGCACCTGGGAGAGGACCGAGGTACTGCGGGCACCTTAGTCTGTAGTCCGGGAACTTTGGTCTGCAGAAGGCTCATGATATGAATCTAAAAGTTTCACAAGGTCTTCGTGTTGTCTTCATTATTATTTCATGGTTGTCATAGTATCCTCACTTATGTCGTCAGTAAATCCAATATGAATATCTACTCAGAAAATCCCATTCAAAGCATCAAATTCCCAAAACCAAAAATGCATATGAATAGGTCGACTAACCTTAGTCTGTCACAATGGTGGAATTATAACTAAGAACTACACTACATTCCAAACCCAATGTAGTTTTATGTGCGTATGTGTGTAATTATGTGCCTAGAGTGCCCTAGCGTCAATGACACGGAAGTAGGGGAAATAACTAGATGTAAAGATGCAAAGGGTGGATGGAATAGAATCAATAAAACCCTTTCCCCCTATGTTTGTGTGATGTAGATGTAGAATATTCCAAAATGTAGTCCTTTGCCTTAGTAAATAGCTAGCCCTTGATAGATGATAGTTTTTGATAGTGTAGTGATGTGTTATGTTTATATAGGGATATCTTAAAATTTTGACACTAATAACCCAACATGTCCACCGGTACCTACGAAACAAACGAGAAAATGACAAAGACTGATCTCGAATAGATAAATTAGACCCCAAGTGTTATAGGGACCAGGGTGCCCATAGGAACCCCAAAGACTACCATAGGCACCCGGTCGAGGACCGGAGATGACAACCAATAAAATTACAAGACCTAAGACTCCATAAGAGATGACCAAAACTATATAGAAAATTGTTGACCGTATTAGACAAATGACAATAACGACTTACTAACTAACAACGGGACTGGGATGGGTCATTAGTGAATAATTTTACTACGCGAGATCCATATATGAAATGATATACTTGGTGGTATAAGTGTAATAGTAAGTGTGTGATTTTGTGACTACATTTTCGCCCACTTTATGTTAGTGATCGAGAATGCTCGGTAACATAAAGTAGATAGAGATGTCTACCTAAGAAATGTCAAAGAAGCCCATGTTGTAGTAGAACACACATGATGTGTAGAAGAAGTGTTCTAACATAACCATGTAGTGTGTTGAACCATGGATCAATAGGCTGATCCATGTAATGTAGTGGAAAATCTTAAATTTCAAGATGAAGTGCACCAAATGAAAGTGATGATTAGGATATATGATGATTTCCAAACACGTATGATGATGATGAGATGGGGCAGGAGTGATAAGTTACCAACCTGAACTCTTGTACATGAATGAATAACCAGAGGATTTGGGATTCCTACCGCCAAAGGAAGAGTGTAGGGAGAAAATTGTGTTATTCTCCAATCTCTAACTACATCCTCAAGATCTAGCCACTCTGACGATGGACTCGGATAAAAAAATAGTTTTTGGATCCAAATAATTTTGATCAAACTGTTGACCCATATAGGAGTGATATAGGGAAGGCACTCTTTCCCTTACTCCACGGGTGTCACTATAATGTAATAGCTTCCAAGTGAGGTCATCTAGAAGAAAATATGAAATTTATGAAGGATTCTATTATAGGTCATCTGGAAGCAAGCAAAAATGTGAGAGGGCTTCCAAGTTAGGTCATCTAGAAGTAAACATAAAATGTAAAATAACTTCCCAAGTTAGGTCATATGGGAGAACGCGCGTAACTCCCAAGTTAGGTTAGTAGGGAGGACAATTGTTTTGAACTTGTATTGATTGAATGATCTTTATTTTTTAGAATTTTAATTGATTGATTTAGTGGTCAATTGTTTGATTGATTACTTGTGAAGAGAATTTATACAAATTGCCCCCAAGTTAGGTCATCAGGGGGGAATCAATATAAATTGGTGAATAATCACATGGAAATATTTTTAATCACGTTTTTGCCCTAAATTAGGTCATTAGGGTGGAGTGATTAAGTGTCACATAGAAAAATTGTATGTTTATTGCCCCCATATTAGTTCGTTCGGGGGAATTGGTGGTGAAATGTCGCACAATGACTTATTAAATGTTTGAAAATGGTGAATTGGTAATGTTAACTAATCTTATGTAATATAAGGTGAATTATAGGATGACCCCCAATGATATTCCCTCCCTTTCGGTGAAATGGGGAGTGATGAAAATAATGAACACTAAGTGAAAGTAAGAGTGAAATAGATAAAATGTGGCAAAAAATCATTAAAATGTATATAAATTGAATAAAAGATAATGTCTAAGAGAGATGAAACATGTGGAAGATGTTCATTATGGTGGTAGGTGGAATTATAAAAATAACTCCACAAACGGGATGTAAATCGAAGTTAAAACACTCAAGATATGATGAAAATGGTGTAGTGTATATTAATTGCGGAAATAAGTGTGAAATAACTACTATAGTAAAGTAGGTGATGGAAAAAGTAACTATAAATAATAATGTTAAAAAGTGTTTAGTTACTTCATTTTTTATTGTATGCAATTGTGAGAGTGTGAATGAGTTGAGTGAAAATGCCACAAGTGAGATCAACGCATCTTAGTCGGTTTGAGAGGGGAGACCATTGTAGCATCGTGTATGACTACAAAGTTGGTAAGTGCCTTGATTTTTACAAAATTTATGGTGTAGTAGTCATTTGTATTGAATTTTTGAAAATATGATTTTATTTTTTCTCAGCATTTGAGACTTAGAAAATATCATTGAGAGCGTTAGTGACCCTTGGGACAAGAACGCCCAAAACTGGGCGCTAGTGTCCTACTCTTGGGCACCCTAGTCTTGCATCTGGGCACCCTAGTCCAAAATGTTTGCATTGAGTGGATAATGATAAAAAAATATTATGATAAATAGGTGTATTTGGTTTTGTAATGTGTTCTAACGATGTATTTTTTTAATTGTGTGAAGCGGGATATCCACTTGAGGGAGTTCCGTGGCGGGTGGCATATGAGTACATGTTTAGGATTGGGTTTTGCAGCTGATGATTGGGATATGATGGACCATTTTGGCCTACGACACATAGCATGGATGGGGGATGTGCCACATAATATGCCCATGTTAACTGCACTATGTGAGAGATGGTGTTTTGATACGTGCACATTTTGGTTACCTATGAGGGGAGATGATTGTTATGTTAGATGATGTACATCACATTCTATGAATTTCAGTTGTAGGAGAAAGAGTGTGGATTATTATAGTGGATGATATGGAGTGGTAGATGCAATCTATGAGATGGTATTTTGTGGGGACTCAAGTACCTACTAAGGCCCATATTAGTCTAGATGCTATATTACGGTCTAGGGTTCCATGCTTGTGGAATTTCATAGTGGTTGTGATTGCATCATGTATAGCCATGGAGGGAGGAGGTGTAGGCATCTTGTATAAGATGCATGAAATATGTCAGCATATAGAGGAGGAGGGTAATAGATATGCGTGGCACGGTGTGTTTTGGCTCATCTATACAAATATCTATACCAATTTATACACAAGGATCATGGTGGAGGGATATGAGCCACCACACTATTGCATGTATGGGCATATGAGCACATAGCCATATTGAGACCAGTTGGAGGTCCACGAGGAGAGTGGGCTAAGCCAGAGATATATGCACGATGGTAGGTTGACGTTTTTGGTAGAAATATGAACAAAGATACCTACAAGGCAATCGATAGGATGGGGCCCGAGGTAGTTATATGGAGACCATACCATGACTATGGGGGATGGACTGAGGATGCTACAGAGTTGCAATGTATTTGGAGGACTATGTGGTTAGAGGAATTATTTCCATGTGCGTCGGATATTTTTCAGGTTGAGCGAGTATCACGTAAGTTTGGACTGGCTCGGATGTGCCCTTGAGTCATACATATGGTTTTTATCTATTAGAGAACCTAGGAGGGTCGAAACTAGGCTAGGTTCCATAAAGAGCACCTAGTGCCACCATGGTTGGATTGGTTAGATCCGGTGGTCGAGCATGTTTATAGAGATGATGCGGGTTGCACCAAGGAGTATTGTGCATGGTGGGCATCTCATCGAGGGGTATTTTTTACCTGTTCTTCATAGGTCCAATGGAGTTACCCCTTGGAGGAGGAGGAGACGGGGCATGACATGCCCCCAATCCTATAAAAACTACCGTAGTCGAGCATAAGTATTAATACATGCACATTTTGTAATTCATGGTTTACCTATATGGTTTTTTATGTTTGTCTAACGTGTTATAATTTGTGTGTGTAGGTGATGTGCATTGTTCATTGATCATGAACACATCCATCTATACATCGACGTAAAATTTGTTGGCTGATGTGTTTGGGTTTAGGTATACTTGAGCACATGGATGATTTTTACAAGTGAGCTTGCCCATCGTAGACACCTAAAATCTTCTTACATAGTTTTATTACTTAAATTTCACTAATAACCTTCTCATCTTCTCCTCTAGTCAATTAATAACACTTCATCAATTAACTATTCTTTGCTCCATTCTCGGATGCCCATTCACAACATTATTTTGGTTGTAATCCCTCTATAATCAACTAATTTGGCTAATATACCCTCTTATTAGCTAAACATCCCCTTTTAACCATTCAAAATCTCCCCATTTCCCTCTAGACCACTTCTACAAGCTTCCTAGGCTATTAATCAATTACATATGATTAATTAGACCCTCTCAACTCTCATAGGTTACTAATCACTTGTTAATCAAGTTTAACTAGCCTAAACCAATTTTATCTCTTATAAAGCATGTTTATCCACTCCTAATCAAAAATTCTTTTTTTTGTACTCTTTTGTCCTACATGCACTAGGATTCTAAACTTTCCCAAATGGAAACCTATAAATACAAGGCTAATGTCTCCCTTTCATTTTACACCTTACACACTTTGAGACTTTGGCAAACATCTCATTTTCATTAGCTAAAGCTAGAAGCATTTGATCTTGAGCCATTCCTCATTGTAGTAGCTTCTCCATCTTGCATCCATTCCTTCAAGCTTGGTTAGTAGGAGAATATCTAAACATGGTCTTGTAGCCATTTTAGAGAGATCTCTTCACCACTTGGAGCAAACAACACAAAATTGATTGCTTAGGATCTAACTAGGTTCATTTTTATATTAAGCAATCTAGAGAAGTAGAGATAACATAGTAATGTTAGTTTGATTCATGCATTATTGTATAATTTTATCTCATTAAGCTCTCATCTTGATGTTTATGATAGATTTAGTTATATTTTGGAACTACTAGGTGTTAGTTTCATGTTATTTTCATAGCTAATCTTTTCATGCATACATTTGGCACGCCTGGTGGGACCTTACTCCATGGTCCATAGAAGTTGATTTCAAGCTTTGTGATTTACCTCATTTTTTCTAACTATATCATGCATTTTGAGGATTAAATAGATTTTTCTCAAGAATTTTTCTAACCTTATGTGTGTTGAATCTTCCTTTTACATGCAAAGTTAATGGGTTTTTGTTAGAAATTGGTTTAAAGAGCAAAGTTTTGACCTTTTTACAAATTCAAAATAATTTTTCCATATTTTTTACGTTGTTCTAGGTATGCGTGCGGAGTGCTAGAATGGGGCATGTATACGCTCAAACTCACATGCACTTGTAGCATATGATGAGTATATGTCCCCGAGGTGCACATATACTTCCCTGTATTTTCTTCCCTTTGTGATAAAATTTACTAGACACACACATTTTCTCTTAAGGGAACACATGCGCTTGTAAGGACGTGCATATGTCTCTCTGGAAACACACACACTTTCCTTCCCTTGGTGATATATTTCCTTTTAATAGACATGAACATATGCTTACAAGGGCACGCATACACCAAGAATGGTGTGTAGGTTCTTCTCTACTGTGCATACGTTAAAGGTTGATTGTGTTTTGAAAGGGGAAAGCATATGCTACTAGGGGGCGTGTATACTTTCTAAGGGGTGCACAGCACTACAAGATAAAATTGAACACTATGTTAAAATAGAAAAAAATGTTTCCTTACATTTTCTAACACTTTCTAGGGTATTATTGAGTTACATTAGTATTTTTCATAGTTGAATTTCATTTATGAGGCTAGGATCATGTATGCTCTTCCCTCGCGCCTTTTAGGTGATCTTGGGAATCAGAAATGATTCAAACACCTCTTTCATGCTTTCAAAAACACTTCATCAAATATTTCTAAAGGAATGAACTTCAAATTGAGTAAAAATAATGAGTTGTGTGTTTGATTTGTAGGCTTTCTTCATTATTTTCTAACTAGTTAGATTTCTCATTGTGTATGCTCTTCCTTTGCATCTTAGGATGATCTTAGGAATAGAAAAAACGTTTGATCCTCTTTCTATGATGCCTTGATCATTTTTGAGAACTAATAATCTTTGCATGAAGGACCATATCGCTCATGAAGGAATCAAGATCTAAAAAAATCTAACATGTTTGTTGTAGGTTGCCAACAGTGTAAAACCTCATTTCTTAATCCAAAAGATAAGAAAACACACCACATTCATCAATCAACACAATGTATATGCAGGTTTCGGTTAAGAGCTACGGCTCATCCACTTTGAACTAGGAGAAACACCCTTTGGCATAATCCTTAAGATAATAAGAGGGATGCTCCTAGGAACCCCAAAGTAGTCCATGCAAGAGGGAACCTTGTGGATAAAACGGGAAGCACCTCACTTACCTACTTGATTAGTATGCACTTGTGAGAATAGAGTCAAGATTATCTTCACGCGACCCCAGTGAAAATACAATTGAACACAATTTATTGCTCATTGTATCAAATGGGATAAATTAAACCTTGGATACTCCAAGGTTTATTCATTGTGACTTCCTTGGAAAACTGCGCTCGCAGAGATAGTTTGTGACACCTAGTTGAGAGAACCAAATAAGAAGCCATTTTGTCTTGAGGCCAACTTGACCAGATCAAAGACAAATGTGTTTCAAAAAGATTTTGTGAAGTAACAACCTTTTTGGAGTCAAACCTTTTTCTCGAACAAGGGAGATTCCATCAAAGTTTGAACTAAGCATCATTCATCACAAAACTTATGACATGTTACTTTGTCCTAGTTTTTCACTTGCCTTAAGGCAAGGCAAAACTTCGCCAAAGTTATACTTAGTTTTTTTCATCACCACTTGGTTTTACTTCTTTGTATTCTTATTTCCCATTTTGGGACAAAAGAAAACATCATGCACAAATACCACTAGAAATAATCATGTCCACCACTTTTGTAGTCTACTTGCATGACTAGGTTGTAATGTTAGAATGCAAGTATTGAAAGTGTGAATGGTACGTCTTCATGTTCTAGTAGGCCCTTTGTCTCAAACCCATATTGAGACACATTATCATTGTAGTTAGGTAGTCTCATCATTGACTTCCTTTGAGTTGTTACATTTGCATGTATCTTATCACTACAAATTGGATACTTATGTCTTGTTTTCCTTGGGAAACTTGATTTAAGTTTCGAAGTTGTATTGTTACGCTACTTGCATAAATAACAACTTCTTGTTATACTTAGACTTAGTTTTTGATCCCAACATTGACTTAAGTTTTGGATAGCATCATTACTTTGTTAGCATTGTAGTAACATCATTTTGATACTAAAAATCTTTTCATTGTCTATAAGGCTAGATTTACGATCCAAATGGTATTGTTACACTTATCACATTGGTATCCTCCTTTTTGGTAAACCCGTACTTTGTTTGTTTCTAGAAACCTTTTTTAGTATACCTCATTGGGGTATTGCATCAACATCATCATAGTACTTAGGCCTTGTTTATATCAAACTTGACCTAAGTGGTGCTATCGTGTTGTCACTATTTATGCCTAGCCTACCATTTGATAGTATGTTTTACATGAGGAGTAGGTTCCTTTAGGTTGGATTGGTTTACCAAACTTGTATGATTGTTCCTTGTGTTTGTTCATCGTATTGATCTATTTTTCTAAGGTAGACCTTATTAGATCCTTAGATACTTTATTCTTGATCACTCGACATTCTTAGACCAATTGTCAAAGAGTATTTAACAAACATTACAATAATCGTGTTCTAGCATTATGGCCTAGGTTTTATTGTATCATTGATCACATTCGACAAAAACCTTTGTAGACACCTTAGTATGCCCCCTATCACGAGGATGGCATCTAAGAGATTGGGGTCTAATCCTTTCATTGGTCATGATTTAGGACCCCTCTTTTCTATGGTAAAAGACTCAGATGATTTAATTGACCATAGTGGTGATGAGGAAGACTCACCTTAGGATAATTTTGAGTTTGATCCCACGTGCTTAGATGACTTCCTTTATCTCAATAAGGATAGATTACTCACACGAGTGGTAGATTTAGGTGCCAAGATGACACCCAAATATGAATTTGTTCCACCTAACTATGTCACCTATGAAGAAGAAGAAATGCAATGTCCTCTTATTATGTAATGAAATTACTTGTATAATTCAGATCATGAGTAGAAATATAACACCAAATAAGACAATATTCCGTAATAATAAGACTCAAATGCTCCAATTCATGGTGAACTACTACCTAAAATCCCCTATATATACTATTCATATGTTATGGCCAACACCAAGGCCAACCTACTAAGCATGAGAAAGTATAAATGATATAATAAAATGATATGGTAAGCCACAAGTCAGCTACTCATATCCTAATACAAGCAATAGGTTAAGGGTGTAGCATGCCCTTCCCCTTCAAAGCAACATTGTCCCCAATGTTGAGAAGCTCTGGGTGTTGCTGCAGGAATGTCATATCTTCCCATGTTGCATCTTCATTGTCCATATTCTTCCACTTGATCAGGTACTCAGTAATAACCCGTGTCCTCAATATTTTAGTGCATGTTTGAAGGATGCATTCAGGTTCCAAGATGACTCTCCCCTCCTCATCGAGCTCAGGTAACACTGTTTGGGCTGATACTCTCTATCCAATTACTTTCTTTAGGCAAGAAACATGAAAGACTGGATGTATTTTGGTTGATTGTGGAAGTTCTAATTTGTATGCTATAGTACCAATCTTCTGCAATACTTGATAGGGGCCATAATACTTTGGTGAAATTTTTTATCCTTTTGTTGTTGTTTCAAATACATTTTCTTATATGGTTGTAACCACACAAAACCCAATCACCGACTTCAAAATGCCTTTCTGTGTGATGTTGATCAGCCTGTTGCTTCATGCGGTTTTGTGCCATGACCAAGTTCTCCTTGAGACTAGAGAGGACCTCTTGTTGATACTGAATGTGTTCTTCTACTACTCTAACCCACGGTTGTCCTCTCAATGATGATGTGATGGATGGTGGATGGTACCCATAGAGTGCCAAAAAGGAGACATTTTAGATGAAGTATGGAAGGAAGTGTTATACCACCATTCTGCAAGTGGCAACCATTGGACCCATCTTGCTTGTTTATCTAACGTAAAGCAATGGAGATATCCCTCCAAACACTTATTTACAACTTTTGTTTTCCCATCAAACTGGGGATGATAAGAAGAGCTATGAGCTAACTGAGTACCCAAACATGAGAATAAATCAGTCCAAAAATTACTAGTAAATATAGGGTCTCGATCACTTACTATAATCTTCGGTGTCCACAAAGCTTCTGAACTGTGTCCATGAAGGTTGTTGCTACTGTGCTTGTAGCAAATGGGTGTGCCAAGGCACAAAAATGAGCATATTTGGTGAGTCTATCCACCACAACCATGATGAATTTTTTCCTTCAGATTTAGGCAATCCTATGATAAATTCCATGGAAACCTCTTCCCACCACTGCTAGGAATAGATAGAGGTTGTAGAAGACCTGGGGATCAAACTGTTTCACCCTTATTTTGTTGACAAACCATGCATTCTGCCACAAATTTTTGGACATCCCCTTTGAGACCTTCCCAAAATAAATCTTGTTTGACTTGATGATAAGTCTTCAAGAATCCAGAGTGCCCCCTACTAGAGAAGAGTGAAGCTCAGATAGAATCCTATTTTTAAGAGTGGAGTTCTTACATAGGTATAATCTATCTTTATACCATAAAGCATCCCCTTTCAATACAAATTTTTCAGACATGCTTGGATCATTCTAGAGATGATGAATGAGGTTTTGTGTGGTTGGGTCATTTCTCCATTCAACCTTGCCTCATCTATCCAATCTTCCTATAATATGGATATGGCACATAACAAGGCTGCAGTTGATTCATCTTTCCATGACAGAGAATCCATAACTACATTATGCTTCCATTTCTTATGGATAATCTCAAAATCATATCACAACATCTTGGAGACCCATTTTTGTTGTTCTTTAGATGATAAATGCTGCTCCAAGAAGTATTTTATACTATTATGATCTGTCTTCACTTTAAAGTGTCTTCCTATGAGATATGGTCTCCATTGTTTTATTGCATGAAGTATGGCTAGCATTTCCTTCTCATAAGTTGGCTTGGAAATATTATTACCTTTGAATTAATGGCTCAAAAAGGCAATAGGATGGCCTTCTTGCATGAGAACTAGCCCCATACCCACCCCTAATGCATCACATTCAACAATGAATGTTTTGGAAAATATGGAGTAGCCAAGACTGGAGTGGTGCACATGGCCTCCTTTAGTTGCTCAAATGTTTTGGTTGTATCCTCACTCCAATGGAAGGAGTCCTTCTTTAATAAAGTATGAGAGGTGCAGATATGCTTCCATAATGCCTTACGAATCTTTGGTAATAACCTGTAAGCCCCAAAAATCCTCGTAGATTCTTTAGGGTTTTTGGAACCTTCCACTCCATCATGGCTTTTATCTTATTAGGATCCACTTTAACCCCTTCATGAGAGACAATGTGACCCAAATATTCAACCTCCTTGAGTCCAAAAGAACACTTAGAGGGCTTTGCATAAAGTTGATGTTGCTCAAGGGTTTCCAAAACCTTATTTACATGATGCAAATGTTCCTCCCATGTTTTGCTATAAATTAATATATCATCAAAAAACACTAAGACAAACTTCCGCAGAATGACTTAAAAATAGAATTCATCAAACTTTGAAATGTAGAAGGTGC
The DNA here is from genome assembly GCA_018340775.1 of Taxus wallichiana var. yunnanensis. Taxonomy (NCBI): domain Eukaryota; kingdom Viridiplantae; phylum Streptophyta; class Pinopsida; order Cupressales; family Taxaceae; genus Taxus; species Taxus wallichiana. Next base: position 290,683,774 of record CM031238.1, read on the forward strand.
ATTTGTGAGTCCAAAAGGCATTACCAGGAATTCATAATGGCCTTCATGTGTCCGAAAGGTAGTTTTATGAACATCCTCATCCTTGATTCTGATTTGGTGGTATCCCGAAATGAAGATCAAGCTTTGTAAAATAAACAACACCATGCAACTCATCAAGCAAATCATCAATTATAGGAATAGGAAACTTATATCTGATTCTATACTCATTAAGTTCCCTATAATCAAGAAACATGTGCCACATGTCATCTTTCTTCCATACCATCACTACTAGAGAAGAATAAGCACTCTGACTATGATGGATAATTCCTTCCAACATCTCTTATATAATCTTTTCAATTTCACCCTTTTGCACATATGGGTACCTACAAAGTCTGATGTTAGGTGGTTAAATTCCCGTAATAACTAAATAACATGATCATGATCTCTCTTTGGAGGTAAGCCCTTTGGTATATTTTCAAATACAACAGAGTGTGCATCCAACACTGCTTGCATATCTGATGGTATAATGTCCTTAGAATGATGAGCCTCCAATGAAAATAGTTGTGCCACAAATCCCTCTGCACACTTTTTAGCATTTTGTGCATCTAATGAGAACTTACTATTTGTGGAGACTTTTCTCTTAAGCCTCTTAGCTCAAAATTCCTTCCTTCAGAGTGAAATCACATGAACAAGTCTTGGAAGTTCATCTCAATGGTTCCCAAAGTGGTAAGCCATTAAACCCCTAACACAATGTCTGCTCCTCCCATAGAAATGGCATACATGGGACTATTTAGTATGTAATATCCCATGGAAAGCTTAATGCTATGGAATTTTCTAGAACAAGTAACAATACCTCCATCAACAATCATTACTTGACATTTAGGAGCTGGATAAATGAAGCAATTTAGGCGCACTGCTAACTTATGATTGATAAAGTTGTGAGTACTTCCTAAATCAATCAACACTGTGACCCTCTATTTTTTAGGAATCCAACCACCTTTAGGGTTTGGGGGTGCTAATACCTAAAATTGCATGGCATGAGATTGTTGGCTGAGGATCTCCTGACTCCTCCTCTAGCTCAACCAAGACCTCTGACTCTAATCTTCATCCTTCTCTTCATCTTCACTAGGCCCATCAATGTAGAACAACTTCTTTTCAGCACATTTATGTCCTGGTCCAAATTTACTGTCACAGTTAAAACATAAACCTTTTTCTCTTTTTTCTTCAATTTGTTGAGGTGTCAATCTAACTGGTCGAGGGAGTGTTGGGGCTAAGGTGTTGCGATCTCTGGTATAAGTGAAATGTTATCTCCTACTTGAAACAAATTTCTCCTCTGCCCTTCTTGCCATAATCATCAAATTATAAACCTTATGAGGATTAAACATACACACCTCATGCTCAATGTGATCCTTAAGACCCCCAAGAAATAGTTCATTTAGATTCTCTTCAGTAATATTTTCCACCCATAGAGAAAGGTTTTGGAAGTGATGAATGTAATCCTTAACAAATCCTATCTGTCTCAATTTTGCTAATTGGCTGAAGTAATTATCTGACACACTAGAACTATAGTGTAATTGCAACTCTTCAGTGAACACTGATCCATGTAACATTGAGACCACTCTTCTACCTTTGAGCACATAACCATCGATACCAGATGAATTGGTCAGGTTCAGATACAAAGCTGCCATGGTCACCTTTTGTCCTAGTGGAATATGATGTAGTTCAAAAAATTCTCCATTTGGTTGATCCAATTGAGTGGATCCTTTCCATCAAACTTATGCATCTCCACTTTTGGAAACATAGACGGGCCTACAGAGTGCTCGTATTTGGATTGTGCACACTCAAGATCCACTCTGGCTCATGTGTCTATTATGTTGACCTAGAGGATCCACCTTGATTGACATAAGTATGATTACCCATCATATACATACTAAATTTTTGCATGAAATCCTCCAATATTTTTCCAATCCTATCCACATCTTCTTTGCTAGCCACCCGAGATTCGAGGTCTCTCAAGTTAAACTCAAGTTGGCTTACTTTGTGGTCTATCGAAGTAAACCCTAACCCTGAGGAATATGTAGTTATATCTTCTGTCTCCAACTCCTCAACTACTATCTCATCCTTTTCTGGTGTTTTACCCAGAGTGATGGGATTCTTTTTTCCTCTTGTGGAAGGCCCCGCCATGATGCCCCAAAATAGTAGGATGTAGGGATCACAGTCAAATTTTAGGTTTCATATTTTAATATGAATTTGGCAACATATAAAAAAACTAAAGAAAAAACCCCAAATAATTTTTTTTTCTTTCCAAAATGTAACGAATTTGAAAAAATTCCACAATTTGCACCCTAGGGAGTGATTTTATGAAAAACCCTAAATTTGTAATAACTTTTGCAAAATAAATCAAAAAAATTTGAAATTTTCAGGAACCTTACTTGAAATTTTTTACAACTCTGGTAAAATATCTTCCACCAATTATCTTTGGTTCATAATATATGGTGGAAACAAAAAAATATAGGGTTTTTGCCTAATTTTGGCCCGATCATAGCTCGATACCACTTGTAATGAAATTAATTGTATAATTCAGATCATGAGCATAAAAATAACACCAAATAACATAATATTCCAGAATAATGATCTCAATATGCAATTAGAATAGCTTTGCCACTTCACTTCGAGGGACTCAAATGCTCCAATTCATGATGAACTACTACCTAAAATCCCCTATATACTAATATGTATAAATGATATGGTAAGCCACAAGTCAGCTACTCATAACCTAATACAAGAAATGAAGGTGTAGCATACTACCTTTTATTATGAGATAAAACAAGGACACGCCTACTTCATATATATATGTATTCATAGTGAAGGACACGAGATAAACATGAACATCAAGAAAAACCTAGGGTGAAACAAAGAGAGCCTCACACCAAAGAAAAAGAGGGTGAAATAACTAAATATAGTAGGGTGTATATGCCATCTTCCCCTACCAAATAGAAACTCCTCACACAAGAGTTACAATCCATGAAGGGTATACTTATAAGCCTACAAGAGAGAAATGTAGGGCATAACAAAACGTATCAATACAAAGAATTATGTCCTTACCCCTTTGATAAGGCTATGTTATGCAAACCCTTTCCCAAAAACTTCGTTATTGCAAAGTTCAAAAAATATAAAGGGAAAGATGACCCATGTGATCACATAAAGGACTTCTACATGGATTTCCAGGAAGTAGCTTACAGTGACAACTACCTCATCCACTTATTCCCACAAATTTGGTTAGTATTTTATCCCCAATCTAAACCCATACATTTGTTTCCATCTACAAATGCATTGCATTAGTAACTTCAAAGAAGTTATAGAAAAGGGAAGCCAAATTGAAAAGGATTTAATAGAAAAAGGGGCACTTTGAAACCCTTTTTAAAAGATAATAAAACACCTAAACCTATAGATAAACAAAAAAAATTTGATAAAAATAAAAAATACCGTAGGGGATGGTATAAAAAACTCAAAATGTATATAAGCGGTTCTATTTTATCCCCCTTTCAACATTACTCAAGGACCCATTCAACCTACAACCCCCAAACATTGAGTGTTCACTCCTCTCATGGACTCCTTGTCCACAATCCTAAAAAAATTGGACGTAGTGAACATGGTCCAATACCCTAAAACAGTGCCCTATGTCAATGATGCACCTAAACTATCATGGTATAAATACCATGAGTATTATGAATATCATCATGTCAAGGGGCACAAAACTAACAAGTTCCTCAAGCTAAGACACTTTATCCAGGACCTTATTGAAAGTGGAAAGATTGAAGTTGATTCACCTAAGCCACATCAAACACCCAATCAAAATATGGGAATATTCAAAGAACCTTTCCCTAGGAATAACAAACAAGAAAAAAAAATCTAGATCAGGGCCAAGCTTCCAATGATTACAAAGCCATCAATTATGTTTATGGTCAAACCAATAACCCATTCAATTCACTTATCAACTATGTTCATTCTCTTGATGACTATGTTAATACTATACAGATCATTAGACACAATTGTGTTGTGGAAACATGACACGCTCGTCTTGTAATTATAGAACCTCTTTTACCTACCCTTGAAGAGGTTCGATATGATTTATTAGAATAACTTGAGAAGACCACTACTAATATTTCGATCTTAGATCTTCTCAAGATATCAAACGTTCATAAAGACATCCTCTACAAAACACTTCAGGGGTCAGGGGTGTCAACCGATATCGATCCTTTGCACCTCTAAGAGATGGTCGCAAACCTTGCTCCTATGGAACACCTTTCCTTCTCCCAAAGTGAAATCCCACATGAAAAATAGATGCATAACTTACCCCTATACCTAGAGGCATTTGTTACTTGAAGAAATATAAAGAGAGTGCTTGTGGACAACGGGTCTGGTTTGAACATTTACACCTTGAAGTTGGTTAGACAACTGGGATGAATAGAGGTAAATTTAGATTCTCACGTCATCACTATCATAACATATGATAATGTAGAATTTGAATCATCCTAGAAAATAGTACTTCCTATGGAAGTAGGACCGACATATCATGACACTAAGTTTCATGTCCTCAACCTGGATCTTCCTTACAATATGCTCCTAGGTTGCCCATGGATACATGCCCTACAAGTTGTACCCTCAACCTTTCATTAGTGCATCAAGTTATATCATAATGGGAAAAAAATAACTATTTTCAGATACCCCAAACCATTTGCATATTTTTTTCTCATGCGGAATATGAATGTCCTTCTATAGATATAGTTGTACCACTAGAAATTGAAGCTCTAAAATCCCGTGTTGACCCAAACATGCTAAGTGTTAGTGATGAAAGAACTCATGATTCCATTTCCCCCTTTGCTGTATGGGAGACGATATTTTTATACAATGGCCAAACAGAGGAATATAACCTCCAACAAGCCCTTCTGGTCTCCAACCCTTCATTATCACCTAAAACATGAGGCAAAGCTAAATTTCTAATTCAAGGGCTCTCTAAATACCTGTTCTAGTTCTTTTGAGAAATTTTTTCCTCACAGCCCCTTATCAAATGATAAAATGATGGATTCACCCACAAATTGGGTCCTTGAAGGTATAAAACATTCATGTCACCAAGCTCTAGAATATACCAAAGCTCACAGGATGATGCATGCCATGGGTTATAAAGAATGCGGGTGCAACATAGATGAACAGGGTAGATTAGATCCTATCTCAACCCCCATTACAAAAAAATAAACATGGCCTTGGTGTTAGGCCTCATGTAGTTCCACCCTCGAAATCGATGCTACCAGTTCAAAATGTGAGGATAGCTCATCTCATTTGGATAACGATGAAGATTCTTGTTGTAGCCTATACAAGGATATTTCCTCCATAAACCTTTTTCTGGACACTACCATCTTAACCTTATCCCCTTCTGATTCCCAAATAAACCTTGTATATCCCGATCTCATTGATTGGGACCAACAACTTCATGTACTGATCGATCTCTTTGAAAATGATGAGGTAATCACATAGTTCTTGGGTATCCGAGATACCATTCTGATCAGTGACCACAAAAATGGTTTCTCCATCAATTTGGATGCATGTGTGTACTTTAGGGAGGAGGATGAGATGTGTGGTCAGAAAAACATAAATGAAAGCAAGGGAAAATTTCTTCTAAAAATCCTTGGAAAAAACAAAATTCCAAAATGCATAGTGAAAACCTCTTTGAGGCGCTAGTGGAAAAACAAATGGAAAAATCAAAGGACATAAAAAGTGGCCACACCCAGGGTGAAAGTCTCATTGAGACACCCTTGGAAGAAGACCTCAATATCCCTCCTAATCCTACGCGTATGGAGGACACATCTAAAATTTTGGTAGAGGAGACCATAGACGTCAATATCGGGTCAAAAGATCATCCTAGAATGGTAAAGCTAGGAGCTTCACTCTCAACATAGGAGAAGAAAACTTTTGTGAGCCTACTATGAGATTTTGTAGACATATTTGCATGGTCATATGTAGATATGCTAGGTTTGGACCCATCCTTAGTCATGCATAACCTTTTTGTGCATCTAGATGCCAAACCTATCAAACAGAATCGAGGAAGATGCACCCACGTGTAGCACTTCTAGTCAAAGAAGAACTGGAGAAGTTATTGGCGGTAGGTTTTATCAGACCTATTGATTATTCAGAATGGATATCCAACATAGTACTAATACAAAAGAAACCAGTTGGTATCAAGATATGCATTGATTTCAGAGACATCAATAAGGCATGTCCAAAAGATGATTTTCCTCTACCTAACATTGACATGATTTTCGTATCAACTATAGGTTAGGAAATGTAGTCCCTCATAGATAGATTTTCTGGGTATAACCAAATCAAGATTGTAGAGGAGGATCAACATAAAAATTCCTTTACAACCCCTTAGGGAACATTCTGCTACCAAGTAATGCCTTTCGGTCTCAAAAACACTGGGCAATAATATGTTATAACATAATGAACAACATCATGGAATACTATGTTGACAATATCCTAAGAAAATATAGGACCATAAAAGAACATCCAAAAATATTGAGGCATATCTTTCAACATCTTCGAGACTACAAAGTTAGACTAAATCCAAATAAGTGTGTGTTCAGCATGCAATTAGGAAAATTATTGGGATTCATTGTCTCGAGAAGAGGGATTGAAGTAGATATTGCTAAGGTTTCAGCTATTTACGATATTCATCCACCAAATAACCTTAAGCAACTATGCAACTTGTAAGGAAAAATTTAGGAAATCCATCGTTTCATCTCTCATCTCACGGCTATGTGTCATCCTTTAAACCATCTACTCAAGAAAGATGTTACATTCCATTGGGGCCTGAATTACAATAGCCTTTGAGTTACTCAAGCAATATCTAACTAGTCCTCCTATTCTCATGCCACCTACTCTAGGAAATCCTTTGTTATTATACATCTCAGCCACCCAATGTGTTATTGGTGCACTACTAGCCCAATACAATCTAAGCCAAAAATAAAGAGTGGTTTATTACCTTAGCCACACTTTAATTTCTTATGAGCTGAATTATCCCCAAATTGAAAAGTATTTTTAGTTGTGGTCTTTTCCTTTTAAAATATTTGTCATTACCTACTAAATAACAAGACCAATATTATTTCTAAATTTGATCCATTAAAATACCTTTTGTCTAAACATGTGCTTACTAGAAGGATGGATAATTAGATCATTCTACTAAGTGATTTCGATATTGAATTTTTCAACCAAAAGTCACTCAAAGGACAGGTAATTGTTGATCATCTAACGAAAGCTCCCCTACTAGGAACAAAACTGTTGTGTCTATATCTTCAAGATGCCTCCTAATTTATATTGAGGAATCCATCATGTGACAAGTACACTTTGATGGATCATTCAATTTTCATGGTTCAGGAGCTGGTGTGATACTTTTCACCCCAATAAGAGACTTCATTCCGCAATATTTTTGCTTGAGTTTCCCATGTACCAATAACATAGTAGAGTATGAGACACTCATTATTGGGTTATAAATTACTATCATATGGAATATCATACTACTAAAGGTCATCGAGATTTGAAATTGATCATTAAACAAGTCAATGAGTATATAGTTGAGACTCATCCCATACAAGAAGATGGTTGAGACTCTAAAGGAGTATTTTGTGTGTGTCACTTTTGAACAAATGCCAAGGGCACAAAATTGCTCAACAGACACCATGGCCATAATCGATCCTTGCTTCACATTCCACGGCATGAAATTAAAATTCCTTTATTATTTAAACATTTGTGATTTCTTGCATATGACATGTCGGAATCAAGTCTGGTATGTGAATTTATTGGTCCCTTTTCCCCCTAGTATGAGCCCATTTACAATTACCTACACAATGGTACCTTTCCCCAAATATTTCCCACCTTGACAAAAGAAACATTATCTCGATGCATATCCTGTTATACCCTCTTAGGAGGCACCCTCTATTGTCGTTGCTATGACAAGAATATTTTGCACTATCTTAATTTTACTGAGTCTTTCTGAGTTATCAAATAAGTACATGAAGGCATTTGTGTGGCTCACTTGATTAGAATGGTTCTTGCTAAAAATTGGTAATAGTAGCCTACTATTGTCCTACCATGGAAAAAAATGTTACAACTATGTCAACAAGTGTGCATTATGTCAAGTATGGAAACCTAATTCATATGCCAGCACAAGCCTTACAACCAATCACAACACCATGGTCATTCTCTAAGTGGGGATTGGATCTCATAGGGAAGCTCACTCCTACCTCCTCAGATGGCCATACCCATATCATAATGGCCATAAAATACTTTACCAAGTGGGTGGAAGTTGTTCCTCTCACATATGTCACTAGTGCCCAAATTTCCAAATTCATCATGAACCACCTTATCTACTATTATGGCATCCCTTCCACCATTGTAACTGACAATGGTAAATATTTTAAGAACAAGAAAGTGAAGGAATTATGCCAATACTTCCAAATTCTCTTAAAGTGGTCTACTCCCTATTACCCTCAAGGTAATGGACAAGTAGAGGCCTCTAACAAAACCCTTGTTTGGATTATGGAGAAGATGGTGAGTAAGACTAGTTGAAACTAGCACTTACAAATCCATCCCGCCCTCTTGGCCTATAGAACTTACATTCACACTCCTACTAGTGCAACACCATATTCCCTAGTCTTTGGCACTGAAGTCATCATCCCCCTAGAAATTGAGCTTCCCTCCCTAAGAATATCTCTCAGAGACTACATGGATAAAGATGAAGACTACTGCGTGTGGCAAAAATGGCAAAGCTAGAACTCCTAGATGAAAGACACCTCAAGTGCACTCAATCACTTAAAATTGTATCGAATCAAGTGTCCAATTCTTACAAAAAATGTATAATAACTCATCATTTTGAGGTAGGAGATCTATTTCTTAAAGAAAATTAGTTCAATACCACCAAATATTGAGAAAAGAAAGGAAAGTTTGAGCCAAATTGGTTAGGACCATATGTTTTGGTCACTAAGTACGGTTTAGGGGCATACAAAATTGCTCACTTAGATGGTGAGGAACTAAAGGAACCCATGAACATAATACATCTCAAGCAGTTCTATGCTTGAGTATGAGGTTCCTCAAAAATCAAAGAAAAATAAACTAAAAAAATAAAAAATCAAGAAAAAGTAAAGAGAAAACAAGTCGTCCAAATGTGAAAACCATGCAATTGTGGCACCTTGGACAAGTCCCTTGGTGAAAACGATTTCCAGCACCTTGGGAAGATTGGTTGTTCACAAGCATTCTCATATCTATAGGGAACATTTTCTTTACCCTAAGCTAGTTTTCACTTATGTTTGAGCTTCATTTGAGCCTATCCTCTATGGCCTTGATCTGGTTGTTTCTCCTCTTGTATATTTGAGAAGGTTTTTCCTTTTTATATTCCCATCTAATGCTAGGGGCACCTTCTCCTTTACCTTATTACACATGTGTGCATGGCATTCTTCCCTTGTACATCCTATCTAACACTAGGGGCATCCATGCTTCTTGGTTTTGCTACACATAGCTCCAGAAAAATCTTGGAAAAGTCACAAAAACATTCAGAAATGATCCATAGAAAACTCAAAAACAATAGAAAATTGTCTCAAGATAACAAGTAAAAAAGCGTAAAACTTTCCAAAATCATTCCACAAAAACAAAGTAATGTTTTTCTTAGTTAGTTATTTATTTTTACATTATGTTGCTATTTTGCCTTTTTAGGTTGTGTGCTTCAAATTGGATTCATTTGCTTACTTAGATTGAGTGTTACTTTAATATTTTTTGCATTGCATTTAGTTCATTTTATCTTGCATAATTATAGATAGTTGTGTTGCTTTGATTAGATTTGATTAATTTATGCTTTTTGTCTTGTGCAATTTATTTTCATTTCATCATCTATCATCACATATATACATCATATATCAATAAAGGCTAAGCTAAACCATCATGAACGTGAAAATTAAACATATATCCTAAGCTAACATCATATAAATATCACCAAGAGGGGCAATAGGGGCCACCTTCTATCCCCCTCAAACATAGACCATAAAAAAACATGGATTACATATATTATCTCATACACAAAATGTGATAAGTAGGACATGAATTATCTCATAAAACATGTAATATCATCTAATGTTATCTCATAAATCAAGAACTTGTGATACAAGATCTGAATCATAAATAAAATTCCATCATCACATATAAATGTGTCAAAATATCGTGTGTCCATATACAAATATCTCTATTGGCAAGAAAATTTGTCTTGTGGACAAATTGGTGGGTTTCAAGCCAATGCTATGGGAATCTAAGTCCCTCTACTTGAACGGTGCAACTTCCGTATGTGCATGCGTGAAAAAGTGGATTTCAATGGTGGCCTTTCGACCAGAGATCCAACAGGGGCACTCCACTGACCCTGTGGCAAAGCTAGCAATTTCTCACTAGAGAAGAACTTTGTCTGAGAAGGGGAAAGGGAGTGAGAATGGAGGTAGGAGAAAATAATGTTGTGAGTAGAATATCAGATGCCCACACACATTAATTAGAAATTTCATTTACATGCATTTATAGTTAGAAGAAAAACAAACCCACAGAAGAAGCTACAAGACCGAATGAAACTCATTGGTCGCAAAGTACCAATCAATCCCTCAATCAAAAAGGCCAAAATTCCTTCTTTTATTATTGAAGCTTGAGTAGAGTTTGTACATAGCTTGAGAATGGAAGAAATTCGAGGAAGAAGAGAAAATAGAAGCAATGTGGCATTTTCTATCTTTTCCAGGTACAGAGCACTCTGGTCTTTTTTGAAATCAATCGCCAACCCTTAGAATGATGTCGAGAAGCCATTATATTCTTCACAAGAAATCATAACTTCACAAATCCTCGAACGCCTTTTCAAATTCCTCATTGCGAAGAAAATGCTCATGGTAGGTTAGCAACTAGATCTTGCAAAAGCAACTATTACATTCAATTTACCAGTTTAAATAAAGACCATTTGATTTTCTTCTCTAACTCTTAAATTGGGCCATCTACATGGCAGAAGGGATTAGAGCGGTTACGGGGGAAGCCTTTCACATTTTGTGATTTTTCATGAGATTTGGCAATTTGGAACAAATTGGCCTATAGCCCCGCTTTGACTTTTCAACTTAGACACGTGGCACGTTCTTATTGGAAATGGGATCATGGCCCTTTTCTCAACATTTTAACCTTTTTTGGAAAAAGGCTCAAAAACTCAATTTCCTCCGCCGCCCGCCGCTCCAATTTGACTAGGACATGTGGCATCCTCTGATTGGAAATGGGGCACACCCTTTTCTCAACATTTTAACCTTTTTGGAAAAAAGGCTCAAAAACTCAATTTCCTTCGTCAGCCCACTACTACTGATTTGACTTTTCAACGGCGGGCCCGAGACCTTGGTGGAGTCGTGGGGCAAATTAGAAATTTTACTTCACTTTTGGGAATTTGGTTAAATTTATAAAAGTGCTTCAATGGCCCACTCTTCCACTTTGACTTTTCAATAGTGGGCTTCACCTGAGACTTTCTCCCTATGGGATTCAACTTTGAATTTTTCCCTTTAAAGCCTAATCGAGGTTGCGGGTCACTTTTTAACTTTTTACCTTTTTTTGCAAAGAGGCTCAAAAACTCAAAGTTCTCTATCGTTCCACTCCTCCACTTTGACTTTTCAATGGTGGGCCCAAGACCTTGGTGGAGCCACGGGCAAATTTACCATTTTTGCCAAAAGTGACCAAAAGTGTTAAGTTCACCAAAAATCCCATTCCTCCCCATCCAATAGGATTTGACCACGTACCTGCATTCATTGGGGTCAAAATTTGATGGGGAAAAGAAGCCCATCATCCCGACTGTGGAAAATACATAGAGAAAGAAAAATTCATCGTTTTGAGTCCAATTTTTGAATTTCCTTCACAAACTAGAGGCATGGAGGAAAAACAATGATTTGACGACCCAAGCCATAGAACAAGTGAACAATTTCGATCAAAAATGGAGGTTGCAAAGAGGATATTATGTGCATATACCTGGGAAATGGAGGATTTCTAAAAACAAGAAAAATAGAGGTTTAAACAGCTCTAGGGCACGAATTTTGCTAATTTCTTGAATCTCTAACTTGGCTTAAACACCAATGAAGGGCATGAGCTCAAAAATTGAATTTGGCTATGAAAACGTGGAGTAGTTTTCTGGGAGACAACAATGTCTAAGTACATCGTCATCGGATACATGGTCATTGTGACCCCTCCACAATGCATTTTCACCCACCATGATGGTCGAGATGTGTTATATGGCTTCTGCGATCGTTCTACCTTCTTCTATCACCTTTTGCGATATTTATTCTTATTAAATTGTCATTTTTCACCCATTTTCATCCCATTGAGAATAGTTTCCCTACCTGGTGACCATTTCTTCTTCTTGGGGAATCTTTCTTTCTTTCATGAGATCTTCCCTCATCTAATTTATTTTCAAAAATCAAAAATCACTAAACAATTAGAAAAATCAACATTTTCAAAAAATTGGCAAAATTTCAAAAAAATCTTAAAAATTCAAAAAATCAATCAAAAATCATAAAAATTGAAAACTTTACAAATTTACGATTATTTGTACAAAAAATGGTGTGCAGTTGAAGCCTTTGTTAAACGCATTATATTCGAATTATATATTTCTTTATTTTTCTCTTATTTCTGTAACAACAAATCATGGATCATTTTTTATCTACCTCCATTAAAATATCTAGTTTTCTTACTATCTCATACTCTTTAGCACAACTAGTTGATGGTACTATTTCATAGTTCACAATTTCTTTTCATATGACCCAAGTTTCCTTTGTTATTCTCCACACATGTATCCTTGCTTGGGGCACCATTTTTAACCCTTTTCGTTAAACACAAACATTCGAGAACTGAAGCTTGATAACAAAAACATTGGTGCAACTATCTTGAATGTTGTTTGTTTGATTATGTGTTCTTGTACTTTTTTCCCTCTTAGGTTATTTGGTTTAATTTCTCATATTGCATTGTGTTTTGTATGTTGCATTGAGTTAATCATTTTTAACAATGAACAGGATGTTAGTGTTATAGCTTTTCATGTTATAATACACTTTTTTGTATTCATATATTTTAACAAGGGTCGATGACATAGATCATGAGAAATATGATGTAATAAAGTTGTTTTCACAATTAGATGAAAGATATTCCCATTTTCTTCATCTTCATTTTCCTTCCCTATCATTTTCTTCTATCAAACACTATTCTTCCGATTCACTTGAGGAAATGGGGATCACCTTCTATCCCCCTTCCCTCCTTTTTCTTCTATTGATTTCCTTAAAACATTTCTATAGGATATGTTAACAAGAGTATTTCTTGCGCTAAGCAACAATACCCATGTGTACTTTTTAAACAAAAGATTTCATATTGGTATTAGGCGAGGGTTGATGCCTGCAACTCTTCTTTCCATATCAATATTTGGTATCTTTTCATCTATCTCCCATTGTAATGGGATTTTTCCCCACTTTGGTCTTTCATATTTATCTTTTCAATCATCGATCAACCTCTTTCATCACCCCATCGAAACTCGAGGGGGCATCCTTCATTCTACTCATTTTTCTTCTACACCTTCAAATAACATTTACGTTTTCATGGTTTTCTACTATATTTGAAGTGGTGTCACTTATGCCACCCCAAAGAGGGGAAAATGTAGACACCTAAAATCTACTTACATAATTTTATTACTTAAATTGCACTAACGACCTTCTCATCTTCTCCTCCATTCAATTGATGACACTTCATTAATTAACTATTCTTCGCTCCATTCTCAAATTCCCATTCACAACATTATTTTGGTCGTAATCCCTTTATAATCAACTAATTTGGCTAATATACCCTCTTATTAGCTAAACATCCCCCTTTTAACCATTCGAATCTCCCCATTTCCCTCTAGACCACTTCTACAAGCTTCCTAGGCTATTAATCAATTACATGTGATTAATTAGACCCCTCCCAACTCTCATAGGTTACTAATCACTTATTAATCAAGATTAACTAACCTAAACCAAGTTTATCTCTTCTAAAGCATGTTTATCCACTCCTGGTCAAAAAATTCTTTTTATTTGTACTCTTTTGTTGCACATGCACTAGGATTCTAAACTTTCCCAAATGGAAACCTATAAATACAAGGCTAATGTCTCCCTTTCAATTTTACACCTTGTTATTACACCTTACACACTTTGAGACTTTGGAAAACATCTCATTTGGATTAGCTAAAGCTATAATCATTTGATCTTGAGCCATTCCTCATTGTAGTAGCTTCTCCATCTTGCATCCATTCCTTCAAGCTTGGTTAGTAGGAGAATATATAAACATGGTCTTGTAGCCATTTTAGAGAGATCTCTTCACCACTTGGAGCAAACAACACAAAACTAATTTCTTAGGATCTAACTAGGTTCATTTTTATATTAATCAATATAGAGAAGTAGAGATAATATAGTAATGTTAGTTTGATTCATGCATTATTGTAGAATTTTATCTCATTAAGCTCTCATCTTGATGTTTATGATAGATTTAGTTATATTATGGAACTACCAGGTGTTAGTTTCATGTTATTGTCATAGCTAATATTTTAATGCATAAACCCATCTATTTGAGCCAATAGACATAAAAGATGCGACATGTGAAATACTACTAGGTGAGAGGGACAAGGCACGCGAGGAGACCCAAAGTGAGCCAAGGATGCAATAGGTGGTGGTCCTTTTATCACAATATTTGTTTGCATGATATGTAGATTTTCCGTGCTAGTTTTCTAAGAAGGCTACGAGATTACCTTGCTATAGAGGAAGGCAAAGTAGTTTCTGTGGCAGAACGGTGGTGTCGTATTAGTGGAGAGGCATCAAGTTTTAGGGATCTTGTATAACTGAGAGTGATAGTGATGATGAGGTCTGATTTGTAGTATTATATATGATGTGGGAGGGATTTTCCCCAAGTGATGAGACATATTTTGTTATGATGATTGTATTTGAGATATATGTATGGACACATGTTTTTGATATATGATAAATCAAAGTTCTATTGTTTTGATGTCGCTTATGTTTTGATATATGATTCTGTGGTTATGGTCTTAGTATATGTAATGTGTTGTGTAGTGTTCATGTTTGATTATTGTAGCTTCACATTATAATGTTTGTAATGGTAGAAAAAATGTGTATGGTGAATGGTGATAATAGATAACAAATGTAATGCGATTGATGAAATGTTAACTGAATTGAATGTGTGGCATGTAGTTAGTATAGTGATGATAGTAGAAAAGATGAAAAATATAAATAAATATATTAACATATTGTGATGGAAGTTGGAAAACTTAATATAGTCATAATATATTAGTATTGTGAAAGTATGAGGGGGAAGATTAATGATGCCCCTAGCTTGTACATGAATAGGCTTATTGAGTTAAAACCCTTAGTATTCAAAGTTGAGTCACGTAAACATGAGTGCATCATCGAGAAATAATTGAGTGTGCTAAATGAATTGACAGAGCGTGTGATGAGAGGTCCTTAGAAAAAATCCATCAATAGCCATGTAAGAACTATAGGAACACAAGTTTTCCTTTAGGGGTAAGGTAATAACAATCACCTGCCAAAGACCAAGGTGATGGGAAGAAGTGAAAGCATGTGGGATGGATGCATAATGAGTTTATGAAACAAACTAAATGTTATATGGAGTAGTAATTGGATATGTAGAGGGTTTTGGGAGCCCTTGTGATGTAGTATCATGAAGCGGTTGATAACATGAATGTGATGGATGTCATGTATGCAATAAATATGATGGTGGAAGTAGTAGATGAGGTGGATAATGTGCATGTGATGGAAATGATTGACCTATAAACCGAGCACTGATGGAGTAGGCCTTTGCTGATGTAGGAGAGGAGACATGGACCATTCACAAGAGCCAAATGAGATAATACTCATATCCTCTAGTTATTGCAATTTATCATGAAGGGAAAGAAAATCATTGTCCCTATGGCCATTTATGCGATGGTAATTACAATAAGGGTGGTCACGTTGATGTTGTAAGTGGTGTTTTGGATGATGATGGTTGGAGGGTATGAGAATTAATCACTCACTAAGTAACACACTTAACACATCATGTGGTTGAGTGTGAGGAGAGAAATGTAGAGGATCACACAACATAGGTGGAGTGGTAGGAGTAGTGGGTTGTCATGGAGTCAGAGAAGAAGTATGATTTTGTGGCTAAGTGCGTTGAGCTTGTTTTTTTGGTATGTGATGCAAAGATGGAGATTTCTTTGGATTCTCAACCGGAAGCATAGGTGGAATAATATATGAAGCAATGACTAGAGAAGTATGTGTAGGCTCTATGACATGTGATGATAGAATATATTTTTCTAGGTCAATAACTTTATAACATAGGAGAATGAATGAATCACATGTATCATATTGTAATATTTTCTTGAGTGGAGGAATTAGGCCACGACAAAAAATAAATTACTTTTCTAAGTCAATAGGTTGGAAGATGAGCTGATGTATACAAGCATTGAATCGTAAGATATAATCCTTGATAGGTTCAAAGGAGCCCGATGTAAACTATGTATGTGATCATAAGTGACTTTAGGGCCATTTTTAAGGATGAAATGACAAAGGAAAGCATCCTCCATATCATAGAAAGTACTAATGGACCCAAAGGGGAGATGAGTGTACCATTGTAATGCCTCGTTGACAAGACTATATCGAAAGGCCTTAAGTAACAATCTATCATTGTAATAAGAGGTAATAAGCAAGCAAGAATGTAGAAGATGAGTGTGATGGTCACCAGTAACATCAAAACATGTGAAATTGAGCATGAAAAATCTTGAGGAAATGCAGAGTTATGAATCTTTTTAGGGATCAGATTACCATGTAATGAATTGTTGTCAATGGATGCATAATAGGCTCTAATTTCTAAAGTGAGGGAGTGAACCTGAGATTGGAGTTGTCCTATGATGTGCATGAGAGAGATGATGTCATGTGAAGGAATGGTGGAAGATGACAACAAAGTATTAAGTGGTTGTAGCTTGCCATTATGAGTAATCATATCAAGAGGTGACAAAGGAGATTCTGATGCTAATGGCACACTAGGAGTGGGTGCCAAGGAAGATATATTAGGTGAGATAGATGAAGTATCCATAGCTATGGTGGGACTAGCATCAGAAACAACCTTAATAGATGAGGTGACCGATGGAGACACATCTATAGGAGAGGATGGACTAAGAGTTGCAGATGATGTAATAATAGGAGAAGAAGAAGTGATAGATGGTGGTGACTCATGCACAGTAGTAGATGCAATGTCAGGAGAAGGTAAAAATGGAGCAAGAGAGTCACATTCAATGGTGTAGAAAGAAGGAGAACCATGACTATCATCTACCTCACTAGTATCGAGATAGAGCCTCAGTAGTGATAATATTGCTAAGGAGGCTATCAATAGGATCGTCAACATAATGTGAAGGAACATGCAAACTAGTAAGAGATGTAGAAGAAATAATGTTAGAAATGGTAGAGTCGTGAGAAGGATCTATATCAGTGGCCGAAGTAATAGAAGAATCATTATGGACTTGTGAATGATTGTCAATTCCTAGCAAGTAATCAATAAGAGAATCATCTAAATTTTATTACAAAAGATCAAAAAGATGATCACAATTGACCATATGGCATGGTGTACAACTAGTAAACATGATGGGATCATCAACAATACTAATTCCTATTAGAGAATCTACAAATCTAGTAGGCACATATTTTTGGCCATCTAAGAGTTGTTGAATATGATCAGTGTAGTAAGTAGAACACTATATAGACCTTTGAGCTCAACTATGCAGCCTCGTCATAAATAGGGTTAACACTAAATTAAGACATGATGGGAGAAGAAGATAAGTGAGATTTATCCATTAGGGTTTGAGTGGATCCTAGGGAAAATTATTTGAAAAGATGGGTTCACCAAAATGATTAACTAAAATATGGAATTTGTTTAAGATAATCTAAATGGAAACAAATACTGGAAATAGCCAATATAAGATGAAATACATATACTAAATATTTTATTTTAGTATTTAAATGACACAAAATAAATAAAAATAATGGATAAGATAATAACCTAAATACAACTTACCTTGTAGTGTGTTGGACTCGAACAGACTTATGTGTGGACAGGGTAGAATGCGAAGGCACTACCCAAAGAATTATAAAGACTAGAGATCCGGTAGACTGGGGCACTTGTGGGCTCCTTGGTCTATAATCTAAGAACTCTAGTCTACGAGAAGGCTCTGGATATAAATTTGAAAATGACATAAGGTCTTCTCAAATTTTTTATTCTTGTCACATGGTTGTCACAATATCCTCACTTATGTCACCGTGACTCCAATATGAAGATCTACCTATAAAACCCTATTCAAAGCATAAAATTCCTAAAAAAAAAAGAAAAATGCATATGAATAGGTCAGATGACAATACCTACCAAAATGATGGACTTATAACCAAGTGTTTCACTAACTTCCAGACCCAATGTAGTTACGTGTGTGTGTGTGTGTGTGTAATTATGTGCCTAGGGTGCTCTAGTGCCAATGACATAGAAGTAGGGGAAATAACTAGATGTAAATATGTAAATGGTGGATGGAATAGAATGAATAAAACCCTTTCCCCCTATGTTTGTGTGATGTAGATGTAGAAGATGCCCAAATTTATTCCCTTACCTTAGTATATATCTAGCCCTTGATAGATGATAGTACGTGCATAAAATACTGAGTATGATTTGTTTATATAAAGATCTCTTGTTCAAATTTCAACACTAATGACCCAACACGTTGAATAGTACTTAGGGAACAAACCGGAAAAAGAGTGACCTCGAATAGAAAAATTATACCCAAATGTTACGGGGACCAGGACAACTAAAATCATGGACTTGGGCACCCATGGGCACTCCAACACTACTCTAGGCAACCCGAGTTGAGAACTAGAGATGAAAACCAAGAAAATTACGACACCTAAAACTCTCTAAGAGATGACCAAAATTATATAGACAACTTCCAACTATACCATATAAATGAAAATGATGACCGAATAACGATTTAAAGGACTAGTGAATGGGTCATTAGTGAATACTTTTATCATGTGAGATCCGTATATGAAATAACATACTTTTCAAAGATAAATGTAATAGTAATTTCATGATTTTGTAACTACAAGGGGAAAATGTAGATGCAAAATAACTCACATACTACTATTTTTCTATACCACCAAGTAAGTTGTTTTATGTATGTAAGAAAAGTATTCACCGGTGACACACTTCCTAGTCCATCTACTTGTTTTAATTATTTATATTTTCTTTATCTCTCACATATGTCAATTATGCACCTAGTTCTCGTCAGTCACAAGGATCCTTGTCTATCACCATCTCATATTTATTGTCGGCTATCTCAGACACCAACACCCGGCTGACACTAGCACCAAGGTGCTCCCGCCCACCCCGGCACTCTTGTCCTCTTTTTTCACATTTTTACATTTTTGTTGACATTTTTGGTTTTCTTACTCCTACCCCAAGGTCCTAGTCAAAGCATGTATTGTCACTACATTCAAAATTCAAACAAGAGATCCCTATATATACATAACATACATACCATTATAAGGGTGGTAAATTCTAAAGGGAAAACATATCTACATATTATCAAAGGGATTGCATTTTTGGGTGATTACTCTACATAAACTAGATAGAAGAGGAAGTTCTCAAATCCATACCTCACATCTACTTTTTATTTAAATTTAGCCTGCTATATTGGTGTCATTGGTGCAAGGGAAACCTAAGGACACTATTTCACACACAAGCACACAAAACTACATAGATTCTAGAATGTAGTAGATTGCTCACTCATAAGTTCATCCTCTAAAATACCACCGAGGTTATTCTAACTTCACATATTGTATTTTTTTCCTATCTTATGTGTTTTTGATCTTGTCACAATACCTAGAGTCTATGTTGTAGATTATGAGTACGTAGGAGATCCAAGTATGACACACGGGAGATCAACAATGAAAAGTGTGAAACCCTAGTGACACATGAAAAATTAGATTATGAGTACTTCCAGAGTCACTAGTGCCTAGGAGTGGTCTTTGGCACCCAAAGGCCATTTCCTTTTCCTAAGCACCCATGTCCAACTCTATCTATAGCTCTCGAACTTATATCGATCATTTCTAACATTTTAAAAAGTTAGTTCATTAGTTATTCCATTTCAGATCAACTTCAAGATATGGTAGGGGTTAGCACACTCTTGTTGTATAGATCTATAATCGAATTAAGCATACAAGCAATAAATATAGAAATAAACCAGAAGAAAAATACACAATATATAACATGGTTCACCCAGTGTGGGCTACGTCCACCAAGAAACAACCAATCTATTAATATTTTCTTTACAAAGGATGTATAATGAAGATCTACAATCTTCCACACCTTCTACGGATGTACAATACTTTTCCTTCACAAGCTTCTCTTTTCTCTCTCCAAGAATTCCTTCTTAAAATTTTCATAATTCTTCTATTCTAACCCTAGCTTTCTAGCTTATATAAGCATATACAAACATAGGGAACTTTAGCTATGTAATTACAAGCATTAGATCACATTTTATTCAAAGGTTAGATCTAATCATGTGTTTTAAATAAAATATTTCATGCATAGGTAACTAATGTTGGTTACCCCAACCTATGCCAATTGGTCCTGTGTGACCGACACTGTCAACCACCAATATCGGTTACTTTGTAATCCCGCAAGTTGTAAAACATGTTATTTGTGAATCAATTCAGCTCCAAAACTCAATAATCTCCCACTTGGAGATAAATTGTTGCATTATACCATACAGACTCCCTCCTTGGATCCTTTCCTTGGTCTATTTCTTCCTCTCCAAGTCTCAAAATTGAAGACCAATAGAAGTGGAGTGAAGCTCCAAATTCTCCTTTTCCAATGGCTTCATTAGCATATCCGCAAGGTTCTCATTTGTATGAATTTTCTCCAATTTCAGCTTCCCATCCTCCAACACCTGCCATATGAAGTGATATCTCAACTAAATGTTTTTCATTCTTGAATGAAATGTTGAGTTCTTTTCCAGATGAATCACACTTTGACTATCATTGTACAATATGCAATCCTCTTGCTCCTTTCCCAACTCTTCCATGAACATACTCATCTATATCATCTCTTTGCTAGCCTCTATAGCTACAACATATTTATCCTCTATAGTAGACAAGGCCACAACCTTCTAATCTCGAAACCCAAACTAACTGTCATGCCACTTACTTGTGAATACATATCCATTGGTGTTTCTCCCGCCATCTAAATCTCCAACCATATCTAAATCAACATAACCACATAAAGAAGTATCTAACCCTCCATAGCATAAATGCATGCTATATGTCCCT
This sequence comes from Taxus wallichiana var. yunnanensis, assembly GCA_018340775.1. Lineage (NCBI taxonomy): Eukaryota > Viridiplantae > Streptophyta > Pinopsida > Cupressales > Taxaceae > Taxus > Taxus wallichiana. The sequence continues at coordinate 290,705,235 of CM031238.1, forward strand.
CTCAAATATATGAGTATCCATTGGCCTACTTTCCAATTATCTTTACCCGAATTGGATATAAATCTTCTCACAACTCCCACTACTTGTGTAATTCTTGGTCTAGTACAAACCATAACATACATAAGGCTTCTAACTACTGAAGTATATGGAACCCATGCCATGTAATTGACCTCCTCATTTGATATAGGACATAAATCTTTGCATATTAAACCTTTCCAACACTTTATTGATATAATCTTCCTAAGACAAATAAATTTTTTTGTTCTTCCTATCTCTATGAATTTTACATGCCAAGGATTTTCTTTACACTCATAAATATTTCATTACAAATGTATGAGCTAAGTTTTCTTTAAGCTTAACTATGTCATGCATACTAGATCCTACAATAAGCATATCATCTACATACAATAGCAAAATAATATAGCTTCCATTTTCAAGCTTCTTGAAAGAAACACAATGGTCAAATTCACATCTCATATAACCATGCTCATGTATAAAACTTTCAAACCTCATATACCATTGCCTTAGAGCTTGCTTGAGCCCATAGAAGCTCTTTTTCAACCTACACATAATTTTATCCTTACCCTTGACTTCATAACCAAGCAAATCATTGCATATATATCTCTTCCTCCAAATCCCCGTGAAGGAAAGTGGTCTTAACATCAAGTTTCACTAAGTGCAAATATTGTATCAGAACTACACTCAACACAAGTATGTATAGAAGTCATTTTTACAACATGAGAAAAAATCTCACCAAACTTAACGCCTATTTTTGTGCAAATCCTTTTACCACAAGCCTTTCCTTGTATATTTTTATGTCCACCCTCTTCTTCCTTGATCATGTAAACCCATTTTTTTGAATCATTTTCTTACCTATTGACAACTTAACCAGATGTCATGTTTGGTTTTGTTTTAAGGAATCCATCTCCTCATTCATTCCATGCTCGACTTATTGTGGGGTTTCTCTTGCATTTCTTCTTCAAAACTTTTTGGTTCACCACCGTCACCAATAATAGATCAAATAAGGAAGGTGTAAATATTTCATGAGGTTTACTTACCCTTTGTGACCTTCTTACAGAAATTTTGGGTGTTAGAGGCTCATTTTATACAACATGTACATTCGTATCAATTTATGACGATTCTCGATACTAGTAATTTGTGCGACGTCGGTCTAGGATACCGACGCCACGTGATATTCTATAGCCGACGTCGGTTCTAGCTACCGATGTCGGTCTTGTGTCTACAAACACTAGTTTTCCGATCGATCTTTGGTACCTATAGATGCCTTTTCTAAATCCAAGAATGCATTTTCTTTCACAAAATCTTCCACCAGTTCATCCTTGGGCATCAAAATTTTATCCCTGTACATTCTCTTTTCATTCCATTCAATGTCACAACTCCTAACAATCTTATAATCATCTAAATCCTAAAAATGAAATCTGAAATCACTAGAGCCATAACCAATAAAACTACATCTCTTGGGTTTAACATCCATCTTCTTCCTATTTTCTTTATCAACATACACAAAAGCTTCTAAACCAAATACTCTAAGAAAATAAATATCTACCTCTTTTCCAGTCCAAGCTTCTTTTGGTATTCCACCATCTAGTGCACTTGAAGGCCCATGGTTGATTAAATATACTGTCGTGTCTATTGATTTTTTCCCAAAACTACAAGGGTAATCCAACATGTATCTTCATGTTTCTTGCACATTCCATGATAGTTTTATTCATTCTTTCAACAACACCATTCTCCTATGGTGTTTTAGGAACACTTCTTTCTCTCGTGTATTCCATCCACTAAACCGTAATCATTGAAGTTCTTGCTGCATCACCACCATTGTCTCGATCTAAGGCATTTTAAATATAAATTGGATTCGTTTTCCACAAGATCTTTCCATCTTTTAAAAGTATCAAAAGCATCAGATTTACACTTTATACAATAAACCCATACCTTTCTTGTGGCATCATCAATGATAGCTACATAGTATTGGGATCCTCCATGTTAAGCTACCTAGGTTAGTCCCCACACATCCGAGTGCACAATCTCTAATTTTTTCTTATTATTTTTTTTGCCCTAACTTTGAGAAAGCTCACTCTCTTTCTCTTTCCAAATATGCAATGCTCACAAAAATCAAGATCTACATTTTTAGATCTTATAACTTAACCTTTGCCTTTAAGATCTCGTATTCCTTTTTAACTCATATGGCCACATGTTTTCATCTGAATCTAAGGTAGATAGAATAGAAAAGGAAACAATAATACATGTAGATAAATACAATGTTCCTACATTATTTCCTCTTGCCACAATAAGATTTCCTTGGTAATTTTCTAAGAGTCGGCTATGAATATAACCATACAATCAGCTTCACCTAGTTGTCTCTGTAGAAATTATATTTCTCCTAAGGCTTAGCACATACCTCACGTCTTTCAATATACATGTTTTTCCATTCTACAATTTTAGATGAACTTCCCTTTACCAGTAATATTACATGGTTCATCATCTCCTAAATAAACATGCCCAAAATTACCTTGGACATAATTTCTAAAATAACCCTTATTAGGGGTAGCATGGAAAGAAGCTCCTGAATCTAAAACCCATGATTCTATTTTATTATCCAAGGAGAGAATAAAGACATATTGCATTACCTCAATTGCAAAATTTTCCTCTTTACCTTTGTCTAGTATATTCTCTTTGTTTTCCTTGAACCAACAATCCTTCTTTGCATGTCCTTTCTTTCCACAATTCTAGTAGGTTATTCCTCTACCTCTGGATTTAGATCTTCCATTCTTAGAATTTGATTTCCCATTATTATTTCTCTTGGATCTCTCCTTCTACCTTCCCCTAATTTCTACATTCAAATCATTTCTAGATGATGACTCTCATGTACTTTTCCTACATATTTTTTCATTCGAATTATTCTAACTATTGATTATTTTTGCACTTGTGCAAAAATGGGCAACTTGAAACTTTGTTACGATGGATAGAATAGGTGAAGTATACCTAAGCTAGGGGAGATCACATCAGATTATGTCATTATTGTTGATTTATTTTTTAAAAATTACATGAAATCTGCAACTATGTGTGTTGTTACAAAATGTAACAGATCACGTAGTCTACAATTTCATGACCATCCTCGACAAAAGAACACAAGAACTGAAGGATAATTGTTTTGCCTTGATGAGGACATCCAATTGTAGAATAGGTGAAGTGTAAAGTTTTGGGACAACAGAGACATAAGTGCGAGATCACAAGAAATTAGAGTTCATTCTTGAATGTTAGAATTTCTATTCAATGTTATTTACTTTATGATTAAGACATTAAATTATCTTACTAAGTTGTTTAGTTCATTATACAATCCATACAGAAAGCAAAAATGTAGAAAGAGATATACAACTCATTTACAGAATTCAATGTTTTATTCACAAGAAGAATTAAATGTTTCCCACACAAGCCGTGGGATGTAACTGAAAAGTAAAGTATAGCTACTAAAAAGAAAGATACACATGCATAAAGGAGAAAGCAAAGGAGTATGAGGGTGAACCCATCATTTCCTTATGTATTCTTCCTTGTGCAGAGCATCTCCTAGCTAGCTCCTTCATCCTCAAATCATGGTACCTGAAAAGCAAAAACAAATCAACCATCAGTTACGAGCTCAGGGATCAAACCATATTCCTACACTATCCTACTTCATGCATATGAATCTTCCCTAAACAGGAGATGTATTCTACTTGAAGGACAAATTGCATGCATGCTTTAATCACTCAGAAAGAAGGAAGTGAAAAGAAAGAAGAAAACATGGACATAAGAGAGGCCAAAAAGCCTAAATATTTCCTAATTGTTTTCCTAAGTGTGCAGGTACAAGTTATAGCCAAAGAGAGAAATAAATAAGTCATAAGTACATGCTAAGAAGAAGCAAAGGTGCAACTCAAAGTTTAGCAAACATTCTGCAAATGGAAGAGGTTAGAGCTCAGAAGAGAGAATGGAAGATAGAAGTACATTTTTAGTTTGCAAAGAGGAAGCAGAATCAGATTTCAACAAGCTAAAGCTAAAAGCAAAAAGATTATAGCTGAAATAGGATGAGAGAGAAGATTCTAGAAAAATTTTGACAGGGCTTCGCCATGTAAAATCAACATTTCAGATTTTTCAGCATACATATCAAAGTTGTAAATGAAAGGAAATACAGTATATAATGCAGAAAATAATTCTTTATAACTTAAACATACTGAAGTGAATTGAAATTCCAAGATTATCTTACAAATTTCAGCTTTTCTAAGTTGCAATTTTCAAAATAAAGTAGATATGAGAACACAATTACTACAATGTCAATGAAGTACATTCATTCAAGCAAGGTAGTACTCATCTACAACATAAGTAGAAGCCATTACAGGTGAACAAAAGAATCTATCTCATGATGACATTAAAAGTAGATACAGAACAGTTTGAAGTAAGCTATAGGTCTTCATGAGCTCAACTTTTTCAGAATAAGAGGGGATACTTGCAGCAAGGAACATGTCCAGGTTGAAGATGTTTTGAAAAGAGAGATAATTCTGGAAAAATTTTGGCAGGGCTTCGCCATGTAAAATCAACTTTCAAAATTTTCCAACATGCCGAAATACTACTATCAAGGAAATAAAAGCATCTAAGTAAAAGAAACAAGTTGCAATATTTCAATAAAGCATCTAAGTCAAGGCTTATGCCTAAAAATGGTGTTACAGCAGCTGAAGAATCATTTACAATTTCCAGAAATCCACTTACAATATTACAAAGGACCATCTCAGAATTTGAAATAAAGGAATACAAAGATTGCAGGTTCAGACTTGCATTTAGGAAATCATCAAATTCAGATTTTGTTTTGCAAACAGGTAAACAATACCTCATGCTAACAAGAACAAGAAGGCAAGCATGTAAAACATCATTACCTTTTCTAGGAGAAGATCAAACTTGGAGTAGAAAGGTTAAATGGTGCATCAGATCATCATCTTTAGAACACAAGGTAAATAACATACAAATGGCTCTCATATCCAAGTCAAAGAGTTGCAGAGGAGTCAAGCATACAGATATAGTTTTGAACAAGATAACACTTTATTTTCTTCAAAATAACTATATATTGCAGTCCCAAGATGATGGCAGAACTAGTTTTTGAGTTTGAAGGATTCAGAAAGTACAGCCAATGAGATAAGTAAAAGAAACTATCAAAGTGAAGCCACTGTTCTAGTTCCAAATAACAAGTAAAGGGAAACTTCATCGTTAGAACAAATTCAGAGCTACAAAAGTTATAATAACCCAGATCTAAAGTATAAATATCTATTCAGAATAGGGATATCATTTCAGGCTCGGAGTAAAAGGGATGAGTATAACTCAAGACTGTAATCAAAGAAGTTACTCTCAGCCAAAGAACAAAATTTCCTTAATGAAGGTAGTCTCAGAATAGCATTTTACATTAATATAACTAGAAGAGCTATGAAAAATGGAAGATACAGTGTTCAAAATAGCCTCCAAGTAATGTATCAAAGAATAACATAGTACAGAGCTCCAAGTCATCAAAACATTGGCTACTTCAAATAAAATCTTGAAAAGGAGGAAAGGTCGAGCTTCAAGAAGAAAATGGTGGCCATCGTGGAATATAGGACTCTAATGGAAAATAGGTTTTAGAATAAATCCATATCAAAACCCCTGCAATCACACAATGGTGATAAACCCACATGGCCATAGAGGAATAAGCAAAGAAATCACAGAGAAGACTAAGTGGAGCGACTATCAAAGGTTAAGAATGTACAAATCTGAAAACAAGATACAATTTGAGACTTCTCGATTAAAGATTTAAATTTCTGGTTTGTCTTTTGAAAGCTCTTAATCAGGGTATGAGTAGATTTTGTAACCAACATACACCTACAGTCACCATTTTAATGCCAGAGAAGTCAAAGTACAGAGAAAAAATGCAGGCCTGCAAGAACATATAGATAAAACTCTCAATGAAAAATCTAGATCCAGAGATAGTCAAGAAAATATGAAATACCCAGAATGTAAACTATCTAGCAAACTCTCCATAGACGGTTCGAGGAAAGCTAACAGTAATAACCAAGAAAGTTATGGTGACACAAGCTTATCAATATCAAGCAAAACAGAGTATTTATACTACTGAGCCATCCATAAAAGGGGTGAATCCAGAGTTACCTCTAAACCATGGTCGAAAGAAGTTCAAACGGAACAAAAAAACCAAAATTTTGATCGAGCTTTGAAAAGGAACAAAAACCAAAATCGTACAAGCATGCATTCACAGTTGCACAGGGCCAAGCTCCAAGAGAACAAGAATGGTGGCCTCAGTGAAGAACACAAAGGGTCTTTTCCACAAAGGCCAAGCTCGAAAAGAAGAAACCGAGCTTAAAAACAACCACACAGAGCTAATAAGGCCAAAAGAAATCAAAATCGAGCTTCGAAGCCCCAACAATGGCGGATCTCAGAAAAGAACAGAGATAAACACTAAAATGCAAAGGCAAGAAAGAGTCATAATACCAGTCTAAGGGAAAAGCTGAATTAACAGAACTCAAAAGGAAAATAAATGGTGTCCAGAAGTCTCACTGAGTTCCAAAAACTCATAAAAACACATTCACAGTAAGAAACCCTTTTTCATCAAAAAAGCTGAGCTCGTCGATACAAGATGGATACTAAAATATCACATGAAGATTTCGAGGGCTGAAAATGAATAGAGCCGAGCTCAAAAATTTCAACCATGGCATCCAAGAAAATTTTATAGGGCTTCACCCTCAAAACCAGATGCAAATGACCAAATGAGGGACTTCGAGTTATTTTAACTCGCCCACTGAACTCAAATTTAACCTAAATCACCTGGAGTTAGCAATCAACAATCAAAAACATCAATTACATAGATGAATGGTCTAGAAACAAGCTTAGAGATCAAAGAATAACCACGGCTAGCCTCCCACTGACCACATTAATTTCCGGCTTTAAAACCCTAACCACAGGTTACAGATCAACGGTCACCATGGAAAAGGTATAGAGATCGACATCCCAAGATGATCACCAACTTCCACACAGACCTCGAGTTACTCTCTTTTGATCGGGGTTGGTTACAAATGCCACCGAAAATATTTCCCAAGGGTTGAGTCACCATGGGGAGGGGGCCAACCCACGTGTCAATACGAAAATCATTGCATTGACTTCCAAAGTCTAGTAATATAGTTTATACAATCAAATGACCAAAAGGGACCGATCAACATTATGTGCCCAATGATCACCTAAAAGGTGAATTTCAAACTACATGCTACCAACTATGCAAAAATCAACACATATATACATGTGTATAATTATCAAAAGGTGGTGGATATAGTGGCATGTGCCATATCAAATGGTCGACCCCTTAAGTATTATGCTAAGTCCACACAGTGGCCAAACCATGGTGGAGTGCAGAGGTGGTCCCCACTTCAAGGAGGTTGGGTTGAATTTCAAATTTTATCCATGTGATCACTAGCAAACAGAATGGGTGTCAGCATCAGAGACAAAGGTGGTCCCAGTCAGATTGTTTTGGATGAATTATTTTGCAAGTATTACAAATAAATGTAATTATTTTTCTCACATACAGGAGTTGTATTTTTGCATGCCTTCACAATAGGACAGAATAGAGAAGAAGACAGAGTTGCATGCTCAAAGGAGGGAGACTTTCCTAGCAAGCAATCCTATTTTGGCAAAATTATTCACCCATCCTTATTAAAAATAGAATAGTCAACTTTAGTTGACTGAAATGTAATCAAAGGCTATTAATGCCTCTTGCACTATTTTGTATTATTTTATCCTTTTATTTATTATTAAATAGAGGATAAAAATTAGGTTGCATGGGCGAGTACAGCCTTAGGCTATTTTTAGGAAGGGTGGAAAAATTTATTTTGCTATATATTGTGTGCCTTTGCAAAGCACAAGGGATTCTTGGCTGGAGGACTTTTTGATATATGAGTACTGAAGCAAATTTTTCTAGTTTTTCCCTCTAAGTGTGAAGTGTTCTGTCTTTCCAAGTTACTTTGTAGTATTTTGTATGTTAAATTAATCTTGTGAATGCAAATTCCCTGATCAACCACCTTACCCTGCTGCAAAATTTTAGTCCTTTCTGCTTAAATTTTAATGTGCATGTTAACTTATTAGTACTGTTGTGATCCTCCCTCAGTACAATCAAGTGTTTTTCCCTTAAATATTATGTAGAAAAACTATTGGTTTGTGCATCAAGAATCCTTCATAGATCAGTTGTGCATATACTCAGTCAAAGCCCTCATACAAATTTGGTGTATCACCTTAGTTTTAATCATTTTTTCAGTTATCTTTTACCCTCAAACTCCTAGAAAGTAGTTTAGTATACACCAATAAGGACCAGCCTTGATACCGAGACTCACCTCAAAATAGGTATACCCACAAACTTGAGGTGTTTCCACTATATCTATGAAAGAGAGAGATCATTTGTGCAAGCTTAGAAAACCTACATCCATCTCTATAGGGTGCTCTTTTGAGAGATAACACTAACCACATCATCAAACTTCAAAATATTAGAAGAAGATGTTGTATTACTAACAACCATTACCAAGTTATCCCAACTATTTGGTAAAGAGCATAAGAATAAAAATTCTTTCACTTTATCATTAAACATAATATTTACTGATTTTAATTGATTTACAATAGAAGAAAATCATTTAAATGGCTTGCTACAGATCCACCTTCTTGCATTTTAGAATTAAATAATTTCTTTATCAAATAAGCTTTATTTGAAGCACTTGGTTTTTCATATAAATTATCTAAATATTTCATCAAATCTACCATAGTTGTTGCTTCAGTAATATTCAAAGCTAAAAATGTTGTCAGGCTCAATCTTATAGATCCCGAGCCTTTACGTAAAGAATCTTCCATTCTTTATTAGTCAATTTTTATAGGATTCGCACTTGCATCCAATGGTAAATATAAATCTTTTTGATAAAGATAATCTTCCACTTGAATCTTCCATAATTGATAATTACAATCAAAATTTCTCAACTTTGTAGTTGCTATCTTCTCATCATTGTTGTGTTCCCACTCAATAAAAATCCTCTCGTGAGTAAATCTGTCAACACACAAAACCCTCAAATAAAAAATATTTGATACTAGTTGTTGGGGGTTTCCACACTCTTGTTTTACATATCTATAATAAGAATTAAGCATACAAGCAATAAAAATTGAAATAAACCAAAAGAAGAATACACGAGGATATAACGTGGTTCGACCATTATCAGGCTAGGTCCACCAAGAAACAACCAATATATTAATTTTTTTCTTTACAGAGGATGTACAATGAATATCTACAATCTTCCATACCTTCTACAAATGTATAATAATTTTTCTTCACAATCTTCTCTTTTCTCTCTCTAAGAATTCCTTCTTACAATTCTCACAATTCTTCTATTCTAACCCTAGTTTTCTATCTTATATAAGCATATACAAATTGATGTAGCCTAGAATTTACCACGAATAACCTAGGTGCATTGGCACATCACCCACCCTAAGCCGAGTGCTCACCCAAGCATGCAAAGGTACCAGGCCCTCTCTTAGAGTTTCTTATACGGGATGTGAACATGTTGAAGATGTGATATATTCATATCCATAAATAGCATAATTATTCCATAGAGCATATTCTAGATCTATATATAAAAGAATTATGAATTAAGTGATAAACATAGTGAATTCAACCATGCAAGAACTAGTTACTGAGTCATGTTTAACATCATTATTCACCCAATACACTCCATTATATTAAAACATAGTAAATACGAAGCTTCTTACAATAAGTAGTATCATAAGTTTATGTGCACATCAGATCTAACAACATAACTCCACAATAGTTCATACATAGTATATATCCCTAACAAAACATATTAATACATATTTATAAGGGTGGGGGCTTTCCCTTCACCGCTTATGCACTTCCCAAAATAGGTCGCATGCTAAAAATAGTCATGCACATTTACAATAACATGCACACATGCAAGTGCACTAATAATAGATCTATTATAGTTAATTGGCAGTATTAATCCTATTATTAACTCAAACTCATGCATGGTGCCTAGTAGACGTTCTTCCAAAATAGCATTTGTGTGTCACACAAGTCTCCATCTCAGTTGTGCTCCATACGCTATCTCCAAAAATAGCCCGTAACCATGAAAATGGCTAAGTCTCGAATCAATATTTCTTTCACGCACATTTCCTTCCATATCCTTTCACACCTTCAAATATGCCTTACTACCACACGTGAATCTTTTTTTACCTTCTCCTTAGTGCCATATTCTATCTACTCAACATTACCCCACACTAAACTACATTGTTATCTTGACAATGGGGTTCCTCCTGATGTTCCCAAAGAATAAATAATAAGAATGAAAGAATGTAAATAATTATTTTACAAAGAATGGACTTCTATTCTACAGCACTCTCTACTTCAACTAAGCAGGATCAACTCTAGATATTCTTCTTTAATCTCAGCCTCCAAGGCTTTCCAATCATCCAGCGCATTTCTGGTCTTCTCTGAATGTCTGCAATGATGGATTCCAACTCATCCTGGGTCATCTCTCCCTTTTCATTTTGTAATACTATGACAACATTAGCCATAGCAAACATCCATCCCTCTAAAAGATCCATCTTTTGTGCTATGAGATTTCCAAGCTCATCCAGCCTTTCCTTATGCGGATGTTGTACAACTACAAGGGCTTCATGCTTTTTCTTCACTAACATCAATCTCTCTATGCACCCTAAAGTCTCATCCTTCATTGCTTTCAAAACTTCATTATCTTCCAATATAGTTCTAATTCTGATCATTACATCTAGAGTTGTGCATATGTTCAAATCTTGATCTGATTTCTTCAACTCATCTTGTAAATTTTGGAGTAATTCCTCATACGATGAAATATTTCTAACCACGGAGGCCTTTACTCTCTCTACTTCATGTTCAGGGTCCTTTGGCGTTGGCATATGAATTGGTCCATCCTCAAGCACCAAATCAACTAACGTACACACATAATGCATAGCTAAAGGAAAATTTTTAGGTACCTTAGACTCTAAGTGTGGTCTTTCTTTTAGGACATAATCACCAATTTATTTTTCCATGTTGATGAAGGATTCATTCTTTTTCTACTCTAATTCCTTCTCCCCTTTTATATGCATTATTTCTACATCTTTTTCCTTGTTATCTTCTTGTAGTGCTCTAATAGTGGAAACCTTATCTATGTTCCTCCATGCCACTTCTATAGATACCTTAGCCAGAGCATTCCTCACTTTCTCATCAGACATGAGAGTGGGATTTATAGTCATGTGCCTGCTCTACGGTGCCTTCTTCATTCTTTGAGACACACATGAATCCTCACATACATCAAAATCAGGCTCATCCATGTGAGTTTTCATGGACCAGGATAGTTGTTTCCTCGTGCACGTAGTGGCCATGTCTAGTTCCATCAATTCCCATCCATATAACCCCTTAAGGCATGTGATGCTCGAAATAGGTATGGAAAATTTATAGGTGTCCTCGGCATAGCCCATGTTGGGCCTAACATACTCCCCATTGGTTCTCCTTGTTCTCCGCCCCTTAGGAGCTTGAGCACCAAGGTTAGGAGTTGGATCTTCAATGTTTTGAGAAATATCATGCTCTATTTCTTCTTCCTCCTTTGCACCTTCCTTTTCATCCTTCATATCCTCATCCGTGGGTTTTTCCATATCTTCGGTTGAGCAACAGGGTTCCAAAGCACGCTCTCTGTAGATTCCTCCGCCTCTGTATTCAATTTTATTTTTCTCTTCTTCCTCTCAGTTGTCTCTTTCTAAGGAGAGAGTCATTGTGATCTCCTCATAGGATGTGGGGTTCCTATGCCTTGGGTCATTGTCCTTTCGAATACCCTTTTAAATCGATGCTCTCTATGGACTACTTTTACATCCAAGTCTTTGTCTTCTTCTTGTGCACGAGGTGGAGTTTCCATGTGCTCGGCTCTACTCTGTCTATGGGCTGCATGTGGCCTCTATGATCTAAGCCACTATTATCTTCATTTTTTGTTTCCTCCTCATCCACCATTATAGTTTCTATAGGTTGTGGGGCTAGCACGTTCTCCATTGTATGTTTTCCTTTAGGTGGCCGGGGAGCATGAACTCATTTTCTACATACTTGTTATTCTCCAACTTAGGCTTAAGCTAAAGGTATATAAGTGTGGCTCCACCATCCCCAATAGACAATATCACTTGCTTCATACTTATGACATCTAAGATGAGCATTTCAATATAGGCATCTTGGCTTGGATACACATATGCCTTCCTCAGAGTGTGGTAGTCACAGTATACCTTGTCTACATTAAAGTTCAGGTGGTGTGCATCAGTAAATCGGTGGACTGATTCCTAGAAGTAGTGCGTTGTGAAGGCATACAATAGTTTACACCATGGGCTCCATGCCCCATCCCTCATAGCAAATCACATGATGCAGAAGTGTTAGTACACCATAAACTGTACCACTTGCCTAGCCCACCACCAAAGGTAGATCCTTGGGAATGTGTCACTCCTCTTCAAATTCCATGTGAAGTTAGTCATACCACATCTCCACCCTCTGCTTAAACAACCCACTCATTGATCCTTCACATAAATATTTTTCAAACCTCTCCGCGAGGGACTTATTTTCCATGGGATACTCCCAGATCTTGTTCTTTGGCCCATTAGGAACTCCAATTTCTCAGTAAACACAAGGGAAAGGAGGATAGCACCAAAAATTATCTTCTCTCATGTGCATGCTTCCTCAACAATGGTGTATGTAATGTAGCCTACTAGGTTGTAGACTACTCCCTGAGACATTTTCTTCACAACATGCAGCCACATGGTATTCACCTGCGACCATCTCTCTTGATCATTCAACTTGGTTACCAAATGCGTTGCTTCCTGCACCACTAGATACTTCTTCAATTTATCAATGTCCATTCCACACGGACCCTTAGTATACCCCAACTCCTTTCTTATCTCTATGATTGTTGCTTTATCATTCAGATCACTAGTAAGGTCTACCCATGTGCCCTTAAATCCTGTCAGTGTCAAAATTAGGGCTACTATGATTCTAACCCTTTGTTTGATGAAATAGAAGAAGTCCTCATGGACCCTGGTCATCAGCCATTGGTATAATGGTTCATACTTTCCAAAATACAGAGCTCATACAACTGATAGACTCCTACCTACTTTAACAATTTCTCCCCAGCGTCGTCATATACTGGCATATCCTCCATAGTGCACTTGTTGGTCTTTGTACTCAACAATGCATCCAACTCTTTCTTGTTGTCAGATGTACGGTGGTTGTAGTCACTTATTTTACACCTACGGATGTGGGAATCCCACTCTTTTCTAACTATCACACCTTCTGGGTACTACATCTCTGAAAAATTACTCTCAGGAGCCATTTCAACTTCATCTTCTACCTTCTTCTTTCCTTTCATGCATGTTACAGGTGCTTTCTTTAGTGCCATCATAAAAATACACTTTTTATTGTTTGTAATGAGCAAATTAAAACCCTAGATTGAATCTACATGACCTAGCTTGAAACCACATGCCCTAGCTTATTTTCAATGCCTCTGATTCACTCAAACCCTTCACCAATGGGGATACAAGCCTCTTTCGTGCAATAATCCACTCTCCACGTCTAGTTTCACACTCTCTGCACCTCAATATGACTCACTCGACTTGATCACACTTAGCTCACTCAAATAATTGTGATCACAAAGGTAAAAATGAACCCACATCACATCCTTATATATATTTTCAAAAATTTAGTGCATTTATTGCTCCTTCACCAACCAACAATCCTCTCATTAATTGACCATTTTCACAATCTCTGCGTGGTACATCTTCACGCTCTATCTATAACCTTCTAGTGTGCCTTCCTACCTTCTAGCTACAAAGTTCTCTTCAACATTCTTCCATGCACCTAAGTACCTTGCTACAACACCTTTCCTTGGTAGTCTCCACAGCACTGCTTAACTCATGTTATATTGTTCCCTCATTTATCTCCATCTACAGTCATATTTTTAAAGCAATCTCCTTTCTAACAACTCCTCTCTAAACTTGAATAGCACCTATAACAGTTTATTCCTTTATGTGTACCCAATTGTAAATAACCACCCCACACCAATGGAATGTGCAGTCCTTTGCACATAAAATTGCTTTGAATGGTAATTAGCTTTCTAGCATGCTTACGCGCTTATTACACAAAACACCAACTAAATTGACAAAGCATAGCGACAAAAAGGAAAAATAATAAGGAAATACATAAATGAAAACCTATTCTAAATGGCAACACTTCCTTATTACAAACACCAAGAAGACTTATTTATAGTAGGGCTTCAACCTACTCCTATTGAAGTAACTGGGTAACTGTATTCCATCAAGTATCTCTCGACGATAAGCGCCCGATTCAAGTATATGAGTCTTAATATATGGTCCTAACCAATGCAATTTAAGCTTTCCTGGATGGTGTAGAAACTTAGAGTCATAAAGAAGCACCATTTGTCCCATCTTAAGCTTTTTGTCCCCCGATGTGTCCAGTCATGCCGTGCCTTTTGCCTAGTTTTTCCTACTTCTGACTCCAACATGTTATGGTGTGCCTCTCATCCAACTATATCAATTTATCAATTCTTTCTTCCAAATATTTCTCATCATCTAGACCTTCAACACGTGAAATATGTAAAGACGGTAACATGAATTCGATAGGAAGAATTTATTTTGCACCAAACACCAACCGCAAGGGTGTGACCTTATTCAATATCTTATATATTGTTATATACGCCCAAGGGATGGTAGAAACTTTATCATCCCAATCTTTCCTTCTAACATCAAAAATTTTTTTCAATGTCATGTCCCAAAATCCTGTTAAAGGCCTTAGCAATCCCATTTTCCTGAGGATGATATGGTGTATTCTTATGGTTTGTAATCATAAATTCATCCAATAGTAACTTAATTGTTTCATTTAGAAAGTGTGTTCCCCTATCACGTTTCAAGATCAATAGGCATCCATAAGAACATAGTTGTTGTATCTTTTGTACAATCCTTGGTAGGTGCTGCTTCTACCCACCTTGTAAGATAATCTATGCAAGTGATGATGTAGCGCGATCCATTTCTACACATGGCTAGAAAAATAGGACCCACAAAGTCTATAGCCCATTTCTCAAATGGATCTACACTAGGAATAGGTCTTAAAGGCATTTCATCTCTTTTCCCAAGTTTACCAACGCATTGACAGTGATCACACGCCTTACAATATGATTTACAATCCTTGTAGAGGGTCTCCCACCATAATTGATCGAGTATAATATTACATGCAGTGGCATCACCTACATAGTTCCCACCTACAATACCACCATGACCATCTTCCATGATGTCTATGCGCTCATGCTCTAGCACATATCGGCGTAGAACAACCTAGGTTTAGTTAGGAAAAGATAAGGAATAATATTTTTTTTGTTTACAGCGTTCCCAACAAAATTCCAGATTCCATTACAATGGATAACGAAACATCCTACAAAACACTAAGAGAGAAACTTATCCTTAGTGTAGATAGATTATCTTCTGCGGGCGTGCAAAAGAAATTTCCTCGGGCACGAGAGAGAGGCATGGGAGAAACTCTTTTTCTCCAGGGGACACAAGGCGGGTGTGAAGAGACTCATTCTATCTCGGGCATGCAAGACAAGCGTAGGAGAGACTCATTTTGTCTCGGGCATGCAAGACAGGTGTGAAAGAGACTCATTCTATCACAGGCACGCAAGACGGGCACGCAGGGCACACAATGGCATGCAAGGGTGTGCAATGGCATGCACAAGAGGCTTTGGGCATGCAAGGGTGCACAAGGGCATGAAAGGGCATGCAAAGGGCACGAGATAAGAGGCGTTGGGTGTGTAAGGGGGCACAAGGGCACATAGGGCGCACATGAAGATCTTCCTTATCTACAAACTTTAGAATGCCATAAATTTTTCTAGGGAGCTCCATTTTTGACAAACAAGGACTTTTCAAAAATCTCTCGATGTCCTCTTTGCACAGAGACCTTAAGAATTTAATTTGGATAAATTTTTGAGGGTCAATTTTGAGAAAAATGCTCTACAGGCTTATAAAATGAAAACTGGTAACACCTGACTTATAAAATTTTATTCAATTTGACCTCCTTCCTTTCCCAACATGCCAAAAAAGACATGGAGGGTTTCTCTTAGAGGAATTTAGGATGGATTGCAAGTGTCAATTGTTAGATTGAAGATCAATTCAAAATTTCCATCCTTTGGCAGTAAAATGACTCATAGTTTTGTCTTTGTTCGATTTGAAGGTTTCCCTAACAATTTCTTAAGTGGTTTAGTTTGTTTGGGGTCATTTTAATCATGTAATCTCAATTCAATCATTTTATTTTAGTTTCCAAGGTTACAAGGTCATTTTGTACATTTTTAATAAAATTGTGTAGAGTTTACAGTGAAATAAAAATGAAGTTTATACATCTCAAAAAAAGATTAATCTATTTCTTTTCCATACTATAAAAATATTAAATTCACTCCATTCTAGTTTTAAATAGTTATCTTTTCTTCAATAAAAATGTAGAACAAGGATGCAACTTCTATTTTTCAAATCATGCATTTCAACAAAACAGAGTAATGTATTTTCTTCATACGTATTTCTTTCTTTCAAATAGAAGTTTCCTCAACATATTTCAACACAGATTTTAAATAGTAGTAACTCCATTTGTGGAAAAATAATACAACTTTCTCTTTCATTCCTTGAAATACAACATACAGAATATAATTTCCTTCTCATACATTCAAAAACAGAAAACAAAATACACCTCTTTCACATTTCAAATTACAACTTCATAGCTGATACAAAGACATCTTTCCATCACAAAAAATATTACATTTTCATCCACTTCAAGTGGGAAAAACCTTTTTACAAATCAAATTCTCACAAGGGATTGTCAAAAACTATCTTTTCCCTTGCTCCAGAACAACAACATGCAAATCCATCATTCTCCAATTTGATCACAACAAAGGTAGGGGAAAGGAAATGCTCTCCACCCAACCAAGACATCCAATGAAAGGAGAAGTCATCCTTCTTCATTGGCCCCCAAGCCCCAACCACATTGCAATAAGAAATGCAACTCAACTCATGGCAACAACAAGGCTTCCACATCACAAAGGAAATCTTTCACATGCAATTTTCAAATTTAAAATACAATTTCAAAACAAAACAACAACAGTTTGCAACCACTTTAAGACATAACAAACAAAACTCGAGCTTCATCATGCAAGCCAAAGGAGCAAGAAACTATGGGGGATGCTACTTATGCCTCCCAAAGGGGAAATGGGTATCACCACCTGAGAACAAACCACCAAAATACATATCATTTCAAATCCCTGACATACCCTTATGCCTCCCCCAAGTACCCCTTATTCCTCACATTTCCTTATGCCTCCCAACCTCTTATGGCACCCCATAATGAGTAAAGAAATGCAAGCTATTTATTTGTAAGGTGGAACCCAAATCCCAACTCCCTCCACACTTATACCTCCCAAAACACTTATGCCTCCCACAAAATAAACCCCATAGCCTTCTCCTACACCATCCCTAAGCCATCTACCCAACTAGCCAACAAATAAAACAACACATTCAAGCATTCAACCATTTACATATGCATAAAATAAAAGAAGAGTATTTCAAGAGCCAAGATCCTACCTCTCCATAATGGAGTTTGTTCCAAGTTCAAATAAAAAGCTTTCCAATGTAAAATAGTCCAAGATCAACAATCCACAAGCATGCAACAATCTCCAATCTTCTCCAAAAGCAAGAGCTCTCCAAAACCAAAAGAAGTCTCCCAAAAATGAAGTGATAAAAGTGAAGCAACCAAAAACAAGCTAAAAAATTTAATTTATAGAAGAGGGAAGAGAAGGGGATGAGGTGGATCCATGTAGGATGCCACTTCACACATCCTCAACTCCAACACATAAGTCAACTTCATTCTCCAATGCATAATCAAAAGGTGGGTGAATAATATGACATATTTACTTACACACTCAAACAAGCCCACACCCCATAAGGACTGGAATTAAATTATGTAAGAAAAGTGCAATTACAACATCCAACTTGACTTGTAAAATGCATTAAAAAGGTCTAAATTTAACCCTCCAACAATAGGTGAGGTTGGTATGTAAAATTAAGAGGCATGGGACAAGTTTAACTTGTCACACAAGCCTCCAAAATCAGCCTCCAAGACAAATTCGAATTTTCAAGAAGGTGGAGTGTTTCACACTCAAAAGTTAACTCACACATCCCTTACATATTACTTACACATTACTTACTCATTCTTACAACACTTTAAATCATAACCAACAACCATATTAATTACATTCTCATGATATCTTTTAATTAATTAACTTAACAACATGATTACTCACAATATTAACACCACATTAAAATAAATAATGAAAGGGGTAAGGGTACCACATAAAACACATGCAAACATTAAACAAAAAGGGACCAAATAAAATAAAAAACATAAAATCCCTTGGTCACATTTAAAGGTGATCCCCCCATGGGAATCCCTAACACAATCAAACACACACAAACAAATACAAGTTGCCATGGTGACCTTGTTGAATTCATCTAGAATTCCAAAGTGGTTGGTCTCCAATCCCCGATGTTTGTTGTGATATTTTTAACCTACAAAAATACAAATACCTCCTTCGGCCTCGTGGCCATATCAAAACATCCAAATGAATATAAATATAATTTCAAGATCATCAATATATATGTGAATCACAACAATTATCATGACAATCAACAATATCACTCACAATTTCATTAACAACTATATCATCATCAATTTTAATCTAATTTTCATTTTCTAGGTCTAATCAAAATATCCAATTATTACAAGTCCGAATGACATCCATAATATAACCATGTCAAACATTATATCATCATCAATATAAAAAAGTGTCTCTAATAATCATCATGCATCATATAAGAATCAAAGTCAACAATAATCCATGATCAAATATCTAACATCATACTAAATCAAAACTATAATAATGTCCATAATATAGTCAACAATGTCATGATCAATATCAAAAGGTGTCAAAGGAAGTGGGCACTACATCCCCTCCCCTTAGACTCGACTTCCTCCTGGAAGTCACTGGAACAGATGTGGGAACTGAACTCGTAGTAAAGTAGCATCCTCCCAAGTAGTTGTAGTCTCATCATATCTATCCCACTGCACTCACACTGATCAATCTCTACCTCGAAGGCCCATGGATCCTATGATCTATAATGTGAATGGGATCCACTCGTCACCTTCCCCTGATCCTACACCTGTAATGAGGTCCAATCCAGCACATGAGAAGGATCTGCAATATATCTCCTAAGGACTGAAACATGAAACACATCATGGATGCGAGACAAGCTAGGTGGCAATGCTAGATGGTAGGCCAAAGGGCCGATACACTCCAAGATCTCAAAGGGACCAATGAATCTAGGAGCTAACTTAGAACCTTTTCCATAATGGATAGGGCTCTTATGTGGCTCTGACACGAAGGAACACCTTCATGCCCACATAAAAACTACGGTCAGTCCTATGCTTGATCTGCATACTTCTTTTGTCTATCATGTGCCTCCTAGCAATCTCTCTGTCTAATCAAAACCACCTTGCTGCTCCATGTCCTCTAAAAGTTTGGTCCAAGAGAAACCCTGTCCTCTAACATGTCCCAACTAAGAGGTGTCCTGCACTCTCTTCCATACAAAGCCTAAAAAGGTACCATGCCTATAGAACTCTGAAAACTATTATTGTAGGAAAACTCCACCAAGTATAGGTACTCCTCCCATCTCGACTAATGATCCATAACATACATCCTGAGCATATCCTCTAAAATATGATTCACCCACTCCATCTATCCATCTGTCTCAGGGTGATATACTGCTGAAGTTGATCTTCATCCCAAGGGTGTGCTGCATGGTAGTCCAAAAATGGGAAGTATACAAAGGATCGCGGTCACAAATTATCTTCCAAAATCCCATGTAACCTGACGATCTCATCCAGATAAACCCATGCCACTGCACTAGCTGTATAAGTGGTCTTCACCGGAGAAAAGTGTGCCACTTTTGTCAATTTATCCACCATGACCATGATGGCATCATGGTGATATCTCGACATTAGTAGCCCAACAATGAAGTCCATGGAAATGGTGTCCCACTTCCACTCCAGTATAGCATGAGGAAAGAGAAGGCCAGCTAGATGTTGATGCTCGGCCTTCACTTTTTGGCACTCTAAACAATGTGACACAAACTAGGCCATGTCTCTACAAAGTCCTCTCCAATGATACAATTGTCTCAAGGTAGCGTGCATCTTCTTCACCCCGGGATGGGTTGAATAGGGTGCATGATGTGCCTCTGTCAAGATGTCATGCCTCAAGCCTCCATCACTAGGAACGTAAATCCAACCTCTGTGCCTAAGAAGTCCATCTTCCTCTAATGAGAAACCATCAAACTTCCCTTCAAGGGGTCTCTGGGACTCGATCTCCACTCTAGATGCTATGTAGAATCTATCAAGAGGAAGCTATTATAGAATCCTACTCCACAAATTTGTGCCACTAAAGTGGCCATAACCACATGTCTCCATCTACTGAGAGTGTCTGCAACCACATTCTCCTTTCCCTTCACATGCTCTATCTCCATATCATACTCATAAAGTAACTCCATCCAACGCTGCGATGACAGCATTGAGATTGGGCTGCGTGAAGAGATGGCGAAGACTCAAGTGATCTGTCCTAAGTGTGAATCTCCAAACAAGAAGAAAGTGTCTCCATCGAACCAAGGTGTGCACAACTACACATAAGCTCAAGGTCATGATTTGGATAAAGAGTCATGAGTCGTGAGATAATTAGCTCATAATCCTTGACCCTTTTAAGAATGGGTGTTGTCAAGACTCAAAAGCCACTTCTTTCCCTCCTACATCGCCGCACACCTCCAAGTTCTTCCCTTTCCAAAAAGAAGCATCCATGTATCTGAACAAATCTCACCACCTGGATCCAACACCCAAGAATGGTCACACCTGTATCACATGAGGGTGCACTCCATAATAGCTTGAATCTTTGAAGGCCTCACATATATCTTGACAAAAAAGTTATCTTCTTCCTCCTTCATGTTGGAGAGAAGTAATGGGGTGTGTAATCCAGAGAAGTCTCAACAAATATCCTATAATAACCCTTTTCTATTCTAACCCCATGAAGTTGCACCTCTTTCCTCTATGTCACAAGCTTTGGGTGTTGGCCAATCCATAATATCTCTATTCTTGGAAGGATCGATTCTACGATACTACTTCCCCTCATTTCGATGATTGACCCTTTCCCTAAATATTGACCTCTATACATTTGTCTCGAAATAATGCACACTTCTCCAAGTTCCCATAAAGTTGTTGCTCATGAAGACACTAAAGAACTTGGAAAGGTGCCCTTCGTGCTCGTCACGCGTGCGTGAGTAAATCAAAATGTCATCAAGGAAGATGAGCACAAAGTAATCTAAGAAATTCCTGAATACCCCATTCATCAAACTCATAAATACTACAGGGGCATTCGTCAAACCAAAAGGCACCACTGTGAACTCATAGTGCCCATATCTCATATCAAAGTGGTCTTATGAATATCCACCTCCATAATCCTCAACTGATGATAGCCTTAACTTAAGATCTATCTTAGAGAAAATTGTGGCTCCCTTCATCTAATCAAACAAATCATCTATGCATGGAAGGGGATAACGATTCTTGATCGTTACCTTGTTCAGCTGGTGGTAATCAATACACAACCGCAAGGATCCATCCTTCTTCTTCAAAAAAAAATCATCGGTTCACCCCAAGGGGATACACTAGGATGAATTAGGCCTTTCTCCAAAAGGCCCTCAAGCTACAACTTGAGCTCACAAAGCTCTGGGGTAGTCATCCGATAAGGTGCTCATGAGATAGGCTTGCTCCCGAAACTAGGTCTATATGAAAATCAATCTCACGTGGGGGTGGTAACCCGGTAGCTCCCCTAGAAAGATATCAGAAAACTCTCTCAAAAAGGCATGGTCATCTAGTGATGGTCCACTAGACCCATCCTCTGATCGGTCACTGATGGTGACAACAAACATCTAACAACCCCATCACACACACACCGCTTAAGCTGCATAGTGGAGATGGTGCGAATGGAAACAGTCTCCTAACCCCTAAGATCACAAACTCAACTCCTAGATCATCTACACAAGATATAGTCTTATGGTAACAATCCATCCTGGCCCTATGTGCAGACAACCAATCCATACCCAAGATGACTCCATACGAGCCCAAAGGAAGGATACAAAGATCCGAGGTAGTGGTGAAAGGTCCCAAATCCACTACACACTCCTTAACTAAGGAGTCCACTGAGATCTTGGCTCCGAATCCATCTCAACATCCCAACAATGACCCTACCTAACTGCCACCATCTTGCATCACTCTACTAAATATGGTGCAATAAAAGAATCTGAAGAACCAGAATCAAACAAAATAGAGGTAGAAATACCACCAATGCTACCTGTGGTCTCAATAACTATACTCTAATGCTCATCTTGGTGGTTCTCGACCACTACATAGATCTAATGACTACGTCCCATGTCACCAATGGTAGGCTCTGAGATCTGTGTCTTACCCTTGTTAAGAGGGTTCTGAGGCAATCTCTCCAAAAATGTCCATCAACACCGCAACCAAAACAACCACCTGATCCTCTCCCATGTGTAGCAAGTCCAGTCGGTACTCTGAGGTATGTGGTGTGGATCTTGATGATCTAGATATAGACTGTTGAGGTCTCTACTGAGCTCCTACTAACTGAGCCCTCTGGGCACCCTGTGTCCTGATGGGACCCCTAGGAGGAGGCCCCATACTCCGACCTTTGTGTGCATCAAATCTCTATGGAGGTCTATAAGGTGGGTGGGACTGCTGTTGTTGTGGTCTAAAAGATGACTATGCTTGAACCCTATCCACCACGAGGAGGAGGTACTGACCCCTCGATCTATTGTCCTACATCTATCTGTATATGAATTAGACTCGGCCCAGCATGGGTCTTCCCCGAGTCTCCTCTATTATATAGGCCTTCTCAATGGCCTCAACTAATGTCTGTGGACAATGGATCCACACTGCACCTCTAATGTCTAGATTCAGGCCCTGGATGAACCTGTGGATCCATACCTGCTCATCTTGCATGTAATCAACATACTAGAGTAGATCCAAAATCTACTCTCATACTCAGCCACTGTAAGAGATGCCTGTCGGAGGTCATGAAACTCATCAATCCTCTATTGTATGAACCTCTGATAGATATATACTCTCCTGAACCACTCCTCAAAGATCTCCTAGGTAATTGTCTCAAAATCAACATGGAGCTTCTACTCCTCTCCCTCCACTAACTCACTCTCGTCTCTCGTAGGTGGATCACAACACGAGCTTTCATGTTGCTAGATCAAGGGAAGAGATCTTGAAGCATCCACTCAAGCTCACCAACCAGGCCTTTGCCTAAAATCCACCTATGTCACCAGAATAATGTGATGGTCATAGCTTCAGGATCTCCCTGATGTGGTCTGAAGCTATAGTCTGATGACCCCTAGGCCTCCTGCATGCTCATCTCTAAGCCTAGGGCTCTGAGATCTATCTTTGTGTCCTAAAACTGGTCTCCCTGTCCCCTCTACGGTGACTCTACTCTAACTGACTCCACATGGGAGTTCTCTCCTCTATGCTCCTCGCTATGCCGAGGAGATGCATGAGCCTCAATGGATGTCACCCTATCATGTCCAACTGCATGTTCTCCTATGGTCCCTCCGCGTAGAGCGGCATTAACATCCTAAAGTGTCTATAAAATCTATGGTAGGATAGCTACTACAACATGATCTAGTGGTGGTAAGTCTAGGTCTATGTGAAAAGACCCCTCGTCTTGTCCATGCCTCTTGCACAGACCAAGGCGAGAGTTAGTTCATTTTCTAGGTTTTATTTAGTTTTCCATGTTCACTAATTATGTAATTTCAAACAAAGTTGTTCTCTAGATTTGAAAGTGTGCTAGGTTTAATATTGTACTAGGTTTAAAGTTTCATGTCTCAAGTCTTCTAGTGTGCCCAAGGGTCCAAGATTTTGAACCCACGGCTCTAATACCAAGTGTAACACCACCTAAAACAAACCCACTCGAGACCAAGAACAACCTAGGTTTAGTTAGGAAAAGATAAGGAATAATAATTTTTTTGTTTACAATGTTCCCAACAAAATTCTAGATTCCATTACAATGGATAAAAAACATCCTACAAAACACTAAGAGAGAGAAACTCATCCTTAGCATAGATAGATTATCTTCTGCATGGGGTGCGTGAGAGGCGGAAGAAATTTCCCCGGGCAGAGAGAGGCATGGAGAAACTTATTTTCTCCAGTGTGCACAAGGTGGGCACGTGAGAGACTCATTCTGTCTTAGGCATGCAAGACGGGCACATGAGAGACTCATTCTGTCTCGGGCGCACAAGACGGGTGTGTAAGAGACTCATTATATCTCGAGCACGCAAGACACAAGGGTGTGCAAGGGCATTCATCCCGGGCATGCAAGCCGAGTGTGCTGGGAATGTAAGGGTTTACAAAGGGAATTGCAAGGGCAACAAGGGCATGTACAAGGGTGTGCACAAAGGGGTGCACAGGGCACGTGCGCATGAAGATCTATCTTATCTGTGAACTTTAGAAGGCCATAAATTTTGCTAGGGAGCTTTGTTTTTGACAAACGAGGACTTTTCAGAAATATCTCAACATGTCCTCTTTGCAAAAGACCTTAAGAATTTAATTTGGATAAATTTTTAAGGGTCAATTTTGAGAAAACACTCTACAGGATTATAAAATGAAAACTGGTAACACTTGACTTATAAAATTTTATTCAATTCACCTCCTTCCTTTCCCAACATGCCAAACAAACATGGAGGGTTTCTCTTAGAGTAATTTAGGATGGGTTGCAAGTGTCAATTGTTAGATTGAAGATCAATTTGAAATTTCCATCCTTTGGCATAAAATGACTGCAGTTTTGTCTTTGTTCAATTTGAAGGTTTCCCTAACAATTTCTTAAGTGGTTTAGTTTGTTTGGGTTCTTTTTAATCATGTAATCTCAATTCAATCATTTTATTTTAGTTTCCAAGGTTACAGGTCATTCTGTACATTTTTAATAAAATTATGCAGAGTTTACAGTGAAATAAAAATGAAGTTTATACATCTAAAAATAGAGATTAATCTATTTCTTTTGCCATACTATAAAATTATTAAATTTACTCCATTCTAGTTTTAAATAGTTATCTTTTCTTCAATCAAAATGTAGAACAAGGATGCAACTTCTATTTTTCAAATCATGCATTTCAACAAAATAAAGTAATGTATTTTCTTCATACGTATTTCTTTCTTTCAAACAGAAGTTTCCTCACATATTTCAACATAGATTTTAAACAACAGTAACTCCATTTGTGGAAAAATAATACAACTTTCTCTTTCATTCCTTGAAATACAACATATAGAATACAATTTCCTTCTCATACATTCAAAAATAGAAAATAGAATACACCTCTTTCACATTTTGAATTACAACTTCATAGCCGATACAAAGACATCTTTCCATCACAAAAATATTACATTTTCATCCACTTCAAGTGGGAAAAAAATTTTCAAAAGAATTATCACAAGGTACTTTCAAAACCTATCTTTTCCTTTCTCTAAACAGCAACATGCAAATCCATCATTCTCCAATTTGATCACAAAAAGGTAGGGAAAGCTAACACTCTCCACTCAACCAAGACATCCAATGAAAAGAGAATACATCCTTCTTCATTAGTTGTTGAGCCCAAACACATTGTAATAAGAAATGCAACTCAACTCATGGCAAAACAGGCTTCTACATCATAAAAAATCTTTCACAAATTTTCACATTCAAGACATAGTTCAAAACAAAACAGCAGTTTGTAACCACTTTAAGACATAACAAACAAAACTCAGACATCATCATGCAAGCCAAAGTAGCAAAAACTATGGGGATGCTATTATGCCTCCCAAGACGGAAATGGGTATCACCACCTAAGAACAAACCACCAAAATACATATCATTTCAAATCCCCGACATACCCTTATGCCTCCCCCAAGTACCCCTTATTCCTTATGCCTCCCCAACCTCTTATGGCACCCCATAACGAGTAAAGAAATGCAAGTTATTTCTTTGTAAGGTTGAACCCAAATCCCAACTCCTTCACACTTATACCTCCCCAAAACACTTATGCCTCCCATAAAATAAACCCCATATTCTTCTCCTACACCATCCCTAAGTCATCTACCCAACTAGCCAACAAATAAAATAACACATTCAAACATTCAACCATTTACATATGCATAGAATAAAAGAAGAGTATTTCAAGAGCCAAGATCCTACCTCTCCATAATGGAGTTTGTTCCAAGTTCAAACAGCAAGATTTCCAATGCAAAATAGTCCAAGATCAATAATCCACAAGCATGCAACAATATCCAATCTTCTCCAAAAACAAGAGCTCTCCAAAACCAAAAGAAGTCTCCCAAAAACAAGCTAAAGAAATTTAATTTATAGAAGAGGGAAAAGAAAGGGATGAGGTGGATCTATTTAGGATGCCACTTCACACATCCTCAACTCCAACACATAAGTCAAATTCATTCTCCAATGCAAAATCAAAAGGTGGGTGAATAGTATGATAGATTTACCTACACACTCAAACAAGCCCACACCCCATAAGGACTGGAATTAAATTATGTAAGAAAAGTGTAATTACAACATCCAACTTGACTTGTAAAAATGCATTAAAAAAGTCTAAATTTAACCCTCCAACAATAGGCAAGGTTGGTATGTAAAATAAGAGGCATGGGAGAAGTTTAACTTGTCCCACAAGCCTCCAAAATCAGCCTCCAAAATCATCCTCCAAGGACAAATTCAAATTTTCAAGAAGGTGGAGTGTTTCATACTCAAAATTTAACTCACACATACCTTACATATTTCTTACATATTACTTACTCATTCTTACATCACTTTAAAGCATAACCAACAACCATATTAATTACATTCTCATGATATCTTTTAATTAATTAACTTAAAAACATCATTACTCATAATATTAACACCACATTAAAATAAATAATGAAAACGGTAAGGGTACCACATAAAACACATGCAAACATTAAAAAAAAGGTACCAAATAAAAGAAAAAACATAAAATGCCTTGGTCACATTTAAAGGTGACCCCCCATGGGAATCCCTAACACAATCAAACACACACATAGATACAGTTATCATGGTGATCTTGTTGAATTCATCTCGAATTCCAAAGTGGTTGGTCTCCAATCCCCCAATGTTTGTTGTGATATTTTTAATCTGTAAAAATAAAAATACCTCCTTTGGCCTCGTGGCCATATCAGAACATCCAAATGAATATAAATATAATTTCAAGATCATGAATATATATGTGAATCACAACAATTATCATGACAATCAAGAGTATCATTCACAATTTTACTAAAAATTATATCATCATCAATTTTAATTTAATTTTCATTATCTAGGTCTAATCAAAATATCCAATTATTACAAGTTCGAACGATATCCATAATAGAACCATGTCAAACATTATCTCATCATAAATATAAGAAAGTGTCTCTAATAATCATCATGCATCATATAAGAATCAAAGTCAACAATAATCCATGATCAAATATCTAACATCATACTAAGTAAAAACTATAATAATGTCCATAATATAGTCAACAGTGTCATGATTGGTATCAAAAGGTGTCAAAGGGAAGTGGGCACTACAGATGCCACACATGTACATAAAAATATAACAATATCCTCCCATTCCAAAGGCGCGTGTTATAACTCCGTACAATTGTGCATCTGGAATTGTATCTTCAATTGTTTGTGTGTCCTCCCCGACTGAATTCTTGATAAATGGTCTAGGCCAAAATTACTTTTACCTAGTTTTACCACAACTGTGAAATCAAATTCTTGGAATAAGAGCACCCATCAACATATGTGCCCCTATAAAAGGGCTTGTTTACCAAGTATTTCAATTTCATGTGATCGGTGTAAAATATGAATGGTGTTGCTAAAAGGTATTTTCTGAATTTATGTAATGCATAGATCATTGAAAAGGCTTCACGCTCAGTAGTCATATAATTCCGCTCTACAATAATCAACTCTATACTAGAAAAATATATAGAATGATCTATAATACTTTCTCTAGGCTGAGATAGCATGTGATAATGGCTATGCCGAGTCATCCACATGTACATGAAACGGTTGGTTCCATGAGGGAAAACATAGATTAGGAATTGTAGTAAGTCTCTCCTTCAATGTATCAAATATACGCTACTACGGTTCTCCCCAATAAAATTTCCCTTTTCCTTTTAGTAACTCTTCCAAGGGTATGAAAACCTTAGCATATCCTTTGATAAATTTTCTATAATACCGAGTGTCACCCAAGAATCCATGTACCTCACTCGATTAGTAGGATCTTCCGTGCCTACAATAACTGGAACCTTCACTGGATCTACTAACAAACCTTCCTTACAAATTATTTTCTCTAACAGAGTGTTAAATGGTGTTGTAAATATGCACTTCTTGATGTTCAAATAGATTCTTAACTGTCTACATCTTTCAAGCATTAAGTGAAAATTGTCACAATGATCCTTCATTAGTCTATACACCATCCAATCATCCAAGTAAACTCGCAAGAAAATGTGAATAAAATCTTGGAATGCTTGAACAACTATTCGCAAAAATACAACAGTGCATTTTTCATACCAAAGGGCATTGCATTATATGAAAACCTTCCCCATTCAAAGGTGGTGAAAGTTGTTTTTCTTGATCCTCCTATGCAATATTAACTTGATGATACCCAAAGTATCCATCTCAAAAAAGAATAGATTATGCGCCTGCTGCAACACCTTCTAATATATCCTCAGTTAACGGTGTAGGAAAGGGATCAATCACACATACAACATGTAATTTTTTGTAATCCATATAAATCCTAATTTGACCATATTTCTTTATACTGATAACCATGGGGCTAGCCCACTCTAATTATTATAGGGGCTTGATGATGCCATACTTCAACTTCTTGTCAATTTATTCTTTATCCTTTACAGGTAGGTTAGGATTCATCCTGTAGGGTCTCTACCTAACCAGGTGCACACCTTCCTTAAACTTTATCTTCATCTCTCCTAATGATTCATGCACTCCTTTTAATTCAAGGTAGGCCCTAGGAAATCAGTCCTAAAAATCATGGAGAAACTTCGCTATCTTTTCCACTTCAAATTCAGACTAATAATCTCCAATTATTTCCTCTTTAGGTTCAAAATCCATACCAATATTCACTTTCTTTGTCCTTATAGGTTCATGATAGGCATGCACATTATTATCCACACTATCTAAGACCTCACACATACCTATTGAATTACCTATATCAAAATTTTCTACTTCCTCATCATCCACTATGTAGACCATCTTTCCTTTTTATTTCTCAAAGCAAGTGCACTTAAGTAGCATGGCATTTGTCTCTACTCCTTCATCAAAACACACTCCTGAGTCATTCTCATCAAATAACTCTTGAATGAGTTCTTCCTCCTTTGCATTGTCTCCCATAGTTAAACACTTTATAACCCTTAATGTCTCTTCTACTGGAGGTTTAGTAGAGAAGTAGTCAAAATTCTAGACCATACCTACAATCAAATCCTACCAATTTCTAGTTTCTCTATGTAGCTTCGCATATACATACCAAGTGTATGTGCATCCTTGTAAAGTGGAATAAATTTTGTGCACCCATAGAGAATGCGATAAAGCTTCCTGTCCCTTTGTCCAAATCCACTCAAATTGTTAAACATGGTCTGAACAAAGTTGATTGCCATGATATGCGAAGATTTAAGAAGGTACATTTCTCCCGGAAAACCGAGTTGTAAGAGAAATCCTAACTTCATTCCATTCTACAAGATTATCCCTATGAACCACTATTTCTCTATGGCACGTAGGAATACCGCAGGTCTCCTTCTCCAAAGGTACCGAGGTACATAGAGGTTACCTATCCTCTTGATGCAATGAGGTTTTCTTTTCTACACAAATGTGCTCCTTAATTCATGCCCAAACCATCTCATAAGTACCATGAGCCCAATTATCACAAGAAATACTTGTAGTATCACTAATAGAATGTGCATCTTCCCACTGAAGGATTCCTTCCTTAGATGACTCGAGTACTTCTGGGTCCCGAATGACACGTACATAAATCCTATTCAGATCTTCCTCACTTAAAGGCTTAACATAGGTCACAAATTTCCCATCTCGTTAAAGGGATGATAACTCTTACCTCCTTTTTCTCAAAATGGATATATCCCTTCTTGAACCAAAGATCAACATTATTTACATAACACCAAGGGCATCCAAGCAGAGGGAAACTTTCTTGTTCTACAAGCACTAAAACCTCAAAATCACTAGTGAACTTGGCCCCTTCTATAGTAATGGATGCATATTTTAAAACTCTAATAGGAGAGGCCTTAGTTTGACTAACCATAAATAGTACACTATAAGATGGCTGCAATGTAGGTCTCCCTGTCTATACCCCTGCATCTAAAGTAAGCACATTTACTTATGCACCTGTGTCAATCAATATATTACTCAAGATCCATCCATCAACAATGAGATTCAGAGTGATCTCCTTGTCGTAATCTAGGCTATGGGGGAAGATTGGCATGCAGGATCTGATGCCCATTCTCAATATTCACACGTGGAGTGTTTCCCTTTAGCCAACTCCCTAGTAATGGAATAATATTGTCCTGGTATAGCATTCTACATACCTCCTTCAAGTCATCAATATTTGACTGGACTATATCTGCTTCCTTCTTTTGTTCTATCTTCTGTGATTTCTCCTTTAAACACTATATTTCCCCTTGAAGGTCTTTGATTACTTCCATGGTCTCCTGATAAACGTCCTTCCGTACACAGGATCTGGGTACCTTACATGTAAAACTTCCTCCTTAGTGATGGTAGGCTTATGTGGTAACGCCTCTCTAGCACGCAGAGCTTGAGTGCATGTAGTGATCTTCACGGGCAATACCTCATGTTCCGGTGCCAAATTTGGCATCCACTCATTTTCCACAACGCATTGTATCCTAACCATCCCTACACCTTTGTTCTCCTATTTATCTTGTTTGCTAATATGCTTATATAGATCCAAGAATTCCTTATAGATATGATTCTTCCCACAGAAAGAACATGTAATATTATGAGGAAATTCACGCTTGTAGTGGTCAGGTGATCCGAATGTAAAGAATGTTCTATGAGGGAATTCACTTTTTCCACCACCACGGCTTTAACCTCTAAATTCACCATGGTATCCTCGAGCTCTGCCACATCCTCCTTCATAGTGCCCCTAATTTCAATCATAGTGTGCTTGATTGTGATTCCGATCCTAGTGCTCACCTTTACCCTTAGAGTTATCTGATACTCTTGTCATGCAGACACCAATATCTATAGCATCATGGATTTGACCAATCAACCTGCAGTCTTATGTATCATGATTTATGGAGTGGAAAATATTATAATAGTAGGATACATTCTTCCTTATCACGCGTTATAATAATGGGCAGGGATCGTGTCATGGTTCGTGTGACATAGCTAACAATCTAGCAATAATGAACATATTGTTTTATGGGGACAACAATTCATACACCAAATCCTAGTGCGCATCTCATGTGCTGAATTCACCGATAGTTTCTCCAACTACTTTTCCATAGCTGCAATTTGTGCTTCCAAGAATGGGTTGATTCCAATTTCTATACTCTGAATGCCTCAATGCGCATAACTAGTTCAAGTGCTTCATACGGATCGGTGTGTCTTATGTGACAAAGAATCTTCTAAAAGGTGTGATCAAACCACCAAAAACCATTGTGCATGCTAGCTTGCATGAATATCATAAAAAATCTTAGATAAAAGTGTTTTTAATGGGCATCATACTCATGGACACTCTCAGTAGTGTCTTGTTTAGTATCCTTGAGCGTGCTTATACTCTTCTACTCAAATTAAGGGATATAGAACTCTTTAATGAATGCATCTTTGAATGCTACATCATCTACAAAATTTTGATTAGGGTCAAACTTCTTGTACCAACTGTTTTCTTGTCCTTGCAATGTAGTTACAAATTGACTTGCCTTGCGCTTAGAAGCTATGATTCCTTTTGCATGCCATAGTATCTCACACATGTGCACATGTTTAGCAACATCTTCTATGCCCCTATACTTTGGAAGATGAAGAGACATCTCCATGTAAATATTCTGGGGTTGGTGCGGACCCTGCCCACCTGATCCAGAACCTCCTATGTTACCTCTACCTCTAGAACCACCAAATCCACTAAAACTAGAGCCACCTATACCCCCTGATCCTCCACCTATAGCCGGAAGTGGACCAGAAGATGTACTTCCCTATGTCCCAATAGTAGTATTGTATTGAACTCCTATAGTCTGCATGGTGGTACTACTCCTAGAAGTGAGCCCTAAATTCTGTGCGCTCAAATTCTATGCAGATGATGCACCTAAAAAAGTTACCTCCAAACAACAACAAAGATGTTTTCCTACCATAGATGTACTTTCTATGTGACTTACTCCTACTTCCCTACTACCCAAATTATCTTGTTGACTATTAGATGTACTAGGTATTGAAAACCAAGCGCAAGGGCTAGGTTTCCAAGTAGATTCAAATGCGTGCTTACGACCCAGTGTTTTCTCTCTTTGGCGCACTCCTATGTGAGGCCGAGGAGTGTTCCTGTCATGCTTTCCCGAATGGGGATGTTATTGATGCTCGGCTCCACGCCTTTACGTGAGCTCCAAATCCTTCATGAGCCATCTCTCTCCTCAATTTCATTCATTCTACAATGTCATGTTATTTCTCTATCTCCCTCTCGAATTCCTCATTTTACTTAAGCCACCTTTCTTCTCTCTACCTTTCTTCCGCTAGTCTCGCCATCTTTTACCAAACCTGCTCCCGCCTCTTGTATGTGGTGGGGTTTAGTTAGCCATTGGTGTTTCCTTTAAGTTCAAGGTTACCTTCAATATCTTGATCGCTAGTGGAATGCATTGCAAGTAAGTTCCCCTAGAATACCGTAAAAATTGGAACTTAGCTACCTTTGGGCAAGAATAAGTGGAAATTGAGTATTCTAGGATATAGTTGTTCAAAACACCACGGAACCAAGTATCCATAGTGTATGTCCAAATCAAATCAGCATCATACAAGGCCTAAAATTCTTCCTATGTCCAAACAAGTGTGTGATACCTCCAATTCCATTTAGATGCATAAGCAACCAGCCACTTGTATAGTTCTACTAGGAAAATAACAAAGAAGCTCTCATATAGATAGTCATACAAATTATTTTCCACCCACACACGTGTGTCAAACTCAGATCCAATGTTGAACCTCTATGCGTACTCTTCTTCTAGATCTTTTATCCACTTCTCAATATTTTCTAGGGTCAACCAGTACGTATTCATCACGAACCATTTTGAAAACAATTGAAAATGATTTCCTGGCAATAGAACCAATGATATAGCCTAGAATTTACCATGAATAACCTAGGCACGCTAGCACATCACCTAGCTGAGTTGAGCACTCACCCAAAGTGTGCAATGGTACTAGGGCCTTAGAGTTTCTTGTACAGGATGTGAACATGATGAAGATGTAATATATTCATATCCATAAATAGCATAATTATTCCACAGAGCATATTCTAGATCTAGATCTATAAGAATCATGAATTAAGTGATAAACATAGTGAAGTCAACCATACAAGAACTAGTTACAGTCATGTTTAACACCATTATTCACCTAATACACTCCATTATATTAAAACACAGTAAATACAGAAGCTTCTTATAATAAGTAGTATCATAATTTTATGTGCACATGAGATGTGGCAGCATAACTCCACAATAGTTCATAGACAACATATATCCCTAACTCCATAGATTAATACATATTTATAAGGGTGGGGACTTGTCCTTCAACACCTACACACTTCCCAAAATAGGTCACATTTTGAAAATAGTCATGCGCCTCTACAATAACATGCACACATATAAGTGCGCTAATAATAGATCTCTTATAGTTAATTGGTATTAGTAATCCTATTACTAACTCAAACTCATGCATGGGGATTAGTAGAGGCTCTTCCCAAAATAGCATTTTTGTGTCACACAAGTCTCCATCCCAAGCAGTGTGCTCCTTACGCTATCTCAAAAATAGCCTATAACCATGAAAATGGCTAAGTCCCGAATCAATATTTCTTTCACGTGTGTTTCCTTCCATATCCTTTTGCACCTTCAAATATGCCTTACTACCACGAGCGAATATTTTTTGTGCCCTCTCCTTGGTGCCATATTCTATTTGCTCAACACAAACATAGGGACTTTAGCTTTGTAATTACAACCATTATATCACCTTTTAATCAAAGGTTAGATCTAATCCCGTGTATTAAATAAAAACTTTCATGTACAGTAACCGATGTCGCATTATATGTAAACTCAGTAAGTTGAAAAACATGTTGTTTGTGAATCAATTCAGCTCCACAACTCAACATGTTAAGTGAAAATCAAATAAGTTCCCTATCTCTCTCATTTTCTTACATAGTTGCATCTTTAGAGTGCTTAGCAATTATATTTTGTTGTATATCATCATAGTGACTCTAAAATTAGATTTAATATTTAGATTTTATTAAATCACAAACTCGTACCAAATTCACATTTGGTATCGTAGGGTTGTTCATTCTTTTCATGGAAGATTAATGGATTTATTAAAGGAAATCATTTAGTTTGTCGCCTATGTGTATTATGTTTAAAGATATCTTCATGGGTGTGCATACCGTGAACTAGTTGTGTCACTTCTCATGACAATATTTTTGTGACATCACACTCGCCTCTACTATTGTGGAAACTTGTATATCGTGTATATGTTGTAGAAAAGAAGTTCGTTTGACTATTATGTTAGACATAAATTTAGATCAAGTATATACCTTTGAATACACATCAAAGCAAAGGCATATATGTATGTGTCTCTCAAATTTGTGTAGTGTTTATCCTCTCAACGTCATCTATTCAAAACTCATCCAAAATTCACACATGTTCCATAAATGATTTATGCATTTGTTCAACGAAAATTATACAAGTGTCGGCCTCTAAGAAAAATATTATGTTAGTGGGAGACAATAATGATTTTATTGTTCTTACCGGTGGCAAACATGTTACATATGGTTGAAATGGCTACTCTACTTGTTAATGCCAATAATTTTCTTTCTCATGAAGTTAGAATTGAGAACACAAGTTCACAAAAGAAAAAGGTTAAAATCTGTTTTAAATATTTTGTTTTAACATTATAGTTTTGTTTATTTATGATTATTTAAGTTTTTATGTTTTTGTTTAATTCTTATCCAAAGATCTTGTAACTATTTTATGGTCTTGAATATTTAATTAGACTATGTTCTTTGATTTTTGATAAATAGCTTCTAAGCTATATAATATTTCAAATTTTTAATTGTTCTAGGTAGTCATTTACATGTGTTTTTAGTTTATTATCATTGGTTTTATTATAACAAAATTTATTAGAATCTAGTTAATATTTTGTATTTCCTTAATGTGACTTGAATGTGTAGTTGTTGACTAAAAGTAACAAGTCATTTTAAGTACAAATGACACTTTTATATGGTGTATTTTTTTGTCTTTTCATATTCAAATCATCAAAACTAGAGTTCGTCTTTAGATCATTCTAAAATAAAGTTCGATAGTCAAATTCATAGTCAAAGAAAAATCATCTTATCGTGTTATCTAAAGTATCATTTTTGTTATCTTTTGTGAATGTTATTGTCCTTGTCAAAAATAAATAGTTAAGTATTATCATTATAATTCTTTTGTCACCAATGGTTTGTCTCATCATAAAGTGTAGTTGTAAAAATTCAAAAACAAATTACCTCATGGACACATTTTTGGTATAACTCGACGTCGTATAAAATAATGTTTCACATTACAGGAAGAAAATAAACACAATGTGGAAACATATGTACTTCCCGATCAATTTTTTTAGTAAGAAACATCATTCATTCTAGGTCATATGCTATGGAGGAAGGAGGGTGATCAACACCTCTCATTAGTTTCCAACGATGGGGCCACATTCTACTAAGGTGACATCATTTTCAGTTGTTTTATTTGAGTGGTATGTGTAGAAATAAAACAAGGTATTCATCCCCTACTAAAGTTTGAAATGAGGAGAATGTCTATTATGGATGTTGAGAATATTGTATAGGACTACAATGATTCTTAAAATACTAAGACTCTTTGATCGCCGACATTTTCATCAATCGACTGGTGAAAGATCATTCACTAGAAGTGAAAGTTAGAGCTATTGAGTTTTGTTATGTGTTGTCACACGTATCATGCACCCGTTGAATATTTGAGTGATCTCATGCAAAATTGGAACATCCCCAAGGTGTGGGACCTTATTAGCTTGGGATGAACCTCCGAGAAGGTCAACTTCCTTTGGAACTTGGAGCACTTGATCTATGATCAAAGTGCAAAGCTAAAACACTTATAAATATCCTAATCTACTCAATCTTTGGGATTAAGGTTAGAGATAAATAAAAATAAAAATTTAAATAAGGTGACTCATTCAACAACAAAATTAACATATCACAACAATCAATTATATGCACATTTCATGTGATACTCTCTAATCTTTTACCGAGGTAAGTATGATTCACTTTGATAATAGAAAGGGAATAAATTATCCACAAACAAACATAAAGGTTACATGTGACGCTCCTCAAGATTAAAGAAATATAAATGATATAAAGGAAGGTCAAGCAATCCATATCAAGTAATTAAACATTCAAAAATTAGAGATTAATAAATTGGAGCACAATACACCATACATTCCATGGAAAAATATCATTCTGAATATTATCAAAAGGCTCAAAGTAGCTTAAAAACTCTTCCAAGATTGAAGAGTATTCTCACCAAATATAAAATTCATACCAATGCTTAACACATCTAATCTATTTATAATTTCAAGAGGTTGTTCATTACAACACCACCTTTAGCTAAAAATTGCTAAAAATATAATGTATTTAAGTTCAAGGGAACATGCTCCCATAAAAATAGCACAACAGCTTTCAAAGGTTTGACTAATTCAACCTTGTAACCTTTGACCAAGAAAAAACTCAGATCTTGTTCAACAATGGTCACTAAGATCAGCTTGGCCCTATAGTGTCTACATCATGTTCATCTTTATCCCGACTCTCCTTGCTCATAGTCGTACATTGCTTAAATTCCATGAAGCACTACACAATTTCCTGTATTTCTTCCTCTTCAAGTCCACATGTGTATTGACTAACTACATCTGTTGTATCCACTTCCCTTGAAATCTTAGCAAGAAACATTTTCAACTTGCTTATAAATTTTTTGATCTGACTTATGAAATTATGGTATGAAACAAGTCTCAGATTGAATTAATTGTGAAGGTTTTGTAACTTTGTCATCTTGTTTTACCAAAGTTTTGAAATTGGTCTTCACTTGATCAATTCAAAGGGCGTCGATGTTCTCATTAAATAACTTACATTGGATTGTCTCAAATTCTTCTGAAATATCACTCAATGCATCTATTATTTCAACCCATTTTTCATCCAATTTTTTATCAAATCTTGTAACACCTGTGACCTCAATTCCATGGCCTTTTGAAATTCAAACAACTTGTAGGAACTATTCACCACACCTTCTTGGAAGAGTAGATCTATATCAATACTTCTTATTTCTTCCCAAGTAACCAAACTAATACCCAAATTGTTTCTTTCTTCAAATAGGGATGCATCTAGTTTCCTTATGGAATCTTTCTTAGTATTTAATTCATTGTATAACTCTACAACTATTTTAATCAATGGATTTGCTTCTTGAAGTATGCATTCAATCCATCTATCCACTAATCTTCCCTTCTGACATATCTTCTCGATTTCATGATACAAAATATCATCCAAGTTGGAATAAATTGTCGAGCAATAGTAGTCAAGGATCAATAAAACGGTGTGGGTTGTGTTACTTTCTTCAGAAGAGCAGTGAGATGCTCAACCTTTGTCTTTAACTCATCCTTTGAAGCCTTATCCTTGTCATATTTTTCCAAAAATTTTCCCAGAGCCACTTTCACATCTTGTTTCACCCTTCATGTGTTGTTTTCCCAACAAAAACCTAGAAATCTAATCATTTGCTGCAGTAATAGTTTCTTTAGTTTTCCCTTATGCGGGGTAACTATCTCCACAAACCTTTCACCCAACTAATTTCTTGATAAGTTAGAGATGATTCTTAGTCATTTGGTTTTTCTTTTAGTATTTGGT
This sequence comes from Taxus wallichiana var. yunnanensis, assembly GCA_018340775.1. NCBI lineage: Eukaryota > Viridiplantae > Streptophyta > Pinopsida > Cupressales > Taxaceae > Taxus > Taxus wallichiana. The sequence goes on from CM031238.1 coordinate 290,743,728, forward strand.
TCTATCACACTTAGGTCAATTATTTCTACTAGGGGAAACTTTTTCATTTGCTTTGGGATTTGAGGATATGGCTAATGAGTTATGGCATATACTGGATGAAGATGTCATTACTTAAGTCAAAACTCGGGTACTAGATAAAATCATGACACTAATGGCGTAGTATAATATGGAATGGAGGTGGTAATAATAGAAGATGTAGGTGTTAGAATAGTCTCAAGACTGGATGAAACAAGAATAAAAGAAAGAGTAAGATGATGAGAAGGTGGAGTAGAATGTGGGGAAACAATCATCTCTCCAATTAAGAGAATAGGTAGGGATGATAAAACATGTGCCATTGAAGGAGATGGAAAAGTGGAAATGGAAGATAGAACAATATATGATAATGGAAGAGGAGGAAACATGGGAAGTGACAACTGAAATGAAGGAGTTTCAAGAAAATATTGAGACTCAACTAGAGTAGTACTAACATCAACAACCTCATACACTTTTATTTTTGGGGGTAAAACCTTAGCAGTAAAAACCTTAGAAGAAGAACCTCCCACTATAAAGGAAATATTTCTTAGAGTTATGGTATTCTTTTGAGTGGATATTTTACTCCTCGAAGATGTGGGAAGGCTTAATGTTGTCTAAACTTGAACTACCTTTATAGGTTGATCCTTAGGTGAAATACCTAGAGTAGCCAACCAATCATATGTCCTTTGCAAAATGGGCTCTGACTTTCCTTTTGTTATAACATTCTTCTTTATACCAATCGATCCAAGGTAACAATTGATTAGAAATATTATCACTCCTATAAACCAAGTCAAGTACCTCATCATCATCCTCGATGTCATTTGGAACATCTGCAATGCCATATTTTTTAACCTCTTTCAAAGTTAATATTTTGAATTCTCGTTATCTAATGATGACTTCATCTCGATAGTGGATCCATATGTCTTCTAATTGTGGCACATGGGAGCTTGCCAACCCTGTTTCACTAAATTTTCCCCAATAATCAAAGTTGGTCCTAGGATGAAAATTCTACAAGGTGACCTTAGAAATTTCTCCATCTACGTTCTTGGATTTATAGATACTGGCACAAGTATATCTTCTGATTGAAATAGGAAAATGGACTCCTAATTTGTGTTGCTTATTTTGAATCTTATGATAGTCAAGTAATTTTTGAACCAATTCTAGCAAGACCCATTTATCAATTAGACATGTCTGTAACTTATTCGAGCACCCGAGAACCCTTGAACCTTGATATATGTAAAAGTCAAAAACTAAATATATAAGGCTCCCCATTCCCTTACTTCCTAAAAGGCCTTATTAGATATCCTATGATTTAAAATGATATAAATGAACAACAAAGAATGAAGCATTTACTCTCCTGAAATGCTTGTTTCCATCCTCCATAGTGAGCTGAGGATAAAACTGATAGATTTGAGATGTGCTTCTAATACCTTAAGGGTTCAATCTAGTATAGTCTCACATAGTAGTCCTCACATAGAAAAGGAAAGAAGTCATGAAAAATTCTTTTGAAACCAAAGTAGTCTCCAATTGACGACATATTGAAGTACCGATATGTTCCCCCATTGTATGAACTCCTTATTCTTTTTATGGTGGCGATATACAGAACATCTCGCTCATGAAATTCTTTCACCAAAGAAAGACCTAAAACTCTACTCAAGATAATAATAAGGTCATTTACCTCTTGGATAAAGTTTGAGTAGAACAATTTCTTAGGAAGCTTAGTAAAGCACCCTTATCTAAGTAATTTTTAATCATGATTTTTGTACATAATTCATACTTTTATCCCAAAGGTTTGGTTTCCATATCGTGAAATTGTTTCATATTCATCAACATCTAGAAGTTTTAATAAATCTTCAAAGAAATCAGATCCAAACCGATTACAATATTGCCACCATCATCCTTGATAGACTTAGTATCTTTATCGAAACGATTTTCCAGCTTAAAACAAAAATCTGGGCAATGCATGGATGGAGGAAAGGTGGATGCGAGAGCAAGCCCACTCTCAAAAATAGTTTGAATCTAGGTTGTTTTCTTGGGATCCTTTAGTCTCTCCCATAAATCTTCTATGTCAAGTCTGTCCCAAATCGTGTCTTTGATGTTTCCTACATCTCATAAAAAAAGTATGAGGAGAGATTCCTATGAATTTATGCTTCATCTTTCCCTTTCCTTTTGATGAAGAGTTTGACATGAATTTGGGGTTCAGGATCCGATTGAACCTTGAAAATTTTATTAAAAACCTCTTAAAAACTCTAAAAAATTGAATCCCAAAAGTCTGAAATAGATCCAACCCTGAAGCCCACAACCTTTGAAATTCTGAAATCTACTCAGTCCTAAAACTTAAAATCCAAATAGTTCCAGAAGTTTGAAATCCTTGGTTTTGAAAGTCTGAAATAGCATCCCTCGAAACACAGACCTCTAAAATCCTGAAAAGGTAAGTCTCAAAATCCCAAAATGGTGACTTCTGAAATCCCGAAATAGTGACTTCCGAAAGCTAATCATTCCAAATATTTGAAAGGAAACTTTTGAAAAACCCTTGAATCTTATGAGGTTTGACGCATTCTTGCAAAACTGAATATAAGTCCAGATTTACATGTTTGAAAATACTACAAAATAATCAGAAAATAACAAAGTTGGCTTCCATGTTTGAGCAAGAAGATAAAGAATGATAGGAAAAGGACAATAGAAAACAAAAACCATGATCAATCTAAACCAAAAATATTAAATAAACTCACAAAATTAGCTTGAAAATTATTCATTAAAGTACAATATGGCACAATAAAAAATTAGGGTGTCACAAAGAAATCAAGGTAAAAATGACAGTGAAAATATAGGTTTGTATAGGTAGACCCAAAATTAATGCCCGTAGGCGACATGTGTGGGGTATTTGGACACTAAATTTTCCTCGAGATCTCGATATCTAAAATGAAACCGTGACATTTTCAATACAAAATCTGGAATCTAAAACCTAAAAGCCCAAAGTTATGAAATTTCATAACTTCGGAGTTTCAGACTTTGGAATTATTCAGCGATTTAAAGTATCCTAGGTGTGAAATGAAACCTAAAACTGAAAAGGCTGAAGTTTTTAAATTTGAAAACTTCCAACTTTCGAGTTCGGAAACAAAACGTGAAAAAAAATGAGAAATGCTAAGGAAAACTCTAAAACCCGATAGCCCGAAGTTGCAAAATTTTGAAACTTCAAAGTTTCAAACTTCAAAAGTTTGATAAAATTTCCTTCTTACAAATAATGAAAACCCCTGAATAAGAGAAATCCAAAATCAAAACCCAAATTTTGGACTTTAGAGTTCGGAAAACTCCCAATTTCTCAGAAAAACTTTAGGCAAGAAATTTTCGTGGGATGGTAGAAAATTTTACAATTTTTGAAACCACGTTCCTATTAAAGGTAACTTAAAATTTAACAATATATAGGTGTATTACAGAAGTGTGATCATATGGTGATGTATTCACTGTGTTGAAATAGGTGGTCATGTGCAAAAAGATCTAGACGACAATATGCATACCTAAAATTATGTGGAGGCATATGATTTTTTTTTCCAATTCTTAAGATGTTCTCTCTCCCCATGTAAAACCTAAGGGGGTGTTTAAGGATTAGTATTTACATGGACTATTTAGTAGGTGGTATTTATTATATAGTTACCACAAAGAAGCTATTGATAATATTTCTTAGTTTGTTATTTGAATATCTTGTTAAATGGTTAACAATATATCTCATGTTACTATAGTTTTAGTGAGTAATTATAGAAGCCTTAATTGGATTCCTTTTTATCAAACATAATTAGTCCTATATATATATATATATATATATATTATATATATATATATATATATATATATATATATATATATATATATATATATATATGTATGTATGTATCGTGTAGGATCAAATATCAATGTGATAAGATTATTATTGTGTTATTCTTTACTGCAAATTTTGTACAAAATTCACAAATAAGGAAAGTAATTTGGTAAACTATACACAAAATATTGTTATTTAATTTTAATATGTTTTTAGTTTTTGTGATGTGAATGTACTTAATTTTTGTATATATACTTATAGGTTCTAACCCCTACATAATCTTGTATTCTACTAGTTCTTCGTTTACACTCCTCTATGTGAGCCACATGGTTTTTCTAATGAGAGTGATCACCAAAGACAAATTGAGATCGATCAAGTTATGGGTGTATATGGTTACATTTAATTTTTTTGTCATTTTAATTAACTTTTAACATTTTTTAAATATTATTTTTGACATATTTGTGTGATGAATAGGTTAATTTACAAGAAAGCCTTAAGCCTAAGAAGTATTCACATTGACAAATCATGTATAATTATTAGGAGGGGCCCACATATTTGTCAAAGGAAGAAATGGGAAGACTTTTCTAGATATACCTAAGTGGATTTTATAAACATTGATTACCATATTATAGAGACATTTGAAACTTAACTAAGTACTTTTTTAAGCCTTTATGGATTTTATGACATTTCAGTATATTGATATTTTTGTATAGTTACATTTATGTAAATTGAGATATTAATTTCATCATTTTTTCTATAATGGTGTTATCTTGATGTACTTTCAATAGTAATTGATTATCAATGTTTGTGAGATAGCATCATGCTCCCTATTTTATACTTATTACATTTATTTTATCAATCGATTGTGATATCATATTTAATGGTTTTATTTTCATAACTTATGAGTATTATTTAAGTGGAAATCGATCGATAATTTAATTTATTTAATTTTGTTTTATTAGGTAAATATATTGGTTTTGAGGGGACCCAAAACCCACAAGATATAGCATAATTAGAAAACAAAGGAAGAACACCAACCCTTAAACAAGTCAAGGCCATGAAAAGAAAAAAATACTTAACCAAAATAGTAGCCCAAAGAGAGACACGGCTCCTACAACCATCAATACATGATCTCGTTTTTACAAATAGTCCGGAGAAAAAACTCGCTGACAACAAAGACTTGGGAAAAAAATAAAACAAAGATATAGTCAAAGCATAAGGTCTGCTAACATTTCTTTTTTTTTACAATTTTTGGTTCTTAAACTTGGCCCTTGATTTATAACATCCATAACCTAATCCATCACATATTGAACATCATGTATACCATCCTTTTGCAACCATTATCGTCCTCATCATCCTCTCGAGATGTTGAGAACTATACACACGTTATTATTATCGTATCGCCTAGATAGTTGGTATTGAGTGATTGAAACCCTTCGATCATGCATTATAAGCTTAGCCTTTAACCCGCTAATCCTCTTATCATGGATAGTTACTTGCGTATGGAATTCCTTCATCTCTTGAACTAGGTCCTTGGTAACCTTAAGTAATGTATCTATGGACACCTCCATAGTATCTGATCGATCATCCCTATTTATGTCATTGAGATTATCTTCATTGGTTCTCTTGCCCTTAGAGGATTCCCCTATTTTTGTTTTGGAAATAACACCCACCGCAAAACCTTCAATATTACCCACCACAGGGCCTTTCTTCTTAAGGTTTCTCATTTTGTTAGCTAGTGTTTCCTCATCATAACTAGTGGCACATGGTTGTGGGTGTAAAATAGGTTTACCATTTTTGAAAAGGAGTGGAATAAGACCATGATAAAAGGGGGTGTCAATTTTATCCTCTTTAAGATCCATCACGCATATGGTGAGGGATCACAAAAGAAAGAAAGGAAAAATCGTAGCTTGATTCCTGCAAAAAAATAATTTATAATAGGAAGGTGATGTGTAAAAATTTTCCTTCAAGTGTAATATATTTCATCATAATTTTAGACATGTTCTCCCATCTCTTAGGAAGGAAACTTTCAGCTATCCCATTAGAAAACAAATTATCTCTTTCATTTGGCCCAAATAAATTTGTTATCTCATGATTTCTACATTTATTATCTTTAAAAATACTTATACCATCCATGGGCATACCAATAACCTCTCTGCAATGGCTTGATCCATCACCCACATTTCCACTCCCCTAATCAATATTCTAACCTTATCCCACGCTTTACCAAATCCCAAAACAAGAGAAGTATCATTTCCTTTCAGCCTCTTGATATATTTGGAGAAACCTCCCCTCTTGAGTAGGCGCCAAACCATGGAGTATTATTTTATAGCTTGATAAGAGGTGGGAAATATTCTAACTTTGTATCCTCCCATGGTTTGATAGTAATGCATATCCATTTTTTCAAACACTTCTTCAAGTTCAATTTCCCACATGTGTTAAGGGAAAACCACCTCTCCATTTCCAATAAGGTTCCATCATAATCCCACACTCAGAATGGAAATTATAACACAATCCCTCATGCTTAAAGAAAATGGTCTTACCCTTTATTTTCATTATTAATGAAGTAAGATGTGTGGCTCCATTGTACTTGGATATCCCACTCCAATCATTCCCCCATCTCATCCCCATAATTTTCTAGGTTTTTGCACAATTTTTTTCCCTAAAGATGTGGCTTATGACCACCTCATCAAATGCATCAATCATGTTTCTATCCTCTATTATAATATTTTTAATACTCCAACCGACTCGATTTTTCCTTCTAAGGCCTTAAATATCATTAAGGAGTCACCATCGATAATTAACTTCTAGATCTATGTTGTCCTTGCAATATTTATACCTCGTAAAGCATCCATAGCCTCCGCGTAGTTATTTATTTGATTCCCAGAGGTCCTACATAAGATTTTATGTAGTTACCCTTATGATCTCTTATTATCCCACCACCACTAGCCTTTCCCTCTCTTAATTTTACGAACCATCAAAATTAAGCTTAAACCATTCATCCGATGGAGGAATCCATTTCGCTCCTCTTCTATCCTTCTTCATTTTGGAGTTAGATCCTTCTTTGGAAGGGCTGATCTTTAAGATCTTAAGCATCATTTTTCCTCCTTAGTATAAGACTCTACCCATTTATACTTAATAATCATTATGTTATCCTTCATAACTTGGCCAATTTTTTAACAACCTTAGAGAAGCTAGAAGGCTTATTATAAAAAAATTATTGTTCCTCTCTTTATAAATCCCCATAGGACATGGGGAAAGACACATTTCCAAGATATTTTTATCGGGATAATTTGAAGGCGTAAGATCATTGATCAAATAGGCTAGCAAGGTCCCTTGATAGAGGAAATTGAATATTGAATGTTTTTAAGATAGTTGCAATAACCTGAAAAGAGTAATTGCACTCCATAAATAGATGTTGAACCATTTCTTCATCTTCCATGCATAAAGAACATTTGTTGATCAAAATCATACCCCATTTTTGAAGGTTTTCAACAGTAATAATTTTATTTTGAATGGATTCCCAAAGGAAGAAAATTATTTTGGAAATAATATTATTAATCCATACTTTTACCCAATCCTTGTGATCCTCATTATCCTCAAAATATAAGGCATAGCTCTACTTAACTTCATAATTTCTCAAGATGGCTATGTTATCCCAATTTTGCCCCCTAGAAAAATTGATCAAACATGACCCCGCACAGAAGAAAACCCAAGGGTCGGCTCTTTCCCACAAGCTCACATTCAAATCCAACAATCAAGGTTCATGCAGGCTCGAATAAGGGAAGAGTAGGGTTAAAGAAGGGGCTGATAACGTCAAAGAAAATAGAGCCCGATAGGAGAGAATCGGGGAAAGGCTTGAAGTTTTTAGACTTAGTTGCATACGATTTAACTTGGGGCCTAAACCACCTACGTATAAATGAACTCGCAGAAGGTGCCACATGTCAGCTTGGTGCAATTCCAAAAGGTGCAACAGAAACAGTTTCTACAAACAAGCGCACAACTTCCATGTGTCCATAACCCAACATAGTCGCTCCTAAATAAGCAGAAGGGACCCAACCAAAAAATGGAGAAACAGGAGCGGGCCTTAATCAGCTAAGTATAGAGCAAGGCCGCAGAATATGCCACGTGTCTCAATGATGCAACTTCAAAGGAAGGATCAAGAGCGGAGGCTCCAAATTTGTGCTAGCCCTCCATGTGTCCAAAAGTCAAAAAGGGGAAAAAGTTGGCCATTTAAATCAACTAAGTATGAAAGGAACCATGGAATCCTACACATGTCTCAAAAGAGTAGTGCACCTTCAATGGTCAAAGCCAAAGGCCGGTCCCAAATGAGTGCAAAGCTTCCATGTGTCCTGTGTCTAAAAGGAGATAGTGTTAGTAGCTGAAAAGTCTCAAGGTAACAGAAGCCTCCACATGTCTCATCGGCATGATTTCAAAAGGCGTGGTCCAAAGAAGGACCCTGAACTAGCAATAACCCGCCACATGGTCAAAGCCCGAAAGTTGAACCGGCCCGAAATCAGCTAAGTATAAAAGAACCGGTGGAAGCTGCCACATGTCAACTCAACGTAACTTCAAAGGTAAAATTCTAAAGGGACAGTCCCAAACAAGTGAAAGCCTCCATGTGTCTCAGGTCAGACGTATGGCCCCGAAAAACAAAATGTACTTAGCCAAAATACAAAGAAATAGAGCAAATCCACGAAGGAGCCACGTGTCTCTTTGGCACAACTTCAAAAGAAAAATCCAAAAGTAGTCCCCAAACGTGCGCCAACTCTACATGTGGCCATGTTTCAAGTCAAAGTGGGAAGGCAGGTCACTGGAGGAAATTTGAATTTTTGGATTTTGTTTTGAAAAGGCGTAAAGTATACAAGTAAGCCACACCTCTGTCGATGCCCAGAGAAGCCATGTGTCAATCCTAAATTACATACAGGGAGGCGGGCCTTGGACGGAATTTTTTCCAAATGTGGGCTGGTGGGCCTGGGGAATATTTCTCGCCAAAGTGGAAAATGTGGGCCGACGGGCCCAAAGATGACTTTTAGGAAAATGTGAATATATGGGGCCACAGAGAAATGTTTTCCCAAGTGTGAATTTTGGGCCTCTGGGGCTGTGGGAGGTTTTGTGATTTATTACGTCTTTTTGCAAAAAGTGTAATTTGTATTTTTGGGCCCACAGATCCACTTTGCAAAGATTACATTTTCACCATTTTGCATAGTCTCGATGCAGAAATCTTCAGATGGCCATATCTTTTGACTGGAAGCTCAAATTTGAGCAAGAGAAGACTTTTGGAAAGGTCTCGACACCCTCTATGCTTTGAAGCATAAAATATTATTTTCAGCAGCTTTGATGGGTGAAAATTAGGAAAATGTATTTCATGCCATTAATGAAGGATTTGATTGCTTCAACAACTAGATCAGATTTGATTTGATCCACCTTTCTTCCTTCTTCAACATGTAAAACAAGCATGGGGAACCAAATTGATAGATTGTAGGTAGATTTGTAGGGCATTGATGGTTGGTGGTTGATCTTTAAGAGCATAATTGAGTTTCTCTTCTTTCTCTCTGGTTTTCATTGTCTATATATTGTAAACACTTCTCATTTGAGAAGGGGAGACATTCTAGGTGTGGGGAAACTCTGTAAAAAAAATTTCCCAACTCCATTTGAGTTGTAAGCCTTCTCCTACACTTGGCAAGCATATTTTATGGCTCTCGAGCACCAGCACCTTCTAGAGAAATAAAATCATGTTTTTGTGGTGTTCTTCAACCCTCTCTTGTGTTTTATTGTTTCTTCATGCCTCTCCCTTTTAGATTTTTTTTTGCATGTATTTCACATTTGCAGGTGTAGGATGTCATGCTTCATGGAGTTTCGATGGCAGATTTGGACCTAGGTCTATGTCACTTTTGTTTGACCTCCCTCATCTCCTTTTCCCCTATTTCATCATCCCCTCAAAGAGAGTATCTCACCACTTCCTTTTCTGGTGTATCACCACTTAGTGTAGGCTTTGTTTTTATGCATTTATCTCTCTCCCTGTCTCCTTGGAATGGTTAGATTAGGATTAGATTAGTTTTCCTACACTAGATTAGCTTGTGGCAGATAGTTTAGGAGGTAGGAACCAACCTTCTATAGAGAGCCATCTCAAGTCTGCAAGTCCCACAGCTTGAGAGATGGTCCATTGTTGTGCAATCACACCGAATGCCCCATTTCAACTTAGGCCATTCGAGGGTGATGTGATTTTTCTCTAACATTTTTGGCACGCCCGGTGGGATAGGTTTGAAGCACCTTACCACTTCATCTTAGCAAGTTGGTGTGTTTCTTAGGATTTAGCCTTTTGAGGCACATGCAAAGCACATCTAGTGACTCCATCTGGTCAACAACCCATCTCTGAAGTTGTAGACCTTCTCCCATTCATTTTCATCCATTTTTCCTTTTCATATCTTCCATTCATGAAGTTGTGCAGTCATGACTTCTTTCCCACCATGGAATTCTCATTTGCAGTAGCAGAACTATTTCCCTCCATCTCCACAGTTTCAAATTCCTCCTCCAAATCAGTTTTATAAGCCCCATCATCCCGAAAATGCATACAACCCACTTTTTCCTAACCAAAATGTTTATGAAGAATAGGCTTATGCAGATGATGGTAGAAAATCCTTGGCCAAATCTAATTTCGAGAGGTAGGTGAAAAGATGGAGATGGAAATGATGCAGACAATTTGGCTACAAGGTCTCTTGTCCATGGGTCGGCCCTGTACTGACATGTCAAGCTGGTTTAGCACCCAACCCAGAGAGAAGTCAGCACTTCATCACTAAGATGTTGCCCCAAATTACGGAGTGGGCGGGGAAAATGGGGGCTCAAAAATATAGCATGCCTTCCATCCCTCCTACGTCCATCCTCCTATTTTCTTCCAAGTCCCCTCTACCTATTTGTACCATAAATGAACAGTTTACCAATGCTCCTTCCTAGCTAACATCATCATGTTCGACTAGTGCAGGATAGTTGAAGAATGGCGTGACTCATATGACTCCGATTGGGAAGAGGAAATCATATGGGCACCTGTCTAGAGAAAAACCAATTAGCTCCAAAGGTCATAGTTCTAGAGGAAAACCATACAGTTCCTGTGAGAGGCTCAAGTGCGAGAGCAAGCCACAGAATAACCTTTAGTTCTTCCTCCCACTTCATCCCCTTCAAGCTCTAATGTTGAAGAAGAGTTTGAGCTTTCAAACTTCATGTTTGAGAAAGAGGGGAACCATGGTGAGCAAGTTTCAGACCCGAAGGACACCATGGAGGAGGTCAAGCACATGTAGTAGGACAATAATGAGGTACACTATCTATCAGACTTGGAAGATTACTTTGATGGAGAGGAGCCTGAGGAGATCACATCATTTTCTCCTCCATCATCCACCTTCCAAGCACATGAGTCCACTGCCATGGAGGAGATCATTCAATGGTAGTAGCCTGTGTCTTACAATGGCCCTCTAGAACCAAGGTTGGAGGATCATGATCTTCCATGTTCTTCTCAGGAGGAGGAAAGAAAAGAGTATGAGGTTATCATCCCTCTCACATCATCCATCCAGGAAGGTCTAGCAAGAAGACTCCATTTTTGGAGTTAAATATCAGAACCATGGGCACATCCATCAGATCAGACCATGCCCTATCAGGTACTTGGCTTCATTGGAGCCAAGGGAGAAGCAAAACCTAGTCATGCTTACTCCTGAGCATGAGGATGAGTATCAAAGCACCAAGGGTCACCATCAACACCTCCAGGAGTCCAATGCAAATCAGCTTGAGGAGGTATTTTCCATTAATGTTGATACCTTGATTATTTGGTTGGAGGATTGGCCTATTGTCAGTTTTTCACTCATACCAACAGCCAAATTTAGTTCCAAATCATCTTCATGGATGCAAATCATAAGAAGGGGCAGCTACTTTACATTGCGCCAAGATCGGTTTTTTTGAAATCGCTTGTCTCTTTCATTAGTGTAGGGTAGTAGTAGGTTTTATTCCTCTAAGTGCATATGCACATTGTCTTGTTATAGTTTAGGTTTGTTTTCAATGAGAAAAGTGCTTTTGCACACTTTGCATGTCTCATTTGAGGCATGTATGATTTTACCTTTGTACATAAGTTTTTTTGTATTGCTCCAGAGGTATAGAGGTTGGGCCCTTTAGTATTCACGGTAGAGAGACCCATAGTTTCCTGTAATAGTTGCTAATTTCAAAGGATCCAAATACAAAGAAACTAAAATCAGATTTCGATGGAGTCCAGTTCAGGGTTACCAAGTGCAAGTAATCAGGCTCTCATTTCAAGGGAAGATTAATATCAGGCTATCAATTATGACTCCATGCCCAATGGATGTAAGAAGGAAACTAGTATATTAATCTAGTAGGAAGATGTCCCCGTGAGTGCCAAACTATTATCCCAATTTTGCCCCCGGTAAAATTGATCAAACACGACCCCGCACAGAAGAAAACCTAAGGGTTGGCTCTATCCTGCGAGCTCACATTCAAATCCAACAATCAAGGGTCAAGACGGGCTCGAATAAGGGAAGAGTAGGGTCAAATAAGGGGTTAACGACGTCAAAGAAAACAAATCCCAACAAGAGAGAATTAGGGAAAGGCTCAAAGTTTTCAGACTTAATTGTATACGATTTAACTCGAGGCCCAAACCACCCAAGTATAAATGAACTCACACAAGGTGCCATGAGTCACTTTATGCAATTCTAAAAGGTTTAAGAGAAACAATGTCTCCAAACAAGCATGCATCTTCCACGTGTCTAGAACCCAACATAGTCACTCCTAAATAAGCAGAAGGGACCCAGCTAAAAAATGAAGAAAGAGGAGCAGTATTAATCACTAAGTATAGAGCAAGGCCACGAAATCTACCATGTGTCTCAAAAGTGTAAATTCAAAGGAAGGATCAAGAGCAGAGGCTCCAAATTTATGTCATCCCTCCACCTATCCAAAAGTTAAAAAGGGGACAGAGTCATCCGTTTAAATGGACTAAGTATGAAAGGACCGATGGAAGCCTCCACGTGTCTCAAAGCCAGCGCACCCTCAAGGTCGAAGCCAAAGGCTAGTCCCAAATGAGTGCAAAGCTTCCATGTGTCCCGTGTCTAAAAGGAGACAAAGTGTTGGCAACAACTCGAAAATTCTAAGGGGAGTGGAAGCCTCCACATGTCTCATTAGTGTGACTTCAAAAGGTGTGGCCCAAAAAGGACCCCCGAACTAAGCACCAACCTACCATGTGGTTAGAGCCCGAAAGTTGAACCGGCCCCAAACTGATTAAGTATTAAATAACTGGTGGAATGTGCCATGTGTCAAATAAGTGCAACTTCAAAGGTAAAAATCTGAAGGGACAATCCCAAACAAGCGGAAGCCTCCACATGTCTTAGGTCCGACGTATGGCCTGCCAAACAAGACAGACTTAGCCAAAATAAAAGAAATAGAGCAAAGCCATGGAAGGAGCCACATGTCTCTTTGCACAAATTCAAAAGTAAAATCCAAAATCAGTCCCCAAACGTGCACCAGCTCTACACATGGCCATGTTTCAAGTCAAAGCGGGAAGGCAGGTCGTCAGAGGTGGTTTGAATTTTTTGGCTTGTGTTTCAAAAAGGTGTAAAGTATAAAAGTAAGCCACACCTCCGCCGATGCCCAGAGAAGCCACGTGTTAGGCCTAAATTACATGTGGGGAGGCAGGCCTTGGAAGGATTTTTTTGCCAAATACGGGTCACGGGCTTGGGAAGACTTCTCGTAAAAGTGGAAATTGCGAGTTGGTGGGCTTGAAGATGACTTTTGGGAAAATGTGAATATGCGGGGCCGTGGAGAAACATTTTCCCAAGTGTGAATTTCAGGCCTCCGGGGCTGCGGGAGGTTTTGTGATTTTTTTGTTTTTTCACAAAAAGCACAGTTTGTATTTTTGGGCCCATGGATCCACTTTGTAAATATTACATTTTCACCATTTTGCACAATCTCGATGCAGAATCTTCAGACGGCCATATCTTTTGACTGGAATCTTGGATTTGAGCAAGAGAAGACTTTTTGAAAGGTCTCAACACCCTCTATGCTATGGATACATAAAATATTATTTTTTGTAGGATTTGATGGGTGAAAATTAGGAAAATGTCTTTCATGTCATTAATGAAGGATCTCGATTTCAACAACCAGATCCGATATTATTTGATCCATCGTTCTTCCTTCTTTAACATGTAAAATAGGCATGGGGGACCAGAAATTGATAGATTGTAGGTGGATTTATAGGGCATTGATGGTTGGTGGTTGAGCTTTAAGAGCATAATCAAGTTTCTCTTCTTTCTCTCTAGTTTTCATTGCCTATATATTGTAAACACTTCTCATTTGAGAAGGGGAGACATTCTGGGTGTGGGGAAACTCTATAAAAATTATTTCCCAACTCCATTTGAGTTGTAAGCCTTCTCCTATGCCTGGACAAGTGGATTTTATGCCTTTGAGCATAAATGTAATGGTCTATGCACCTTCTAGAGAAATAAAATCATGTTTTTGTGGTGTTCTTCAACCTCTCTTGTGTTTTATTGTTTCTCCATGCCTCTCCCTTTCAGATCTATTTTTGTGCATGTATTTCACATTTGCAGTGTAGGATGTCATGCTTCATGGAGTTTCAATGGCGGATTTGGATCTAGGTCTATGTCACTTCTGTCTAACCTCCCTCATCTCCTTTTCCCTTATTTCATCCTCTCTCAATAGAATATCTCGCCACTTCCTTTTTTGGTGTATCACCGCATAGTGTAGGCTTTGTTTTTATGCATTTGTCTCTCTCCCTATCTCCTTGGAATGGTTATATTAGGATTATATTAGTTTTCCCGCACTGCTTGAATTAGCTTGTGGTAGGTAGTTTAGGAGGTAGAAACCAGCCTTCTCTGGAGGGCCATCTCAAGTCCGTAAGTCCCACAAACTTGAGAGATAGTCCATCACAGTTGTGCAATCACACCGAATGCCCCATTTCAAACTCAATCCATTTGGGGGTGCTGTGATTTTTCACTAACAAGGTATTCTCCGAGATCATCTCATCATTGATGAATCTATTGGGGATATAAAGTTTTCTTAGTTTGTTATTAAGGTCGAAAAGGGTCTATATGGTGCATTATATCCAAGTGGAGGGAGGAAGATAACCCAACTAGGTTTTTTTAATTATTTTTATTAAATTATTATTTTAAAAATATTTGACAATGTAATTAACAAACAACCATGTTTTCATATATGTTTTTAAGATCATTCTCAAAGGAGGTGACCTAAGAGAGAATATTAGTGTGGATCCCCATTTTATTATTTTTATGATAAAATGTGTTATTAACATTTATATTATCCAAATATAGGTTGATATCATGCTAAATTTCAAGATTCAATTGTTATAATGGAAACAAATTTATCTAACATAAATCAAAAAGCAGAAATCACAAATGTCATTCATTTGTGGAAAGGATGAATAGAATTGGGATTAAAAACATATTAATTTTAAATTTTTATGCATGTTAATCTTTACATGGAGAGATAAATGAAAGTGTTTATATAATGAATATGAATTTACATGTTACTATAGAGGATGTATTAGATGAAATAATATATTGATAGTTAATAAGTAGCTCACAAATATTGTTTTAGGTAGAAGAGTATATAGTCATATTTGGATCTTCAATTGGTATACAATTGGACCATGCTATGAGATGGTGTGGAAAATAAATGGAGTTCTTTTACCACATCCTTTCAAGGTGTGTTTTCCCATAATATGCAATTGATGTTTCCCCTTTATGGAAGATAAGGTAACAACGGAAAATTTAGGAGACTTCTTCTAACATACAATGACATACATAAGTGAAAATGTGTGATACTTTAAAATATAATTTATATTTAATTAATTAATTAAAGAACCATATATTTGACATGTTCAAGACCACAATCTGCAAAATTCATCATACATTGCAATAAACACTATATCTCATTTATACTTGTCAAACTAGGTTTGAATGACATTTATCATCAACTATCAATAAATAAAAAACAAATAAGAATATTATTTTATCATATATGAGAGAGTATATTATAAAGTAATATTTGATATGGGTTGAGTTTTAGAAATATATTTAACACTCATGTAATAAACCTTTAGAATAAAAATAGCTCAATGAGAAGAACAAAGCAAACATTACGCTTACCTTTGTGAAGGTTCCATATAAAAAGAATATAAATTAGTGGGAAAAGCCATTATAATTTTTTTACATGCAACCAAGAGTAAAAACATTGTTATAAAGTTAAAAACGTGTCAAAAAATATACAAAAATTAAGTTAAAGCTCATCCAAATTGAATGAAATCCACTTATTATTGTTTTTATTTTCTCTTTGTGAAATTTTAAGGAAGCTTCTTTAATTAGACACTCATGATGTAGAAACTTCCAAACCATTTATCTATATGATGAATAACCTTTTCCATCATGTCTATAATGGATAAAAACCCTAAGGAACATCATCATTCTACAATGATTAGCTACTAAAGTCAAAATTTGTTATTGATTTGATGTGTTCCTTAATAGAAAATGATCATCTTTAGAGGAGAAACAAGGATAAATTTAGGAAAGTATTACATGCTAAATATTATGGGTAAATACATTCCATTTAGTCCTTAGTCATATGTGGGTACTCTCTAATAATATATAGGAGATGTTTCATGAACTTAGAAGTATGTGGATATGATAAGATAAGTTTTCTTTCAAAACCAAAACTTGTTAAACAAATAACATTGCTCAGCTTAATGTAGTAACTTACAAATTATCTATATAGAAATTTATTTTCCTAATCCACCACATTTATAATGAATTAAAACCCTAATTCACTACCCTATTCCACAATTATCAGCCACTAGATTTATAATTTGGTACCATTCAAACACGTTCCTTAAGAGAAATGAATTTTCCTAACAAGAGAAACAAGGAAAACTTTGGGCATCCAATACATGCTAACCAAAATGGATAGATACATGTCATATATTAATTTTCATGTGGTATCCATATAATAATTTCCAATATCTCTCTCAAAAACATATAATTACGTGAAGATGATGAAAAGTTTTCTCTCACAACCAAAACTTGATAAATAAGAAAATAGTTTCTCAGTTGATGTAGAAAATTACAAATCATATGTCTATATGATGAATCAAAATTTACATCATATTTGGAATGAAAAAATTATTAATTCACATCCTCATTTCATAGTTATAGGCCACAAGAGTTGAATTTTTATCGGTTGGATGCATTGCTTAAGAGAAAATGAACATTCTTAAGAGGGTAAACAAGGTGAACTTTGGGAAGCCACTACACACTAACCTAGATGGATACATAAATGATGTATATTTCATTAGTTTCATGTTGGATACCTTTTAAAAATCCTAATATTTTTCTCATGAATTTAGAAGTACGTGAAGGTGACAGGTTTGTTTTTGCAGCAAAAAAATGTAGAGCAAGAAAATTATTTCTCACTTGATGTAACAACTTCCAAATCATTCATCTAGACAATGAATAGCCTTCACTACTACCTCTATAATGGTCCATAATCTTAATTTTCATAAATTTTATGTACTGATTAACCATTGGATTTGGAATTTATTACCATTTGGATTCATTCCTCAAGAGAAAATGAATGTTCTTAAGAGGAAAAATAAGGTAAAATTCATTAATTCATTACACACTTGCTAAGAGAGCTAGATACATTTTTCTATTCCATTATTTTCATGTGGGATCCTCTAACATTTATTTTGAGCTCACTCATGAACTCAAAATTAGACAAACATGACAAAATTTTTCTCTCATGGCTAAAACTTGTGGAACAAGAAAAATATTACCTAGTTGATGTAGAAACCACGTAGAAAATTCCATAGTGTCTATCTATATAAATAATAACCTTCACCATAATTTTTGGAATGGTCTAAAATCCTAATTCATGTCCTCTTTCCATTTTGGTTAGCCAACAGAGTCATAATTTACTATTGGACGGATGCATTCCTTAAGAGAAAATGAGCATTCTTGAGAGGATAAATAAGTTGAAATTTTGGAAACTATTGCACACTAGATGGGAGGAATACAAACATGTTGTATATTCTATTTTTTACATGTGGGATGTCTCTAAAAATTCCTAATATCTTTCTATTGAACTCAAAAGTACAAAAAGATGATGATAAGTTTTCTCTTTCATCCAAAACTTACATAAAAAGAAAAAAAAGTTACTTAGATCATGTAGAAACTTCCAGACCTTCCATCTAGATAATGACTAATCTTCACCATCACATTTAAAATGGCCCAAAATCTTAATCCATGTCTTTATTCCATATTTATTAGCCATAAAAATTAGAATTTGGTACCAATTAGACGTATTCCTTAAGAGAAATCAAACATTCTTAAGACTTAAAGAAACAAGGAAAATTCGGGAAGTTAGTTTACACTATCCATGATGGATAGAGATGATTCATTTATTCCATAAGTAATGCAGGGGCATCCTAGGACTTAGGAAAAAGATTCACCGGAGAAGGAAGATGTACGAAAGAATCAAAGGACATGTGGAAGAAATTGAAAGAGAACACAAGGATACGTGCACAATAATGGGAGTACAATTACAATGAGGAAGGTGTTATCTCAAAGGAAACTAAGAAGAGTAGCCATAGGAGAGGCATTAGAGTGCACATGAAATAGGGTACACTAAAATAAACAAGAGGACGGTGAAAGTTCTGAAAGGATCATATCATGTAATAAATCATGCCAAAGAAAAGAAGTGTGGAAGATATGTGTGGAAGATGAAGAGCTACCAAGAGGGTAAATGATAGTCACAGAGAAAAGAGAAAACATTTCATGAGAATAGTGTCTTAAAAGCATGGGAATAGGAAGGCACGGGAGAAATAAAATAATCATCCGAGGATCTTGGAGGAGACCATATCATAAGGCAAGGGAAAGATAGAATCACAAAATATGGGGCCTGAAAAGATAAGTACATTGTAGCAATAGGCATAGGAAAGTACGTATAGAACATATATGTGGGTCATGTGGGTGATGGTGACTAGATGATAGAATGACCAATAAGGAGGATCCAACCACTAGGAGACGTGGTGCAAAGGGATTGACAAGAGAATATTATTTGGATAAGCAAATTAATGAGATTAATTCAAATTTGAAGTCCTGACCGGAAAATTTGAGGAATCAACATAGAGGAGAGAGAGAAATGGGAAAGATTTAGGTGCACAACTATAGATAGAAAAGGAGTTGTCCAATTTTATATTAGTGAGTTGTTTTTAGAGGTGGAGGTTGTCAGTGGTTGTTTTTGATACAACTAAGGGGTCAAGTTAGGTTACCAAGGGATGAGGAGAGTTATTTGGTAAGAGGGATCGAGTAAAGAGGTCAAGATAAACCATTGAGCTAAGAGAGTGAGGAGAGATTAGCCTAGTTTAGTCCTATGAGGTGTCAAGAATTGTAAATCCCATTGAGGAAAACATTACAAATGTATTACGGCCATTAAAGGAACTAAATGGAATATAAATAGTTATAATATGATGTGTCGAACTCTATAGGAAGGATTGAGGACTACCCAGTGGTGTCTTATGCCTATCAATTAGTATCAGAGTAGGCTACTTTCCTACATACGAAGCCGGAAGATCATTGAAAGTGAGTTAAGTGGCAAAGAATATTTTGTTCTCCATTTTGATAAGTGGGTAGAGAAAGGAGATTGTGGGAGTACACATAAAATATCGCATACCTAGTAAGGAGATCCAAAATGATCTCGAAAGGAGGCATATAAAAGGGTACATAGAAACTAAGGATCACAAGCCAGAGGGAGTATGATGGAAGTTCAGAGAAATTACAATATAATGTAGAGGAGGAAGTGGGATAGAGAGATGTTGGGAATGGTCTAACCCGAATAATTTACCCCAAAGGAAATAAATTCAAAGTAAATAAAAATAGTTATTGGAGTATTCATGGAAGGAACTTCATAAGGAGAAGAAGAGATCGATTGAGATCTCAAGGAGTCATACTTTAGAGAGGATCCAACAATCTTAAAAAAGTGTAAGGCACAAGAATAGAAGAGGAGACAAAAGAAAGATGTAGCACGGAAACAATTACCACATCATGAATGAGGAGAGAGAAAATTCCATCCATGGGAGTACAGTCTAACAAAGCCCAAGAGGCGAGGTAAAGAAGAATCCCTCAAGAATTCCTTTGGTAAGGTGAATGTGGAGGAACATAAGAGTTTAATAAGGAGAAACGTGAAAATATATGTTTTCACAAGGGGTTGTGAAAAGGAGTGACCGAGGAACAAAGAAGAGGTATGTATTAAAGAAACACTAAATAGGCCCAAAGAAGGAAGGGAAAAATGAGAAGCAACACATAAAGCAACAAGGGGTAAAAGAAGGAAAGATTTGTGATAGAAGGGTGACAAAGAACAAAGGAGATGGCATAGGGTAAATGAGGAGGAAAGAAATGATACAAGAGGGAAGTGCGCATGGAGATGCATAAAGGAGAGGAAAATTCTAGCAGGTAGGGTGGACCACGAGAGGAGGATAAGCGTGAGGATATAATTACGTAAATAAGATGTGGAGGTGAGAGAAGAGTCCACAGGTAGAGGATACTCATGATAAGATGTGAGGTGGCAATACTAAGTTACTACTAAGTGGTTAAGGATTGGAAGAGGTACTTATAGTAGTGTAGGGACAGGGATGGCTTGTTGGATACATGAGATACGAATATTTATCCAAGGGTGATTCTATAACTCACATCCTCTTTAGGATGACCTCAAGTTTTTAAAGTACCTCTGGGTGTTAGATGTAAGGGCATATGGGGACTGAGGAAAAACCCACATTGGAGAAGGAATATGTGTGAAAGAATTAAAAGATGCATGCAAGAAAATGAAGGAGATGTGTACATCGATGGGAATACTATTGCAATCAGAAATATTTTGTCTCAAAGGAAACCAAGCATAATTGTTGTAAGAGAGGTTGTAAGAGTGCACATAAAATAGGGTGCACCAAAATAAGTAAGTGGCTTGTGAAAGGTATGGAAGGAGTAAATCATATAAGAAAGTGTGCAAAATAAAAGAAGTTTGAAATAGATGAGCAACAGATGAAGACCTTACAAGAGGGTAAAGGATAGTCACGAAGCAAGTGAAAAGGTACATATAAAAAGTGGCCTTAGAGGCATGGGAACAAGAATGTGTGAGGATAAAAATAAGCACTTGAGGATCGCATGACAGATACTTTGAGCATAAGGAGAGGGCACAATTAAGTGTGAAAGATGAGGCCCAAAAAGATAAGGATGTAGTAACACCTAGGAGAGTAAAGGATATGATGAATGGATCTATGGGTTGCGTGAGGTGATGGTGACCAAAATATGGAAAGGTCAATAAGGATGGTCCAACTACCATGATACATAGCACAAATGGAATGGCCAAAAGTATATTATGTGGATAAGATCATTAGTGAGCTTTAAAGTCTTAGTGGGAAAAGTGCAATATCCAACAAAGAGGAGAGAGAAGTAAGAAAAATTCAAGTGCATGGCTATAAATAGAAGAGGAGCTGCCCAAGTTTAGGTTGGTGAGTTGTCATTGGAGGTGGAGGTTGTTGGTGGTTGTTATTAAGACCACTAAGCAATCAAGTTAGCGACTAAGGGCCGATGAAATTTATTTAGCCAGGGGCACCAGCAGAGAGGTTGAAATTATCCATTGAGTTGAGCAAGTGATGTGAGGTGTGATGAGCCTGGTTTATCCCTAGGAGGCACCAATTGAATTATAAATCCCCTTGAGGGAAACATTGTAGATGTCATATGGTCATTCAATAAAATAAATGGAACATAAATAGTTCCAATCTAATGTGTTTAATTATGTAGGTAGGCTCAGGGGAGTACCCGGTGGAATCTTATGCCTATAGTAAGTTACATTTTGGATATCTATAAAAATTCCTATGATCTCACTCAAAAACTTAGAAGTACACGAATATGACAATAATTTTATCTCTCGTAGCCAAAACTTGCAGAACAAGAAAAAAAATTATCGTTTGATATTGTAACTTCAAAACCATTTATCTAGATGATGAATCACCTTCATTATCCCATATGGAATGGCCTAAAATTCTAACTAAAATCATCATTCCACAAAGTGATCATGCATCAAAATCAGAATTTGATATTGGTTTAACGTGTTCCTTAAGAGAAAATGAATTTTCTTAAGAGGATAAATATGGCAAATTTCAGGATGTCATTGCACGACTGAGAGGACTAGAGATGTGTCATTTGTTTCTTTAGTTACATGTGGGATATCTCTTGCCATTCCCAAAACATATATGATATTTTTGAGATTCTCTTTATTTCAAGAAGATTAACCTCTCTACATATAGTACCAAAACATGAAGGTGGAAGTTCTTTTGGTACCACTAAGCTACATCAAATGTGTTAGTAATGATTTGAAATGAAAATAAATACATAATAATGAAATCAAATAAATTAAAATAGAGTAAATAACATACTAACCTTGTTGATCTAATGAATTATTGGGACCATCCCTACTCTTTATTTTATCAAGAATAGCTTCATGGTTAGACTCATGAACCTTTAACAAAACCTTGGTATATGGCTTTCCTCGATACCCGATCAATTAAAAAATTTAATAAGAACCAAATGTAAATAATGGGGTTTATTCCTTTTAGTTACAATATTTAAATAACCATACATCATAGTTATGTATAAAATATCATTAAATACATGTTTCATAATTAACCACAAAGTCATTGGGATAGGTTTTATCCATCTATGACTTCAGAAGTCAACTTCTTTTTGCCTCTACATACTAACACAAGTATTAACATGTTCCCTTATTATTATCCTCATCTACAATCACTACATATACATGTCCTACATCAATAAAAATATAACATTTTTATTAATTTATCACAAATATTTATAATATATTATGTACACGAGTCTAAATTATACTTGGTTACACAAATTTAAAGGATATTGTACCTAGTTGAACTATATCTAATACATTATCATAATGTATTGACATTGTAATTTCTATAAGTTATAATGTGCTTGGAGGCTTATATGTGTCAATGGGAATTAAATTTATACATTCCCACTCACAACCTACTCTTTTGAACCGAAATCATTACAAGGAAATTCCACATCCCGGGAAAAAACATATTGTTTTTCTTGTATAAATTGTCTAAGAAGATGCACTAGAGGTACGAAATGAGTGAAAATAACTTGATCATGTTATTGTGTTATAATCTACATAGCTTGTAATGTTTTCTTCCTTTATCAGCTAGAAAAATCTATGAACATTATATTTTAATTGAACTAAAATGGAATGTATTGACCTAATCGATGTTATAGAAGTAGTAAATAAATAAATAAATGCAATATTGAAAGTACTCAAGAAATATAATAAAGGAAATGTGAAACCCTAATGTTCAAATAGGGTTATAAAGGCCTTATTTGATTCGTCGAGGTTGCGGGACTATGTTGTAGTGGAGACCGACTAGACAGGAGGAGGAAACCATCGCACATAAGCTCAGGAAAGTGCAGATATGGGTTGTTTAGCTACACTAGGGCACCTAGAGAATGATAGGGGTGCCCTGGTCTAATATCTAGGTGTCATGGTCTGTAAAAATGACTAATAAACCTCCTATGAGGTGTCACTGATCGATCTCCTATGTTTTCTTCATGTTGTGTGAATTTTTCTCAACTTCATTGATGTCAAAGACAAATCAAAGATGGAGGAAACACCTACAAAACCCTAAGAAAAGCATCAAAACCCTAAAAATAAATATGCATATGAATGGATTAGACTGTCCTTAGCAGCCATAATGGTGGACTTACTTAACTCAAAGACCGAACTACATCTCATACCCAATGTAGTTCTAGGTGTGTGTGTGAAAATCGTGCCTTAGGTGCTCTTGTGCCAGTTTCACTTTGTGAGTAGCAAATAATAACTAGATGTAGAATGTAAGTAAATGGTGCATGGAATAGAATAAAATCCCTCCTATAAAGTGTGATGCAAATTAACTAGCCTTTGTCCCTTGTGATGGAGCTAGATAGATGCAAATGGAGCAATAGAAGCCTTTGATAGATGAAACCTTAGGTGGAGATACTAGTGCTTAGTGCTTGGTCCCTCATTATGGTCTCATAAATTTATATTTATGTGGTTCTCTTGTTTTAATTTCATAATTAACCCCAAAAAGGCTAACCACCAAAAAGATAGAAAGCTCGAATAACTAGAAAGTGCCCAAAAGGTGATAGTAATGTGAAAAGAGGATCAAGGTGCCCTTAAGGGGACAAGGGCACTGGGAATCCTAGTCAACAATAGGTAAAATGTAGTATGAAAATATATACTGGGTAAGTGCGGGTGCAAGATCGAAAGTAACAACGTAAAGTAAAATAAATTGTCCAAAGATATGGGTTAATTAGTACTCTTTTTCACTCAAGAACCATATCAATAGTAGTATAAAATCAGTACTAAATAATTACCCAAAGTATGTGAATTAGTGTTTACATTTTCCCCACTTTATGTTGCAGGAGTGAAAATCTCGATAACATAAAGTAAATAGATATGCGTACCTAGTATCCATGTGTAGATCGATGTAGAGAGTGTTTCGAGGGAATAGAAAAAGTGTGGAGTGATAACAAAAAGATGGAGCATGGAGACTAAATATGTAAGTGTAAAAAGTGATGAGAGTGAGCCTAGGGTAGAAGCACATGTGCAGATGCCAATGTCTATAATGTAAATATATGTTAGTATGTTGTGCATGGTGCCAAGTGATCTCTTTGTCATTGTTGAATTTGTTCTTCCCATACGGATGGACTTATAAAGGAAAAGGCAATCAATTAGTCAAATACGCATATATATGTGTAAAACTATGTGTAAAGACACATATGTGTAAAAAGTATATAACGAAAGTATGAAAATGAAAAAGGGACATGTGCACTGACCCATGATGAAAGAAAGGGTGTAGAAAGGGTCATTTAAATGTTGATGAAGTGTAATTTTTTTGGGCGATCTCATGCCATTGGCTGGAGAAGTGTAGGGAGAAAGATGTGTTAGTCTCTAACCTGTAACTTCTTCCTAAGAGTGTGAATATATATCTGTACTACCTAGTATTTTGGGCGATCCGATGCCACTGGTTGAAGAAGTGTAGGGAGAAAAGTCTAATGTTAGTCTAACCTAAGACTATTCCCCAAAATTCTAAAGAAAATATACCATGTAAAATTTGTTGTGTATGGAGTTATGTAGACTGGTCTAAACCCACTCGCTATATAACCCACTATGTCATGTATGAAAAATTGAAAAAACTGAATTATACCTGTAAAATGTTGTGTAGTGTGTATAAACCTAAATGATGCCCCCTCTTTAGGGGTGCATGTGACATTGCGGATAGGAAGATGCAGCCCCAAATTAGGACCGACTATGGAAAATTTACCTTACGGGGAAAGGGGATGTGCTTGGTAGAAACTAAGGCACATATAAACAAGTGTCTAAGAAAACAAGTGTTAGTAACAACAAAGACAAACATGCATATAGAAGAAAAAATGTGATCTATGCAAACAATGTGTATGATAAAATGTGAATAAACATGAAAATATCCAATCATAGACCACAAAATTAGGTTGTTAAAATGGGACATCACTCATGATGTCACAAGACACTCAAGGCCATAGTGACCAAAAAAAACAAGAAAGTGTGCACAAAAAACAAAGGTAAAATCCCACATATAATGACAAACAGAGACAAGCAAGAACAAACAAACAAATAGCCATGATAGCAAGTAATTCTGCAAACAAATGCTACACATGAATCACCCGTTAGTATGTTATAAATATAAAGTGTATGTCAAGAGCTTGTATAACCGATAATGTAAAGTGTTAAGTATAGAATGAAATATTAGCACTTGTAGTTTACAAAATTAGATGCCCTCAGATTCGTTGTGGGACTGGTGCTGCTAATCATCCATGATGTGTGTAGAATCTCTACATATGCAATCACAACTAGAAAAGGACTTGAACATTCATTTTTGTATGGTAAAGCTAATGACATACAAGAAATCTATCTAGAATGTGTAATAAGATGAACATGTACATGTAAATGCAAGTAAGAGTAAAAGTACCCAAGATATGAAATATGTTATGGATGAGGTAGAATGGAATGCAAGATGGATGATAGGAGCCACATGCCTCCCGATTGAATGGAATTGTATATAGATAGGTTTTTTTGATCCCTCAAAGAGTCAAGAATGATTTGTAAACGACAGTGCATCATCAAGAAATGGTTGAACTATGTGTTGTGTGTAGCATGTTGTGGTGAATGTGTAGTGATGACATGTAACATGGAGATGATATGTGGGTGACATTGTATCCTAAGTATATATCACAACAAAATTATCGAAGGAGTGATGATTTATCCTAAAGCATATCTCACTAAAATATGATCAAAATCAATGACAATGATGATAGAGTAAGTGATGATATAGCCTACGGTGTATATCACTAAACTACGAATATCGCATAAGGGATATGATTGAATAATGAACATGTGAGTGTGATGAGGTCCATTTGTAATGTATAGCCTCCAAAATCAAGTATGGACCATGATACTAGAGTGTGTCTTAGAGTAGTGAGTATAGCTCATATTACTAGATGTGTAGGATGTGTAGTATGTGTAGTGGCGCAGTGTGTAGTTTCTACCACATAGTGTGTGAGGTTCGTGTGAATAAGATGCCCTTAAAAATCAAGTGTGAACCAAATCATAAGATTTTTTCATCAGGTAGTGAGTGTAGTGTGTGTGAGTAGATGGGGATAATGTGTGTAGTAGATGTAGGATGTGTGAGGATATGAAAATGCGCGATGTGTACTATTTATTATGTAGTGTGTGGATTTCATATGTATAGGATTCCCTCAACAGTCAGTGTGAACCGAAGAACAAGAGTGTGTCATCGTAATGACGATACAAATGTATCAAGAGGTTTGTAAAAAATGCTTAGAGAATATTTATCACTAAGCACGAAGCATCAAGTACATGAGATGATATCAATGTTTTATAGCAATGCAAGGGAGGAGGAGCTATGATTCCCCCAAGTATGTAAGCAATGGAGGTATAGTCAAAAGAAACTAAGTCAATCAATGTAAGGAGTATTTTCTTTAACAAAATTGATTGTACACTGAAGCGAGGACTAAATAGGCTCCTTAAATTTTGAGATTCAAAAGATGTCAACTAGAGTCTTCTTTTCTTTTATAAGGAGGGGTTGCTTGTTGACCATAGATGAATTTATAGGTGGGGGAGTTGCATTGATCTTTAGAGGGGTTGCTTAGTTGGGATTAGTAATATTGTAGGTGACTTAGTAGGAGGAAGTGTTAGACTAATTTGGAGAGGTTGTTGCTTGACTTGAGTAGATTGCATAGGTGGCGCTTGAATGACGAAAGAAGGAATACTAGAAGTGATGGCATGATGATCATTATACATATATGAATTGTATTTAGGAACCCACCGAGATGTAGTATTTTTAGATGGGCATGTAAAATGATGTTGTGTAGCAAATGAGATAAATCCCTGATGTGCAATATGTTTGATTCTTCTTTGTAAAGCATAACATTCATTGTCATTATGGACATTTATTCGATGATAATTGCAATATAAACGGCCTTGATATTTCACAAGCCGATAAGGAGGATAAAAATGAGTAGGTGGAAAAGTGGTCAATTGATGACTAAGGATCTTAGCAAGAATGCCATGTTACTTAGTATTGTGATAAAAGGTGAGAGGATCCAGTAATGGTATGGATTGAGGTTCACTAACATGAGTACATGTAGTAGACATAGAATGAAGATGATATGGAGAAGGACAAAAAACATGAGCCTAAGAAGCATCCTTAAGATGTTGGGTTTCATATTTGAGATATGTAATCATGGATTCCATAGCCTTAAACTTGTCTTGAAACAAATAATTTAAAGCTTGAATTGGGTCCAACATAGACTGATTAGATGGAGGATCATAAGGACTAGGGTCATCAAATAGATGATCGAAAATAGGGCTTATTTCATGTGGTGAGGTATCGTTAGGAAGATACATGGTGTCTAGGGATTTTTTCATAACAACCTAGTAATTGGGATGCATCTTAAGTAAATAAAGAAAAGAAATTTGACCATGATAGAGGAAAAATGAGGATCCTAAGTGTGAAGATCGAGTTCGGGTTCACCAAAATGATTAAACTAAAATGGAATATATTAGCCTAATCGATGTTATAGAAGAAGTAAATAAATAAATAAATGCAATGTTGAAAGTACCCAAGCAATATAAGAAATGAAATTTGAAACCCTAATGTGCAAAGAGGATTATAAAGGCCTTAGTTGATTCGTCGATGTTGTGGGACCGTGTGTCGCAGTGGGGACCCACTAGACAAGATGAGGAAAACTCTGCATAGGAGCTCGATAAAGTGTAGATTTGGGTACATCTAGCTGGCTGACCGGGGTTCCTATATAAGGATAGGGAACCCGGGACACCTTGGACTGAGATTTGGGTGCCTTGTTATGTGGAAATGACCAAGAAACATCCTCTAAGGTTTCGTTGAATGACCACCTATGTTCACTTCTTGTTGCATGAATGTCATTGAACTTCGTTGGATGTCGGTGTAAATCGGAGATGGGGAAATACCTGCAAAACCCCAAGAAAAGCATCAAAATCCTAAAAAAATAAATATTTATATGAAGGGGTCCTATCATCTTAGTAGTGTCCACAATGGTGGACTTACTAACTGATTCTTACACTACATCTCGGACCCAATTTGGTTCTAGGTGTGTGTGTGAAAATTGTGCCCTATGTGCTCCTATGTCACCACACTTTTTGAATAGCGAGAAATAACTAAATGTGGAATGTAGGTAAATGGTACATGGAATAGAATAAACTCCCCTCCTATGAAGTGTGATGTAGATGAACCATCCTTTTTCCCTTGTGATGGATCTATATGGATACAAATGGAGCAATATAATCCTTTTATGGATGCAACCTTAGGTGGAGATAATAGTGCTTAGTTTTTGGTGCCTCATTATGGTCTCATAAATTTATATTTATATGGTTCTATTTTTCTAAGTTTGTAATTAACCTCGAAAAGGATGAACACCAAAAAGATAGAAAACTCAAATAGCTAGAAAGTGCCCAAAATGTGAGAGTAAAGTGGAAATAGGATCAAGTGGCCCCATAGGGGACCAAGGCACCTAGGGCACCCCAGTCCTGGTTGGGCACCCCGGTCATCAATAGGGATGATGCGGTATGAAAATATGGATTGGGAAAGTGTAGGTATGAGATCAAAAGTAAATACATAAAGAAAAGTAAAATGGCCAAAGACATGGGTTAATTAGTACTCTTTTTCACTCAAGAACCATATGAATAGTAGTATAAAACCGGGAATAAATAATTACCCAAAGTGCATGATTTAGTGTCTACAAATTTATATTGAGAACCACGATATCATGTATTATTACACGATGAAATATTTTTGTTGCATCTATAAATCAACACCATATGCATACTTCAACTCCTCTCTTAGAAGGGCTCTTTTCACACATAATTCTACATTGTCATGCTCACCTTTTGAAAGTCCTTTATTAGATAAATTTCACATATGTTGTACACTAATATAAACATGCATCCTACATAAATAGCAAAAATTACATACATTCTAAAATTTTAATGTACTATTATCCTAACCAAGTATAATTTTGATTGAAACTAATGTTTCTTTCCCTCAAATTAGCATAAAATATCTAAAATTACCCTTAGACATATTCTAAATAATTTTATCGATCATCACTAATATATTAATCATACTCCTTAAATATCTTTTGAACTTCATGTGTACGGTCGATGCATGCATGAATTTAATATCCACAAAAATGGAAACATGTACTTGAGTTGTAATACTATTTATAAACCTCATTTTGCGGTTTCATTATGTAGTTCTCTATTTATTCAACCGTTATAAGAATTTTACTAATTAGGAATGTGTCTTTAAAAAGTATACACAATATTCTCTCTAAATTTGGCCATGAAATACAAAACATATATTTTTTAGTAACTAGCTCAAGCACCTTTTTTATTCCTTGCCATATTTTAATTGATATGCCATGGACTTGTATATTTTAAAGTCAAATATTATTTTTCCAATTTAATGTAAGCCTTCTCATTAATGCAAGGGCATCCTTTTGTCGATAATTACAATTTTGGGTTGGAGAGGTCTTAGACCTCATTTTGATCAATAAGCCTTGTTTCTCATGACATTTTATTTCATTATATCTCCTTTAATAATTCAAAATACTTTTCCCTCCAAAAGGTGTGATTGGATTTTAAATTGTGGGGTGAAGCTGAAGTGTCACCTTGGTTCTAATTTATAGTGTTTTTATTCATGAACCTTCATAGAAGACATAAGGATACCTAGTATCATATTGAAAGGTACGAAATAATTTATATGCTCTTCCAAAAGTGTAACTCATATTTAAAACCCCACCTTCACCATTTTGGGTTAGTTAACTCAACTTTAATTCTTATAACACAATTTACTAGTACTAAAAGAAAATGAACTATTCAAAGGTAAGGGAGAGGGAAAATAAGAGATAGTTTTAAGGAAATGGAGAAGGTCAGTAGCATGGGATAGAGTTAAGAAGAAAGACAAAATTTACAGAGGCATAAAAGAGATAGAGGTTAAAGAAAACCTAAGAGAACTAGGAATGAAAAAAGGAGCAACTACAAGCCTTAGTTAGAGAAGATTTCTATAGTTTAGCATACATAGTTGTGAGAGGACAAGGAATAACATGGTATAGAAGGTGTTGTGCTTTGTAAATATCTAAATGAATGTAAATAATATTGTGAAAGAATTATCAAAGGATAAGTTAAATTCTTGAAACATTAATTGTTTCATAAAGACATGTATGTTTAACTCCATATTCTTGTCACTTCTAATTAGTATGGGTTCATTATTTTTATTATTCTCATATAACATTGTTGAAGGTAGTATATGGAAGATTTTTGTGCATTTTATAGACCCTCTAAAAAAATTTGTATATGCCTACAAGATGAATCCTTGAACCATGTTTGATAAAGTCATGAATTGGTCAATAAGTTGTAAATATGGTCTTCATACATATAATGTTATATAGGTCTCTAATAAAAACTGAAGAAACATCTATACACCCTAATATGGAGGAGTGTAATTTGTATCTATCCTAGGTTTCAAGTATAAGAATTTTCATAAACCCATGTCTCTATTTAGTCAAATTACCACCATTTAAAACTGCATTGTTGCATCTTCATCTTCTCGTTAATAAATTTGATCATCACAAAGAAAGGGAAGTTATATGGAGTTTGTTATGAATTATAGAATGAAAAAAGTCATGATAAATGTCCATGAAAAATCTTAAAGTTAAATCTCACCCTTTTTGTCTCAATCAATAAAATACTATCTGCGTATGAAGTTATTGTGTTTACATTTTATGCAACACTATCATCTATATGTTTACAAACATTAGGGGTTGACACAAGTTATTGTGAATAGGTGGAGTGTGGTACAAGCTTGAGGAAGAGTTTGAGTTCATAAAACAAAAATATATCTTTTATTTTATATCGATTCCATAAACCCTATTTTTGGATTCTAAAATCATTGTTTATGTGTATCCTCTTGTTCTATGTCTTGAAGATTGGAGAATAAACTATGAATATATTAGATAAAGAAGATTAGGGAGTCAAATTATATTGTCATTTTGATCATATATAGGATTTTAAGAGGGAATGTGATATATTCTTCTAAGTAATGGATAAGTGAAATAATAATTGTTACAAATTCAATTAAGACCCTATTTCGAGTAAGTTTGAGTGAAATAAAAGAAAGGATTGCTACATTTGTTAGGGTATCCATTATATAATAGAAGGTGACTATAACTTGCAAACCTTGTTAAGGCACAAATATGAACTAAAACGACCTATTAGTTTGTTAATGAATTAAGGTTTTTGGAATATCCAAGCAAAAATCATGAACATGTTTATTGTTAGGATAAAATATTATTATTATCCTAATTAATTATGCATTATATAATTTATTATTTAATTAATGTTATTAATTAAATAATGTTGTTATTTGGTTTTATTAACCATATTATTTGTTTTATTCAAAACATCATGGATGTTGTTATATTGTTTTAACAATATAATTGTTTGATTGTATTTTTGTGCTTCCCGGATGTATTATGGAAGCTATTGTAATTTTGGTTGTACCTGTGCAACCTTTCTTTTGTCTGCACATGATTGTACAATACCTATAAGTATTGTAGTCCTACTATTGTAAATTGGTTGATTGAGTTTAATAAATATTATCAAGCTTCTGCCCCTGTTGCTCAATCTACATTTGGTACCAAAGCGTATTGAAGCTCCTGAGCAAGGTTGGAGAAGGTTGCAGAGGAAGGAGAATTCATGGAGAAGAAATCTTCATCACCGCAAAGCCGGTGCTACCTCCTGCAGCTTCCCAGAACCCTCTGTAAACTAACAACCTCCTATGTGTTCTCTAGGTAAACGGAATGCAAATTGTTTATTTTTTGCCTTGGTGCTTTCTCCACAAGGAAAATTTTCTCGGTTTATATCATTTAAAAAAATCCCCATTAGGGGTTTTGTCACTAAAACTAGTGACAGATTAGCTTCACTAATATTAACAATCTGCTAAGTTTAGAGTACTATCTCAAAGTTGAAGAAGAGAAAGGTACATTCGCTTCTAAGTTGTAAGCAAGTTCTAGGGCGTGGTGTTATGCATTGTGACCATGTGTCTCCAACCATCGACTGCCGCAAATAAAAACAATGAAAGAAAAACAATTTTTGGCATTTTTGTATTTTAGACAATGAGTCGTCCCCCAAAGATAGAATCTTCATGCAAAAATAGAAAAGGAAATACAAAAGTTAGCAAACAAATCGGGCAAAAGGAAATCTACCACGGTTTCAATAAAAAAAAAAAAGCAAAAGCATAAAAAATAAACGGTGAGCTCAAACATTCAAATGACTGGAAAATATAAATGCAAAAGAGATAAAAAGGTTGTAGATCCATTTTTGAGGAAGGTATATCCCTAACCAACCTCCTCCAAACATGCAGGCCATGTGGGAGATGTGCCATGTCCTTTTTAATGAGGTAAGTCATTTTTCCATCTACTTCAAATACAATTTGCTTCATTTCTATATCAAGCACTCATAAGAGCCAAGGTGGATAGACCAAATGAATTAGAAGTGGGAGGTATGAGTTCAAATCCCACCCCAACTTGTCATTTTGAAATTTGGCGGAATATTTGGTGGAACCACTAACTTTAGCGGAAAATTCAAATTTAGTTATAACTAACTAAATTTAGCGGGGAAATCCCTAATTTAGGGTTAAAAAAATTCCCCATTCAGCCTATTTTTTCATTCTAGACATTTTTTTACTAAAGGAGACCTATCTAGAAATTGCATTTTTAGCTATATTTTTGCAATTTTTTGCATAGTGGGTCATTTTGGGCTCCGGAGGCCACTAGGGCCCGCAAAACAAAAAAAAATTGCCTACCATTCAATTTTTCTAAATTTTTGAATGTAATTTGTATACTGCATTATATTGTACTAATTTACAAGTTGCCATAGTCAACTACAAATTTTGTAACTGCTCAAAAACTAACAAAATATTGTAATCACAAAAAGTAAAAAAATTGGTTCTGTAACACTCACAAGATCCTAGATCTCATTCGTAGCGTTCGGTATATACGGTGCCTCTGAGGAAGCACTTACGGGTAAAGTTGTTGTGACTACTACTGCACTTAATGCCTAATATAGCTGTAACAACGTCATCTAGGCATCATCCCTTTAAATCGATGGGGAGTAATAAGGTCACAATGCACACACTATGAGCCATCCCATCCATCTATGAACGATTGCACGACATAAATCCAGATTGAGAAATTATCCAAGTATATAGCAAAGTTACGCGCGTGCATATGAGGATATTTCTTTGATCCGGTGTCAATAATCACACATATCCCATCGCACTATCTTGGTACCATGTATTGAATTCTTTCACGTACGTTAACGCCTCTTTCACGTACCTCTAGGTATATAGAAAGGGCTAGCTTCTTCCACGTACACCGCGTATATCGGAAGGGTGCGTATATAAAAAGGTTTGGTATATCGGATGACATATATAGATTGGGAGACCTTATACCTAGAGTGATAAGAGCCAAACCTTGTAAGTGATCTCTGGAAAATGGGCACCAATGCCCCCAAATGTTTTCTTCCTGGATTCATAATTACTCGGAGGAAACAACTATGTGAATGGTACTCTTACCGAGATCAACTACGATACTACACAACAAATGGAGTTTGATAAAGTAGATCAGAAGGCCAAACTCATCATCTTGTTTAGAGTGTCTGATGATGTGCAACCCCACATTTGAGATGCCAAAATAGCCAAAGAAGCGTGGGATAAGTTGAGCACAGTATACGAGGCCAAGAACAAGAATGTTATACTAAATTTACAGAGTTAGTTACACACATTAAAGTTCAAGTAGAATGAAAAAATAGAAGCTTTCCTAAGAAGAGTTACAGAATTGAGGGCTTCACTTCTAGCCCTGGGAGAACTAGTCATAGATGATGCTCTCATTCCCATTGTTCTGAGAGCACTCCCCTCTTCTTACCACATTTTTGTCACAACACTAAACGTGTTAGATACGACAGTTAGTTTTGACAAATTGGTAAACTTACTGCAACAAGAGGAAGTAATGCACAATAAGGATGATGAAGAGGAGCAGGCACTTTCTTCACATCAAAAATGGAAAGGAAAAGGTAAAGGAAAACCTAATTCCTATCAAAAATCCCAAAATCAAAATCAGTATCAAGGGGATAGACAACAGAAGAAGCAATGTCCAATCTACAAAAGAGGACATAACCTACAAGATTGTTGGTATAATACTTACAAGAAAGGTTCATCAAGTAACTCTGGACCTCCACAACAATCTCATAAGGGAAATTCTAACTACAATCAAGGGCAAAAAAAGGGGAACTGGAAAAGAAGACCCCACCAACAAGGTAATATTGTTGAGCAACAAGAACAGTCAGACAATGAAGACTTCTTGTTCAACTTTCGTTCAATTGAACCATCCACGTCATCTAGTGATGTTTGGTATGTTGATTTGGGGGCCACTCGACACATGACCAGCCAAAGAGACTGGTTTATTTCAATGAGGGACATGCCATCAAAAAATCATGTTTCATTGGGAGATGATTCTACATATATAGTGAACCATCCACGTCATCTAATTATTTTGACCATCAATATTAGATGTACTCATTCCAAGGGTGTTCATAGTAGATCTCATTTTCCATAATTTCATTACAATAACAAGCTATTGATATTTTATAATGTCATTTAATTTAGAAAATATTTTCCAAATTTTATCATCCTTTCTTTTCAAAGAAGGATCATTTTAAGACCCCTCCCCACGAAAAATTATAATAGAATGGTTGGTGAATATCTGAAATGGACTTTCGAAATGATGGTGAGTCTCGAAAAATCAATTCATGGCAAAGGTGAATTTATAGGGATTTTTTTTAATGGTTTGATATAATTAGATGGGTGATGGATGGATGTCTTAGTGTGATCACACAGATCTCTGTTGGATGATGCGGTGCTAGTTTTTCGGTCGTCAACACAAATTGGACGTACGTCCTATTATGGTTAGGTTCCCATCACATGTGCATTGGATGAAATCCATTGTAGTGGATGGAAAATTTTGGAGACTCATATCTAACCTATATTGGAAATTGTCTTAGAAAGGGTAGATATTCATTGTTTTCTACGGTTAGACGGTCATCGTTTACATTTTGGATGGTTATTTTCTTTGACGTCCATGATATATAATTTTTGGTCAAATCCCCTTGGTCACCTAACCTAGTTGGACAATTGTCTCAATGAGGTTGGACAACTCGACTCAAGAAGTTAGACGAGTGGCTCTTGTCTCGACACTATTGACGGATTACGTTGGCCATCTATTTTGATTTTCTATGCTAGACAACTAGTAGTATTGGTCACATCTTGAAACTTAGATGGGAAATCTCGACACGAGTCCCTAAGCATGTGCATCAAACTTCACCACCAATCCTTTGTCACCACATGTCTAGTTTCGTGTGCACAGAAACCTATATATACCCATATGAGGTTCATTTCTTCACTTTTTTCACCACAAATCTATAACGCTCTAAGCTCTCTAATTTTCTCGTAGACCAACATGCACATAAACAATAGTACCTACAGTCTTTTTGTTTCCCCTCCCTCTCCTGTAACCACCTATGGACAAGCAACAATTTCCAAACCTTTCAACAATGGCTAGCACCACTATTACTCAAGCCACTCCCTCCAAATTCCAATAAAAAAATATCATGTGTCCTCAGATCAAAGCGCTTATAAAACTAAAAGACACATTGAAGGAATGGATGTAAAAACCACAATTTGTGGGGCTTGTCCACATGCCCCAATTCAAAATAGATACTTCTATCCTTTATTACCTACGACGTTTTACAACCGTAAAGATGCACATTTTTTCATTCCCCTAACAGATCATACCGTATATTTCACCATCAAGCCCACGATGTCCATCGGTTAACTAGGTTACCTTTCCAAAACCATTTTCTCATGAATGCAAGGTCAAGTGCTTACTAATGAAGGAAAAAAATTGGAGTCTCATTACAATGTACAGGTTTATAGTAAGTTCAATATTATTTTCAATTGTTTGTTTTCCTAATATTTCTTGACTGTCAAGAATCTAACATATCTTGTATCTTGTTGCAGTTGTTATTAATCATTCCAAAAGAGGCCTTGTTATAGGGCATTACAAACATATTCTTTCATGAAGTGATATCTCTATTTCAAGCTAGGATTGTGTTGCAAGGTAGATCCACGAATATTCCTCTTTGGGAAGTTCAATATATATTGCATACACTTGTAGGGCAGCAATTCGATTGGTGCACATATTTGTCCAATCGAATTAAAATAGATGTCAACAATTCCCTTGCCAATATGAATACAACCAATAAATCCAAGATTGTTTTCTCTTCTGCCAATTATCTACTTGCATTCTATCAAGAAGCTTTCCACCAATTGTAGAATGGATAAATTTTGACTGTAATTAATGAAAAAATGATTGGTATCTCACTTGAAGAACAACAGGTAACAATTAATTTTCACATTATATCGATTAATTATTTTTGAATGCAATACTAATAGTAATTTTATCTTTTGTAGAGAATAATTATGGCTGTAATATCTCATAACAAATATTTTACTCGAGTAAATCCCATTCACGAGGTCTATGATGATTCTCGATATGGATTCGATGGAATCAACCCTAATATGATTTCCTCGTCAAAAATACCTAGGGGGTCGATAGCTCCACCGCTCCTATCTTTATGCCATCACACTTCTCTACATGTATAAACATTTGTATTTACTATTTATAAGTAGTTTATAGTTGTAAATACATTTTTTCTTTCAAGAAAAAAAAAGGTAAATCAAAAGAAAGGTAATTAATCATGGCACGTTCACTAAGAAAAAATACTTTTGTAGCTAATTATTTGTCGAGGAAAATAGAAAACCTAAATATGAAGAAAGAGAAGAAGATAATAGTGACATGGTCCCGAGCATCTGATATTGTACCCGCAATGATTGGTCATACCATTGCTGTGCATAATGGAAAAGAACATTTACCCATATATATATAACAAATAAACAAGATATTTTTTCTATAAGCCATCCAATATTTTTATATTTATAAAAAAAAATTTCAAAAATTTCCGAGTTTGACGGTATAGATCAAACTCATTCTCAGTGTCAAGATTTAGTCATCACATCTCCAAGCATGCAAGGTATTGTATAATTAATAATATTTAGCATCTTTTGTTTACTTACAAATATTTAATTGATTAGTTTTCTAATACATTGTAGTTTGCTTCTTGTAGTGAATAGACCTTCATAGCATATCAAAAAGGGCCTCTAATATCACCGACGCGTATTAAAAAAACAACAAGAAAATTTATAGGAAAGAATATAAGGTTTCCTACAGACTCTATAGGAACAGTTTATCTAGTAACCTCATATTTTCCTAGTTTTTACTAGGTGGTGTCTTCAACATGACTGACACCCAGATTTTGAACCAGATCAAGCTCGACAACGAGTATTTGGGTTTTGATAGTGGTGACGTAGAGAAGGGTAGCTATTTTGACACACATAATATGATACAATCTACCCCACCTCCTCATCCATAAGCACATCAAGATGTACTAAAAATAATATACTCTCCTCCTCCAAGTAAAACTCCACTCACAAATGATCAGAAGACATGTTTTCCTTCAAAAATTTAATATCAGATAGTATGGGGGCCAAAATTCAAGAAGTTGTTATGTCTGATGTGGAATTAGTGCACACTTGGGAGAGAAGGGAAAATAATTGATCAAATAAATAAATACCTGATACCATAATCACACTCAAAGGCATTCATTGTTCACTGCCATAGAGAGCCAACCAACAAGGCTTGACATTTTGCTAAACAAAGCTCAGTCAAGCACAATTTTTTTATAATAATGATTATGATTTGGACATAATGTTAAATAGGTTGGATAATCTTAATGCGTAGATATTAGGCATACTATAATAAATGGGCTCGGAAAAAAAAACAATGTTTTAATTGCAAATGCAGAAAAAGAGAAAGTTGTGGTAGTTATCTTTTACACACAAAATCGTGATATTATGAGCATTACAATAAATTATTAAGACTTATCTAATAGACTACTAATACATTTTTATTTATGTTTTGCAGGAAAAATATGAAAATTTAAAGAAAGAAGTAGTTGTATTTGATGCACATTTGAAGAATGCCTCGAAAAATCTTGAATGCATTTACACAGTGAAGGAAAAAATTGTATTATTAAATAAACAAAATAATACATTGAAAAGGATAATCAAGGAGCATAAGATGGATCTAGAAATCTTATTGAAGGAAAAGACAAATGTTGATCCATCACTTTTGTCATCAAGAGATGTTGTAAGGGAGGAGAAAAATATTCTTCAAAATATCAATACTACAGCGTAGGATTTATAGGCATCATGGGTTATATCATGAGAGCACTATACAAACTGAGTAAACTCCACCTCTTGTGCAAGAAAAATATCAAGCTTCCCCTGTAACATAAAATTGAAAAAAGTTGTTAGTTTCACCATGTGACAGTGTGTTGTCACAATTCCGACACTAGTGTAGGAATTAAAATATAGTGGCCAGCCAATTTTTTTCTTTTTTATTCTGTGTGGCAGACATAAGGAAAACTATGATTCAGAATCATAGGCAGAAAAGAGGATTCCCTCATAATGTGTTCTTAT
This sequence comes from Taxus wallichiana var. yunnanensis, assembly GCA_018340775.1. Classification (NCBI taxonomy): domain Eukaryota; kingdom Viridiplantae; phylum Streptophyta; class Pinopsida; order Cupressales; family Taxaceae; genus Taxus; species Taxus wallichiana. The sequence goes on from CM031238.1 coordinate 290,783,003, forward strand.
ATGACAGAACTTTCTCGGAAGCTTTGAAAACCATTGATAACCCACCATTTTGCAATTGTATTAGCCAACAATGCTTTATGAAAAGATTCATGTCTTCATAAAGTAATCCACCTCTTGATAGAATGAATACAAGACTAATTTTGAATTGGAATTATATTTACTGTTGTATCGCATTTATTGAAAGTTTTCAACAATTTAATATACAAACTTGTAATTGGATTTCTGCTTACTGTGAATGGTTTTTATGTTACTATTTGGAGATGTAAACAATAAAGCATGGTTTAAGATGCTTAGCTTGTGTTTTTTTTTAAAAATATCCATTTCATGTAGATGTAAAACATTAATCAATAATCACATAGATGGATCCAAATAAATCAATATTTATTTCAATCATAAAACAAAATATAAAAAATGAATTTGTTACAAGTAAAAAACACAGTCTATTAAGACCATTTGATTATCATTAATGAATATGAAATATATCAATACATCAAATCATTTTCAATAATGTCACAAATGTATACAAGAAACTATACCTCAATCAATGAAACAATGCCCTGAGAAACAAGCTCATTTTTGTCCTGGAATTCAACTGAATTGGAAGCATGTTCGGTGGATTTTTTGGATCCCTCGATCAGTTAGAATGTTACCAACTCCTCTTCTTTCTACGAGTGAATTCCATAATGCAATTTCTCTCTCATAAGGAAAATTTTCCATAGAGTAACTGGATACATACAATCTTAGACAACTTTCTAAATTCCTATCCAATCTATTTTAGACTTTTGACTTTACAAAGGAAAATGCGCTAAATACCCTCTCATCTTTGATAGAACCCAGAATCATTATTTGAAAAAATTCATATAGCTAAATATACTCACTCAAATCCTCTCACAAAATACTACTTGAATAAATCTTCTTCCAAATTCTTCTAATGGAACCATTTTCATTTGGCTCATCTAGAAACCAAAATTTCTCTAGCATAGTGGTAGTAAAATCAATTGACTAAGAACTAAGTAATTTTTTCTCAGAAAACACCTTTGATATAAAATCTATTTATCTATTCGCACTTACGAAATGGTATGTTATACTAGTCATGCATTGATAAATAAAGTATTGATGGATGTTTGAAGTGTGCCTCCAACTGTATTCCAAAACTGTGGATTGACAACTCCCATTGCTTCAAGTAATTTATCCTTTTTGAATCTTTCACGGATCTCTGTAGATAAATATTGAGAAATATTTTTCAATTTATTTTGAGTTTCATATAATACTGTTTTAAATAAATTGCATGTCACTCTTACTTCTTCCATTTCATAACCATCCAAATCTACTATTTTATGAAAAGTATGAAGTGGTATCTCTTTCCCATGTGTTGTTATACAGAGATGATCATGTATATTGAATTTTAAGAATAAAATGGGATTCTTAAGGTCTATTAATGTATTCATATTTTCAAAAATAGGACCCTGAAAACTTCCATCTGATAAATATAAATTATCTAGACTCAAGCACACACGTTTTCTTAGTCTTATGAAGTCTTTTATGTAGATGCAACACTCTTGCACATGCTTCGTCAAAACATTTAGCTCCTTCAACATAGGAAAAATACCACATAGTGTGAGTAAAGTTTCAATGTCTCATTAGACGGTACAACAAATATTTAGATTTATCTACATCCCTACGGTATTTATACATAAAACCTATTAATGAAGGATATTCTTCAAATATTCTATAGGCAGGTTCATACATTGAAATCCATCTGTATCTACATCTTTGAAAATCCTTTTCCTATCTGTCAGTCCTAATTGTAAATTTCTAAAATTCTAAAAATATCTTTGGACTACTAGAATAATAAGCATGCAAATCATGGATCAGATCCTCCACTTTAGCAACATTTTCAAATGTGCTCACAATTTTGTAGGCCAGATTCATTATGTGAGCCATGCAATGAATTACAATCATATAGGGGGCAACATTTTTTTGTAGTCATACGCAGAGACCATTTTTGGCCCCTACATTACAGTTGCACCATCAGTTCCAACACAAACTAACTTTTTGTAATGGAAAAATCATCCATACCTACAATATCCTTCAGACTTGACACCACCAATTTGTAAATGTTTTCAGAATTGTAATTTTCACTCATTTTATGAACTACTAAGAGATGGGGAGTTCTTACTTCATTTGCAAATGTGTATACATGAATACAAACCCATGAAGTATTGTCCACTATTGTAACCTCATCAATTGAAAGGGAAATAAAATTGCATTTTGAATAGACTCTTTCAAATCCTCCTTTTCTACCAGAGAAAGACATTTTGCAATTTCCTAGCCACTGGTATTTGACCAATGTGATTGAGGAACATTCTATAAGCCAATAACCTGATACATAATTTTATTTTCTAAGAAATCTGAAATGGGTCTTCCCTTTTTCAATATATGGAATATAGTAGCAAATTGAATACTTTTGGCTTGCATTTCAGTCTCCATATCTTTTCTCAATTTTTCTACAATTGTGCCACCTTTTTCATTTAGATTTTTCAAACATTTTTGTTCTTTTTCATATTCTTCTACATATTTTACATGCAAGCAAAGTATTTTGCATTTTTCCATTTATGAGATCTTACTATGCTCCCATCCTTTTGTTTTTAGGAAATATAGATTTTCCCACAATGTTTTTCAATGGTGTCTAGTTTAAGTTGCATTGTGTGATCTTTCCTTGTTTCCAACTACATATTTTACATCGACATTGAGTTGGAACATCATTACCATTTTCAGATCCATGGGTTCAATAAAAGGATATTTGGCTACCCATTCGAACCTGAAATTCCTTCCTATTGTCTAGTTTGTCCTCTTTCTTATGATATATTTTTCTGTTCTTAAACTTCAACTTGTGCATCCGGTTTCTCGTGAGAATATATTGATCCTCATGTCTCCTTTTTTTTGAAAACAAACATTGGAGTAGAATCTTCCTCTGTTGGTGTTGAATGAGAATTTGATGAATCTTCTTCTAGTTTGATGTCATCAAGGGAACGAATGTTTTCATCAACATATAAAGGATCATCGACATCTAGAAATAGATTATTTTTTGAAGGTGTTTGATAAATGTCTGCATATAATTTTATAAAAGTGTTACAGAAATAGTATTAATTATTTATATTATTAATACCACTGAATAAACATAAAACAAGAGTGTAAAGAGTTTGAAAAGTAGTATGAAAAATATAATAATAAAATTCTATAAACTAGTAAATCAGTAAATAGTACATACCAATATTTTCAATAGATCTAGACACAACCTTTATTTTTTGTTAGTTTCAAAATAACCAACCAATTTCTTTGTACCATTTTTTGAATTGGTCATAACCTTCTTACCCTTTTTCCAGAATCTTTGGATATGTCACCAAACAGGGAAAAATGGGTCTAGGGTTTGAAAAATAAGTTGGATAGCCAAGGGAGATTGGAGTTGGATGGCTCACCTTTTGTCGGATTAGGGTAGGACAGCTAGTAGTTGGGCACTAAGTTAGATGAGTAGCAGTTGGATGGCTTGTTGTTGCGATCGAATGATGACTAGCAATTGACGACAAGAAGTTAGATGGCTACAAGATTGGATGGCTAGCAATTGGACGACATGCATATGGATGGTTAAAGATTAGACGTGATGAAATTGATGCCTTATTGGAAATTTTGCAATTACTCGGGTGGTTGGACAGATTACATTGTTACAATTAGAAGGATTACAATTTTAGTTGGATGGATTTGGGTTTGGTGACAAGACTAAAAGAGGTGGGATGGGTTGATTTTTGACTTCGGTAAAAAATATTGAAAAAAATTGGATGGTTGTATATGTATTATACAGAGAGATACCAAGGCAATATATGTAGTATATTGTAGTATAATTTGGTGAATATATGCACAGTTGATTCAAAACATTGGTGAATTACATGTATAAGTCCATTTATATGTGTAAATGTTAGGAAAATTGACCCATACTAAGGACTTATCGGCTGAAATTTCTCGCGAATTAGGTGGTAGTGATCGCTAAAAAATTTCCATTTGTAATTTCCAAAATCGAAATATTCGAGATTTTACGAAAAAATCGCCACTAAAATTTTCCCTGTTTTCAAATTATGTCCATTCATTTTTTCAACCAAAGGTGACAAAAAATTCTTCAATACTAATTAAAAACTTTTGTTTCCTACACATAATCCTAGGATTTGTTCTTCATGGAAATCCTTGTTTATTTTATGATTCATTATTATTTTCTTTGTTAGTTTCTTCTTTTTATATTTCCATTAAATTATCTTAATTGTTACTTGCATCTTTTGATTTTTCCATTGAATGATCTTCATTGTTACTTTCTTCATTTTATTTTTCCATTTAATTATATTCATTGTTAGATTATTCATTATGTGTGTTAGGGGATAGATTGACTTCCATGTTTTCAACAATATCAAAATTAAAATGTCAAAGTTCAAATGTGGACTTGCAACATAATTGTTTTGACATCAAGATTTGGATTTGGAATTTAAATTGTAAGAGAAAATTCATCAAAATTAATCATTGCATTCAATGATGTAGAGTTGATTTCAAAAATATCATTAGGGATAGAAAACATTTATGTATTCTCATGAACTTTTGCATTCGTTCTTTTTCTCTCATTTTCAGCTTCTTATTTTTAGGTGTTTTCCTTTTCAATTTCTTCCTCCTACTACTACTAGACCCATAACCCATGTTCGTTAATTAAATATTATACAAATATGAAATTTGTATTGTAATATAAAATCAATTAGAAAAAACAAAATAGATGCACTTAGAGTGGGGTTGGAATGTTCTAGAGAGAAAACTAAATAGAAGTAATCAAAAGTGGGGTTAGAATGTTAGAGACAAAACAAAAGAGATGTAATCAACAATAAAGAGAATATTGAAATATCTATTCACACTACATAATTTTGAAAGAAAATAGACCAAGGTTAGAATGCTAAAAACACATGAAAAATTATGTTGGTAATTGGTCTTTTATTGCATGAAATACATAATTCATACATGTTATAATGTATATGTGATAATTTCTATCATCTTCCCTAGGCGATATTTTGGGCTCAAATTTCTAATCCAAATCCATGGACCTATCATTTCTCTATGTGAAATTTTCAATATCGAATTTCAAATTCGAGCATGGAGGGAATTATGGATTGCATACACAAATTTAACCAAATCATGACTATGATGTATATTGAATTTTCCTCTTTTGGATAATACAAGTATTTTAAATTTTTGACAAATATAAGAATACTATAAATATTTGTAAATATGCCTTCATATGTTATTATATTTAAATAGAATAAATGTTCTGATTTTTAATGTAAATTTTGATTATTGCTTTTAAATTTAAAAACATTATACTATCACATACTAGACATAATTTTATACATATTTTAAAAATTAATTTTCAATTAATTTTGAGGTAGTTATGGGGGGAAAACACTCAACCATATTTTTATCAAACTCATGACCTATTTACTAGTAAAATTCATTCAAAAATATTTATAATAAAATACGCATAACATACTAGATAACCTTATCTAACTATTCACAAAAGGATTTTTTAAATGTAAAATGATGTTAAGAAGTGACAGTGAATAATCGATATCAACTATGTTTTATCTCGAAAAATGGAGCACTTTGAATTTTAGTAATTTATACCACCTATAATTCACCATTTTTAAAAAATCGAGATTTTAAAACCAGACTTGAAATGTAAAAATTTGTGTTTCTATACCTTGTTCAAATTTTGAGTGTAAATACCTCAAATAATCAATGAACGTATATGTATCTCAATTTTTATGAAAACATGTCCACTTAAGACTACCTTTCTTTAACCCATATTCATGTAATTACACTTTTCTAGATTAAACGTTTGTACCTAATGTTTGATGTGATCCTAGAGATTGCCTGGAAATAGGTCATTCCAATTATCATTCATAATTGTATCCACATGCATGGAAAATTTTTGGAATTGTTGAATATAATCCTTCATCGATCATTTCTCTTTACCGCAACTTTTTTAGTTTCTTGAATTAGTTCTCATTCACACTACTATTATATTGAATTTTTAAATCATTCGTAAAACTAACCATGTGACATTAATAGCCTTCTTATTCTTTTGAGTGTACAACCACCAGTGATACCAAGTGACTTTTTATGGTTATAGATATAAAGATTCCATAGTAACCTTCTTCTCAATTGGGATATAATATATATAAAATAAAGTCTCTTTTCATTTATCTAGTTGATTGGTTCCTTTCCATCAAAATTACACATGTCCACCTTTAGAAGTGGGGTTATATAACCCATAGTTAATTCTCATATTAGAGGAATGCAATATAGTATTTGAATCATAAGTTAGATGTTTATTAGATCCACCTTTAGTTAGCTGAGAGGATAACAAAACATTAATGTTTTTCAACACCTTATCTATATCTCCCAATTTTTTAAAAATATTATTCATCCCTCCTTTCAATACCTCCATCAAACAATATTTCTTATGACACAACAAGTTGAATTCTCCTTTCATGGTTTAAAAAATCTCCACCTTGGATCATATTTTTTCATCCACCAAAGAAGAAATAACATCTAAAATCCCCCCATTAAAATGCTTAGTCCACCTTCTCTTTGTTAGGATTTTTCCCTAGAGTGGTAGATCCTTTTCCTTGGTCTCTAAAAAATCTCCATGTCATGGTAATTAAGTGTTACATTTGTGATGATATTGATAGATATAAAAACATAAATAATGAACCCCACTTCAAATTCAATTATATTTTTGAGAATTTAAATAATTTAGATAAATTTCACAATTTGTAGCTTATGGAGAAAATTTGTGAAAGACTGTATAATGAATATAACTTCCAAAAAATAGAATCAAACTATCTTAATTTGGAGGGTTATTTCCTCTACTTATGTCAGAACTCTAGTAAAAATAATTGTAAAAAATGAAAATTATTGTGACATAATTCCCCAAAGTTAGGGTTTTGACCCAATTTTGGCTTAAATCTAAGCTCTAATACCACTTGTAAGGAAATTACTTAGGAATATGTGGATATAAAAAGTAATAGAACATAAAATAGCACCAAATATAGAGACAACATCACAATATGCAAGTAGAATGACTTAGCCACTTCAATGTGGAAACCTCCAAACTATATAAGTAAGACTCAAGTACTCAATATGATGCTCATCTACTAGTTATTTACTCATATATATACAATATTTATGTTATATAAACCACCTAGGCTGACCTAATGTTGTCATGCAAAATGACTATCCTAAAATTCAAAATTTTAAATCATGACAAATAAGCCACAGTCTAAAATTTTGCCTCCCGATCACACTGAAACCCCCTCCTGGCCAACCTATCTCCAGTGGTACCATCATCCTATCCATAAGTAAATTCCTAATTATTTTTTCAATCATGCCTCAAAGTGTGTAAAAAGTGTGATAAATTTAATGGATGAGTTTAGTAAAGTTCGGTGAAAGACAAGTCTTCCCGGAGGTCTAAAAGGCCAATTTTGGTCATTTTGAAGCTAGTATGAATCCTCAAGAAGATTTCATAAAATATATAAAACATGTGAAGGTGATGTTAGGGAGTTTTGAAAGTTTTGGAAGAAGTTTAGGAATATTTAGGAAATAATTTTTCATTTTTGGACAATGTATTCAACATCGGGTTTTCTAAGTGCAGAACAAACACTCTTATGGTGAGACATGAATTTTTTGATGATTAAAGGAGCTACATAAGGATTTATGAGGAAATAAAATATGAATTATAAATATACGGGAATTATCTCAAGGTAGGAAAATTATTTTTTCTCTAAACCTTGAAGGTGTCATGAAGCATTTCAAAATAGTGTAGTTGCCCCTCTCTCGGTTCCAGGACATAAAAATGGGAATACATTTGTAGTTTTAGGAAGAATAAAATCTTTAAAGTTGTTCTATTGATCTTATAATGTGTTTCTTAGTCAAAATAATATAATATTTGATCCCAAAACATTATCCTAAGCCTCTAAGGTGAAAAAGTGAGTTTTATGCCTATTTATGGACATCCTAAGCAAATTTAGCTTTCCATTCATATCCTAGTAGCTCTTTTTATACCATTTTGTCCCCTGTTTCCCCCTTGGGGATAAGGGGGACATAAGGAACACAAAATTTGTACCTCACCCACTCCCCCTAATCACACTTTAGACACCCATGTGTCCCAAGTGTCCCCATTATCCCTTTCCTCCTCACGGTACAAGGGGGAAAGAGGGGCACAAAAGTATGACCTCGGTCCCTCACCCTAGTCACGCTTTTGATTCCCTAGTGTCCCCATTTTCCCAAAGTAAAAATGGGATAATAAAGTGTGACCCATGCAAATATGAAGCCCTTAGACGCCATGTGACCTCACACATCTCCGCCAGTGCATTTTCCCAAAGCCTAGACTTCATTCTCATCCCCTCATCTCATTCACCTCTCCCCATGTGCTTCCACTTGTCATAATATTTCTTAAATTCACCCTTTTGTTTACATGATGTCCCTTATGTTCCCATTGCTCCATTTTCAAACTCCATTTTAACCTAGATTCAAAGGGTAGTTTAATAGGTTGAATTAAAATCATTTTAAAACTCATTTACACTCCTCACTCACCACACAATTAGCCATTTTTATGAAATTTATGTTGAAACACACTCAAGGACTCCTTTTTGTATAGAGTTGATGTCAAAATCCTTCCAAGCCTCCATAGCCATCAAAAATGAATACTTACACACAACTTTACAACCGAACTCCGATCACCGTGAAATTTTTCTATAATCTCCTCTCCATAACACCTTTGGAAATATTATGATAGAAAATTCATTTATTCCCAAGTTTTTTACAGCAGAAAATTGATATTTCAAGCCCTAGAACCCGATTTTTAATTTCTCAAAGATCCAACATAAGAAAATTCATGAAATTTGGAGTAGAAGGTTGGAAGATTTTGACATGGGGTTTCATTGCAATCCGACATTGGTATGAAAATTTTATAAAACTAACAAAGTTCTCGAACATGAGGTTTCAAACAAATATTAAGTTTCCCAAATTTATGAATTCTCATCATTTGAAATATCATTAAAAGGTAAGAAACATAAAAGGGTAATTCGGGAAACTTTCTAAAAATAGTAGTATTCAAGAAAAGGGGAATCTAAAAATAGAAAGTTTCTATAATTGGTAAATATTCACCAATTTTAATAATCTAGAAAAATTTCTAAAAATAGCAGTCCTGGATAGGACCTACTAAAAATATTAAGTCTTGGAATTGATCCCAAAAAGTAGTGTAGCTCTCATTTTTCTTATATGTTTACTTTTTTCATCATTACAAGGTTGGGAAGTTATTTTGTGGCCCAAAAAAATAAAGGAAATAATCAGCAGGATCTCAAAGCATTAGTTTTGAAGTGATCTCTATAAGGCACAACTTGATGCAAGAAGTTGGAATGATGAGAAAATACCACCATGAGTGATGCTAGCAATCATCTCAAGATCCCAAACAATGCATACCTCCCGAAATTGTTTCTAAACACTTAATCAATGCTTGGTGATGATCTTGGTGTAATTTAGAGGTCAAAAACATGTAATTCATCTTTAATTTCCATTTGCATAAGGATAAAATTGATCAAAAGGGTGTTTAGATGTTGTATGCATGTTTCAAATGACGAATAATGTGAAAACGTGAAGCATGAGGATCATGTAGGATAATGTGAACATCAATCAATTTGGAATCCAAAATCATGATGAGGTTGTATGAACAAACAAGCATCAATGATAAATGTGCATGCAAGGATTTGAAAGGGGAAAATTTTCATTAATCCATCTTATAGATCTGAAAAGGATAAGGGGCACAAATAGGGGGTTCTTTATAACCCCAAATTCCTACAATCATGACATCTTAAGTGGATATGGGGAGTTACATTCCCAGAATGGGAAGTAACTCCCATAAGATGCACTGACATGTAATGACATGTAAGTAATCTCATGATGACCCCTATGACACCTAAACCTATGACCTCACCTAAGTGAGATGACCTGCCACATGATGTGGAAAATGACTCACACCAAAAACACCCTTCATTGTAACTTAGGATGAGGTGGAAAGTTAGAAATGAGAAATGGGTCCCACACTAAATCCTAATGAGGCACCCATGCACAACAAGGATCTCAAGAAATGGAGGAAAACTTAGTGGGAAAAACATCCACTACAAGAGATAAAAACACTATCTAATCTAATAAAGATGCCACAAATGGGTCCTGAAAAACGAGGATCTTGATAAATTACCCATGTACAAAAGGGAAATCTCCCAGAAATAATAAGAAGAGAGAAGAAGAATGAGATGAGAGGAACGAAAAATATGTCATAGATAGATCTAAACTCCATAACTCTAAGAATTCTCTAAGAAGAGTGTAGATGACGAGATCCTCTATCTTTGGACTAAATAAGATCCACCCACACTAAAACATGTGTCTTCCCTTAGGAAGGACATAAATAGAGTACTAAAAGTCTTCCCACTCCACAAAGGAATCAAGGCATAATATGAATAAATTTGAGTTCGATCCATGGATATGCGACATAGGTATAGAAAATAAGTGCATGTCAAAAATCAAAGGTACTTTCATGCACGTAGAACTATCGAGTGTGAAGGAGGAACATTCACCGAAAGGATTCCCAAGTGAAGTGAAGGCAATGTAATAACCCCCAAAATAGAAAGAGGATCCACAAGTAATTGTTGACCATTTTTTACACTTGTGCAAAAATGGGCAACTCAAAACTTTGTTACAATGGATAGCATTGGTGAAGTATACCTAAGCTAGGGAGTTTCTTTAAGATATTGTTATTGTTGAATTAATTAATGATTACATGAAATTTGTAACTATGTGTGCTATTACAAAACATAACAGATCACATAGCCTATAATTTCATGTTATCTTCAGCAAAAGAACACAAGGCCCCAAAGGACAGCTTGTGTTGTCTTGATGAAGACACCAAATTGCAGAATAGATGAAGTGTTAGGTTTTGAAGCAGCAATCAAGACTGCAGATTATAGAAATCAGAGTTCATTACTGGATGTTACAAGTATTCTTTAATGTTCTTTCCTTCATGATTAAGACATTCAATTATATTATTGGGTTGTTTAGTTCATCATACAATCCATATCAAAAAGTAGAAATGCAGAAAGAAATACACAACTCAATTTCATAATTCAATGCTTTATTCATAAGGAATTTCAAATGTTCCCACACAAGCCATGGGATGTAACTGGAAAGTAAAGTACAACTACTAGAATAAGAGGTACACATGCATGAAAGAGAAAATAAAGGAGTATGAGTGAACCCATCATTTCCTTGAGGTTTTTCCTTCGGTTGATGCATCTTCATCTTCACTTATTCCCTCTTCATCTTCATTACTGAAAGTATTATACCTGAAAAGAAGAAAAGAGGAAGATTATCAGTTAAGAGCTCAAGGTTAATCCATATTCCTATACTGTCCTAATTCGTGCATATGGATCTCTTAACAACAAGAGATATAAATTACTTGAAGATCAAAACTACATACATGATTTGCTCACTCAGAAAGAAGGAGAAGGAAGAAAAGAAAACAATGGACATAAGTAGGCCAAAAGCCTAAATATTTTCTAACTATTTTCTCAAGTATGCAGGTATGGATTGCATAATCAAGAAGCAATAAAGAAGTCTGAATACCCATGCCAAAGGAGTGATACCCAAATTTGGGTTGTAATATTTCAAGCCAAAGATATATATATATATTTTATATATATACATGTGCATATACGGATTTTGGAAAAATAATTCATTCAAGAAGGACAGTTAAAAGTTCATATACAGATTTGTTGCAATACAGCTCAAAGGAACGAATAAAGTTACAGATCCTAGTTTTAATTGAAAGACCCATTAATGGGTACTAAAATCAGATAAAGGATCAAGAACTCACTGGTTAACATTGAAGCAGAGCAAACCCTCATCGAATTCAGAGCCAAAAGGAGAACCTAGAATGAGTTTCAACTCAAAGATCATTGTTGTTCCAGAAAATCACGTTAAAAATGCAAAGGAAAAATGAGTATCAATGTTTCAAAGATGAAATAGCAGAGACAAAGTAAAAGGGTGAGCTCAATACTGATCGAAATGAGCAATATATAGTCAGGAGATTACAAAACCAAAAGCATGAATCCACTACCATCTTGTTCAAAATAACGATGATACAAAAAGGAATGAGCTCACAAACCTCAATAATGGTGGCCATAGAATCTTCACAGAGCTTCACAGAACATAGATCATTTGAAGAAAAGCCAAACTCAAAGCAACACAACTGGTCAAATTGACCAAATCTTGTAGTATAAGCCAACCCAGAACTTGAAGTGATCAAAATGGTGGCCGTTAAATAACATATAGTTCCAAATCCAAGATCGATAGGATAGAACTATAGATGCAGATTAAAAGAGATTGAAATATCATCTCCAATGGCCATCATCCAGGGAAAAAATTTAGCAGAGTTCCTTTAGCTCAAATAGATATCAAGAATGAAAATATGAAAGACTTAAGGTTTCAAGTGTTTTATTCATCAAAACAAGTAACTTAGCTCATCGGTGAGTTGGAGATCAACAGCTACGAATCAAAAGTACATAGATTAATGCTCAAAATTGATCACCAAAATTGATGCAAACCTCAAACATTGACACACTAAAATGGTTATTCTTTTTCTGAACGTAGCATCTTTTCATCATTTTGTAAAAGTGTCAAATTGACCCATGAGTTCACGAAATCTAATTCGATGCGGCCTAGTGGGACCATTTTGTAAAAATTGCCACTTTTCTTTTTTTTTTTTTTTGTAAAATATTCAATTTTTTTCGAGGCCCAATGTAGAGGGGTAGTCCCTTTTGTGTTTTGAGGCATTTTGGCAAAGGGATTAAAGTCGTAAAATGACCTGCGACCCCACTCATGTCAAAGGAAAAATTCAAATGTTGAGCCCGCATCAAAAGAGTCAAAGGCGGATCATCGGAACTTTTTGAGAATTTGAGCCTTTTTGTAAAGTAGCAAAGTTTAAAAGTGCCTCGTGACCCCGCTGAAGACCAAACAAGGCCACGTATTCAATAAGTCAAAAGCATATCGTTGGGTCAATTTGAGATTTTGAGCCCTTTTTGAAAAAGGGAGAAAAGTGATAAAATTGCCCGCGACTCCACCCACGCCATCAAAATCCCAAGGTAGAAAGGCGGGCCATCGGAACTTTTTTGATTTTGAAACTTTGAACCTTTGTTTTAGAAAGAGAGGATAAAGTTGAACGCGACCCCGCTAGCATTAGATAAAGACATGTGTGGGGCCCAAATTAGAAGTGGAAGGGCGGGCCAAATGTTTAAAAATGCACAATCTCTATCAGAAACAGAAAAAAAAATTCCATGCCCATTTTCTATTTAAATCTATCCTACATGGACAACTCTTTTTTGAAATGATAAAAGATAGAGTTCTTTACAAAAACATTCAGTCGAGCTTGAACAATCAACAATGGCGGCCAGAGGGAAAATTTAGCAGAACTTTTCTAGCTCAAATGGAGCTCAACAATACAAATACCAAAAATGATTAAGTTTGCAATACTCTTGCACCTTAATTCGAGTCCCGAGTTCACCAAATTCAACCATGGTTAGAAAGTGCTAATATTATCACTACAAATGGATAAGGTCGCATGCCTTTAGCAAAAGGACAGATCAAGTAAGAAGACAGAATCTACATGCACAAGGAAGAAAACTTGCTCATCAAGCAAAACTTATTTTTAGCAAATTATCACTCATGCTTTTCTTTAAAATAGAACAATCGACTATAGTTGATTGAATTGTAACCAATGGTTGTTAATGCCTCTTTGTATTTGCATCTTCTATTTTTATTCCTTTATTTATTAATAGATGAAGGCTAAAAATAGGATGCATGGACAAGTACAATTCTATCCTATTTTTAAGAAGGGGGATTAATTTTAATATATATTGTGTGCTTTGGCAAAGCACGAGAGGAGGACTTTTAGATACGGGAGTGTCAAGTAGTTTTTGCCGCTTTTCCCTGTAAATGTGAAGTATTTTCTACCTTTCCAATTATTTGCAGTCTTGTGTATGTTTCCATTAATCTTGTGAGTTTGAATTCCCTAATTAATCATCTTACCTTGCTGCAAATTTAGTAAATTTTTCATGATATTAATGTGTATGTGTAACTTAGTAGCATTGTTGTGATTTTATACCTTGATACATCAAAGTGTTTACCCTTAATTATCTTCAGAAAACTGTTGGCTTATGCATCAAAAATCCTTTCCATATCAATTGTGCATGTACTCAGTCAAATATCTCATACAAATTTGGTGTATCACCTCAGTTTAAATCTTTTTATTGTCTTCTTTTACCATTAAACCTCGGAAAATAAGTTTAGGATACATCAATAAGGAACCAGCCTTGATATCAAGAATCACCTCAAAATAGGTATACCCACAGGACACTGAGGTGTTTCCATTGTATCTAAAAGAGAGAGAAATCAATTTTGCAATGTTAGAACACTTGCAGCCTATCTCTACAGTGGTGCACTTTCGAGAGATAACAGCTTTTGAACACCCGGTGAGACCATGAATCAAATTTACATGCAAGTTACAAATATTTACAACAGATCTATAGCAGATTTTACAGAGATAAAAGTTGCTTTCGAGACAACAAGCTACAGCAATCTATTTTAAAGATTTAAAGATCTATTTGGTGACTCTATCAGGCTGATTTCAAACCAATTTTACAGCATGTTCCATGCCTAAAGTGACTACAAGATCATCGGTAAGAGGAATTCCTCTTGACTTTGTTTCTTTACCTTTGAATTCTACAAGAAGGAGAAGAGTTGGTAATACTTTACCTTATAATAAACCTGGTTTTGATAACCCTCCTCCTAATATTCCTTCACCATGTATCAATTTTTCTATTCAAATCCCAGCTTTCAAATGGCTATTCAACCACCTAGGAATTTTGTGACCTTTACTAATGGTAGCCCATTAGTAATTCCAGTTTATCATGATATCCCTAATGCTTCCATGAAAAGTTTTCCATCATTCATTGGTGAAAAAGGTTACACCTACAGAGCACATTAAATATGTTACAACCTTATGTGCAGTTCATAATATCACTCATGAGGATGTAGCTTTGAGACTTTTAGCTACATCTCTTAAAGGACAAGCCTTGCAATGGTATAGAAATCTAGAGATTGGATGCATAAGAACTTGGGATGATTTAGGTGATAAATTTTTGAAACAATTTCAAGATAATTCAGATCATTTATCTCTCATAGAACAATTGTCTACCATTAAAAGAGCTCCCAATGAATTTATGTCTAGTTTCAACATCCATTTTGTCGAACTTGGGAAATAATTCTAGCAAGTGTAAAGCCTCAAGCTGATCACGCTTTTATTTATTATCTTAGGGAATTAAACAATGATATTTCAACTATGATTCAGTCTATGGGAGGAGATACACTCCTAACATCCTATGATATCACCATCCGAGCTGAAAATAGTCTTATTTAAGCCGTAAAATTAGCACCAAGGCCTTCAATGCCTTTTTGGCAGATTTAGCACCTATTCCTCAGCCTATCACAATTATAGAACCTGTTGTTGCAGCCCCATCAAATGATGTATTTAAAGCTTTATAGACTATGGGGAACAAGCTTACTTCAATTAAGAATAGGCTTGCATTACCCAAAAAGAGACCTTAGTAAGCTCCTTATCAGCAAAATCAGCTAAATCAACAAAATAGGCAACCTTACCAACATAATCAAAATTATAGGCAGCCTTATCAACAAAGACAATTTGACCCAAAGGCTCCTAGTTCATCTAATGCTTTAGTCCCAATTAATATGGCTACAGAAGAGTGGTGTCAACCTTGTAATCAATTCAGTCCGCAAGTTGCCCAAATGATTTTCTCGAACATAAGTCTTATTTCACAACCTCAATCTGAAGCATTATTCATGCCTCAAATGGAGGGTGGGTAGTAAGATACTCACCTTCAAAAGGCCCCCGAATAGAACTTAGTGGGCCAGTTCGGTGAAGCTGATTTCATTTCGATTACCACTAGGGCTCGGAAAAGGTCAGAGAGTAAAAACAACAGAGTAGGCCTATTCTACCTACTATCACTGATAAAACAACAACTATAAGCCCAAAACTAGCTAACAGTGCATCTGTTCTCAAAAAATAATAGGTGTTATAGCTGGTAAAGAATAGCAAAAACAGCTACAACCTGATCCAAGAAGGTTATTTATACCTCGATATCAAAAGCAATTGAAGCAAAATCAGTTTTTACTAAAGCCTATGCTAAAATAGTAGAATCTGTCTCTAAAATTGTTGCTTCTTTTAACATTGTTGATGTAATGAAAAAGCATAATGTTAACATCTCAATGTGGGATGCTCTAAGTATTCCAAGACAACAAGATTTACTTTCTCATGAACTAGCTAAGCTAGTAGATTTCTTCTAAAATAGTAGAAAAGGAAGTCCAGAAAGCAGACATGGTCCTTAGAACAATGGAACAAGACCGCATCAAAGAAGTTAAATGGATGGTTTAGAAAGTCTTAAATGCTCATAACATCAAGAAGCCACCACCATTTTATCTATCACTGATTATTGGAGAACATCTTGTTCATAATTATATGGTGGACAACGGTGCTAGTATCACAATTATGCCAAAAGCAACTACGGTAAAAATTAGACTGCAGATGAACCTAGACAAAAGAGTGTCCTATAGTTGGAAAGAACTAAAACTAATAAAGTTGGTGTCATCTAAGATCTAGAGGTAACATTGCATGTTTGCCCAAATGTTTCCATTCTGCAAGATATTACTGTTGTAGACTTACCTCCTTACTTTGTTATATGCTTATCTAGATATTTCACAACAAAAATAGGAGGTTATCTCTCTTCGATTGGTCTTTATTTTTAACTACTCATTATGGGACCAAGGTTACTATCAATTCGAACCATTTGCCGATTTCACATTGAGCCTCACGCTTCTAATGCAGTAGCTAATTATGCAACCTTAGACAAGTTTGATTTTGATAATATAGTTGATGTTTCAGCATTGGATAGTGTTTCTAACCTATTTATGGATGAAAAGACACATGAAGAACACGCTCATGACCCTTTCAAAGAAGTTGAAGAACATTTTTTTGGTGTGTATTGCTTACATGAAGAAAAAACACCAATTCCCTTGTTGTCCAAAACATAAAATGCAACGGAAGGGATTTGGAAGCTTCATTTCGATGGAGCTAAAAATGAGAAAGGACAAGGAGCAGGTTTGATGCTCACTTTCCCAACAAATGAAATTTATTTCTCAGCTTTGAGTCTCCAATTTTCATGCACTTACAACGTATCTAAATACAAAGCATTAATTCATGGCTTACTTTGGGCCAGAAAGAGAGGTATTAGCATGGTACATATTTTTGGTGATTCTAAGTTAGTTATCAATCAAGTAATAAATTTCAATTTTTGTAAGAATCCATTAATGAAGTCTTACAGATAGATTTTCAGACTTAATGGAAGATTTTGAAGCTATTAACATTCAATCCATTCCTAGAACAAAAATAAGCATATAGATAGACTTACCGCA
This sequence comes from Taxus wallichiana var. yunnanensis, assembly GCA_018340775.1. Taxonomy (NCBI): domain Eukaryota; kingdom Viridiplantae; phylum Streptophyta; class Pinopsida; order Cupressales; family Taxaceae; genus Taxus; species Taxus wallichiana. The sequence goes on from CM031238.1 coordinate 290,800,685, forward strand.
ATTGGTGCTAGTTTTGAAGTTCTAGAACAGATAGAGAATAGAAAAATTTAGCCTCATATAAAGCTAACTCATAGGCCTTCAATACACTGATAATGATTTAAATTGGTAGGTTTTTGAAAGTGATGATCAAATTTGTAGGTTTTTGTAGCAAGAAGCTGAATTCTCTGCAATAAATCAAGATAAATTATAGCACTTATATGGTGACCGATTGTAGAGTTAAAGAAAAATAAACCGCCCCGAGGTCTAGTCACATTAGAAGACATCTTCAACACCGATGATTAGTTAAGGAAGGTCAAGATTAAGATGTCAACACATGCTAATAACTATGACAAAATCTCAGGTTGATAAACGGAAAAATTTGTTTCTTGGAAAGGTATGTTCTTTAGCTGAAAAACATTCTTTTATTAATCTTTACAACAAATTTAAAGATATTTTTCTTGGAGATACCAAGACCTAAAAGTTTCGATCCCATTTTAGCACAACATACTATTGAATTACAGCCAAATTTCAAACTAGTGAGGAAAAATAGAGGTTTGTAAATCCAAAGATAGATCCTCTAATGAGGAAAGAGTTATCTAAGTTGATTGAATCAAGTATTATCTTTCCGCTTAAGCATTCAAGTTAGGTATCCAATCTTGTTCCCGTCAAGAAGAAAATGGAGAAATTAGAGTGAATTTTAGAGATGTAAATAAAGTTTCATTAAAATATCACTACCCCTTCAAAATATGGATAAGATTTTGAGAACAGTTCTGTTCGATAGACTATCTCTTTTAGATAGTTATAGTGGATACAATCATATTTTAGTTCGAGAAGAAGATAGGTACAAAATAACTTTTACCACCAAGTGGGGTACTTATGCTTACAAAAGAATGTCTTTTGGCCTTTCAAATGTTGGTGCAAAATTTCAACGTCCAATTGACATGGATTTTTACAGCCTTGTTAAATAAATGCATCCTTTTTATTTAGATGATGTTACTGTATTTTTGAAAAAAATTCAAATGAGCATCTAACACATCTAAGGTAGACTTTTCAGTTATGCAAGTAGTTTGGAATATCTTTGAATCCCAAAAATTCTATCTTTTTAGTACATCAAGGAAAATTACTTGGTCATATTGTTTCTAAGTAAGGTTTAGCAATTGATACTTTGAGAATCGAAGCCATATCACAGCTATCATTACCTCATCATAAGAAAGCATTATAGAGTTTTCTTGGAAAAATTAACTTTGTTAGAAGATTTGTTCTAGATTTTGTAGCATTGGTGAAACCATTGACAGCTTATGCAAAAGAAAAAGAAGACTTTCTCATGGACCAGTGAAGGGAGAGAAGGGTTTGAAGCAATCAAAGAAGCCATCTCTCAAGCTCCTACTCTTGCAAATCCAAATTTCAATAAAGATTTTACAATTTATGCACTTACAGGAGTTGAAACAATCTCATCCATATTAACTCAAGTTAATGATGAAAATATAGAGCAACCAATTGCTTTCTTTAGACAGAGCTTGCATGATTACAAAACAAGGTACACATTTCTTGAAAAACAAGTACTTTCAATAGTCAGAGGGCTAAAGAATTTTAAGTACATGCTTTCAAACAATAAAATTCATGTTCTTGTTTCTCATCCAAGTGTGAAATATTTATTGTTAAATAAAGAATTGAATGAGAAAAGAGCAGGTTGGATAACGAAAGTTATGGAATATGATGTTGATATCCGTGTTGCGAAGATAGTTCGAGGAAAAGACTTATGTGAGCACCTTATTGTTGATATGGAAAAACAACATGAACTAGAATCAGAAGATCCAAAATAGCATGCTGAAGTCAAGCATCAACAATCAGATGTCATGGTTCAGCCATAAAATCAGCAACCTGAACTTGCTCAAGAAGGTCTAAAAATCAAGATGGATGACTGATTTAGTTAGCTATTTTCAGCATAGCATCTATCCAGAAGGTATGGACAAGAATAAATGAAGGTATTTCAGATTACAAGTTATACCCTATGTTTTCATTGATAGTGTATTATTCAAAAGGGATATAAATGGAATATTGTTGCAATGTGTTGACTATGACAAAATTCAGAAATTATTATCAGAATTCCATGAAGGACCTATAAGAGGTCATTTTTTAGCATATACCATAGCCTTAAAAATTATGAAAGCTAGTTACTATTGGCCCAACATATTCAAGGACTATTTTGAATGGATCAAAAAGTGTAAGAAATGTGCTTTCTTTGTTGGAAAATAATGTTTAGCTTCACTACCCTTACAACCTATTTCAGTTGATCAACCTTTTATGCAGTGGGGTCTTGATTTTATTGGCATGATAAACTTGCCTTCGTCACAAGGACACAAATGGATTTTTACCGCTTCTGATTACTTTACATGATGGATCAAGCAATAGCCTTAAAAGATGCTAATGAAACTTTGATACTATCCTTTTATGAGGGTATAGTTTATAGATTTGGTGTTCCAAAGAACTATCATATCGAGATAATGCTTTAGCATTTCTCGGTCAAAGGTAATAGATTGAGATTTTAATCATGCAATTTATCTAAGTTCTTCATCTAAGTATCACCCACAAGGTAATGGGTTAGCTAAAAGTACTAATAAGAATATTTTAAGGATCATCGAAGAACACTCAAGGATAATGAGAGATTTTGGCATCTCGATGTTGAATTCAAGACTTTGGGCTAACAGAGTGACTCCTAAAAGATCAATTGGCAATTAACCATACAAGCTTGTTTACGGAAAAGAGAAACAAGAATTCCTATTTCAATTGAGGTACCCACATTACATTTATCGCATCAAATGGAGTTGCTTGAAAATGAACCATTTTAGGTTCGTTATGTAGAACTAATGGAATTACAAGAGCTAATAGATCAAGCTCATTTAAACATGGAAAAGAATCAGAAACAAATGAAGAAAACTTTTGATAAGAAAGCCAATTCAAAATCTTCAATGAAGGAGATATTATGTTGAAGTGGGATGCTGATCGTGCAAAGCCAGGAAGACACATGAAGTTTGATACAATCTGGAGTGGTCCTTACATGATTTCATCTTGCAAAGAACACAATGCTTTTTAGCTCTCGAAGCTGAATGGAGAGGAACTTCCCATTCCTATGAGTGGTATGTTTCTTAAACACTATTATTGAAAATCATACAGTGTCCATTTAGAGTAGGATTTCCCTTCAATAAGTGCATTCCCTACACATTGCAAATAAGTGCATTTGTGTATGTGATCTGGTTTACCAGATCCTTTCCCATTTTTAGTTCATTTTGGAATGGTTGGGCCTTTAGGAAGGCATATTTTGGTTACATGCTTTAGACTCCATGCCTAATGGATAAGAGCAAGGCATTGGTTTATAAGCTAGCAGAAGCTTTCCCCATAGGATTGCCAGAAATGTTGACAATTTTTGCACTTGTGTAAAAATGGGCAACTTGAAACTTTGTTACGATGGATAGCATTGGTGAAGTATACCTAAGCTAGGGGAGTTTCTTTCAGACAATATTGTTACTATTGAATTAATTAATGATTACATGAAATTTATAGCTATGTGTGTTATTACAAAACATAATAGATCACATAGTTTATAATTTCATGCTATCTTCAGTAAAAGAACACAAGGCCTCGAAGGACAGCTATGTTGTCTTGATGAAGACACCAAATTACAAAATAGATGAAGTGTTAGGTTTTGAAGCAGCAATCAAGACTACATATTACAGAAATCAGAGTTCATTACTAGATGTTATAGGTATTATTTAATGTTATTTCCTTCATGATTAAGACATTCAATTATATTATTGGGTGGTTTAGTTCATCATACAATCCATATCAGAAAGCAAAAATATAGAAAGAAATACACAACTCAATTTAACAATTCAATGCTTTATTCATAAGGAATTTCAAATGTTCCCACACAAGCCATGGGATGTAACTGGAAAGTAAAGTACAACTACTGGAATAAGAGGTACACATGCATGAAAGAGAAAATAAAGGAGTATGAGTGAACCCATCATTTCCTTGAGGTTTGTCCTTCGGTTGATGCATCTTCATCTTCATCTTATTCCCTCTTCATCCTCATCACTGGAAGTACTATACCTGAAAAGAAGAAAAGAGGAAGATTATCAGTTAAGAGCTCAGGGTTAATCCATATTCCTATATTTTCCTAATTCATGCATATGAATCTCTTAACAACAAGAGATATAAATTACTTGAAGATCAAAACTACATACATGATTTTCTCACTTAAAAAGAAGGAGAAAGAAGAAAAGAAAACCATGGACATAAGAGAGGCCAAAAATCCTAAATATTTTCTAACTATTTTCTCAAGTGTGCAAGTATGGATTGTATAATGAAGAACCAATAAAGAATTCTAAATACCCATGCCAAAGGATTGATACCCAAATATGGGTTGTAATAGAATACAATACACACACACACACACACACACACACACACACACACACACACACACACACACACACACATATATAGATTTTGGAAAAATAATTCATTCAGGTAGGACAATTAAAAGTTCATATACAAATTTGTTGCAATACAACTCAAAGGAACGAATAAAGTTACAGATCCTAGTTTTAATCGAAAGACCCATTAATGGGTACTAAAATCAGAGTAAGGATCAAGAACTCACTAGTTAAAATTGAAGAAGAGCAAACCCTCATCGAATTCGAGAGAAAAAGGAGAACCCAAAATGAGTTTCAACTCGTAGATCATTGATGTTCCATAAATCACGTTAAAAATGCAAAGGAAAAATGAGTATCAATGTTTCAAGATGAAATAGCAGAGACAAAGTAAAAGGGCAAGCTCAATACTTATCAAAATGAGCAATATACAATTAGGAGATTACAAAAAAAAACACGAAGCCGCTACCATCTTGTTCAAAATAACAATGATACAGAAAGGACTGATCTCACAAACCTTAACAATGGTCGTCATAGAATCTTCATAGAGCTTCATAGGACATGTAGACCATTTGAAGAAAATCTGAACTTAAAGCAACACAACTGGTCAAATCAACCAAATCTTGTAGTATAAGCCAACCCAGAACTCAAGTGATCAAAATGGTGGCCATTAAATAATAGATAGTTCCAAAGTTAAGCTTGACATGATAGAACTATAGATGTAAATTAAACGAGCTCGAAAGATCATCTCCAATGGTCGTCGTCCAGGGTAAAATTTGTAGATTTCCTTTAGCTCGAGATAGATCTCAAAATGAAAATATGAAAGACTTAGTTTTTCAAGTTTTTTATTCATCAAACCAAGTAACTTAACACGTCAGTGATTTGGAGATCAATAACTACAAATCAAAATTATAGAGATCAAGTGCTCAAAATTGATCTCCAAAATTGATGTAAACCCCAGCTTGACACATTAAAATGGTGGGTCTTTTGCGAACTTAGCATCTTTTCAACATTTTTTAAAAGTGTCAAATTGACCCACAGGCCCAATGAAATTTAATTGGATGTGGCACGGCGGGGCCATTTTACAAAACTTGCCACTTTTCTTTTTTTTGCAAAATATTCAAATTGGTCCAGAGGCCTAATGTAGAGGGGTGGTCCCTTTTGTGTTTTGAGGAATTTTAGGAAAGGGATTAAAGTCATAAAATGACCCATGTCCCCGCCCATGTCAAAGGGAAAAAGTCAAATGTTGAGCCCACATCAAAAGAGTCAAAGGTAGATCATCGAAGCTTTTTGAGAATTTGAGCCTTTTTGTAAATGAGAAAAGTTTAAAAGTGCCTCACGTGACCTCCCGCTAAAGACCGAACAAGGCCACATATTCAATAAGTAAAAATCGGAGCGTCCAGTCAATTTGAGATTTTGAGCCCTTTTTGAAAAAGGGAGAAAAGTGATAAAATTGCTCGTGACTTTTCCCACGCCATCAAAAGCCCAAGGCGGAAGGCGGGTCACGTAACTTTTTTATTTTTGAAACTCGAATCTTTGTTTTAGAAGGATAGGATAAATTTGAATGTGACCCCATGGCATCGATAAATACATGTGTGGGGCCTAAATTATAAGCGGAATGGTGGGCCAAATTTTTAAAAATGCACAATCTCTATCAGAAATGGAAAAAGAAATTTTCCAGGCCCATTTTCAGTTCAAATTTGTCCTATGTGGACAACTCTTTTTCGAAATGATGAAAGACAAATTTCTTTATAGAACCTTCATTTGAGCTTGAATAATCAACAATGGCAGCTACGGGAAAATTTAGCAGAACTTTTCTAGCTCAAATGGAGCTCAACAATGCAAATACCAAAAATGATTAAGTTTGCAATACTCTTGCACCTTAATTCAAGTCCTAAGTTCACTAGATTTAACCATAGTTAGAAAGTGCTAATATTATCACTACAAATGGATAAGGTCGCATACCTTTAGCAAAAGGATAGATCAGCAAGAAGACAGAATCTGCATGCACGAGGAAGAAAACTTGCTCATCAAGCAAAACTTATTTTTAGCAAATTATCACTCATGCTTTAATTAAAAATAGAACAGTCGACTATAGTTGACTGAGTTGTAACTCAATGGTCATTAATGCCTCTTTGTATTTGCATGTTCCATTTTTATACCTTTATTTATTAATAGATGAAGGATAAAAATAGGATGCATGGGTGAGTACAATTCTAGCCTATTTTTAGGAAGGGGGATTAATTTTTGCTATATATTGTGTGCTTTGGCAAAGCACAAGAGGAGGATTTTTAGATACATGAGTGTTGAAGCAATTTTTGTCGGTTTGCCTGTAAATGTGAAGTATTTTCTACCTTTCTAATTATTTGCAGTCTCGTGTATGTTTCATTAATCTTGTGAGTTTGAATTCCCTAATTAATCATCTTACCCTATTGCAAATTTAGTAATTTCTGCATGATATTAATGTGTATGTGTAACTTAGCAGTATTTTTGTGATTTTATCCCTCAATACATCAAAGTGTTTACCCTTAATTATCTTTAGAAAACTATTGGCTTGTGCATCAAAAATCCTTTCCATATCAATTGTGCATGTACTTAGTCAAATACCTCATACAAATTTGGTGTATCACCTCAGTTTAAATCTTTTTACAGTCTTCTTTTACCCTTAAACCTCAAAAAATCAATTTAGGATACATCAATAAGAAACTAACCTCATTCGAGACTCGCCTCAAAAGAGGTATACCCATCGACCCGAGGTGTTTCCAATGTATCTATGAAAGAGAGAGATTCATTTTGCAAGCTTAGAACACTCGCAACCATCTCTCTATAGGGTAAACTTTCGAGAGATAACATGAAGGTTGGATCAATTAAGATTCCCTAAAAAGGGGAAGTGATAAGAGTCCTAGAAGGGGCATTTCCAAGCAAAGGATACGAATAAATCATTTGAAACACCTAGAAAAGAATCAAGAAATTTTACTACATCACACGTAGGCACTATGAAAAGATGACAAAAGGTTTGTCAAATACTCTTCCTAAAAATAGGGCTCAACAAATAGAAGAGTGATGTCTAACAGGTATGATTCACCACATGAAGGTAGAGGAGTGGAAAGGGCCTTAGACACTAGAATTGGAAAGGAGGATGATGCAATGATGATATAATGCTGATAAAATTACTTCATGATGTCTCGATGAGATAAGAGGGGTGTTAACTTACTCGGAAAAGTGAGATACGGATGAGATTATTCCTCTGTAGTACTCTTGTCATTAGAACTAGAAGCACAATCCTCATCATCAAAAATGGAAGAAAGTGATTCTATGTTAGTGGAACTATCATCACATGAATAAGAAGAGGATACAATTATATCGTAAGGAGTAATAGCAGAGTATTTAAAGGGTCTCCAAAAAAGAACTAAAATATGTTCCAGATGGTTTGGGGAGGATCAGAGTTTACCACGTGAAAGAAGAGAAGTTTGGTGACATGAAACATTAAGTAACTAACAACATGGTCATATGTGTTGAGCTAGTCCTCAAGATGACTAGAATCAATGGGTGCAATAACTAGCCCAAGTAGAAAGTGTGTAAGACCTTCATAGGCAAAGCAACGTTCCATAGAAGCACACAATGATGTATAGTTCTCTCCCAAGAAAAAGTGGCAGAGGTTGTAAAGTAATCCTATAATGTTCGAGTCTTGAAATATCATCCTCCATAATGTGGAAGCGGAAGCAATAAGTGTAAGATGCACAAGAAGAGGGTGTGTAGATACAAGCTAGGTTGCAAGACATCGTAGTCACCAAGAATGTGTCTCATGGTGCAATACAACACCCGAGAATAGTAATAACCCCCATTTTTGTAGCACTTTATAAGTAGTGTGTGATTATAATAGGGTGTGTTCATGTGATGTTGGATAGTTGAACACTCACCTTACAATATGCGATGAGTAATGTAAGAGTAAAGGCCACAAAAATTCCTATTCGAAGGGAGAGAACGACACACAATCAAGCACAAAAGGGAAAAATAAAAACAAGGGTGTAACATTGCTTAGTGTGAGAGAAGGCGTCTCACATCACAAAAATAAGGCTCTCTTTCTAAAAGACTATGGCAGACACACTAACTAGTCACAGGGTGAAGTGGAGCACTACAACACAATGAGCTAAAAAGTCCCTGGAAAGCCCAATAACCCTATATAGAGAGCCCAAAAATAATACCCGCTTATAATAATAATGAATTTCATTATTTTCCCTTAATTTCCTAAATAATTTTTTTAAGATGTGAAAATAGCTAGAAAAATCCAAAAGGAGGGGTGAAAAGGAGTTCAACAGGCTTGGAGACAAGGAGAGCTCCATGGTAGCTTAGTAAGTTGTTCGGTGAGATAGAAAAGCTAATAGGTTTGCACGAGCTTAAAGGAACTCACCATGTTGATGGGCTCATTTTTCCGGGAAGATGGAGATGAAACTCGGTGAGTTGCAACGGAATAGTGGGGGAAATCTCCTTGTTAAGTTGGATGGGTAGTGCCACATGTGGGACATGTTGGGTCAATGCCAAATGGGTCATTGGGGCATGTGGTGGAAGACTGAATTTCTCACTAGGAGGATATGGGACAGATGCCCCTAGCTAAAATGGGGAGCTACATCGTAGGTCGCATGCAAGGTGGTGAGTTGACCATTTGAATTCCAAGTTGGACCTACAATACCTAGGGCGGTTCAAGCACCGAAGTGACCATGTTGGCATTCATGAGTGTTAAGTGTAGACCGCTAAGTCAAAGGGAGAGATGACAATTACACGAGATGCAAGAAAGGAAGAAATATCAAGTTTCATTGAGCGAAATGTCAAGTAATGGGTCTTCGAGATAAGTGTTCATATAATGTAATTGGGGTGAGTTCCACATATTTGACATTGGGCGGGCACGATCTAGAGCCTAAGCAAGATGTAACAACATGTGGATCAAAGTGAGGCAGGGGTACTTCACGTGTCACAAGGTCACTAAGGATTCCAGCGGGGGTTGGCACAAACAAAGTGAGCCAAGTGTGAGGGGTGCTTAAATTCTAAGGATGGGGGTAGTTGAAGCAAACTAGATGAGACACAATGTAACACGTAAGGTGGAATAGATTAGAAAATGAAATAATGGAAACATGGGAAAGGAATGAGTCTAGAAGGCCAAGGAACCCAATGTAGGGCCCAAGCATAGGATGGATCAGCAAATAAATACAGGGAAAGCACAAGTTTAGGGGAGCCAACAAATGGAGATGATTTTAAACCAAGTGGTCAAAGATCACTTAAAAACCCCATTACGCAAAGATCAACACACAGCCATACTCGGATGCGGACCAAGTTGGAGAAGGCTAGTTGGGGAAGAGAGGGTGAGCTAGGGGAGCCAGCTCAATTCCCATCTCGATAAGCTGGGGTCGAGCTAGGCTCTATATAAGATTTGACACCCATTAACAAAACTAAACACCAACACTAAAAATTGATGTGCAACCTCTAACCGAAACCGAGCATGTAATAAACCTCTAGAACACACATGCAAGGCCGAGAAAACCCAAGAGAACATGAACACTCGTGAACAATATTTAAACCCGAAATCAATGCAATTAGAGCACGTATGGAGTATCCATTATGATGGATGCACATAAAACCTAGAAATCATGAACAGAGAGAAAGAGAGAAGTGGTATATGGTGAGTAGTATGAATTCCACAACGTGCACTTTGATACCATGATAAAGAAATAAAAACAAAAGCATGAGGATCATGCGAGATAACATAAACATCAACTGAGTTGCACTCCAAAAGTGTTACAAGGTTGCATGAAGGAGCGAGTGTCAACCATAAACCTCTATGTAAGGATTCGAAAGAAGAAAAATCTCATTAATCCATCTCATAGATCTGAAAAGGATAAGGGGTACAAATAGGGGGTGTTGTGTAACCCCCAGTTCCTGTAATCATGACCTCTCAAGTGGAGAAGGGGAGTTATATTCCCGGAATGGGAAGTAACTCCCATATGACACACTGACATGTAATGACGTGTAAAGAATCTCATGATGACCCCTGTGATACCTATACCTATGACCTCACCTAAGTGAGATAACCTACCACGTGATGTGGAAAATGACTCACACCAACATCCACATAGGTGACATCTTGGTCAAGGAATTGAATGGTGAATTAAAAGAGGGTATCATCACATTCAAAACTAAAGTGGGAATCTCTTGGAGAAAGTCAAGGGTCCTCATATCCCGAATCTTCTCAAATCTCTCTAAGAAGTAATTCAAGTGAACTAATCAAGATATTAAGGAACTTAAAAACCATCATGCGTGAACAATCAAGAAATCATAATTTTCCCATGTGAAGCATATGAGCAAGATGGTACGTAAGTCTCCCAAATTGGATTTCATTCAAGTACTATGGATTCGAGAAGGGTAAATGGGTACTCCACATGTGAAGCACAATATATGCAAGAATGATAAACCATTTAAATTTTATTTTATATCACTCACTTGGTAGTGTTATTAAACCCTCATTCAACACTTGGTAATGTGATCACCTCGTAAGAAGAGATATTACAACCAAAACACACTTCAAGATACAACCGAGGGGTTGTTGGGCAAGAATATTTGAAAAAGGGGGATGAAAAGAGGGAATGGAGAGGTTCCCTATTCTAAGAAGCCTCATAATGATGTTAGAATCATTAAACATCATGGAAAACCTCTTGAGCCATGTGAGATATATTTATCTCTTCCCCATTCTTCACGGGCATTCAAGTATGTCTTTCTCAATGGTGGAATCTTCCTAAAATGAGAAAATTGTTATCCCTCAATAGCCTCTTAAAATAATTCCTCCGACTAACATCATGTCTACTCCGTAAGATCCATTCCCATAGATTCAAGAGTTACTCATGAAAGAACCAATAAATACACAACAAACTACAATTCTTGAATTTGGGGACATCACAAAGATCTTGAAGGCCAAATGAGGTAAGAAGGAACATGTAAATTCTCTCTTTTTTAAAGGACTTTCTAGTAATCGCATGTAGAGGTTTCCCATCTAAAATTTGTAAATCATGTAGAGGGAAATGATGCATGAGGACTATGATTTGACGAGCATCTCTTTGGGTAGAGCTACATGCTAAGGTTATGCTCATTTATTCAAGGAATTTATTTCAGGCAAGATGCTCACTCAAAACCAAGAATGTAAACAAACAATTGAGAAATTAGAGGAGCATGTGAGAACTCTCACTGCCTACATTCAACCTTTCTTGGAGCTCAATATAGTGCCTCCTCCTCCTGTGGAAGATATTTCTCCGATCGTAGTTTTGACCCCGAGATGATCAAGAAGGCATAAGGGCATATAATACAAGGGAAAACTAGTGACAAATGAATTGAGAATATTCTCGAGAAAGGAAAGGAATTTCTCCTAGAGGTTCTCTCTCTATTAAAATATTTTCTTTCCACTATTTCAAAACTAAAGAAAATAATGAAGGATATTGAAAATAAAAGACCCATTGGGTTGAGGTGTCCCCACTTGTGTCTAATATGAGTTACATTGACTCCCACACTCTCATGACTAATAATGTGTTCACATACGTTGTTGAGAACTTGTCCCCAATTTGAAACCACATGCTATGAATTCTAGATATGACATGATAAAACATGTAATCTCCGAACTTGACTCTAGTGAAAAAATGCCTTCAAGATTTTGAATGATGTCAGTAACTGTGTTCAGAAACTTGGATCCCTTCCACTCACTAATAATTCATCATCTGAATAACTCCTTGGTTCTTTCCAAAAGCTAGTTAAGAAATAGGAATGTGATCCTCTCTCCTTCAATGAGAATACTTTAGAATCCCTTTCCAACATTAGAGGCTCTATTTCCAACATTGCAAGAGACCACAAGGAATGGTTTAATCAATGCAAGGCTATTAATGATGTTCTCAAGACATGGATCAAAGTGTTGAGCTACATCTGTATTCTAGAAGAAGAAAAGGTGGCACCTACGGAAGTCTGATTCAATAGATAATTCAAAGAACGAGAGGTCATTTTGGGAATTCTTCCTCAAGGATCATGAATGGCTAGTTATTCATTAGCATAAGCTTCATCTTCATCAAATTATTCAACCCTTCTCTCCCTATATATCCGCTTCTTCTCTCTTTGTATTCTAATTTTCCATTAAGAATGTACTTTTTTCTATTTCATCTTATTCACTTAAGTGACCTCCAACATTAACATTGTAAGAGTCCTTTTTCACTAATAAGGAAAATACTCATTTTGCTCCCTAGGAATATGAAAGGTCACAAGTGATGGGGATAGGTGAAAATTCATGTGGGGGTAGATGAAAGGACATTTTGTAATGCTATAAATTTGAATAGCTTCTCCATTTCAAAGGGGTTGGAAATTTTTGATTGATTGTATGTTTTTGAGATTTACCACTACTAAATCAAGCAATAAAGGTTGCATTTACTCTTTTATGTATCTATGTTCTCTCTCTCTCTCTCTCTCTCTCTCTCTCTCTCTCTCTCTCTCTCTCTCTCTCTCTCTCTCTCTCTCTCTCTCTCTCTCTCTCTCTCTCTCTCTCTCTCTCTATTTCCAACTTTTAAACATGATGATCTTGTAAAACTAAGAAATATTTCAAGTGCCTTTGATAAATGAATCAATAGAATTTTATGTCTATGATTTTTTAGTCTTATCATTGTTAGCATGTTTTTTCTTCTAATTGAATGTGGACCTAATTTGGTTATTGTATGTGAATTTTGTAAGCCTACTCACAACAAGTAACCCTCTCTCTCCTTATTTTCCCAACTCTCCTTTACCTCTCTTCACTACAAATTCCTCCCTTGTACCTTGTACAAGAGATTTGTCACAGGTTTAGTGGCGTATTCATGTGTAATCCCAAGACTAATGGCCACCCATAATTTTTATTTAGTTTATATTCAATAATGGGAGCCTCCCCATACACAAGAAGGGGGATTAGCCCCATGACCGTTGGTGGAAACCAATAATTTTCAACACAACAAATTATTTCACCAAAAAAATTGGCAACTCTACTAGGGAGAGATCTTCCCTTATACACCCTTAAACATCTCTAGAAAATACTAAAAATATATATTCCAAAAACAAAATAAATCAAATATGGAAATCAGATTTTGAAGGTGACTCTATCAAGGAATGAATCCATGTTACATTTTTTTCCCACATCATGATGATGAAGTTTCAAAATTGGTGTTTGGCACCAAAAAGTGACAACAACCATGAAGAAGAAGACAACCATCAAGATATCAAATTTTTTTATCATCCATCATTTTGGACTAGCTATTACAAAAGTATAGATTATGGCACAACGAAGAGATATCTTACTTCAAATAAAAATTATAACCAAAAAAGGAAAGAAGGTTAGTAACATTTCTATAAAATTTATGAAAATAATTTCTAGAATAGAGAAAATTGATGCATCTGAAGATCCTACCATCAAATCCTTATGGCTTAAATTCCAAAGTGGAATACTTCTAGAGGAAATAAAATGGGAATTACACTAATTGATGATTGAGAATCTAAGAGCCTAATGAGAAAGATACATAAGAGATGTAATTTTTTTAAAAGCATGAAGATGAAGAATATCTTAAAGGTATTGTTTTGAACTTAACACATCTAACAGAGAAACTCAAAGATTTTTCTTTTTTCTCTCTTCATTTGGATGATTTTTTTGGCTATGGACATTAAGAAATGACAACCTTTAAAATAGATTTTGTGCAAATAATTTTGAGTATTGAAAAATTAATTAAAGATCCTCAAACCGATCTTGAAATTATAAATTATGTTATGGCTATGCAAGAAAGGTATGAACCACTTGAATCACTCCTTAAGGAGGAGGATAAATTGTCTAGATATGGACTCTTTTTTTAATCTCAAGATTATGAAGTGTTACTTAAAAATATTCTTGAGTGATTCCCATAATTTTCCTCTTTTTAGCCTTCTACGAAATTTAACTTACCGCTTGGAGGATAATGAAGAAAGCATGGAATTTGGACCTCCATTCATAACTTCATTTTAGCTTGAGGCACAACCATTTGGAGGGATGTGCAGGAGAGATGAGGATTCTGTCCCATAATGGATGATCCGGTGTTTGTTTAGGATTTCATCAATCACGAAAATGTTCAAGATTTGAACCCTCCTTCCCCACACAAGTTCTTCAGAGGATTACTTTGACATAATTATTGATGGTTTTCATTCTTAATTTGAATCTTCAATTGATGAAAAACAACCCTATTATGAAATGAATAAAATTGAAGAATCCAATTTCCTTCTCGGTAAAATCATGGATGGATGGGTAACACATTCTCTTTGACGAGATGGTTTCCTTTCCATCCCCAAAATAGTGTGACATCGATCATAATTGTGATTTGTGGGTCTGTACTTCTCCTTGTGAAGAAGAGGAATCTCTAGGAGAGGTTCATGATGGAGTAAATGATTATTCTCATGTTGTAGCCCCAACATTGTGTTCTTCCTCCTTTTTTGAGGATGATGTGATGAATCTTGAATTGAAAGGTGTTCCCTTTCTATTCAAAGCATGGATCTTTTCTCTCTGTTTGAAAATAATGAAGATCATACATGCCTTGATTTGAAATAAATCATCCCCAAGTGATAAGAAATGTAGATCATGAGAAATAAGATTCTTCAAATGAGTCCTGCCATATGAAGATCAGATTTCAAATCAGCTCCCTAAGGCCCAATATGAAGATTCTTTGAATTAACGAGAAAGTGAGTATGCGGTAGCTTTGAAGAAAGAATCCATCTGAGATGTTTGAATATTGTAGAAGGAATTAAACTCCTCAACTTTGTCTTGAGATCCTGACCTATGCCATGAAAATGAAATACAAGTATGAGTTAAGTTTTGTTTCTCCTTTTGATTCACAAATGCTTAATAATGAGATGGAACAAATAGGTAATTTCAATTTTCTATTTGAATCCTTGGTGGATCAAAATTAATGTGAAATTAAATCTTCCTTTTTCTCATTCTGTGAAGAAGGATGTATTTGTGGTTAAAGAAAGGTGAAATAAATTCTTGAATCTCTTATAGGAACCTTCATTCATGAGGATAGTACTTCCGCCACACAAAATGATATCGAGGCCAATATTAAGTTAGTATGGATAGAAAGTAATTGTTTGGAACAATAAAGTGAGGTACTATAGAAAGCTTTTGAATGGGGAAAGAATCAACTAGTACTCGTCCACTTTCGGACTCCCGTTGTCTGTAGAAATGGTTCCATGTTTCAACCTTTACTCAAAGATGATGAATAATTTCATGAAAATGTCAAAGCCCCCATTTTTGAAAAATGGAGTAATGGTTTCTCATGGTCACGAGGCAATAGGATGAGATTACAAAAGACAAAACTTCCAAGAAATTACGAAAGTGATCATTGGATGCAAGGGTGTTTTCTATACGATCATTATAAAGATGAAAACTTGGTCTCTCACATTCTTCTCAAACCATGTGGAGCCATCATTATAACATTGCATGATCAAATGATTATCTTCAAGATTTTAAAATGGTTTGAATTCATCCCATTGTGCCATGATGGTACATACTATTATCCATTTTTACCCCCTTAGTAAAAATGGATGAGTGGAGAAAACTAATCATGGGCAGTTGATAGAGCTTCATGGTTGAGTCTAGGGTTTTGAGGTAAGTTTTCATAATTTTGGGGACTTGGGGTCATTTCATGCATTTCCCTTCTTCTAGAGGCAAAGGAGTTCATTTCTTAGCAAAATTTGAGAAAAATGAGTAAAATTGGGAAAATGTGGCTTTGGGGCACTCTACTTCATTTTTCTAACCCCTCAATACAAGAAAATTCTAAGGAGTTAGCGAAAAAAGAAAATTGAGGAAAACTCCGCAAAACAAAAGCCACGCAAAAGGCAAAATCCATAGAAAAATCCATGGAAATAGTAGGATAATGCCATAGAAAATTCTGAAAATCAAAATGCCGTAGACAAAGTTTACAAAAAATCTACGAAGCCGTAGAAAAGTCTACGGAAAAAGCTGTAGAACCAAAGTCCACAAAAAAGTGCCACGGTAATCCATGGAAAGCCACAGAAAATCCCACCAAAAATACGTAGAACAAAGTTTGTGGAAAGTTCCACAAAAAATCAAGAACAAATTCCATGGAAAAAGCCACAAAAAAATCCGCGAATGTTGTAGAAAAACTAGAAAATCCACAAAACAAAGGAAAACGACAATTTTTCGCGTAAAACTTTGAATGGGCATAAATTTTGATCCAATGCTTGAAATTTGACAAACTTTATATCATTGGAAAGGTCTCAACACCCTCTATGTAATGGGAATCATATTTCTCAATTTTAATAAGAGTAGGTGGGTGAAAATAAAAGGAACAACTCCTTCTCTAAAGAATTAAATACTCATTGTGCCATAAATAGCAAGAAATCTCTAGCAAACCCAAAATAGCTACTCACACTTAGATGATCATAACTTTTGCAATTCTAAATAGATTTTCACAAAGTTGGTCTCATTGGAATTGTGACCCAAATCCCAATGTACATCAATTAAGAAATTTGTAAATTGATAAAGTTTTAGTGATGATTTTAAGGAAAATGTGTCAGGCTCATAACAATGTTTTAATTTGTAGTTGGGATGCATTTAATGAGGCATGGTCGTCATTATATTTTCTACATTACATGGGATAGCATGCGGAGCCTTTTACAAGAAACATACCATCAATTGCACTCATTTATGACAACTTTCAAGTGGTTGAAAAGACAAATTCAAGATTGTAGTTCTCTCTCCTTTTCATTCTATAAATTGTAATGTTGGGCTAATTTGTAAAATAGTTGGTCATTTTCTCTCCTACCCCCTCTCTCTTTATTCCCTACGGGTTGATATGGATTTAAAGCCTCTTCTCTTTTCTTTGTAGTGGAATTTTATTTCCTCTTTCCCACTAATGATATACTTGTGTGAGATCATGGAGCAATAAAATTTGTTTCGTGATGCATTTTGTCCATCATTTACTTATTTTATTGTCTCTTCTTGCACTCACCATTACAAGGTATATAGTGCATATATAACTCTTGACATCTATTATAGGTTTTGGGAGTTTTTTTAATAGGGTTGAAATTTTTTCTATGTGAATATCATCCTTTGGTTTGTGATTCATCTTATCCATCCTTTCCATTGCTCACCTCTCTCCACTTCAGGAAGTTGAGATTGTGATCAACAACCTCCTTTTCTGGTGTATCACCATTGTTAGTGTAGATTTTATTTTTCATGAACTCTCTCTCCCTAGTCCCTTTGAAGTTAGATTAGGATTATTTAGTTTACTAGCCTACCATTAGGAGTAGATTGTGGCGGGTAGCTAGGATTAGAAACCAACCTTCTCTAGAGGATCATCTCAAGCCCACAAGTCACACAACTTGAGAGATGGTCCAATGTTACCCAAAAACACTAGTTTCTCATTCACATAGGCATGAAAAATTGGAGGGTATTGTTTTTTGGTTATAATAGTTTTGGCACACTCGGTGGGACAGGTTTGAAGCACCTTACCACTTTACTTCATCAAGTTTGATGTGTTCTTGGTGAAGATTTCAGCCTTTGAGGCACTTGCAAGCACATCTAGTGACTCCATCTAATCAACAAACCCATTCTCTAATTTGCAAACCTTCCTTCCATCCATTTCCACCCATTCTTTTTTCCACATCTTTCATTTTCTTCCATTCCATGAATTTTTACGATTATGACTTCATTCCCATCTTGAATTCACACTTGCAATAGTGCCATTCATAAATCCTCCACATTCACAAAGACATATTCTAAGGGTACTATTAACCACCTCCAAATTCATGAACAATGAAGATAAACATTATGCGCATACCCATATGAGCAGGATGTCAAAACCAGTTTGGTCATGAAAGTTTATCGAGAAGGGGTATACAAATTTAGAGGCTACCATTCACTTAGAGATTTTGAGCTATAGCTAAAGATTGAGAAATGTGAGGCTAGCATGGTTTAATCTAGGATACACATCTGAAGAAAACATTCAAGATTGGAGTCACGGTCCCTAGTCCATGGGAAGGCCCTTTTCAAGCTATTTCATCCCGTAAGAGAAACTTGGCTACCCGATTCGAGATGTTGCCCCAACTAGAAGAATGGATTAAGGACATTGAATATTTTGTAGATTGATGGGAAAATTCAGCATTTCCATCTTATGGTTCTTTCCCCATTCCCAAGCTTTCATCTCAACCGTAAGTTCAAGTCTCAAGTTTCCCACCTATTTCTCACATTATGAAATTTTTCTCCATCTCCTAGTCTTCATCCCATCTCAACAAACTTCTTTCATTTTCTTTCCAAATCCAAGTCCCCTCCACAAGAGCCAAAAGCAATACCTTCCCTCCACCACAAATAAAGAAACAACTAGTGGAGACCCCACCCACCACTCCTCCTACTTTCCCAAGCCCATGTTAGGAAGAGACTCAAAAATCTAGTCAAGGGGAGCAGCAAGAAGAAGAGCCAAGAAAAGAAGAAATGATTAGAATCTTGGTGAGCTTGGCTCTTAGATTCAGAATTGAAAATATTCCCTTGTTGGTTAAGCCTATGGAGGAGGTCAAAGTTGAAGAGTCTAGTGGTGGCTAAGGCTGATTTTGTAGTAATAGTAGAACAAGATGACCAACAATCAATTTTCTCTAAATGCAGTGCCCATGTTGGCACTTTATTTGAAGATAATGTTGATCTAATTCAAGCTACACAATCAGTCCAAGGAGGAGGAAGAACTACTCTCTAATCCAAAATAGGAGTGCATTCTCGTTGTGGAGGAGAACCATATAGTTCTAGAGGCTTCAAACATAAAGAAGGCCATAAAAGAACCTTCATTTCTTCCTCCCACTACATCCCCTTCGATATCTAATGTCAAATAAGAGTTTGAGATTTCAAAATTCATGTTCGAGGATGAGGGGAATCATGGTGAGAAAGTTTTAGATCAGGAGGAAACTATGGAGGAGGTCGAGCACATGCAACAGAAAGTAAGGAGGCAGATTATTTATCTGATTTAGAGGACTACTTTGATGAAGAGGATCGCGTAGAGATTACCACCTTCACTTTGTGTCATCATTAATTCTCAAACATCAAGAACCTTTCCATGGGTGAAAGAATTCAATTACAACAGCCTACACTTCTCAACAACCTCTCAAACCAAGGAGTTCGAGGATCCAATCTTCCATGTTCTTCTCAGAAGGAGGAAGGAAATAGTGATGACACCATTTCCACACCAGTCATCAAGGAAGAGGATAAGTTTTTATAGATGTGCAATGCAAAAGAAAAAATCAAGCATGCAAACAACACTTTTTTAAGAAATTCCAGAAGACTCCATTTTTGGAGAGTTGAATTTTAGAGCAAAGGGCACATCTATCAGATCAATGTGTGCCCAATCAAATACTTGGCTTCATTAGATCTAAAATAGGAGTTACCAAAAATCAGTCATGCTTACTTTAGGGCATAAGGATAAGTTTTAAAGTACCAAGGATCACCATCAATGCCTCTTCAATCCAAATGCATATCAACTAAAAGAGGTATTTGTCTTGTTTTAGGTTGATACCTTTGATGATTTGGGTGGAGGATCGAACTCTTGTAAATTTTTCACTCATAATAACAATCCATGTTCAGCACCAAATCATATACATGGCTACTATTTTGAGAAAGAGAAGTTACTTCTCCCTGTTAGTTAGGATCTATTTGAGTTCCCTTTGCTTTCAGTTAGCATAGAGTAGGTAGGTTTATTTTCACACACTCTTCATATCCAACTTGGGTTGTGTGTTTTTTTTGATTTTGGTACATAGTGTGTGTGGTGGTGTTTTTTTGTTCATGCATAGTCCATTGGAGGTAGCATTTGGTGAGATCAAATCTAGTTCCAGTAATCTTTTCAAGTGGCTTAAGGACCAGATTTCATAGATTTTCAATCAGATTTGTGTTTATCAGGGATGACTTTATTCCCAATGGATGATTCAAGGCCACTAATCAAATCATCTAGCATGTAGATGTCCCCATGAGTCACCAAATTTTTATCCATTTTTACCCACTTGGTAAAAATGGACAACTGGAGAAAAATAAACTTGGGCAATTGATAGAGCTTCATGGTTGAGTCTAGGGTTTTCAGGTAAGTTTTCATAATTTTGGAGCACTTACAATAATTTTGGAGACTTAGGGGTAATTTTGTGCATTTCCCTTCTTTTAGAGGAAAAGGAGTTCATTTCTTAGCCAAATTTGAGAAAAATGAGTAAAATTGGGAAAATGTGGCTTTGGGCACTCTACTTCATTTTTTCTAACTCCCCAATCAAAGAAAATTCTAAGGAGTTAACAAAAAAATTGAGAAAAGTCCACAAAACAAAATCCATAAAAATCCACAAAAATATCCATGGAAACCATAAAGAATGTCATGGAAAATCTCATAATTGAAAAAGTGTCGTATGTAGAAAAGGCAAAGTCCATAGAAAAATCCATAAAATCCGTAGAAAAGCCATAGAACCAAAGTCCGCAATACAAAGTGCCACAAATCTGCAGAAAAAGTCTAAGGAAAAAGTCACAAAAAGGCCACAAAATCAAATTCATTGCAAAAATCCATGGAAATTCGTAGAAAACCAAATCCACGGAATGTTGCAGAAAACTGGAAAATCCATGGAACAAAGGAAAATGATAGTTTTTCGCGTGAAACTTCAAATGGGCATAACTTTTGATCTAGTGCTCAAAATTTGGAAAATTTTATATCATTAGAAAGGTCTCAACGCCCTCTATGCAATGGGAATCATATTTCTCAATTTTAATGAGGTATATGGGTGAAAATAAAATGAACATCTCCAGCTCTAAGGAATTAAATACTCAATGCCATAAATGGCAAGAAATCTCTGGCAAACCCAAAATAGCTTGCTCACACTCAGAAGATCATAATTTTTACAATTCTCAACTGGATTTTAACAAAATTGGTCTCACTGGAATCATGACACTAATCCTAACACACAACAATCAAGTAATCTAGCAATTGATGAATTTTTAATGATGATTTTAAGGAAAACATTCTAGGCTCATAATAACATTTTAATTGGTAGTTGGGATGCATTTAATGAGGCATGGTCATCATTATCTCTCTACTACAACACATGGGATAGTATGGGAGCCTTTTCAAAAACATACCATCAATTTCACTCATTTATGACAACTTTCAAGTGGTTGAAAAGACAAATTTGAGATTGCAATTCTCTCTCTCTTTCTCATTCTATAAATTGTAATCTTGGGCTCATTTGTAAAAGAGTTGGTCATTTTTCTCTCCTACCCCCTCTCTCTTTCTTCCCTAGGGTTGAATGTAGATTTCAAGCCTCCTATATCTACTTTGTAATTGCATTTTATTTCCTCTTTCCCACTAATGATGTACTGTGTGAACTCATGGAGCAATAAAATTTGTTTCGTGATGCATTTTGTCCATCCTTTACTTATTTTATTGTCTCTCTTCCTCTCACCATTGTAGGGTATATTATGCATATATCTTGATGTCTATTAAATTTTGGGAGTTTGTTTAATGGGTTTGAATTTTTTTTTGTGTGAATTCATCTTTGGTCTGTGATGTATCTTGTCCATCCTCTCCATTGCTCACCTCTCTCCATTTTAGGCAATTGAGATTTATGATCAACAATCTCCTTTTCTAGTGTATCATTGCTTTAGTGTAGGTTTTGTTTTCATGAACTCTCTCTCCCTAGTCCCTTGGAAGTTAGATTAGGATTAGGATAGTTTTATCCTCACCTACATTAGAGTATTTTATGGTAGGTAGTTTAGGAGAAAGAACCAACCTTCTCTAGAGGATCATCTCAAGCCCAAGTCCCACAACTTGAGAGATGGTCCAATGTTACCCAAAAACATTGGTTTCTCATTCACATAGGCATGAAAAATTGGAGGGTGTTATTTTTTAGTGATAATAGTTCTGGCACGCCTAGTGGGACAAGTCTAAAGCACCTTACCAATTCACTTCATCAATTTGATGTGCTCTTGGTGAAGATTTCAGCCTTTGGAGGCACACATGCAAGTACATCTGGTGACTCCATCTAGTCAACAATCCCATTCTCTAAGTTACAAACTTTCCTTCCACTCATTTCCACCCATTCTTCTTTCCACATCTTTCATTTTCTTCCATTCTATGAAGTTTTGTAGTCATGACTTCATTCCCATCTGGAATTCACACTTACATCATAGTGCATTCGAGACATCCTCTACATTTCATCAATATCCTCCGTGGTACAGCATTATGAAATCTATACAAACATGAAATTCAGTATGCATACCCATATGAGTAGGATGTAGATCAGTTTGGTATGAAACAAATTATGGAGTTGTTAAAGAGAAGGGGTATACAAATTTTGGAGGCTACCCTTCACTTGGAGATTTTGAGATGTAGCTAAAGATTGAAAATGGAGGTAGGTATGATGTCAAGGGCTAGATACACATCTGAAGATAGCATTTAAGATTGGATTTAGGGTCCCTATTCCATGGGAAGGCCCTTTTCCAAGCATTTCATCCTGTAAGAGAAACTTGGCTACATTTCATTGAGATGTTTCCCTAACTTAGAAGAACGGATTAAGGAGATGAATATTTTTGCAAGAGTCAATGGGTAAGTCAATTCACCATTTCCATCTTACTTTTTCTCCATTCCCCAATCAATGTCATCTCAACAAAACCTCAAATCCCAAGTTTCCCACATATTGCTCACATTGTGGAACCCATTTCTCCATCCCTTAGTCTTCCATCCCATCTCAGTAGCTCTACCCTTTTTCTTTCCAAATCCAAGTCCCCTCCATAAGAGCCAAAGGTAATACCTTCCCGTCCACCACAAATAAAAGAAACAACTAGTGGAGACCCCACCCACCACTCCTCCTACTCTCTTGATTCCATGTCGGGAAGAGACTCAAAAATCCAGTCAAGGGGAGTAGTAAGAAGAAGATCCAAGAAAATAAGAAATGATTAGAAGCTTGGTGAGCTTGGCTCTTAGATTCAGAATTTAAAATATTCCCTTGATGGTTAATCCTATGGAGGAGGTCAAAGTTGAAGATTCAGTGGTGGCTAAGGCTGATTTTGTAGCAGAAGTAGAACAAGGTGATCAACAATCAATTTTCTCTAAATGCAGTGCCCATGTTGACACTTTATTTGAAGATAATCATGATCCAATTCAAGTTACACAATTAGTCCAAGTGAGGGAAGAAGGAGCTACTCCAAATCCAAAAGAGGAGTGCATTCCAGCTATGGAGGAGAACCATACAGTTTCAGATGCTTCAAACACAAAGAAGGTAATAGAAGAACCTTTAATTCTTCCTCCCACTACATTCCCTTCAAGATCTAATGTCAAATAATAGTTTGAACTTTCAAAATTCATGTTTGAGGATGAGGAGAACCATGGTGAGAAAAACGTAGATCATTTAGAGGACACTATGGAGGAGGTCGGGACATGCTCTTGATAAACAAGGAGGTAGAAAATTATCTGTCTGATTTGGAGAACTACTTTGATAAAGAGGAGAATGCAGAGATTACCACCTTTTTTGGGTCATCATTAATTCTCCAACATCAAGGGCCCGCTTCCATGGGGAGAGCATTAATTACAATAGCATACACTTCACAACAACCCTCTCAAACAAAACTTGGAGGATCCTCATCTCCATGTTCTTCTCGACAGAGGAGGAAGGAAACAATGATGACACCATTTCAAGACCAGTCATCAAGGAAGAAACCTAAGTATTTTGTAGTGGAAATGCAAGGAAAAAATCAACATGCAAGCAACCTCTTTTTTAAGGAAGGTCCGCAGGAAGACTCTATTTTTGGAGTTGAATTTCAAAGAAAAGGTCACATCCATCAGATCAGTCTGTGCCTAATCAAATACTTGGGTTCATTGGAGTCAAAGAGGAGTTTCCATCGGTCATGCTTGCTCCTAAGAATGAGGATGAGTTTTAGATTACAAAAGTATCACCATCAAAACCTCTTCAATCTAAATGCAATCAAAGTAACTAAAAGAGGTATTATCTTGTTTCCTATGTTAGTACCTTGATGATTTGGGTGGAGGATCGGCCTCTTGTCAGTTTTTCACTCATAATAAAATCCATAATCACCAAATCATATACATGGCTGCCTATTTTTAGAAAGGGAAGCTACTTCTCCCTATTAGTTACAGGATTTGTTTGAGTTCCCTTTTTCCAGTTAGCATAGAGTAGGTAGTTTGCTTTCAGCAGAAGAAGTGCTTTGTACACTCTACATATCCCACTTGGGGTGTGTATGTTTTTAAGTTTTGTACATAGTGTGTGTGGTGGTGTTTTGTTTCTCATGCACAATCCATTGGAGGTAGCGTTTGGTGAGATCAGCTCCAATTCTAGTAGTGTTTCAAGTGGCTCAG
Organism: Taxus wallichiana var. yunnanensis; assembly: GCA_018340775.1. Classification (NCBI taxonomy): domain Eukaryota; kingdom Viridiplantae; phylum Streptophyta; class Pinopsida; order Cupressales; family Taxaceae; genus Taxus; species Taxus wallichiana. Next base: position 290,825,502 of record CM031238.1, read on the forward strand.
GGACCATATTTAAGAGTTTTAGATCAGATTTTTGTTTATCAGGATGACTCCATGCCCAATGGATGATTCAAGGCCACTGATCAGATCATCTAGCAAGAAAATGTCCTCATGAGTCACCAAATTGTTATCCATTTTTACCCCCTTGTAAAAATGGACAACTAGAGAAAACTAAACTTGGGCAGTTGATAGAGCTTCATGGTTGAGTCTAGGGTTTTCAGGTAAGTTTTCATAATTTTGGAGCACTTGCAATAATTTTGGGGACTTGGGGGTCATTTCATGCATTTCCCTTCTTCTAGAGGAAAAGGAGTTCATTTCTTAGCCAAATTTGAGAAAATGAGTAAAATCGGGAAAATGTGGCTTTGGGGCACTCTACTTCATTTTTTCTAACTCCCCAATCCAAGAAAATTCTAAGGAGTTAGCAAAAAAATTGAGAAAAATCTACATAACAAAATCCATAGAAAAATCCACAAAAACAACATGGAAAATGCCACGGAAAATTCCACGAAAAAAAAGTGCCACAGAAACAAAGTCCGTAGAAAAATTCATGGAAGCCACATAAAAGTCAAAACAAATTCCGTAAAAAAATCCGCAAATCCAAATTCCACAAAAATATGTAGAAAATTCCGTAGAAACAAACTCCGTAGAAAAGTTCTAAAAAACAAATTCCAAGGAAAAATCCATGGAAAGGAGCAGAAAACCAAATCTACTAATGTTGCGAAAACTCGAAAATCCGTGAAACAAAGAAAAAAGACAGTTTTTCACGTGAAACTTCAAATGGGCATTACTTTCGATCCAATACTTGAAATTTGACAAACTTTACATTATTGGAAAGGTTTCAATGCCCTCTATGTAATGGGAATCATATTTCTGAATTTTAATAAGACTAGGTGTTGAAAATAAAAGGAACAACACAAGCTCTAAGGAATTAAATACTCAGTACCATAAATAGCAAGAAATCTCTAGAAACCCAAAATAGCTGCTCACACTCAGAAGATCATTACTTTTACAATTCTCAATGTATTTTCACAAAGTTGGTCTCATTGGAATCATGACCCTAATCCCAACACACAACAATCAAGAAATCTAGAAATAGATGGAGTTTTAATGATGATATTAAGGAAAACATGCCAGACTCATAATAGTGTTTTAATTTGTAGTTGGGATGCATTTAATGAGGCATAGTCATCATTATCTCTCTGCTGCAGACACATGGGATAGCATGGGGAGCCTTTTGCAAGAACATACCATCAATTACACTCATTTATGACAACTTGCAAGTGGTTGAAAAGACAAATTCGGGATTGTAATTCTCTCTCTCTCTCTTTCTCATTCTATAAATTGTAAACTTGGGCTAATTTGTAAAAGAGTTAGTCATTTTTCTCTCCTACCCCCTCTCTCTCTTTCTTCCCTAGGGTTGGATGTGGAGTTCAAGCCTCCTCTCTCTATTTTATAGTGATATTTTATTGCCTCTTGCCCACTTATTATGTACTGTGTGAACTCATGGACCAATAAAATTTGTTTTGTGATGCATTTTGTCCATCCTTTACTTATTTTGTTGTCTTCTCTTGCCTCTCACCATTTCGGGTATATTGTGCATATATTTGATGTCTATTACAAGTGTTGGAAGTTGTTTCTTAATGGGTTTGAAGTGTTGTTCTATGTGAATCTCACTGGTTTTTGATGTAGCTTATCCATCCTTTCCATTGCTCACCTCTTTCCAATTCATGCAGTTGATATTGTGATCAACAACCTCCTTTTTTGGTGTATCGCTAATGTTAGTGTAGGTTTTGTTTTCATGAACTCTCTCTCCTGTTCCCTTTGAAAGTTAGACTAGGATTATTTAGTTTGCTAGCTTGCACTAGGAGTAGCTTCTAGTAGGTAGTTTAGGATTAGGAACAAGCCTTCTCTAGATGATCATCTCAAGCCCGTAATTCCCACAACTTCGAGAGATGGTCCAATAGCACCCAAAAATACCAGTTTCTCTCTCACATTGGCATGAAAAATAGGAGGGTACTATTTTTTACCGATAAAATTTCTAGCAATCCTAGTGGGACAAGTCTTAAGCACCTTACCACTTCACTTCATCAGGTTTAATGTGCTCTTAGTGAAGATTTCAACCTTTGGAAGTACTTTCAAATACATATGGCAACTCCATCTAGTCAACAACCCCTTCTCTAAGTTACATACTTTCCTCTCCATCCACTTCCACCCATTCTTCTTTCCACATCTTTCATTTTCTTCCATTTCATGAAGTTGTGCAGTCATGACTTCATTCCACTCATGGAATTCACACTTGCAGTAGAAATTCCATTCAGACATCCCTCCACATTCGCAACACATATTCTCGGGTACTATCAACCACCTCCAAATCCATACAACAATGAAGATCAGCAGTGCACATACCCATATGAGTAGGATGCAGATCAGTTTGGTCATCCACCAAACTATGGAGTTGTATGACAGTAGGGGTATACAAAATTTTTAGGCTACCCTTCACTTAGATATTTTGATCTGCAGCTAAAGATTGAGAAATTGGAGGTAGGTATGATGCAGGCACGAGATACACATCTTGAGACAGCATTCAAGATTGGATTCACGGTCCCTAGTCCATGGTAAGGCCCTAGTCCAAGCTATTTCATCCCACAAGAGAAACTCTGCGATGTGATTGAGTGTAATATCCCCTTCTAGGACAAGTTAGGAATTCATACAAATCTGATCACACACAGCTGAAAATAATTAATTTTCAAACCCTAACTACTGAAATTTTAAAAATTCATATCTTTGGCTAGAGAAGTCCAAATGAGCTGAAATTTTGGATAATGGACCACAAAAATATGAGGAACAATATGCAAAAACATATTTTATACAAAAAACCAAAACCCTAATTTTGACCTAAAAAGTAGGTGCTCAACATTTTAGGCCACCAAAACTTCTCCAAAAATTATGAAATCAATTTATCCTTATTCCTCCTAATTTCTATAATCATATGCAATATTAAATCAACCCCCAAACTACAGATCTGAAATAAATATTAATTTACCATACCCAGAAAAGCCTGCAGATAGCTGAAATATTCAAAAATGCATAACTCCTTCAAAACTCAATATTTCTTCACCAAATAAATTGCAGATTGTTCTATAAATTAAGGGCTTTCCAAAGAGCTATCAATCTGAATTTTCTGAGCCTTAAAACCTAGCCAAAACAGTCCTAGAAAACTGATTTCAAGTCGCTAGGGTTAGATAAAATTATATAAAATAATTCCAGCTCCTTCCTAGCCTCCAAATACACCAAAATATTAGCCCCTTGCTCTGAAATAATCAATAACACATGGCAGATTGCAGATCTATCATTTATGGCATCAAAACATAATCAAATCATCACCAACCCAAGTCGCTATGGTAAGAATATTGGCAACAATAATAGAATGATTCAAAGGAGCAATATCAAATGATTTTCACACTCTAAACTTGGTGCCAAAGATGAAATAACTCAAGCAACAATGGAAAATCTTCAACACGAGAACTCAACAAATGGAGCAAGAGAAAATACTTCAATGGATCAAAACCAACTCACTAACTTCCCATGCAAGAGAGAGAGAGAAAAAAGCATCAATGGGCATACATCCCAACTCCAAGCATAGAGAATAAAATAAATATCATCATAACATAAGTCTAACAATGATCCTAGCACTCCTTTTATAAGCGAAGGAGGTAGAAAATTTGAAATCCTAGGAGGGAAATTATTAAATAAAAGTAGTTTATTATCCCTAGGTGTGGCGTCCCCTTTTAAAAAGGGTGATTTTAATATTTAAAAGCCACCTAAATATTATTTAATTAATTCCCCTTTTTAATTTGCATTTTGGGAATTTAATTAAATAATTACTTGCTCCATAAATATTAAATAATTAAATAAATATTGCTTTATAATGTCAAATGATTAAAATCACTCTCCAAGCAATATTATAAAATTATTTAATATAATTTTCCCCTTGCAACATCCCTAAAGCCCACAGGGAATGATAGGCTAAGGGTCTTCAAAAATGGGGACATTACAGTCCTCCCTTCCCAAGATTGCTTGCCCTCAAGCAATAGCAAGCTCATGTGTCCGTGTCCAAAAGTGTGGTACTCCAAAAGTCGTGCTCCCATGCCACTCAAGTGAAGTAGCCTTTGCAATATCTTGGACTGCTTCATTCTCCTAAAAATTAGGAGTGTAGTCTATTGTAATTTCTTCTTCAAACCTGTGCATGAAGCAAACAAATTAGAAAAATAAGTGTTGAAGAACACTTTTCCAATGTGTCTCCATGGCATGTACAACTCCTCTATGTATGGGCTGCCCCCAAACTCTGTTATGTGGCCCCAAGTGTTGTTGTAATCTCCAAAAATCAGAATTGGAGTGGCTGGTTTCCACCCCCAAATAATCACCCATGAGTCAACATCAAGTACCATCACCCATGTCATCGAATACATGTGAAAAATCTGAATTATGGAGGTGATATCATCCATAGAAATTAGAGGACAGCAGCTATCATGTTTCCAAATTCTTTTTCCCACATCAATGAGCAACCATCTAGTAAAAGCAATAGGCCCCCATGCAACTGAAATTTCACTCCCTATAATAAAAATCTGAAAATCATCCATATGCACAGCTGAAAATGAGGCTCTTACCATTCCATGTGAAGCCCATGTGATCCATTCTTCATCATCACAACCCTCAATACATTGTTCCCAAGAAAACAAATGCTGAAACTCAATCATATGCATGATATAGAGCTGATTCAAAGTGAATCTCATGAAAAATGTGGTACTTCTCACTATCATGGCTGAAAATACAACATGCTTACTCTTTTTTCTCAGAACATAACATGACAACTCAACACCAAACCTTCCTCTTCGCTGCTCCCAATGTAAAATAAGTGTTAAATGGTCAAAAGAAGAACCTGTAACATGTACCAATGATGCTCCAAACTGAAAATCAGTGTACCATGTGACTAAATCCTTTTGTAAGCATGCTAACATGTCCTCAAACAAACCAAAAATGTACATTACAGCAGTGTGAACATTAAGCATACACATATTCCTCTTGGTTTCCAATTCAAACATGAATAGATGATGCTCATACCTTCCTCTTAATACCTCAACAATAAAAAACTGAATTTTATCAAGGTGTGAGAACAATATAATGTCCATCTTAATCATCTTATGAGCACTAGTAAATACAAACAACTTGTTATTTACTTCTCTATGCCATGTAGAGAGATGACATCTCACTATTTTTGTTGCACCATGCATATAAAAAGAGAAACCATAATTCATGCATCCATAAACCATATCACCATAAACCCAAGGAACTTCAAACCTTTGATTGTGCCCATGTACCTTCTTTATGGATAAAGAAAATAAATCTAAAATATCATGCTTGGGGCTGCTCATTACATTTTCACACCATAAAACATCACTTCTCACCTTGTAATTATGTACCTTTACTTGACATGTGCACGGAGCTTCCTTGGAACTTGGTTCTAGAAGAGAAAACACATTTATTTGCTATCAAATGACTATTGTTAGACACAAGCCAGCAAGCTTATTGTCATGATTTTCATTTGTAGGAGTCTTAGGCATCCCTTTCCTTTTGCCATGTTGACACTTATGCACCCAAGTGTTAGGAGCAAAAACATCAACAATAGTATGACCAAAATACCTCTTATCCATCCATCTAACATGCTCATACTCATATTCATCAAAGCTCAACATATAAGGAGGAAATAAATATGAAAAATCATACCTTGGGCTGCCCCCAACATCTACAAAACTCAGAATTTCTGAGTTTAGGACAGCACTCTTTCCCCCATTATTTTCTTCATCTAAACCCCCTTTTTCTCCTTCACCAATGCTTGTGTCATGTAGGAAATGACTTGGAGTAACCATGAGACTCATACTCCCTTCTTGTCCTTCAAATGGCTCATGATGAAGGTGAATGCTATCCTTCAAATCTGATTTTTCCTTTTTAGCATGCACATGCTCATCAACAACTTCATCATTAGTACTAGCCAAATCAAACTTGGAATAATTTATTACCTCAATGTAGTTGTTAAGTGGTTGCCTTTTATGTGGAGGGAGATATGGTGAAATAGACCCCTTTAGGGCCATATTGAGGTCTACCCTTGGCTGCCCCTTTGAAGCTTGTGTTTGATCACTCAATAGTAACCTTGGCTGCTCCTCCTTCACTATTTTTTGCTGCATATGTACAGCAGTACCATATGGACCAGCAAGCTGAGAATGGTCTAGAGTGCTCAGAAATGTCTCTTCTTCTTTCCTATCATTCATCCCCTCATCCTTGCATTCATTGCCAATCCAAGTAGCATTAGTAACAACAAAAGAATGACCATGGATTACCTCTTGGCTACCTTCATTTTTCTTGTCCATGCAAGCTTGCAAATCATATTTCTTTCTTTCCTTAGGCTCCTCTCCCATAACCATTTTATCAACATGCATGTGATCAAATGAAAGCAAAGAAACCTCTCTCATCAACAATGAATTTTTACCCCCATCTAATGGCTCTTCTTCCTTCACTTCCTCTTGAGTTAAATCTGATTTCTTCTGGCACATATTCAAACCCATGTAATCATTAGATGCCAATAATGTATCATTAAAAACAAGAGAGCTCATACCTTGGAGAATCATAGTTTTTACTTTGCTTGAACATTGCTCTAGAACACCCTTGGCAAGTGTATGAGTAGCACGTGATGCCTCTTGACTCAATCCTTCCCCAAGTAGTGATAGCAACTGTGGTGGGGGTTCTCATATTCATTTAACATTAAAGACATAATGGTTTGCATGGGAACCAATACCTCTTGAGTGTGATCATCATGTACAACATCAAGGAACACTTCAAACATGTGAGAAACAAGATCATTACATTCTAGGTCCATCATTATCACACAAATCTCAACTTTTCCATAGTGTTTAAAATACTAACCCTCTTACCAAAGCAAGGGATTGCAAGGTCCCAAAGACCTTGGAAACTTCCCACCATGACCTCGAATATGTCCTCCATGATGGCATCACTCTACAGAAAGTTTGGGGCTGCAATCTACATAACTTCACTAATGGAAGTGATGACCATAATTCTTATTTCCCCATCTTCATGATCCAAAAATTCGTGCCTAGCCAACTACATCACTAAGGATTCTAAAATTGGAGACATAGAACCATAATTTTATTGCTCTATCAAGCATAAACAACTCACTAACTCTTCAAGAGTGTTGAGCAATACACTCTTCAAAAATGAAGGCTTTTTGAGCATTTTCCCAAACTTATATAGCTTGGCCCTCAAACCTCCATCACTAGCAAGCTTCATGATGTATTCTACAAACAAACCCATAGGTATTTAAGAATGTTGCTCGATACTAATGTAATAACCCCTTCTAGGACAGGTTAGGAATTCATACAAATCTAATCACACACAGCTGAAAATAATTAATTTTCAAACCCTAACTACTGCAAACTTCAAGAATTCATATCTTTGGCTAAAGAATTCCAAATGAGCTGAAATTTTGGATAATGGACCACAAAAATATGAAGAACAATATGCAAAAATCAGATTTCACACAGCCAACCCAAAACCCTAATTTTGACCTAAAAAGTAGGTCACCTAGCACATTTAGGGCACAAAAATTATGAAATCAATTTATCCTTATTTCTCCTAATTTCTATAATCAAATGCAATATTAAATCAACCCCAAACTATAGATCTGAAATAAATATTAATTTACCATACCCAGAAAAGCTTGTAGACAAATTGAAATATTCAAAAATGCATAACTCCTTTGAAACTCAATATTTCTTCACCAAATAAATTGCATATTGTTTTATAAATTAAGGGATTTCCAAAGAGCTATCAATCTGAATTTTATGAGCCTTAAAACCTAGCCAAAATAGTCCTAGAAAATTGATTTCAAGTTCTTTAGGGTTAGATAAAATTATATAAAATAATTCCATCTCCTTCCTAGCCTCCAAATACACCAAAATACTAGCCCCTTGCTCTAAAATAATCAATAACACATGGCAGATTGAATATCTATCATTTATGGCATCAAAATATAATCAAATCATCACCAACCCAAGTTTTTATGGTAAGAATATTGGCAACAATAATAGAATGATTCAAAGTATCAATATCAAATGATTTTCACGCTCTAAACTTGGTGCCAAAGATGTAATAACTCAAGCAACAATGGAAAATCTTCAACACAAGAGAACTCAACAAATGGAGCAAGAGAAAATACTTCAATGGATCTAAACCAGCTCACTAACTTCCCACGCAAGAGAGAGAGAGAGAGAGAGAGAAAGCATCAATGGGCATACATCCCAACTCCAAGCATGGAGCATAAAATAAATATCATCATAACATAAGTCTAACAATGATCCTAGCACTCCTTTTATAAGCAAGGAGGCACAAAATTTGAAATCCCTAGGAGAGGGAAATTATTAAATAAAAGTAGTTTATTATCCCTAGGTGTGGCATCCCCTTTTAAAAAGGGAGATTTTAATATTTAAAAGCCACCTAAATATTATTTAATTAATTCCCCTTTTTAATTTGCATTTTGGGAATTTAATTAAATAATTACTTGCTCCATAAATATTAAATAATTAAATAAATATTGCTTTATAATGTCAAATGATTAAAATCACTCTCCAGGCAATATTATAAAATTATTTAATATAATTTTCCCCTTGCAACATCCCTAAAGCCCACGGGGAATGATAGGCTAAGGGTCTTCAAAAATGGGGACATTACATTGAGATGTTGCCCCAACTAGAAGAATGGATTAAGGACGTTGAATATTTTGCAGGTGAATGGGAAAATTTAGCATTTCCATCTTATGGTTATTTCCCAATTCCCCAATAAGTGTCATCTCAACTGGAACCTCAAGTCCCAAGTTTCCCACCTAATGCTTTCATTGTGGAACCCATTTCTCCATCTCCTAGTCTTCCATCCCATATCAACATCTTTTCCCTTTTTCTTTCCAAATAAAATTCCCCTCCACAAGATCCAAAGGTAATACCTTCCCCTCCACCACAAATAAAGCAATAACTAGTGGAGACCCCACCCACAACTCCTCCTACTCTCTCGATTCCATATCGGAAGAGACTCAAATATCCAATAAAGGGGATTAGCAAGAATAAGAGCCAAGAAAACAAGAAATGATTAGAATAATGGTGAGATTGGCTCATAGATTCAGAATTGAAAAGATTCCCTTGATGGTTAAGCCTACGGAGGAGGTCAAAGTTGAAGATTCAGTGGTGGTTAAGGCTGATTTTGTAGTAGTAGTAGAACAAGATGATCAACAATCAATTTTCTCTGAATGTAGTGCCCATGTTGGCACTTTATTTGAAGAGAATATTGATCCAATTCAAGCTACACAATCAGTCCAAGTGAGGGAAGAAGAAGCTACTCCAAATCCAAAAGAGGAGGAGTGCATTCTATCTCATGTGGAGGAGAACCATATAGTTTCAGAGGCTTCAAACACAAATAAGGCTGCAAAAGAATCTTCAATTATTCCTCCCACTACATCCCCTTCAAGATCTAATGTCAAATAAGATTTTGAGCTTTCAAAATTCATGTTGGAGGATGAGGGAAACCATGGTGACCAAGTTGTAGATCAAGATGATACTATGGAGGATGTCGAGCACATGTAGTAGGACACCAATGAGAAAAATTATTTGTATGATTTGGAGGACTACTTCGATGAAGAGGACCTGCGCAAATATTACCACCTGCATTGCCTCATCATTCATTCTCCAACATCAAGGGCCCACTGCCATGGGGAGAGAATTCAATTACAGCAGCCTACACTTCATAACAACCCTCTGGAACCAAGGTTGGAGGATCCTAATCTTCCATGTTCTTCTCAGAAGGAGGAAGGAAACAGTGATGAAACCATTTCCACACTAGTCATCAAGGAAAAGTATAATTTGCACGTAGAGGCAATGCAAGGAAAAAAACAACATGCAAGCAACCTCTTTTTTCGGGAAGGTCCATAGAAGACTACATTTTTTGAGTTGAATTTCAAAGAAAAGGGAACATCCATCGAAATCAATCCATGCCCAATCAAATACTTGGCTTCATTGGAGCCAAAAGAGTAGTTTCCACCATTCATGCTTACTCCCGAGTGTAAGGATGAGTTTGAGAGTACTAAGGATCGCTACAATGCCCCTTCAATCCAAATGTAGAGCAACTAAAAGAGTTATTTATCTTGTTTCCATTTGATACCTTGATGATTTGGGTGGAGGATCGATCTCTTGTGAGTTTTTAACTCATAATAACAACCATTTTCAGCACCAAATCATATACATGGCAGCCTATTTTCGAAAGGGAAGCTACTTCACCCTACTAGTTGCGTGGATTTGTTTGAGTTCCCTTTGCTTCAAGGTTAACATAGAGTAGGTAGGTTTTCTTTTAGTATAAGAAGTGTTTTCACACACGTTGCATATCTAACTTGGGGTGTGTATGTTTTTTTAAGTTTTGTACATAGTGTGTGTGGTGGTGTTTTTTTCTCATACACGCTTCATTGGAGGTAGTGTTTGGTGAGATTAGCTCCAGTTCCAAAGAGTGTTTCAGTGGCTTAGGGACTAGATTTCGAGTTTTGGATCAAATTTGTTTTTATCGGGATGACTCCATTCCCAATGGATTATTCAAGGCCACTGATCAAATCATCTAGCAAATAGATGTCCCCATGAGTCACCAAAATTTTATCCATTTTTACGCCCTTGGTAAAAATGGATGACCTAAGAAAACTAATCTTTGGCAATTGATAGAGCTTCATGGTTGAGTCTAGGGTTTTCAGGTAAGTTTTCATAATATTGGTTCACTCGTAATAATTTTTGGGACTTGAGGAGTCATTTAATGTAATTCCCTTCTTCTAGAGGAAAAAGAGTTCATTTCTTAGCCAAATTTGAGAAAAATGAGAAAATTTGGGAAAATGTGGCTTTAGGGCAATCTACTTCATTTTTTCTAATTCCTCAATCCAAGAAAATTCTGAGCTAGCGAAAAACTTGAGAAAAAATCCACATAACAAAATTCACCAAAAAAATCCACGAAAACCACGAGGAGACTACTACGGAAAATTCCATAGAACAAAGTGCCGTAGACAAAATCCACAAAAAAATCTGCAAAGGCGTAAAAAAGTTACAAAAAAAGTTGCAGAACCAAATTCTGCAAAACAAAGTGCCACGAAAATCCATGGAAAGCCATAGAAAAATCTGCAGAACAAAGTCCATGAAAAAATCCGTAGAAAACCAAATCATGGAATTTTACGTAAAACTGGAAAATCCACGTAACAAAGGAAAACGATAGTTTTTTCACGCTAAACTTCGAATGGGCATTACTTTTTATCCATTGCTTGAAATTTGACAAACATTATATCATTGGAAAGGTCTCAACACCCTCTATGTAATGGGAATCGTATTTCTCAATTTTAATAAGAGTATGTGGGTGAAAAGAAAAGTAACAACTCTAGATCTAAGGAATTAAATACACAAAGGCCATAAATAGCAAGAAATCTCTAGCAAACCCAAAATAGCTACTCACACTCAGAAGATCATAACTTTTGCAATTCTCGATGGATTTTCACAAAGTTGGTCTCATTGGAATTGTGACCCTGATCCAAATGCACAAAAATCAAGAAATCTAGAAATTGATGAAGTTTTAATGATAATATTAAGTAAAATGTGTTAGGATCATAATAGTGTTTTAATTTGTATTTGGGATGCATTTAATGAGGTATGGTGATCATTATCTCTCTACTGTAACACATGGGATATCATGGGGAGCCTTTTGCAAGCAACATACCATCAATTGCACTCATTTATGACAAATTGCAAGTGGTTGAAAAGAAAAATTTGGGATTGCAATTCTCTCTCTCTTTCTCATTCTATAAATTGTAATCTTTGGCTAATTTGTAAAATAGTTGGTCATTTTTCTCTCCTACACCCTCTCTCTTTCTTCCCTAGGGTTGGATGTGGAGTTTAGGCCTCCTCTCTCTACTTTGCAATGGAATTTTCTTTCCTCTTGCCTACTAATGATGTACTTGTGTGAACTCATGAAGTAATAATATCTATTCCATGATGTATTTTTTCCATCCTTTACTTATTTTACTGTCTCTTCTTGCCACTCACCATTTTAGGGTATATTATTCATATATTTGATGTCTATTATAGGTTTTGGAAGTTGTGTTTAATGTGTTTGAAGAGTTTTTCTATGTGAATCTCACCTTTGGTTTGTGATGCATCTTGTCCATCCTTTCCATTACTCACCTCTCTCCACTTTAGGTAGTTGAGATTGTGATCAACAACCTCCTTTTCTAGTGTATCACTATTATTAGTGTACGTCTTTTTCATGCACTCTCTCTCCCTGGTCCCTTGGAAAGTTAGATTAGGATTAGTTAGTTTGCTAGCTCCGCACTAGGAGTAGCTTGTGGTAGGTAGTTTAGGAGTAGGAACTAGCCTTCTCTGGAGGATCATCTCAAGCCCACAAGTCCCACAGCTTGAGAGATGGTCCAATGTTACCCAAAAACACCGGTTTCTCATTCACACAGGCATGACAAATCGGAGGGTGTTGTTTTTTAACGATAACACATACTTCTCTCAACATCGTTGTTAGGTGTGTGTACATTATTTTCCCACCTCAATAAATTTCCCTCCCAAGTACTATAATTTCCCTTTCCATTTTATGCATTCTTTTAGTTTTATTTCATTTCCTTTTGATTGTTTTCATTGTCTTTTCTCTTTAAGTGTATTCATTGCTTGTGTAGAGTAATAAGGAATTGACTCTATTGCCTAATTAGACAAAGCACTGGTCTTCTACCCCAAGGAGTTCTATGGTTTTCCATTTCTATTACATTCCAAGGTCCATTATTTATATCCGGTGTTGTCATGCAAATTTACTAGCCTAAAAATTCAAAACTTTAAAGCATGACAACTAAGCCACAATCTAAATATTTGCCTCTGGGTCACACTAAAACCTCCTCCTGGCCAACCTATCTCTAGTGGTACCATAATCATATACCCAAGGAAATTCCTAATTATTTTTTAAATCATTCCTAAGTGTGTAAATAAGTTTTATAAATTTTATGGATGAATTGAATGAAGTTTAGTGAAAGAAAAGACAAGTCTTTCCAAAGGCCTAAAAAGGCCAATTTTGGCCTTCAAGCCAATATAAATCCTCTACAACTTTTCATTAAAGATATAAAACATATTAAGGTGATTTTGAGTATTCTTGAAAGTTTTAGATGTGTTGTAGGAATATTTATAAAATAATGTCTAATTTAGGGACAATATGTTCAACATCAAGTTTTCTAGGTGCAGGGAACAAACACTTGGTGACCGGTGAAACTTGACTTCTCCAGATGATTTTGGGAGCTCCTTAAGGAGTTATGAGGAAATAAAATAGGCATTTTAAATCTATGATAATTCTCTACAATAAAGAGGCTTTAATTTTTCTCTAAGGCATGAAAATTTCATGAAGCATTTCAAAATAGTGAACTCACCCCTCAAAGTTCGAATAAAAATGAGACAAAAAATTTAATTTCAGGAAGATTTAAATATTTAAAGTTATTCAATTTATCTTTTAATGTGTTTTAGATTAAAAATAATATAATATTTGACCCCAAAACATTATCCTAATCATCTGAGGATAACAAAGTAATTTTTATGCCTAATTTTGGACATCCTAAGAAAATATAGCTTTTTGTTCATATCTCGGTCACACTTTTGACACCCTTTTTTTCCCTTTTCCCCCTTGGAAAAAAATTTTTACATGAAGGACTCAAAAGTGTGACCTCATCCTTTTCCATAGGTCACACTTTGGGCACCCAGGTGTCCCAAGTGTCCTCGTTGTTCCTTTCACCCTTACAGTGCAAGGGGGACAACAAGGGCACAAAGTGCAACCTCACTCCATCACCCTGGTTAAAATTATATTTCCCCAGTGTCCCCCATATCTCCAATGGGACATATGGGATGATAAATTATTACCCATGCAAATATGAATCCCTTATACCCCCACATGACCTCACACAACTCCGCAGGTGCATTTTCCTAGCCCCAAGACTTCATTCTCAACCCCTCATCTCATTCACCTCTCTCCACATGTTGACACTTTTCATCATCTTTCTATAAGTTTCCTTATTTTCCCGATGTCCCTTGTTTCCCCATTGCACCATTTTCGAACCGCATCGAAACTCCATTTTAACCCGAGTTCAAGTGCAGATTAATAATTTGAATTAAAATCATTTTAAAACTCAATTAAACTCCTCACTCACCACATAGTTAGAAATTTTTATGAAATTTATGCTGCAATACCCTCAATAAATCAATTTTAATATAGAGGTGCTTTCAAAATCCTTCCATGCCTCCATAGCGATTGAAAATGAATATTTCCACATAACTCTTCAACGAGGAGTCCAATCACTATGAATTTTTTCCGAGAATCTCCCTCTCCATGACTCCTTTGGGAATATTGTGATAGAAAATCCATTTATGCCTTAGTTTTTACAATATAAAATTGAGATTTCAAACCCTAAAACCTTCCTTTGTAATTTCTTGAAGATCTAACAGATGAATATTCATGAAATTTGAAATAGAAGATCTCAATGCAAAATGGAAGATTTTGACAACAAGATAAGTCAGTTTCTAATAATAGCATGTGCTCTAAAAATTAGGTTGTTAAAAATGTAGGTTTCCCAAAGTTATGAATTCTCTCAACATTTGAAATATCCCGAAAAATTAACAAAGATCAAAAAGGGTAATTCAAGAAAGTTTCTAAAAATAACACTATTTAGGAAAAGGGACATCTAAAAATAGAATTTTCTTATTAATGGTAAAACTTCATCAATTTAAATAATCCAAATGAGCTAGAGACATCAGACTACAAGAACAATGAAAACTTTCTAAAAATAGTAGTCCTGGATAGGACCTACTAAAAATAATAAGTCTTGGAATTGAGCCCAAAAAGTTGTGATAGCTCGTGTTCTTGTATTTTTACATTTTTCCATCATTGCAAGTTTGGGAAGTTGTTTTGTTTCCTAAATAGGAAAGAAAACATTTTTCGAGCTCTCAAAGCATCAAATCAAGTGATCTCTACAAGCCATAACTTGATTCAAGAAGTTGGAATGACGAGAAAAGACCACCATGAGTGATGCTAGCAATCATCCCAGGATCCCAAAAAAAGTCCCAAAAGTGTTTATAAATACTTAATCAATGTTTGATGATGATCTCAGTATAATTTGGAGGTCGAAATATGTGATTCATCTTCAAGTTCCATTTCTATGAGGATCAAATTGATCAAAAGGGTGTTTAGATCTTGTAGGCATGTTTCCACTCAGGTAACATCTTGGTTAAGGAAGTTAATTGTGAAGTGAAAAAGGGTGTCATCATGTTTAAAAGTGAATTGGGAAACTCATGGAGAATTTTGAGGGTCATTATATCTTGAATCTACCCAAATCTCTCCGATAAGCAAGTCGAAGTGAGATAATCAAGTTATCAAGGAACTTAAAACCATCATGTGTGAAGAATCAAGAAATCATATTTTCTCATGGTAAGAATATGAGAAAGAAGTTACATAAATATCCCAAATCTAATTTCATTGAAGAACTCTAGATTCAAGAATGATAAATGGGTAATCCTCATGTGAAGCACTATGTATGCAAGAGTGAGAAACCATCTAAATTTTATTTTATATCACTCACTTTATAGTGTTCTTAAACACTCATTCAACACTTGGTAATGTGATCACCATAAAGGAAGAGATATTACAACCAAAAATCACTTCAATACAACCAAGAGGCCTTTGGGAAAGAATCTTCAAAAGGAGGATGAAAAGAGGACATTCAAATGTTCCCTATTCTATGAAGCCTCATAAGAAGGTAAAAATCATCAAAGATCCTGTAGTTCCTCTTGAGCCATATGATATTGATCCATCTCTACCCATCATTCTTCATCGACATTCCATTATGTCCTTCTCGGTGAAGGAATATTCCCATAGTGAGTAAAATATGATCCCTCGCCAACCTCCCGAAAGTATTCCTATGACTAACATCATGTCTACTCTAGAAGAGAAATTCCCGTGGATTCAAGAGTTACTGATGAAAAAACCAAGTACAATGTGTAATAAGTTGTAATTCCTAACTTTAGGGTCATCACAAATATATTGAATACCAAATGAGGTAATAAGGAACAAGTAACTTCTCACTTTTTAAGTGGATTTTTCAGTAATCAATATGTAGACTTTTCCTAGCTAAAAGTTACAAAACCTATAGAGGAAATGATTGAATAAGACTATGATTTGACCCACATCTCTTTAGGTCAAGTTACACACGAAGGTGATTCTCATTTATTCAATAAATATACTACCCGTACACTCACTCGAAACCAAGAATACAAATGAACAATTAAGCAATTAAAGGAACATGTAAGACTCTCACCGCCTACATTCAACCTCTCTTGGATCTCAATATAGTTCCTCCTCCTCCTATGGAATATATTTCTCTGGTCATTTATTTCAGACCCTATATGATTGAGAAGTAGCAAAGGCATATAATATAAGGGAAATATAGTGACAAATGGATTGAAAATATCCTCAAGAAATGAAATGCATTACTCTCAGAGGTTCTCTCTATGTTCAAATATGTTTTTGTCACTGTTTAGGAAGTGAAGAAAACAAGGGAAGAGATTGAAAAATATAAAACCCATTGGGATGAGTTATTCCCACTTATTTATAAGATTATTTATATTGAACCCCACACTCCTATGAGTAAGAATGTGTTCACATTTGTTGTTGATAACTTGTCCCCAGTTTGGATACACACTATGAATGCTAGATATGAAATGATAAATGATGCCATCTTTCAAACTTTACTCTATTGAAAAAAATGCCTTCGAGATTTTAGATGGTGTTAGAAACTATGTTTAAAAACTTGGATCCCTTCCACTCATTGATAATTCATAGTTAGGACTCATCAATTATTTCCAAGAGTTAGTCAAGAAAGAGGCAAGTGATCCTCTCTCCTTCAACAAGGATACTTTATAATCCCTTGCCAACATCAGAGGCTCTATTTCCAACATTACAAGAGACCTAAGGGAATGGTTTAATTAGTGTGAGGATATTAATGACATTCTCAAGACATGGATCAAAGTGTTAAGCTACAACCATATTCCAGAAGAAGAAAAGGAGGCACTACTCAAATTCTGATTCAATAGAGAATTCAAAGGACAAAAGATGATTTTGGGAATTCTTCCTCAATCATCATGAATAGCTAGTTCTTCATCAAAAAAATATTCATCTTCATCAAATTAGTCAACCCTTATCTCTCTATCTCTCCCTTTCTTCTCTCTTTGTATTCAAATTTTCCATTAAGAATGTACTTTTTTCTATTTCATCATATTCACTTAAGTGACCTACAACATTAACATTGTAAGAGTCATTTTTCACTAATAAGGAAAAGACTCATTTTTGTTCCCTAATAATATGAGAGGTCTCAAGTGATGGGGATGGGTGAAAATTCATGTGGATAGTAAATGAAAGGAAAATTTGTAATGTTATAAATTGGAATGGCTTCTCCATTCCAAGGGGTTAGAAATTGTTGATTGATTATATGTTGTTGAGATTTACCACTACTACATCAAGCAATAAAAGTTGCATTTCCTCTATCTCTTTGTATATGCTCCTCAACTCTCTCTCTCCAATTTCCAACTTTGTAAACATTATGATCTCATAAAACCAAGAAAGGTATTGATGCCTTTGATAAATGAATCAATAGAATTCTATTTTTACAAATTTTAATTCTTATCATTATTATCACTTTTGTGTTCTTCTAATTGAATGTAGACCTACTCTAGTTATTGTATTTCAAATTTTTAATCCTACTCACAAGGTTACCCTCTCTCTCTCTCCTTATTTCCCCAACTCCCTTTACCTCTCTTCATTGCAAATTCCTCCCTTGTACCTTGTACAAGTACTTTGCCACACATTTATTGGTGTTTCCCTATGTGATCCCTGACCTAATGGACACCCATACCTTTTAGTTAGTTTACATTCAATAATGGGAGCCTCCTCATACACAATAAGTAGGGGCATATCCCGATGACCGTTGGTGGAAACCAATAATTTGCAACACGACAAATTATTTCATCAACACCTACTAAGCATATGAAAGCATAAATAAAAGATATATGATATGTTAAGAGACTATGTTAGTGATAATTCAGCCATATATATCTCAATATATGATATATGATTAAGGGCATGACAATTATATGGTTAATTAAAGGTAATACTTGAAGGAAGATATAATTTGCATTGATAGTGATTCGATTGAATAATTTTTTCTTTATTGATTCAATCATCATAAAAACATGCAATTTATAATGAATGTTTGTTTAATCCAATCAATTTACCTTTTGCAACATATTCTCAAGATTAAATATTTCAAACATGATATAAATATTCATCAAATAAGAGGGTATTTGTTAATTTTGTGGTTTTAGTGACCTTAATAGATACTTATCATTGGTTATGAGGATAGATGTGTATCAAAATTGTTAAAAAAATTAGTAAGCCAATTATTTTTATGATGTGGAGGAAGGTATGTCAAAAGTGTTATGTCATTCAAAAGAAAAAAATATTTAGATATACAATTCTAAAATAATAAGGGATTAAACTAGATTTGAATTTGGTCAAATTTTTGAGGGAGAGTGAGAGGGAAGGGGAAGGGGAAGAGTTTGATGCTCCTATTCTCTTCCTTTTATTTTTTAAAGAAAAAATAAATACATACAATAGTAAGATTTATTACTAAATGTACATTATTTTTATATTTCCTTCATTATCCATCAAAATTCAAATATGATTAATATTACCGATATATGTAGTATTTGATGTTTCCTTATTTATTCATGAATTTAAATTAGATAATAAAATATATGTATATATAATTAACACTATAAAAAATATTATAAGTTGTTAGTCATAATAAATAGTTTGTGTTCCCTATAATGTTGGAATGAGTGGAACCCATAAATGCATAGTAAAAATAGATGTTCCAAAATTATCCAGAGAATATTTTATATGTTGATAAGAGACGAGGATCCTAGAAATAGAATAAAATTTGTGCTAATGTATTGATATACACTTGAATACTTCTAGCCGCTTTTAAAATGTCAAAAAAATTATCCAAATGGTGAATATTAGCCACTAAAATTTCCCTAATGTAGGTTAAGACCAATTATATCCAAGATAATTTGATAAAAATCATAAGGATACCCACCAATCCAAATATATTTTAGTAAAAACTACATCATATCCTCATGAATATCATTCACCATGAAAAAACAATCACAAACCACCCTTTGAGACTCAAAGAGATTAAAGGGGAAACTATTGATGCATTAAATGAGGGAAACTTGTATATCACGAAAAAAAGGTTAGGAAGAAAAAACTCCATGATAATGTTGCAAAAATGCTTAAAGAATATCAAGAATCTTAGTAAACATTGAATATTCCCGGAAAATGGCTTCAATCTAACCTTTCCCTAGTTTGAGTTCCTCTTGATTTGTAGGATTATTCAAATATAATCTTTTTCTCCACTTGGACCCTTGCATTTTAATATATACATTAAAGAGGAAAGTTATAACTCTTTTGTAACCCTAAGTTATTCATAGTTCAAGGCTTCATGAGCATGTTATATAAAAATGGTAGTTTTTCAGCCATATAGCTAAATAAAGTTTTTAGTGTGAGAGATTGCATCTATCAACTAAGAAATATGGCATGTATCACCCTTCAGATTGGAATCATTATCCAAATTATTTTGATATGGAAAAAAGTATGCCTATGAAAGAGGTGAGTGATGTTGAGATAGAACTAGGATTGACTTTTTTCCTACTTGACTATCTTTTCAATGCAAAATCAAATAGGAAATTCGTTAAAGAGCACCACATTAAAAATCACACCGGCAGGGTGATCTAAAAAATTATCGAAAGCTTAGATACTTTTCTTTTCCAAGAGATACCTATCCATAATTTTGACTACTCTATCACTTATTTATTAAAAATTCAATAAATTAAACCAAGCTAAGATGAAATAATGGTGCCAACAATGATTAAGATCAAAAAGTTGAGTTTTTTTCTCATATAGAACCATTATTCATGCTATCTACCATACCATTCAAGAAGATACACCAAAATAATAAAAACAATATATTATATTTACTCTCCAAATATCTCAAGAAATACATTTGGCTATTATATAGCCATATAGAAAGCACAACCATCTCATACCAAATAGGAACAACAAACCTAGTAATATACATGGGTACCAATAAACTCACAAACAAATAACAATATACTAATAATTTACCCAACGTAAAAACTATTTCCTAACATTCCCCCCTTAGTTTTTACATGGTAAAACATATCTCGTTCTTTAACTATAGTGTGCCACCTTTGTATTCTCATGACTAACTCCTTAACTGTACATCATCCAACTTGCACAAAACTCGCACATGTGCCAACATACATTTCTTCCTCCACTGATGGTTTTTCCAAATTCCACCAACAACCTTATCCAATTGGTTTTACAGTATACTAATAACCTTTCACAATTGGTTTTACAAGTTCACCAAAACCTTACACAATTGTTTTCATAGTTTACTAATATACATTTTGATCAATATTCTACAACGTTTCTACAAAAGGGGTTACATGAGGAATACTCACAAGTGAACATGAATTTACATCATCTGTTCTTATTTTTTACGCCACATTGAAAAACTAAAATCCACACAACACAACTGAAACAAATGTCATCATATAAAAATGTGGCCTCACACGATGAATGATGAGAGGTTGTTATCTGACCTCCATCCTTTGTTGCCTCCATCCTCCATCATAAAATCATCTAATAGAGAAAATATTCATCACTTTGATTTTCTATATGAGTAGTATTTCCTTCCTCTTCATTCTCTCCTTCTTCATCAACAACCATGGCATTATCTTGTAGTTTCCCATCAAGTAAATCTTGTGCTCTTTTCCTATAATTTGTAGATATATGACCAATTTTTTTACAATAGTAGAAGGCAATTTTTTTATTGTTACCTTTTTAAGTTGAACCATATTTGGATTTTTCTTAACAAATGATTTTTCTTTCTTGTTTCTACCATACATTGCAATTTCCTCTAGTTCAACAATCATAATTCTTTTTTCTTCTTCAAGTAAAGAAGAAATGAGATCTTCTAAACTAGGATTAATTTTACTCAATGTAAAAACCATATTAGAATAATTATATGGCATGTTATTCAGTAAAATATCTTTTGTGTCATCATTAGGTACATATATTTTAATTCCCACTAACTGATTTGAGATAGATCAAAACTTACTAATGTGCTCTACCATTCTATCTTGTTCTTGCATTTTAATACCAAACAATGTTTGTTTCAATGTTATTGTTGTGCTCCTAGCTTGTGAACCAAATAATTTTTTTAATGAACTTTCCAAATTGTATGAGAGGATTTAGACAAGTCTATATGATGTAAATAAGCATCAGATAGTCCCAATCCAATGATTGTTGTGGATTTTTGGTCTTTTCTCTCCCATTTTGTTGCTTCGTCTACATCTGATGGTTTCTTTATTTTTCCGTCAATGATATCCCATAGGTATTTATTGATCAAAAATAGTTGTGTTTGAAATTTCCATGTGTGGAAATCATTTCCATCAAATTTTTGAATATGACTTAATTTATCCATGACAAAAAATGACAATACAATTTGTGAAACTTTTTGATGCGAATACGCTTTGATTAATGACAGCTATCAAAATCCAAAATTCTAGTTGATTTGGAAAAAACCATAGAAATTACGAAAATAAGACTTGAGTTAAATATGTAGATAATATAAAGACCAAGTTGATAAACCTATTAGTGATCCCACGCCAATACAGGCTCAATATTCTTCAACACGCCAGTAGAGATGTTTAGATATGTTGTCAAATGCAAAATTTAACATGTGGAGCTTGGTGATCAACCATTACATGTAGCTTGATAAAGAATCCAACGTAACTTCTAATGAAACTGTGATCTACATGCACTATGGAATCCAATGCTATCTAAAATAGGACGGTATACTTGACCAATAAATTTGATGAAATCGATTATATGTAAACTATGACAGATTGGTAAATCTATGAATGAAGAAAAAACATGAGCAGTCTACATGTGTATAGGGATGTTTTCATGAACTTGGAGGATGGATATAAATCGTTGATATTACATGAAAAACACGAAGTCGAGTGTAAATGAAATGGCTTCCAATTCCAATCAATCGTATCTTAGTATACTAGTTTCCTATGTATTCTAAATTCCACCACCCAAGATCTCATGTAGGAACGAGCTCTAATGGAACGCATGTGAATGATTGAATACACTTCCTACACATACACATGAATCTGGTTCATATTACATCAAATCATAGTTATGGTCCATGAATCTCTTAACACAGATATTAGATGCCTCATAGATGTCTCATAACTCAAGAAAATGAAGTTGTCCATGCAATAAAATTATTCCTCCATCTAACACTCAAATTTTCACATGCTCTGATACCAAATCAAGTGGATACACCAGAATAATAGCAACAATATATTATATTTACTCTCTAGATGTCTCGAGCAATACATTTGGCTATTATATAGCCATATAGAAAGCACAACCATCACCTACCAAATAGGAACAACAAACTCGGTAATAGACACGGGTACCAACAAACTCACAAATAAATAACAATATACTAATAATTTACCCAACATAAAAACTATTTCCTAACAACCATCTCATGAGAAGACACCCCTATTTATCCTTTGTGAATTAGACCATGTTGAACTCACTACACATGATCCAATCACCATTACGGATTGATTTAGTAAGCCATCATTATAAATAACCCCTTTCTACAACATCATTGCAAGTAAATGTTGGTATTACCTAGGGAACAAACACTATAGTAAAAATCATACAAGCCATTGTTTGAGTGGGTCATACCCTCAAGAAATAATGAACCAAGTGATATATGGGAAAATTATTGTGATCACTCCCCAAGACCTTAATCATGGTTGAAAACATGTAAAAGTCTCCCAGCTAGATGGTGTGAGAAGAGAAATGAAGTAGAAACCTTGTATTTTTAACTTCATATGGCCATAACAATTTGATTTTATGGAAATTCTTACAACTTTCCCTAACCATATATTTACATGTTGCAATAGTGAGGCCTCTAATATTTCAAGGAAATACTATAATGGTGGAATTTTGAGGTGCATGTAGTTCTCTTCATCCAATTGTTTATGTTATGGACTTGTTGGTGGAAGAAAACCTTGTTTGGTTTCCACATAAGAAATCATTGATTTTAAACACCGCCATTTATCTTGTATGTACCCTCCATCTACACGAGGTGATGAATGACTATGAGATCATTACAGTAACCATTTTCACTTAAGATCGACATCAATTTCATTTAAACCCTTTAAATGCAATTCAAAATGGGGTTTTTATATTTGAGAAACCGATGCCTAGCTAGATGAGGAAAATAAATTACTCAATTACAGAGTGTGAGAAATGGGTGGCATCGTTTGGGTTGTAAATAGTATATTAGATTATTTCTGTTAAACCTCTTATGTGTTCATACACAATATTTTACGTGTTTTCTTTCCTTAGGAATGTGCATAGATTTTCCTATTTGTAACATTCATCCATTTATCTTCATTAGACATTGAATCCTTATTATTAGTTGGGGATTTTTCTAATGGAGTCGGTTGAATTTATTTCATAAGAGGGAAGCCTCAAATTATATCATTTGGGAACTACACCTTAAACAAGTGTTCAAAAATGATATAAAGAGAGCATTTTTAAAAATATGCATCTCTATATATTGATAGTTCCTTCAAGTATTTGGAGAGATCAATCCCCAAACAAAATCATTTCTGCAAGTGGGAATCATAAAACTTGGGTTGTTCATGGCATATTAAAATTATATGTGTATTTTAATAAGTTGTTTAAAAAAACTTCATAATAAGAGGGAAACTAGTAAACTCAATCCAAACCGAGTTGTTCACTTTATATATTTTGATGCTTTCAAATCCCATATCCCATGAGAGAAGAAAACTAAGGTATTGTGAATAAACAACATGCCATAGTTTACAATAGTATTGAAATGTTTAGAATTGGAAAATTTAAATGAAATCATCTTTTGGTCATATTATACACACCCTTAAGATTAATTTTATTAGTCTTCCAATTATTAAATGAACAAGTCTATTTAGCATTCCTTTTAAGAGGACTTAGGAAAATAATGCCCAAGTTAAATATTAAAAATAGTTACAAGCTTTATCAAAATGAAAAACTTAAGTATAACATTATGCATGGAATTATGGGTTAAGATCATTGCCTCATGAAAAACATTCAAGAAAAAATTTCTCACTTTTTTTGGGGTCCAATATCATATCAATCCAAATTATACATGTGTTATGGAAGATGTTTTTAATATAGGAATTTTTAATCCCACTTCCCTAATGGTGGAGTAAAGGCTGAATTATCCTAATAAATGTGCAATAGAAACTTTTTTTCAGTAGATCAAAGGATTGATTAATAGTTTTATGCAGATTTCAAATTAGAAAATCACAAACCCTAGTGCTCATGTTATGTAGAAGTCACATCCTTTATCAAAACCTTCCATTTTAAATCTAACTTGTCTTTGATAATTCCTTCAAATTAAATAATTTTAATTTAACTTTTTGTTTGTTTGAGATTGATCTCTCCAAATAATTGAAGGAACTATCAATAAATAGAGATGTATATTTTTAAATTTTAATTTTAAGTGTAGTTCCTTCAAATATGTATTTGGACATTTATAATTTTAATTAACAAAAAATAAACATTAATAAATTAATTAATCAAGTAAAATGTAAAATCAAGCTATAATTTAAAACCCTAGAGAAATTTTCTTGTTCAAAAGAATGATTATATATCTAATCCTAGGGAGTTGGTTGTGTAGAAGAGTACTCGGAAAGGCTAGATCAAGTTGAAATTTGATGGGGCTGCCCAGGGGAATCTTAGGAAATTTGTTATTGGTGAGGTGTACAGAGACCCTAATGGATCCTTTGTTCTTGGATATTCCCGTAATTTGGGCATTCAAATTCAACCATGTTGCTGAAGCAGCTTTCTTTGCTTCATGGGGTTAAAATTGTTTTGGATTGGAAGTTTAGGAAATTAGAGGTTGAATGAGATTCTTTGAATATTATTAACACAATTATAAATTTGAGTGCTACTTATATCTCTATTAGGTACTCTATTGAGGGCATCAAGGTGTTATCAACTAGTTTTGAAAATATTTCCTTTAATCACACCTACAGAGAAGGAAATTGTGTGGTAGATTTATTTGCTAACATAGGTGTTTTTGTATGTGGTATTAAGGTTATGCATAATGTTTCTCTGCTTGAACCTCCTTTGATGGTTATTATCATTAAGGAAGTTAATGGGTTGAATACCAATGAGGGTGACCCCTTATCAATTCATAATTGTTATCTATGTTTCCTTATGAACGAAATCATGAAGAAAATGATTGGTATGTTGTATTGTAGTTGGAAGGAGATTATTGTTAATTACAATCATGATAGGTCAAGGTATGGTCTTAGCCTTAAGAATAAAGAGTCTAATCATATTAAGGATGTTGTCATATCCCTAAGGTACAATCATGAGTTGAATCATGGTAATCATATTTTGTTGTTAATACCCACGAGTGGGAGAAGGTTTGGCTCCATATTATCTTTTCTCACATGCTCAATGGGGATATTTATTGGTATATCAGGGTCTTCATCACTTTCTTTCCTCTCTATTTTTTTCCTTTGTTGTGATTATGGGTGGTGACCTAGTGCACATTGAATCAATGTGGTTTAAAGAGATCAACCCTCATGCTTGGTCTACATTTGAGGAATCAGTATGCGTCCCTTTTCAAAATTTTCAATGGTTTTAATGAATATTTGAGCATTGAGTTTTGGAAATCTTGGAAACTTGTGAAGGTGTGGAGAGATGGGTCAGTTTCTATTTGTGGTATCTCTCTAGGTCTCTATAAACTCCACTTCCTCCATTTCTCGGTCTTAGTAAAGATGACAGGGAATTGTTCAAGCCTAAAATGACTATGTTGAGGAGGATGACTCTTTTTTGAGAGGTAAGGAAAATATTATTCCACATTTTTCTGATTTTCTCATAGATTCTCTTCCTAAGAAGTATAGTTATATATCCCTCAATCTAATTCAATACATTACATTGGAGGTCGACACAAAACCATGTATGTTTATCACATTCTAATGTTAACTTTTATTACACACGAGAATAGTTTTAGCTTCCCCTACTTCATCTTGAGATCATTGTGTACTTCCATAAACCATTTAAAGAAGGAGGGGTTATGGTTCCTCTCCATCAAGGGATAATAATGGCATTGGTTAAAATGGGCTCCATGGACCTTACTAAATCCATACAATTCAAAGGTCCTTTATTGGAGGATTTTACCTCTCTCTACGAGACAAGGTTCGTTAATAATTCAGATGAGTAGGGTAAGTATTATTCTTCTACTTCATAGGAGCATGGGATGGAGCCTCATCCCATGGAGGAGGTTGTCTTGGGCCTCAACTAGCTCAAGGGTCAAGGTTTGAAAGATTCCCCTTCTATCTTTGATGTTAGGGCTGAGTAGGGCCAGAGTGTTTTAAGGAGAATTTTGTCAAAGATTCTTTTGATTTCGATCAAATTAGAATGGATATTAACTTGAATAAAAACACAATGAATTTCATGTTGAAGTATTGGCATATGATGAGAGATAAAATTGATAGTATGGTTGTCATCACAAATGTTGGTAATTTATATATGGTTCTTAATAGGTGTACAGATTTAGAAAAGGATGTGGACAAGCTACAAGATTCCATGAAACACATTTTCAACTAGAGAATCCTTCACATTAAGTCTACCATTCAACATCTCCATATCATGACACAACTTGTTCACATCCAGAAATAAGTAGAGAGTGGGGAGCCTTCTAAGAAAAGGAAAAGATATGTGAATGATTTGGATTTTGATAGCTTAGGGGTCATCATTGATAATATGAAAAAGGAATGGTCTATTTTAATCAAGCACTGGAAGTGAAATATGGTAAAAATGGTAGTTAAGTATTTTTGTCTCCTTCTTGTGTTGTTGGTTTCATAGTGTTAGGCTATTAGTTTGGTTTTTTCTGTGGTGATGTTTGTTTCTTTGGGTTTTGTTATTGGTTTGGCGGTGGTTTTCATTGTGGTTTTCTACTTTTTGTGGTTTTGTCTTGATAGACTGGTGCCTTTTTTCTCTTGTCCCCTATTGAGGTTCTTAATATTGACGGGAAGGAGCCCTTAACCCTCTTTTACCATCAATAAAAACCTAGAGAAAAATAAAATACCAAAAGTATATATATAACTCAATATTACAACTAGAGAAAATTATTTCAAGGAAAAATCTATGTGAGTTTTTAAATCAATGTTTTGGATCATACTCAATGGTCCATCATAAAGAATAGAATAGAGTAAACACAAAATAATAAATAAAATAGATTTGTCACTTTAGATAAAATAAAAAAAAAAAAATCCCATTAGATGAAAATCATAATTTACCTCCCACTTTATTAGATAATTATAAAAACCTAGTGGGATGGTTAGTGTAGTAAGGAATATTAGGTTTAAGGATGCAAATATTATTACTAGTTGTATAATATATTTCAAAACAATAAGTAATAGTATTTACATTCCTAAATTATGAACATAGATCTTGCCACAAGAAATTCCATGGATATGCAAATGAAACTACAATTATGTTTTAGTATTTGAAATATATTAGTATGCACCAGTTCACACTTTGTGACAATGTACTAAAACTAAATGTAGAATTTGGGAATATTGTTGTTAAGCTACCTATGAAATTTTGGGACGTAAAAGTGTATGTATAGAAATTTCATGGAAAAATATGTCTAAAGATTTATGAATATATCCCCTACAATTATAACCTTCAATATGGTTTTGTTATCTATTTTCCTATGACTTATACATTCTATTTATAGATGGATCAAGGCAATGAAAATGTTGTGAATGGATTTTTTTATCCCCGCTTGCAAACCTAAAAATGGATGAATATAATACAAGCTAGACTAACTGCTTTCCGATTCTTAGATGTTTCTTTGAAGTATTGGCCGAAACAGATAGGGTAACGTGCGTAGAAGGAATACTTGCTTTAATGTTGGTTGATGAGTTGTTGTGTGCGTATGACTTCGAATCCACAACCGATCATGAGAGATTCCTTTTGGCTAGGAGGAACTACTTGTAATGAAAAATAATACCACCGAGAAAAGTTAAACAACATATGCGGTGAACTCGCCTAGTGTGTGCTAGATCCGGAAGTGTGATACTTCCTAGATGGGTCACACCACTATTTTAAACAATTTAATGTGGTAAATGAAGTAAATCCTATTGAAATTTATAATGATTTAGGTATCTCACCTAAAACACAATAAGAAATATCTAATCTAACAGGCTAGGTTAGAATAGGATCTGAAGGTCAAATAATTGGTTCTGGGTCTCTATAGGTCTGACAAAAGTCTCAGGTAGATCATAGGTGAATGAGGGTGAGGTGGAATTAGGTGGGTAGGTCATTGTTCTGAGTTGTATGGGAAAATACAGTAACCGATGCCGGTTCAAGGTGACCGACGATGGTTAGATATAGCTGGTGCTGACTACTTGTGGAGTTCTGGGAATGCCACAAAATGGGTTTTGGGTCTCCTTTGCGATTGCACAAAGGATTTTGGTTGGTCGGGATGAGGTATTGGGTGATTTGGGAGGGATTTGGTGAGGTTTTAATGGGTATATGGAGGGGGAATGTTGAAGGAGGTCAATGGGTGGCTAGGTAAACAATAGGTGATAATATAATGACAAAATGAAGTGAACCAGAGAAGTAGAATGTTTTACTTACTTGGATTCTAGTCCTGGACACCTATGAGTGAGGGATGGGGGTGCTGGTAAGAGGTTGAAGGCTGCAGGTGATCACCAATCGTAGGAGAGCTTCTGCATGGGCTACATGTGCATTCCTCTTTGCTTGGTTAGATCAGATCATTGTTGGGGTGGCTGTGTAGGAGAAAATGCTTGATCTCTTTCCTTGCACGCATGCTCTCGCTGAATTCGATCTCAGAAGATGTGATATCTCTTAGGAAGATCTCAATGTTTTCGCCAACTTTTTCCAATCTTTTCCAACCTTGAAAATAAGGTTGTTTTGGGGGTTAAAAGGGTAACCGACGGCGAGTTCCGACTTACCGGCGACGGTTAGGGGTAACCTGGTGTCGGTCAAGGTGGGATTTCCTAGGTTTACTAAACTAGGAGATCCTCTTGATTTTCTCGGATCTTGTGTCATTAACTCCGTGAATTAGACTAGAAGCTTCTTGTAAGCATGCGGGAATGTGGTTAGAGAGAATGTAGGCATTGATTTTTAGGGTTTGAGTAAGTCTTAGTTAGTTATGGAAACTTACTAAGAATAGGTCTTAGGTTGAGTTGGCTTGATGAGGTGTCTAAGTGAGGTGTATGTGTGGATATTATTTAAATTAAGATATTTAAATAATAAATATGGTGAGGATAATGAATTAATTAAATTAAATTAATATTAGTGGGGTGAAGGGGGCCATGGCTAGGTGAATGTGATGAAGGGTGCTTATTCGTCGAGGGACCAAAGGGGAGTGTGACCTAATTTTAGTGTCTACATTTTGCCCCTTTTTTGTGTAGCTTGTATTAGTAAGCAATGCTAACAAAAAAAGATGTGGTTGCCCCATGTGTGGGTGAAGGTGATCCCCCTCAAACCAGGAACTGATGAGGCAATAGGTAGAATCGGTGAGTGGTTTGATAAAAGGTAAATGTGAGAGAAAAGGTAGGTGGGTAACAGGGGAAAGAGGAGCAAGGTCTACTTGGGAAATCTAGGTAATGGATCAGGGTCAAAGGTAGCAATAGTCAAATGCATGCACATGTATAAATTGTAGCATGCTACCAGGTTGAAGAGTAGGAAAACTCTACATTGTCTAAGGTCGATAGGTTTATCCAAACAAGGTTGAAGTGATTCCGGTATCCAAGGTATAGGATATGGTTAGGAAACACAACATAGGTTAGGTGCAGGAACATGTAGGTATGTTCGTACACCAAAGGTAGGGTCAGGATAAACGGTCACAACAATAGGCTAGGTAAGGTCATTAGGTCAACAACACATGTAACAATGTCGTAAGGTATAGTGAACACATGAGGTCAAAGGTCAGAAGCGATGGGCCAGATCCAAATATCTAGGTCACGGCACGGGTAAGGCCAAGGTAGGGGTAAAATAACGAGTCCCCAAAGGAGGACAAAGGGAGGTAGTAAATGATTTGGTTAGGAAAGGTGAGGTAAATGGGTAGGGTAAAGGTGGGGTGGGGTAAATGATCAGGGTGAAGGTTGGGTGGGGCAAAAAGGAGGTAGGGGTAGGGTAAAGGTTAAAATTTAGGGCAATGTGTAGGTGAGGGTGACCGATGTCGGTCATGGATAACCAACGTTGGTATAGGTCAACCAACGTTGGTATAGGTCAACCAACAATAGTGAGGTAGGGCACGTGATCGATGCCACTCAAGGGTAACCGATGTCGGTTAGGTTGGGTTTGTTATAAAAAAATCTACATTTTTTGTTATTCATTTATTATTTTTCAAAGTGAGAAAATGACAAAAAAGAGAAAAAAATGAGAAAAGTGTCTAGACAGAATGGAACAATGAGCTGGCGGTGTGATCGATGAGTGATTGGTTGGTGAGCAATGAGTCCACAAGATCATTTCAAGGGATTTGATTGGGTGGAGGTTACGGGTAGATATTCAATGATGGAAGAGGCTAAAGAGGGATCAAGTAGGCCACTGGTATAATGGCTAGACATGCCACCGAGATGGAGGTGTTATCCAAAATGTGCCCCCTGCTCATTTTGTGGCTAACCCCTCTGGTTCTTCCCTCTATTGTGCTTCAGTCACAAAATTTTGCTTTTCTGGCACTCAAAACCTTCTAGAAATGGCACCATTAGATAGAGCTCTTTCTTAGCTTTCCGAGAAGGTAAAGTTTTCCTCCTAACTCCATGTATTATTAAAGTTATGGCTCAAATGTGGAGTTTTTGGAAAAAATTTCCCCTCGAGTGGCAAAGCGCAGGGAAATTTTGGAAAATTTTCCAAATGACCAAAAAGGTGCAAAAATTTGAATTTTTGCCCGCCAACCCAATTTGGCCCTGTTTTGCCCTAAAACTTCAAATCGCCATATCTTTCGATCCAGAGCTCGGTTTTTCACGTTCTTTATATCAATGGAAAGCTGGTGAAATTATATACAATATTCTAGGGTCTTTTTACATTTTGGTGGAGTTTGGAGAAAGAAAATCAAGAAACACCTCTGCACGTGGTCATGGACATAAGTGATGTTTCAACCACCATTTTTAATGAAGAATGGCTCACATTCTCTCCCAAAGATGGTTAAAAATGTCGGGAATGGGTCCGCATCAAGGCGCCCATGTTGTTTTGATGGCATTTTTGTCAATGGTTGAACCCCTTGCACTTTTTCCCACGTTTCTCTCTCCTGGGGTTGTGGTTTGCAATGTAAAAGCCAGAATGAGTTCATTTTGCAAAGGAGAGACACTTCTTCACTCTCAACTTCCTTTTTCTTCCTCCTTGCGAATTTGTGAAGAAATTTTACCTTTCCATGTAATGCAGCACCTTTTCTTGCCTCTGGATCACTGTAATGTATTGTATTGGATCTGAGATGTTGATATATGTTCTGTGATTAAAATCCTTCAATCCTTTCATATATCTATCATTGCTTTCTTGATCTTTCATTACATTTTGAGAATTTGTGCATGTTTTGTGCTGTGTTTCCTTGTGGATTGTGTATTTCATGTAGCATCAGGTGTCTACAACTCCTTTGGTGCATCACCTATTAGCATTAGTTCTTTCTTTTTTTGCATTCTCTATCTCTGTCTCCTTGGAATTTAGAGTAGATTTAGGAGTTTGAACCTCTGCAATTGTACAAGTGAATTAGCTTATCAGAGGAGTTGAGGAACCAACCTCTAATCTGGAGATTCCTCTTCCATTTTGCAAGTCCCACACTTGGGAAGAGGATTCAATGTTGTGCAATCACACTGGATGCTAGTATGATCAAACTAGAAATCTGATCAACATCCAGGGGGTGTTGCTGATTTGCCACAACAGTTTTGGCATGCCCGGTGGGACCTTAGAGGTCTTCCACTTTATCTTTGATAGGTTGGCACGTTCCTGTTAAAGATTCAGCCTTTTGGAGGTACTTTCAAAAGCACATCTAGTGACTCCATCTGGTAAACAACTCATTCTCTAAGTTGCAGACCTGTTTTCCATTCATTTCCATCCATTCTTCTTTCCATCATTTTCATTCTTTTCCATTCCATGAAGTTGTGCAATCATGACTTCATTTCCATCATGGAATTCACATTTACAACAGCAATATATCACACCTCCAACATGTTTTACAAATCCTCCAAATCATCATTTTGATCAAATTCAAAATCAGCATGTCTACCCATATGAGTAGCAGTGCCAAAGTCAATTTGGATATGAAGCATGTCAAGCACAAGGGTATGTTGGTTGTGAGGGTAGTCAAAAAAGAAAATGTAGATCTGCTGGAACAAATCCAAAAGATGGAGGTAAACATGGTGCAATCCAGGGCTCAAGCACAAATGAAAGCATTTAGAATTGGTTGTAGAGCACCTTGTCCATGGGTGGGACCTTTTCCAAGGCATTACAGCCCTCAAGAGAAGCTAGACTTCATGATTACAACACTACCATTGCTTGCAAAGTGGACTGAAGGAATAAAGGTGTATGAGAGGAGTATTCAACAACCTTGTCAATAGGTAAGCACACCATCTCATGCCTCTTCTCTCCTTCTTTCCCAATCTGTTTTATCTCAGCAGTGTCAAGTTTTAAACTCTCCATCTTCTGTCCTAAGTGTTGAATCCATTTCTCCATTCCCTAGTCTTCCACCCCATCTCAATTTTTTTGTCCTTTTCCCTTCCAAACAGCCATTCCCTCCAAAGAAACAAGAGTTCCTACCTCCACCACCACAAAAAATTGCAAAATCAATTGAGTTACAATCCACTTCTCCTCTTGCATTCCCAAATCCATGTTGGGAGGATAAAAATTAGAATGCCAATCAAGGAAAACAGCAGCAGAAAGAAGAGCCAAATAAGGATGAAGAAATTCAAAGTCTGAAGAGTTGGGCTCTTAAATTGTGATTACAAAAATCCCCTTGATGGTGAAACCAATAGAGGATTTTGAAGTTGGAGAACAAGTGGAAAACAAGGCTGATTTTATAACAGCAGTGAAGCGAGAAAAATAGCAGTTTGTTGGTGATGAGTTGGGTGTCCATGTTGGCACTTTGCCCAAAGAAAATGCTGATCCAGTTTGCACTGCAAAATCAGCCATCGAGAAGGAAGGAAAACCATCTCAAAACCCCATCTTTGAGGAGCAAATGGATAAGGTCAAGTTAGTTTTTACAACAGTAGAAGAAGGAAGCATTATTGATACGTTTTTTTTCATTTGAAGGGGCTGATTTGATTGATGAAGCCATTATGGAGGTGAACAAAACAGGTCCAAATTGTGAGCAAAAGGCACAAGAAATTTCATGCTTCTCTCCCACTTCATCTCTCCAACAATCTGATTTTTGGGATGAGTTTGGATTGACAAGTTTCATGTTTGAAAATGAAGTTATACAGGGTGAAGAAAATGCAGATTTGGAGGCCACCATACAAGAGGAAGAGACTTTGTTGCAACAAGACATTCAAGATTTTGATTTTCCATCGACTTAGAAGAATGTTTAGATGAAGATCTAGCTGAAATTACCATGTTTCCTTCTTCACCATTCATTCTCCAACAACAAGAACTTGCTGCCATGGACAAAAGAGTTCAAGGACAACGACCTACGATTTGCAACATGCCTCTTGAATCAAAGTGGAAGAATTTGATCTTCCAAAAGCTACAATGGATGAGCTCCAAAGCCAACAATGTATTGCAGCAGGTAACAACAATGCAAAAGCAACTTCATTGGATGTTGCAATCAATAATAAGGAGTTGCACACTATAGAAAAGTTCCATGTTGCCATGAAGGAAGAGAAAGGGCGAAAAAGTCCTACCATTGCTTCCACATCACCCACCCAAGAAGGTCTACAAGAAGACTCCATTTTTGGAGTTGAAAATCAGAGCTATGGGCATATCAAACATATCATACCTTGCCCAATAAGGTATTTGACTTCATTGGAGTCAAAGGAGAAGTCACAACCATTCATGTTTGCTTCTAAGTATGAGGGTGAGCTACAAAGTACCAAGGATCAGCTGTCATACCTCTTCAATTCAAATGCGAGAGCAACTAAAAGAGGTATTGGATTTTTTTTTTTCAGTTGACACCTTGATGATTTGGGTAGAAGACCAGCTTCTTGTTGATTTTCCACTCATCCAATCAGCCATGTTCAGATGCAAATCAGTTGCATGGTTGTAACTTTTGAGAAAGGGAAGTTATTTCTCCCAACCATTCAGGGGTTTGTTTAGCCCACTTTTGCTTCCAGATTAGAGTAGGATAGGTAGTTTTTATTTCAGTAAAAAAGAAGTGCTTGTGCACACTCTGCATGTTCCATTTTGGAACATGTATGACCTTTAGTTTTGTACATAGTTTTTGTGGTGCTGGTTTTCTCTTGCACAAAGTGCATTTCGATGGGTTTCCAGTGGCTCAAAGAGGAGGTTTTCAAAGTTTAGATCAGTTTTCATGCTACAACTCATGACTCCATGCCCAATGGATTGCTTCTGACAACTGGTAACTTCATCCAGTAGGCAGATGACCCCTCTGAGTCGCCAAAATTGTTATCCAAAATGTGCCCCCTGCTCATTTTGTGGCTAACCCCTCTGGTTCTTCCCTCTATTGTGCTTCAGTCACAAAATTTTGCTTTTCAGGCACTCAAAACCTTCTGGAAATGGCACCATTGGATAGAGCTCTTTCTCAGCTTTCCAGAAAGGTAAAGTTTTCCTCCTAACTCCATGTATTTTTGAAGTTATGGCTCAATGGCGGATTTTTTTGGAAAAATTTCCCTTGAAAGGCCCGTGGCCAATGAGATGCCACCACGTGGCACCTAGAGTGGCAGAGCGTAGGGAAATTTTGGAAAATTTCCCAAATGACCAAAAAGGTGCAAAAATTTGAATTTTTGCCCACCAACCCGATTTGGCCCTGTTTTGCCCTAAAACTTCAAATCACCATATCTTTTGATCCAGAGCTCAGTTTTTCACGTTCTTTATATCAATGGAAAGCTGGTGAAATTATCTATAAGATTCTAAGGTCATTTTTGCATTTTGGTGGAGTTTGGAGAGAGAAAATCAAGAAACACCTCTGGCACGTGGTCATGGACAGAAATGATGTTTCAACCACCATTTTAATGAAGAATGGCTCGCATTCTCTCCCAGCATGGTTAAAAATGTTAGGGAATGGGTCTATCAGGGCGCCCATGCTGTTTTGATGGCATTTTGGTCAATGGTTGAACCCCTTGCACTTTTTCCCATGTTTCTCTCTCTTGGGGTCATGGTTTGCACTGTAAAACCCAGAATGAGTTCATTTTGCAAAAGGAGAGACACTTTTTCAGCTCTGCAACTTCCTTTTTCTTCCTCCTTGGTAGAATTTGTGAAGAAATTTTACCTTTCCATGTAATGTAGCACCTTTTCTTGCCTCTGGATCACTGTAATGTACTATATTGGATCTGAGATGTTGATATATGTTCTGTGATTAAAATCCTTCAATCCTTTCATATATCTATCATTGCTTTCTTGATCTTTCATTACATTTTGAGCATTTGTGCATGTTTTGTGTTGTGTTTCCTTGTGGATTGTGTATTTCATGCAACATCAGGTGTCTACAACTCCTTTGGTGCATCACCTATTAGCATTAGTTCTTTCTTTTTTGCATTCTCTATCTCTGTCTCCTTGGAATTTAGAGTAGATTTAGGAGTTTAAACCTCTGCAATTGTACAAGTGAATTAGCTGATCAGAGGAGTTGAGGAACCAGCCTCTAATCTAGAGATTCCTCTTCCATTTTGCAAGTCCCACACTTGGGAAGAGGATTCAATGTTGTGCAATCACACTGGATGCTAGTATGATCAAACTAGAAATATGATCAACATCCAGGGGGTGCTACTGATTTGCCACAATAGGAGCAAAGTGTGACGAGGTAAGCACTATACTCTATGTGTAGTTGATTTGATAGATTAGGGATTGGTTTAGTGTTGTTTGTAGGTTGTGTTGGTTTTCATTTTTGTGGGTGGTTAAAAATTGAATTTGGGAATGGGGGAATAGTAGGTAAAAAGAGGAATGGGGAGGGTAATAAATGGTATAGGGGGGGTGGGTGGAGGTCCAAGGGTAGTTTAGGTCATTGTAGGTGGGTAAAAGGGGCAGAGGGAGGTTTTTTAGAAAGGGGGTTTTGGGAAATCGCAGAGTTTTCCGCAATAGTGACCAAAGACATCGGTCAAGTTTGGTCGAATCGGTTAGATGGAACCGTATTGGTCACCAAACAAGTGACCGATGCCGGTTAAGGGGTGATCGGGGTCGATGGGGGTGAATCGGTATCGATCACCAAATAGGTGATAGATGTCGCTTAAAGGGTGAATGGGGTTAGTTAAGATGAACCAAGACTGGCCGATTATTGGGCACAAGGGTCCAAAAGTGATGTGGGATAGGTGGTTGAAATAGGTAGGGTGAAAATAGGGTGTAGGAAAATGATAATTGTTGAATATGGATTGATACATGTAAATTAATGTCATGCTTGTATTGGATGTAGGGGAGAGCGCAACTACATATGCGAGATAGGGTTCCGCCTCTACTGGTGATAGTGTGTGGTGCAATGACCTCGGAGGAGCTACAAAGCATGTGGAGGCAGTTGGGTTGAGTGGAGTTTGTCATTATAGACATGTTGTCCGGCAGCCCAATTTGATGGTCACACTCATCGATAGATGGGATTCCGTGACCAACACGTTCCACCTATTGACGGGTGAGATTACTATCACCCTGGAGGACGTGTTCGATTCTTCGGTTACCCATATTGGGTGCACAGGTTTATTCTATCTCCTCTAAGGCCTTAGAGGAGCTGATTGTGTCTATTTTTGGAGAGGGGATGGCTGATCTGAGATTCCATAGTGCCAGCTTGAGCTATGGAGAGATGTACCTAGCTCATCTGGAGGAGACGAGGCTAGTGGTTATGCTGATGGAGGTAGTGTCTTTGCTATGCATGCCTTTGCCCGGATGTAGAGGGTGGGCACTTTCCCAATCACTGATGGGGTACTCCATGACATGATGGTGGATGAGACCCACTTTTCCTAGGCACCAGCATTCTTGGTGTAGCTTATACAGGGAGTTGTGGGCATATGGGTGGTTGTGCAGGTTCAACCTTTTTGTACATTTTTACTGCACTATTGGGCATATGAGCACATATTTTATGTGCAAAGCATATAGAATGCCCCAAGCGATGCATTCCTGCAAGATTTGTGTGGGTGGGGTATAGGATATGGGTGCCAGTGATTAGAGAGTGGAGATCTGAGAGGCCCACACATGATGTGGCCCATTTCTGGCAATTACGGGAGGGGTTGTCTAGAGTGGACAATATCTCGGAGGCCATATATGGATTTCCACTCATATAGGCATATGCATGATGAGCTAGCTAAGCTCCAAATAGAGAGATGGATACAGGGTCGTTTTGTCGAGGAGGATGAGATGATCCCGATAGATAGAGTTCGGCGGCAGTTCATGCTAGTACAGGACATACCTCCGCTCTTCCCATAGTACCGGAGAGATGACGTGGAGAGGCCCTTACCTCTACCACAGCCTACAGTGCCCACAGGGAAGGAGGAGGATCCAGTGGACTAACGGATAGATGATGTCGGGTGTATAGATAGGTAAAGACAGTGGTGGGTAGCTCACTTACAAGTCATACCACCCAGACCGAGGTAGCCGGATCTAACCACCATCACGGTGTAGATAGATGCCCTAAAGGGGTAGATGGCTACTCTCATTACCCAGTTGGGTATCTGCAAACACAAACAGAGGGCTTAGAGGTGGAGGTAGTAGAGGTACACGAGATAGATGGCCAATCTGCAGCTCATATGGTCAGGTGGAGGAGATGGAGATGGAGAGGAGGGGGATGGTCGGTAAAGACCTTACAGTGTAGGTGGCAAGTTTATTGGGCTAGTTGGCCACATCCCAAGCACAAATTAGGGTCTTATAGGCCCAAATACAGGCACAAGGCAGGGGGCACCACCACATGCACCACCATCATAGGCACCGGACTGGGTCCCGTTCACAGAAAGAGAGTAGGACAAGGTCCCGCAAGCAGTACACAGGGGCCGAGACCTATGGGACTACCACAGACTATGCATATCCAGGTTATGGGATGTCCTAGGTGAGGCTAGATACTATCAGGACCAACTGATGGCGGTCGGGATAGACTTCATATCCTATGCCGAGTACAGGTCACAAATAGGCATCCAGTGAGAGGATGAGATCCCGCACTCACAGTGTGGAGAGCACAAGGGGTCAGCGAGCTCCAAGGCCCGATCAGTAGAGGCTACCAGCGCACGGAGGCTAGCTCCAGTTGAGGTGCCAGCAGGGACGCAGGAGGCCGAGGGTACATGTGATACCAAGATGGAGGACATCCACCGAGATGCTTGATATGGCACTTGGTTTTGATGTATGATAGTTTTTGTGTGGTATATACCAGCCTACGTGCCAATAGATATTTATAGTTTTGATCACATATTGGCCTGTGTGCCGATGACAGTGAGGATGTATGAGAGATTTTTGTATATTTTGAGCATATACCGGCTGCGTCTTTGAAGAGATTTTGTATTATTTCATTATTTTGTTGTATATATGAGATCGCCTACGTGCCGATGACATTTTGTATTGTGTATCGTTGCGTGCCGATGATTTTGAGATGATGGACACGATGAGATAGCCATGTATTTTTGAGATACACATTGATTTATTTATATGATGAGATACATGGTATTTTTTTATTTGTTGATGTGTTGATGAGATACATGGTATTATTTGATTTGTTGATTTACTTTTTTTGATGTGTTTGATGGACAAAAATGGGGTCATC
The DNA here is from genome assembly GCA_018340775.1 of Taxus wallichiana var. yunnanensis. Lineage (NCBI taxonomy): Eukaryota > Viridiplantae > Streptophyta > Pinopsida > Cupressales > Taxaceae > Taxus > Taxus wallichiana. Next base: position 290,864,782 of record CM031238.1, read on the forward strand.
CGTGGACGTCATGTTGCAAAAACATCAAAATTGCAACTTGTAGGGATTATTAGCAATATGCGCATTCAAAATTAGAAAAAAATATATAAATATGAATTGTAGCATCTGGAATCTAGTTTCTAAAATACTAATTTTTAAAAAAAAAAATGGACAAGTTTAGCTATATTAAACACTTAAAATTATATGACTTGGTTTTGTTTTTTTTTAACTTATAAGATTGTAGTCCGTTTACCCTCGATTTGGATCGAAATCTTGTTTTTTTTTCATTTGGTGAAAAGTTAGATGTAGTTGTCTATCTTGGGATGGATTTTATTTTGTATTTTTTCGAGCAATATTTTTTTTAATGATTTTTTCCGTGAAAGTGGTCTAAAAATATTTAGAAAACGGAGTGCTTTCCGTTTGCCCGCCATAACTATATCAAAAAATATTGAAATAATTTTTTTTTTTTAACGTGTATAGAATTTGTCCACACTTGGGATGGTATAAGTTTTATCACATTTTGATAAGCGAAACAAAATTTACAGTCTTAAACGTAGACATGAACATTCATGGGAAAATATGTCTTAAAAACCTATTGTTAATAAAAAATTATAAAATGATATTTATCTTATTCTATTCACTTTAAAATCAATATTTCTATGAAGCTAATAGTCTCCCCTACATGATGGCACCATTTTTGTGAAATGTTTTTAGTTTTTAGCATGGTTCAAGTCTTTGGAAGAGAAAATTTGAGGTTTTTTGACCTTTTACACTTCATAATGACCTTCCATAGCTTTGGTTGGGGAAAAACAAATATTTCCCGAGGCTTAGGTTTGGCAGATAGATCCGCGATCATGGTTTATAAAGCGTGATCACAGTTTTTTAACACAAACCACGAGCATGCTTTAGAAACCGTGATCGCGGTTTATAAAGCACACTCGCGGTTCATAAATCATATTTACACACATCCCAATGTCTGAATTACCATGTGATTTTTACTCTCTGACCTTACCGTATGAATTACTATGAAATTCTATCTTTTTCTACACGTTTTTCTTATCATCGAAGCAAAACATCATGGGAGACAAGAAACAAAGTCAAAAAAGGAAGTCATTAAGTAAAAAACACCAAACGAATTAGAGGCCAACAAAATTCAAAATGTTGAGTGAATGCGGAATCTTCATGAATCAAGAAGAGGTTCATCTTCAACCCCAACTATTGTAAGCAATGAAGAACCAAGTAATGTTTCTACTGTCAATGTTGAAGTTGAATTAAATACTCGTGATGAAGATGTTTTTACTGTCAATGTTGAAGAAGAATTAAATACTCATGATGTAGCAAATGTTGAAATTGAAGGAGACAATGAAAATGTGAATAAGGAAATTCATGTTGAAACTGTAGACAAGTAAAATTTGACAAAAACACCTCCTAGGATTTTACGTAAGAAACCTAATTTTTTATTGAAATTGATGAAAACATTTTGAAACCAATGTCTGACAAACTTTCTGAATGACAAATTAGAAGAAAAGCCACTGAAATTTGGGATAATCATTTTAAAATTTTAAATGATTCCCAAAGATGTCAGTTGTTGGTTAGTTTGATGAAATTGATTAAAATGAGACCTACATTAAACACCTTAGGATTGACAACATCTAATATACGTGGTCAAACCTCTACAATTGTTGAAAACCTTCATGATGCATATCACATTATTGGTGTCAAGAGACGCACTAGGGATAGTAATATTGTGCATCGTGTACTTGCTACTAGTGTTGTAAGTGAATCAATAAAAAAACGTTTGATTACGCAAACAAGTCGAATGTTGCAAGTTAATCGAAAAACTCTAATGAAAGCAATTGAAAGATGTAATATCCTTCAATCACTCAATAACGCCGATTTTTGGGCATTTTCTGCTAGAGCACCATGTAAGGACAAAAATAATTTTGATGCTATAAGAGAAGTTGTTATTCAATTTTGGCATGATAACACTAGAGTTTCACCTAATACAAGAGATGTTATAAAATGGAGAGTTGGTTCTACTAATCATGAACCACATCCAAAGCATTTCTTAGATATGACTCAAACTCAATTTTTTCGTAAGTTTGAACAAGAGAATCTGAAATTAAAATTAGTCAATGTTTTTTTGAAATTTTGAAACCATTCTATGTGAAAATCAATCACGCTTGCACCACTTTTTGTTATAGGCAACATGTTGAATTTGTGATGCATTATGCTAAATTTTTACGTATTCATTTTATTTTTCATTTTGAAACTATGTTATCAGAATGTGGTGTTCAAGTTCCACCAATATCTTCCAGGATTTCATTCCTACTATATTTTGTGAAAAAGAAGTTGGACAATTTTTTTATAGTCAGGATTGTTTAGATGGAAGTTGTAGTACATGTAGCGGATTACCTAAATTGGAAAGTTGCATCCATGAGTAAATTGAAGGTACAATAGGACATAATTTAGTTGAGTTTGATAAATATAAATCAATTACATACCAGTTGAAAGATGGAAAAGAGTCTAAACGGTGTGAGCTAGTTACAGAAACAAATGCCTGTTTTCTAATTTTTGAGAAAATTTAAGGATGAAATTGTTTATGAGTATGTTAGGCATACACATAGAGCTCGATGGTTGGATGAACAGTTCAAGATATGCAAGGACACATTTCCTATTGGTACTATTGTTTCAATGGTTGATTTTGTAGAGAATTACACATTACAACCACAAATGGAGGTTTAATCGCAATATTACAACTCAGTACAAGTTGCCATTTTTGTGCATATAGAATTTCTACATTCTCCTGACAATACAGAGAATGATCAAAAATTTTTTAAGAGAGTACCACTTTTATATCAGTGATGATCGTACTCATTCTACTGAATTTGTGCAAGGGTGTTTCCAGTTATTTTATGGAAACTTGTCTGATAGGGACATCCACTTCAAACAACATTATATATGGTCAGATAATTACACGTCTTAGTTTAAGAATGCATGAATGTTTTATTGGATGAGCAGAATGCATGTCAAGATGGGTGTGCAACATATTTGGAGTTTCACTGAGGTTGGACATGGAAAAGGAGAGCATGAAGGTGCAGGGGCATGTGTGAAAAGATCTCTTGCAAGAGAAGAGTTGAAGTACAAAGATGGTGCTAAATTAAAAGATGCAAAGAGCATAGTGGAATGGTGTATTGACAACATGGCCCGAGGTTCTCAAGAAAATTCACAGTTCGCAGATATTTTTGGTTGATAGAGGAACAACAAATTGCTAACTATGATGATTGTATGACACTCACTGGGTCTAGTGATATGCACTCATTTTGTAGCTCAGACGCTAATTTTTAGACCATATGGACAAGAAATTTTACATGTTTTTATGCATCTTGTATCAAATTTATCACTACTGAGTGTGATTCACAAGAATGGGTGGATGGATGGATTTGTAGGCCTCTAACTCCGCTTCTAGTTATCAACCTCCACAAGCATTACAACTTTTTTCTGCAGATGAAGTTGTAACATCCAAGGACTTTGATGAAATTTTGATTTTGGTGCGACAAGGTATTTATGGTTATTTATTTAATTTTTGTATTGAGTTATGTCCATTGAAATTTTAATATGTAATTTAAATTTGAGTTTTTCAACCTTTGTTTTTTTAGGACATGTGTTTGCAGTTATTGCGATAGAAGACAATGAAGAAGGAACAAACTATTTCTTATGTCGTTACATCAGGAAAGAAAGAAGTTGACTTCTCCTATTATAGATGGTGAAGATATTGAGTATCCTACAGGGTCAGTGGTAGTTACTGGAACTTGGCTTCGATGGTATCCATTAAAAACTCCTCTGTTTGGGTGTTTGAAGACTTTGAGACACACAGAAAAATACTCTTATATTTGCATCTAGTTCTAGCGACAAATATTCAGCTGTATAGATATCGAGGAAGGCCTAATAACAAGATTCTTTGGAAGGTTTAAGAGTCAGATCATGAAGCAATCTTGTCCGCTATTCAGAGTAGATCCGATCCTGATGGTTCATTGGAATGAATTTACAATGCTCATGTCTGGTATATATAATTTCTTTATATATATAAATTTGTTAGATAGATTTAAGTTCATATATTTTATTTTAAATTTGTATTTTGTATATATCTAGTATGGTTTTGATTTGAAACTTAAATTTCTTTGACTAACACTTTTATGTTCAGGTTAGTGGTGCCAGAAAAGCTTCCACCTTCACGTGGTTGGCACTGTTAGTAGATAATTTTAAATTCTCAAGCTAAGAGAAGCTTTCATTGTTTTACAAGAAAAGAGAAGCAATTAACAATGATTTATGTACCCATGGAGGGGGTTCTTGCTCTGAGGAGGTAGCCCAGAAGCACTTGGTGCTTAGAGAACCAAACAACTCCTCCCCAAGTGTTTACAAGACCATACCTACATGTGTGCACAATCGGTTTGGTGCCATGACCCACCGTTTGCAAAATATAGCATTTGACAACCTTACACTGGCTCAAACTGCACTATTTCACACGTTTGCAAAAAATAGGGCAGCGAGAGCACCAATCTAGGAAGGAAAAAACTGAGAGAGGATATTGTATAGGGTCCCTACACCGAGGTGTTAGATCATATGAGACATCTCTAGGTGCCATGGAGTCCGAGTAGTCACCCATCGAAGTTGAATGATATTTTGGTCTTAGGGCTCTTAAGGGACTACACCCAAACGAAGTAGCCCGGAAGCAACGACCTTGTCGCACACCAAAAAAATACCTCCTCTAGCATTCACCTAGCCACCCATGTTTCAAAGATAGTCGGTTCGGTGGCATGAGCCTCCATTTGAAAAATATAGCATTTGAAAACCTTACACTGGCTCAAACTACACTATTTCATGTGTTTGCAAACAATAGGGCACCAAGAGCACCAATCTGGGAAGGAAAAAACTGAGAGAGGCTATTGTATAGGGTCCCTACACCAAGGTGTTGGATCGAAGAGACATCTCTAGGTGCACGAGTCCGAGTAGTCACCACCAAAGTTGAATGATATTTTGGTCTCGTGGGCTCTTAAGGGACTATGCCCGAACGAAGTAGCCTAGAAGCAACGACTTTGTCATGCACCCAAAAAAACCTCCTCTCTAACATTCACCTGCCACCTCGGATGTTTTGGTGTAGTTGGTTTGGTTTGGTGCCACCCACCGTTTACAAAATATAGTGTTTGACAACCTTACACTGGCTCAAATTACACTATTTCACGCATTTTCAAACAATAGGGCAACAAGAGCACCAATCTGGGAAGGAAAAAACTGAGAGAGTCTATTGTAGAGGATCCTATGCTAAGGTTTTTATTAGAAAAGACATCTATAGGTGCCACGAAGTCCGATTAGTCACCCATCAAAGTTGAATGATATTTTGGTCTCAGATCTCTTAAGGGACTACGCCCAAACGAAGTAGCCCGGAAGCAACAACCTTGTCGCGCACCAAAAAACACCTCCTCTAGTGTTCACCTGGCCACCTAGATGTGTTAACACATTCATTTGGTGTCATGACCCACCGTTTGCAAAATATAGCATTTGACAACCTTACACTGGCTCAAACTGCACTATTTTACACGTTTGCAAACAATAGGGCAGCGAGAGCACCAATCTGAGGAAGGAAAAAACCAAGAGAGGCTATTGTAGAGGTCCCTACACCAAGGTTTTGGATCAGATGAGATGTCTCTAGGTGCCATAGAGTCCGAGTAGTCACATGTTGAAGTTGAATGATATTTTGGTCTCAGGCTCTTAAGGGACTACGCCCGAACGAAGTAGCCTGAAGCAATGACCTTGTCACGCACTGAAACAATGCCTCCTCTAGCGTTTACCTAGCCACCCGATGTTTTGGTATAGTTGGTTTGGTGCCATGACATCCTGAGGCATGACTTCTCACTCCTCGCCTCCGTTCATTTCCTAGGACTCAAAACATTCAATGTCACTTGTTTACCTTCCATCTCTCTTGTTCTCTTTGGACTTGCCTTTGTCCTCTTAGGTGCTTCATCACTATCCTTTCTTTTCTCTCTTGAGCTATGTTTTTGTGGTGATCTCTCTCCATCCTCTGCTACCCCAGCTATGTGCTTACATGCTCATTATGTTTGCATTGTAATATGGTCATGCTCTTGGCTACCTTGAAACTTTTTACATACTTTTCATCCCTTAATGGGTATCTAATACCCTAATTATCATGCTTTGAAGATTCACAAGAATAAATCATTCCCTTTTTATTCTAATAGTGGATTAAGTATTTGAATATAGGTCAAGAATACTAAATGGAGTTGAAATTAAATGAGCCATAATTGCTAGTGAAGCAAGAACTAGTGAAAAGTGGTGAGTAAAGGTAAGTCATGTTAAAGGAATGAAATGCATTTATTCATTGTTTCTAATAGTATGGTGAGAATGTGAACATATGAATAAGATTATCAATAAAATGCTAAGGCAAGTAGCTTCAAGTTTGCATATTTGGATGGAATTTTAGAAGGAGAGTGAAGTGGCCAATCAAGTCACTTATGAAGCATGCTAAAAGAAGTGAAGGAAACAAATAAGTGAGAGCCTATGAAGGAATAAGAGGAAAATAGTTTCCATGCACGAGAAACATGAAGAAGAGAAAAGAATTCTCATAATGGAGAACATAGCATGAAAGAAGAATAATGGAGGAGAAAGGAAGTGCAAAATGAAATGCTTAGAGAATAAATAGGTACTCATTCAATATGAAATGGGAAACAAGAGGAAAGTGGTGAGAAAAGGTCAAATTTCAGTTTGAGGCAAGCATGTAATGGTTGTGATCAATAAATGAAGAAAGTGAAGGAGAGAGTGAATACTTGTTGTACATGAGGAAATACAAAGGCTTGAGGAGATATTTATGACAGGATATTCAAAGCAACAAGAGACAAGTCAAGAGAAAAAAGAGTGAACAATGGAAAAATAAGAAGGAGAAAGAAAGAAGTCTTGAATACATACAAACAAATAAAAGGAAAGAGAGGATGGTAAGTCCAAGAAGAAAGAGACAAACAATGAAAATGAAAGAGAGAAGTGAATCTACTTTAAACGATAATCAAATTGAATGTTTAACTTCTTAGTTGATTGGCATATAGCACCAAATTATAAAGAGATAAGGTGTGTACATCTATTGATTCCCTTAATTTCTCTAAAACAATGTAAATGCTTCCCTTAATTTCTTAACAATTGTACCATGCAATGTTGCACCATAAGTAACGTTATATTCATATAGTTCAAGATGAACTCTACCTCGCTTATTTCTATCAATGTTTGCATTAGTTGATATGCAACAGATGAGTGTTAGCTTTAAAAGAAAAAAAAAAATTACATATTGCCCTTTTGTAGTTCACCTAGCATGGTTTTGCTTAATGGAATAGGTTTTCTTAACAATTGTACCATGTAGTGCTCCGGACATGGTTTTTTAATTTTAAATCAAACATACATATCTAGAACTAATAAATGGTTATGAAAACATACATAGAAGGATATCATACATGCAATGAAATCGAATCAAACATATAGAAGTAATATCGTTATGAAAACCAACACACATGGATATATAAGAATCAAACAAAGTGTGCTCCAGACGCACGTCTCTGAAAATATGTAAGTTCATAACATGTGTACATCTCGAACTAAGTGTGTCATAATGTATATAGGACCACATGCGGTCGCAAAAGGCTATATATATACAATGGACTATATGAAGAAACATGTTCACTAGGACCAGATGGCCCATATATATATATATATGTACATCCAGGTGGACTATGAATCTACTCATGAAACATCTTCCCTCTCTTCGCCCTGCTAGAAGTAGCACGTCCACGACTTGGGGATGTAGTGGAGGGAGATGCCACTACGGATTTCATCCATGTGGTCCTAGGTGTCTCTAAGCAGGTCTGCAACCTAACCTGCACATTCATAAACAACAAGTTTTTAACACCCAAAATTTTAAAATACATTCAAAATTTAGAAACTTGTACAATTTAGTTAAAATGCATGTGAAATCTTACACAATGTCATGATCCCTATCAATTTTCGTTGACGCATCACAGGGACAACAGTAGACTCACGAGGGGTAAGCTACATACAAATAATTAATTTTCAAATTAAATATTTCACATACATACAAAATTTGATATTGTAGATTTAAGTAATAAGAAATAATGAACCTCCAAAATTTAACAAATTTGAAAAATTGTACCTCAGTTAGTGGATCTGTAGATGTTATGGTAGTATCTACAGCAGCCTCCATAGTCTGCATATATGGAGGAGTCTCTCTGGCAGTCATAAGCTATACAAAAAACATGTACAAATCAATATTAAAATCTACATGACTGCACCACATAACAGAGGTCCAAAGCATGTAATCCACGTGAACTTCCACAATTAGAAACAAAGTGTAAAGAGAAACTAACCTGCATAAAAATCATGTGAGGCGTGCCAGTAGCCTTAGTTCCCAGAGCAGATGATGACCCTGTCAGGCTCCTATGTATAAAAGACAAACATATTAATATGTACAACATACACGTGAAACATTATAATAATAATCTAGTGCAATCAAATGAAATTAAAAATGTAAGTTTGTACAACTTGAAACTTACATTTGAAACATGCCCAGCAATAGCTAGCATGTCAATGCTCGGATGTTTCCTTCACCGGCTCTTGCTATTTAAAATAAAATAAAAATTAGTTTTTACATGTATGTACATGACGTACAATCAAATACATATATATTAAAATCTCAAACATGTGAATTAAACTATTGTGTGTGTATATATATATATATATTATATTTATTTGAAATTTACCTGTGAAAGACCAATATCAGTGGCACTAGTTCCAAAAACATCCCCAAGCATCTCATCTATAGAAAAGAAATCATGTGAACCAGCAAATGATGTCTCACCCACAGTGCATATGGCACCACATGATCCATAGTGGTGTGGTGCACTAGAACTGGAACCTCCACCAACATCACCAGATGTAATCTAGTCACTATGTTGGGTCAGAGTGTCAATGAGCTCCCTCAATGCATGCAGTGTGTCAATCTCCACAACCTCCTTCACTGTAGGAGGGATAACTGAAGGCAATGGGGGTTTTGGGGCATGGGGATCCTTGGTGACCTACGCATGCACTACCAGTCTACTCTTTGCGAGCCACCTCTCGACCAAAAAAGTCAAAAAAGTCAAAATAATTCGGGACCTCATTAAGCACATGAACTTGCGCAATATAATTTCTTCAAAAAATAAAGAGGAACCTCATTGTTGTTGCATGGTGGATAATCAAAAACCATCCACCATCGGTCCCAAAAATTGTTTTTGATTCGATCATCATGGCACCAATGGATTGGGAACCATTTGCAAGTAATTATAGGGGCATTGGTTCTCGAGTCATAGTAAATAATGCACAAATGAGGTCTTTTCCAATTTTTTTATCTTTTACGGCCGCATGGGATAATTTATCCACATACCACCACCTACAATCACCTCTAAAGGTATTCCATCTATGTATTTGGTTGGTTGTGGAGTCGACTTCGCCAATCAATGTTTGCAATGTGTTGGCTAAAGTCATGCGGGATGGATTTGTGGCATGATTTTGTCTTATAGTCTGAATAAGGTTCTCAATGACAATTTTATTTTCTCGGATTCTTCCAATGATATTATCTTGTGTTCTGCCTTGTTCAAGTGGGGACAGAAGGAGCCACAGGAGGTGGATCTATGTTTGGAGGAGGGTTTTGAGGAATGTTTGGAGGGTTTTGAGGAATGTTCGAGAGGGTTTTGAGGAATGTTTTGATGATTTACATGATTTTGAGCTTGTTGGCCAACCAACTGACAAAATAAAAAATTGTATACATAAACAAACATTTCAAAAAACCCATGAAAATGTAAAAAAATAACCTAAAATGCAAAAAAAACCTAAAATGCAAAAAAAATGATTAAAATTGGGGCTTACCTCCTCGTCTTGGTGGCATGGTTGAATCTATCATGATCCAGAAGTCCGATGAGCAATTTTGAGGTGGTATTCAAAGCTCCAGTGAAAAACATCTAGGAGAAATTGCGGTTTGAAATGAAAAATGGGGAAAATGAGGACTCGTGGGACTACATTTTTGTCTCAGAGTTCCGCGATCGTGGTTTTAGGTTCGGTTATTGCCAAACCTGAAATTCAGGAACCGCGATCACAGTTCCTAAATTTTGGGTTTTTATGTCCATGGAATTGTCCACCAGGTTGGTTTAGGCATGGATCGAGTCAAGTTTGTTAGGCATGATTGAGTTAGGGTGGTTTAGGCATGGATCGAGTCGGGTTTTTAGGCATGGTTGAGTTAGGGTGGTTTAGGCATGGATCGAGTCGGGTTTGTTAGGCATGGTTGAGTTAGGGTGGTTTAGGCATGGATCGAGTCGGGTTTGTTAGGCATGGTTGAGTTAGGGTGGTTTAGGCATGGATCGAGTCAGGTTAGTTTAGGCATGGTTGAGTTGAAAGTAGGTGAAGTTGTGAGTCATTATTTCATGCAATGAATGATAATATGGGTCATATGTGAGATGTGTTATAATACATGCATGATGATGGTAGAGAAATGGTAGGCGTAATAAATGTATGCTATGATAATGTTTAAAATATGAAACAACTCATTATGTATGTGGTTGAATTTCCAATTTTGGGTATAAAAGGGAAACTAAGTTAGGTGTGATGTAATGTGAGGCACATGGAAGATGAATTGTTTAAGGTAGAGGATGGCCGAGCTAACCTCCAAGGGCCCTATGCCCTCGAGTGCTATTGCCTACATAGTCCCGGTGAAAAAGGGACCTCAAGCCGATGTAGTTCTCCCATGAGCTAGGGAAGAATATGAGAGGGTTGGAAAATGAGGTAGTAGGTTTTAGGCATGGTGTGGGTTTTAGATCTGTTAGGTGTGGGTGGATTATAGGTAAAGTGATGTAGGTGATGTCGATTGTGACAAAAGAAGAAGATTACCCCAAAAGTAAGTGTCGAGGACCAAGTCCTGTATAAGGTAATCAAAACGTAAACAAAGATGGTTCAAAAGATAAGAGGGGGCAAGAAAGCCACTAGATTGGGTAGGATCATACTGAGTAAATCACACCTTGAAAGAGGTGATGAACATAAGACCCTAAAGACATTGCATGATTGATTGTTCTACGGTGAAAAGTAGTCACATGATCACCAAATGTCTAAGTTCCAAGAAGTCCCTTGAGGCAATAGGAAATGGGAGTGGGAATGGTAAAAAGGGTGAAAGGTAGGTAATTTTTATATGGTATAGGTATCATGCACTTCGGGCAAGAGAACCTAGGTCACAATGGGATGGTACATGAAAAAGTTTGTTTTGACTTATAGTTGAAATAGACTGATCGATGCAGGAAGTCTATATGGGATGAAGAAAATTTAACTCCTTAAGGTCTTCATGAAGTTGATCGATGCGGGAAGCTTTGGTTACTCTCGTTTTTATTTGTTTTTTTGTTTTCTTAAGAGTTTTACATAGTTTTCCTTCAAGGAGCAAATCTATTTATAGAAATAGCGGTTGTCGAGAGGAAGATGTCCTTTTGAGGGAGTCATCTTTTTATTAGAAGTTTGACTCAAGGAGTTTGGTCCCATGTGAGGTCTTTGAAGTCATGGACAAGACCAAGGTGGAGAATAGGACTCTCGTGCAAAAGGAAAGGTGAAATGACCATGGGATCTCATATGAAGGTAGATGAAAAGTATCCATGAGAATCATGTTATGTGTAGTGTTCCGTGGTACACATATTCAAGAGAAGATAACAAGTGGCAAGTACTCACATGATTCTTGTTTAATCGTTAGTGAGGTGTATGAAGTGAATAGCGCTCAAGGGATGAGCATGGAAAGAGACAAAAGGTGAGGTAGGACTACAAATCAACAATAGAATGGTCAAAGATGCAAGGCATTAAGGGGCTCAGGTTTAGGTTTACCATCGAGTGAAGATAAACAATAAGCACCTGATCCATAGGTATGAGTCACGATGTATGGTCCAAGCTAATTAGGAGAAAAATTTCCTCGTTTAATTTTTTCTACTTTGGTTACGTGTTGATTTTCTTTCAAGACAAGGTCACCGACTTGGAAGGTTCGTTCATCAACACTTTTGTTGTAGGCACATTTGATACGCTTTTGGTAAACTTGAAGGTGATCCAGAGTGTTAAGATGACGTTCATCTAGTAACTCTAGCTGTGCTAAACGGTCCTGAAGAAATTCATCATCATTGAGCATGTCATGGAGAGAAATGTGGAGTGAGGGGATCTGACTTCGAGAGGCAGGACTGCCTCTGTACCGTAGACTAGAGAAAAAGGTGTGGCCGCAGTGGAAGTGCGGATACTAGTGCAAAGATGCCCACAGGGGAAAAAGGGAATGTGCATATGCCAATCCTTTCTAGTATTGTCAACCACTTTCATAAGAATTTTGTTTAAGGTTTTGTTAGTGGATTCAGCTTAGCCGTTGGTTTGTGAGTAATAAGGTGATGAGAAACTAAGTTGAATGCCGAAGGCATCACAAATTTTTTGCAATGTTTTGTTTTTGAATTGTTTTCCATTTTCAGTGATGAGGTGATGAGGAACACCAAAGTGACAAATGATGTGGTGGTTAATGAACTCACATATTTTCTCAACTTTCATGGAAATGAGTGGCATGGCTTCCACCTATTTTGTATAGTATTCGGTAGTAGTGATGATCCATTCATGGCATTAGGAAGAATGGGGATTGATTTCTCCGACAATATCCAAACCCCATTGAGAGAAGGACCAAAGGTAACGGCGACTGTAAAGCATGACTGGGTGTATGATGAAGATTGGAATGTTGTTGGCATTTTATACAACGTTTGATGAAGTCACAACAATCATAGTTAAGGGTCTACCAAGAATAGCCTCAGAAAAGAATATGCTTAGCAATAAGCAAGACCAATCGAAGTGACCTCCACATATGTCGTCATGAACTTCCTTAATAGTATAAGGGATTTCAAAACTTTTGAGGCATTGTAAGAGAATACCATCAAATCTGCACTTATAGAGGAGGAACCCCATGATGACGTAACGTGAGACCTTTTTAAGGAAGGCGCGTTGTCATTACGGGTGAGATCAAGAGGTAAGATGGAGAGAGAAAGATAGTCGAGTATTGTTTGTACCAAAGGTCACTCGGGTCAAAGGTGACGGTTCCGATCAAGTAAACATCATGAGGTAAATAAGAAGGTGATTGGATTCATCAGACGGTGACAAATATTTGAGAATCGGCAGGTGAAGTGGGTATTTGGGAAGTTAAGCAGACCATGGTATCTACAAATTTGTTGGTTGAATGTGGGATGGTTTGAAGGGTGTAACGATCAAAGGTGGTCAAAAGTACATCTACATGATGTTTATACTTTTGAAGTATCTCGTTACGACATTGGTATATACCATTGACTTGGTTTATGACCAATTGAGAATCACCAAATATGTTGATTGATTTGACATCTAGGGCATAGGCAACTTGGAGACCTAGTACAAGTGCTTTGTATTCGGCAATATTGTTGGTGCATTCAAAATCTAGTTTGAAAGACAAAGGCATGGGTTCACCATCAAGGGGAATGAGGATAATACCAGCCCCACCCCCATGTTGACACTTGGAACCATTGAAGAAGAGTGTCATTTGGTAAGGGGGTTCGTCCAGGGAAAGGGTAGCAATCGACTCATCTGGAAATTCAAAATTAGAGGGTTGATCCTAAAAATAGGTGTGGTGGCCAATTGGTTGGCGATAGCTTGGCCCTTGATGGACTTTTTATGAATGAATTTGAGGTCAAGATCAGCTAAAAGCATAATCCATCATGCAACACGTTGTTTTTTATAAGGTTTGGTGTACATTAAGTGTAAGGGGTTGGTATTGGCCACAACATAGGTTTTGTGGTTGAGTAGGTAATGATAGAGTTTAGTGGCAACAAACACTAAGGATACAAAAAAATTTCGGGGGTGGGTGTATCGGGTTTCATAGTCCAAAAGAGTACAACTTATGTAATAAACCACCTACTCCCTATGTTGTTCATCGCGATGAGCGAGCATGGCTCCTAAGGAGTGATCGGTAGCAGAGATATGTATAGGTAAAAAGGTTGGTCATCTTTAGGTGGAATGAGTACGGGTGGTTGGAGAAGGTATTGTTTTAGGGCCTCAAAAGCTTTGTGATAGTCATCATCCCATTTAAAGGAGACATCCTTCTTGAGTAGATGATGAAATGGTTGACATCGATCAGACAATTGTGAAATGAAACGATGAATAGACTGCAACTTACCTTATAGGCTACGATTTTTCTAAGGTTGGTGGGTGAGGCATTTCCAGAATGGCCTTGACTTTAGCAGGGTCAACTTCTATACCACATAGGGAAATGATAAATCCCAGGAGCTTTCCTAAGAGGACCGCGAAGACGCACTTCTTTGGCTGAAGGCAAACATAATATTTAATGAGGTGGTCAAAAATGGTTTTGAGGATGGCAAGGTGCTCGGAGTGGCATTTAGATTTGGCCAGAGATCATCCATGTAATCTTCCAATATGCGATGCATGATGTCATGGAAGATGTAAGTCATAGCCCGTTGATATGTGGCACCAAGTGTTTTTAAGGCCAAAAGGCATGACTCGATAGCAAAAGGTCCCCAAGGGGTGATGAACGAGGTTTTGTGTTGATCCTCTAGGGAAAGCAGGATTTGGTTATAACCCAAGAATCCATCCATGAGTGATAGCATCTCATGGCCAGCGGTAAGGTCAACCAACTGGTCAATACCAAGTAAGGGAAAGTCATCTTTTGGACATGCTAGGTTGAGGTCACAAAATTCCATGCAAATACAGAGTCCCCCTGTCACCTTAGTGATAGGGACAATGTTAGAAATCCAATGGATAATCAATGGGTAAGATGAAGGAAATGGAAAGAAGGCGCTGAAGTTCCTCTTTGATGAGAAGGGAAATGTGAGGGTGCATTTTCCTCGCTTTTTAATGGGTTTAGCATCGAACGATTCTGATATTATGGACCACTATGGTGGGATCAATTCAGGCATGTCTACGTAAGACTAAGTGAAATCATGGTTATGATCCTTGAGAAAAGAAGTGATGGCTTCCTATTCAGCAGCATCTAAAGATTTTCCGATCTTTAGGATGTGCGGGTCATCTTGAGTATGAATGTTGATTTCGATAGTCGATTCATTCAACATGGTTTGCGTCTCAGAAGGTAACGAATGATGAATATATGAGTCTTCTGCACCAAGGTAGGTGAGTATAGATTCATCATCCTGACATTGAATGATGTTAATTGAAGGTGTATCATCATCGATCATTTCAGGATATAGGAAGGGAAGAGTGAAAGGGCCTCAACCTCACGTTGATAAGTCGAGGCCCTAAGGAAATGGTGTTTATGAAAAAAAAGTAAAGAGGGATAGAGTCAAGATCCATCGACACCATCAATAAGGGTGGTGATGAAGGTGGAGAATGGCTAGTGTCCTTAATGAGTTCAATGCGGACCTATTTGGTAGGTGGTTCAGTGAATCGATACCACTACGATTGTTATGTTTACAATGGTGGTACAAGGAATGATGGTATGGCGGCCTTGCTCGTAAAAGCCAAAACCAAAACCCTTCCATGCACATCGGTGCAAGAAGGTGTGGGTGAAACGGTGATTGGTAAGTGATTGGAAGTCGGTGGAAAATGGGCAAGTTTGTGACGGTGGTTCGGTGTGTAAGTGGTAGTATCAAGTCCCCCATATGTGAGACTAGTACGAAGGTGAGGGGGACCATATAGGAGATGTTCTCCTATACGATGATCATAATGAGGGTGTTGGTGAAGACTTTCGTACTCTTTTGGAGTAAGGAATGTGTTGACACTATATAGGTGGTACTCCCCCAGAGTGAGGCGTTGAAAAACACCTTCCAAGGGATTGGTGGTTTGTATGTAGGTAGCTGGAATGGATGATGTGTCGGAGGTTGATGCGGAGGTAGAGTTAATGGATTGGGAAGTTGATGGGTCAGCCGTGGAGGTTGGGGCAGCGGTAGGAATGGAAGAGGTATGTGCGGTTGAAGTAGCGGTTATACTGGTAAGTGGAGGTGTAGGTGAAGAAGTAATGGTTGTGGAGGTAGACGACTTAATAGGTATGAGCACATCATTGGGTCGGTAAAGCATGTTGTATGTTTTAAAAGGTGATGGGTCAGCTAGAATGGTATAGGTGTGTCCTTCGTGTTCAAACTTTACATAATGATGCAAAGTGGAAGGAACGTAACCCATGACACGAATCTAGGGTCTACCAAGCAATAAGTTATATTGAATTCCCCTCTAAAATGTAAAATAATTCTGAACAAAGTGCAAGGGGCCCACACGAACATGGATGATGATGGTGCCTCACCGTAGAAGTGACAATGTCATTGAATGAATGCAACATGACCGGATGTTTATGCATGTAATTGTCGGTATACGCATTTGAGCGAATGCATGAGATGAGATGATGTTAATGCTAGCACCCCCATCAATCATCACACAAAGTGTACCCGTATGTCATCTATGTCGATAGAGACGAAGAGGGTTGGGTCTAGGTCATCGTTTTGGTGTGCCGCGATCTCTTCTTTTGAAAAGATAAGGGAGGATACTTGGTGAATAGGGTGGGGCGAAGATGAAGGCGGTAATTTGGTGAGAGGGGCTACATGATGGGGTGTTATAATGGAGGCTACGGGTGTAGGGTCATTGGGTAAAACCTCAATAGATTGAAGAACCTCCATGAGAGCTTGACAATGGGATTTTGAGGTTTGGATGAGGTCATATAAGGACATTTTGATGGGAGATTGGTGTAATTGTTTGAGCATGGTGCAATGTGTGACGCTGTTAGAAATGGGGTACATAGGGCCACAGATAGTGATTTTAGGTATGGGTGCAGATGGTATGTTGGGTATAGGATTAGTTGGTGGGTCAGTTGCCTTTTCTTTACCCTTATCCTTCTAAGCACATGTAGTGATGTGTATCATGTTGATATGAGGGGAGTTGGCAAATGGAGAAGGTGTAGGGTGAGTGGTATAACGACACGACAGGCAAAAACCTACCGAAGGAGAAAAACCCTATGAGGTGAGTTGGGAGCAACAACATTTGGGTGGTGGCATGGCAAGTTCTCTGATGCGAACCATGTTAATTTAAAAATCTTGGGAGTGGATCTAGGAGCCGTGAGGGTGGAGTTTGTGGTTGTTGAGTGGGCGGTGTGGGGATGGGTGTTAGTGAAGCAAGGTCCTTGTCGATAAGGTCATCATCATGTCAAAGTTGGCTTCGGAGGACATAACTGGATCAGACGGTTTTCAATGCCTTACATTCTCCACATCATGCCCCGGCACATGATGGTAGGCACAAGTTTTAGTATCGTCAAACCCTTTTGTCTTGGGTTTGAGGGGGTCATAAGGTCTGAGTGGCGGTAATGTGATGAAAGAAGTCTCAAGGAGGTTGGTTAAAATTTTGGCATTAGACCCTACTAGTGGATCGCAATGGGAAGTGAACATGGGTTTGGGTGTAGGTGTGGTTGATTGTTGAGGAATGGCTTTGGAAGAGGAGGAGCGGGTTGAGATATGGGTTTGGGTTCTGGCATGGTTTTGGGTGTCGGTCGTGCTTGTTTAGGTGAGGGTATAGTTGATGGACAGGTAGGAGGGTGTGTGGTTGTTTTGACTACCTTATTGTGGGGTAGTGGAGTTTTATTTTTGGGTCACACCTTCTTGGGTAAAGGTGATATGGGTGTATGAGGTTTAGAAGGAAAAACAAACGGGGAAGAGGTTGAGTTACCCATAGGGATAACGGAGGTGTTGTAAAGGTAGAAGATGCAAGTCATGCTAGGGGTGTGAGAGATAGCGATCCCGAAGTGTAGTGGGTAGTGAAGCAATACCTGAGGGTATTGGAGGTATGGGTGGTAAAGATACTGTAGGTGTTGGTGTAAGTCATGTTGGGCATCTAGGGATATTAGAGGTTTTGAGGAAGGATTGGGTTGTTTAACTTTTGGTTGATTGATGGGTGGAGGTTGCTTGACCATGTTGGGAAGTTGAGGTCTTAAGACAAACAGGATAGGTGAAGGTGTGATTTTCACAACCGGGGTATGGGTTCTATGGGTTTGGTGCTTTTATTTGGGTGTCGTAGTAGGTGTGGTGTTGACTTGAGAGGATGTAGCTAAATCCATTTTGATAGGTGGATGAGTAAGGCTAGTGGTTGGGGTGACCCCTAAGGTGGTAATAGGTTTAGTCGAGGCAAATGTTGTAGGTGTGGGTTTGGGTTTAGATGTAGTTTGGGTTATGGGTAAGGGTGTATGTTGAGTTATGATGGGTGTCATGGAAGGAATGGTGATAGAGGTGGTTGTATTCGGTTCGATTGGTTGGAATACTTTTGGGTAGATAGTGGAAGTATCAGTAAGTGACATCTACATCTGTGTTGAGACCGGAAGTAGAAGACACCCCCATAATAAGGCTCTATCCACATAATCTAAGTGATCGGCCAAACATGAGAATGGCATGTCTATAGGTGGATTTGATGAGGACTTAATGGTAATTCCTATAAAATGTGTCTTAGAGACAGGAAATTGGCTAGCTTCAGCTTCCGTGGGTAGGAGAGCTGAAAGTAGGTCTGCAAGATTTTGGGTAGCTGATGGAGAATGCTCACCAAGAGGAAAAGGTATCTCAACTAGGTCTATGATAGGTGGAGGAGATGATGGGAGCTCCTCTATAGGTGGAGGAGATGATGGGTGCTCCTCTATGGGTGGAGGAGGTAATGGGTGCTCCTCATGAGTGGAGGAGGTACTGTGGGTACCGGTTCTCTAAGTGGAGAAGCCAAAGGTGAAATGGTCTTGATGTTAGCGGAAGACTCCTCCATAGGTGATGAAGGAGATGAAAGGTGTTCCTCATGGGTGGAGGATTTCGGGCTAGGATTTCCTCTATGGAAGGAATATGGGGTAACTGGGAGGTGACAGGTACATCAGTAAAAATAGCATGAACCTCGCGGTATGAGTATCATGAGTTGAGGTCTCACCGGTTTGATCAAACGAAGGGGCATGGTTGGGAAATGGTTTCTTGAAGATGTGTAGGTTTTGGTTGGTAGGTGCGTTAGGATTATCCACGGTTAACTTGCCTTTCTCAAGCATTTCTTGGAAAATATTTTTAAAAGTGATGTAATTGCCATCACTATGACCCTTTACTCGATGATAGTTACAAAAGTCATGTTCCTTATACCATGTGGGCATGGGGCAAGCAGGGTCAAAACCAATGTGTGGTTTTATGGGTGGAAGAGTGATGACTCCAACTTTGATAAGATTTTCTAAGACAGAAGAGTAAGGTTCCCCAATTGGGGTATATTTCTATTGTTCTCGTCTGAATTGAAAAGTCTGGATAGGTGAGAGATTAGATGAGGGGGTAGCCTGATTTGACGGATGAGCTGGGCTAGCCTTGAGTACCACTACGTTAGCGGTGCCCTTAGCTTTTGAATAATTGTTTTGTGGTTTGGAAGAAGAAGAGGTATCATTCAACTTGAATGTCGAATTCTTATTGCGTAACTAGATTTTCTTCTCTTCGATGGCCCGAATCTCTAACTTTTGTGCCATAGTGAATGCTTCATCAAATGTTCGGAAGGTTTAGACCTGCAAGGTTGGTGAGATATGTCTAGCACAAGCCCGTGTGAAGAGCTCAATGAGTTCTATTTGCAAGAGTTAGAAGGTGAGTTGGTTGATCAAGCTACGCCAAAGGAGCAAAAAAATTTATGATAGATTCATCCTCATATTGACGCATGGAGTAGAGGTCAGTCATGGTAACCTTCTTGACGATATTGATAGAGAAATGATCCAAGAAGGCTTGGGCTACTTGATTGAATGAGAATATAGAGTGTCTAGGTAACCCACTATACCAATCTAATGTAGGTCCAGTCAGAGACATGGGAAAGGTTCTTAAGAGCAAAGCATCGTCATGAGCAATTAGATAACACCCGTGTTTAAATGACCATAAATGTTTTTGTAGGTCTTCTTTGCTATTGAAACGATTGAATTTAGGCATTTCCCAATGCATGGGATATGGGTGGATAGGAATGGATGGGTGGATGGGTTCGTTGCAAATATCGTTGTAGGTGAGAGTGTTGTGGGAGCCAAAAACTAATGCCTCTAATGTCTGCATCTTGTCCAACATTAATTTGATTAGGTTGTTGGTAGGTTGTGATGATTGGGTGCCTCCTATAGCGTGATGGGGTTGGTTTTGGGCATATAACGAGGGTGGCACTCTAGTGTATGGTGTTGCCATGTTGGTTGATTGAGAAGAAGGTAGTGAAATAGGAGGTACGTACCCAGAGTGAATAATGGATGAAACGAGAGGTGGTTGATAATATGTATATGGAGGTGGAAGGGTTGTGGTAACCCTAGTGGCAATGGGGGCTAATGATTGTGGAATGGAAAGGACCACATTCTGAAAAGGGATAGGGGTCACCACACGGGAGGTGGCAGTGTAGCTACGGGTATGTGTGAGACATTAGGGGTAGATGAGGTTGTGTTTTGGGTAGTTATTGAGGGTATGGTGGATGTGGTGGGTGCCATGGAGGTGGCAGATGTGGCAGTCATAGCATGGTATAGGACCTAGCTACGAAATGACTAGGGGTAAGGTAGATACAGCAACACAGAGCTAGATGGAGCCAATGCAGGAGTGGGAGTGAGAGTCGGGGGATAGATATGGGCATTTCATATATCAACTGACCCGAGGCATCTCGATTGGATGAGTGGGAAAGGTAAAACTGCAAAGCAGTAGGGTTTTGGTCAAGGATTCGTACGAACTCCTCATCTCCCGTAAGCGATAGTGATAGGTGGATGGGATCCTTGGCTGGTGATAAAATGGAAGGTGGTGAAGGACTAGGTGGGATTGGTTGACAACTGGCATGAAATACGAGTGTGCTTGCTTGTTTTCAAGTCGGCACCATGTGAACCAAGATCGATCGTGTAAGGTTGTTTCTCCGTAAATAACATAGAAAAAAAAGCAGAGAATAGGTGAATCGATGGTAAAAAGTGTATTCGGTACCAAATGTAGGTTGGAAAGTGAAATATGCTAACCGATGCCAGCTTGAAAAAACCAACTCCGGTCAAGCAGAAACCACGCCGGTCACTTTGTAAAAAATGGTCAATGAGTGAAAAACCAGGTAGAAAGTAGAATCGACTATGCCAAATCTAATGGTGTTTTACAATGTCAATGGGAATGATGGCGTGATGAGGGACTATGTAAAGTGAAATAAAATGAATAAAATGTCCTTTTGGGTAGGTTAACAAAAGGACCTGGAACTGACGTCGGTTGGTATATAACGACAACGGTCGAGGGGTCACCGATGATGGTTACTATGAAATTGAAACAGTGATGAAAGAAAAGTGGTTGTGAATTAAAATCTGATGTAGAATCAGACCTAAGATTCTAAGAATGATGATGATATGGCCCAAACACACTCAGGTGAAGCCGGAATACACCAGCTATGATGAGGAGAGTGCAAAGATGAACAAGAAAAACGAAGAACGTGATCTCTCACCTTAAAACGCAAGCTAAGTAGAAACACTAAGAAAAATGTGATCCTAGGAGTGCCTTTTCTATTATGTTTGTTTAGCTTATGCTATTTAAGGACCCATACATGAATTGTGAAATAGAGTGTTTGGTGAGGATGGCTTCCTACGAAGAAGGATATCTAAAAGGTGAGCTTTCAGGTATGTTATGGTGGGGGCGGGCCTCGATCTGAAGTATGACTCGACAGAGCAGCGAGCTAGGTGACCACTGTGTCGTGATCATGTGATCACCTACAACTTCTTCCAAGTAAGATGTTGTTTAAGAATGTGTGTATTTTCAATTTTGTGAGGTTTGGTAAGACTCGAGAGAGAGAGAGAAAGAAAGTGCTTTCTACGTTCGTTTGTCAACCATCAGCTGGTCATGACTTCCAGTGTATAGGTTGCCCATAATTAATGTGAGCTAATGTGATAAATCAGAATGGAATGCACTTATTTTTAAGCCCAAATCGAAGTGTGAAGTTGGATGACACAATAAGATGAAGAGGAAGAGGGATGCTCTTTCACTACAATGCAGAAAATGTAAAGAAATGGTTCTTTTTAATTACACCAAAAGAAAGGTTTCCTTTAGAGAAAATAGAAAGAAAAGGTGGGTTACCAAGGAAGAAAATTAGTGTGTATGCTTTTCAGAAGGGAAACAAACACACAACTTTTCCTAGGAATGAATGAAATGCAAGGAACCCTAGATGGGTCCCACTGGGTGTGCCAAAATGTTTCACCTGATTCTTAGACGTTTCTTTGAAGTATTGATGAAACAAATAGGGTAATGGGTGTAGGAGGAATACCTGTTTTAATGTTGGTTTATGAGTTGTTGCACGCATATGACTTCCGAATCCACATCTGATCATGAGATCTTCCTTTTGGCTAGGAGGAATTACCCGTAATGAAAAGAAAGACCACCAGAAAAAGTTAAACAATATATGCAGTGAATTACCTAGCGTGTGCTAGATCTAGGAAGTGTGATACTTCCTAGATGGTTGTCAGTCCATTGTTTTAAACAATTTAGTGTAGTAAATGAAGTAAATCCTATTTTAATTTGAAATGATTTAGGTATCTCACTTAAAACACAATAAGAAAGATCTAATCTAATAGGCTAGGTTAGAATAGGATCCGAAGGTCAAATAATTGGTTCTGGGTCTCTATAGGTCTAACAAAAGTCTCAGGTAGATCACAGGTGAATGAGGGTGAGGCGGAATTAGGTGGGTAGGTCAGCATTACAGAATCAGTATGGGAAAATACAAGATGGCGATGCCGGTTCAAGGTGACCAACGGCGGTTAGATATAACCAGTGCCGGTTACTGTGGAGTTCTGGGAATGCCACAGAATGGGTTTTGGGTCTCCTTTGCGATTGCACAAAGGATTTTGGTTGGTCGGGATGAGGTATTGGGTGATTTTGGAGGGATTTGGCGAGGTTTTAATGGGTATATGGAGGGGGAATGTTGAAGGAGGTTAATGGGTGGCTAGGTAAACAATAGGTGATAATATAATGATAAAATGAAGTGAACCAGAGAAGTAGAATGTTTTACTTACTTGGATTCTGGTCCTGACACTGTGAGTGAGGGATGGGGGTGCTGGTAAGAGGTTGAAGGCTGCAGGTGATCACTAATCATAGGAGAGCTTCTGCATGGGTTGCATGTGCATTCCTCTTTGCTTGGTTAGATCAGATCATTGTTGGGGTGGTATGCAGGCAAGAGAAAATGCTTGATCTCTTTCCTTGCACACGTGCTCTTGCTAGAATTCGATCTCAGAAGATGTGATATCTCTTAGAAGATCTCAATGTTTTCGCCAACTTTTTCCAATCTTTTACCAACCTTGAAAATAAGGTTGTTTTGGGGGTTAAAATGGTAAGCGATGGCGGTTCCGGCTTAACCAGCGTTGGTTAAGGTGAGATTTCCTAGGTTTACTAAACTAGGGAGATCCTCTTGATTTTCTCAGATCTTGTGTCGTTAACCCGCTGGATTAGACTGAAGCTTCTTGTAAGCATGCAGGAATGTGGTTAGAGAGAATGTAGGCATTGATTTTTAGGGTTTGGGTAAGTCTTAGTTAGTTATGGCAACTTACTAAGAATAGGTCTTAGGTTGAGTTGGCTTGATGAGGTGTCTAAGTGAGGTGTATGTGTGGATATTATTTAAATTAAGATATTTAAATAATAAATATGGTGAGGATAATGAATTAATTTAATTAAATTAATTAAATTAATATTAGTGGGGTGAAGGGGGCCATGGCTAGGTGAATGTGATGAAGGGTGCTTATTCATTGAGGGACCAAAGGGGAGTGTGACCTAATTTTAGTGTCTACATTAACCTCACAACACCCCCATTGATGTGATGAGTGTTGCACTACATACAAATACTTTGAAGAGGGATCAAATCACATGTAGCTATCATAATCTTATGATGAGATTAATATTGATAAAATAGTGTAAACAAGATGGAGCCCCCAATTCAGCCCTCACACTTGGAAATTGATGCTTGCCTTAGTTTTAGTGCATGGATTTGTGATCTCAGGATAGCAATAAAAATGTATTCGTTATTTGAGTAGCATTTTTGTAGATGTTCTTTAAGGAATGGATGCTTTCAATTATTTTATCATGCCTTTTTTAGAGTGTTCTTTTGATATGGGATCCCTAGATACCCCTAATAAGTTAGGATATGTGTGTTTATATAGGTGATTGTTTAAATTATTTCCCACTCAACCAAACAAAAAGTACCACATAGGCCAACTAATCAAAATTATTCATGTTTGAAAATATGATCATTGTAAGGACAAGGGATAGGTTCATATCATGTGGAAAATTTTGTCATTGGACTTGTCTTTGACCCTCAAACTTTTCCAAGCTAAAGTTGGAGAAAAGTGATAGTCGATAGATGTGTTTTATACAAAGGTGTATTAATTCTTGAAATTCTATAATGGATAATAGTTATGCCCTAGTGAACGATAGGTACATGAAGATGAAGTGGATTCTATTTGGTTGATAAATAGGTAAATGAAAAATGTCAAAATAAATGCCAAAGTTATATTAGCAAGTGCACAAGACCAAAATTTGGGTTCTACCATTGACCCCTTTTAATTTGGTATTGAAAAATTCTTGATCAAAATAAAATAACATGTAATAGAAAACTCACATTCTAATCATAAGATAATGGTGAGAAACTATGAATGTTTTTATACTCCAATCCAATGTGACACTTACAACCATATGGAAATGACATATACAAAAATTCTCAATAGTGATGTCAAATCAGCATATGAAAAACTATAATGTGTAAAGTGAAAATATACCTAGATAAAATACACTTAATTGTTCATGTCAAACTATGTCTCTAGAATATTATATGAAATTTTTGTGAGTTTACCCCTAGTTGAGTAGGTGCTAAAATTTTGTAAGTGATGTAATATCCCATGTGAGATCAACCTTGGGCCATTGATTCAAGGTTTCATTTATTAGGCTGCTAAGAGAAGGATCCAACCCTAAACTAATTAAATAATATATTTTTGGGTAATGTGTTCTTGCTTATTTTATGGTTAAGGGTTAGCTATACGTAGTATATTCAGATTAGTTGATAAACATTAGTACATAAATCAATATACTTTATTAACAATTTGTGATATAGAATATAGAAATGATTGTTAAAACACAAGGAAGTAGATGCGATTAGTGTATTACATGTGGAAAGTTGAAATAATAGTGATGTGTGATTGTATAGGCTATAATTACTGGCAAAGTTACTCCATTTACGAGTCTAGACAACAAAGCCGAGTAGTAATGGAACCATTGGTATATATGGAAGTGTTAGATGGTTTTGTACCCATTGGGTAGTTATTTGCAGTGATATGTTTGGATTATACAAAAAAATTGCATTTACAAATTAATCTTATGAGCATCTCTTTTAAACCCTAGGTATTCGCAATTTGTAAAACACTTTTTGTGATGATAAATAACTTCAAACCATAACCATGGGTAGGAGACCTAAAAACGTTAGTGGATGATATGAAGTACAATCAGACACTTCTTATATTGGAAATACTTTTAAATGGCCTCAAACCACATATATTTTCCCACATAACATGTGATATCTATGTGGATGAAAATAGTTTCATAAATTTTATTGCTTGAAAATGAGAAACAACGATTTGGCATGTTTAGCTTGACTTGGTTTGTGAGGTCTCTAGCTAGGAAGTGTGACTTTATAACCTAGTTGAGGGTGCTTTAGACTGTGTAGGGGCTGCACTTAGAGTTTTTATTGATTTGAAATGATTTAAGAGATCTTGGATGCCTTTTGAATTGATTTTTATATTATTCTCTTGAAATAAGTAGCTAAGGTAAATATATGAGTTATACTTTCTTATATAGGAATTTTGTGGGTATAAATTTGCATTAAGACCTACATATATGATATGAACTTACCCATAAAATATATTAGATAGAAAAATTAATTTCTGGGTAGTTTGGGGACAAAATCACCATTCTTAGACCAAATCATTGGATGGTTTGGTCCTAAACAGATAGTCCCATTTAGGAAATTTGTGGGATTCTATCAAGTTTTAGTAGGAATTATTCCTACTAGGAATACATTGTTATGGGTTGATGAAATTATCTCTTTGAGTGACTGAGATGTGTGAATAGAGAAATCATGCAAAATAAATATACACTCGAAATGTGTGCCCAAGTCATCATATAGGGATAAAGCCAAAGTTTTCATTGCCAAATGATAAATTTCCAAATTTAGGTCTCTATATTTGACCCCTTTAACTATGAAATGGAAATTAAATGCTTAAAGGAAAAGATAGTCAAGTGTGTAAGTACATTTTATCTTTTGTCAAGGTTGTTGATTCTATTTTCATTTTGGCTTGCTCCATGGTGAATCCTACAACATAGAGTGTAGTCAGTGTTAATAAAATAATTGAACATTTAGTTGGCTTTGAAAATATTTTTGTAATTGTAAAATTGAATTTGTAACTAGTAAAGTGAAAGAAAAAAAAGAATGAAAGGATCTTCCTCAATTTTTCCTAGCTTACATATGTGGATTGGAACTAAGCCATTGAAGGATTGGAAGTGTTCAAGTACCCAATTTTTATGAATTATATTTCAGATCCAAAATTAGGATTCAAATGTATCTTGACTTAACACCAAAAGGAGAATCACGAGACTTTCTAATCATCCCAAGAAAGAGAAAGGGTTTTATAGTATGTCTAGTCATTCTAAAGAACCTTCCAAATTGAGTAAGAAGAATATTTCCTCATGAATTTCTAGTCATCCCAAATTTATTCTAACCATGGACTACGTGTTGCAAATGGATCTAGGTCCAAGTGAAAATAACACAAATTTGAAAGGGAATGACTTATCGCAGTCCCCATATGTGTGATTTCCCATATGTATCATATGTACCATATTGAATATATAAAAAGGATAATAATTTTTATGCCCACATACCCTATAATGAAATGGTGCTTAAGTTTTGTAGTTTTGATACTCAAACCCCCACATTGTCTATCAAAATATAGTAGACTCTACCCTAGATTATGCCAAATGAAAATGAACCTATATTAGAAACATGTATTTATTTGTGAGAATATGAGAAATCAAAAATCTACCAAGAAGTTGTCCCAAGATGAAAACATGCATATCAGACAACCATCCGGTATTTTTTCCCTAGTGGATGGTCTTTTCCCTATGTGAAATATTTTCCTATTCTATATCTAATTTTTGGCATGAGTATTTGTACCTTATCCCACACTTCTTATGAATTTTAAATAATTTTTGTGCTCATTATGTGTGTATATATACATGTAATACACCCTACTTGAACTACCCCTCATTTGAGGTGAGTAAGATATGCAAATAGAATTTTCATCTCAAAATAAATTATACGTGTATCCATGTCAAATGTATCTTATTTTAAGTGTTGGATCAAATGGAAATTTTTGTGGGTGGCCACTATTGAGATCTTATTCATGTAAGATCATGTAGGGCGAAACCATGACACATAAAGAAAGAAAACAATCAAACAAGAAATAAGAATAGAGGGAAAATGTACAAAATAAAGCAAGCATGTAGGCAATCAAACATATAAGTACACAAGAAATGTCATAAATAAGATGTAACAGTCGCAAACAAGTGATGCAAGAGTTTCATACACAAATTCAAGCATAATAAATAGGCTATAACGAACACAAACAAGGGACAAGAGAGTTTCATAAAGGAAATCATAAAAATCATAGGCCACATACATGAAAGCAAGCGAGCAAGTGAATATAATAGAATATAGTAGCCCAGTTGCATATATTAAGAGAAGATAGACCGCTCAAAACATAATTTTATTCTCATTATTCTATAAAATATTATATGGCACAATATAATAAATTGAGAATAAAGGGCAAAGAAAAGTAACAATAATGAAACAAAAGCACATAAATAGTGTAGTGATGCCCCTAAATATCAAGGCCATGGGGAAAATGAATTAGAATTTTATGTTTCCTACATCAAGCTCAAGATATTCTATTATCAGAGATGTGTAAATATTATATATAATTAATATGTCATCCATCAAAGCAATATGACAAATAACATGTGTAAAGTGAAAATCTAGAAAATCAAGTCATATATAGGTCCTAATTTCGTATTTTGAAATTATTTGAATGTTTTTATTCTTAATTGATTATTTATTTTATTTTATTTTATAAATATGTATAAAATAAATCTAACCTATGATGGGGTCAAGAGAATGATGGGGGTACCTTACGTAAAAGGGATCTTGGATCTCAAATACACAACATGTGCAATAAAATTAGGATGGACCTCTGAAGTTAGGGTAACGATGGATCTCTACAAGTCTGGATTTTATATAATCCTTAGGAGTTGTAGGATGTACAATAGGATACCTAGGATTGGTCTTATAAGGGATATATCCTCTAGAGGTAACATACATAAGTGCAACTAGCTTCAATGTAGAAAATTGACACTTTCTTAGTAAAATGATTAGGAAAATGATTCTCATATGGGATACCATTGGTCATAACTACTTTCTTATTAGTAAAAAACTTGAAAAATTAGTGATAAATGGAATGGATATCCTTAAGAGTACAAATCCAATGGTAACCTAGACACATGTCACATGAACTAAGGAAATAAGTGACCAAAAAGAAATAGACATACTAGAATAACCAAAGTAAGAGGTAAAATAATATGCCCATGAGAGGTCTTAGTATCAATTGCATATGTTCTTTATTATAGCCCGAGAGAAGCAAAAAAATTATATCTATGCATGTTGTGCGTAGAAGCACTATCAATCAAGACACTGTGAATATCGCTTAGACAAATAAAGGTTCAAACACAAAGTGTATTAGAAACAAGATCACAAGAAATACCAATATCATAAAATGCAATAATATCCAAAGGAAGTGGAGTATGAGTGATAGTACCAATTAGAGAATCCATTGGATGATCATATGAAGGAAGAGGGCTAATCCCAATATTTATGATGCACTTATAGATTAGATTAATAATTTAATTACGATTGGAAGTGGATCATTGAATATATTAATCTTAGAATTGGAATTAGTAGGTTTCGATAGCTCAATAGGAGAGTTAAATTCAATGGACATCATTTGTATCAATGAAATCTCGGATGACATGTCAAGCTTGAAGAATTATTATTATAATGACCAATACATATATTAAAGTTACAATATGCATTAGAATTATAATATTTACCATGAGTCCTACTTGTATCAACCTCGAGAGGTGAAGGGAGAGATACAAGGTTGCACTCTAGAAACTTTTGAAGGACCACTTGGGACCTAAATAAGGTAATCATGTGAATTACCTCTAATAAAATAGTTATAACTGAATATTAGCATGTTGAGATACAAAATTTACAATAACTTTAGCATCAACCTTGTTATCATTAGGTTTTCCATTGTAATTATATTTTCCTGTAATTTAGAATTATATGTATTATGAACACTTGATACATACTTAAGATTCTTCATTATAAGGAGCTTGCCTCCCATTTTTTTAATTTTTGGCATACCTAATCACATGAATAAATGATTAAATATTGAAGATCATTTTTGGCTAGGATATTTTTCATTTTAGTAAACATAGTCTTGTAGTGCATAACATAGCACTAATGGGTTCATTGCAGCATTGTTGCATCTTATACATTTGAGCATAAGATATTTTTTCTCTAATATTGATTTTAAATGTGTATGAAATTGATTACCCAAAGGGATAAAATCTCACACATTGTGAATGGGAAGATTATAGAACCATTTTAATGCATAATCGTTGAGGATTATATAAAAGAGCTTAGTAAGTAATAAATCTTCGTAAGAATAGTCTAATCCAAAGGCATGAAAATCAGAAAGGTGTTGTTCGGGATCACGTTTTCCATTATAGATAGGAAACTTTGAAGATATAAAATCAAGAGGAAAAAGATAGGAAGACACTTTATATGCAAGTAGGTTGTGAAGAAAATGAGTATAGTCCATATATTATAAGAGATAGAGCCACTTTTTTCTGCAACTGTAACACTTGGGATTACAAACTATGGACAAGATGCTCAATGGCACGTGTATTAGAAGAGGAATGGGAAGTCCCATGGGTATTTACAATAGATGTAGGAATGGTAATAGACATAGGTATAGACATTGCAACATTTGGAAGGGGAATATGGGGTGCCCCATAGGTAAATGTATAATAGATACATCAATATTAGATGAGGCCATAGTGGAAGATTAACTTTATATTCAAGAATATCGAATACATGGATCTTAGATTACTTCACAAACTTTTTTACACCCATATCAATGTATATAAGTGTTTCAATGAGTTGAGGATGTTGTTGTAGAAATTTTACAAATGTGTGTTCATCATCTACAGTAAAGGGGTGGGTATTTCTATTATAACCCTCATGTGGATCATTCCTTTAAGAGCGATCAACGTAAAAGGGCATAATAGAGTAAGAAAGGAAAATGAGAATTGTATCTTGACAAATAAAACTTAGGGATGTGCAATAGAAATCCTAATATAGAATAAAGAAAATTAGGCCAAAGTGGTTGTGGATTCAAGAAAGGAGTGGGTTCACCAAATGATTCAACATTAGAATAAATAAATAAATAAGAGTTATGTTTGGCTAACGTGTTCTTGTTTACTTAATAGTTAAGGGTTGGCAATATGTCATATGTATTTATATTAATAAATAAAGATTAATGTATAAATTAGAATTTACTTTTATCATAAATTTGTGAGCCAAAATATAGAAATAATTGATAAGTCACAAGTAGATGCACATAGTTGATTAAAGATGTAGGAATTTGAACTTGTGGCGGTGTGTGATCAGATAGGTTATAAATAATGTAAAAGTGTTTCATTTGGGGATCTTGAGTGCAAACCGTGAGGGTATGGAATCGTCTCTGGCATATATGGAATTGTCGATGGTTTGGTACCTATTAGACAATTACATATGGTGATGTGCTAGCATTTTATGAACTGTTACCTATGGGTCCGATTGTGATGTACTTCACTTTGAACCCCCGGGTGTTGTACATTTTGAAACCCTTTGTGTGATGTGAAATATCTTCAAACCGTAACCATAGGTAAGAGACCCTATAGAAAGGTTAATGGTTGGGTTGAATTGCAATCCTTACACCACCTATGTTTGCAATAATCAAGATTCTTCAAACCACATATATTTCTACACCTGCCATGTGATATCTATATGGATGCAACTAGCTTTGGAAATTTTATCTCTTGAAAATGAGAAACAATAGTGTGGCCCACTTAGCATGACTTAGTTTAAGAGGTCTCTAGCTTGGGATATGTGAATTTGTAACTTGGTTAAGTGTGCTTCGAGACATGTATAGGTCTTACTCATAGAATGTGTTACTTCTTTAAAAGGATTTAGGAGAGCTTGGAGAACTTTTACAATTGATTTTGTAAGTATTCTCTTGAAAATGCAAATGAGGTAAAAATGTGAGTTATACTTGTTTATATAAGAATTCCTAGGTGTAATTTCACATTAAGGGCACACAATAGGATATGAGCTGACTCATAAAATATATTAGATTAAAAATTAATTGTTGGATATTTGGGGATGAAAACATCATCATCAAACCCAAAATTTTAGATGGTTTGAATCTAAAACAATGATTTTGTATGGGCACTTTGTGGGATTCTACAAAAATTTTGGGATTGATTCCTAGGAGGAATATACCATTATGATCGAATGTAATTAGTTTTGTGAGAAATTGAGAAGTGTGAATAAAGAAGAAAGCCATGTAAAGGAGATAGGGAGTGCTCACCTAGGATTGAAGTTTGCGCGAAAGTCATGTTCTAGCGATAAATCCAATGTTTTTCATTTCTAAATGATAAATTGTCGACTTAGTTTCCTAAAGAGAATATTAGTCTTGGGTTGCGAAAGGACCAATACTATTCTTGTTATACAAAAGGATTTAGATAAATTTCAGCTATTCAAGGAGCCAGGATTTCCATAATTATGATGCAAATGTGACCCATTGATCTAAGTCTATATGAATGAACTTGTGTCAAGTCCATGTAAATCAAATAAATTTCACCAACATATCTAAATTCGTATGGTGAACTTGTACCAATTTCATGTAAATGTAATATGAACTAAGTAAATGCTAGATTTGTATATGAATATATATATATATATATATATATATATATATATATTATATATATATATATATATATATATATATATATATATATATATATATATATATATATATATATATATATATATATGTGTGATGAGCTTGTAGACTGGATCCATGTAAATGTGGTATGAATCGAATAAATATCACCAATGTAACCTTGAAATTTGATAAAATTATACCAAGTCCATATAAATGTGATCTAAACAAAATTTCTAGAACTAATCTAATATAAATGGTACCCAATAGTCTAAGCCTAGGTGAATGAACTTGTATGGGTAGTCCATGTAGCTTTGATCTAAACTCGTATAGTTGTATTTGTCTATGTGTCCGATTTGAGTGAAATGTTATCGCTTTTCCTACCATGTGGTGCTTTGGCCATGATATTTTTGAACCTCTAAGATATCCTAAAATATACCCTTGATTTGAGATGAGGAATGCCACAATTTGTCACTCAAATCAAAAAGGACAATTTGTTAAGCTCTAATATGCATAACCAAAGGATCTAATATGTGGACCATATAAAACATATTTATTAAACATGGTTGTGAAAGCAATATGCATCAAATATGAGCATTAAGAAGCAAGTAGTATGTGTGTCATCTCATGGGAAAACATATTGTAAATGTGTCCATTAATCCATAAAAATTAGTAGATAAAGAATTTAACAATGAAAAAGCAAGATGTTAGTAGTAGACACACAAATCACCAATAAAGGATCCTTTGGGACTCATGAAATTACTTAACAATACATGAAATGACAGACCCACCATAAGAATAGAAAACTCGACACAAAATTGTTATGATGACTTGACCATTTTTAGTAGTAGGTAGTTTTATGTGTGAAGCAATTATGTGTCAAGAAATATGTGTATGAATAAATGTGGTATAGCCAATATGTGTCTCAAAAATGTGTCTCAACTAATGTGTCATAAGCAATATGTGTATCATCTAGATATGTTATAAGCCAATATGTGTATCGAGTACCATGTGTATGGAACAAGTATGTGAATAAATAAATAAATGAGTTAGGTAATGTGTGTGTAAAGAAAGTAATAATCAGTCAATGTACAAACAACATGTGTGCCCAAGAAGTAATGAATCCAAAAAAGTGTGGGAAACATGTGTCCCCAACAAGTAATCTATCATATAATGTGCGTGCAAAGTAGGTAATGTATTAGACAACATGTGTGTAAAGAAAGCAATATAGTATTAAATGTTTGTGTAAAGTGCACTATGTGTAAAAGTATAAATAGAGCCCAATACCTATAATACTCGAACAAAAAAAGAAGTTGCTAATCATTTTTCTTCAAACTCAAAATATGCATCCATATTCATGAACTAGTCAACAAGCTCTTCAGCAATGTTCCAGAGAAGCATGGTATGTCCATATTTGGAATGTTCCTCATCCTAGCAATAATGGTTAGAGTGTGGGCTCTTTTAGCATATCCTTCTTCATCTTCAATGTATTCCTCTTTATGTGAACATTATTCATTCTCTCCAACATCACTATGGTCATTTATTCAAAAAAAAACATCTCATGTGCTATTCTTATACTGATTCCATTTTATTTTATACGTGTCTTATTCATTTAAAACTTTTTCAAATACTCTATCCATAGTTGGATTAACTCCACCCCTTTCTTATACTCTCCTTGGAAACATTTAGGCTTTCTTTCCCACAAGCCCTATCACTACAAGAATTATTCTTGCAATCATACGTAAGCATGAAAAAGGCTACAAGGCTCACAACCTTTCTTAGATACCACATTTACACATTCACAAGGATGGAGTTCACATCCAAGGAAATCCCTAACCAAATAGCTAAACATAATACACACATGCACACGTGTATTTGCACACGCATATTTTACACCAAAAAATCACTATATTAATGCTACAAATGTGTTACGTAAATATCAAACATTAGCTATACACTATACATTCTCTCAAGCTGCAACAATAAGTTTTTCCTTACTACAATAGTATATTATATCATGCTTCCACTTCACTCGCCTTCTCTTTCAACTACTCTTAGAAATATGAGTCTAGTATAAATTTCTCTAGAGTCTCTCCAAACTACTATATTCCTTTCCCAAAACACCTTCATATGGGCCTCTTAAAGTGTGACATATTGATTTTGATCAATATAGTTAAATGCAAGAGAACACATGTCCTCGCATCTATCTCCAAGGTTCTTGAGTTCCGATGGTCACATTCTAACTTTGGCACAAACCCTCACCACAACCTTTGAGCCAATGACTTTAACATCGACCTCCAATAAAGCATTATCCCTAGCTTAGGAAATTTCCTACTTGTAAATGTCCCGATCCTTTATTCCCGTAGCGTAAATCTTCACGTATACACCTTGCTCTTCTTTCTTATAAATGTTCTTTTGGCACAATGATAACTTTGTGCACTCCTTACCTTAGCTAAAACTCAAGATAACCTAAATTCCAAATCCCAAACAACTCCATGTTCCTTCCTCCTTCGTGCAAGTGGGCTCTTGCATAATCTAAAAGAGTTCAACATTTTTTATGATATGTTACCCGTGCACATATACAAAATTAGTTTTACTCCTAAAACATCTAACTCCTATTTTTGGTTGATGCAAAATTGCTTTATGTTAGGGATGCTCTGCCTCACAACATTACAAGGTAAAGTATGACAATACTTTAATCAGTATCAATCTAACAAAAAAAACAAGACAACCGTGAAACCTATGTATGTCCATGTAATCTTAAGTGACATTTATAATTTCTTAAGTAATTGGTAATGTCATACGACCATTCATGAAAGCCATAAGTGCAAGCATAAATAACCATATTGAAAATGGAAACATTGAGTCCCTACCATCTCATAAAAACTATAGTCATATAAGGTCCATGTAATTTGTAAAACATTTTAAGATGAGAAAACCAATTTACAATAGAAGGCTCGTGACTAAGCCACGATATTCTCTTTTTCAAAATAGGGGTGTAAACTTTAATATGTAACTTAACTTTAACAACATTTAACATAATTGCCACCTTAGCCTCCTAAAGATGTCAACCTAATCCATCTTTAAAATGTGTTGAGCTCTTTATTAGATCTACTAAAGTTCAAAAAGATACAATAAAAGACTAGTTATTATGACTTTACACTTGAACCTTCTTTAAAATTATTGCAAATCAATATAATAACTATACATTTATTGTTGTGACTTATTAACATTCTCCAACGTATAAACACCAAAGATATAATTACAATAACATCCCTAAACAACTATAGTTCTTCAATCCCTCAAACCATGATATTCAAAAGAAACTTAAGTGAAGAGCTTGTACTACAACTCAAGAAATTGCAATAGTACACTCAAACATCATATAACTTGCATTTAATAGAATTATTTCAATTGAATCTTGATGTTCTAATTTTTTCAAACATTTCTTTCTTGCCAAGTCAACCATGACAAAATTCAAGATGACAAAAAAAGACTAACAAGAACAACATTTTATCATTTTTGATATACAAAATAAACAAGGACTGTTTTGATAAAGTTCTTAGTACATTTATATAATTTTTCTAGTATTGTAAGAAAAACAATCAATAAATGTATTGATTGTGTCCAACAATCGGCTTATGTCTCTATGAAACTATAGGTAGTTAACCTTAGTTGAGTATGACAATACCCAACATACTAAGAATGTAAAACATGAAAGCAATGGAATAGCAAACACATATGATCATTGAAAATATTTTACAACTATTTCATAATCAACAAAATATTTGAAAGTCATTATAGGCATGTCCTCCATAGCTATGCCACTTGCATATGATAGCTAATAGTATCTCATTCCGTAACATAAGAAACCAGTTTATTAAATGTTGACAAGTATTACATCAATGAAATTGATTTACAAGTAAGATCAATGTAAATCATCCAAGATTGAGATAAACTAATATTTAATTTTGTGTTTCCCATGAATGCATGTGCAATATTGCCACTCAAAGGTCTCTTCGTACTAATTAAATTCATGCAATGCATTGTACAGGCCTCTCAGGCATAGGGGTGGACTATATAAATCACATATTGGTGGTGCACTCCACCTCAACCATCAATTAGATCATGCACCGAAAACATCCCAAAATGAAATTGAGTCAAAAACCATGCCAATAAGTATTAGTTAAAGTGTCTCAAGGATCAACAATCGCTAGTTTTCATTCAATAAATTTTAAGTTTATAGTCCTGAGTCAAAATAAGGTTCAATGGTGAAATTAGAGGGTTTGCTACGACAAAGTCAGGTTAGTTATGTTACAAGGGGTTCACCTTAGTACGGTGGTACCTAACACATGTGATCATATATGGGGTAATTTTTATTTACAATTTTAACATTGGTATATTAGTACAAATAGGCATAGTAGTGTAAAAGGGGATCCTAAGAATGAGAGGATGTAGAGGGACAAATGATCTAGAACTAATTTTCCAAAAATATATTTTTGGAAATTCCTAGAAATCTAGTTTTAGCAGCTTTTTGTATTTTGCAATTTTGAGGGTCTCCGGAGCGTTTTGGAGTTTCGACAATAACAAAAAGGAAACAAAGTGTAATTGTCTTCGGAGCTGCCCACGCTAATCTCATTCCATGCTCTTTCCAACACTTCTTTCGATTTGCAAAAGCATCAACGGGCTAGGAGATATGACCCCGACAATACTTAAATAGCTTTGGGATTTTCCACTTCTATCTTTCCGATTCCATTCTTGAGGTGGATACGAATGGTCTCCATGTAAGATGGCCTTATGGTTCCCATCCGGAAACCTTCATATTCTATTTTTAGCAAAAAAATTCATATTCTCCTTATATCTAGCTATAAAGTGGCTTGTTTTAAATAAAGAGATAGATCTCTGGGCATACATCTCTCTTATGGAGTTTGCCAATTTGTAATTGAAATAAGATTTGTTTAAGTTTATAACTCTTTCATTGGAAATTTGATTGTTATAGCACATTAAGCCTCATTGTTAATGTGTTGTTCGTTGGGTTGCACTTCAATCCGGATCATAAGTCCTCAAAATAAGGCGTAATATGTCGAATCATTTGATCGCACATGCTTTGAACATTTTCTACCAAGTGACTCCCCCCTCCTCGTGTCATGTGGGTAAGCCCCAATATTAACCATTGTGTCTCACGTGGATACCAAGCCTTATGTGTCTACAACTTATGTCTCATGATTGAGAAGCCTACGAACAAATGTATGACACATTTTATGATTTGTGAGGGCTACTATTCTATTCCCTCATTACTTGTCCAAGAAAATAATGAGTCTCTCATGCTAGCAACAAAGAAGCCAACATGAGGACTACTACCCTATCCCCACCACGTCTCCTATGATTGTAAATTGATAAAACCTTGTTTATCTAAAGGCCATAGTTAGTGTTTATGCTCTACCTAAAAATCATTCTAACAATACACAAAACCCTAATCTAATGTATATATTAACCACGAAAGTCGCAATTCATAACACAAACCAAAGTGTAACAAACTTTTTTCAACATTCCTCGAGGTCTTAACATGTAGTAGTTTGTTTCAAACATGGGTATTCAAGCTACAAAGAAAAATGGGACCAATAATAACGTACGAGATTTGGTGTCAATTGTCCTGTAAATCCTTATTTGCCACAATCCTCTTCCATCTCTCGCTTGTTTTTCTCTTGAGAATGCACCATTCCTTTTCTTCTTCTCCCAATCTCTTATACATCCAATGTTTCCATTCTCCTCTACACATCCCCTTCCCCGACTCTTGCTTATACATTCCCCACACTCCCCTTTCCCCTATACATTCCCCCTTCCCCCGCCATCAACGCCTCTCCTCCTCGCTCGACTTGTCCCCTTTTTTAAACTCAAAGGAAATTGAAGTTTTTCCAACAACCTTATACATTCCCCCACTCCCCTTTCCCCCTATATATTCCCTCCCTCCCCCACCCCCATCAACGCCTCTCCTCCTCGCTCGACTTGTCCCCCTTTTTAAACTCAAAAGAAATTGAAGTTTTTCCTACAACCTACAACTACATAACTCCAACATAGGGCAGGTGCATACCATTCCCTTAACAATGTACTTTACAACACTTTTTGGCATAAGTAATGTCCCCGACAATTACAAACTCAAAATGAGGGGTTTAGTGTTAAAAACAAGTATAATAAGTCAAAGTGACACTCTAGGGTTTAAGTTTATGTTAAGTTGGGTGCTGATGTTTAAAAATCATGTATAGGTGTTGATGCTTCGTCTAGATGGTTCACTAATGATGGTTGACATGGTGTCAACAATGGATCTAATAGTGTCACTTTGTCGGCAGGGCACTACCCTAGTTGGTCCAACCATCCCTGCCTTCAACTTGTGTCCACAAATGCCATCAACAAAAAAACTGTTTGGGGTCCTATAGACTATTTTGGTCTTGTGGACGTTATTAAAATCTCTATCTATCTATCTATCAGTAACAACTGTCAGAAAATGATAAATCAAATTCTATATTAAAAGATAAAGCAAAAGTATCGTACAATGACAATTGCAATCATATGCATGAAACATTTACAGATATTGCATACGAAACATTTACTAACAAATACTCAATATAATTATTACAATTGTCAAATTGTCAATATAGTCCGAGAGGAGCAAATATGACATCATTTCCGCAGCAATTCAAAGCCATCCAATGTGTAGCTTGGATGGAGAAAGGTGGACTATTGAAGTCTTCAACCATCATCAAGTACGTGCAAGAGTCTAGAAACCTGAATTTGTTTAAACATCGTGTTCATCATACTTGACTGGGAGACAAAATCTTCCTTGTCGTGCAGCCACCAAACTCTCTCTACCAATTAAATGCCTATTGTATGCATAACTTGAAAACAATGTAATTATATAAGATTTTTCTTCCATAACCGGAATCTGTAGATACTCTTTTACATGAATTTCCATGCCATGTAGTTAGGTACCCTATCAAAGAAGCATGAATACTAGATGTTTAGTCTTGTCGA
Organism: Taxus wallichiana var. yunnanensis; assembly: GCA_018340775.1. Taxonomy (NCBI): domain Eukaryota; kingdom Viridiplantae; phylum Streptophyta; class Pinopsida; order Cupressales; family Taxaceae; genus Taxus; species Taxus wallichiana. Next base: position 290,904,017 of record CM031238.1, read on the forward strand.
GCTGGAAAGTCTAGCAGTTCAGAAAATTTAAAAACCAGAGAGATATTTTAATTTAAATGGAAGTGCTACTGTGCTACTAATTGCAAAGCACTGTTTGGGACTCGAAGAAAACTCTTTATAGAATTGCCACATGTGGTGATTTATTGCACCATAACCTGGATTTAGAGGTGGTAACAGTACCTGCAGATTTCTAATGTTTTGCATCCAGAAAGAGTTATTTCACATTTAGAAACTAGTCTACGTTTGTCATAAAAATGCTACATGAAAGAAACATTTCTCATTCTCTGTGCCTCTTTGCTCAAAAAAATGCCATTCAAAACACAGGTAAAAATAGACATGAGATATGCAAATACCACATTGAAATATCGACTCAGTTTGGCAGCACTTTGGCTAGACATTTCATGCTAGGTACTAAATCTTTTATTTCGTTTATGAGACAGAATACAAATCAATATCTTTCTCATTCTCCAATCCTTGTTATTTATTATATAACACAGAGAATGAGCATGTATCCATATCTTCGCATATAAGAAAGTGCAGTGATTAAAATAACCTGGTTTTCTTTGAAACCCTGCGTGCTAGTTTTTGCTACAGTTTATATGATACAACATGCTCTAGAAAATTGTCAATGCAATTACTACATAAAATTTCCAATTATTTTCTGATGAATAATACATCTTACGCCGAAGGCATTATTGAGACCTCTCCTTCTGCACGAAGGGGTCTGTAACAACTTGTGCTTTATTTTCTGGCTTAAGGTAATTTGCAAGTAGCTCTGCATACATATCATAACGGGCTGTCATTCGAAATCCCCATTTATCCTTTACTTGCCTGCAGAGGTTGAGATCCATATCTGCAATAATCAAACCATCTTCATAGCGAGAAAGACATGGAGTACAAGAAGCATCTGGAGCAGAAAAGTAACTTGAACCATAGAAATGACCAAAGTCTGCATGCTGAGGCTTTCCATCCCCTGATGTAAATGGATTCGGAAACACCTCTGTTCCCACACGATTTATAGCTCCAACATAGTAACTATTTGCAATGGCTGCATTGCGAGCCTGCAGAAACATACCATTGAAGAAATCAGAATGGTCATTCAAAGATGCAGTAGTCATGCAGTGTCAAGTCTATTCTCTTTCTGATTGTTAATAAGGACTTGATCCCCAACATTTCTATGGGAGACCAAGTTTTCCGCCATTAAAATTCAACTAAAATATTATAGTTCATAACTTCATATCAACAATATGTAGCAGACCCTACTAATGCATTCACAATTAATTTGTTTTGAAAAAATGTTGCAAGACCAGCCACAAACTGCCACCAGCCATCTACTCTACAGATCAAATTTGATTTAACTCTAGATTATTTTCTGCAGAACAGGATAGAACACACCTCTATAGGCCACATAGGCTCACTAAGATCCCCAACAGTAGCAGAGGGATTGAACACAATCTCTGCTCCATTCAGCCCAAATGCTAACCAGTTTAGGGATGATGCCTTCCATAACATATATTGATTCCGATCTTCCCATAAGAAGTTTCAAACACAGGATGTCCTGTATTTCCTTCCATATAGTATGTGCTCTCATTAAAATCACCAACTCGTGGAATATGATTCTGCTCAGGAGAACAACAGTACCTTTAATTCAACAAGGAAAAATATACAAAATTAACTCTACTTGTGCATGTACAGAATTAACCAAGGGAAATATTGGAATCTTGCATACAGTAAATCTTACATTTCCCATAAAACTAATAAAATAAAAATATGGTGTAAAATGTGGTTCACACTGCGTAGTGTCTTGTTACCTTACGGTGTTTGCCAATAATGTTTCCATGATTCCCTATTACTACTGCAGTGTTCCAGATAGTTTCACCGTGATTTATATCCCTCTCTAAAATAGGACTGACAATCACCATGTCATACTTCTTTGCCAGCTCCTTCAGAAGTTGAGTTGATTCTCCATCAATGCTTTCTGCAAACTCACACCACCTCTTTTCGTGTGTACAAAAAGCAAATGGCATGGTCCAGGCCTCCTGAAATATGAATTGCACAATTTAAGAGTTTCACTCTAATCTTGCACAAGAGTGAAGAAAATACATGTTCCCGATCTTACCTGTAGACAGACAACATTCACTCCAGCAGCACCAGCTGCCTCAATCATCGATTTGATCTTCTGCATGATGGCCTTTTTCTGCTCTAAAAATGGAGCAGTTGTGGGAAGAACAGTGGAATTTTGAATAAGGCCAACACGAACAATGCGTGGCGATCGCATCATCTCTGATTCAGCATTGAAACAATATGCCTTTCATGTACACGGATGACCTCAAGTAAGGTTAGATTTCATTACACACTGCCAGACGGGCAAAACAGAGAATTCAAATGCTAAAATTCAGACAAAATCGTAAATCAAAAACGTATTTTTCTTATGTGATTACCTTCAAGTCAAAAGACAATTCTTTGGCCATAGGAAGAACAGAGTCTGGTAAAGGCATGGGTGAAACTGCTTTTCCACAATTTACACCGAAAAGCAATCGGCTGACTTCCTGGAAGATGGATAGATTATTGCACATTTAAGCAAATAACCATACACAAAAAGTAAAAGCAGGAACATGATAGATTGAATCAGAAGTCCTTTAGAATGACCAAGACAGCCAAGGTAACTTGCTTAAAGTTGTGGCAACTCTCAAAATGTCTCTGAATGTTATTATTTAGTGATTCCCTTTTACCTATAATTTCTTTTGACTAAAACAAATTGGCAATAAACATTAGCACTCACAGATGTGACAGTCTATTTGTTTCTAAATTTTTTTGATATTAACTGTTGGAAAATTAAAAATTCAATGCAGCCTATACAATATCTTCAACTCTCATTCAATTGGTCAGAATCTGGGATCCAGATCAAGAAGAATCTTGGCATTCAAACCTTCAACTTTTGAAAGGTCATATTTTCTTTTCTTGCTCATAGCCTTATTTTTAATCTATGATTAACTTCTGTTATATCTCGCCACCTAAAAACAGTAGATGAAATGCGCACAGGGCAACTTTGCATGGGTTGATAGATAGGAAATTGTGTTATATAAGCTGAATTCTAATCAATGATATCTTATAAACCAGAACAGGGTGTAAGCCTTAATTGGAAACTTAATTATGAAAGATGATGATTCGCACATTGAAGTTTTCATGTAAAAACCATGTATTCCAGGTTCTATAGAGAATTTCTGATTCTCCACTGATTAGTGATTTCGCACATGCTCTTTTTCAAGGGTTACTAGGCATTGAAATGTTTGAAATGATATGCACTCATAAAATTTAGGACTTCTTTAACATGATCCGCCAACAGGGAGCTACATGAAGCTTAGCTACAATACAAAATGATAAGTAGCATCCTAATTAATCAGGTTTTATGAAGACAACCACAAAATATTTGATCAAGATGAGATGGAATGTAATTATGGAGCTTCCTAATTGTATTCGACCTTTAAGCTTACAATATTAACTTTTCCTACTCTAAAATTTCTGACACCAAGCTCTGTGGTTTACGTATGTCCTTTGCATTCAACAATATTTCAATATTACATGTTTTAATTTTTTCTGCAATGCAATTAAAATCATCTTCTATATTTGTCCTGTCTGATCATTGTAGAGGAGCAAGAATAATTGCATCGGTTAACTGACAGGTCCTCTTTCCTTTCATAGATTATGTAGGTTTCTGTCTCTCATCCTTCAGCTGCAATGGTGAAATGTTGGTTCATCAAGTCTATCTAGGTAGGGCCTGCTTCCTCTCAAGGAAAGCGAGTTTGACTAATGGACTTCTACATTTCACAGAATGTTAGAAAGGTGCATCCACCAAACGCCATATGGCTGGGTGTTTGCAGGTATTCAGGAATCCCCACATGAACTATACTGGAAATTCAAATATCTCATCTGCAGACTTTTGTTTGCCTCTGTACATAAACTTTAGCCAGGCTAGAATATGGAAACCTAACAAGCTATGTTCTCAGAAACAGGGGATGGGAAACAAATCTAACCAAAAATAGGGTTTATAAGGTATCAGGGATAAAAAATATTTTAAGGTTTTTTATACCTTTGCATTTATATTGAATGTTAAATATCATTATGCAAAAGAATCACAAAGCATTCAAATTCCGACAATTACAAAGATCTCGAATTCTACTCCATGAATTACAAAACAAAATAGTTGTTTAAACTTTAAATTCCTTGGGATTTAAGAAAATCTATCCTAAGACTATCCGAAGGAAATTTGTACAGCAGAAAATCCGCAAAACACCCCAAAAGGTGACTGGCTGATCATAAGCCCATCTCCATGGAGAGCTCAGTGTAACAGATCAAAAGAAAGAATTATTATGGACATATGTCGAAATGGTTATTGGATACTACTTTGATGATTTGGTCAGCCATTTGTTGAAGGCCAAAAACAGCAAGAAAAAATGCAGTTGCTTGAGGAACAAGTCTGTGAACATAACGCCCCTTGGCTGTTCAATTTCTGGTAACATAGTGAAGAAGTATGAAGAATGCATTTGAGCCAAATACCCTACAGCCAAGACTAGGGAAACTAAAATTCACTTTTAGTATTTACTTTAGTAAGCAATTGTGTTTATATCCAGCTTGATATTTTGCCTACGTGATGAAGGACTGCTATTTCTGTATCTGTGATCTCTATATAATGCATTCATCTTTCTCTGATCCACCTAATAAGCCCTATATTTACTCATAATTTCATATTCCATGTGCTTTTAGGCTTAGTTTGATATTGGGTGTTCAATCTTTTGTACTATCCACCACTTCAACCAAATGTGATCCTCCTTAAATCACCCCTGTTTTAGCTCCAGTAGTTATGGTTATCCAAGCAACTTTGAATAAAAGAGCAAGTTATGGTTATGGATAAACTCTCTTGCCCGGTATGACGAGACATTTTTTTATCGTTTGCAAGGCTGGGGAGAATCCTCTTCAGGGGTTACTCTCCAGGTGACGGGGATAACTAGGGCCGGGCTGATTCCTCTCGCTATTGGATCTAACATTGTTAGGGCTGAGCCGATTCCTCTTGTGATTGGGTCTAGTGTCCCGGGTCACTGGAATCGCCCTTCCTTGGGTGATTCCTAGTGCATATCCCTTGCTGGGAAGTTGCCAAATGCAAATTTTGGGTGTCCAAATAAAGCTTGGGTATCATCTAGACCCTGAGCCTCACCATACTAATTATAGCATGAGGGTTTGCAATTGCTAGCCATAGAGAGAGAGAGAGAGAGAGAGAGAGAGAGAGATCTGTGAATTCTGTAACCACATTCCTTTAAAGAATCCCATCGAAATATGTTGCAAAAAAGGTAATTTTTATCATACCTTGTTGCAAAAAAAGCTTTGGTAGAATTTAGGCCGAGTCTTACCAGCTCAAAATCATATATTAAATACAAACTAGCCTTAAATACATCTATATATTTGTCAAATGTATAATCACATTTCTTTAAAGAATCAAAATACCAATTCAGTTCAAAAACATAAACCCATTGAAATATGTGGCAAAATAGCCCTGTTTTTTACCATACCTTGTAGATTGATGGTGATAGATTGGACTGAAGAAGGTGGTTCAGAGAACTATATCCAACCAGGGATCCTTTCTGAGAATCAAGTGTTGGCCCTTCTGATTGAACTTTGTCTTCTTGGGCATTAATGCATCCATTGATGTTGCAGGATGAATCTTCCATGTCACCGGGAGTAAAATTGAATCTGCAAAATACAGTCGTTGGACGTCAGTTGAAATTTGCTACTTACGCAATCGATCAAAGAAGAGGTTAAACTATGAATTTCCAATTCCAGCAAAAGATTCCCACATGATTCGCACAATTATTGACGATAATTGAACTGGGCTGTTAGCTGGGGGTTTTAATTTAATGAGGAATTTTGTTTTTCTTCTTGCCGGATCGACGGGGAAAATCTTGTAATTCGCGGGGCAGGTGAAGCCACAAGCTCTTATAGCGAGCAGGATAGTCTTTTGGCCATGGGGTAATCTCTATGGGGAGTGCGACGATGTGTATGCATTGTTACATATATCCCATCATACATATATGATGCTTAAGCTATAGCATTACACAAAAATAAGTATTTTTATTGTAAAATAAATGGAAGTTGTTACAAACTATTTCATTGTTTTAGTAGCACTTAAGTTTGAGTTTGAGTTTGATTTTGTGAATGCATACCTTATAAAAGTATAGATCATGGGTTCGAATCATAATCGCTATGAAGTTGTTGTATGTCTAAGAATCAACACGTGGCTCAAGGCGCACACGATTTCTTAAGGTCGTGTTGGGACAAATTTAAATGAGATGGAAAGATGGCTATGGAATGGATAAATAGGATGAATATGTGGTATAGATGAAATATGTGAGAATGGCTATAAAGTATATCAAGGCAAACGAATGTCTTCTACATGCACAATGGGTATTTGCTCGTTTAAGGCAATGAAAGCATGTCTTACCCGCTTCAGTGAAATGGAGCAATCAAGAATAATGGCTACACGAAGGTTTCGATCAATGTCAAAATCACCAAATATATCTCAAATGGGCTATGGAATACGTGGGAATTGTCTTGTGTCTCTTGCATAGAAATCTCTGGATAGGGTCATGAAAACGCAAGAGAAGACGTGTGGAAAGGGTAAAACTATGAATTATGGGATGTAATCTCTACCAGGTTGATTGTCCCAACACTCATTAGTGTTATCCGCTTGTCGCTTCAATGTTATCAATCGAAATAATGTTGGGCGTAATTGGGGTGGTTTAGAATATAAGTTGCTTAAGACCACCGATCAATGTTAGTGAGTTGTGTAACAATATTTATTTGTAGTACTCTTGGATCACACACTCTTTGTCTAGGTTGTTTGGGGCCTTGGATGGTCATGTGGACATGCAAACAAAGAATCTAAGGAAACAAACAAAGCACACAAAGAAACCAAAAGAAACTAAGGTCAAGTTCAGGTAACCTAAGCCTCTAAGGTAACGTGGGAGCTTGTGTTAATTCCCGTCTAATTAAATCTATGTTCCTAAATTAACCAAAGAATGCAAACATATTTAAATCAACAAAGTCGATTACTCTCCTTTAATTTAATTAAATCTACGTGCAACTAATTAATTTAATGAATGAAACTAATTGATTAAAACAATGAAATCAAATCTAATCTACTTGTTTTTGTATTTTTAAATGATTTTAGATGAAAGGAATAAGACAAATAAATTTTTTTAATTAATTTGATCTATGTTTTTGAAGATATTTGGTTTTATGGAATTAAATAAATGCAAGCTACACAGACAACAAAAATTTGCTTCTAATTAAATAGAACTACTTCTATTCTAAATAAAATAAACTAAATAATGAAATAACCAGATGTGGCTATTTCCTTGTTGCAGAAATGAATTAAATATAATCTAATTAAAATAGAAGGATTTTTCTAATTTGTAATTGTGGATCTAATTTCTTCTAGTTCTACCTTAGAATCACATGAAGATTAGAAAGCTTCTCAAAAGCAATTTCTTCTATGAGACTTCCTAGGTAAAACACTAAATTCTACAGAAGCTTTTTAAATGTGAAGAAACTCAAACAAATACACAGACACAGAATCTTCTTCAAACTCACTTCCTTGCAAATCACATAGGATAGGTAGGGAGGAAGTTTTCAAGAGAATCCTTGCTCGTATGCAGACACAATCTAACTAAATGAACAAAATAAAGCTACAAGTGTTTTGATTATGAAGAAAATAAATACTCTATGCACAAGAAAACTTCCTCCAAATCCTTCCCAAACAAATCCACAGGGATGAGATGAGAATAAATCCTCAATGGAAGCTACTTATAGGCAATAAAACTAATCAAATTCTACTTCCTTAAAACAAGATTCTATATAACTAGGAAATGAAATCTATTTAATTAAAACAAAGCTTCTATGAATTCAAATACACCTCTAACTTGGAAATGTAGAACTTGAGACAATTTCCAATGTTGGTTGTGTTTTTGAGATCCCCTTAGCTTCTTTTCCAATGAAATATCCAATGTTGTCCAGGGAGCTTTGTTGGTTGATATGCAAGAAGAAGATGTAGAAGTGTTGGAGCTAGTTGGTTCGCAGTAGTCCTGCAAAGTAATGTAGGAAAAAAAGAGTAACAAGGAAAATGGCTTGCGTTTTTTCTTGTGTGCTTCTTGGAAAGATTAGTAGCATAACAATGCAATTCCAATTCAAAAGACTCCAACCAATGCTTCAGAAAAAGCTTGGTTTTTTTATAGAAAGTTGGCAGGAAATGGTGCAACACACTTGGCAACCAAGAAGTGCCAAATCACCATGGGAAGGGGTAGTTAACTTACTAATAATAGTAAGTGAAGGAGAAGAAGTCTATACACATCTAACAAGCTCAAAGGAAGCTGATTTGGTCAAGAAACGTGTGATATCAACTTGGGAAAGAGAAACACACATTTATAAGACGTTGACAAAGTCTTGGGTTAAAGCGCACAAAACCGCCGCGTCTGCAAGATCGTTAATTAACAATATCGTGTCAACAGGTTGTGCATAACCGCCACTCAAGACAAACTAACGGTTATGTAACCATTGGCATGGTTTCATGTAACTTAAGGCCAAAATGCTAAGGAAAAGGCTGAAAAAAAACTAGGAAAGCAAGGAAAAGCTAGGAAATAGATAAGTAAGGTAAACTAAGCTACAAGAACATGTTATAAGTGAGAAATTGGACTTGGATACATCATTTAATCTGGAAATGAAATTATCATCATCGGGATTTTCATTGTTCCAACAATATAACATCGTGAAATTTGGGTGTATATATATTTCCCCCTGAGAATCATTTTAGCCATGAAGAGGTATAAAACACGAAGTCCGAGTATGGTGCTCCCAAACAAGAAAGTTAGAAATTATACTTACACGCCATGTGTTGAAATGATGCCAATCTAAGCTTCCCACCACCTGCAAGAGAAAATGGGAATCAAGTGTAGATAAAGATATAATCACAAAAGTCATACTAAATAAAATGACAAGAGGACTTACCATATCCACAAGGAGGAGAAAATATACATGCGCTGCTAAGCCTCCCCTAAAAAACACACACACACATTAAAAAATATTAGAAACATGTTATATATATAAAATTACTATTTATAGAAAATCATTTGCACTTACCCACTTAGTGAAATTTTGAGCTTTGGATTACCTGTGATGGTTTCACGAGAGAGTATAGTCAAAATAAAGAGCATTCCAACATGATGGCAGCCCAACCAAAGCGGGAGGAGTAGAGGGTCACGATCATGTCATTTTTTCATTTGTTTATTTTTACCCTAAAATGTAGGAAATGAAAAACTAGTCATAGGGGGTAATTTCTAAATAATTTTGTAGTGAAAATGATCACAAGGGGGCACCACATAGGATATCTTTTTTTATCTAAAATGATGTATTTTTTTTTTTTTTTTTGAGTTTTTTGGGACCTTAGGTATACCCACATTTCACGATGTGATTCATGGATGGAACCACCACTTTTCGCAGAGAGGTGGTTGCAGCACAAATCCACCAAGTCCAACGTGTTAATTAAACAACCAATGATAAATGTGAAATGAAATTATGGCAATATTACAATGGAATTGCATGAGCAAGTTGCGTGTGAATCACAGGAAGTTTCTAAATTTGACTAAGTATTTGTAAAATTTTTGGTTTTTGATTTTTTTGTGATGTTTTTGTGAGATTATTATGCATTATATGATTCTAACTTTCTTTTTTGATGTTTTGAATGCAGAGGGAAGTATATCGATGGATCGGGGCCCATGGGTGATTGGTTGCCTCTCGATTTTGGAGAGGCACTGACTCGTAGATGAGAGGGACTTACTTCATGGTGGTTGGAATATGGAGGATATCATATGATAGTTGGTTTCACACTTCTAGTCACCATTATTATGTGACCTATTGAATTACTTAGGATGCAACCGAACACTTTTCAAATGTTTGGGGTTAGAGGTGGATGATCACCTTAGAGGATGTCTATCGATTTTGGGGGTTTCTATCCACCGACAAGGAAGTTAGCTTTGACTAGCATGGGTTCAATTGCTCATGCCCGCCAAAGGTGGGCCGCATATACATGGGAGACGCACAAGCTCCTGACATTAGTGTTAATCATGGGATGAGATTGTTATCATTTTCATCCACTCCTATCCCCACCTACGTAAGGACATTATTAATATCTTGGCCTCACTGTTTGGTTGGGACAAGGGTGGGGACAAGCTACTTTATTATTGGGCACCCATCATACAGAGTATTGAGCAACATGGTCACATATATATGCATGGGGCATTGAAATTCTTGGTGCTACATACCATGATTTGTATAGAGTTTCTAACTAAAGGGCAAGGCCCTCAGTCATCCCACACTTGGTTATGAGTTGGGTATATGAGTGGATGATCCCCTATCAGAGGGGTATTGGGATAGAAGATCCCAAAGCGGTTAGAGAAGTGAGATGAGTTGACATGGATCATCTAAGAGGGCCATATCAGTTAGTTTCCACACTCATCATGAATGACATGATCACACATCCATATCAGGACATGGCTGGCATATAGGGTGAGGATGCTATTATTCTTACTACATGCAATTTACAACACAGTTAGTGGACATGACTAGTAAAGTAGAGACTCATCCAGTCCTTAGGGTGCCTCAGTAGTTTGGGCTACCCTATATTGATGCCCTCTTAACAATCCCCAAGTATAAGGACATTCGAGAGGTGAGAGATGGCCCAAGGGGAAAGCTTGAGTGGACCATTTTCATTCCTAGAGTTCCGATCAACACACCTCATGTTGCGTGAGATCCAACCATTGGGGAAGAGGTTAGCCAAGTAGATTCTATGAGATAGAGGAAGGACCCACACACATGGAGAGAGAGGAGGAGGAGGAGGCGAGACAAAGGTAGAGGAAGAGACAAAGGAGGAGAGAGTCACATAGAGTGGATGGCCACTAGAAAGGCTTCCACGGCAAACAGCTAGGGATGAGGCCGAGCCAGGTAGAGGTAGAGACACTACACTCAGAGGATCCTCTGACCATTGGAGGAGGAGGGGATGAGGAGTCAATCTATGGAACATACATATGGGTATAGGGAGAGTGAGAGATGAGGTTAGAGTGGAGGTTAGAGTGGAGGAGGTGCCTCAAAGGCTCCCGCACCACTGACACTAGTCATCATCCATCCTGGATGCCCAAAGATATGAGTAAGTAAAATACTCTTTTCTCAACTTTACTCTTTAGACTAGATTATTAGTAACTACAAACTATTTATCCCCCTTTTTTTTAAATTTTTCTAACTCACCTCTATTTACTTGTGCTTTGTTCATTTACCACATATGGTGGTGAGATTTATTAGGTAATATCTCCTGGACACATTTTCACCCCACGGGATGACTCAGAGAATTTACTAGCATATGTTAAATGCCCAACAATGGTTGGATGTCACATAGATGTGTTTTCACCAATGGCATGGCATGTGTAGAGGCCCTAACTTAGATGAGGACAGACTTGACAACACACGAGATGACCAGCAGGAGGCGGCGGCGAGACCATTCTCACAGTGGAGCCACTACTACTGGCAGATCACCTACCCCATTCTCATGGTCAGTCTGAAAACTCCCACTAATCAACACATAGGAGACTCTCACTCTTGCTATAGGAGTCGTAGTAGAGGAGTCCTTATTGTGCACCTTCAAAGAGATCCCATTCGAGAGGGGATAAACTACATGCCTTTATTGCTTTGAGGCTATTTTTGGATATGTATATCATTTTTTTTTTGGATTTTCGGCTCATAGATGAGTGTTTTGACCACACTCACAAGAGTGTGATGACATTGTTTGCAAAAACTTGACATTATTATATATACATATAGATATCTCTTTTTGGTTTTGGCATTCTTGTAAAGAGTTGACTTGATCATGATTTGTCTCATCTATGTACTCTTAGATAGTTAGAATTTCCGATGCTTTTTATATGTTTTATGGATGCATGCTATGGATGATAATGATGCAAATGTGATAAAAAAATGAACATTTTCTTATTTTATATATATGATGATGATGCATATGAGAACAAATTGTAATTTAGATACTTTGATTTTCAAGCAATATTTAGCACTTTTGTTTTATTGGAAAAATATGATGAATGTGATATGATAAGAATATGAACTCACTCCATTCTTAACTCCACACAACTAGTAAGATGTGAGGGCTCATCACCGAGAGCCAAGAAGGACGTGAGTTGTATGATCTTGAAGAATGAAGATGGTGATAAAAGGACAAGATTTTGACAGAGATCCAATTAGAACCTACAACTCAACCCTAAGCAAGGTCAACTAACTAGTTCAGAATGCATTTTTCTTACAAGTTTAACTAGACTTAGATCCAGTAGATGGCCTCTTGATTGAAAAATATGGTTTTAGGATTGAATCTCTTATAACATACACATCTAGTTCATTTTCTAGGGATTTTTAAGATTTCAAAGCACTTTTTATTTCTTGATTTATTTACAACTTACTATTTATTTGATGGGACCCCCTACATTTTCCCCATGCTACTAGTAAGAAGCATGGGCTCATCACCAGGACAAAACATAGGCAAGTAAGGGTGCTTCCTCCTTTCCCAACCTCACGCCACTAGTAGGAAGCATGGGCTCATCACCAAAGATTGGTAGGGAAAAAATGTAGTATTATTTGTAAAAGAAAGCATTTTTGTATTTATTGTTGATTTATCTCTTTTATTTTTTTTAACTTTAGACTTGTGCTTTTGGGAAGGAATGCTTTCCCCTAGTCTCAACCCCACACAACCAATAAGATGCGAGGGCTCACCACTAAAGGTTGAGATAGATAGGCAACAAGAGGTCCGGGTGAAATGTTTAGATTGTTTCTGTCAAAAGAGATATTTTTAGGGAAAGATGTGACATCAAGAAGCTTCTAGTATAGACTATGGGCAAAGACACCTGAGCTAGAAGAAACCATGAATAGGACTAAGTGTGCAAGTCTTGGTAGGATCAATGTCAAAATTTCATCTAAGTAGCTAAATGATAAAGAGATTAAATAATTTGGAGATGATAAGATGGATACTTGAAGAGATATGATTAAATTTTTTTCCAATATTTGGAAGTTTTAAAATTTTCTTGAAAAGTAAGTTCTAGTTTATAATTTCACAAGATGATAATGCAGATGATAAAAATATGAATGCAATAATGTACAAATGTGTGGAGATGCAAATGAACTATGCATAAAAGCATTTGAGGTGAAGTGAATTAATTGATTCACTAAATTATTCACCTTCTAGAGTACACAGTGGTACACACCATTCTTATAGTCTTCCATTACTCGGTATGGGCCTAACCATTTGGTATGAACTTCCTTCCTTTGTCAACCTTTTTATCGATACGGCTATCAAGTCTCAATACTAGGTCTCCTACCTATATTTCATGTTCATACACTTTCTTGTTATATTGGTGACACATTCTATTAGCATAACTTGGTGATGTTGTTCATCTCTAAGCTGAGCTTCATCAAGAGTTTCTAGTTTGACCAATCACGCTTCTCGATATGCGTCTTCATCTAGGATACCTTGTAGGATATACAAAGACTAGGTATCTCTACTTCTAATGGTAAGACCACCTCAAAACCAAAAACTAAAGAGTAAGGGGTTTCCCCCATGGTGTTCATACCAACGTTCTATAGGCCCACAAGGCCGAAAATAACTTTAAATGCCAATCTCTTGTTCTCCTTAATCATCTTAAGGAGAATGGACTTTAATGTTTTGTTCATAGCCTCAACTTGTCCATTGGCTTGAGGATAGTATAAAGAGGTTATGTGGATGGGATATTTTGAATTGTGCACACAACTCACACACCTCTTCATTTTTGAAAGGTGTGTCCATTATCTAAAATAATGACTTGTGGGACACCATACCTACAAATGATTTGGTTTAAAATAAACTTAGCAATTACATATCCAGGTATAATCGTAAGAGGCATGGCCTCAACCCACTTTGTAAAATACTCTATGGCCATGATAATGAAGTTATGGCCATCCGATGAGGGAGATAACTTCCCTATCAGATCAAGACCCCAAGTAGAAAAGGGCCAGGGTGTCACTATCGGTATATATAAATCTTGGAGGAAATGTGTATCTCATGTGAGAAATCTTGACAATTTTGGAACCTCCAATGTATTCTACAACATCATGTTCTAACATGGGCCAAAAAATAGCCCATGTGATGGATCTTACGAGTGGTCCATGCCCTCTTCAAGTGACCACCATAGACTCCACTATGGGCTTCAAAGATAATTTTATTGAATCTTCTTCATCAACACATCTCAAAATCATGTCATTAAAGGCTCTGCATGGTAGATCACTTCTTCTAATTACATACTTCACAGACTATGACATGTAGTTGTCACCTTTTCTATGAGGTTGCTCCCTCAGGTATGAATCGGTCCACAATATGATTAACAATATTAGTGTACCATGGACATGAAGCGATGGGAGGATTTTTTTCTATAAAAAAACACATTCATCATCAGGAAATCCAAATCTACTAATTCCCCACAATCTATTGGATTATATGTCAACCAATCATGATGATTTATCCCTTAATGGATTTTGATTGATAAAGGTGAGTTCAAACTCACCCATCAGTGTAATAAAATGATGGCCTTCTTCTTAGATAAGGTAGCATGAGTTAAGAACATTCAACTATTCATATTTGACTATTACTTGTGTCTCTTGGTTAAGCATGTAATGCCTTAACCTCTTTGTTGTAAAAACTATAGCCAATCACTCCTCTTCTTTGCATATATCATGTCTCATAGTTGAGAAGAGTATGAATAATGAAATATATGGCATCATTCATGACCATCATCATCCTCTTGTGCCAACATGCATGTTATCGAGACATCAGTGGCTCAAGAATATAAAATTAAAGGATGGTCCAAATTTTTTGGTGGCATGAGCATAGGTGGTGACATGAGAAAGTGTTTAACCGACTCAAATGCCTCATGAAATTTGGTCATCCAATATTTTCTACACTCTTTCTTTAATAAGTTGTTAATGGGGTGAATGGCGTACGTTAAGTTAGGGATAAACCTATGAATTTCCCCAAGCTTTCCTAAGAAATATCTAATGCCTAACTCATCTATGGGTGGGGACATTTCCAAAACTACCCAAATTTTTGTTGATCAACATCAATGCCATGAAGATGAGATGATATAACCTAACAACTTACCTCATGTCACTCCAAACACACACTTCTCTAGATTTAGCATTATGTTGTATTTGATTAAGCGTGAAATAATAATGTGAAGAACTTCGGGCTGATCACCATGTTTCTTAGTTTTTCTAAAAATCATCAACATAAGTCCACAATCTTATGAATAAGATCATGGAAAATGTATGTCATGGCCCACTGGTAGGTGGCTCTAGCATTCTTCAGACCAAAGGGGATGATAGCTTAATAGAAGGTTCCCAAGGAGTAGTGAAGTAGTTTTGTTTGTCCTCCTCGAAATCCTTATTTGGTTGTAACCAAAAAATCCATCCATAAGAGATACAAATCATACCTATTTTTGTGTCAATGATGATGTCAATTGAAGGAAGTGGAAAATCATCTTTGGGACAAGCCTTGTTAATATCCCTGAAATCAATATAGATACATATCTTCCCATTATTTTTAGAACTAGGACGATGTTTGACAACCACATAGAATAATCTACTCGGTTTGATAAACCCTACTTGAAGGAGTTTCATTACCTCCTCCTTAACCATTAAAGCCACCTTTGGCTTCATGGGTCTCAATTTCTACTTTACGGGTTTAGCATCAAGGTTTTGTAACTAGGTTGTGAACTACCACATTAGGGGATGACATCTCATCTCCTTATAGCTAAAGGAAAGGCTTTAGAATGATCTTTAAGCACCTTCGTGTGTGCTTCTATCTTCTTGTGAAAATGAAGAACCAAGTTTTAGGATTTTGGGTTCCTCTTCCATCCCTATATTAATGTCTATCATTCCTTTGATCAAAGAAGTGTTACCTTCTTCAAACTCAGGTGGGGCTGGAGGCAACTCCAAATCTTCCTCGACTTCATAGATCTCAAAATATTTAGATGAAGAAGACTTCATCATACGATCTCAGTAAGAGGAAGGGTGAGGTATAAGGGAAAATCCCTTCTTGTGGTGTGCAGGATGAAGGTCTATGTAAGCATTGAGGTATCCTAAGATTTCCTCATCATTTTCCATGAAATCCAACATGGCTGGGCTTGTTTTTAGTCTCAATGTATGTCATAATTGTATTGGTTGGCATATTTCAAACCAAAGGCTCAGCTCAAACTAAAATGGTGAATTCATTTCCTTTAAGTCCTCACTTGGATAAAATGAGAGGAGGAAGTGGCCATAGAATCATCCAGTTGATTTTTCTCTCTTGGAATGGATTCTATGGAGATAAAGTTCAAAACCCTTACAAATAGCTCGAGAATGGAAGACTTGTAGTTTAAGGTGCTTTGCTTTGGTCTCATAGACTTCTGAGACTTGATTGGCAATGAGTTATGAGTCACCCAAGACTTTAACATTATTCACACCCATCCTCTTGGCCACAATAAGACCAAGAAGAAGAGCTTCATACTCAGCTTCATTTTTTTCGTACACTCAAAGTTCAACTTGAAGGTGAAAGGCATGACCCTCCCTTATGGGAAGTGAGGATCACCCCTACCCCAATGCCATAATGAACTTCACACTGTTGTAGTTGAGGGTCAACAATTGTTTAGGAAAGATAGATGTTTGATCATTCTTTGAATCTTCTTCCTTAACTTCTGAGACCTCAACCATGCAAACCTCTCCAATGCCATCGAATGGAAGAGAGGTGAAATTCCAAGAGCATGACCTATGCCTAAGGAATCAAATGGGAGAATAATCGGCAAATCATTCTCCAAATCTTAACAATTTTAGTTGTAGTTTTTGTTGACACAGTTTCTACTACAATGGCCTTGTTTTCATTAACATCCACCCCTTCGATTTCCTTGGGTGGTTCTAACTCAATCATTGGCACACAAGCTTAGATGTGGGAATTGATCCTAAGAAGAATTAGGCTTGTTTAATTAATTAGCCAGAGTTCAAATTTAGTGTGAACCCTGAGTTTCTTCTTAAGGTTGGCTAAATGGATATCAAATGGCTTTAGGTCACCTTGAGCCACAAATACCTTCCCTAGATGCAAGAACCTAACTTCTTGGAATAGCGTGGAAGGGATGGCCTTCATCTATGTGAATCCAAGGTCTTCCGAGAATCATATTATAGTTGGTTTCCTGATCTATAATATAAAATTTAGTCAAAATGGTCTTGGGTCCAAGGGTGACTGGAAGCACTATGGTTCCAATGGATGTTTCCTTAAGGTTATCATAACCTCTCAAATGTTTTTTGGTTGAGGAATAATTCATTTCCCCATAGCCTAAATTTTGTAAAAATGAGAAGGGGACTATATTAATAGTATAACCCCATCATCTATCATGGCTCACTTAACGTAATTGTTGTAAATCCAAACTTGTAAATATAATGTGGGTCACCTCTCTCATGCTAGCTCATCATCAGTAGGCATCTAGATAATATCAAACACAAACCCAACATCTCTCATGTTGGCCTAGAGGATGAACATCAAATTCTATATGGTTTATTTGGGCTTTAGGAGGAGGTGTCACATGAACTAAGTGACCAAGACCCAATGCTTCTAATAAAGTAGATCAGTGCACTAGTGAATTCTTCAACAAATCCAAGAAGGATATGTGAGAGAAATCTTAGTTAGATCTATGATTAAGTCATAGGCCCTACTAGCTTAGGCACTATTAGTGTGATATCTAGACATTGAGGATCAATGGAGAGGTTGTGATGTGTAGTCATGAGTATGAGTGGCATCATGAATTTTTGGTTCAATTTCTAATTCAACTAGACCTATAATCTTAGCTTGATTTTAGTTTTCCAAAGGAGGAGCTACCCGGATCAATGGATGTAGATGCCTCATGATCATTGTTCCTAAGGGATCCCCCTTGTTGGTGCCATGAGGATTAAGCTTCCCATTTTCAGGATGTTAGGGAAGGGGTTTATAAATCCCAAGAGTAGAATTCTATGGAGCAACATGCCCCATGTGAGTGTTTTGTGTAGGTGTTGTGGGATTAGCCAAGAACATCTCAATGAAGAGTTGTCTCTGGTCTTCTAGAATCCATTGTATGAATTTATTACAATCAAACATGTTTGAGCATCATGTCCTATAACCCTATGGAAACCACAATATAAGTTGGGATCGTAGTCATGGGTCTTTGGTTTTGAATTTTCACGGCCCATAGTTCTTGTTATTATTCTGTTGTTGGTTATTATAGTTGAAGTTTGGAGGCCTCTAGCCTTGGTTTTGATACTGATTTGGAAACTAGTTTAGATATTGGCTTGGGTATTGAACCGGGCCCTAGGCATGGACTTATTGAGGAGGAAGAGGAGGGTGACTAAAGTCAACCACATTAATAGAAGGAGTGAAGTTGTTACTCCTTTGGTTATTTTGTTTGCATTATTATTGTTGTTTTTGTTGTTAGTGCTAACAACATTTGGATTTTTAGGTTGATCAATTACAACGTCTGTTGTACCACCATGGTTTTGGTTGAGAACCTTGGTCCTTGATTTTTATTATTTGAACCATTTGGGTAATTTGAATTACCTTGAGAGGGAGTGACCAATTTCCCATTTGACCATACGTCTTTCATCCATTGTCAATCGCACTTGGTCAATGCGAGAGAGTTCTCTAAGACCTCCTCATAGCTCCTAAGAGGAAACTTTTACCTCCTCCTTAGTTTCTCAATTGAGGGAGTGGAGGAATAGATCAAAAATCTCTATTTGATCCATGTTTGGAGTGTTGGTAGAGGAGTAGAGGACTTTGCCACCTCTAGATGAAGTGGGCATCAAACTCATTATGTTCTTGTTTAATGTGCAGAACTCTCTGATTCTATTCTCAATAATTTGTTCATGTCGAAAGCCTTTATGAACTCTAAGAGATGAGTTTTAAATAAATGAATGAATGGAGGCTTGCAAGATTCTATAGTACCGAGTTAAGAGCAATCCTTCAAGGGTCTTGGGAATATCTTTGCTACAACCATGTCCCAAGGGAGTAACTCTCTAATGGCGGTCGCATATGCCTTGATGTGGGCATTTGGGTCTCCCTCCCCCTTGAAATTTGGGAGGTTTGAAATGGTCGTGGAGCATGAAACCTCAGATAGTAAAATCCATAGGTGATCTTTCAAGTATTCATAGTATGTCCCTAATGCATATGATTCAACCATTGACGACCCTTGGTGGGGAGGTGGAGGTGGAAGATGATTTGGTATGACACAACATAGGCATTGGTCAAGGCATAAGGAACCCCTTTTTGTTGAGTGTATGAAACTAGGAAAGAAAACATGTCCCCTTGTGGTGATTTTGAATACATGTGAAGGTATGGGGGACATTATTTGATATGGATTAGTAGGAAAAAAACTCCAGGGAATGTCACATTTTTAGTTGGAATGGAATTTGAGAACACACTTTTGGCTTTCCCTTGTGATGGATATCTATATGGAGAATGAGGGGCATGCCTAGTGTGCCCAATCTAGTAAGGAGGCTCCAGGGGCTAGGAACACCCATGTAGACCAGAGAAGGTGATGGTGTAGAGGGAACATAATTATAGTTCTAAACATGGTGGGGACTTTTCCTTCCTTGTGAATGGTGTAGAATGTGAAGGTTGGGAAAGTTCTAATTCCCTAACTTTGTCCACCAACATTGAAATCACATCACTTGATGAAGGTGTTGCATTTTTTTAGGCATGTGTTGAGCCTTGTTGGGTTGCAAAGGCATGTGATATCCTACTATGAATTGATATTTTAGACCACCCTCTTTAGATGTATTTTCTATTGTAGGAGGAGGGGTAGAAATGTTGTTCTAAGAAGAATATCAACATACCCTTGCATCCTATCCAAGGATTTATCTATAGCATTAAGATGCTCACCACTTTTGGTGAATGTGCTTAGAGCTCATCATTTGGTGAAAGATAGGAAGAAAAGGAATCATATTGATGTTGATTTGAGGTCTTGATAAAATGTGTGGATAAGACCCCTATTCTCTTGTGAATGTCATATTGTTAGAGTTGAGAACTCCATTTAGTCATGGGCTATGATTGGGTTGATCTATCTCCTCAATCTTAACTAATGAGTTGGTATTGGAACCTTGAGGAGGAGTATGAGGTGATGGAAAATTTGGTGAGTAGTTATCAACCCACCCTAATAGTGAGGGTGACTATTACATACCCATTTGATAATAATAAGCTTCAAGACCCAAAATGGGCCTACTATATTCCTGACTTGACATATTCGGGGTGTATAAACACCCACAGAATAATGGGAGAGGAGAAGGATGGATGAGAAATGAAAGAAAAGAGGAAATGAAAAGGAACTAGTCCTTCACGTCAGGTTCACCAATTTTGTACACCTAAGAATCAACATGTGACTCAAGGCGCACGTGACCTCCCGAGGTCATGCCAGGGACAACTACAAATGAATGAAATGGATATGATGGCTGGCTAAATAGGATGAACATGGGAATAGGAATGAAATGGGTGAGAATGGATATAAGTTAATCAAGGAAAATATTTGTCAACTTCTATGGGAACAATGGGTATTTTATCATTTAAGAGAAATGAAAACCTCTCTTACTTGTTCTAGGTGAATGGAGTGGTCATGGAGAATGGTTGCACAAAGGTTTGGTCAATCAATTTCATCAAAATCACCAAATATACTTGGTTGTGGAAATATGGGGAATTTTCTTCGTCTCTATGAAATCTCTAAAGAGGGTCATGAAAATGCAAGAGAAGACATGCAAAAAGGATAAAACTATGGATCAGGGATCTAATATCTACTACCAAGTTGATTGTGCTAGAACTCATTAGTGTTATCTACTTCATCATTCAAGGCTATCAACTATGAAAAATGTTGGGCGGAATTGGGAGGTGGTTTGGAATATGAGTTTCCTAAGGCCCTAATCAATGTTGGTCAATTGTGTAATGAATATTTGGTTGTGGTACTCTTGGATCACACACTCTTTTCTAGGTTTTCTAGGGCCTTGGATGGTCATGTGGACATGCAAACAAATAATCTAAGGAAAAAAAAAAAAAACACAAAGAAATCAAAAGAAACTAAGGTCAAGTTCAGGTAACCTAAGCCTCTAAGGTAACATGGGAGCTTGTGTTAATTCCCATCTAATTAAATCTATGTTCCTAAATTAACCAAAGAATGCAAACAAATTTAAATCAAACAAATTTGATTACTCTCCTTTAATTTAATTAAATCTACGTGTAAACTAATTAATTTAAGGAATGAAACTAATTGATTAAAACAATGAAATCAAATCTAATCTACTTGTTTTTGTATTTTCAAATGATTTTAAATGAAAGGGAATAAGACAAATAAACAAATTTAATTAATCTAATCTATGTTTTTGAAGATTTTGGTTTTTGGAATTAAATAAAAGTAAAAGCTACACAGACAATAAAATTGCTTCTAATTAAATAAGAACTACTTCTATTCTAAATAAAATAAACTAAATAGTGAAATAGTTGGATGTGGCTATTTCCCTATTGCTAAGAATGAATTAAATCTAATCTAATTAAAACAAAATATTTTTCTAATTTGTAATTGTGGATCTAATTTCTTTTGGTTCTACCTCAGAATCATGGGAAGATTGAAAGCTTCTTAGAAGAAATTTCTTCCATGAGACTTCCGAAGTAAAACACTAAATTATAAGAAGATTTTTAAATATGAAGAAACTCAAATAAATGCATAGACACAGAAGATTATTCAAACTCATCTCCCTTGCAAATCCACAGGGATAGGTAGGAGGAAGTTGTCAAGAGAATCCTTGTTCATATCCAAGCACAATCTAACTAAATGAATGAAAGAAAGCTACAGGTGTTTTGATAATGAAGAAATAAAAGACTTTGTGCACAAGAACTTCCTCCAAATCCTTCCTAGAAAAATCCATAGGGATGAGATGAGAAGAAATCCTCAATGGAAGTTACTTACAAGAAATGTAGCTAATTGTAAATTTACTTCCTTAAAACAAGATTCTATATAACTAGGAAATGAAATCTAATTAATTAAAAAAAAGCTTCTAGGAATTCAAGTACACCTCTAACCTAGAAATGTAGAACTAGACAATTTCCAATGTTGGTTGTGCTTTTGTTGATCCCTCAACTTCTTTTCCAATGAAATATCCAATGTTGTCCAGGGAGCTATGTTGGTTGATATGTAAGAAGAAGATGTAGAAGTGTTGGAGCTAGCTGGTTTGCAGTAGTAGTCTAGTAGAAATGTAGGAAAGAGAGTAATAAGGAAAAGGATTTGTGTTTTCTTGTGTGCTTCTTGGAAATATTCTGACAGCATAATAATGCAATTCCAAATCAAAAGACTCCAACCAATGCTTTGGGAAAAACTTGGTTTTTATAGAAAGTTGGTAGGGAAATGGTGTAACACACTTGGCAACCAAGAAGTGCCAAATCACCATGGGAAGGGGCAGTTAACTTACTAATAATAGTAAGTGAAGGAGAAGAAGTTTATACACATCTAACAAGCTCAAAGGAAGATGATTTAGTCAAGAAATGTGTGAGATATCAACTTGGGAAAGAGAAAAACGCATTTAGAACACACTGTCAAAGTCTCGAGTTAATGCACATGGAACCGCCGGTCTGCCTATGCGAATGGAGGCTATGCAACTTTTGCTTGCAACCTCCTCTCAAGGCAGACCCTATTACAACCAACGGGGCATGGTTTCATAACTTAAGGCCAAAATGCTAAGGAAAAGGATGAAAAATAAATTAGGAAAGCAAAGAAAGCTAGGAAATAGATAAGTAAGGTAAATTAAGCTACAAGAACATGTTTCAAGTGAGAAAATTGGACTTGGATACATCATTTAATCTAGAAATGAAATTATCATCATTAGGGATTTTCACTGTTCCAACAATATAACACCGTGTAAATTTGGGTGTGTACAGATTGCTTTGTGCATTTTTTTAAAACTAAGTGAAACGGTGGGAAGCATATGGGTTGTACACACTAAGATTAATGGTGGGAAATAAATGGGGTATATATATATACCATGCATGCACATCAATGCATTTTTTTGGAAAATACTCATCGTCGTATTATGTGTACATGACTAATATGTATTTTGAGAAAAGTAAAAACTTGAAAAATAGAATGTATATGAAATGTAATTTACACATAAATTAGTAAGAGTAAAGTTGTGCATTGATTGTATGTTCTTAAGTATATGTAGAAATATAATAGAACAACATATATGAAATTGAAGATTAGATTCAAGTCCAAGATGTATAAACTAAAAATTTCCACCAAAGGGGCCATGAGAAAAAATTATATATTATATATTTTGAGAAAAGTAAAAACATCAAAAAATAGAATGTATATGACATGTAATTTACACATAAATTAGCAATAGTAAAATTATACATTGATTACATGTCCTTAAGTATTTGTAAAATTGTAATAGTAGAGCACATATGAAATTGAAAATATACAAGGAACAAACCATAAAATCTATGTTGCTTGATAAGAAAAATATAATTTATGTATTTTAAGAGGGATAACTAATGATCTAGATGAGTGCTCAGAGGAAGATGCACCCATGTTGACATTTGAAGAATGATGTATAAAAGCATTTTTTCAAAAGGTACTGAAATCTATATTTAGTAGTGAATGGTCGAGATGAGAATTCAAAGCACTATCTACAATAATAGCATGAATTTTTTTTATTTTTAGAAAGTCTTGAAATCTATTTTAAGCATGTGTTTTGACAACTTTTGGTATTTTGCATTTTTATGGTCTTCCAAGAATTTATAGGCTTTGAAATATTTGACAATAGTTGAGGTGTTATTGTCATATTGATATTTTTTAAGTTTATTCCATCATGTTTCGAACATGTCCTACAGTTTACAAATTGGGTTGAATAGGGTAGGAGATATGCCCCCAATAAGAAGCACTAGAAAATAATAATATAATTCAATATTATTATTTTCAATTTTGTCCTTTTCTGCCCATTCGAATTCACCCCCAAGGTGGATGCATGTCATCTCCATGTAGGATGACCTTTTCATTCCCATTCGAACCCTTCATTTACTATTCCTAGAACCTTCTTTATCAAATGTTTTTACACCTACTAGAGTATCATGGTGTCAAGAATGTTGTAGAACATGTGTTCAAATGTGAACTTATATGGCAAGCAAAGGGTGTTGCTACCTCGTAATGGATACCAACTCCGTTTGTGATGACACTGGTTGATTGTGCCCATACCTGGTATCGAAAACACGACCCATTAGAAGCAGCGATAGATTATGAACTTAAAGTGGCATTTTAAAATGAATTTGATATTATAGAGTTCGAATAGTAGAGTATTTTGAGATCAAGGAAATTAATCAAGAACTCAATGAGAGTTTGCATGCATATGATGTGGGTTTTAAAACCCTGATCTCCAATTTTATTATGAGATACATCCTACACAACATGCACAATGGTTTGTAGGGGGATTTCAATACCCATTAGGTGTGCATTTTCATACAAAAATTTCACCAATCTATGAGAAGCATTAAAAGTAGCCCTACACACTCGAAGCAATGGGAAGTCTTGATATTGTCATAAGCCCATTCATAGAGGAAAAAATCACACCTATCGCAACCCAATTTAAATTAAAAGTGAACATCACACAAGAAACACATAATGATATTTAGTGTAATGATTGTGAGGCAGAGGACCACACTAAAAACACAAGCCCGTGCAAAAGTCTCAAGGACATGCTTATAGCTTGTGAGATCTATGAAGGCAGCCATGAAATTTGAAAATACCCTATACTCCACCACTCTAAGCATGAAAAAGTAGCCACTTACTACAAAATATGTGATGCACACACCCATGATACATTAGATTGTTGTATTATTGACCAAATCCATAAAAGCGGATCATTGCGACTTCGACAGGATACATTAGAAGATGTTAATGAAGGGCACAATGGATATGGTCAAGGAAGAAATGAACAAGGATGAGGAGGTCACGGAGGAGGTAGATATCCACCCAAAACTTATTATAAATGTGATTTGTCATATCACTACTAGTGAATTTTCCTAGCCTTTTCAATCTATGTACATTATCAAAAGGAGCACAAAGTGAAATATTTCCGAATCAGATTGTATAAGATAATGAAAGAAAAAGGTGAAAAGGGCACATGAATGATTAAAATTTCATGTGATATCATGGATAATAATAGGCCAACATTTATTACAATAGTGGATTCATCCACTAGAGTACAAGTAAGAACATGCACTACTCTATGCACATAAAAGACATCTTTAGACAAGGTAAAGCCTACCGAATTCGATGTTGCGAAGTTCTACCCGATGATAAGTAAGAAAAAGAGGTTCTTAGATAAGAGAAATACTTGGTAAGATAACTTCAAGGAGAAATAGAATTCCTCAGAGATGAAGCAATATTGCGAAATGAAAAGTTAAGAGATTCAGAGGATGAACGAATTAACAAAAATGAGTTTCAAGAGGTATGTAGGTTTCTACGCACAGAAGGTATATTACCCTTACTAGGTCAATGGCTATCACACAAGTTGAGGAAGGTGGCACTTGTAAAATAATTATGGAAGACATAAATGCAGGATGCAAAGTCTGAAAATACAAAGGGTTTTGATCGAGAGATACTCATTGATGCATGTATAGATGACTAGAACATTAATGACATATTGGTCGATAAGGGCATAAAAGTTAACATACCGACACTTGATGCCCGGAATAATATGAGGTGACCAATGTTGCATCCGTCCACACATATATTGTTCATGTCTAAAAAAACATGGGTAGTGCTTATAGGAGTCCTAAAGGATGTCATAATAAGCATTATGGTAGTGAAGTTCCATGGAAATTTCAAATTCATGCCGCTAGCAAAAGAAAATAATTTTCTAGCACTACTCGAAAGACCTTGGTGGTTTGCCAAAAACGACAACTTACGATTCAAGAAATGATATGTGAGTTTTAAAAATGGAGGTCAACATGTCATCTTCCCGATGGACCCTAAATAGAATGCACCATATGTGGATTCTACGGAGGAACATGAAGATTTGGAGCATATATGCAATATCCAAGCTATTGGGATAAAGAATTTTGAACCGAATATAGAAGGAGAAATAAAGTGGGAGATAACTAATCGATGTCTAATAAAACCAATGTGGCATATGAAAATTAGGTGCATAATTCATATAAACTACTAGGGTGATATTGTGGTATGTGTTATCCCAATTTTTCCCCCTGGAAAAATTGATCAAACAATACAACGCATAGAATAAAATCGAAGGGTTGGTTCGATCACATGAGAGCCCAGATTCCAAAACCAACAATGAAGGGACAGGGTCGACGAAGGAGGATGATAACATTAAAAGAGACCAGAGGCTCAGCAAAAAGAATTGGAGAAAGGGCTCAAAGTTCTCGAAATTTGCATACGAGTCGACTTGGGGAAAACAAAGTAGAGTCGTGGAAGGCGCCACGCATTAGCTCGATGTAATTCCAAAAGGTGTAAGAGAAGTAGGTCTCCAAACAGCGCGAGCCTCATCCATCGCGCCGTGTCTCAATGGCACACCTCTAGAGGTCAAGTCCAGATAGGGTCTCCAAATGTTTACAAAGCTTCCATGTCTCTAAGGTTCGATGAGTTGCTCCTAAATGAGTGGAAAAGGGATAGATCTGGCCATTTAATTGACTAAGTATAAGAGGGTTGATGGAAGCCTCCATGTGCCTCACTGACTCAACTTCAGAAGTGAGACCTAAGGGACAATCGCTAAATGAGCGTGAAGCTTCCACATGTCCCAGGTCCGAGAACAAGAAAAATTCATCGCTTGAAAATTCTTAGGGCAGCGGAATCCCTACGTGTTTAATCGGTGCACATCCAAAGGTCGTCTAAATAGGGTCTCCGAATGAGGAGGAAGCCTCCACATGTCCCGAGTTAGACATAAAGCCTTTGTCAAATAGAAGGGACTTAGGAAAAACATGAGGAAGGTAGAGCAGAGCCATAGAATGTTCCACGTGCCTCATCGGCACAATTTCAAAGGCGTGGCCCAAGGAAAGACCCTGAACTAGCGCCAACCCTCCACATGTCCAAGGTCCGAAAAAGGGATAGAGCCGGCCATTTAATCGATTAAGTATAAGAGGGTCAGCGGAAGCCTCCACATGCCTCATCGGCATAATTTCAAAGGAACGACCTAAAGAGAAACCCCAAACTTGCGCCACCCTCCACGTGTCCCAATTCTGAAAAAGGGGACACCGGCCGTTGAAAATTCCAAGATTGGGACAGGCCGAAGGAAGCCGCCATGTATCACTCAGTAGCATCTTCAAGGTTAAAATCCAAAGTGGGGTTCCTAAACAAGCACAGGCTTGCCACATGGCTAGAATTGAAAAGGTGGCGAGCCACCATTGAATCGGCTAAGTAAAGAAGATCCCGCAAGCCTCCATGTGCATCATCCACACACCTTCAAGGGTTGAGTCCAAAGGCGGTCCCCAAACGAGCACCAACCCGCCACGTAGATAAGGACCGAGAAAGGTAGAACCGGTAGTTGAATCGGCTAAGGAAAATAGAGCTCGGAGAGAGACCTCCACGTGTCCAATTGGTGCACCTCCGAGGTCGAGTCCAAATAGAGTCCCCAAATGAGCATGAAGCCTCCACGTGTCTAGGGTCAGACATAGCGCTCTACCAAATAGGAGGGACTCAGGTAGAATATAAAGGAAATAGAGTAGGCCCATGGACGATGCCACATGTCAATTTTGTGCAACTTTAGGAGTGAAAAGAGGGGGTGAAATCTAAAGATGTGCGGGGCCACCACATGGATCTTGCGCGAATATAATCCAAACCTGAAGCACCTTAAGGAAGCCATATCTTTCGACCGGAGGGGAAGTTTTGGAAGGCTCTTGACACCTGCTACTCACCTGCTACCATTAATAGCTCAGTATGACATTCTCGAGGCTGTCAAGTCTCTCACCTATAACCATAATGAAGGACATACCCCCTTTCTTGCCTAGCAAGGAAAAAACGCTGGGGCATGGGTTTTGCAGTGAAGCCCATCATTGTTGCAGGTGAATTTTAATGCTTTCTAGGGTGGTTAGAGTAGGTGGATTCAATGTAATCTTGGGGTGGTTGAATTAGGATTCAAATTTTCCATCTCTCTTTCTCTCATTCTTCTATATATTATAAAGGAGAGGCATATTTCTAAAGGTTGGTCATCTTTTCTCTCCTACCTCCCCTCTCTTTATTCCCTAGGGTCGAATGTGGAGCTTAAGCCTCCTCTCATGGCTATGTAATGGCATTTTCTTGCCACTTGCCCACCGATGATGTACTTGTTTGAAATCATGGAGCAATAAAATCTGTTTTTGTGATGCATTTTTTCCATCCTTATTTTATTGTCTCTTCTTACCTCTCATCATTACAGGGTATATTGTGCATTCTTTTAATGTTCATTGCAAGTTTTGGGAGCCTTGTTTAATGGGTTTGAAGTGGTGTTCCCGTGAACTCTATCTCCGGTCTATGGTGCATCTTTTCCACCCTATCCTTTGCTCACCTCTCTCCACTCTATGCGCTTGAGATTGTGATCTACACTTCCTTTTTTGGTGTATCACCGCTTTAGTGTAGGATCTATTTTTACACATCTCTCTCTCTCTCTCTCTCTCTCTCTCTCTCCTTATCTCCTTGGAAGGTTAGATTAGGATTAGATAGTTTTCCTGCACTGGAGTAGTTTGTGGCAGGTAGTTTAAGAAGAAGAAGCTGAATTTATCTAGAGGTCCATCTCAAGTTCGCAAGTCCCACAACTTGAGAGATGGTCCCATGTTATGCAATCACACCAGATGCCCCACTCAAATTCGAGGCCATTCGGGTGCTGTGATTTTTCATCAATAGTTTTGGCACACCTCGATGGGACTAGATTAAAGATATTTACATCTTCATCTCAACAGGTTTGATGTGTTATTGCTGATATCCAGCCTTTGGAGGCACTTTCAAACACATATGGCGACTCCATCTAGTCAACAACCCACATCTCTGAGGTTACAGACCTTCTTCCCATCCATTTCCACCCACTATTCCTTCCACATATTTCATCTTCTACCATTCATGAAGTTGTGTAATCATGACTTCATTCCCATCTTGGAATCCACACTTGTAGTAACAATAGTGCATTCCACCTCCAATGTATTTCCCAACTCCTCCAGATCAGCATTATGATCAGATCCAAAACCATTATGCTTACCCATATGAGCAGTGTCAAAACCATTTTGGCCATGGAGCTTATCAAGAGAAAGGGTACACATACGATGGTGATAGTTATGTGGAGAACACTGATCTGCTGGAGAAGATTCAAAGATTGGAGGCTAATATGGTGCAGTCTAGGGATAGAGCACAAATGAAGGCATTCAAGATTGGTTGTAGGGTACCTTGTCTATGGTTCGACCCTTTTCCAAGACATTACAGCCTGTAGGAGAAGCTTGAATTCATGGTTGAGATGTTGCCCCAACTTGTGCAATGGACTAAGGAGATAGAGGCCTATGAACTTGGTGTTAGGGAGCCTTGTCAATGGGTAAGTCCTACACCATCATCTAGTAATTTTCTCTCCATTCCCAAGCAACACCATCTCAACCGAGCTTCAATTTCCAAGCTTCCCATCTGCTGCCCCAAGTGTTGATTTCTCTTCTCCATCCCCTAGTCTTCCATCTCACCTCAATTCTTCTACTCTTTTCCCTTCCAAATCTAAGTCCCCTCCACAAGATCCAAAGGCAATACCTTCCCCTCCACCATAGATAAAGCAAAAAAACTAGTGGAGACCCCACCCACCACTCCTCCTACTTTCCCGAGTCCATGTTAGGAGAGACTCCAAAAACCAATCAAGGAGAGCCAAACAGAGAAGAAATGATCAAAAGCTTAGTAAGATTGGCTCTTAGATTTGGGATTACAAAAATCCCCTTGATGGTTAAACCTTCAGAGGAGGCGGGGTTAGACCACAAGTGGTGGAAGCTGAGTTTGCAAAAGAAGAACAAGAACAAGAGGAAGAAGATCAGCAATCTGTATGCTCTGAATGCAGTGTCCATAATGGCACTATGTCTGAAGAGGATGCTGATCTAATCCAAGCTGCACAACCAGTCAAGAGAGAGGAAGAACAACCAGCTCCAAGTCCCATTAAAGAGGAGCAGCTAGAGGAGATCAAATCAGAGTTGAGGCCACTTAATGAAGAAAGCATTATTGAATATTTTTACTTTCATTTGAAGGGTCTGATTTGATTGATGAACCCATGACGGAGGAGGACCCTATAGTTCCGAGCCTTTAAATGCAGAGCCAGCCACAAAAACCTTGATTCTTCCTCCCACTTCATCCCCTTCAATATCTAATGTCGAAGAAGAGTTTGAGCTTTCAAACTTCATGTTTGAGAAAGAGGGGAACCATGGTGAGAAAATCACAAATCTGAAGGACACCATAGAGGAGGTCGAGTGCACAGGTAGGACATCAAGGAGGCAGATTGTCTATCAGGCTTGGAGGATTTCTTCAATGGTGAGGATCCCAAGGAGATCACATCATTTTCTCCTCCATCATCCGCCTTCCAAGAACATGAGTCTACTGCCATGGAGGAGAGAATCTAAGCGCGATAGCCTATTTCTTATAAATGCGGCCCTTTGGAACCAAGGTTGGAGGATCCTAATCTTCCATGTTCTTCTTAGGTGGAGGAAGGAAAAGAGCATGAGGATCCCATCTCTTCCACATCACTCACCTAGGAAGGTCCGTAGGAAGACTCCATTCTTGGAGTTGAAATTCAGAGTAATGGGCACATCCATTAGATTAGACCGTGCCCAATTAGGTACTTGGCTTCATTGGAGCTAAGGGAGAAGCCAAAACCAGTCATGCCCACTTTAGGGCATGAGGATGAGTATCAAAGCACCAAGGGTCACCATCAACACCTCCAGGAGTCCAATGCCAATCAACTTGAGGAGGTATTTTTGATTGATGTTGATACCTTGATGATTTGGGTGGAAGATCGGCCTCTTGTCGGTTTCTCACTCATAATAAGAGCCATGTTCAGCGCCAAATCATATACATGGCCGTGTTTTTAAAGAAAGGAAGTTATTTCTCCCTGCCTGTGGCAGGATTTGTTTAGCTTTTCTTTGATAGGGTTAGTGTAGGAGTAGGAGTAGATTTTATTTTAGTAGAACAAGTGCCTTTGCACACTCTACATATCCCACTTGAGATATGTATGATTTTCAATTTTGTACATAGCGGTGTTGTGGTGATTTGTTACTCCGAGTTGTATCACTATGCGGATTCAGTGTACCTCCGAGTGAATATTGTAATAGTCCATTTCTAGGGATAGGTGACGGCCCCAGGTCAAGACAATTTTCTACTCTAAGAACCTCATTTTTAGAATTCTCTTATGAAAATTGAGAGTGCAGATAGTGGGGCAGGTTCCGGGTCACCAAGTGCCAAAGATTCAGGCTCGAGGCTTCAGGGACATGATCAATACTAGGCTATCATTCATGACTCCATGCCCAATGGATGCAACGAGGCTACTGGTCTCTTAATCTAGCATGCAGATGTCCCCATGAGTCACCAAAATGTTATCCTAATTTCCCCCCCCCACCAACAAAATTGATCAAACACAACCACACACAAAAGAAAATCGGAAGAGTCGGTTCAGTCATGCGAGCCCACATTCCAAATCCAACAATGAAGGGACATGGTCGATGAAGGAGGTTGATAACATTAAAAGAGACTAGAGGCTCAATAGAAAAGAATTGGGGAAAGGGCTCGAAGTTCTTAGACTTCACATATGAGTCAACTCGGGGAAAAGCGAGAGCGAGAGTTACAAAAGGTGCCACGCATCGACAGCACAATTCCAAAAGGTGTAAGAGAAGCGAGTCTTTAAATGAGTGCCATCCTTCCACATATCTCAATGGCACATCTCCGTGAGGTCGGGTCCAAACAAGGTCTCCAAATATGCATAGAGCTTCCATGTGTCTAAGGTCTGACGAGTTGCTCCTAAATGGGCGGAAAAGGGGTAGATCCGACCATTTAATCGACTAAGTATAAGAGGGTCGGCAGAAGCCTCCACATGCCTCATCGGCGTAACTTCAGAAGTGAGACCCAAGGGACAGTCCCTAAATAAGCACAAAGCTTCCACATGTCCCAGGGTCAAAAAGGAGACAAAGTCAACAATTGAAAAGTCTTAGGGCAGCGGAAGCCTCCACGTGTCCAATCGGCACACCTCCAAAGGTCATGTCCAAACAAGGTCTCTAAATGAGCAGGAAGCCTCCACATGTCCCGGTCGAACATAAAGCCTTCAAGCCTTCAATCAAATACAAGGACTTAGGAAATACATGAGGAAGGTAGAGCGAGAGCTGCAGAAGGTGGCACATGCTTCATCGGTGTAATTTAAAAGGTGTGGCCCAAGGAAAGACCCTGGCTAGTGCCAACCCTCCACGTGTCCAAGGTCCGAAAGGGACAGAGGCCAGACCGCTAATCGGCTAATTATAAGAGGGTCGGCGAAAGCCTCAACGTGCCTCATTGGTGCATTTCAAAGGTGTGGCCTAAAGAGAGACCCAAAACTTGCGCCACCCTCCATATGCCCTAGGTTTGAAAAGGGGACACCAATCATTGAAAATTCCAAGCTCAGGACGGTGAAGGAATCCGCCACATGTCACTCAATGCATCTTCAAGGTTAAAATCTAAAGCGGGGTTACCAAAAAGAGCAGGCTCGCCATATGGCGAGAAGTCAAAAGGGGGCAAAGCCAACCATTGAATTGGCTAAGTAAATAAGAGCATGTGGAAGCCTCCATGTGCCTCATCCATGCACCTTCAAGGGTCGAGTGCAAAGGCGGTCCCCAAATGAGCACCAACCCGCCATGTAGATAAGGACTAAGAAAGGTAGAACCGATCGTTGAATCGACTAAGGAAAACAAATCATGTGGAGACCTCCACGTGTCCAATCGTGCACCTCGAGGGTCGAATCAAACAGAGTCCCCAAATGAGCGTGAAGCCTCCACATGTCTAGGGTCAGATGTAGCGCTCCACCAAATAGGAGGGACTCGGGTAGACTACTGAAAAGGAAATAGAGTAGGCCCACAGACGATGCCACATTTCATTTCTGCACAAATTTAGGAGTGAAAGAGGGGGTAAAATATTAAGATGCACGAGGCCACCACGTGGATCGATCGTGCGCGAATATAATCCAAACCCAAGCACCTTTAGGAAGCCATATTTTTGACTAGGAGCTTGGATTTGAGTGGGAGGAAGTTTTGGAAAGCTCTCAACATCTGCTACTCACTTGCTACCATTAATAGCTCGATCTTCCATTCTTGAGGCTATCAAGTCTCTCACCTATCGTCATAATGAAAGACATACCCCTTTTCTTGCCCGAAGAAGGAACAACGTGGGGCGCATGGGTTTTACTGGTGAAGCTCATCATTGTTGCATGCAAATTTTAATGCTTTCTAGGGTGGTTGGAGTAGGTGAATTCAATGTAAGCTTGGGGTGGTTGAAGTAGGATTCAAAATTTCCCTCTCTCCTTCTCTTATTCTTCTATATATTGTAAAGGAGGGGCATATTTCTAAAAGTTTGGTCATCTTTTCTCTCCTGCTTCCCCTCTCTCTTTCTTCCTAGGGTCGAATGTGGAGCTTAAGCCTCCTCTCATGGCTCTGTAATGTCATTTTCTTACCTCTTGCCCACTGATGATGTGCTGTGTGAACTCATGGAGCAATAAAATCTATTTTTTGATGCATTTTGTCCATCCTTATTTTATCGTCTCTTCTTACCTCTCATCGTTGCAGGGTATAATGTGCATACTTCTGATGTCCGCCATGTCTATTCAGGTTTTGGGAGCCGTGTTTAATGGGTTTGAAGTGGTGTTTCATGTGAACTCTATCTCTGGCTTGTGGTGCATCTTGTTCACCCTCTCCTTTGCTTACCTCTCTCCACTTCAAGTAGTTGAGATTGTGATCAACACTTCCTTTTTTGGTGTATCACCGCTTAAGTGTAGGCTCTATTTTTATGAATTTCTCTCTCTCCCCCGTCTCCTTGGAAGGTTAGATTAGGATTAGATAGTTTTCCTACATTGGAGTAGCTTATGGCAGGTAGTTTAGGAAGAATAATCCATATTTTTCTGGAGTTCCATCTCAAGTTCACAAGTCCCACAGCTTGAGATATGGTCCCATGTTATGCAATCACACCGGATACCCCACTCAAAAACGAGGCCATTCGGGGTGCTATGATTTTGCATCAACAATATGATTATGCACACATCCAAATACCATATTATCCAAGCACCTACATACATTTGCACAAGTATTTGGAAAATATGTAAGGAAAAATATCATAATCCACTAGGGTTTAGTGGGAGTGAAATTATCTAATATATTCTTGAAGATATAAAGGCTTATATGCCAATTGAAGAGGTGTGAATTAATTGTTTAATATATTTGTTGAAGGGTACCACAACAAGATGGTGGGAAACACATAATCTAACATTTTTACTATGGATAGACATAAAAGAAGCCATGAAGATTAGGTTCAAACAAAATAATGGTGCACAAAGATACCCCAACTATAATGGAGTCACTAGTCTAGAGGTACATACAAAAATGCGTGGAACTATGGATGACTATAGATCGAGTTAACATTGTATTATGGAAACATTTATTCTATCATACACTCCATGTATAAGCATGCATATGGTATGTTAGGTGTGAGTTATGAAAGAGAATCAAGTTCCTTGAAATGACCTGACACAAGGATTCATCCATACCTTTTCTTTTGTATCATTAGTCCCTCACTTGATTATCCCCTTCAATATATAAGACATGGTATTTGAGGCTGATACTCCAATAGAAGAAATAATTTTGATGTTATAAAAGATAAGGGTTCCATGTTAACTACAACGATTTTTGAGGATACGAGAGGGTAACATATCCAACGATGATGAGGAGGTACTTGATGGAATGGGGAATTATGCACATAAAGGAAAAGATAAAGTGGTATGGAAAATCACAGATGAGGATGATAATTACCATTTAAGTATGGATGTCTCGTATGGGTCAAGAGGATTCATAGAAAAAATAATGTAATTCACCATAGGATGAACCCTTCAAATCCATAAAAATCAATGTTGGCAATGACAATGAACCAAAATGGAAACGATTGGTGACTAAGTTAGAGTGAAGAAAAAATCACAAAGGTCTTTGAGTTATTACATGAATATGAATATATATTTCCCAACTAGTACCACGAGATGAAAGGTTTAGACCTATCTTTAGGGATGATGCGAATTAAATTAACTCAAGGGGCTAAACTAGTTCAAAAGTGCCCATACTGGATGAATCCAAACTTTCAAGAAAAATTCAAATAGGAACTTCACAACATGCTAGTTAGTAGGGTCATCATACCATTGGAATAATATGAATGGATAATACATATGGTGATCAACATTAAGAAGGATGAGCACATAATAATTTGTGTGGATTATTGCACTCTGAACTTTGTGTGCATAATTGACCCCTTCCCTACTCCTTTTACGAAAGAAATTTTAGGAGTAGCAGGGAAGATAGATATACACTTTCATAGATGGGTTCTTTGGTTATCACCAGAGTCAAAATTATAGAAGAGGATAGACCAAAGAAAAATTTTGCGACCGAATGGAGATCATACGCCTATACAATTATGTTGTTAGGGATTAAAAATGCACCCATTATCTTCTTGCGCATTGTTGTAGTTTCTTTTGAGGATTTCATACTAAATTTTACTCATGTATACCTAGATGATTAGATGGTTTATGGCTTAGTAAGTGATCATTGTGACAACTTGAAATTTATAGTTGGATGTTGCTAATAGTTACAAATTTCCTTAAATTTGAATAAGTGTGTGTTCGCCACACCATTTGGTACTTTGTTAGGACACATTATCTATAAATATGGATTATTAGTAGACCCAACCAAGATTGCAATAATAAATATTACATTGCTACAGATGCAAAGAGAGATTTGTTCCTTTTGGGATATTATGGGTATTATCAGAAGTTTGTTAAAGGCTTAACAAAAATTGCGATTCCATTGGAAAATCTAATATGAAAAATTGGAGAATTAGAGTGGGGATTAGATCAACAACATGCTTTTGACCAACTCAAAGAGAGATTAACCCAATCACTTATTTTACAATTCCCAGATTGGAGTAAACCATTTCACGTACATGTAGATGCCTCAAGAATCGCTGTTGGAGCAATATTAGCACAACCAGAAAAGGGAACTCTTGACCATCTAATCTATTTTTCAAGTCGAAATCAATGTAAGAGGAAGAAATTATACTACCACAGAGCATGAAGGACTATCAATGGTTTATGCACTTCAAAAATTCTACACTATCTTTTGGCCACTCCATTTGTGTTCTTTATGGATCACATGGCTCTTAAACACTTGGTCAAAAAAATATTACATGGAAGGATCTATAGATGGATAATATTGTTTCAAGAATTCCAGTTTTCAATGGTGGTGAAACTGGACAAAAATAATGCAGGACCTAATCATTTGTTACATATCTATACTTTGGTGAAGAAGTGCAACCTATATAAGATGGCATGTAAGACTCTCAACTATTGCAAATAAAAAGTACCTCTGATGAACTGGAAGACGTCACCTATTTTCTAAACCATTGAGTCACACCAAAAACTATACACTCAGTCGAAGAAAGTAATTAGTTATTAAATCGACACCATAGAAACTAATTGGAAATCACATCTATAAATTGGGACGTGACAAAATTTTAAGGCGATGTGTCCTACCACATGAAAATAAAGATATCCTAAGTGAGGTGCATGAAGGAATTGTAGGGAACTACGTCGAAGATGTAACCACTCAAAAAATCCTAAACATAGGACTCGGTGGAAAAATTTATTTAAGGACACAATAATTTTCTAAGACATGCAACCAATGCCAAATATTTGGTAAACTTGGAAGACACGATAGTATGCATTTAATTCTAAAAACTTCCCAAACACCATTTGAAAAAAGGGAAATTGATTTTTTGGACTAATAAGCCATGTGACATGTAGAATGGACACCAATTATATTATTACAACAATAATTTACCTCACACGATGGGCGAAGTGTAAGCCACACTAACTTAAGATTGTGTAAGCACCACAATAGAAAGATTCATTTGGGAAAATATTATAAGCATATTTGGTTTCCCATTGAGCCTAACAAGCGATAGAGGAACACATTTCTTGAATAACACAATTTACATTCTATTGCAAGAATTTATGGTTGTGCATCATTATTAGGAAATATAGTTCTTACATGTACTTAGTGTGTTCTTGTGTAGTAAATATTACTTACGGTTATATGGTTAGATCGTATATTATTGTATATACCAATATCGGCTCACATATTGTACCTGCAAAACTATTAATGAGTTATTTAGTTGTATGAATTCCAAGTTTGTAGGAAGTTGGTTTTCTATTCCTATGGCTATATAATATCCCTCCATACATTGTACAATTACAACAACAAAATAATACCAATAATATATTTGTGCTCTGCAAATCTACTTCTACCACTTGTTTTGGTATGAGTGGTTTCCCGATCATCCCATGATGGAGAGATAATTTTTTTTGAAAAGGGTCGCTTCATTGGATCTTAGTTTCCTATGAATGAGATTCCACTCGGCTCTTTTGGATCATACTACGGTGATGTGGTCTATATTCTTCCTAAGATTGTAAATTGCATTGATCAGCTTTGTCAATCATTGACATCCACCGTGAATCTGATAGATTATTTGTATTGCGAATCAAAAGTTCAGGCCCCTACACAACACTTCCAGACACAAATCCAATCTCGACACACGGAGAATAGTCTCGAAGTGACATATAGGAAAATAGTCTCAAATAGACACATGCATTTCAAAAGAAAGTGCTATCATCCACGTATATTTGCATGCGTATAATGTGATTCATCTCAGGCTTCTTGTTATAATTGGGCTCATATTACTTCATTGCTATCAAGCTCCATCCACATTCATTTCATTGTGTTATCTATTCAAACCTCCATTTTTCTGTCGTGAATCTTGTTATTTCTACACAATCCTATCAGAACGCACTACCGTGTAACACAACCCTTATCAATTCATTCATCTACGTTTCCCAATTGTGATCTTCAAAGTATTGCTACCATGACATAGCTCATAATTTTATTTTTGTGATTGAGCCCTCACCTTTGGTGATCAGACATTCCAAGGAAACATTACTAACAGATCGCAATTTGTTTTCATTCTACATTCAACTTCTAGACTTCTAATTCCAGTTTTCTCTAATTCGAATTAGCGCCATTCTTCATGCTTAATCTGCGGTTGCATTGAAGCTTTCACATACCATCTCCGGGATTGTATTAGCATCAAATCAAACTATTT
Source organism: Taxus wallichiana var. yunnanensis (assembly GCA_018340775.1). NCBI lineage: Eukaryota > Viridiplantae > Streptophyta > Pinopsida > Cupressales > Taxaceae > Taxus > Taxus wallichiana. Next base: position 290,942,593 of record CM031238.1, read on the forward strand.
AGTATTTTCCACAGGGGGTTCACTTAGTAAAAGTATGGTATAGCACGTGCGTTCAAGGGCATTAAAGAATACCCTTAATTCTAGTTTTTACCTCTAATTATTCAATTGATAATACCCCCTCATGTTATATTATTAGAATGAAAATACCCCTATTTTTTCCATGTACCTTACTTACCCATTTTTTAATTACAATTTTATTTACCCCTTTTTATTTCTACCCTAATATATTAAATATAAAATATATCATATTTCTCACTAATTTTTTTAATATACATTTCCTCCCGAAAGATAGTTTGAAGCCATTGAAGACATATTACCAATCACCTTATAAATGTTAAGCTTTAATCATTTATCAATAGTTCTTCAAATAATCTCTTAATTGAGATTTCTTTATTAAAAAAGAGATTATAATTTTAATTTATGACCACAATCCTTTTAAAATTTTAAGGTATTTACTTTTAAAAACTAGGTTCAAATGTTTTAGTTTTATGTTAAAATTAAACCTCTCTTTCCTTTGACCACCTCTCTAACCTACCCCCAATACTCCGTTCAAAATATTAATAAATTAAACCCTTTCACCCCCTCATGTCTACTGGTATATTGACTTGAATTTTATTAATTTTAATTATCTCAATATGAACCCACGTGCTAGGATATTGCCTAGCCAATCAACCCCCGTGGTATTTTCCACCTTTTGGTGACGCGTCATTTTCCTAGAGGCATGAGTGTTCTTGGATATTTATTGACTAGATTTAATCTTCTATGAGAGTTTTTCCACCATTAGGGTTAACACATGTTTTTTTATTTTTTATTTTTTTAAAATTAGAGTTTGTAATTCTATTATAGGTCTAGATATAAAGTGAAAGTCATGGTCATTAACTTTATATGTTCTAAAAAGTAATTAAATATTACTTTTTATGAGATAGTTTATTTAGAGTCATTACATGTTAAAGTAATTGTTTTTTTTATTTTTTCATTTTGGTGTGTTTTTATACATTCCTTCATGCACCATTGTGAGTTATAGTCTTTCGTCAAGAAAATATATTTGTCATACTTATATGTTTGGTATTTTTTAAGTCTTCATCTTTTCAGTAGTAAAAGAGTCAAGTATTGTGCTCAAAAGATGTAAGTCGTCAAAACATCGTATTAGCAAGAGTCATAGGGTGTTGTTTTATTTTAGTCTTCAAAGTGTCAATATTGTCAAAATCTAAGTTTTCATGATAATACAAAAGTGTTATTTTTGTTTATGTCAAGTTCATTAGTGAAAATAGTCAAGGTGTCAAAATTTGTAAAAATAAATAAAAATTACCTTATCGATGCATTTTCGGTGTTACTCGACGTCTAAAAAAATAAAGTGTTTCACATTACGGGAGGGAAGAAAATAATGAACACAATATGGGAATTATTGAGCAACATGATCACATTCCATTGAGGTAGTAGTGTCATTCACTGGAGGATGGAGGCACAGGAGGCTGGAGGTCAATCAACAACCTCTTGTCAGTCACCAACAATAGGGCCGCACCAAGTTGTGGTGACTGTGTGTGTGTGTGTGTGTGTGTGTGTGTGTGTGTGTGTGTGTGTGTGTGTGTGTGTGTGAGTTTTTTTTTTCATTTCAGAGTTGCAATTTCTTTCAATTGTGTGATTCTATTTCAGAGTTCATGTTTTGTGTTGAATAAGTGAAAAGTTCACATTGAGGGGGGAACATGGTCTTAATGTTCCATTTTCATTTCTGCCTCTCTTCAAATTTGTATTTAGTGAGCAATAGCTTCCTACATAATTCCCTGATGTGAAAATCTATATATGAAAATATGAAAGAACAAATAAAAAGAAACATACTGATATTTGGGTTGTCTGTTTTCCTGTAAAACCATCCTTGTAGGTTGTTGGCTATCCTTGGAAAACCATCCTTGTTGAGGTTGTTGGCTTTCCTGAAAAACCATCCAAATCATGAGCACACATGAGCGACAAGCTGCAGAAGAAGTGCGATTGTTTTTCTCCCATGTTTGCACTAAGGGGGGAATGTTAGGAAATATAGTGCTTACATGTAATTAGTGTGTTACCATGTAGTAAATATTACTTATGGTTATATGGTTAGATCGTATATTTTTGTATATAACAATATCGGTTCACATATTGTTTGGTTGTACCCATAAAACTATTAACGGGTTATTTGGTTGTATGACTTCTAAGTTTGTAGGAAGTTGGTTTTCTATTCCTATGGCTATTAAATAGCCCTCCATACATTGTAAAATTATAGCAATGAAATAATACAAATAATATATTTGTGTTGTGCAAATATGCTCCTACCACTTGTTTCATAAGATAACCCCTATCACACATAAGCTAATGGTACCATGGAGACCTTTAACAATATATTAAGTGATACATTGACAAAAAAATGTGATTTTGAAAGAAAATACTAGGATGAAAAGGTATTAGCAGTGATTTGGGAATATTGGACATCATACAAGTGCTTAAATAAAACTTCTCTCTTTCAACTTGTCTATGGAATAAAAACAAGATTACCAATTGAATTTTTAGAACCATCGTTGATAATTGTGTGCATTATAAATATGAAAGATACAAATTTAGTATAGGAGGGTTAATGAGGTTGTCATAATTGGATGAAACAAGATTATAGGCATGATGGTCTCTAAATATTGAAAAAATGGGACAGAAGGCATAGTATGATTGGAACCTCAAAAGTAAAAATTTGAAGAAAGGTGATAAGGTTTTCTTGTATGACTCCACATTTACGTGATGTCTAGGAAAGGTGAAGAATCATTGGCTAGTACGTATGAAATGGTGGACATATTGCCAATCGGCATGCAAACCGATGGAACTTAGCGGAAAATTACTTCCACCTACTTAAATAGAAGTAGGATGAAATCATATTTCTAGTAGCCATAGAATGTAATGCATAAGGTTTATGGCATTAGATTAAATGTTATTTCATTTCATAGATTATATTTCCTTATCTCGCATTGTAATAAGCATAGGATAAAAACATATATTTTTATCATGTTGTGTTGTTTTTAGGCCAAATTATTTCATATACCATTCTATGACAATGCACAGAGGACCGCGCAACCTTTTGTGTTGGAGGAAAAACTATAAATTTCAAAAAAAGTAATTAAGTACAAAGACACAAATACCACTACTAAAGCATTTTGGAAAAAGGATCACTAAAAGAGTTGCGTATGCATACAAAGGTATGATTGATAAAAATTTCCCAAGATAATAGAAAAGTGAAGCAACTAGGGGAAGGAGAGATTGTTTAAGGGTAATATTTAAAGGGCATACAAGGAAAAAAACACTAAAAAGGAAGATATGGTATAAGGAAAATCAACACGGCCCAGAAAGTAAGCTACCAAATGTAGTGCCCACCTTTTCTAGCCTCTATGATCTGCTGAATTCTTAAACCCCAGTTATGGATTTTGGATATGTTGGTTTGCTTTCATGAACACGTATGGTGATTTGGAGCGCGTAGCGCTAATTTAACTAGATTAGTAGGTTGACACCTTTTATTTGATATTGTGGACACTAACACTTTGCTATGTGATTTAGGTCAAATTGATACATGTTGGATAATTAGTTAGTCACATACCATGATTTTGTAACGTATTTGTTTTGCTGATGAGGATACATGATGACATGGTGATATGACATGATATGTATTGTAATACCTAACATACGACGAATTGTGTGAGATTGTGCATTCCACATTGATGATGGTGATATCATTAATTTACATGTTTGAATCTATTCGCTTAGTAAGCAGCTAGTTTACTCTTGTATTGGACAGATGCGGTTAATGTGTGCAATGAGTGTGCAGGTGACAGTTATAGGAGAACATGGGATTCAGACTAGCTACACAATCTTGCACAAGCAGCCCACAGTGCCGAGTCCTAGCCATGTTCTTTGTGTGTGAAGCCTTAGGATAGACGTTTATTATTTTGGGCACTATGAGCGACCCCAATGTATGTAATGTATTGTGCTTTGAATTATTAATTTGGGTTAGGGTAGTTGGTTAAGATTTAAACTTGTTTTGGGAGTTAATAACTCCTCTTTTCTTTAAATTGTTGATTATGTTTAATGTGTCTCTTATCACAAGGGTTTAGGGTCACATGTGAGACCCTTGGGTGGTCCCCATACCCTCTACCCTTGTGCCAAAAATGCAAAACCCGAAACTAGGGTATTTTGGGCATTTTTGGGGACCCCTTTGTAGCTTGGGAGTCCCCCTATCATAAAAATGAGCCCTTGGACCCTACCCAATGGGTAGGGGGGCTTGTTTTCAAGGCTAGAGGGAGTTTTCCCTCCCTTTCTACCCTTGTTTTGTCACATCCATGTAAGGGATGTGGATTTGAGTGTTTATCAAAAGTTGCTCTTATTTTGTCTTGCTAACATTTTAGGGAATTTGGGAGAAGAGGGCAAAAAGATAATTTCACCCTTTCTCTCTTTTGTTTTGGCATCTTTGACCTTGTTGAGGGAGAGGGGTGACACATGTCACCCCCTCATTTGTGAGGATGCTTGCTTTCTCCTCTTCAAATTCCCATCCATGGGAATGGGGAGGGACTTTTTTTTGGTGGGTTCTTCTTTTTGGAGCTTTGGCTTGGTGCTTGAGAAATTTGGAGCTTGAGGATTGCTTGAGGAAGAAAGTTGCAAAATCTTGTTTTGGAGAGCTATTAGAGGTAACCTCTTGAGCTCATTTATGTGGTATGTTCCTTTACTAAATCTTAGTTTGCTCATAGTTGATTTATTTGTTTAGTTGCTTGTATGGTTTGTTGCTTGATTATATTTGTGCATTGTTTTACTCCATCCATCATATGGTTTGATGGATGTTTGAGTTATTTGGGGGGAAGAGAGAGGGATTTTCCCTCTCAAACCCCATGGCTTGATGGGCAAGCCATGTCGGTTTCTTTACTCCCCTCATATGGTTTGAGGTGGGTAAGGGGTTCATTTGGTTTGAACCCTTTTCCCATTCTTGGAGAGGAAACCCAAGGGGTTTGAAAATCCTCCCAAGAAGGATTTTGGTGAATGGATGGAGTAATAAGGAGGATCTTGTTGACTTCGGAGAAATAAGGTGGAGAAGGAAGTTTGATGTGTGCATTCTTTTGTTAGATCACACCTTATGCCACTTTCGGGTATCTCATCTACTCTTCCCCAAATTTGGAGGATGAATATGGTTTCTCCTCCTTTCTTTTATTGCTCAATGTTGTGTTTTTCCTTCATGCATGGTTTGTTCTTGTTTGTGAGTGTATTGTGGTGTTTGTCTCCCTAAAGATCTTGTGCTCAAAGTTGTGGAAGCTAGCTCTCTCTCCCATGGGCTTGGGGGAGGCTAGCATGTCTTCCAACCCTTGGAAAGGCATGTAATGATGTCTGAAGGTTGGGAGGTTAAACAAGCCTTGTTCTCTAGAAGTTGAATCCTTGTAAAGCATTCGAAGTTGGAGCCTTGTCCTTGAGGTGTGCTGGAGTATCTTTGGTGGCATGGTCCGTTTTGTCCCTCTCTTGTTTAGAAAATTGTAGCTCTTGATAAACTTATGTTCCTTGTAAAATATGGCAAAGAGCTCTTTTGCAAGTCTTCCATGTGGAATAGATGTATAGGTTTGTGGAAACATGTTTTGTTTGAAGTTGTGTTTATCCTTCTCTTGAATATAGTTGAAAGTTGTATGTAATATGTAAATCTTACTTCTCTCCATGAGAGGGAGATTCTTGTTATACTAAGAAGTTATGTTCTTCATTGTTAGGCTAAAAGGAAAAGATATATTTAGATTATAGCTTAAAATGTGTAATAAAACAATTAGTATTCTTGTTGAAATGGAAGTATTCTTTCATGAAGTAGTACTTCCCTTGCCAAAGAGCTTATTTGTAATGAAAAGTTCTCTCCTTGAATCGAAAGCTAGAGATTTTATGAGTATGTTTTCTCTAATAGAAGTGTAAAATGAAAGGTTTAGATTCATGAATGAAAAGGGTATCTCCTTCTTGTTAACATTGGAAAAACAAGAAAAAAAAAAAGAAAGAAAAATAAATAAATTAACAATTGTATTAAAAGGAAATTTGGTTGCTTATTAGAAGTAGTTGTTAAAAGAGAGAAATGTTATTTCCTTACACTTATTTCTTGATTCAAGATATTTCTTACACTTTAGAAATCTAGTAATTGTGATAAACAAAAAGTTATTTTGAGTTGAAATAGAGAAGTACAATAAGGATTTAGTTACCTACAAGAACAATTTTGAAACTTATTAACATCCTCAAACATATAAAATTAAGTATAGATCAAATTTAAAGCTATATACAAAAATTACGTATTTTAACAAATAAATAAAAAAGAGAGGGTAAAATAGGTCTATATTAAAAGAGTATTATATATATATATATAGACACACACACACACACAATATTATATGTTATAAATATCATATAATATATAATATTGAATAAATAGGGTTAATATGTATAGTTATAAACAAATTTAAAAAAAAAAAAAAAATATAAGCAACCGGGGGGTCGACCCCCATGCAACCCATCACAAGCCATCCATGGGCGTTGCCCCCTTCCCCACCGACCACGGCCCCCACAAATTCCCTCCGCCCCGCCACTGCTCCTCCCCGCACCACCACCACGACCTCCCCCAGGCCTCTTTGCCGCCCCCTTCCAGCGCCCCCCCCCACCGCCGTCCCCACACGTCCCCACCAAAGTGTCACACACGCCGCCCCCTGTCTTGTCCCCTCCCCCTCGCGGGCTCCTCCACCCCACAGCCACCTCACACCTTTCACAGACCACGCCGCGCCTAAACCGCTGCCCTCTACCTCTCGTGCCGGCTCCATCTTCTTAACTGGTGGATTTCTAAAATACAATCTGAGTTCTTCCTTCAAGTAAATGCATCCTTGATTTATTTCACATGTTTTAATACATCATTTTACTGTATTCTCAAATGGTAACATATTGGCATCCACAACCGGATCTTCACCTGTAAGAGAAATAAATTAAACAAATAAAAGAAGAACAAACAGAGATTTAACCCTGGGTTCTCCCAAATCTTTGTTACAATGAAACAATCTTTGAAAAAAAAAAGAAAAAAAATCTTCTCCATCATAAACTACAATACAAAAATAATAATAAAAATGAGATCAAGGATAAAATGCAAGAGAAGCTTGGATTCCCTTCATGACCATTCATGGCCTCTCCTAAAACCTGCAGATTACAACATGAAGAAAAAAGGAAAGAAGAAGAAAGAGCTAAAGAGGTGCTAAGGAAAGTTAGGGCAAAATTGAATCTAGGGCTGAGATCTATTTTGATCCTAGGGTCAAAAATTAACCCTACATTCTTTGAGCCATGTGTATTTTAAATGTGAATGGGAAATAAAATATTAGGTTGTGTGTGTGTGGATAATTTAAATAAAAGGGGGAAAACTGATTAAATTTTGGTAAAGGGGTTTGGTATCTTCCTAGGGTGTTCCTAGTGGTCTTCATGGAGATTAAATAAATAAATTTGGTTGGGGATAGTGGTTGAGCATTAAGTAAAATGATTTAGTTAAATTAATTAATATCGGGAAATGTAATTGTATTATTAGGCATTCACTTTCAAAAAAAAAAAAATTTACCCTAAATTTTTGCTATACTTTGGTCTGGTTTTTCTGTGTCCCGGACGGGGCATTACATTTGGTATCAGAGCGATGGTTCGCACACGCGGACGCTCTGGGTAGAACTTTTAACTGGTTATAAATGTTCCCATAATATTAAAAGTAATCAATTAAAATCGTTTCCGCTAAACTGTCCCATGGGTAAAGTTACCTCTCGAGTAACCGCTTGGAATAAAATGATTGCTAAGACAACAGATGGTAGGCACATTTTGATCACTTAATTTGTTTTAAAACAATCCGTAAAACTTAAGAAAATGTCTTGCTTAATAACGTGTAAAATGGCTTCTTGGTCCACCGTAGTGGCGATCGAATTTGGATAATCTGGTCCCCTAGTGACATGGGAAGTCGCATCAAATTTTAAACCTGATTTATAAGATCGTTTGATCATATAGTTAAAAAAAAAAAAAATTGAGCTCTTTTAATCACATTCTTGTTTGGGTCGACAATTTAAAATTCTAGAAAAATCGTTCGATTGAAACCTGTAGAGTAGAGAGCATTAATCGGAAATTAAAACTTATGGCTTCTAACTTGTAGTATTTCTCCTTGTCCACTGTTTACAATGATTAGATTCGAGAAAAAGGAATAGATAATTAGTTTGTCAAGTGTGTTTAGAAGGCCTCTAGATGATTTGTTCAAAATACAAACTTGTAAATAACATTATTTAGCCCCGGAAAGTATGCCATATCTAGAGTTTCGATCATCAGTTTTTCATTTTGTGAGTTGCGTCGGGTTCTCTATTTATAGAAGAATAGAGTCAAGCTGTTAAAACTCATTTTTGAATTGGGATTACTTATTTTCAAGATCCTTTTTGTAGCCTTTTGTCACTATAAATATGTTGGTATACAATAGTAAAACTGTAATAGTTGGCCTCGAGATAGTGCTTCCAATTTGAAACCTATTCACCAGTAATTAGAAATGTACGTCTTGTCTGACTCTCTGCATAATAGAGAATTGAATAAAAGTTTTGTTTCACCATGTGGGTGTTGGGTACATGTCTTGGCAGGATCCCTTTGTAGCCTCTTTCTCTAGTTTGTGGAACAAGAAAATTAGGTCTTAATAAACAAATAGGTTTCTTAGGACACCTTTAGGAGTGAAACATGTTATAATATGGTTATTGTTTTAAGCTACGTGCTCTAGGTTGAAGGCTAGGACCCAAAATAAACTTTGTACTACAAGTCATATTAGTTTGCTAGCGACCTTGGTTAGGTATGTAATTTTGGTCTTCAAAGGTCTAGTTGTTGGTGTTGAAAATAATAAGTAGGTCGAGATAAGAATTTGAAAATTGTTACCTTGATATAAGGAATAGGTTTACGGCGTTTGGTTGGTTGCTTCTTACCTAGTGATCCTTTGTTTCTTGGGAATCTCAACTGTCGTGTTAGAGGAGCCACCTTATATCTAATGAAACCTTTTGGTATGGGTGTAAAATAAATGACTGTATCTTGTATAGAACCACCCAATGTGATAAAATAGTCTTTCACGTCTTGATATTTCATTACTATGAAATTTGAAATGATTTCGACTCCTCTTGTTTCTATTGTTAATCTTAATTTCATAACCCTTTTATAAGGAAATTTACCAAATGTTCTTATGTTCTTGTTGTTGCCTTTTTAAAATTGTGAATTAAAATTAAGGATAATTGAATGAAAATAATTGCTATCTCTTCTCTAAACAATAAATGATAAGGGAAGGGAAATTTAGTGTCCTTTTTTTTATACGGTGGTGTTGCTTGAAGTGATATTTCTTAGCTAATTTATCCTCTTCACGTAACGTAGGAATACATTGTGCTATTATAAAATGAATATAGTTTTCACAAACTCCAAATTCTCAGCAAAGCTCTTGGTATAACTTTTAGAGTTAACTTCGGAAATGATCTAGTTAATTTTCTTAATCCCTTTGGAGCTCGATAAACCTATTTTCATACCTTAACCTCTTATTAAGTTTTGTTGCATGGTAACTTGGTTAAAACCTTCTTACTTTAGTAATTACACATGTGAATTCAACTCTCCTCAAGTTGATTTAAAAGGTAATGAGTTAATAATGCTTGTACTTACGTGTAGAAATAAGGGAATCACCCTCTTCTAACCTCAAATTAGTGGACTTATAAGATCAATGGTCATGCAAAATTGTTATATCTATAATAAATATAAACAACGATATTGTATCCCTCTTGGAAAGAAAATAAAATGAAATGAATTAAGTGTTGAACACTTTCTTGGTTAGGCACTATGTTGTATCGATGATGGTGTTGATTGTGAAAGAGCAAGTAATGTGGTCCTTTGTGGGTGAAAGTAATGTCTCAAAATCCACAAAAGTATATATTTTTGTGTATAAATCTAAAAGCACAATTGTGAGCGCTTACCTTATAAACAGTAATGGAATATTGTAATTATTTGTATCTTGGAAAACTCGTTATATATATAATTAAACAATGTTGGTTGGATAAACAATGTTAATCATTGTTACCCCTCAAAAAGCTAAAATTTGTGGCGATTCTAAAATTATTGCTTTAGTTGTGATAGGCGTTGGTTACTAAACTTTGTCTTGGGATGTTCATATGGTTTACTCAATTAATGTTGGGAATCCTGTAAGGCACTAGGGTGTTGTTTTGTCTTCCTAAATGTTTAGGTGAGAAAGTTAATACAAATGATAGAATTATCACAATGATTTCACAAATCAGATATGCCTTTGGCTATTGGACTCATAGGAAACTCTTTTACAAGATGTCATTCACATTTGAAAACTCCTAAGTATCTTATTTTAAGATAAATGATGAAGCCCTTATTGCAAGGACTAACAATAATGACTAACTAGCCTTCCCACCTACCATAGGTAGAGACGTCCTGTGTAATTAGTATAAGCATAAGTTTTAAATATATATATATATACACAAATAAATTGAAATTATTTTGGGGTCCTCTCTAAAACACGGTTCTAATTTCTATCACCACTCAAATAGGGTGGCGTAATTCAAATTTCTTTGTGTAATACGAATTCCACCCTTGTTAATAAGTGTAATTATTTTGTGACCTAATGGGCCAAATTTTGACCAAATAATTGTTAAGTAAAAGTTAACGTAAGTCAGAAATCTTGAAAAGAATTAGACCTTACCTTTCATTAAAGGAAAATGAGTGTTTAACTCTTGCATGCTTGAGGAAAGTATGGACGGAAATGTTTTTGCATTCCATCATGTTGGTATTTTGTAAATTTTGATAAGTATGTTGATATGATTTGGGAAACACTCTATTTAAATGGATTTTGTTTTTGCGTAACTCATTCTTGTTTTCTTTTGATTATAATAATTAGGAAATGATAAAAATAAAGTAAAATTTTTATTGAACTGAAAATTTGTGGATTGTTGTTTCATTTGGAAGTTATGTCTTGTTTGGGGCGTAGAAAGTTCTAAAATTGCTTCGTCATAATGAGAACTCATGTATACCAACTTACAAACAATAATAAAATAAATTTTCATTTATGAGACTTATAAATCACCTTGTCTCGGAATGGAAATGTTTTATAAACGATACATGCTATGAAACCTTGGAAAACAAATTAGAAAGCTAATTCTAACCTAGTAATGGAATATATATATTCCACCCACAAATTTTATTTTATTTTTCTTACAATCATTTAGCGAACAAAAATAAATAAATTAAGAAATTAATAAATAAAGACCAAATTAAGACAACTCCTTTAACTATGTTTGATAGTATGTGAATATTCTTCCTTGATCTTAGTGAATAATGTCGATTATTGAACCATTTTAAAAGGACTCGTGAACCTTCCTTTTTCAATAGTTAGAGTGATGATGAGTTAGGAGATGAGACCTCACGAAACTTGGAAACTTTTTCTTTCTCAGTGTGTGATATGTGTGACACCTTGGATAGTTTCCTTAAAGTGTTATAGTACACAATTAATATTCAAAAACTTTTAAATTCATTTTGAAACAACATTTATGTTTCCTTCGCTCATCCATCGTTTGGGACCTTATGTTGTATATCCTCTTATTTCGACCCTTCTAGGAAAGATAGATGATGAGGAAAATGAAATTCGGTTTATACACTCCCCTTTGGTGAATACTACCCTATTTGAAATATACTTGTTCCTGGACCTAGTTACACTTCAAAAAGACATGTTGTTAAGACAAAAACAAAAATAAAAATAAAAATAAATAATGTGTTAATTCCTTTAAAAATGACCTTAATGTAGTACTCGCACTACGATGTGATATCCAGTAAAATCTTATCCCTAGCTCTTCCAGTGACTTCCCGGAGGAAGTCTAATTTTAGGAGAGGGGGATGTAGTGCCCACCTTTTCTAGCCTCTATGATCTGCTGAATTCTTAAACCCCAGTTATGGATTTTGGATATGTTGGTTTGCTTTCATGAACATGTATGGTGATTTGGAGCGCGTAGCGCTAATTTAACTAGATTAGTAGGTTGACACCTTTTATTTGATATTGTGGACACTAACACTTTTCTATGTGATTTAGGTCAAATTGATACATGTTGGATAATTAGTTAGTCACATACCTTGATTTTGTAACGTATTTTTTTGATGAGGATACATGATGACATGGTGATATGACATGATATGTATTGTAATACCTAACATACGACGAATTGTGTGAGATTGTGCATTCCACATTGATGATGGTGATATCATTAATTTACATGTTTGAATCTATTCGCTTAGTAAGCAGCTAGTTTACTCTTGTATTGGACAGATGCGGTTAATGTGTGCAATGAGTGTGCAGGTGACAGGTCATAGGAGAACGTGGGATTCAGACTAGCTACACAATCTTGCACAAGCAGCCCACGGGCTGAGTCCTAGCCATGTTCTTTGTGTGAAGCCTTAGGATAGACGATTATTATTTTGGGCACTATGAGTGACCCCAATGTATGTAATGTATTGTGCTTTGAATTATTAATTTTGGTTAGGGTAGTTGGTTATGATGTAAACTTGTTTTGGGAGTTAATAACTCCTCTTTCTTTTAAATTGTTGATTATGTTTAATGTGTCTCTTATCACAAGGGTTTAGGGTCACATGTGAGACCCTTGGGTGGTCCCCACACCCTCTACCCTTGTGCCAAAAATGCAAAACCCGAAATTAGGGTATTTTGGGCATTTTTGGGGACCCCTTTGTAGCTTGGGAGTCCCCCTATCATAAAAATGAGCCCTTGGACCCTACCCAATGGGTAGGGGGGCTTGTTTTCAAGGCTAGAGGGAGTTTTCCCTCCCTTTCTACCCCTTGTTTTGTCACATCCATGTAAGGGATGTGGATTTGTGTATTTATCAAAAGTTGCTCTTATTTTGTCTTGCTAACATTTTAGGGAATTTGGGAGAAGAGGGCAAAAAGATAATTCCACCCTTTCTCTCTTTTGTTTTGGCATCTTTGACCTTGTTGAGGGAGAGGGGTGACACATGTCACCCCCTCATTTGTGAGGATGCTTGCTTTCTCCTCTTCAAATTCCCATCCATGGGAATGGGGAGGGTCTTCTTCTTCTTCGAGGTGGGTTCTTCTTTTCTTGGAGTTTTTGACTTGGTGCTTGAGAAATTTGGAGCTTGAGGATTGCTTGAGGAAGAAAGTTGCAAAATCTTGTTTTGGAGAGCTATTAGAGGTAACCTCTTGAGCTCATTTATGTGGTATGTTCCTTTACTAAATCTTAGCTTGCTCATAGTTGATTTATTTGTTTAGTTGCTTGTATGGTTTGTTGCTTGAGTATATTTGTGTATTGCTTTTTACTCCATCCATCATATGGTTTGATGGATGTTTGAGTTATTTGGGGGGAAGAGAGAGGGATTTTCCCTCTCAAACCTCATGGCTTGATGGGCAAGCCATGTCGGTTTCTTTACTCCCCTCATATGGTTTGAGGTGGGTAAAGGGGTTCATTTGGTTTGAACCCCTTTCCCATTCTTGGAGAGGAAACCCAAGGGGTTTGAAAATCCTCCCAAGAAGGATTTTGGTGAATGGATGGAGTAATAAGGAGGATCTTGTTGACTTCAGAGAAATAAGGTGGAGAAGGAAGTTTGATGTGTGCATTCTTTTGTTAGATCACACCTTATGTCACTTTCGGGTATCTCATCTACTCTTCCCCAAATTTAGAGGATGAATATGGTTTCTCCTCTTTTCTTTTATTGCTCAATGTTGTGTTTTTCCTTCATGCATGGTTTGGTCTTGTTTGTGAGTGTATTGTGGTGTTTGTCTCCCTAAAGATCTTGTGCTCAAAGTTGTGGAAGCTAGCTCTCTCTCCCATGGGCTTGGGGGAGGCTAGCATGTCTTCCAACCCTTGGAAAGGCATGTAATGATGCCTGAAGGTTGGGAGGTTAAACAAGCCTTGTTCTCTTGAAGTTGAATCCTTGTAAAGCATTCGAAGTTGGAGCCTTGTCCTTGAGGTGTGCTGGAGTATCTTTGGTGGCATGGTCCTTTATGACCCTCTCTTGTTTAGAAATTTGTAGCTCTTGATAAACTTATGTTCCTTGTAAAATATTGCGTGAGCTCTTTTGCAAATCTTCCATGTGGAATAGATGTATAGGTTTGTGGAAACATGTTTTGTTCAAGTTGTGTTTATCCCTCTCTTGAATATAGTTGAAAGTTGTATGTAATATGTAAATCTTACTACTCTCCATGAGAGGGAGATTCTTGTTATAGTAAGAAGTTATGCTCTTCATTGTTGGTTTAAAAGGAAAAGATATATTTAGATTATAGCTTAAAATGTGTAATAAAACAATTAGTATTCTTGTTAAAATGGAAGTATTCTTTCATGAAGTAGTTCTTCCCTTGCCAAAGAGCTTATTTGTAATGTAGAGATCTCTCCTTGAATCGAAAGCTAGATACTTTGTGAGCATGTTTTCTCCAATAGAAGTGTAAAATGAAATGTTGAGATTCTTGAATGAAAGTGTATCTCCTTCTTGTTAACATTGGAAAAACAATAAAAAAAAAACAAAAAAATAAATAAATTAACAATTGTATTGAAAAGGAAATTTGGTTGCTATTAGAAGTAGTTGTTAAAAGAGAGAAATGTTATTTCTTTACACTTATTTCTTGATTCAAGATATTTCTTACACTTTAGAAATCTTGTAATTGTCATAAACAAAAAATTATTTTGAGTTGAAATAGAGAAGTACAATAAGGATTTAGTTACCTACAAGAACAATTTTGAAACTTATTAACATCCTCGTATATATAAAATTCGTATAGATCAAATTTAAAGCTATATACAAAAATTACGTATTTTAACAAATAAATTAAAAAAAAAAGAGAGGGTAAAATAGGTCTATATTAAAAGAGTATTATATATATATATATATATATATATATATATATATATATATATAAACACACACACAATATTATATGTTATAAATATCATATAATATATAATATTAAATAAATAGGGTTAATATATATAGTTATAAACAAATTTTAAAACAAAAAAAAAAAAAAGCAACCTGAGGGGGTCAAACCCCCAACCCACTACGCCATCCATGGGGGCACCGCCCCCCCCGACCATGGCCCCCACAAATCCCCTCTTCCCGCCACTGTTCCTCCCCCGCACCACCACCACGACCTCCCCCTTAGGCATCGCTGCTGCCCCCTTCCGCGCGCCCACCCACCGCTGTCCCCACACGTCCCCACCGGCGCCACACACACCGCCCCGTGTTGTCCCCTCCCCTCATGGGCTCCTCCACCCCACGCACCACGCCGCCCAAACCTCCGCCCTCTACCTCTCGGCCGGCTCCATCTTCTTAACGGTGGATTTTAAAATACAATCTGCGTTCTTCCTTCAAGTAAATGCATCCTTGATTTATTTCACATGTTTTAATACATCATTTTACTGTATTCTCAAATGGTAAAATATTGGCATCCACAACCAGATCTTCACCTGGTAAGAGAAAATTAAATAAATAAAAGAAGAACAAACAGAGATTTAACCCTGGGTTCTCCCAAATCTTTGCTACAATGAAACAATCCTTGAAAACAAAAAGAAAAATCTTCTCCATCTTAAACTGCAATGCAAAAATAATAATAAAAATGAGATCAAGGATAAAATACAAGAGAAGCTTGGATTCCCTTCATGACCATTCATGGCCTCTCCTAAAACCTGCAGATTACAACATGAAGAAAAAGAAAGAAAAAGAAAGAGCTAAAGATGTGCTAAGGAAAGTTAGGGAAAACTTAAATCTAGGGCTGAGATCTATTTTGATCCTAGGGTCCAAAATTAACCCTACATTCTTTTGGAGCCAAGTGTATTTTAAATATGAATGGGAAATTAAGTATTAGGTTGTGTGTGTGTGGATAATTTAAATAAAAGGGGAAGACTGATTAAATTTTTGTAAAGGGGTTGGTATCTTCCTAGGGTGTTCCTAGTGGTCTTTATGGAGATCAAATAAATAAATTTGGTTGGGGATAGTGGTTGAGCATTAAGTAAAATGATTTAGTTAAATTAATTAATATCGGGAAATGTAATTGTATTATTAGGCATTCACTTTCAAATAAAAAAAAATTACCCTAAATTTTTGCTATACTTTGTCCGGTTTTTCTCGTGTCCTGGTCTGGGCATTACACCAAACAAAATGTAATCATGGAAGAAAAATAAGTGGAAAGGAAACCCAATAAGCACACTTAAATTGGCATTAATGGCCAAGAAAGAGAAGAAATACTAGGGACATATGTCATTTAGTTTCCATTAATGAAATTTATGAGAAAACTAAAGGTTTACACTTGTGATGAGTAAATGAAAGAAGCATGCAAAGATTAAATAGAAACTAAATGTTCACTCATGTAAGGATAAATAAAAATAACATCTATTACCAAAAGAAGATGGTATGAATAGGAGGTTAATTAATTCATTTTTACCATATAATGGAAATAGGAGTTCCAATGACAGATAATGATCCAACACCCAAAATTTCTATAATTAGTAGCTTCCATTAACGAATATTCAATATTTGGGAAGGAAGGAGAGCCACAAAGAGTCTTAGTAATAGAAAAACTACAACTACGACCACCATTAATAAGGAGGTCGAGTAAGTGGGAAGACAACATATTTTGGGGAAATTAACTACCCTAGGGTAAAATAGTGTGGATTTAGGACCGAGAAAGAAAAACCATAACAAATTGAACCAAGAGAAGGTGGCCAAGTAAAAAGAAGTGTCAAAAACCACATGCATGTATAACTCCATGTCAACATCTAAATAGGAAGGTACCTTAATCAAGAAAGCTTCAGATGATGAAGCACACGTTATATAAAAAGTAAGGGCCAAAACAAGAGGGGCACATGTTCCTTAACACCTAATAAGTACACAAAGGAAGGAGCCAAAAAGGGGAAAAAGTCAAGATCTAATGCATTAAACCTTAGTTTTGAAGTGAAATACCCAGAAGAGGAGGAAAGGATTGGATAGTTGCATAACAATGTGGCTTCAACAAAAATATTAGAGTGTAACTATCTCATGCATGGGCTTAATGGAGTTATTGAAAAAGAAATGGTGCACCCAACATGATAGAAGGATAGTCAAGGGAATGATTTCTATGATAACAACATCATAAAATTGTTGGAAATGAAAGTAGTATTACAACTACTCGAATTTCCTTTCTTCAACAAACCGATGGAATTATACCAATACCTTATCTCATGTGTTAGAGAAAGATATTTCTATTTTGTGGGAAGGGACATGAAACTATTACACCACCTGATCAATAGAGAAACATGGATAAAAATCAAGGGGAATATTTGACACAATCCCTAGAAGATGATGCAACAGTAGATAACATTGGAGACCACTTGAAATATAAACGAGGAGGGAAGTTCATGTCCATAGATGAACTTAAAGACCCTGAGACAAGGGTCATTGCATGAATAATTACTTCCAAAATTGTAGGGGATGAGACGTGGATGAAGATGATTAAAAGGTTCTTAAGCATTACTCATAGGGTAGCACATGGTACAATTTGCAACTTATCCCAATTTATCATGCAGAGCATAGTGGCGGATGCCAACTTGGCACACAGTGTAAACAAGGAATCGAGGTTTCACCGGGGTGATATAATACTTCTTATAGTTTTGATGAAATTGGAGTTCCGAAGGGGATCAAGACCTTAAGTGGATATTCCTACAAGATGATCTATTAATAATAATAATGTATAAGAAATTTATGGCACCTGACAACACCGAGTAACGTGTACAAGGTAATTTTCATGAGTTGGTTTAAGAACTTGTGTGAAGTATTTGAACATGATTGGAAGATACCACATAAATTACTAAAAGAGTTTGCTTGAAGATGTAGAATTTGTTGTGGATATATATTATTTAGTTGTATGGTTTAATGAGTTTTATGAAACTTGGTCCCCATGGGCTAAGTTACCATATGCCTTTTCAGCGAAGTATTTTATGTGATCCATCAAATGGATTAAAGAAGCCAATAAATTTAACATTGATGCACAAAGAATAGATGAAGATACACATACACTCGAACTAATTACAAACACCCCAATATGGAAGTCTACCAATAGAAGAAAGTGATGATATTTTCACACTTAATGGGAAACCATTGTTGTGAAAAATACCACTTAGAAATTATCATTCTATCTACATCCCAAGAAAAGGGCTACCAATGAAGTTAAACAAGATGAAAAACTAGATGAGGAGATTAGTATGACTAAGTATACATGGAGAAATCCGTGAGAGTAAGTAAAGTGATACAAACATGTATAATAAGAGAATTAAAGTACACATGCAAAAATAATCCATCCGAAGAAGAAAATAAGATTGAATCTAGGGAAAAGGACAACCTGTCTTATGAAAAGGAATGAAAATATGACCTAGGGAAACCCAAGGAACATTAAACCCATAGTTGGCCTTAGCCAATATAATACAAATATTGAGGTCCCAATGCAACATTTTCTTATTCAGCTAGCTCTGGGATGGGCCAAGTGTACAAATGGAGAAACTAGGCCCATCACCAAACATAAACTCACATGTAGCCCACAAAGGTGATACAGATTAGAGATATTTAGAGGTTGAATGAAGCAAAAACACTAGGAGAAGTCACGAGGAAACATGTTTCCTCATCATTTAATTATATGGGGAGAAAACCCACTCAAGTATGGAAACACAAGCCAATACAAGAACAAGAAGTTGGCATTGAGGACGAGGAGATGGATACAAAACTCTACCCAAATCTGACAAGAGGTTGATGCATGTGGAGTATCAATGATGGAAAAAAATAAAATGAATTATTCCAATAGGAAGATATTAAGAACATTGTGGCCAAGGAGCACAAGAAAAGGGATCTATCCTTTTCATTGGATGCCTATATTGACTATCTCGCTCATCAAATTTCCAAGTGATAGTGTCCACATTGTCCCAACCAAGGAGGGGGATCATGTTCTCCTCGTAAACAACCTATAACATGTCTAAAACTTAAGTGAGGGAGGAATTGCTAAATTTTTTAGGGAAGTAGTACAATAAAATTTACAAAACAACAATAAAGAAAGAGCATATAGGGATCATGCAAGGAAGCTAGAGGAGGGGCCAAGGGAGGAAAAGTGATAGCTATATGAAGTTCAACACAAAAAAAGGTCTCTGAGAAAAATATACATGTGTAGAGTCGAAAGCAGGGACCATGGAGTGAATAATGTGAAATGATCCTAAGCTTATACAAGATAGTTCACGCATACCAAGAGAAACAATAAATAAGCTCATGTAATTGGTGAATTTTTGTTCGTGAGAAATGGAGAGAGAAAGATCCAAAAAAAAAGGAGGGAGTGAAAATATCTATGTCGTTTGCACAAAAAAACTAGAAAAATGTGAAAATAACGCTAGACTACTGGAGGCCAAGGTAGAAAAGGAAGATAAGTTTCTAAAAGGACTTTATAGGTAGCCAAGGATCACAGTGCATGAGCTAATGAGATGGATAGAAAGCTAGTTGAGATGGAAGTTCAAATGAAAGATGACTCTCTCAATAAGACTATAAAAATAAGCTCATGGGGAGTATGAGAAAATTAGTGAAGAGGTTTTCGTGAAAAGGATAAGATGAAGCAGAGATTAATAAAACAATGGAAGCTCACTGATTAAGCTGAAATAGAGCTTAAAAAAAAGAGATTCACTAGAAGGTTTCTCACATGGGCATGGTAGTTACAACAAAGGCATAAGGAGACTCTATTTTTAACCACATAACACCACAATTGGATAGTCCGAACCAACTTATTCTTGAAGAAGCTAATAACTAGAAAATACATGAAGATTTACTAAAGGAAGAGGTGCATGAATTATTTAATGAAACCCAATAATAGTTTCCCAAGGATGGACAACCAATTTATATTGGGATAATGTTGGAACCAAGTTTTACATTCTTTATTCTTTAAATTTCTTAAGGACTTGATATTATTTATTCATGACCCACTATTCTTTAGAGGCACGAGTGGGAATTTCACAAAGAATACACAAAATATGAAGGGGAGAACACGTGGGTAAATGTGCAAGAAAAGGATATAAATTGTGCACACAAGAAGAATACCGAAAGTGCACAGGAGGAGATAGTATCCATGTGGAAGATCATGAAAACTAGATAAGATCAAGGAAAGGGGCACACAAAGCATCAAAGGATAAAGGATAAACATGAGTTCAAAAATATATTAAAGCTCCAATTCTTGAAACATGCATGGAGATGGTAAGAGGTTGTGTAAGTATAAGGATAAACATCATCTATTAAGGAGAATCACCATGTAGAGAATGGTTAAAGCGGTGAGTGGATAATTGTTTCTACCATTTGAATGTATTAGTTAGCTATAATTATAAACTCAAGGGATATTATTAGTTCTTGTAAGACTAGAGAAGGGAAATACCCATGGAGGGGTCTCTGATGTAATTATTTTTATGTGATAGATCTAGGAGAGCTAGAGTAGTGATATATGAGTGAATTGTACTCATATCTTGCTACTTGATGGATAAAACTTGTAATTGTGCATCGATTAATATATGAGCTTTGTGTTTTTCCTATTCATGATTGCAATACATGTTAATAAACTAGGAATATAAGTCTATTCGCTAAAAAACAATCCAACTCACCTTTCATAACTATGAAGGGATGTGGATACCTCTTGCACTTTGGGTGAGCATGCTTAGTTTTTCTAAGCGTGATGTGCTAGCACGATGGTGGGGAACTTGTGTGCAACCAACATAGAATTAACATGCACAAGGGAAAGAAGGTCACTAGACACCAACAAGGGAAAACTAGTGGATTTTCACCAACAATCACGAGACTCAGACCTTTTATTAGGAATGGGAGGCTTTCATTTATTAAATGCAAGAAAATTAAAATACGTGGTGGCCATTAATTCGGGATCATATAGGAATAATCCATTAAATTTGTGGCTAATTTCTTATAATGAATACAAGGGATGAATTTTCTTAGGGAGAGGTGAATGAGAGATAAGAATATAGAGAGAGAGGGTTACTTGACATTCACCAGAGTAAGTCCACATCCAAGAGGGATAAAACAACTGTGTCATAAATATTAAGATTAACAAATCAAAGACATACATTTCAATTTATTTATTCCTTGAAGATACAAAGTTCCCGAACTTGGTTCAAGATTACAATTCTTACAAAGTTGAAATTAGGAAGTAGAAGAGCATTGACAATAAAATAGAAGAAATAAATTATTTCTTGTAGTAGGAAATCAAAATATATAAAACATTTGGAATGCAAAAGTGATCACAATATATAGGGTTACAACATTTCTCTTCATCTCCACCCACACAAATTTTCACATTCCTACCACTTGTGACCTTTCATATTCATATAGGAATAAAGATGATTCTTTTTCTTATTAATGAAAAATAACTCTTACAATGTGAAATTAAAAAGCCACTTAAGTGAATAAGAAGAAGTCAAAAATTACATTCCCAAAGAAGAATTAGAATGTAGAGAGAGAGAAGAAGAGAGGGATCAATCTGAGGATAAAGATGCTTCCAATGATGAAGATATTTCTCTTAGTGAACTCGTGTAAATTCCCAGGATGAACTCCTCACCTTTGATGTATTTGTTGAACATAGTTGCTATGAGTTCCATCTTCTCTTCATGTGGAATGAAAACATGACCCAAAACACACTTGATCCAAGTCCGAGGAATACCACCAATGGTCTTACACTATGTGAACCAAATATGACAACGTCTTATGGTATTAGAGGAGGAACCTCTAATCTTTGTGAGGGATTATGATGTATCCTAATTGAAGGAGAAAGGATCCCCGATTCTTTTCAAACCAATTTTTGGAAAGAACTCGAGGATTCCCTCCAATGATTAATGTTCACCGAGTGGAGGCGATATGATCTTTTACACACTTTTTCTCGACATCTTCCCATATTTCGATGCATGCTCTTCACAAGAATGAAGTTCCAAAATAACATTATTTATGATATCACACGCGGAACTCATCATTCATGACCACACAAGAGAATAATTATTGGAGATAGATGTGAATACATTCTTTTTTACTAGAAGTGAGAATCATGACAACTCATCTCAGATAACAATAGGAAAAAATATCCCAATTGAAATTTTCTTTCTCAATATCATCCTTTTTCATTTTTATCTTAGAAATAATGGTGAGGAAAAAAATTAATAGATAGAGAATCTTCACAAATAACACCTTCCCTTTTTCAAGGATCTTCTCCACCCATTTATCATTGGATCTTCCTGCATGGTGTACCCTTGAGATCTCTTGATCACTCGGGGATAAAATATAATGATAAGAGAGATATTTCAAACCAAATGAAGAGGTATCACATTGGGATCTAGGAATAACTGCACATAAGCAATCAAGGTTCTCACATGTTCCTTAAGTTATTCCATAATCTGCATATTCTCTTTATTTCTTGTGAGTGACCGAGATGTGGACTATTTGAACAAAGGAAAATCTCCTTGTGTGTGTACTACCCCAAAGAGATCCTAGAAATATCATAATCATATTATGTCAGTTATCCCAAGGGTTTGATAAAATTTGGGCTTACAACTTCCACATATTGGGTTTGAAGCCTTAGTGAAGAAATGAGAATTTGTTTGTGCCTTCTGGTACACTTGGTTTTGATGTACTTTAAGATGACCTCAAAGTTATGTGTCATTGATTGATGAACCTTTATTGATTCTCATCCAAGTAACTCTTGTACATGCATGGGAAATACTCATCTAGTGTAGACATGAAATCAGGAATGGAGGAACTCTTGGGAACTTAATATAGAATCGAGCACGCTGAGATGATATGACTTAGCTGCCTCCAAGGAAACACTTGGATTGTGGGGATGATTAGGAGATTGAGATGGGTCAATTTATCCTAAATCAAGTGGCTCAATAGGATTTTATTTATCCTTTTACTTTTATGAAGCCTCATTGGGGAGAAACTTTAGTGCGCTCACCTCCTGCAAGCTTCCTCTTAGAAGAATCTTCTGAATGAGTAGGTTTAGTGCCCCTATTAGGTGCCTTGAGAGAATAAGCGAGGAAACTTTCTTGGATGGAGTCAGTAGACCACTAGATTCAATAAAAGAGGACCTCTTCCACTTGAACCAATATTTTGACCTATGAATCACTGTCATGGTTCTTTCTTTGATGTCAAAAATTCTTAAATGTTTTACGGGGTGGGAGGAAGAGGATATGATTTCACTGCTTAATACTCAAGATCAAATAAGTCAGATCCATCATCATTCATTCCTTCCACAAACCACTCAAACTTGAAGTCCCTAATGTGATCCACTATCATTATCATGTAGTCCCATTTCCTAACCTCAAAATCATCAATGTAGTTGGCCCAATAGTCCTCAATATTTGGAATGTGATACAAACGTAGCAGGAAGAAAATCTTAGGATTATTCCTAATATCAAATTTTTGCTAGTGTATATAGGAATCTAAATTAAAATCGAGAGGGAGGTTTCAATGTTTGTTACATACATGATACTTTTGAATGAGTAGGTTCTTAGGGATATAGGGAAAGTTACACATTTCTTCTTTTCACTCGTGCACCTAGTATGAACATGGGACAACTAGCTACACACAATGAATCATTATAATCTTGTCACTTTGATACCTTGGTAGCTTGTGAGGTACAAGATCAAACCCTTCAACCCTAATATAGTTGAAGGTGGGAAATTGAATGAAATGAATTTTTTATTTCTTGATAAACCTATCTACTTGGGGTAAAATTCTCCATTCATGGTTTCCTTTGAGAAAACTTTGGCATGCATGGTGAATGCATCATTCACCCTAAAGAAGTGAGGGTTACTCTCTTGATATGTGAGCTATGGGTATTTTTCATAGGTTGGTGACTTTTGTGGCACATTAGGTGTAGTGGAGAGACCCCAGAAGGTCCTTTTATATGTGAGGTCTTACACCGAGATAATAATTTATGCTAAACTTCTTAGATTTAGGAAACTGTAATAGTTATCGGTGAATGTTATTTCTTATGATCTACCACCAATCAATCATTCTATCTCCTTTAGTGACCATTAAAATGAATTGGGACATTAGTCTTGGAATTCATTTTTGGTTTCTTCCCCCATCACCCTATCTAATAAGATAATTTCATTAGAGTATGCTTTATGAAATTCACTACGAGTCCAAGTTTTAGGAATATTAGAAGATTTTCTTCCTTGTTTAAGCCAAACTAATTACAAAGCCATATAAGTATGAATATGTTCTTACCCATTCTTGTGAGGTATATACTCGAATGATAATTACCATGTTGTTACAAGTAGGAATTTATAGGAATTGAGAAATAATTTTCGGAGTGAGGACTGCTAAAATTGAATTTTCATCTGTTAGGATTGTTTTGGAATCTAGGTCATAGTACTGAGCATATGCTAGGACTAGCTTGGTGCTTTGAATAGACAAATAGATGACCACCTATTCTGAATAGCCCTCTTGAGAAGATGTTTTCCTCCACAGGTTCACAAGGTTCATTTAACATCCTTTCTTTCAGATCATCTAGGTCTATATGTGTCACATCAATGTCACCCACATTGGGATATTTAGTGTTCAATGTCCAAATTGGCTCTAAACTGGGAAGTTGTACATATTGGTTTAGTAAGACATATGTGTACTTATAGTAACACCTAAACATTCCAATCTATCAATAGTATATGTAGTGACTTACGTATGTCAAAGTTGATATATAGTAAAAATTCCATACTCGTTGATATTGAAGGGTATTATGGGAAATATTAGACATAACATTAGCATGTCAATTATCCTTATGATGGATATTACTAATTTATTAAGAATCATAAGATGCAATTAAACATTTAGTCATGTTATTATATGGGATTATTTGTTCTTCGTTTATTTGGTAGATGTTTTAAAACTTGATTAGTAACTAATTGGGAGTGAGTATCCAAATAACTTAAAATTTAAAATATGCAAATGTGTGATTATTATATAGTCCCAAAATCAAATAATCAAATTCTACACCATTATTTGTACACAAAAACTCGATCTTATATGCAAATAGTATAGTCATGTCATGAGGTTTGAGGAATAACATTCATGCTCCTACTCTAGTATCACATTTCGATCCATCAAATTACATAATCAAGTCTTTGTATCCATGTTTAATGTGGTGAATACATGATAAAAAATCATTATTAGGGGAGGAGTTAGATATTGGTGAATTTATAACGATAACCAATGATTTTCCCTTTAATGATTTTTAGGAACAATATTTAGGTTGGATTTGAAAAGAAACATAACCCATTTGATTATACATCTAGATAAATTAGTGTGAGACATTGGATATCATAGTGGGTCTACTTTTGTGATCATATGTGTCTCTTTATTGATCATGTAGTTTTTAATGTGTTTATGGAAAATACTAATGCAAAACATTATTTTCGCATGATATTATAGTTGAGAGAGAGAGAGAGAGAGAGAGAGAGAGAGAATATTGCTCGATATCCTAAAATATATTTTGAAAATCCTTTCCTATTCAAAATTAGTTTCTTTCTTTAATAAATGTGTAAAATCTTTCTCTTGTTGGCTAGTTGAGCCATAAATCAACGCATTTCTTGAATTTTCCTTGAAAAGAGATTAATTATTTTAAATTCATAGGTGGAGGCAAGTCAATTAATTCTTTGATATTTTTAGCATTGACCTCAATGCCTTGACGAGAGATGATAAATAGAAGTAATTTAGAAACGATGATAACAAAGACAATTTTATTAATATTTAATCATGTATTCTATTACCTTAACCATTCAAATATTGTCCAAAAATTACTGCATGTTATTGACTAACACCATATTTTCCTATTAAATCATTGACATAGTCCTCAATAATCTTATGCATGTAGTTATGGAATATATGTGGCATAACATTTTGATAATTTGCCCTAACATTCTTTAACCTTAAAGGAATTATCCAAAGGTACTTCGTGGATTAGTAAATGATTTTTTTCTTGGTCAACGAGGTTTATTCTGATTTGGTTTTATATTTAAAACCATATATGAAATATAACATCTCATATCTAGCATAAAATTCAAAAATCATATTTATATTGGGAAAAGGGAAACTATATTTAGGAGTGGTCATCAACACCAATCTGACACTCTAATAATATTTCATCAGGAACTCCTTGTGCTATGATTATTTCAGTAATGCACAACTTTTGGTTTGGTGGTAGTAATCTGGAAACACAATAGCAAACATAACACAAGAATACCACAGACTATGACATAAAATAATGATGAAAATATGAAATACAACTATAAAATATATTATTAACATGAAATTGTTACAATCTCACCCATGAATTACTCTAAGTGTTACCAACTCCACTTGTTTTCCAACAATATTTATGGGAGAAAATTCACAATTACTCATCTTGATGGCTTCCTTAACACACCTTCACAATGAATCCTTTATTTATAAAATAATTATTATAAATTTATTCTATGATAAATGAGAGGGGTGGCCTCTCTATTTATAGAAATTCAGGCTTATCCACCCTATCTCTAAGATAGGATATGAAATCTCTTTTGACTAATCATATTCCATTCCTAAACTCTCACCTTTTACATATAGGCTTATCTTTTAAGATAAGATATACCTTATCATTTCACATGGGTTCCACCTTTATAGATATTACACAAATTTAATATACAAAATATTTATGACATCACTCCTTGTTATTATTACAAATATAATATTTCTAATTCTAAATCATGTATAACCTATTGAATTTTGACCATTTTAACATTACCCTTGACCACTTACGACAAATGTTTACTTTTACCATAACATTCCTATTGTACTTTGACTATTATTATACTATACATTATTGGTGGTGTCATACTAGCAACACCATTATCTTCTATCAGACACCACTACTAATTATACTTAACAACATCCTATTCCTAATACATACATTAATGAAATAGAAATTACGGAGGAAAATTTTAGTGTCGACATCTTCCCCCTCCCTAGCTTCTACTCCATCCTCGAGTAGAATATTATGGACATTCTGAAGGCTGGTGCCTGGAAAATCTTTAACTTGTTGTGGTTGACCCATTTCGTAATGGGAGTACCATCCAATTCCTCCAGTTGATATGTACCATTTTCATGCACAACTACTATTCTGTAGGGCCCCATCCATTTGGGAAGAAGTTTTCTATGCCTCCTCTTTTTGTATCGGGAATCATATACTAGGACCAAGTCATTCACCTGAAATGGAGACCAGAGGATCTTTTGATCAAAGTACTCCTTTTGCTTCATTTTCTTCTTATAGCTTGTATCCTTTTCTATTTCCCTCATTTCCTCTAGAAAATGAAGATGTACCAACCTTTCCTTTACTAGAATCACTTTCATCCATCCTTTCATTTTTCATAACTCTCATAGTGGGAATATAAAACTCAATAGGAAGAATTGGATCAATGCCATAAGCCAACTGAAATGGGGAGTATCTTGTTGCTGACTTTGATGTTTCCCTATATGCCCACAATGCTGCATGAATTATTTTATCCCACTTATGTACCTATAAAGCTGCATCTTTTTCTAGAATTTGACACAATACATAATTTTTTCGCTCCACCTGTCCATTTGTGCTTGGCTTGTAAGTTGTTACCTTCCTGTGCTTAATAGAAAAATTGTTTACCAGGGCTTCTACTACCTCATTAATGAAGTGGATTCCTTGATCTGTTACAATTTCTAATGGAAAACCAAATCTAGTGACAATGCATTCATACATGTACCTTACCACTTCATCCATGGAAGTTGTTTTGAAGGGCCTAGCTTCAACCCAATTGGTTAAATAAATTGTGGAAACTATAATAAACTTATTTTAGCGTGGGGTAGTTGGAAGTGGACTTACAATATCTATTCCCTAATTTTCAAAGGGACCAAGTGAAAGAATAGGGCATAATGGAGCTGATGAAGTCTTATAGTTCCCATGTGTTTGACAAATATCACATGTCTTACAATAATTATAACAATCTCTAAAAAGAGTGGGAAAGTGATAACTTGCATCCAAGATCCTTCTTGTTGTATGTTGTCAAGAGAAGTTTCTTCCACATATACAATTGAGGAATTATTCTATTAGATCCTTCCCTTGATCATGTCCAACCACCCTCTTATACTATCCATCGTGCCCCATCCGAAATAATACTCCATGTAGAATAGAATATGGATGAATGGCTTGAATAATCTTCCTCTTAGTCTTTTTATTGACACCATTAAGAAACTTGAAATCATCTAAATAATTCCAAATATCTATGTATTCACTAGGGATTGTGTTAAGGGTAACAATGTTGCATCTAGGAAATCATCATTATCACAAGATGAACCTAAACCATCATAGGCTTGAGAGAGTGCATCTGCATTGACATGCTTCTTTCCTGGCCTATCTATAATATCAAATTCAAATTCTTGTAGAAAAATTATCCATCTTGCTATCCTTCCTGATGGGTTAGGATTATTTATAATTTTAGAGTTTGATGATCTGTTATAATTGTAAATTTCTTCCCTAGCAAGTAATTTCTAAACTTCTTTACAACAAAAATGATAGCTAGAGTCTCTTTTTGAGTTACAATATAATTTACCTCAGCACTGCTCATTTGTCTGCTCCCAAAGTAAACTAGATGATCATTCCCATTTTCATCCTTTTGGCTCAGAGTACTTCCTAATGCTACATCTAAAGCATCAGTATACACAATGAATGGATTTCTCTAGTTTGAATTCTTTAAAACAAGTGAAGAAACCAAAGCTTCCTTTAGTTGTTCAAAATCATCGTGCACCTTCTTTCCTGATTCATAAGTAACATCCTTCTTCAA
Source organism: Taxus wallichiana var. yunnanensis (assembly GCA_018340775.1). Taxonomy (NCBI): domain Eukaryota; kingdom Viridiplantae; phylum Streptophyta; class Pinopsida; order Cupressales; family Taxaceae; genus Taxus; species Taxus wallichiana. The sequence goes on from CM031238.1 coordinate 290,971,544, forward strand.
GAACTGGGTTAGTGGTTGTGCAATCTTTGAGAAATTTTTGATGAACCTTCTATAATAACCCACATGGCCTAAAAATGATCTCAACTTGCTTCTATTCATAGGAAATGGTAACTCTTTGATTTTTTAAAATTTATCAAGATCGGTACCAATACCATCTTTGGATACAACATGCCCTAACAAAATGCCTTTAAAACATCCAAAGACACACTTTGTAGGGTTTACTGAGTCTTGTGATTCATCTAACCTTTGAAATGTTATCTCCATTTGGTGCAGTGGTCCATTTGCTCCCATAGATGAAAAAATCATCCAAGAATACTCTGATGAAGCTTCCAATGTAGGGTTCAAACACCCTATTCATCAAGCACTTTGAATGTTTCAGAGAATTACCCAACCCAAATGACATAACTCTATAAGAAAATGTTTGCCCAAGGGGTGGTGAACGTTGTCTTTAGCTGATATTTCTCCACTATACAAACTTGGTTGTATCCTCTATAGCCATTTGCAAAACTATAACACTCTAGTCAACTACTTCATCCAAGATCTGATATGAGAATAGAAAAGGGTAATGATCTTTCTTTGTTTCCTTGTTGAGCTTTCTAGTAATCAACACAAATGCATAGCTTCCCATTCTTTTTATTGAGATAACAATGGAGAAACCCATTATGAATTCTCCACAAAAATATGAATCCTACATCAAGTAACTTATTCTATTTATTCTTTTACGCTTGTGGAAAAATTAGGATTCATTATATAGGCATTTTATTTATGGGCTTAACACCATCTACAAGCTCAATAAAATGTTCTACCCAACTTACTTGACAGAGTTCCTTGTAATCAAAAGTGAATAAGTGCATGTACCTTCGAAGAACTAGAGGTAGGATTCCTTCTCACTCTCCATCACAACATCACCAATATTTATTTGTTGGAGATGATCATCAATTTATTCTTTAGATAATTTTATGGGTTCATGAGTCGGTGTGACTGGAAGGATATCCATGACTAAAACATCAACCTCACTTTCTTCATATTTGTCCACTTCATTGGTACTAGAGTAATAAGAGGATGTCCAATCATTAGTTTCATCACTTGAATCCATAGGTTCTACCTTATGATGTTGAGGGATCACATTTATCTTCACCCTCTCTTTGCCATGTCCAAGTGTCATGAAGCCTTCATTCCATTAGTTTCTTGCATGAAATCTCCTTATCCATGGCCTTCCCAAAAACATTGGGTACATAATAGTACCATTCTTCATCACCTGGAAGTCTACCACACATACAACACCCATGACAGATATTTCTACATTTGAAACAACACCTTCTAGTTTAGTTTTTCCCTTATTTAATGACCTTAACATAAGTGTTGAGGGGCATCAATTTTTAAACCCAACATATTCATTACATACTCGGTCATTACATTAACTGCAACACCTCCATCTACTAAGACATCATGAATTGAAATACCATTACATAATACCTTAGCTTATGGAGCATAGGGATCCGCCTCTACTTCTAAAACAAGGACCTCAACCTCCTTCCTTCACTGAGCATTGATTCCACTTCGCAGCTCCCACCTTTTCTCAGAAGACATAGCAAGAAGTTGACCATATGTAATATTTGCAGGCCTTTTGGAAAAATCTTCTAAGATGGAGTATGGTCTTTACCTTTGTGAAATCAAGAAATCCTACACACCTTTCTTCTTCTATGTTTCTTATTAGTCTCTCATTTCATCTTTTTAGGATCATTTCCATCTTGGTTATCTTTTTCTTTCTTTCTTTTTGTTACAAAACATCTACTTCATTATTTATGCTCCTATCTACTACATAAAAATAATTCATAGGTGCTTTTACTTTATCATTATCTCTTGTACTGATGTAGAAGCTCTATATGAACAATTATACTTATAATGACCCTTTTTATGACAATAATAACATATAACTTCAGATATATTTATTTTTGGACCTCTATTTCCTCCTTGGGAACTAAATTCATTTCCTTAAAGAAGATTAATAGTTAATTGGCCCATCTTCCTAAGGAGATCTTCATACTCAGTGGAAGTACTAGAGGGTGGATTTTTTCTCACCAATAGTGGTTGTGGTGTCTAGACCAAAGGTGTTGGTGTAGGCTTTGCCTTAATAACAAATTCTTTGGGCTCCTCTTCCATGTTTTCTTCTTAACTTCTTGCAATATCCTTTACTTGTTTTATGGTCGTTCGGTGGTCATACTTCACTCATTTTCTGATCTCTGGATTCATCCCAAGAATGAAGTGCTTATAGAGGAGATTATCTATGCCATTCATCAACCCATTTGCTAATCCTTCCTTTCGAATCTAGGCATTGAGCTTCCTCCTTAGCTCTAGAACACAATCTTGATAATGCCTTATCTTCTCCTTCTCTCCTTGGGATATCTTTGTGATCTCGATCATGAGTTACTCGCATATTTTTTGTTGTTCACCAAATTCTTCAAGAAAACTTTCGCTTAATAAACCCCATGAGTTTTTAACATTATCACCTAGTGTTTTAAACCACCTAAGGGATGAACCATCTAAAAAGGTAGGAAAAATTCAGTCCATTGTTCTCTTCTTATTAGGCCATTACAAATACAAGATCATTTAAATTCTTGAATGAAAGAGGAACATCTTCATTAGATTGGGCTGAAAAAACATGAATCTTTCCCATTTCTAAAAGTAACCACAGTGAAATACCAACCCACAAGTACAATCAACAAGACTTATGTGCACAAATAATTGGAATCACCATAATAGAAAGTGACTTTACACCTTTCTATAACAAATAAAATTACATTTACTATGATAAAAATTAACTTACTTGTGGTAAAATTGACTTTACTTATGGTAAACACTATTCACGGTATAAAGTGAAGCTACTATAGTAAATACTATTCACGGTAAAAAGTGAAGTTATTATGGTAGATACTATTCATGGTAAAAGTGAAGTTAGTGTGGAAAATACTATTCAAGAAAGTGATTTTACCATGGTAACTACTATGCATGGTAAAAACAAGGTTACCCTCCAAATGATTTCGACTAAGTGGGGATATGTTTCAAAAAAACCACCAACGAGGAAATGTCCCAAAAAATGGAACCAAAATGTCAACACCAATCCGGCACTCTGATAATATTTCACCGAGAACTCCTCATGCTATGATTATTTTAGTAATGCACAACTTTTGGTTTGGTGGTAGTAATCTGAAACACAATAGCAGACATAACACAAGAATACCACAAAATATGACATAAAATAATGATGAAAAATCTAAAATACAACTGTAAAATATATTATTAACATGAAATTGTTACAATATCACCCATGAATTACTCCAAGTGTTACCAACTCCACTTGTTTTCCAACAATAGTTATGGGAGAAAATTCACAATTACTCATCTTGATGGCTTCCTTAACACACCTTCACAATGAATCCTTTATTCATAAAATAATTATTACAAATTTATTCTATGATAAATGAGAGGGGTGGCCTCTCTATTTATAGAAATTTAGGCTTATCCACCCTATCTCTAAGATATGATAGGAAATCTCTTTCGGCCAATCATATTCCATGCCTAAACTCTTACCTTTACATGTAGGCTTATCTTTTAAGATAAGATATACCTTATCATCTCACATGGGTTCCACCTTTATAGATATTACACAAATTTAATATACAAAATATTTATGACATCACTCCTTGTCATTATTACAAATATAATATTTCTAATTCTAAATCATGTAGACCCTATTGAATTTTGACCCTTTTAACATTACCTGACCACTTACGACAAATATTTACTTTTTACCACAACATTCCTATTGTACTTTGACTATTACCGTACTATACATTATTGGTGGCACCGTATTGGCAGCACTATTATCTTCTATTAGATGTCACTACTTATTAAACTTAACAACATCCTATTCCTAATACATACATTAATGAAATAGAAATTACAGAGGAAAAATTTAGTGTTGACATGGCCTTATTTAAATCTCAAAATTAGGTAAAATAGTAGATCTAAAACACAAACGAAACCTACATACAATAGGTTTTTTATTTCCTTTTTAACAAGGATAATGACCTCGGGTGCATCTTTTGGATTGTGTTTGCATTGGTTTTGAATTTGGGTATAGGAAAATTTTATACATATCAATATATGTATAAATTATAATTATTCCAATATAATCCCAAGAAAATAAATTAAGAAAAATATTATAAAAAATTATAGGACTTCCCCCTCATCATCTTTTTAATGAAGCCACAAGAATCACCTATCGGGATTTTCATTTGTGCAAAAATTATAAGTAGTAGTTTCTTCATTCAAAATAGTGAATATGTACTCAATGTATTCCTAGTAAGGATGGTATCTGAATCACGAGTAGGATTTCCATATTAGAACTTGTATCACCTTCATCAAAATACATGTAAGTATTTGTGGCATTAGGAAACCTATTTGTGTGAAAGAAGGAGGTAGATCCTCATAGGCCCTAGGTACTCTAAAATATATTCTTCATTAAAAAATACATCCAATGTAGGTGTATATGGTGAAATGTTTTTATTAATGAGCTTAGTATAAAAATCTTAAAATTGGAAGTTTGATGTATCTCATTAACATCTTAAGTTTGTATGAATATCGAGAATATAAGAATCCATGTGCTATATAGGGTGTATAGCCAATACATTTTCATATAGTAAGGGTGGGTAACATAATGGGAATATGAATAACTTACTTTTACTTACTAAATCCTTGACATGTGATCCCCATTTTCACAAACATTTATAGCCAATCCCATATTTATGGAAATAAAAAGGTTTGGTGTCTTATACATGTGGTTGGTTAGTAATAGAATAAGGTGGCTACATGTAGGCAACATAATTATCATTGGTGTATGTCATAGTAAAAACTTAGATGACTTTGAGTCCACGTGGAAATAATATATAGAGCCTTGATAATTAAAGTTTAAGCTAGTGTGTAGGGTACATGGTATGAAATGCATAGCTTGTATCCGTGGCCATATTAAAAGGATATTATAATTAATATCATTGGTTATAACTTGAAATATAATGGCAATTTTTTAATTTCCCCAAGGTAATAATATGTGTAATTTTCTAAATATGTGCTCAACATATATTATTTAAGTCATGGATGTTCATGTTTGGTAACATTAGGTCATCTTTTGATATACCCAAAAATTTAAGGAAAGATATGTTACAAATTTTTAGACCTAATTCATTATTGACAAGTAATCTATTAATAATGTAGGAGCATACCAAGTTCAAAGAAATCTTGAATTTTTTTGGCTAAGTATGAAAGAGCAAAGGGATATTGAACGTAAAGATTATTTAAGGAGGTATGACACAAAATTCTATCAATTGCACAAGAGTTTGTGAAGGCATTAGGTAATATTTTATGATTGCATGTAGGATTTTAGAATGAATGGAATGCAATAGTTTGTAAAGGTTATGATGAAGGAAAAAGGGACATTTGATGCATTTGGTATTTTGGGTGAGGTCCATGATAGTTTTGGTAGAAGATAGGAACATAAAGACGATGAGATATTTTGTGGAGAGGAGTGTGATGATGAGTTGGGTGTAGTAGTTACGTGTAACATATATTATCGAGAGTTAAAGTAACATGCACATTATTTTGAGAAAATATTGAGCATGTGAGAGCGTGTAAAAAATGAAAATGGATGTAAAAAGGTTTCACATAGTGGTGTGGAGTATGAAGGATGACTTGCTAATTGACAAGGTGTGTTAGAGTGACAAGGAGTTGATGAATGCCAACTACCCATAGATATATGTCATTAATGAAATAATGATGGACACAAGGGAACGAAGGATAAATTAAATACTAACTAACCTCAACTACCATGTTTAAGATGACATGAGGTAAAAACCCTTAGATGACATGGTATCTCGAGAAAATTAAATGAACCGGTTAAAATTTGAATTGAACTAAAATTTTAGGAAGATTTTAGAAGAAACCTAGCCTACCATGAACACCTTTTAAAAAATAGAAAAACAAGAACATGTGGGTATAAGGAGAGTTGAATCAACCATTTTTCAATTCAATAAGGAGGTGATATTTGCTAAAATTATTCATAGGACAACTAAGTAGATAAGAAGAGAGAATATTCAATCCAAACTAGAGCCAATCCGATATAGGTCCATAGGTAATACGCCCGAGTCTATATAAATATTTAAAGATACTTAATTGAGCACCATCAATTATATATTTTGCAAAGGATTTTGAGATCAATAAATATCTCTTATTTGTTCATGTGATAATAAATTATGTAATATGAGGAAATGTGGTTGGTAATTTCATAATAAGAACCATAACCATAAGGATTTCCATCAATCTAGTATCAAATCATGGAAACAAAGTTCTAGGGGAGATTTGATAAATTTTTGAGAGAAGGCAAGTTGAACACCAAATGTGAAACAATTAGTAAAATGTTGTTCTCCACTATGAGGAAAGTGGGTGGATAACATTGGGTATTGTTTTAAGAATCCGTAAGAGTACAATGGTAATGGGAGTGGTGTTAATGCATATGGAAGCAAATATTCCAACAAGAAGATATGTATCGAATGTGGTAGTAATGGAAATGTTGGAAAAGATGATGGAGCTAAAAGGTATAAGGACAAAACTATATGTTGCATAGGAATAATATAGGATAGATATTGTTCCTCAAAATACTCATTATTTACACCTTAATTAAATATATAGGTGTTATGGGATACATAACAATAAGAAGGATTTACAATAGGTGTACTATTCTATTTTTTTGGATAAGGTAGAAATTTTGTTTGTGAAGGGACCAAAACAAAATTTACAGAAAAAAAGTGAGGTTTATAAAATAAACCAAAAAAATCCAAGATGGAAACATAAAAATAGCTTGATAGAGGGCCACCTCCCCATAGGATCGGACACTTTGCACAATCCAAAGTTTTAACCATTATATTTAAAAAAATAAAAACAAAGAAACTAACCAGAAAGATGAAAGACAAAGAAAAAATAGTAAACCAACAAAAGGTCACCAAAGGCTCGCCATTATTTCTTCTTGGTAGTATGATCATTCTTGTGGGTACCAAAGACTTGTCTGCTACCCTTCAAACCAACAACCTTGATATCCACCCACTTAGGCCTTTTTCAACTTAAATCCTCAATCTAGGTGTCTTCAATCTCGGTCTCTATTTTTTCTTTAGTCTCATAAGCTGAAATATCCTTACTATCGGAGCTACTAAGGACGAGCCTCATGTTATTCTTGTTACATGCCCGGTTTGGCCACTTGATCTGAAGGATAGATAACCTCTACTTTTGCATAAAAAAATTAGCCTGCGAACCCCCATTCTCTTCTTCGAACTTCAATCTTTTGATGGAAATCTCTCACTTACTAAATCAAATTTTTGTTGACAATGAGAATGGTATCGAGTAGTTGACTCACCCTCATAAGTCTAGCCTCCCAATAAAAAAATCCTTCTTTTTGCTACCGTAACCCTCACCCACATTGATGCCTCTTTTAAAATTATAGAGGGCATTGGAAATCCCATCCGGTGTGTCTTTCCCTTTCTCCTTCTTCATCTGTTTCATGAAAGATGCCAAGGTCTCAAGATTAGACTCAAAGTCATTGGTATTCTCCGACCGAGCAAGGATAAAGGCTTTACCATTTTGAACCAAAAGGAGAATCAAACCCTAATGTAAAGGGACCTCAATTTTCTTTCTCTTAAAGTATGTTATGGAAGAAATGAGGGACATGTAGAGGAAATATGGAAGACTCATAGATTGGTCCCATTGAAGGAAATTTAGTATCAATAGCTGGTATGAGAAAATTTTCCTAAACTTCCCTTCCAAGGTTAAATAATTCATCACAACCAGGAAACAACGGCCCATCGAATATGAAGACAAGTATGGGAAATCCCATCATCATAAGAAATAATATTTTCACTCGACCAAAAGAAATTAGCCAATTCATGTTTTCTTCTAGTTTTGTATTTAAAGATTTCGAGGCCCTCCATGAAAGCCCAATAATCTCAGCTATGGACTCCTCAAAGACCCTTATCTCAAACCCCATAAGATTAAATCTTCCCTAAACCCAAGAATTTCTGGAATAAAAAAGAGTAGAGGATTGTTACCTTTTAAACTTTGAGTGTACTTTGAAAACCCTCATCTATACAACATTATCCAAAGGGTGAAATCATTTTTAAGATGAAGTTAGGTTTTCATCTCAGTTTGAACCCAATCACCTCCCATCCTAAGCCCAACACTTTTATTACCTTCGAAAATAAACAAAATGAATTTGAAAATACCAATTTTATTAAACAAATACCAATACTCATAAAGTGTATCCTTTCCCAAAAGATAATAGATCTTTTTGAAATCCCGAGCTTATGAAGCTCGATTCTATCATTATACTTTGCCTCAAGGTCTAATCATCATTAATTAATTTAATAATGTTATGCGAAGGTATACACTCCCCTGGCCATGTCATCAAACTAGTCATGTTATTACCATAATTGGCCAACACATCAAAAGTAGATTGATTACCAAATTTTCATGTGTGCTAGATTTCCACTCTATCAAATGATTCCAAAATCACTGATTATATTAAAAAAATATCCAACCACACTTTCTTTGATCCTTTAGTGCATTGATAACACATAAAGAATCACCTTCAATGATGAGGGATTTAAGTTGCAAATCATAGCACATCTTTATACCCCATAACATTTCCATAGCTTTCTCATAGTTATTGGAATGATTGCCAAAGGTCCTACAAAATAGTTCAAACATCTACCATTATGGTCATGAACAAGTCCTTCCCCGTAAGATCCTTCCTTTTGTTTAGTAGACCTATCAAAATTAAGTTTGTATCACCCTTTGGGAGGTCCCGACCACTTGAATTTGATTTTTTGATTTCGTTATCCTTCGCATGAATGTTAGGAATGATGTTCATGCTACATAGAATGCTTATTTCCACAATTGGGAAAACCTTAGACGATTTTATTTTTAGGATTTTAGCATTTTCTTTAAGATCCTGGCCTACTTTTTCAATAACCTTATTAGGATTTGAAGGCCCTGTTCTAAATATCCAATTGTTTCTCTTAATACACAAGCCCCACATAGTATGCAAAAGGGCCAATTTCCATATCTCTCTAGTCAAATCATGTTGGAAGTTGAAGTTCCATTGATCTGGGAGTAAGGGCGCATTCCCAAGAATAACAAAATTTATCTTGAAAAACCCAAGCACAGGTGCATTCCGTAAAAGATGCCAAATAGTTTCTTCATGGAATTTGCACATACTACACCTGTTGGTTATGATAATCCCTCTCTTCCTCAACCTATCCACTATTAGGATCTTTTTCTAACAAATTCCCAAAAGAAATTTTTTATTTTGGGTATAAGGTTCCTATTTCAAATCCTACTCCAGAAATTGTTAGCTTCTATTTGATCAAAATTTAGCAAGTAACTTAATTCACCTCATACTCTCATGAGTCAATGTTTATCCATATTAATTCATCTTGGGATCTATTTTGGGGAATATGACAAACCTAGAGGAGCTGATTAAGATCATCAAAGGGTTGTAAGTCCCCCACATAATTAGGAGGTGGCCTAATCTGAATCCATTTTCTCTCTTCATTCCAATAGTTGAAGACCGATTCTCTAACTTCTAGAGTAAATAAATTCCTTAGAGTACTATTATAATTTAATTAAACTCCAACATTAATAATTCAGAATTAGAATAATACATTTATACATGTAACAACTAATAAATAATAAGTAATTTCTATACTACACAAGATGAGAGAGAAACATAGTTTTATAGGATGGTGTAATAGGTAGATTAGAAAATTTAAGTGCTTTAATGAAAGTTTTGGAACTACAAACTCAAAAGAAGTGATACAAATGAATATTGTATGGTTTAGACCTAATTTTTATGGTCTTGACCTGAAAATGTATATGATCTTAGACCTTATGATATTTGATATCTGAAACTTCTTGTGTTATTTGATTGTATAGAAATTTTATGTTTTGTATGTCCCTCTTATTCATATAAATTTGGGATGACATGTAATCACCTACAACAAACTAGAAACCTTTGAAAATTGTAGAACCATTCCTTATAGTATTAAAAACCAAAAGGATAAAACATGTGTGTGTGTGTGTGGTTGAGGTTGGAATACTCTTGGTGGGACCGTAATCCTAGCTGTTGAACCATTTCAAGTGCTTTACTACATTTTTATATCCAAATAACTCTCCTAGTTATCTGGATAAGTTATATTATCATTCTAACTCTGATGTCTCACATTTCAGTTTGTGTGCACTCAAGCTTGCTCCATTGGGCACACCACAATTCCTTTACGTGCCCTTATGTGCCTTCCTTCTTCTCCCTATGCATTCTGCTATCTCCTTTTCCATTTTCCTTTGCACCTTCCTCCTATGCGCCCACTTTATTTCCTATCCTATCGCTCACTCCTTGTGCACACCTCTCGTAGACTTGCCTTCCAATTGGCTAAGTCCTTGTCATTTCTTCTACGCATTTACATATAATTAGCTCCTTCGTGCACCATTTTTCTTTCTACTTCCATGCGTCCTCCGTCGCTTTAATACTTGCACCCCTTCCCCATAATTGTACACTGCAAGAATTCTCCTATTCCTCCCGCGCACACACCTTCGCGTGTGCCTTCCCTCTCTGCTTCCCTTTTGTGTACCTACCTTTTGCTTTTGTGCCTTCTTCTCGCCGATCCACTATGCCGCATTATCTCGTCGACTTGAGTGTGTAACACAAAACCTATCAAAGTGCACCAACATGGCACCAAATCTAGACAACCAACCGGTGCATAACATCCGGCAAAAAAGACAAAACAAATGAACAATTGGTTGATTTCCTTAGTCAATCAATGTACAAAGGCACATGTCTTACATGCCCGCATTTACTAACATCTTTTGACAACCATATCTTCTCGCTGCAGTTGCTCGGATTGGCATGCACTTGGGATTGTTAGAGAGCTACTGACAAAAGCTACACATTGGACTATTCAAATTCAAATCTAGGTGGGATTTGGTAGGTGAAAAATAGGGAAACATCTTTCTAATCATCAATGCACACATCTAATCGACCTCAACCACTAGATTTCAATCAGATCTTGCTTTCTTCCTTATTCCACATGCCAAATAGACATGGGGAAGTGCATTTGATAGCCTTGCAGTGATTTTGCAAGCATTTATCACTTGTTATTAGTGGTTACAGATTTGAATATGAGTTTCCCTCTTTTTCTCCTTCTCTTCTCTCCTTCTATAAATAACAAAGTTTTGCTTTGTAAAAAGGATCCCTCCTTGTTGTAATGGCACCATGCCAAAATGGTGGCTGACTTCCCACCGGTCTTAGACCTTGGCATGGTCTCGTAATGTATTCTCACCTCCGCCGTGAATGTAAATGACCGTAAGCGTCCCTTAAGTAATAAAATCATGTTTTGTGGAACTCTTGTCTTCCCTTTCTCATTTTCATTACATCTCACCTCTCTGTCTACGTTTTCTGGCATGTTGTGCGTATTCCCACTTGCAGTCCCCATGTTCATGTGTTGTGATTGTTGGAAGGTTTAGTTCACATGTTGATCTATGGCACACATCATCTTCCCTATTCTCCCGTGCCATCTCCATTTCCTTTTCTTCTCGTGGAGAGAGATCGACCCTTTCCCTATGCTATCACCTCCTTAGCTTAGGATTTCCCCTTTTTGCATATCCTTCTATCCCCGGTTCCTTGGTATGTTTAGTCTAGGATTTTATTTCACCATTAGGAGTAGTTTGTAGCATTAGAGGTAGGTAGAGTAATCTTCCTTCTCCAAAGATCCGTTCCAAGTGCGTAAGGTCACACAACTTGGGTACGGTTCCATTGTTATCTCAAACATCTCAACTCTTCCGGATCCGAGACGTGGGTGCAAGTTTTACGCCCAAAATTCCCTCGTGAGATAAATCATCATGCAATTTTCCTAGGTTCCTACAAAAGTGTGAATAAATAACCAACCCCCTATAGGGTAGATGCACCAAAATGGAGGTCAAATTTGTGGTCACTTTGGCCATTTTTTACAAAATCATATGGCCTTTGTAAAATCCTTCCCAAACCTATTTTTAATAGGTTTTTGAGATACAAAGCAAAATGTTAGACACCCTTTATAATAAAAATGGTGTACACCATTGGTAATATATAAAATAAAATTAAAAAACATGATTGAGTTATTTAAACATGAATGCTAAAGAAAAATGAGTTAAAGCTCAAATATAAAGAACATATACCCTTTGGAAAATATTTTCCCCATTCTACTCTTAAATTTGGTTTAGAATTTCACAACAAAAAGAATATAAAACAATATAATATTCGTATTTTCCTCATCCCATCAAATGGGTCTCCATACCAATAAATAGCCCAATAATATCCTATATTTTAGGAGTTTGGCTTAAAAACCAAAATACCCGAAACTCCATATTAAGAGTAATTGTTACTCATGTAACAATATACTCTCTAAATAACATGAGTTGTTAATAACAACTCATTTACATATTAATAAATAATTACTATATTATCTTATCACCCATACTAATGTAAACACTAAACAATAATTTCCTAACATCAACTTCATCTTTCACACACCAATGTGACTCCCACTAGCCTAGGTGAGTTTATTTTTCAATTTATTTTGTTAATTTGTTGTTTTATATAAATCAAGATTTTGAAATAAAAAGTAAACATTTTTATTTTTATTTTTCAAAAATATAATGGAGGCTTTTTTGAAGGAAATTGGGGTAGGTGTAGAAAGTATTGATAATCTATAACAAAATCCACATGTAAACGCTATAAATTCATAGGAGATTCATATACATGAAGAAGAGGAATTATTACAACAATATAATACAAACTAGCCTTAATTGGAAATAATCATAAATATATTGTGTGATTCATTAACCAAAAATGCATGCGCTTTTCTTACGAATATGTTGTAAAGTGTTTTCAATGAAGTAAAAATGCTTAAGGGAAATTAGATTTAATATAAAGTGAAAGGGTTTCATGTAAACAATTATACATTGATGGATTGTTATATGATGCCATGAAAGGAATGAAAACATAAAAAAACAAGAATTTTTTTCTTTGTTTCATAATCTTGGAAGCAATGATCCACTGCCAATGAGTAGAAAACATATAAGAATTAACTAGTTTATCCATGAAGAAATAAAAAAATGTTTTAAAAGGTGGTGGATGGTCTTTAATGAGCATCTATACAATAATAATGAGGTTCCGTTATATTTTTTAAAGAAAAATATATTGTGAGTTTTTCCTTAGTAACAAGGAAAATTATTTTGATTTTAGAAAATCATAAGGAAGGGGAGGAGGGTCTTCATATGATAGATCTAGTGCTAGGAGAGACCAAAATGTATAGAACCATCCTCTTGAAAGGTAGGAGGAAAAAAGTATATGTTACTATCCATAGTGAAGTTCATTAGAATGCACTCAAAGAGATATTTCAAGAACTTACCAATTTGATAGATACATTGATTTCCCATGGGAGGAATATTGGGGTTATATAGAGTTATCAAATTGTAGGGGCTATAGGTGGTAATGTAAGTCATATTTCCCTCATAGTTTTGATGGCTCAGTGTGACAATTCATTTAGTTGTTTAGGTGGAGGCATAAGTAGCGACAAAATTAAAAATTTTGTGCATCATTGTACATATTGTGGGAGGATGCGTGTTATACCAACTACAAAGACGACATCTATGGAGCATATATTCCAACTCATAAAGCCCAACGATACCACTTTTTGATACTCTATGTAGCGAGTTTATGTTATCTATTATTACTCCACTATCCGGGGATGCTACATAGAGATATGTACATGACGTCCATATATCCCCTCTAGTTACTAAATAAGTCAAGGGTAGTACCAAGTGGGATATCGAGGACATAACTATTTCTAATAACTTATTCATAAATGTAATTAATCATAATTTTGTAATAAAAGTAATAATAAGTGTGCATTAGTATATGTTTATAAGTAATTGATTCATAATTCTAACTTCTTCCTTTTGTTTTTTTTTATAGTTGATACCGAAGTCCATGGCCAACATCCTAGATTAGATTCTATTATTAGAACATAGCTATTAGTGTTCCACATGCATATATGAAGGTAAATTTTCAAAATTGATTGAGATATTGTTGAGTTATTTATTGTTAAAGGATGTTGGTAGATTGTTATCTCTATTTGTACATGTAAATAATAATTTTTGGTGTTGCATTGCAACCAACAATAGATGAAGATATTGAGGTGTGTTTCCTAATGCCTAATTTATACCCCAAAATATTTGTAGGCTACTCAAGTGGTGCCAACACATAATTTAATTATAATTTATTATTTCAAACAATGTTACTTTATATTCCATTTTTACTTGCATTTTTCTCGAGTATAGTTAATCATATATGTGTTTTTATAATCTACATGATTAACTAGCTATGTACTTGAGGTATCCTAGAGTGAGGTAAACATTTCGTAGGCCTGATGCTCCCTCCTAACCATATTTATAACCTTTTAGAGAGGTTGTTTCAAAGACATTTATTTTTGACACTGTTGTGGATGTAACATCAAAGGTACAATAAAAAAATTATTCATGAAATTAAATCATAATTTTATATATGAATCTCATATATATTGTTTTAAATTCTAAATTATATCATTAATGAATATAGATGAATGTTGAGACAAGAGAGGATGTGTCTATCACACCACATGACCTAAGGATCCAAGTGATATGTGACATAATGATTGCGTTAGAGGTATGCATTTAATGAAATGCATACAAAATTGATTAGATTTACTTTCCTAATTTGAAAAAAATAATGTCTTTATTTATCACGCATACAAGGATAAATGACAGGGGTGAGGATCTCTCTTTGTTTGTTGAGATAGAACACCCTTGGCTCTACATCTAAGGTGGAAAGAGGAAATTTATTTAGTGACTATAAGGATCTGAATAAATTGTTATATGAATGGTTTTATATAGATATATGTAGGGCTATTTGTAGTGCTAGAGAGAAATATGGCCCATTTTATATACGTACATGGTTCATGTTATATGTCAATTACGGTTTTTGTATGTTTTTCTATGATACGTATAAACGTGCACATTTGACTTAATTTTCATATCTATATATAAAATTATAATTTACGTAATCAATTTCTATTTTACTTACCTATTAAAGTTTTAATCCATATTCATACAAAACTAAAATAGAAGGATAATTTCCCATAAGAAGAAATCTACTAGATCCAATACTAGTGGTATAAATCATCATTTTTTTGGTAATCAACGAATGGGAAGCCAAAGAAAGCTTGAGTAGAATTTTGTTTCTTGTCACAAAAGAGAAGGTATGCTTAACATGCTTTCAATATGAAACACAACAATGAAACTTCATAAATCTATTTAATTCACCTTCATATTATGGATAATTTGAAGAATTAAAAATTAAAAATAAAATGTACTAGTTTAATGATACCATCATACATCCTATAAGTACCTAAGAACCAAATATAAGGTTGAAGATCTATTCATAATATTTTCCATAAGATCTACCAAAGAAAACCTAAATTCATATTTTTAGTACATCTTCATAAAATTTGAATTAACCTCTATTTTCATATACCAAGCCTATGGTTTAATGTTAGATTAATGTAAACTATAGTTATCATGATAAAATATATCACAAAATCCAAATCAATCATAGTTCTATACACTTTAGAAACAAAATGATTTTTTTTAAAGGATATTAAGGTGGCTCGACAAAATTTAAAGAAAATTATTGGTTCCTATAATTTTTCCATCCTAAAAGAAAATAAGAGTTCATAAACAAAATATTTCATGTAATCCATCTAAAAAAACTCCATTCTAAAACTAAATAACATATTAAAATTTTCAGTATTTAATAAATGTATATTACAATTTAGGGTTTCAAAATATCTGGGATACAAGAGAATACTTGACCTAATTGATACAATTTTTATAAGTGCATTACTATGCACCTCATTTGGTATTTTGGTATGGATTTAAATTGACAATTTATTTGAATGGAGATAAAATTTATGTAGGAAGAGCATCCCAATGCAAAAAAACCATAGACATTCTCAAGTAAGTCATGAATCATGTTCAAAACCCACTCAAGAACAACATTATAATGTGATGCAATATTAAAAATCTACTTAGGAGAGGTTGTAATACGTAAAAAAAAGTGACTTGAGAAGTTATTTCATGTTAAATGTTGAGCATGCAAAATTTTTAATTTTAGTAATGAAAACCTAACCCCCTTAAAAACCTTCTTTCCCGGTCATTATAAATCCTTCCTCTATCCATCTTATCAACTATGTCATCTTCATTATAGCTGAAAGTAACATGCTAACATGGTTTTCAAGTGTGTTTCATGTGCATGGAAGTATATATAAGTTTATTTATATAGATACTAGGTTGTTGTTGTCACTTTGAAATACACCCTCGAGAATGGTGTGATAATTCTCCTTTCAATTTAAAAATGTAAGAACTCCTAGGTTGTGGGTGACCTGTATATTTGAGTGAGTCTCTAAACAAGGGCTGGTTCCCCTAGTGTAACACCTAAACTATTTATATCCTCTAAGGATAACTCTAATTTACCAAAACTGATGAGGAAAAGGGAGAAGGAAGAAAAAGAGAAAAAATGAAAATATGGTGATACATTAGAATGTTTTGAGGATCTCAGACTTATTTGGGTAACAAAGATGAAGCATAGGAGCCACACACACCATACAATAACTAAAATTAATTGTATTAAAGAAAAAATTATTCATATAAGGGTTTGGAATGAGTTGTAATAAGATAAAGAAGGGGTAGTAGATGGACCCACAACAAAATCTTGCATACGACCTATTTAAACAAAATCTATGACTCGTAAGTTGATACAAGACTGCATAAAGTCATGAAGATTAAACTAAAACAAAAGGATAAGAATTTAT
Source organism: Taxus wallichiana var. yunnanensis (assembly GCA_018340775.1). Lineage (NCBI taxonomy): Eukaryota > Viridiplantae > Streptophyta > Pinopsida > Cupressales > Taxaceae > Taxus > Taxus wallichiana. The sequence continues at coordinate 290,988,586 of CM031238.1, forward strand.
CACAATATTAAATTAGTATAAAATAGAGTATGCACTAAATATATATTGTAAGAAGGTTACAACAAGTCCTTTATATCTCCAAGAGGTGAAATAAGCACAAAGAATAACTCGTGACACTTTCTTTCTCACTCAAAAAGGTTGAATTGCTCTAGAAATATGAATGAAAAGGATAGAATAATTATTACAATGTGTTGGCTATAAAAATTAAATTTTAAAGCTACCCTATGAAGTGTTTGAAGTGCTAAGGATGAGGTCACTCTCAACAATATTGTATGATGAAATCATCCCTAGTCTATAAGGAAGTCCCAAAATTTGGCAAAAGGGAAGATAAGGGTAAAGGCATAAGTACTTTGAATCTATCCAAGAATATAGTTAGATCCTTGTTTCCTAATAAGGGGGTAGTCATACATGAAAATGGTGCTAATATGGATCCTCCTACCATTTCTAACACCCTTTTTATTGATGGTGTAAAAGGATCTAATAACATATCTACTATGGATGAATAAGGGTTTATAGAAGTTAGGTCCCATTAAAATAAACAAAAATCCTTCTATGATCTGTATTTTCAATATATGAAAGCACATATTCAAGTGGAAAAGGTGATGGATGTTAGGAAGTTGGAGCCTTTGCTACAAAATTTACCTTTGTCAAAGGGGAAAGAATTTATTAGGAAGGGATCACCTTTAAAAGAACCTATGATTCTAGAAGGCTTGGGATAGATCTCTCTACATTTCATTTGTTTACCCATGGTTGAAAATCTAGAGTATGTAACATGCTGCTTGAGAACCAAAGTGATTTTATCAAGCACAAAGAACTAAGTCTCTAATTCAAGCTGAAAGGAATACTCTTTTGACCAATGAAGATCTAGACAATGCTAAGACAAGGCCTACTATTGAAGATACAATTTTCTCCACACCTTACCTTGATATTTTTATAGCTATCCCAAAGGAGGAAAGGAATGATTACTCCAGCAAAAAAAGTGAATCATCTAAATCAGCTAGAAAAATCCCTATAAATGTTGCGTCTCTAGAGAGAAAAGTAGGTTATGGTAGACCTAATAGAAAAACTGCTAGAAAGAAGAACAATAAAAAGGAAATAGATGATGGGACTCAATAAAAATTAGATGTGATAAGATTTAGGAAATTTAAAAATCAAGTTCCTAAATTAATGCAATTTATTGGAAGGTAAGGGGTTTAAATAATCCCACCAAATGTAGGGTTCTCAAGGACCCGAGACCAAGTACATGATGGATATTTTAGCTATTCAAGAAACAAAGATGAGTGAGAAGTAATTTATTCTGATTAAAGACAATTTATGGAACAAGTATAAATCTTTGACTGTAAGTTCTAAAGGTATGTCGGAGGTTTGATGTGATTTGGGATCCTCCTCATTTCAAGGGTTTAAATTTAGTGAGGAAAGACAATCATTTGGATGTCCTTATTAAAGAAATTAATAACAATATTTTTGGTTCCTTTCCAATGTTTATCCTCCAAACAATAGAGTGGAAAGGAGGGTTCTCTAGAATCAGTTGTCTAACTTCCAAAAAATTACTCAAGGTTCGGATTGGATGATCATGGGAAATTTTAATACTACCTTAACGCCAGGTGAGAAAAAGGGAGGTAACATGGAACTTAATGAAAGTATGGATGACTTCCAAGACTTCATTTATATTAATAACCTCATTGATATTAAATTGAAAGGGTACAAGTATACATGGCATAATAGAATATTGGGAGATCAAATTATAAAAGTCAGGGTTGATAGGGTGTTGACTTCCTTAGAATGGTTAAAAAGGGATATTTTCATAACTACCCTCACATGTATTGGATCTGATCACTGTAGTGCCCACACTTTTATAGCTCAGTTACTTGTTGTTTCTTTGCTCATAGACATGTTTTGACAGAGATTTGTTATATTTTGGACATTATATTAGAGATTTGATCTTATTAGACATGTGTGGACATTTAGGCGTATAGCGCCAATTTAGCTTAATTTCTATGTTGCATTTTCTTATGATGTCATGGATACTAATGGATATGATGTTGTTTTTGGAACATAATTATATTGATGGATACTTAGTTGTTGCATGTTGGGATTCTATGGTTATATGTCACTTTATCATCTTGTCTAACTTTGGAGAATTGAGTATAATTGTGCACATTGTCACATTTTGATTTCAGTAGGATGTTAGGCTAGTTTAGAACTCATTGATATCTTACTGAGTCGTTGTTTTATATTTTATCGATAGGTACGGTTAATGTGTGCAATGAGTGTGCAGGTGACAGGTTTATAGGAGAACATGGGATTCAGGCCAGCTACACAATCTTGCACAAGCAGCCCATGGGCTGAGTCCTAGCCATGTTCATTGTGTGAAACCTTAGCATTAGAATTATTATTTCGGGCACCATGGGTGACCCTCATTTGTAATGTAATATGTATAGTATTGTTAATTTTGCTTAGGGTGATTAGTTTTTGTGATAAACTTGTTTTTGGGAGTTAATGATCCCACTTTCATTAAGTTTTGATTTTTGGTTAATGATGTACTTAATTTTGGGGTTTAGGGTCACATGTGAACCCTTGGGTGGTCCCCACACCCTCTAACCATGTGCCAAATCTTTCCAAACCCGAAATTGGGTTATTTTGGGCATTTTTAGGGACCCCTTTTTTGTTTGGGAGTTCCCTTAACATAAAAATGAGCCCTTGGACCCTACCTAATGGGTAGGGGGGCTTATTTCCAAGGCTAGAGGGAGTTTTCCCTCCCTTTTTGCCTCTTGTTTGGTCACATCCATGTAAGGGGTGTGGATTGGAGTGCTTGTTAAAAGTTGCACTAGTTTTGTCTTGTTAGCATTTGGAGTAATTTGGGAGAAGAGGGCAAAAGAAATTTTTACCCTTTCTCTCTTTTGTTTTGGCATCTTTGACCTTGAAGGAGGAGAGGGGTGACACATGTCACCCCCTCATTTGTGAGGATTCTTGCTTGCTCCTCTTCAAATTCCCCTTCATGGGAAAAGAGAGGGACTTTTTTTTGAACTTCTTGCTTGGGATGCTTGTGGGATTTGGAGCTTGAGATTTGCTTGAGTCAAGGAGTGGAGAAATTTGAAGTTGGAAAGATTTTTGGAGAGATTTCCTTGAGGTAGGCTCTTATGTCTTATTGCATGTGTTTTATTCATCTTAGTTGTTAGATGGGCTACTTGAATTTGTTATTTTTGCATGTGAATTTTGGTTGTTTTTTTTTACTCCCTCCATCATATGGCATGATGGAGTTTTGGAGTTTGTGGGGGAAGAGAGAGGGATTTTTCCCTCTCAATCCTCAAGGCTTGATGGACAAGCCTTGTAGGGTCTTATTGTTTTCCCCTCAAATGGTTGAGGTGGGGAAGTTGATTCATTTGGCTTGAATCTCCTTCCCCATTCTTGGTAAGGAAACCCCTTTGGGGTTTGAAAATCCTTCCAAGAAGGACTTGGAGAAAGGGTGGAGGAATAAGGAGGGGTTAAATGATATAGGAGTAATAAGGAGGGTATGGAGGTCTAGTTATTGTGCTTATAATCTTGGTAACAACTTTTGGAGAACTCCTCTCCTCTCTTCCCCATTGTTTTAGAGGTAGAACTTGGGTTCTCCTCTTTTCACCTTGGAAAATTTTGAGTCTTGTCTTGGATTTTGACCTATTTTTGTGTGGTTGTATCTTTGTTGTTCACCCTTATTCTTGTGCAAGTTGTGGTTAGTTGCCCTCTTTCCCATGGGCTTGGGGGAGGCTAGCATGCATCCCAACCTTGGGAGAGGCATGTAATGATGCCTATGGTTGGGTGGCAAACAAGCTTTTTCTCCTTGTTGGTTTTTCTTGAAGGCAATGTACATTGGGATCTCATGTTGGAAGTGGGTTGTTGGATTGGAGCTCTTTATCTCCTTCACTCTATTGTGGACATTACTTCTTGTCTCTTGCAAGGAATGGTTTAGTAGAATCTTCATTGTTGTAAAACCTCTCCTTTGTATTTGAAAATTTCTTTAAACAAGTGTAAGCTACTCTTGAGCAAACTCTCTTTTCAAGCTTGTAAGAAGTCTTGTAATAAACTTGAGTAGTTATGTATTGGTGTATGTTTTGTATATGAAAACTTCAAAACTTGAAAATGAAATATTGTTTTGTTGTTTTCTTTAATATGAAAATAAAAATAAAAATTTGTAATCTCCTTTTGAAAGAAAATGTATAGGTTGGAATATGAATTTATTGTGAACTTATTTATACCCTTCATGTTGAATATCTATCTTGTTTAAAAATCTGAAATGTTTAGTTATTTTTGCATTTGGAAAAGCAATATTAACATCTTGTTGAAATCTCATTTGTATATGTATGTGTGTGTGTGTATATATATATATATATATATATATATATATATATATATATATTTCAAGTGAAATCTTTATGTTTTGCCATTGTGTATAAATTGCTCTTATTCAGTTTTCAAGATATGTTATAACCTTAGCTCAAATTTTGTTATCAAAATAAGTTTTAAATTACAGATTTCTTTATATAATAGGATATTTCCTTTTGGAAATATTGTGTTTTGTATATATATCTATATCATACATATATTATATATATATATATATATAAGATTTTACATTACACACACACACATATTTATTTATTTATATAACCCAAAACAAAAATAAATAAATAAACAAAAACATATGGAATTATATAAACAAAAATTTAATAAACAAAACACAAAAAAAAAAACATTATGGGGAGGGCCAAACCCTCCCCTCGGCTGCCATCGCCCCTACCAAAGACCCCCTCCCCGTGGCATCCATTCACTGCTATGTAGCCCAGCACCACCCCCAACCCCGGCCATCCTCTCTGCACACCCACGCCTCGCCGCTGCCCCCACACACACACACTTGACTCCCCACAAACCCCTTACGCCTCCTTCACGCCTTCACCCATGCCACTCTGTCCCTTCCTCACTCCTCCACACATCCCACCTTCACACAATCCCCTATAAAAACAAAGAAATCCACCCCATACTCTATTTAATATTAATAGTATATATATATATCTGTGTGTGTGTGTGTGTGTGTGTGTGTGTGTGTGTGTGTGTATTTACCCCATAACAAAGAACAATACAACAAGGATATTACAAAAAAATAATAATAATAAAAATAGACTCCATAGCTTCTCCCCAACAACCTGCAAACAAGAGAAAAGAGAGCAAAATGGGAAGAGAAATGAAGAGAACGAGAAGAAAATAACAAAGAGAAAATTAGGGCATCATTAGGGTAATTTGGAAATCAAGGGTCAGATTTGATTTGACTGGATTAGATCTTAGGGCTCTTGTTTATCCCTACACACTTAAGGTCTTGTACCCTTTTGTGGGAAATGTAAGTTAAATAAATTAAATAAAAGGGGGTGTGATGAGTTTAGTAAATAAGGAGAGGGTGAATAGAATAGAAGGGGTGTAGACTTATCATTTATGGCCCTAGTAAGTTTAAAATATAATTAAATAATTAAATTCAGTTTAGGCTAGTGATTAATTTAATTAGGTAAATTAAATGGGAATAAAATTAGTTATTATCAAGAATGGGTTAAGTGATGGATCAGTATTAATTCAACACTTTCAAAAAAAAAAAAAAATTACCCTGAAATTTTAGTCACGTTTGGTGTGTTTTTTTTTTGTGTCCTAGGAGGAGCACAACAATCACTGCCCTATTCTCTTTTTAGTTAAATAAGCTAAGAGAAGAAGGATTCCCTTCAAATTTGAGAATACATGGTTATGACATGAAGGAATTAAGGACTTGGTTGAAGAGTTATGGAACATCAAAATTTAGGGGTCTACTCTGTTTAGGATTTCAAGGAAACTAGCTAATGTCAAAAGGAATCTTACAGGGTGGAATAAAAACAAATTTTGGAACATCTTATTATCCAAGGATGAACTAGAGAAGGAGATTTCCTCTCTCTAATTGTCTTTGGAATAGGAAGATGTTGATAGGATTGTTGATTGCTAGATGAAGGAAAAGTAACTCCTTGTAGATTACCACAACATCTTGGCTAAGGAGAAGATATTTTGGAGGAAAAATATCATATTACTTAGTTAAAGGATGGGGACAAGAATACCAAATTATTTCACATTTCTTCCCTCAAGCATAACTGCTCTAATAGGATAGGAAGAATAAAAGGGTAAGGGGATGCTTTTATGGAGGAAACCAAAGATATTCAAAAGGCGGTTGTCAATTTCTTTAATAATATTTTTTCCTCCCAATTTGGTTCTAATTTGGGTAAAGAAGATCTCTTTTTGGATTGCATACCTAATTTGGTATCTTGTGAAGACAATCAAATGCTGGTTAAAATCCCCTCCCTAGATGATATAGAGTATGTGGTTAAATCTATGAGCCTAGATAAAGCTCTAGTCCCTGATGGCTTCCCTTCCTTCTTATTTCAAGTTTTTGGGATTGTGTTAAAGGGGATGTTTGTCTTGCAATTCAATATTTTTAAAGAACAAGAGGATGTTGAAGGATTTAAACTTCACTTTCCTTGCCTTAATTCCTAAAAATCAGAAAGTTATGGATTTCAGAAATTTTAGACCTATTATCCTATGCAATCACATCTACAAGATGTGTACTAGAATTTTGGCTCTCAGAATTCAACTTCTCCTCCCCATGTTGATTTTTGATCAATAACATGGATTTTTTATGGGAAAAAAAATTCAATATATAATTATCACCATACATGAAACTTCATAATGTATCAAATAAAGTAAGAAAGAGGCTATGGTGATCAAATTGGACATGGAGAAGGCATATAATAGGTTCTCTTGGGATTTCTTGAATAAAGTTCCTGAAAGGTTTGGCTTTGAATTCATTTTCCATAGTTTGATCCAAACTTATATCTACACTACTAGATTTTTTGTTCTAATTAACGGTACTCTTTGTTCCTTCTTCCCTAGCACCGAGAGGGTTGAGGTAAGGGGGCCCTATTTCTCCCTTTCTTTTCATTCTCATGGTGGAATCTCTTAGTGGGGTGTGAACTTTATAACACTAAAAGGGATAATTTTGGGTATTACTCCTTTGATCAGTTGTGATAAAGTGGTCCACCAACATTTTTTGGAAAATACTATTTTGGTTGGGAAGCCTCGGCTCTAGAAGCTAGAGCTTTTAAAAATTTCTCCAGGACTATGAAGATGTTTGAGACCAAAAAATTAACTATGGCAAAAGTTAGTGTTAGGTAAAACATATTTACTATGGGTAATTTTACATTTATCGTAGTTAGTTTATAGTAAATGGTTAATTTTTGGTTACATAGTTATATGGTTTGTTTATTACAACCATATTATTTGTTTTTACTCTAGTACAATTTTATAACCATTTATATTTGTTTTATTGTAATCTCGTATGTATGTTTGTTGCATAGTTACAACATCATGTTTGTTTGTATGTCATTGTGCAATATTTATAAATATTGCAGCCCTCTCATTCCTCTATAATGAGATTGTAATATACTTTATTTCATATCAAAAAAATAATCACAAGCTACCTCCCTATTTCTGGTCCTCAGCATTTGGTATCAGAACAAGGATTTTAGGAGCCTTTGCAAGAAAAAGGTTGTAGAGAGGTTGCAAAAGGATTTAGGTCTTTGGAGAAGAAAATTGTTTCCAAAAGAGCTTGTGCTACCATCTAATAGTTTCCTACACCCACCCTACATCCCCGCAATCACCATTTCTAGTTTTAAGTAGTCAGTAAATCAATTTTTTTGCATGACAAATTTAATTTTTGGAGAAATTCTGATTTAATAAAATTAGATTCGAGATAAAGAAATTGAAAAAAAATCATTTCCCTAATTAGGGGTTTTCCCTATAAATTTAGAGGTATATTTAGCTATTGATAAAACTAGCAGCTTTCTATATTTGGTTGCTTTTTTTTGTATTTAGAGGTATCTCTAATCTCTTAACCGAGATGTGTAGAGCATCTAGTGAGTTGCATTGCCATTGCAAGGGTGAGTTTTTCTTTGTTTTCATTAAAATTGAGCTCTGCAAAATAGAGTGACTTGAAGAGTTAAATCCACCGCATTGGTGAGTTTTTACCTTCCTACCAAGCCTACTTTAAGTGTTGAGTTACTTTGTGAAAATAAGGATGATTTGAGTTTGGTTTGTATTTCCTTTAGAGTTACGTTGGCTATGGCACTGGGTCAGCCATCTCTGTCTCCCGAGCTCTAGCATCGAGATGCCTACAAATCAACTAAGCTTTTCCTTATTTTCCATGTCTCCGATCCAAATCTATAGGGGTCGAGCCCCTTTTTTAGCCCCGTCACGTGTTATGTGACCAAGTTGGGTTGTTGAAGCATTGAATTCAAAGATTTCTATGGCAAGTCATTGGAGTATCACACATTGCATCAAGCACCCAATATAACATTGATTGGTGAGTTTCCCATTTTTGGATCAAGCCATTATCTCCATACATTAGAAAACCGAGTGCAAATCCAAGCTATGTGTATCAAAAACACATCGAGTAGAGCCCATGAGCTGGGCATGTGTGTTAAGAAGCGGTGTAGATAACCAATGAAGCTAAGCCATCAAACCAAAGTGTGAAAAACCTTGCAAAATCAAATAATGACGAAGAAAAAAACTATTTACAAAGAAGAACAATAAAAAATCAAATGGCGTAGTAAAAAATAATAAACATGCAAAAGGGACATTGCAAAGGATTGAGATCTCATTATTCATATAATACCTAATCGCCCTCCCTACCAGTATCGCCATGTGGACCTATGACTAAACCGACAACTTTAAGCACTTTAGTTGTTGGAGATAGAGCTTTGGGAGTTGAAGGTCCTGAGTTCGACCAACTCCCCATATGATAACCCTTTTGATTTTAAAATTTGGAGGATTTTTTAGTGGTTCTTTCCAAACCTAGATGTAAAAACCACTACTAAAGGAGATAATCGTAACCAAACCCCCTTTAAATTTAGTGGCAAAAACACTATTTTTTGAAAATTGTTTTTCTTTCTCCTAGATAGCTTAAAAATTCATTTTGAGCAACTTTTTCTAAAGGAGGGGTATCTAAATGTGTTGTTTTCATTCTTTTGAGCTATTTTTTTCTATTTTTATTTTGTGATCCATTTTGAGCTCCAAAGGCCACCAGGGCATCACAAAACAAAAATCTTCCTACCATTCAATTTTTTTCACTCAATCGGTTGAAATATCGTATATCATATTTTTAATGTATTTTTGAATTATTTGTACTAACAAGTCATATAGCTGGGAATAGTATAACCACCCACTATGGCGAACAATGCTCCAAATTTCTTCTTTCCCGACTCGCAACTACTTCGTGGAAAGAATTACACCACATGGAGGACCAAAGTTCAAACTCAACTCAAGTTTGAAGAGATTTGGCATGTTGTGAATGGTTCAAAAACCATATCACCAAATGATGCATCCTAACAAAGATAGTTTGACAAGGCCAATCAGATGGCCAAATTCATAATCTTGTTCAAAATGTCGATGATATACAACATCACATTCAAGATGCCAAAACAAAAAAAGAAATATGGGATAAGTTAAGCACCGTGTATGAGGCCAAAAACAAGAACATAATATTGAATTTGCAAAGTCAGTTGCATACACTCAAATTAAAGCCAAATGAGAAAGTGGAAGCTTTCTTATAAAGAGTTGTAGAATTAAGGGCTTCACTTCTAGCCCTGAGAGAGGAGGTTACTGATACAACTCTCATGCCCATTGTTCTGAGAGAAATTCCTTCCTCTTACCACATTTTTGTGATGACACTAAACTTGTGAGATCAAATAGTTAATTTTTACAGGATAGTGAATCTATTGTAAAATTAAGAAGTAATTTACAAAAAATATGATGAAGAGGAGTAGGCATTATATTCTCATTAGAAAGGAAAAGGAAAAGGAAAAGCACAATCTTCTCAAAATTCCCAAAAACATCATTGGAAAAGGGACAAAAAAAATAAATTTCTTATATACAAACAAGGACATGAGTTGAAAGATTGTTGGTTCAATACATACAAGAAAGTCTCATTGAGTAATTCCATAACTTAAAATTAGAAGTCTCATCAGAAAAAATCAAAATACAAATAAAAAAAAGAAGGGGAACTAGTGAAAGAAACCCCATCAACAAGGAAATGTAGCTGAAGCAGAATACCATTTAGTAGATGAGGACTTTGTTTACACTTTCCAGCCTAGTGAACCATCCATGTCATCTAGTATTGTTTGGTACATTGGTTTAGGAGCAACTTGACACATGATCGGGAAAAGAGGTCAGGTTTATCACCATGAGGGACAACACTTCAAAAAATCATGTTTTTTTAGGTGATGATTATTCTTACATGATACAAGCTATTGGGAATATTTCTCTACCTCTTGTTTCACAAAATTTTAGATTAACATATGTATTATATGTCCCCGGCTTAACAAAGAATATACTTTTAGTTAGTAAAATTTTACATCATAATCAAGATTGATTTTGATAGTCATTCCAAAGAATAAAGTGTGTTTGATTTGAGACAAATAAAAAGGCTTGAAAATTGTTTTAAAATCCTCAAATGTGGGACGTATGTTCCAACTTGATTTTTTTCACATCGATGATAAAGCACTAGTGGCTAATAATTCTTCCTATGTACAAACAGGTGGCATATAGGACTTGGTCACATTAGTTTCAAATATATCAAAACACTTCACCGGTATGATATGGTAAGATGTTTTACATATCTTAAGAAGGATATAGATAAGTTTCCTAACTACCTAAAGAGCTAAAAACATAGATCTTCATTCCAAAAAGTACTTATCAAGCTCCAGGTAAGCTTGATTTGGTTCATATCGATCTTTGCGGACTAATGTGACCTAGTCATTCTTGATTTTAGTATTTCATGTTATGTGTTGATGATTATTCTAGAAAAATGTGGATTTTTTGTCTTTGTAAGAAAAGTGAAGCTTTTGAGAACTTCAAAAAGCTCAAAGTGGATATTGAGAACAAGACTTGTCATCATATAAGATCTCTCCGCTTAGATCGAGGGGGAATTCACTAGTAATGAATTTAAAGCCTACTCGTAAGATCACGATATTCCTTGAAATATGCCTCCTCCACACAAACCACAACATAATGAAATTGTTGAGAGAAGGAACCATACTATCATGTATATCGAGGATTTAATGATCAACGATTTTGGACTAGCGAGGACATTCTCAGGCGTAAGCAACAAAGACAACAAAGATATTTTACGAACATAATGCCCAAAATTGCTCTTGATGGAGTAACACCACATGAAGCATGGTCGAATTAAAATCCATCCATTGCAAACCTCAGAGTATTCAGGTGCAAATCTATCATGTACATACCCGAGAAAATAAAAATAAGTTGGATATGAAATCATAAAAACTCATCTTTATTGGTTACAAAGTGAGAGGCTCTTGGGTACAAATTAATGAGCATCTCATTTAGCATGGATTTTTATAAATCAATTTGATCCCAATATCTACCTCAAGAGGCAAGGAGGAGATATTGTGATAGTTGTTGTATATATCAATGATCTAGTCATCAATGGAAGCAAAATAAAGATGATCTATGCTATGAAGAAAGATCTTAATCGATCATTCGATATGAAAGATATCGGGCTCATGCACTATTGTCTTGGAATGGAAGTATGGCAGAAGGAGAATCATGTTTTTTTTTCTCAATTGAAGTATACCAAGACAATACTCAATAAATTATGGATGATGGATTGCATACTTATTACTACACCCATGGAGATGAGACTGAGTTATCTCATTCGATCCATCTCCTCTCGGTAAATGAAAATATTTATCAATAGTTAATTTGGATTATCATTTTACCTAACAAATACTAGACAAGATATCGACATTGCAATGATATATCTTTCTAGGTTTATGCAGGAACCCAAAGTTTCTCATTGGAAATACGCAAGGTAGATCTTGAGGTATCTCAAGGGTACTATGGATCTTGGTCTAGAATATAAGAAGAATGATCAATTATTCAAGCGTCTGGATATTCAATTTCAAATCATACAATTAAAATTGATGAGAGGAAATCTACTTTTATATTTTTATTATTTTTTGGATTCGGACTGATATCATGGGGAAACAAGAAACAAAACTTTATTTCTCACTCTTCCATAGAGGCCGAATATCATGCTACATGTGGAGTTGTTTGTGAAGTGATATGGATATGTCGCATACTTGAGGGACTTGGAGTATCATAGGATAAATCCACTACCTTATATGTTGATAATGAGGGTGTTATCAAACTTGTTCACAATCTAGTGTTTCATGAGAGAACCAAACATATTGAGGTAAAGGTTCACTTCATATGTGAGCATGTGTTGAAACACAATATACAACTTTGATTATTCCCAATAGCTGAACACCAAGTAGATATATTCACAAAGTCACTTTCACGTGACAAGTTTGAGTTTTTAGAGAGTTCCTTTCCTCATACCTTAAGGAAATGCAACATTAAGGGGGAGAATGTTAAGTAAAACATATTTACTATAGATAATTTTACATTTACTGTAGTTAGTTTATAGTAAGTGGTTAATTGCTGGTTACATAGTTATATGGTTTGCGATGAACTAAAATATGAAATTTGTATCTATATCTAAGTTAATCTAAGAAGGTAAAAATGCAATAAATGATATCAACTGAAATATTGATGCTAAATATTTTATTTTGATATTTAAATGAAATGGAATAAATGAAATAAAAGGTATAATGTACTAACATGTAAATGAATTACCTCACTATGTGTTGATACTGAATAGGATGATGTGCGTAGACAGAGGGAAGTATGATGGAACAACCTAGAAAATTGCAGCAGATGGTGATTTTCCTAGACTAGGGTGCCTGGAGGAGGACTGAGCGCCTATGGGTGCATTGTTTTAAATTTTGGGTGCTTTGTGGTCTTGTAAAATAGCTCGGACATGAATCTGGAAGTGTCACTAGATCTTCACAATATCTTGATCTTTGTCATGTGATTTTCGCAGAACATCACCGATGGCACTGTAAACCTATAATGGATCTTCACCCGTAAAACACCTAAAAAAGAAAAATGCATATGAATGGGTCAAACTAACCTTAGATACCACTAAAGTGGACTTACAACTAAGTTTTGCACTACATTCTAGAGCCAATGTATTTCTGTGTGCTTTGTGAGTGAAATAATGTGCCAGGGTGCCCTAGTGCCAATCACACAAAAATAGGGGAAATAGCTAGATGTAAATGCAAAATGGTGGATGGAATAGAATAGACTTCCCTTTCCTATGTAGTGTGTGTGATGAAATGATGCCCAAATGCAGTCCCTTTCCTTAGTAGATAGCTAGTCCTTAGTAGTGAATAGTCCACCCATAAGATAGTAAGTATGTTATGTTTATATAGGGATCTCTTGCTTAAATTTCAGCACTAATGACCCGAAATGCCAAATAGTACATAGGGAAATGAGAGGGAAAACCATAAAGACCAAAATCAAAACTCTAAATTAGACTCAAGTGCTGCTAGGTCTAGGGAACCTAAAATAATGACCAGGGCAGCCATGGGTACCGCAGTACTACCCTACATGTGCTAGTAAAAGACTAGAGATAAAAAATGACCAAATAATGACACCTGAGACTCCCTGAGAGACAACCATAACTATATAAACAATTGGTGATGTGTAAGATAAATCAAAATGATGACCGACTAATAGATGATAGGACTAGGGGATAGGTCGTTATTGAATACTTTTCTTAAGCGAGATCCATATATAAAACAACATACTTGGCAATATAAATGTAATAGTAAGTGCATGATTTTGTGACTACATTTTCCCCCACTTTATGTTGGTGAGTGGAAATCTTGATAACATAAAGTAGATAGAGATGCATACCTGAGAAAATTCTAGAGAATCCCATCCTGTAGTAAAACACACATATGTGTAGTAAAATTATATCAAACCATGGATCAACATGTTGATCCATGCAACATAGCGAGAAAACATAATGTCGCGATGAAGTTAACGAAAAGTGAGTGATGCTTGTAATGATATGATTAATGATTTTGAATGTTGTATGATGATGATGAGATGGGGTATGGAGTGATTAGTTCCTGACCCAAACAAGTTTATATGAATAATCGACCGGAGGATTTGGGTGACTCCTACGTGAGGAAGAGTATATGGAGAAAAGTGTGTTATTCTCCAATATCTAACTACATCCTTAAGATCTAGCTACTGCAGATAGATTCGAGATCATTTTTTCGATTTTTGGATCTAAATAATTTCGATCAAACAATTGACCCATATAGGAGTGGTATAGGAAAGGCACTCTTTCCCCCACTCCACAGGTGTTGCCACAATGTGATAGCTTCCAAGTTAGGTCATTTGGAAGAAAACATGAAATAGATGATGGATTCTAATGTTAGGTCATTTGGGAGCAAGCATAAAAATGTATGATAGTTTCCAAGTTAGGTCATCTCGAAGAAAGTGCAAAATGTAGAATAACTTCACAAGTTAGGTCATCTAGGAAAGTAATTCATGTAACTTCCAAGTTAGGCCATTTGGGAGGTCGATTGTGTTGTATTGTATGGATTAAGTGGTGTGATTTCGATTGTTAGATATTTGAACGCATTGATTGATTGACTGATATTTTTGCTTTGTTACTCATAAAGAGATTTTATGCTAGTTTCCCCTAGGTTAGGTCATTAGAGAAAATCAATAGAAGTTGGTGAAATATTACATGAAAATATTTATAAGCGCTTGTTCCCCCATGCTATGTCATTAGGGGGAAGTGATGAAATGTTGCATAGAAAAATTTGTATATTTATTACCCGCAAATTAGGTCGTTAGGGGGAGTTAATGGTAAGATGTCATGTGGTGCATTAGTAAATGTTTGGAAATTATGAATTGGTATTGTTGATTGATTGTATGGTAATGTAAGGGGAATTATAGGATAACCCCAATGATATCCCTCCTTTTGTTGAAACAGAAGTGATGAGAAAAATGAACACAAATCCGAAAGTAAGAAAAAAATAGGAAGAAAGTGATAGGAATTACCAAAAATGTGTATGAATTGGATGGAAGACAATATAGAGGAGAGATAATATATGAGTAATGTGTATAGTACGATGGTAGGTGGAATTTTGAAAAGAACACCACAAATAAGGTGTAAATTAGAATAGAAACACTCAAGATATGATGAAAATTACATGGTGTGTATTAGTTGTAAGAATAAGCACAAAATAAATGACTAGAATAAAGTGGGTGGTGACAAGTAACTATAAATAGTAAGAGGAAAAAGTGATTAGTTACTTCATTTTTCTTTCGTGTGATAGTGATAGTGATAGTGAGTGAGCTCGAGTCGGTGAAGATGCCGCAAGTGAGAGTAGCACATCCTAGATGGTTTGAGATGGTGGCGACCGCGATCCCATATCGTCACATACGACCACTAGATTTTGGTATGTGTGTTAATTTTCAAAAAATGTACGATAAAGTATTCATTTTTGTTGAATTTTTGAAAATTTGAGATTTTTAATTTTATTGGCATTTGATATGTTGACAAGAGTAGTGAGGGTGTTAGTGACCCCTATAACAGGGAGCACCCAAATCCGGGTTCTAGTATCTTGCTCTGGGTGCCCTAGTCCCGCATCTTGGTGCCTTGGTCCAAAATATGTGTATTCATTCCGGAATGGTATAAATGTGATTTGTAATGTATAGGAATGTGATGAGCGAGTGTGTTCAAGTTTATATAGTGATCTAATGTTGTGCCTGTTGTCATTTTGTGTTGTGTAGAGAGACATTCACTCGAGGGATATTTGCGGTGGGCATCCCATGGGTAATTTTATTAGATTGGTACTATCGATGATGATTGGGATGTGATGGACTATTCTAGCTGTCAGAAACATAGCACAGATGCGGGATGTGCCCCATAATATGCCTATGTTGACTACACTATGCGAGATATGGTGTGTGGATACGTGTAGGTTTTGGTTGCCTACGAGGGAGATGATTGTTACTTTGGAGGATGTGTATCGTATATTGTGGTTGCTGGTTTTTTGAGAGAGAGGTACATGTTATGCCATTGGAGGATATGGAGAGGCAGATGTGAGCAGCGAGACAATATTTTATGGGGACTCAAGTACTTGTCGAGGCCCATATCATCTTGGATGCTATCCGACGGCCTAGAGTTCTACATTTACGAAAGTTCATAATAGTTGTGATTGCATCATCTATAGCAGTGGAGGGAGGAGGTGTAGGCATCTTATATAAGATGCATGACATATGTCGAGGATAGAGGAGGAGGGTACTAGATACATGTGGGCATGGTGTGTGTTAGCCCACCTATACAAAGATCTATATCGGTTTACTCACGATGAGCATGGTGGTGGGATAGGATCCACTACACTATTGCATGTATGGGATTATGAGCACATAGCTATGTTGAGACCAGTTGGAGGTCCATGAGGAGAGTGGGATAGTCTAGAGATATATAAGAGGAGGTGGATTAATATTTGTAGGCATAGGATGGACATAGATACCTACAGGGCACTGATAGATAGGATGGGGCCCGAGGTAGTCACATGGAGGCCATATCATAAATATGGAGGATAGCCCGAGAATGCTATGGAGTTGCGGTGTATTCAAAGGCCTATGTGGTTAGAGGATTGATTCCTAGGCATGTCCAAGATTTTCCAGGAAGAGAGAGTATCACGATAGTTTGGTATGGCTTAGGACATTCCCCTAGAGCTATATTTTTGGTTGAGAGCTATCAGAGCACCTAGGAGGTTTAGAGCTAGACTAGGGCCCATAGCAGAGAGCAACTAGTACCACCGAGGACCGATGATGATGTGGATGTGGTGATAAAGCCAATAGAATTAGATGGTGTGGGTTGTATGGTAGAGTACCATTCATGGAGGGAGAAACATTGGTGGGTGTTGTTGTTCCCATTATTCGCAGTCCAATGGGGCTACCACATGGAGGAGGAGGAGAGGGGGAAATACATTCCCCCAAAAATGTAACAGCAGAATCAGTAGCTGAGCGTAAGTACCTATATATATATGTTGTATATGTTTGGTTGGCCTATGTGATAAAAATGGTTGTCTAACACATTTTGTTATTTTTTTTAGGCAATGCGTATTGTCCCGATATAGTAGACACGTTCATCCGTAAATTGACGTGGAACGGTTCGATCATTGTTGTACTTGGTGGAGGTATACTTTGGTGAGTGGATGATATAGCACGTGAGCATGCCTATTTATTTGAGATAGTGGTGAATTGTATGTGCATGGTATGGATAGGCGAGAAGGACGAGGCACACAAGGAGACTCGATGAGCCTAAGAGGTGGTAGGTGGTGGTCCCTTCGCGTAAGATGTGTTTGCACGATATGTGGATATGCAAAGTGTCGGTGTTTTGAGTAGGCTATGAATATCACCTTATTTCATAGGTAGGTCAAGAGGTATTGAGGCCGTGAATAATGCGGTGTTGCGTTGGTGTAGAGGCATCTAGTTCTAGGGTTCTCACAAAGACCCAAGAGCGATAAAGAATGCCTGAGATTTGATTTTTACTAGTGTATGATGTGGGGGAGTTTCCCCCAGTGATGAAACATTTTTGTAATGATGATTGTATCTACTATATGTAGTGATATGTGTTATTTTTATATAATGAATTGATTTTTGTTGTATACAAATATTGCAATATAAATGGCCGATGTATGATTTGATGTTTATTGTCATAGTGTATGTGTTGTGTATTAGTCATGTTTGATTAAGGTAGATTCACATTATAATGTTGGTAATGATAGAAAAAATGTGTATGGTGAATGATGATAATAGATAAAAATGTAATGTGATTGATGAAATTTTTATTTGTAGCACATAGTTAATGTAATGATGATAGTAGAATAGATGTAAAAATGGATGATGTATAATCACAAAATAAAGTAATGTGTTGTGATAAATGATAATAGGATGTGATCGTAGAATGTTATTTTGATGAAATAAGAGGGGGATAAAATTAATGATGCCCTTTAACATGTGGATTAATAGACTCATTTAGTTAAGACCCGTCAAGATCCAGATGAGATGTGTAAGCAAGAATGCGTCATTGGGAAATGATTGAGTCTGCTAGATGAAACAACAGAGTACGTGATGAAAGGTTCTTAGAGAAAAACCTCAATAGTCATGTAAGAACCATAAGAACATAAGTTCGTCATCAAGGGGTAAGGTGATAAGGATCACATACCGAGACCAAGGAAATGTGTAGTGGTGGAAGTATGTGGGATGGAAGTAGAGTGCAAATATGTGCGAAAGCTAATGTCATATGGAGTTGTGGTGGGATGCACAAATGTGGAAGGCTGTGGAAGCCAATGTGTAGAAGAAATGTGATGCGGTGGATAACATGAATGTAATGTATTTGATGGTTGAGCAAATGGATGGATGTGGTGGAAAGTGCGCATGAGTGACATATGGTGGTGATGGATGAACTATGGTCTGAGAACTTGATGGAGAAGAGGACTCAAGTGGAGTAGAAACTCTCTATCGAGGTAGAGGAGAAATAGACCGCTCACGTGAGCGAGATCCAAAGGAGATGATTCCCTTTTCCTCTAATTATTACAATCTTTTATGAAGGGAAAGAAAATCATTGTCCCTATGGCCATTTATGCGATGATAATTATAGTATGGTTGATCACATTGGTGTTGTATCTTATGTTGTGGATGATTATGGTTAGATGGTAAGCAGATTAGACACTTTTCAAGCAAGGTAAACAACACATCATAGGTTCTAGCATGATGGGATAAATGTAATGGATCACACGACACGGAAGAGAACAAGGATGAGTAGCCTATCAGAGGAGGAGAAGAATTATATCATGGTGGTGGATTAGGTTGAGAATGTTATCTTTGCTTAGGAGAAAAATATGATCAGGACTGTAAAGTGGAGGAGGAATTGATGATATAATATAAGTAGATGTATGTGGAGGGTGAATGAATTGTGATGAAATAAGATCATGCTCTAGGTATAGGAATTTGTAGCATAGAAGTATAAAATACTCACATGTATCATACTGTAATCTTTATTTGAGTGCAGGAATCAAATCATAATAGAAAATGAATTTCTTCTCAAGGTCTATAGGTTGGAATACTAGCTGATGCATAAAAGCATTGAATCATAATATATAATCCTTAATTGATTCTAATGAACCCTAATGTAAAGAAGGTATGTGGTCGTAAGTAAACTTATGGCCATTGTTAAGGATGAAATGACGGATAAAAGCATCCTCCATGTCATAGTAAGTACTAATGGATCAAAAGGGAAGATGAGTGTACCATTACAATGACTCATATGTAAGGCTACATAAAAAGCCTTAAGTAATAACCTATCATTAGAATAAGGGGTCATATCCATGCCGTAATGTAGGAGATGAGCATGAGGATCACTAGTACCATCAAAGCAAGTAAATGTAGGCATCATAAAGTCCTTAGGAAATTCCAAATTATGAATATTCTTTCTAGAGTAAGAGACATAGAACTTGAGATTGTAATTAACCTATGACATACATGAGAGAGATGATATCATGTGAAGGAATAGGACAAGATGGAAATAATGTATTAAGAGGTTGTAGATTTCCATTGTGTGTGATGATAGGAATATTAAGAGATGATAAAGGAGGCTCTGATGCTAAAGGAACACTAGGAGTAGGTGCCGAAGGAGCTATAGTAGATGATGTAGATGGAATATCTATAGCAATGGTGGGAATAACATCGAAACATCCCTAATAGGTGAGGTGACTGATGGAGATACCTCTATAAGAGAAGATGACATAATAGGTGTAGATGATGTAATAGGAGGAGATGAAATGGTAGGAGATGAAGAAGTGATAGATGGAGGTGACTCATGCATAGTACTAGATGCAACCTCAGGTGAAGGTAGTGATGGAATAGGTGATTCACACTTGGAAATATGAAAAGAAGGAGAATCATGACTATCAACTTCCTGATCATGATCAAATAAAGACTTAGAAATGAGAATATCACTAAGGACACTATCAATAGGATCATCAACATAATACAAAAGTGAATGAGAGATAATAAGTGATGAATGATGAGAAGCAATATTAGATGCTGGAGAATTGTGAGATGGGACTATAGTAGTATGCTAAGTAGGAGAAGAATTAGTATGCACATGTGAATGATGATCAATACTAAGAAAATAATCAATAAGAGAATCATCTAAAATTTCCTTAGAGAGATTAGGAGTATTGTTAGTATCCATATAACATGGTGTACACCGAGTGAAGGATATACGATCATCAACAATGCTAATTCCAAGAGAAGAGTCTTCAAAGACAAGTAGGAACATATTGTTGACCCTATGAGAGTTCTTGTTAAGTATGAGTTGACGTAGGAATAGGATTACCATAGAGATCCATGAGACCTCATCAATGGGTGAAGAAAATGAGCTATTCTTAGCCATTAGGGTTTGAAATGGATCCTAGGGAAAAATATTATAAAGTACGGGTTCACCAAAATGATTAACTAAAATATGAAATTTGTATCTATATCTAAGTTAATCTAAGCAGGTACAAAAATGTAATAAATGATATAAATTGAAATATTGATTCTAAATATTTTATTTTGATATTTAAATGAAATGGAATAAATGAAATAGAAGGGATAAGGTACTAACCTATAAATGACTTACCTCATTATGTGTTGGGACTGAACATGATGATGTGTAGATGGAGGGAAGTATAATGGAAAAACCCATAAAATTACAAAAGATGGTGATTTTTCCATACTGGGTCGCATGGAGGAGGACTAGGGTACCTATGGGCGCCCTGGTCTACAGTGTGGGCACTCTGGTCTATAGAACAACTTAGGACCTGAATCTGACAGTGTCATTAGATCTTTGCAATATATCGATCTTTTTTGCGTGATTTTCGTAGTAACCTTGTTGATGGAACTGTAAACCTGTAATGGATATTCACCTACAAAACCCCCTCCAAAGTATCAAACCCTTAAAAAGAAAGATGTATATAAAGGGGTCAAATTGACCTTAACAACCACCAAAGTGGACTTACAAATAAGCATTGCACTACATTCCAAACCCAATGTAGTTATGTGTGCTTTGTGTGTGTAATGATGTGCCTAGGGTGCCCTAACACCAATGATGCAAAAATAGGGGCAATAGCTAGATGTAAATGAAAAATGGTGGATGGAATAGAATAGAATTTCCTTTTCTATGCAATGTGTGTGCCATGCAATGATGCCCAAATACGCTCTCTCTTTCATTAGTAGATAGCTAGCCATTAGTAGTGAATAATCAACCCATAAGATAGTAAGTATGATATGTTTATATAGGGATCTCTTGCTCAAATTTCGACACTAATGACCCGATATGCCAACTAGTACCTAGGGGAATGAGAGGGAAAACCATAAATATTGACCTCAAAAATCTAAATTAGACTCACATATTTCTAGGACTAGGGTGCCTAAAATAAGGACCGAGGTGCCTATGGGCGTCCTAGTACTACCCTAGGCATCATATTCAAATACTAGAGATGAAAAATGACCAAATAACGACACCTAAGACTCCCTAAGAGATGACCATAACTGTGTAAAAACTAATTATTGTGCAAGACAAATGAAGATGACGACCAACTAACTGACACCATGACTAGGGGATATGTCATTAGTGAATAATTTTCTTATGCGAGATCCATATATATAACAACATACTTGGCAGTTTAAATGTAATAGTAAGTGCATGATTTTTTCCAATAGCTTAACGAGGAGCTTATATCTTCACAAAGTCACTTTCAAAGCATGTGTTTAAGTTTTTTTAAAGAATTCCTCTCCTCATACCTTGAGGTAATGAAAAATTAAGGGGGAGAATTCTAGGTAAAACATATTTACTATAGGTAAATTTACATTTACTGTAGTTAGTTTAAAGTAAGAGGTTAATTGTTGGTTACATAGTTATATGGTTTGTTTATTACAACCGTATTATTTGTTTTTACTCTCATACGGTTTTATAACCATTTATATTTGTTTTATTATAATATCATATTCATGTTTGTTGCATAGTTGTAATGCCTATTTGTTTGTATATGGTTATGTAATATCTATAAATATTGCATCCCTTTTATGCTATTAGTATGGTTGTGGTAGACACAAGCGTTATCTTCTCTGTAATTTTTCCCATGTCGGTCTATTATGTTTTGAATTTTATCCCCTAGTGGGGTTTTGTCAATGTACAGGGGAAGGGACACCTTCACCCTCTTTTACTATCTATCAAAAAAATTATTATAATGCATTATGAAGCTTTTACGAAAAATCAAAGAGAGAAATGAAGAAGGAGAGCTCAGACTGCAAGTTTAACTTCTAAAAATAGGAAAAAGCATGTGTGCCATGTTCTTTTCTTTGAAAATATATTTCATGTGTGAAAGGTGCACCTCCTTATCTTATAAAAATAGACTTCTAGTTTGATTTTATTTATTTTAGTGCTCCGTAGAATAAAACCGCACCCTAAAAATAGGAGAAACAACTTTTTTGCATGATTTGTTTATTTTGATCTATTTTAAGAACTTCTAGAGTATGAAATCAACTGTACTTACATGATTTAAATATAATTTGACTTCATTATGCATCATCCTAGATGGACCGTGATAAAAGTAGCATTTTGTATTTGAAGAAAAGAAAGATAAAACATCTGTGATTTGTTTAATATGCGTGCGAGGGATTCCTTGCTTCAAATTTTATTTGTTGTGCAAGTGTTTTGTGTGGGCCTACATGCCTTTATATAATGGACTTTGATTTTCCTTCTTTCTATGGTTTTCTCGCATGTATTATGAATCTTTGTGTCCCCGTCATGTGGCTTGGTGTGCGACTCTTCCTTCATTTACCACTCTTTGTTACGTGGGTCTTTACCTTTTCTTACCCTCTCAACCTCTCGTGAATTGGTTCTCTATCACACATCTTCATACACAACTTCCATTTATTTGTCTTACGTACTTTAAACATCCTTATGCATCCTTCGTATGCGAGACCTCGGTGGTTCTTCACTCTTTTTGTGCAGATTTTTGTGTGGGGCTCTACCTTGTAATTGATGCAAACTTCTATGGAATGTCTAGATTTGAATTTTTGCACATGGTTTCATATGATTATTCTTCTAATGCATGCAGTCCTATGCAGAATGAGAAAGGATTTTGTTCCATTTGACCTATGCTTCACATAAGTGGATCTTTTTGCATGGACTTGCACGTTTCCTTCTTATATTTTCACACCTTCATGGATTTCTACATCTGTCACCATTTGTAACACGGATCATTTATATGTTATGTGACCTAGTCCGCAAACCCTCAACTTATTGAAGCACGCCAAACAATTTTTTTGTTTTTGAATTCTAGAATTTTCCACCTAAAAATAATTAAGCGTGTGTCTCACACATGTGGTCCGAATAAGTATGGAAGTTTATTTGTATAACAATTAGGTGAATTTCGGGACATCTACCTATTAGATGTGATAAATCTAGTAGCCTTAGGGTATCTATTAGGCACAAAGTCATGAAGTAACTATGATAAATTCTTGGAGTTGTAAGAGAACCGTGAACTTCTTCTAGAATAACGACTATGCTAAAAGCACTTATAGACAAACAAACCATAAAAACAAACAAAACATACAAGGAAGGAAATTACAAACAACAATGTGTGTAAAGAACTAAGAGGAAAATAAAAATAAAATCTAAAACAAAAAAGGTGAAACACATCCTCAAAGAACAAATATTGAGGTACACCCCATTAAATGGGATACGGAGCTTATCACCATTCAAATTTGGAAATCTAAAAACATTGTGTTGTTTGCAATCTGTGATCAAATATGGGCCACTCTAGAAACTATCAAACTTCATATGTATTCTAGGATTAGTTTTGTCTTCATCCCACTTGAGCACAATGTATCCTTCTCTAAATTTTCTTGCAGCTATTTTTTTATCAAAATACCTCTTGACTTGTGCTTGATGAAATTCCATTATTTTCATTTCTTTGTTTCTAACTCCATTAACTCTAAAAATCCTATTTCCATTTAATATTATTCCATTGTTTCCATCTATTTAATGAGGTCTAAAGGTGTAACTCATTATAAATAGGAAACCTTGATTCTCTACCATAAACAAACATGAAAGGATAATTGCTAATTGATCTTTTAGGAGTGATCCTATCAACCCATAAAGCTGATTTCAATTTTGTATGCCATGATCTATGATTTTCTGCCATAGTTATTTTGATGATTCTAAGAATATTTTTGTTTGTTGACTCAACCAAACCATTTCCCTTAGGATAATAGTTGGATGATGTTGAGAGATGAATTCCATTCTTGACTACCCATGTACATATTTCGGTTCTAAGGAAATCCAAATCATTATCTGATATAATTGTTATAGGTACATCAAATCTTATGACTAGACCTTCATAAAAGTCTAAAACTAAAGATTAATTTTCTTCCTTCAAGCATATTACTTCCGCCCATCTTGTGAAGTATCCTTTGGATGTAATAATCCATTTATAACATGTAGTAGAAGGAAGATTAATGATACCAATAAAATATAATCCCCATTTTATGAAAGGATAATTAACTTTGAAAAGGTTGAAGGGAAGAACAACTAACTTTTGTTTTTCTGTAAAAATGGTACACTTGGCACAATTCCTTACCCATGCATGAACATATTTGGCCAATAATGACCATATATCATTATCTTTAAGGTTGTAGCTCTTCGTAAAAAATGGCCACCGGATGAACCAAAATGGAATTCTTTCAAAACATGATAAATCTAATATGAATCAATGCATTTTAAAATAAATCCATTTGTAGCTTTTCTAAACAATATGCCATCAATAAGAACATAGGGAATGAAATTAAATCTAAAATATCTTCATTTTGCTTTGTCTAAACCTTGTGGGCATTGCCCATTTTGAAGAAAATGGATCATATATTGAGTCCAACTTTGGGGTAATGAAGGAGAAATTGTGTCTCGAGCCATCTTAAAGTATTAAAATCTGTTTTTATCACCATGCAAATATGAAGCTAACTATTTGTAAAATGTAGAAAAATAACTGTAAATGGAAAGATAAAAAGAAACTTGCAAACCTTCCTTCAACTTTCCAGACTAAACCTCAAGTAGGTTGTGAGAGCTTAGAAGATGTGTAACATTTTAAAATTATGGGTGCTCTTGAATGACCTCGAGATGTGGATGAAATTTCTATGAACATAGTGGTTTTGGCTTGGATTATTGCTTCCAAAATAGCAGAAGTTGGAATGCAATTTGATAGAGTAATTATGCTTAAATCTAAGAGCTTTTGATAGAGTGTAAGATTACATTTTATGGAGTCAGAAGTGGTTGAAAATTGGTTACAAGTGGGTGAATGCACATGCTAAAAATAACATTGGAGGAGGTTGTAGCAATTTTGAGACATTTAGGGGTAGTAAATGAATTAATTGCAGAAGTTGCATCCAAAAGGTGGTTGTACGTGCAATTCAATTTCCCCCACCTTTCTAGGATTTTAGAAGTGTAATTGACTAGGATAAGGATGTTGATTCAAAGTGGAGTCCAAGTGGTCATTGATTGAGAATATGAGTGGAAGTTGAATAGGTTGTGCACATTCAAGTAATTAATTAATTATAATTAAATTAGCTAAAGGGGTAATAGGGATTGATTTAATTAATCCAAATAGGTACAAAGAACATGATTAATAAATTTAATTAATCAATCACAAATGGGTGAATAGCATGATGTAATAGGATAGTATTGGGAACAAGTGAGTGATTTTAGGGTGTCTACATTTTCCCCTCTTAAAAGTGCTATTGCAAAGTAATAGTGATTTAAAGATAGTAGACACATGTAGGTTAGCCAAAGGAAAGTCATGAAGCGTTTGGATCCCCCAACAAGTAGGAAGCGCGAAGCATTTAGATTCCCTAGCAAGTAGAATGGTAGAGGAATGCCCCCTAAAGTGGGTGGGTGACACAGTAAAGTGGTGGACAAACCGTTTGATAGGAAGGAAGTCAAGGGATTAGAAAAATGATGGGAAAGGACTGTGCTCATAGCATGAGCGTCATTTGCAAAATAATGTTAGAGAAACCTTATTTTTTTGTTGCACAATAGAGTTATCACCATGATTATGAAAGAATCAAGATGGTGAACCCAGATGCGTATAACCAAACATACATAACAAAGAAAAGATAAAAGAAAAACAAGCCCAATATATAGAGTAGGTGTAGGCATTAGGGTTATAAAGGAACCAAAATGATATCACACTACTTACAAGTGGTCTAAAAGTAAACATCGATAATGCAACACAAAGTCATAAAAGAAGACAATCAACTATGCCCCTAATGCATGCCATAACGATGATTAAGTAGATACTGAGTTCTCCCAAGAGGTAATAAGATCAACTTGAAAGAGAAAAGTTAAAGTGACTCCTTATGACACTCTTCTTGGATCCATTGTGCAAATGATCAAAGTTTAAATTTCCTTAGGCAAAGTTAAATTGCGAAGGAAAATTAATTTTATGACTTTCCCCAAGGAGAGTTAGCATATCATGAAAATGGAGGAAAGTGATAGTTGTAAGATCAGAATGATCACTAGGGTAATAGATAAAGGTATGAAATTTATCAAGATTGTATTGATATGTTGAAAGAATCACTTTAAGGGTTTTCCAATTATAGGATTTATATGATAAGTGAATGTTTGTTTGAAGAGTTTGTAAATTTTTTTTTATTTTTTTAAAGTTTTGATTTTTTTGGTTTTGAAATATTTGATTTTTTTTTGGATTTTGAAATATTTATTTTTTTTGAATTTTTCGTGAGTTTTGAAAAAGTAGGAAAAAATGCAAATAAAAATGAATACACAACAAAAAGGACAACATTCCATAGCTTATTTAATAAACCAGAGAGAAAACACAACACGTGTAAGTAACACAAAGACACAAATCAAACATTGAAATAAACCCAATAAAAACATGATGGAACCACACCAAAGTTATACACGAACACAAAAGTGAATAAATTTTCCTGTAATTGGTCTATAGTAAAGGTAAATAAAGTACAACAAAATAAGAAACTGAAAGAAACAAAAACATCATCACGATGTTGAAAAACTGCAACAATACAACACAACTTGAAAAAATGATGTCTAATGACACTCCAAATGTGTTCCACATTGAAGAACTAGATAGATTTGAATTCCTCTAAGCGATAGCTTAGAATGCGAAAGATGGGATCGAGCCAAGAGTGGAGTGATACTTAGATACTCTAAAAGATAATTTTGTCAGATCCCATTGAAGTTTGATCTGTATTGGATTAAAATGTAAAATCCAAGTGTGCCCCAAGTAAAGTTATATTGTGAAAGGGTAAATGATTGCCTTGAGTATAGATATACACCACAGCAATAAAGATGATCTGGAATGATCATGAGGAGCACCGTTAAAAGGTGAAATTGTTGAACTGTGTTATCTAGTTGTTGAAAGTTTGTCAAAAATTATATGAAATCTTTGTTTGTGACATTTTTATATTGTTTTGGTGGATTTTTAAACAATTTTCTATTGTTTTTGTATTTTTGAACAGCTTTAATATTGTTTTTTTGTATTTTTGAACAATTTTATATTGTTTTTGGAGTTTTTTGAAACATTTTGAATGTTTTTGTAATTATAAAACTTGGTAAAAGAGGTAAAATGCTTGAAAACATGAGCAAATAATTAGAAGCATTCTATTCCATTGGTAGAAATGTAGATGATAAGATGACATGGTGTTTCACTCGCTCATGGCTCTGCACAACTAGGATGATGTAAGGGTCATCATCAAGAGCTAAGAAGGATGTGAAAACAATATGAATAGTGATATGAAAGGTGAAGATAAATGATGTGACGATGCAAGGTGTAATAATGATCCATATGAGAAAAATGTAACTCATCTCTAGTCAAGATTATCCGACGATTCTAAAATGATTCCAATTTATAGGTTTTAACGTTACTTAGATTCATAGATGGCCTACTGATTGGTAAAAATCTGGTTGAAGGAATTATTGTCTTGCTTCAACATGAGTAGCTAAATTATTTCTTGGGATATTTTTGATTAAGCACTTTGATTAAGATTTCATAAAGGATTTATTAAGTAATTGTTGTTTAATTTTTGTGAAGGACCCGTACATGTTGCCCCATGTCGCAGTGAAGAGAAAAGGGATCAACACCAAAGACAAAATGTAGGCGAGTAAGGGCTTTTTCTGCTCCCGAGCCTCATATTTCCAAAGTGGGAAGTATGGGCTTATCACTCAAGACTATGAAGGACGAAATGATGTAATGATATATATATATATATATATATATATATATATATGGATTGAATTTTCCTTGTATGTTGATAATGTGCTTGTTGGGAAGGAACATTCTACCCCAAGTCTTAACCTCATGCGACTATTAATATGCAAGGGTTAAACATCATAGATTAAGATGGACGGTAAAAAAGACCGGGTAAAGAAGTTTAGTTCTTTATGTAAAAGAAAGAACTAATTTGAAAGGAGGATTTGCATCGCAAGATTTGAGACAAAACCGTAGGTAAAAAGATATGAAATGGTAGAAACCATAACAAAAATGAGACACACAATGCCCAAGAGGAACAAGGTTAACCATGTGTCATAATAGGTGAAGAAGGAAAATATATGATAATGGTATGATTAAGGTATCTACCAATAGATGGAATTCTTAACATTATTTGTACACACTTTTGAATTTCCACTTGCAAACAAGTGATTTAATACGGAGTTTTGTTATATTTTTTTCTTTATAAGTTTTCTCGAATTTTGGTAGATGAGGATTTAAAATGGACTCAAGAAAGAGGTCCATGCTTATTAAAGTTGAAGGAGCCCGAAAGATGAAACTTGTGTGGACAAAATCAAAGTCAAGAGGGGGAAAATCAAGATTTGATAATTCCTAAAATACGAGACTTGGATGAACAAGGTCTGAGTCAAAGGAGTGAATATGAAGATTTGATAAGTATTGCAATATGAGACTTGGGCAGAATGATTCCTGTGAAAGGAGTGAATCAAACGATTTGATGGGTCATGAAGTACTAGACTTGGGTGGACATTGTCCAAGTCAAAGGATGTGTGATTAGATAAGTATTCAATGAGATCAAGAGACATGCGATGTTCGAAGAAGACTTATGATGCGGGAAATATGTTGAGATTCATATTCACCTGTGAATGAAAGAGTGTGAGGAAAGAAGGATGGATCTCTAGATGTATACCCAGGGTTCCCTATAATTCATAGAGAGGATATATTTAATGTTTCTCTGTATAGGTTGTTAATTAGTTGATTCGATGATAAATTGACAAGTAAAGCGTAAAAAGGTTGTATAAGGATATTCCTAGGTAGACATACCTATAAGAATGCACTTATCTAGATGTCATGGCAAGTAGGAATCATCATCGATGAGATGTCTACAAGATTGATCATTTGAGTTGTAATGGACATAAAAGGCTACGTTGTTTCCAATGTCCAAGAGTTTTGTGGTTTTGTTTTGACAACAATACTAGAGATGTTAGGCATAGGAGCTGGAATAGAAATAATATAATCAAGATCAATTATGCTTGATGAGGGACCCTATTCTATTATGTCAAGGGTTGAAAAATAATCATGGAGAAAATTCAAGCTCTTATTAGGTGTTAGAAGATTTTCTAGAATAGGTTCAATTTCTATTTGACTAATGGAGGAATTTTTTTGAAAAAATGGATTGATTTGGAGAGAGAGATACTTGGCCTTCATCGTGATCTCGTTGAATGTTAGTATGTACAAAAATGGGGATAACAATGAACTCTTCATTAGAAGCGAAATTGACGAGTTGTCAATTGCGAGAGATTCATTGTCGAGCTCTATGGAAATGGTTATGTCATCAATTAAGTCTTGGAAATAATGATAAAGAGGTGTACAATTATCAAGGTATAACATGACATGCATGCAATGGTATTCAAAATATTCGGATGCATTGTACATCATAGGATTAAGTTCCCTATTTGAAAATGGTATTGTAACTACGGATATTCAATCATGGTAACCTTTACTAATTGTTGAAGGGAACTAGATAGACTCTCATGGAGAGGTGTAAATTAATGTTTGACGGTGCAAAAAGTAGTATCATCAATACAAAATATGATGGATTTATAATCTACGTTGTTCGAGGATTCACCATATTTTTGAGGTTTTCCTTTGTATCATGGCTAGGTGGTAGGTCTCCACCACTATGTCTCCATTTTCAATGGGATCTTGCATATAGTTGAGAATTTGTTTGCATTTATCCGTTTGATGACCATTTATGCCATGAAAATCACAATATGTGTTAGGTCTCTACCAACATGGCTTAGGTTCACCATTAGGGAAGGCTTGTGTGATAAGACAAGTGACCATATTGACACTTTCTAGCTATTTTAAGATGCCTAAAAGACATTCCCCTAAAGACATATATTTTCTTTGATTATAATCACAAGGAGAAGGAAAGTTTTCTTGTGTTGAGATGGTGATTGCTTGGTTTGGAATTAATTTGTTTTAAATGATTGTTCTCAGTAAGTTTTACACATTGTGATTATCTATGAAACCATCATTGACAACATTATGGTCACGGTTGATGTACCTAGATTTATCGTGAGAAGTGCTAGGTTGTTGTTATTACTATGATGATTGTGATTGTGCCCATGGTCTTTATAATGAGGCTTAATCAAGCCTTTATAAATGAGGGATTTTTCAATTTGAGTTCCCTTTTCGATAACTTCCTCAAAACTATTGAGGAAATGCATCTGCATGTGAAAGGAAAACTCATCATTAAGGTTAGGGACAAAGATGTTAACCATTTGTTTCTTAGGGATTGAACATGAGAACAACCTTTCAATTCCTTTCCATCGTTGTAAAAATTGTGCAAATCTCTCATTTTGTCATTGTTTGGCATTGCACAAATCCATCATGGTTATTTCATAATCAATGTTGAAAGAGAAGTGTTTGAAAAAATTCTTTGAAGGTTCGTAAAGTTAGAAATAGATCCATTTGGAAGTTGTAGGAACTAGTTCAAAGATTTTCCACCTAAAAATTTTAGGGAAAAGGCGTAAGAGAAAGATATCGTTATAAGCCACCTCTTGGCATGCCATGCTCTCTAGGATCGGTTTTTCCTTATATTTGTCAAATTAGGGCATCTCGAAAGAGCATGGAAAGGGTATGTGTAACATGTCCATGTTGAAAGGGTATGGACACAATTCATCAAATTTGAATTGTTTACGTTGTTTTTGCATACCCAAAATAGTGTCCTTCATCATTTTCCACTCTTAAGAAAATGGTGAATTGTTTTTTTGTGGATGAATGGTGATTTATCATTCGTATGATTGTTGTTCTCGTTATTGGTCTTAGAATGATTTTTTAATGTGTTTTCACTTTTCCGTGTGTGTTCAATACCTTTGGTATCATTTTTAGTGAATTTAAAGGATAAGAGGGATAATTATTTTTCCATTGCATTGATTTGATCGAGAAAGGCTTGGTTGGGATTAGAGGATGAAGCATTAGATTTTCCTTTATCATCGGTGTTTATTTTACTTGGTCCTTTATTGTCATGTTTGTTTGAATCGAATGGTGGACCCTTAGGGGATTTAGGTTGTGATTTTAAGGCTTTCAATTCATCCTCATCAAAGTCCAAGGAAATATTTCTCCCATTGCGAGGAGGCAAAGAAGGAATTGGTCTTTGTTTTGTCACAAAGTGGCGTCAATGGAAATATTTTTAAGTTTGTCTTCATCCTCTTCATCTAAGTTGATATGGAAAGGATTTATTTCCTCCCATCAAAAAGGAATATAATCATGATGTCGTGTTCCCACCACTTTTGAAATAAGGGAGGAGCAAGAATATGTGTGATATAAAACTTGACCCTTAGCAAATTGAATGCTAAGATGGAAGAGGGAAAAAGATGAAAGTGAAATGAGTGCTAAGAGGTGAAAAAGGGTTAGTTGATTTCTTGTCTCTTAAAAAATGAGAGATAAGAAGAAATGGAATAAATGAGGTGAACACGGTCAATGCTTAATCAAAATGAGTGATAAGAGTGACAAATAAGGCGGAGGCTTAACAAGATGAGTGTTAAGAGAAATGAAGAAGGGGTGAAAATTTAAATGTGCGCGATACTTAACAAAATGAATGTTAAGGAAGACAAAACTTAAAAAGGTGAATAAAATCAAATAGTATAAACATGGGTGATAAGAGGGATGAAAAAGGTCTTCACAACACTTAACAAAAGGAATGATGTTAAGGTGGAAGATGGGTTGAAATGTTAGTTTAGAGAGCTCTTAGAAAAATGAGTGTTTAAGAAAGATGAAGAGGATTAAATGGATTCACAACTCTTTATGAAAGTGAATGTAAAGAGGGAAGAGATGAAAACACTTAGTGTGCTCAACTTGTGATAAAGTGAGTGTGACAAGAAGAGACTTAAAACACGATTGACAATACTCAACTCTTAACAAAAATATGTTAACGGAAGAGAAAATAAAAAAGAGGGAGTACTAAAAGAATGAAAAAGTAAATTTTGTCACAAGAAGTGAGGTAATGACAATGAAAAGGTCTGAATCTCGCAAAATGGAGATAAGAAACAAGGGGAAAGTGATGGATTAGTGAACTCAAATTAAATCCAAGTGAATTCTTTAAAGAGAGAAGTGATGAAGTGATGAGGATGTCATCAATGCAACAAAGTGATTGCGAAGTACAAAAAGGTAAGATGAAGGGTGAGAGATATGAAAGAGGTTGTCAACAAAGTGGATGTGAAATGAAAGGATTCCGTATGATGGGAGAAAGATATTGAAAATGTCGACAAGTCCACAAAGTAAATGTGAAATGCGACGATGTAAGAGTGTGGAATGCTTAGATTTCAACAAGATAACATTAAAATTTAGACTTACTATAATAAAAGATGAATTTGATCGGAAGGGTGCTTAATCGTGATAAAGAAAGTATCACAATGTCAAGACTTAGTGAAGAAAAATGAAAGTTCTCAAGTGTAGATATGGATGTCCATAACCCGAGACTTAGACACATTTACAAAGAGACAAGGTGGATGAGAGAGAAAATGTGAATGGTGAAAGTGAAACACAAGTGTGTAACACGTGAGAAAAATTAAAAATGATGTAGTGAAAGTTATGGCCTCTACCTTATATTGGCTTGGACAAGGCATGGCTTCCTAGGTGGTTCACTCAACTAGGTGTCAGTAGTATACCCGAGCGAGCGTAGTGCTATTGCTAGCTACCAAATTTACTTTACCCCCTTTGAAACCCTGAGAAAATATCTTTCTCAGAATGAATCACACTGGGGTCACCACTACTGGATATCCGTGACTCTAACTCACAAGGCTTTACTAGTCAGTTGGGATAAAAGGTTCTTGTTTCGTCAATTAGTTGCCTCAATGTGCTGACTACTTTGGGTTCCTGTGGTAATCCTAAAAATATTTTTATGGATTATGCCAAGGCACTTCCCACAATTATGTGGATGGGTTTTAACCCTTATCCGAACCTGTAAATATAGTGTGTAAAAATGTTGGTTTTATCTTATTTACTAGAAATTCCATGCACACAAGAATGAATAGTTTGAAGTTCACAAGAGAGGAAACCCGAAATCGTAGTTTTAAGTGTTTTATCAACCGTCATGATAAGCAGGTCCTAAAAGACAAGATTAGAAAGTTTTCCTGAGATAGGTAGAGGCGAAGACAACAAAGGAAATTTCATGCTTTTGATTTCTAAGATTGCTTAAAAAAAGTGCGAGGAAAGAGAATACATGTAAATAATATTTGATTAAGTGAAAAACATCAATTCCCCAAAAATAAAAATGAGAAACAATCATGTTTATGATTCCAAAGATCACTTAGAAAGCAAGAGGGAAGAGCATACACATGATCACACAGTGATTAGTCTCACAAAAACAAAAATATGAAAAGGAAAAGCATACAAAACATGTTAGAAAGTGTTAGTGTATGTTACAAAAATGATTAAATTTGTAAAAAATGGCTAAAAAGTGATAACAATTGGACCGAATGTCCAATAAACCTATTTTAACATCTTGCACTTGTTAGGCCAAATAAGGCAAAGTGATAAGAAAGTGGAATAAAGAGGGGAAAAACGAATTTAGGTTGAGGAAATGTCTTTAAAGAATGAAAATAAATGGACCCAAATCCTCACAGTAGCCCTACAAAACCAAATGAGAAAATTAGTCCAAGTGAATAAAATTGAAAAAATAAGAAGTCGAAGACCTAATTTAATGGAAAAGGCGTAATAGAAATTAATGATACCAAGTAATTAATAAAAAAATGAATGAACTAGTTAATTTAAAAAAATGAATTAAAGTGAAGCTAATTAAAAAGAAGAAGTTATCAATAAGAAGAATAAAATAATGATAAAGTTAAAAATCTAAAGCGATGTCCTACCATAGTAAAAATAAATTAAAATAAAACAAAAACAATGTATAAACTATAGTAGAAACCTAATTTATAAAAAAACGTATAAGTTGGAAAACTATGAGTTGTTAAGTAAACCTAAACCTAAAAATAAATTAAATTAAATAACAATATAAAAACCTAAACAAAAAGGTAAAGGGGTTGCAGGTTAGATTTTGTGTATTTTTAATGTTGTTTTTTCTCGCTATGTGTAGTTTTTTGGGTGGAGTAGGGCACAACTACGGCGGAGGTTTTCCCAAGCACTCGGGGGTGATACTTAGATGGACTAGTGGGATTTGGATCGCGAATGGTGTAAGGGCTTGGTGTAGGTGGTGAAGCATAGAATGCATGGGGTGAGGGGCGAGGGGCACGGAAATAAATGATGTGCGGGAGGGTGATACGGGATCGAGAGGGCCGAGATAAGGCTCATGGGTAGGGTGTTTTAGCTCGTCAAGGTAGGTCAGAGGGCTCGATAGTCCTAGGGGAGGGGTGGGGTGCATGTAGAGCAGGAGGGATTCGGGCTACTCAAGTCTAAGGGTTAAGGGTAGGGTTAAGAGAAATTTGGGCTACGAGATCATGGGATATAAAGAGTTTGGGCAAAGTGGGTATTTAGGCGGGGTGTTCATGAGAGGGATAGGAGAGAGGTCCAAGTGAGGGGGAACGTTGGGGAGTTCACGGGAGCCATCCATGGGGATGGGCAGGATTAGGTGTGGGTTAGATTGGGTAGTTAGGGAGATGCATAAGCGAGGAGTTGGGGTAGAATGGGGATGGGAACTTGGGGATCAGCTTTCTACTGAAATGGCCGGGAGGGGTGTAGAGGGATAGGGGTGGGGTTTGTAATTTTTTTGGTTTTAAAAAAAAAATTGTTTTGTTTTAAATTTGTGATTTTTATCCGATTTATGATATTTGTAGAATAATTTTTTTAACTAAAAAAATCTATTTATTTAAGAAATCTAGATGTTTTGCTAATTTTTTTCGGATATAGTTTGTGCAAAATCTAACTATTATTTCTTTTGTGTGCATGTTTTTTTGTTTGTTTGGTTTTTTTGTTTTACAGAAATATAGTAGAATAACCGACAATGATAGGTCAAAACCAGATTTTTCAGAAAACTGATCAAAAATCAAATACTAGAGATCGTAAATGTAAAAAAAAACTCGATGCAAATCCTATAAACACCTATTAGTGAAAAACACTTGAAAACAAAGGTAACCTCCCAATTAAATTGTGAAAGGTTCACACAAACAAATTTTTTTTTGTGAAACAAATGAAACACAAGAATAAGAAATGAAACAAAAAAATGAAAGAGGATGGGGGTATGAGTCCCACCAAACGTGCCAAAATGTAAACCCTAAAAAACTAACTATAAATGGAAATATACAAAAAAACTTGCAAACCTTATTACAACTTTACAGATTAAACCTCAAGTAGGTTGTGAGAGCATAGAATCGTGTAACCTTTTGGAATTGTGGGTTCTCTTGAATGACCTCCAAACATGGATGCAATTACTACGAAAATGGTGATTTTGGCTTGGAGTATAGCTTTCAAAATAGCAAAAGTTGGAATGCAATTTGACAGAGTAATTATACTTAAATCCAAGAGAATTTGATAGAGTGTAAGCCTACATTTTATAGAGGTAGAAGTGGTTGAAAATTGGTTACAAGTGGGTGAATCCACATGCTAAAATAACATTGTAGGAGGTTGCATCATTTTCGGGACATTTAGGGGCAGCAAATGAATTAATTGCATAAGTTGAATCTGGAAAGGTGGTTGTACAAGCAATTTAAATGCCCCCACTTTTCTAGGATTTTAGAAATTTAGTTAAATAGGATAAGGATGTGGAGTCCAAGTGGTTGTTGATTGAGAATATGAGTGGCAGTTGACTAGGATGTGCGCACTTAGTAATTAATTAGTCATTTAATTAATAAATTATAATGAACTTAGCTAAAAGGGTAATAGGGATTAATTTAATTAATCCAAATGGCTACAAAGAACATGATTAATCATTCAAAAATGGGTGAATAACAAGATGTACTAGGATAGTATTGGGAAGAAGTGAGTGATTTTAGGGTGTCTACACTATTCACACAACCCTCTTCCTCTAACTAACTTAGTGACCTTAATATCAACATCATTTTCCATGAATTTTATGATCCAACCTTCTCTCTTTTCATTCAAATCCTTACTTCAAATAAACTCTTAGACACTTGGATGAGAAACGATCAGATGAATATTTTTATTAGAAAGCATATGTATAAATTTCTTGAGGCTCCTAATAACTAAAAGAAATTGTTTCTCAACAAAGGAATAATTCACCTCATAATCATGCAATCCTTGACTGAAGAAGGTAATTGGATGTTCTAACTTTTCATCATTTTGCTGCACCAACATAGCTAATATTGTGTTAATCACTCCAAAAGTATATAAGATAAAATATTTGTTAAATTTTGGGTTGGTAAGAATTGGATCTTGTGTAATGACATGTTTGAATTCTTCAAATGAACTCTTTCCATCTATTTTCCAACTGAAAACCAAATTTTTCTAAGCATTGAGGTTAGTGGCTTTACAAGATTTACAAAATATGGAATAAATATTTTGATAAAATTAATTCTTCCCAAGAAAATTTGCAATGCCTTTTTGATTAGGAAAAGACAAGGATAAGATTGCACTTACTCATTCTAGATAAATTGTGAGACATTTTTTTGATGCAATATGATTAAGTAATGTATTCTTATGAACTGAAAATACACTCTTCTTTGGATTTAATGAATACAAAATTTCTACATCTCTCAAATAAATGCTTGAGATGAATTATATGTTATGTTGTGTGCTTTGAGTAATAGTTATGTCATCTAAATAAACGAGAACACAATTATTGATTAATCCTTGGAATGCTAAATCCATTGCGCGTTGGAATGTAGATCCTACTTTTGAAAGTCTAAATGGAATCTTTCTATACGAATATGTGCCCCATTTCGTAGTGAATGTTGTTTTGAACTAATATGATTCTTGTACCAAAATATGATTGTAACCAAAATAACCATCAAGCAATGAGAAACATTCTGAACCACTTACCCTTTGCAAAATTTGCTCCATTGATGGTAGTGGGTAATGATATTTCAAGGAAGATTTGTTTAGATCTCTAAAATCTACACACAGATGTCTTTATCCATTCTTCTTTCTGATGGGAACCAAATTGGCCACCCATGATGAATGTTTTATAGGGAAAATAATATTATCAAGTTGATTAAATTTTCCAACTCTTGCTTCATCGCTGGTTTAATCTAAGGACTGATAGGTATTTGCTTTTGGTGTACTAGTTTTGTTCTTTGATCCAATTTTATTGTATGGTGAGCTAAATCTATATTGAAAATTTTTAAGTCACCATAACCCCATACAAAAACATCATCAAATTCTTGATCAAGTTAAACAAAAGAAAGTTTTTCATCATTATTATATACCATTCCCAATTTAAGTGTGTTGTTGTTACCAATGTTGATTGCTTCATAATCCTCTTGTTTGATCATCATATTAGATTTAACACTTATGACTTGGTAATATATATTAAATATTTATTCAAGAGTAACCTATCCTTGAGGAATATTGGTAGATTTAAGCTGATAATCTATTCATTATACTCGTTGTTGCAATCTTTCTTGATTTCTTCTGAAAAAAACTCAAATTCTTCTTATAAGAAATTGACATCTTGTTGATCTGATTCAAATAATTTCTAATTGAAAATTGACATTGTTATCTAGGATAGAATGTATTACCACTACCTTGATATGTTGTTGATATTTATCTTTCTTGATATAATCTAGAACGTCAAATTGAGCACCAATGGAAGGTATCCTATCTCGCATGTTTGTTCTTTATTCTTGGAATGGACTCGAATATTTAAAGCATCAAAATATTCAATCAAACCCCATACCCTGTTCTTGCAAGATATAAAAACTTTGTTCTTATTTTCTTCATATCCTCTAATTTTATTAACCACTAATTCACTCTCACCAAAAACTTGCAATTTCTTTACCCTTTCCTCCTTATCCATTGCAAACCATGCACAAGAGCTTCATATTATATTGTATTATTAGTGCAAGAAAAATAAAATATTAGAGATGATAGATAATTTGCATTTGATGGGGAAACCAACATGGTTCCTCCATCGGTTCCATTCTTGATTCTTGATCCATCAAAGTATAATTCCCACAAACCTTCTTCTTGTTGATATTCCTTGACAAGGTTAGGAACAAAAGCATCTTCACATGCAAACAATACATTCTAACATCCAATTCTTCAATATAACCATGTGGATCAATAACATGATTTTGAGTGGCCCATTCATTAAGCAATAAATCCAGAACTTCCTCAATAAGTGTGGTTGGTTATTGTTCAACTTGTTGGTCTTCTTCATCAATGATTATGTAATTTGAGTTAGTGACACTAGGAACATAAGGATCTATGTGATCTGTTGAGATTGGTTCAAACCTTATGGTAACCTTGGTGCCATATATTATTCTAAATAACATGTGATACTAGTATGATGATAAGTAACCTCCAATTGTTGTTGTGAAATATATAGAAAGGAACAAGGAAGAAAAGACGAGGAAGATTAATGATAAAAACATTTTGGGGATTGGAGAAGTTTTGACATATATGAAAGTTTAAGTTTAGTCCTACAATGAATTCAAGAGTGAATACTCCAGTCTCCCATTAAGCTAAACTCCTCCCTTAGAAATAGACTCCTAATCTAGACCAAGTTTGTGAACAACTTGTTTGGGAATAACTAAGCTAGAGGCTCCAAAATCAATCATACAATTGTGAACTATATTTTGACCTATAAATAATGAAACATAAAATACTCTTATTTTCTTGAGATTCTTGTAGATTAGGTGTATTGGTGAGTATAAACTTGTATAGTTTTTGGATGGTTGGATTGAGAGAGTGAGATTAGACAAGACTTCTTACAAGAGACCATTTTGTTCGGGGAGAGATAAAGTATTCCACATTGGCATATTAAATTTGGTTTGCTTCATATGCTCAAGGATATTAAATGATGGAGTACCAACCTTCTGATGTAGCTTGATAATAGTAGAACCTTATTGCATTGATGTCATGGGGCTAAGAGTATCTTGTGGATTTGGAAGCTGATTTCTTTGATTGATTTTCTGATTTAGAATCGGAAAAATAGTTTATAATACCGTAGGAGGCTCAAAACTGATCTTGTTAGTGGGATGCTCCACTTATAATGATATTTTCTTGGACCTTGTATTTGCTACCACAAAATTAGAACTATGATTTTGTTGGTTATTAAGATGATTTATTCCAAAAAAATCATTTTCTTGAAAATTTAGGAATTTAGCATCTCCTTGTACTAAATTTTGTTGAAGCTTCTTGTTGTGGTGGAGCCTCAATTGATGAAGTAATGACTTTTACACCATGACCGCTTAATTTTGGACACCATTAAAGCACGAATTTTGATAATGGGCCTGATTACATGGATAACACCACTCATAATATTGGATCTGATTGTTCTTGACTAGAACAATTTCTTTAGATGTACTAAAGCATTGGGATTAACTGTTTGGATGGGTTTGACATCAAGAAACTCATTTTAGTTCTACAATTTTTTTGAAAAAGATGTCTTTTTTTTTTCTTAGGAGGATAATAGGGTCTGAAATTTTGGTTTTTTTGGCTTTTAATAGCAACTATATCGCTCCCAAATTATTTTAATATGCATTTCATCTATTTTAAATCATTTTATTTTCTTGGGGCTGCACTAATTTGGCTCAATGGTTGAGAATTAGCATAGAATCAGAGCTATTGTAGGTACTTGGTAAGAAGTGGAAAGAGGAATCTCTAGAAATATGGGTATATGAAGTGTGGAGATATTTTACTTAATTGTATAAGACTGCTTTTCAGCTCTAATTTTTGTCATAAGCATTAGGTAGTGTCCTTATGTCCATTGATTGTATCATCATTGAAATATCGAATTCAAATCTCTTAGATAATAGAAAAAATCATACCGAGGAGTAGGCCTTACCATTTGTGGAATTATGTTTCAAGTCCTTTGAAATCCGTAGTTAAAATCAAAGTAATGAACTCATGTGGGGATTTTTTAATATCGCTTAGTTGTTCCACTAATGATAGATGATCTGATTTATCCTCAAAGTGTCTCAAAAAACTTCTCCCATTGATTCAAATTGGTGATGGAATTTAACTGAAGTCCTCTCTACTATCATTGCAATCCTTTTCCCTTAAAGGAAGACACTAATATTCTTACCGCAACATCATCTTGAGTAACATGATAAATAGAGCATATATTGGCAACATATTTTACATGTTTTATGGGTGTAACCTAATTTTCTCCAATAAAAAATGAAATTATTTTTAAGGGAAGAAATTGGGATGTCATTATGTTGAGCTAGTAACAATGGACTTCCAACATTGAAAGGAACAAAAATGATTCCTTGGGAGGGCCATATTTAGATTAGAGAATTTAGGAGATGAAGTTGGCTTTTATGGAGTAGGAAAAAAATTAGGATATGGTTTGGAATTTTAAAATATGTTCCTCTTAGCTAAATTTAAATGTAATTTAATGAAATCAAATGGAATACCTATTTTAGATGATCTTGTTCAAATATTTGGCATGAAATGCACACTCGATTTTCTACCAAAATGTTATTTAAAATTATGAAGTAACTAGATGCTAAAGGAGTGTGTTTCAGCAACATTGATATTTTGTCAAAAACATCAAATTTTGACAAATTCTTTGTTGATGTGTGTGTCCCTCTCAGTGCATGGATTGAAATATTGCAAATGGAACACTTGAAAATAGCTAAATTTCAACAAGACCCACTCATGCGTTCCAAAAATGTTGTGCCAATCGAGGCACTAAGGTGGCTGAAATTTGTGTTATGGGTTGCTTGAAGAATACAACAATCTTAACAATTAAATTCCCACTAGGCATGCTAGAAATTGTTTTCAATTTGAAATTCACCCTTGGATAATGATGTGATAAATCTCTTTTGAATTGGAAAAATGGAAACACTCCTAGGTTTTAGGTGACATGTATGTTGGAGTGAGACATTAGAGATGCATGGTTCCCCTAGTATAACACCTAAAATATTTCTATCCTTTAAGGTTAAATTTACTCTACCAAAACCAATGAGGAAAAGGGAGAAGGAATAAAAAGAGAAAAACCAAAAAAGATGGTGATACACAATAATTTTTTGAGGATCTCAAACTTATTTGGGTTACATAGATGAAGCCCAAGAGCCACAGACACCATACACTAACTATAATTGATTATATCAAAGAAAAAGAGATTCATAGAAGGGTTTGGAATGAGTTGTAACAAGATAAAGAAGGGGAAACAGATGTCTCCACAACAAAATCCTGCATATGACCTATTTAAAAAATCTATGACCTACAAGTTGATACAAGACAACATGAAGATTAAACTGAAAAAACAAGGATAAACATGTATCACAATATAAAATCAGTCTAAAACAGAGTATACACTAAATAAAAATTGTAGGAAGGTAAAAATAACTCCTTTATATCTCCAAGAGGTGGAATAAGCATAAAGAATCACTCATGACCCTTGATTTCTCACTCATAAAGGTTGAATTGCTACATATATGTGAATGAAAAGGAGAGAATAATTATTACAATGTGTTCAATGTTTTATAAAAATATGAGAGAGAAAGGAAGAAGGAGAGCTCGGACATACAAGTCTATCTTCAAAAATAGGAAAAAGCATTTGTGCCCTATTCTTTGCCTTAAAAATACATTTCACACGTGAAATTTACACCTCCTTTTGTTATAAAAATAGACTTCCAGCTTTACTTTTATTTGTTTTAGTGCTCCAAGATAAAATTGTGTCCTAAAAATAGGAGAAACAACTTTTTTGCATGTTTTTTTATTTTGATATATTTTTAGAACTTATAAAGTATGAAATCATCCTTCCTTGCATTTTTAAATATGTTTTGACTTTATCATGCATCATCCTAAATGAACCGTGCTAAAAATATTATTCTGTGTTTGAAGAAAAGTATGATAAATAATATACATGATTTGTTTAATACGCATGCAAGGGATTCATTACTTCAAATTTTATTTGTTGTGTGGAGTTATGTGTGGGCCTACATGCCTTTGTATCAAGAAATTTACTTTTCCTTCATTTTACGGCTTTCACATGTGTGGCACGGATTTTTTCCTCACAAACGGGTTAGCACGTGGCTCTCCCTTCATTTAGTGGTATTTGTTACATGTGTCTTTACCTTTTCTTACTCTCTCGGCCTCATGTAAATTACTTTTGTATCTCACAAACCTTCGCACACACATTTCATTTCTTTTTCCAGCAGACTTTTCACATACTTCTCGTGGCCTTTCACACATAGAACTTAATGGTTATTCACTCTTTTCCTTTCAATGTTTTGTATGGGCCTCTTCCTTATACTTGACATAGAATTTCACTAATGTCTACATTTATATTTTTGCACATGGTTTCACATGATTATTATTCCGACATGTACATTCCTATATGGAGTTGAACAACGATTGTATTCCCTTTGACCTCAGCTTTTTTCCCACATATATTTTTCATGTGGACTTGCGTGTTTCCTTCTTGGATTGTCACACCCTCACGCCTTTCCGTGACTATCACCCTTTATCATGTGAATCATTTCCATGTTGTGCGACTTAGTGCACGCACTTGACTTATTTAAATGTGCCAAAAATGTTTTTTATTTTTTACTTCTATCTTTTCCACCCAAAAATCCTTAAGATTGTGACTTGAACATGTGGTTTGAATAAACATAGAAGCTTATTTGAATAACAATTATGAGGTAGAATAATGCTCCCTAAAGCACTAAATTGGATATTTTTAACCATATTGTAGCATGAGAACATCCTCTAGAAGATAACTGCAAGGGATCAACCCATTTTTATTTTTGTAAAATATAGTATTAAAGAGATCTAGGAAGTTTAAAATATTATTTTTAAGGTATGTGGTATCATGATCCTTTCAAGTAAAACTAGGTCA
This sequence comes from Taxus wallichiana var. yunnanensis, assembly GCA_018340775.1. Classification (NCBI taxonomy): domain Eukaryota; kingdom Viridiplantae; phylum Streptophyta; class Pinopsida; order Cupressales; family Taxaceae; genus Taxus; species Taxus wallichiana. Next base: position 291,032,107 of record CM031238.1, read on the forward strand.
CTTTGTTGATACATGAAATGTGAGCTTCAATGGAGAAAGTGAACTTGTTCTAGAGATTTTGGGAGTTTTGAGAGGATTTGGAAGCTAAAAATATATTCAATGGAAATATATTTGAGTCCACTACATGGTGGATATATATATTTTTATCCTTGGCTCCACAACTTTCCATGATAGTTTGTGTCACTACCGCTGCCTCTTTGTGCTAAAAGAGTGACTAGGAATTAAAATAAAATTTGAAGAATAATAATATCATGAAAGTTGTTGTAGTGGAATCATTAGGTGTTTTTAAGTCAAAATCATATACATTTTGGCATATGAAATCCAATAATTTCTCTCTGGGTGGAAAAACAACTTTCATGTTCTATTCTCACATTTACAAGGTGACATCAACATGTTTTGAAATCTTGAATGAAAATTTCACCATCATCTATCCCTTTTCTCTTTTCCTTTAGTATAAGAGGATATTAGGGACATAAATTTTCCCCTATTTAAAACTTAAGTTGTGTCACTTAAAACTTGATAACTTATTCCCTATGCCACTTTACAACTCAAAATCATGACTCCTTGGTGTACTTCTTCACTCTTGTTGTCCCTTTTCCCCTAGTGAATGGGGACAGTAGGGACATAAAAGTGTGTCCCCTTATAGGATAATGTTTTTTTTACACTTAAGTGATAACCCAAGTTTCTAGGAAAAGTTACAAACTTGTATTAAGACTGACTTGGCCCCTCCTCGTGAGAAACTCCACCCATGACACATTTTTTTATTTTTTTATCCCTTATCACTTCGTCCCAACATCCAAGGGGATAGTAAGGACAAAAAAACAGCCAATATCATGGATTTATCCCCTAGACACATGCAAGACCTCATCTTATCTCCAGAGAGCCTATTCTCGAGCCCCCTCCACCTCTCTCTCTCTCTCTCTTTCTCTCACATGGTGACACTTGTCACAATATCATACAAAGTAAAAATTAGTGTCCCAATTGTCCCCTAACCATAATTGTCCCCTATTTTAATGGGTGCAACTCACCCTATAACCCCTACATGGTCTGAATTAAGGATTATGAGCACCCTAGGAAATACTAAAGTTAACACATTCTATAAATAAATAAAATCTATAGTAGAAAAAATAATTAACTATGACCAAATATCATATTACTTGATATGTTATGCCTCTACCATCTGAAAAAAATTCATAATAATTTTTTTGTAGCTACTACTGCCTAAAATCCCTAGTTAATTATCTAACATATAGTCTATCATAATCCTCCTTTTCTCATATATTTCCCAACTATTTTTTCCCACGTTCTTTACATATTCACCTTTCTTGATCTCTCCTCCAAAAAAACTTCCAAGACTTCAAAACAATACAAAGTATGAAAAATACATGAGTATGAATTAAATTTAAGAATCTTGCAACAAAGGCACTTGCATAAATATTTGAGGCCTCCTAAATATCATATTCTTAATACAATTATGTAATTTTAATTTTATTTTGAATGAATTGAATTGGTATGTAAGGTTGGACACTAACTACTACTAGCATATATGAAACTAATAAATTAATATACTCTTCATAAAAGCCATAGTAGCACCCCCTAAATGTTAGTGCCCTACGCAGCTTGCCTATTTTCCTAGGTTTTAATCCCCCTTTGCCCCTTATTGACCTGAGTTAGGCCATGTTGGGTTAATTGTGAGTTAAAGTTCTAAAATTAAAAAAGGGTTAAAACTCCAACACTTGGTCATTTTTGAAATTAGTTTCCACCACCAAAATATCATATCAATGTGAAAATAGATGAAGTGTAAGATGGAAATCCATTGAAACTTCATTTTTTCCTCCATGGAAGCCATTAAAACCAACTCCATGCTTTATGTTCCAAAAATGGTCTTTTGATCATTTTTAGTGATCACGTGGTCGAAAAACCTTGAAACTTTGCCAAAATGCTCCATTTGAAAATGTATTTCACATGATCTATCCCTTAGGGGTTTTCATGGAATGATTTATTTTATATCTCGAGAAATAAATTTCCATCCAAGACCTCCATTTTTTTTTCCCGAAACAACTTAAAATATCTTTACATTTTAGGGCGATTATACATCAAGCTAAATTTCCTAAAATTTGGAGCTGGTGACCCTCATAAAATTATATATCATTGTATCTATTTCTTGCATGATGAAGTGGAGTCTTTTGAATATATAAAGGACTTAGTTTACTATTATTATTTTTCCATCTTTAATGAAATTTGCATTTTCTAGTGATCCAACGAGACAAATTGCCTAAAATTTGGAGTAGATGATCCTCATAAAATTAGCTTTCATTTAATCCATTTCTTACATGATGAAGTGGAGTATTTTTGGAGATATGGAGGACTAATTTTTATCTCAATATTATTCCCTCTTCAATGAAGTTTACACTTCCCCATTGATCTAGATGAGAGAATTGTCTAAAATTTGGAGCAAAGCATCCTAGAATGAAAACAAAACTTTTGAGACCACTCATATCTCATCCCAACATTCAAAAGACCACTTTCTAAAAATAGACATATGGGGTAATACCTACTAAAAATAGTAAGTGTTGGTATTTTGGTCAAATTGTTTATATCCATCCATCTCCCATCCATTTCACTAGCTTTTGTCATCATGAAGATCAAATACTCAGTTTTTGAGCCAATGATGGATGGATGGGTGGATAAGATCATTGAAAAGAGGAAAGTATATCACCTGAGATCCTCTCTCTATTCAATTTTTCTCTCACCATTGTTTCTAAGGTGAAGATGGAAAAGGTTGAGATCGAGAAATAAAGAACCCATTGGGATAGTGTTTCCCCTATTGATGTCTAAGATAAGCTATCTCGATTCTCACTCCTTGGTGAGAAAGAATATCTTGTAAGAGAATAAGGTTTCACTCGTAGTGGCTTGGTTTAACATAAAAATTCAAAGGAAAGGAGTTCATCCCTAGAGAATTTCCACATAGTTCACCAAGAACAAGAACTTCATCATCAGAAGCTTCTTCATCCTTAGATTGATCACTCTCTTCTTCTCTCTCTTCTTTCCTCTCTCTACATTCTAATTCTTTGTTGGGAATGTACTTTTTGGATTTTTTTGTCTTATTCACTAAAGTGAGATTTTAATTTTACATTGTAAAAGTTATTTTTCATTAATAAGAAAAGGAATCATTTTTATTCCTATAGGAATATGAAATTTCATAATTGTTATGAATGTGAAAAGTAATTTCGGGGAGATGAAGAGACATTTTATAAGGATATATATTGGGATGGCTTCTCCATTCCAAGGGGTTAATAGATTTTTTTCTCCTACTACGAAAGAAACCATTTCTTTTATTTTCTTGTCTATGTTCTTCTACTTCCTACTTTTAGCTTTATAAGCATTGTAATCTTTAACAACCAAGAAAGAACTTTGTATCTTTGAGGAATAAATCAGTTTAACATTGTGTATTTGAATTTTTATATTGCTATTACTTACATGGTTATTGTTTACCTATTTTATTTGTACCTACTTTAGTTAATGTCGATGAATTTTGTTAGTTCCTACTCAATACCTTAACCCCCTCTATATTATTATCTCCCCTTCACCTCTTGTTGATAAAAACACTTGACGTAACTCACACAAGAAGTACGCATAGAGAAATAGGCCAGGTTTAAGGGTGCAGAGGGACAGGAAGAACCTGCGCACAGAGGGCAAGTTCAACATTTAGGACTTAGCTGATTTTGAGCATGAAGACCTATTTTTAGAAGATGGCATGCGAAACACACCAATGATGTAGAGACATGCGTGCCACACATTGTCTATCTTTGGAGGATCAGATCGAAGCATTTTGCATGGAGACAAGTTAAGAATATGATTGTCACTCTAGTTAACTATAAGAGGTCTATAGATAAAACACTTGCATGTGTGGCTATTCCTGTAAATAGCGCATGGCTATTAATAACATGTAGCCTATTTCTGGAATAGATAAGCGGTGAAGGGAAAGTCCCCACCCTATATATATATATATATATATATATATATATATATATATGATGAATCACATAGTAGTAGAGTGTGGTGGAGAGATGGATGTATGGAGGTATAGATATATGCACACATGATTGGATTATCAGATCGATCCATGTGCGCATCGGTATAGATTTCCATTAATGTAAGGAGATTCTATGTTTATTAATAGATGGAAGATATTGGCTGAACCTAAGTGTCATTCCTGTGTGTAATTAAGTAGTGCATGTTTTTGATTCAATTATGATTATTGTTTAATCTTGTTCTTTCATAAATATGAATATGGAATGCATTGTAGAATGATGGATTATTAATGGATCTATATGTTTCTTCCTTCATCACGCTAACATCCTACTACAACAACACTAATAGGGACCTAGTACCTTTGCGCGCTTTAGGTGAGTGCTCAATCTAGGTTGAGTGATGTGCCAAAGCATGTCTAGGGTGTGATCCGTAAATTCTAGTCTGCATCATCATGGTTCCATTTCTGGACCTCTTTTTAGTTGTTTTCAGGATGGTTCACGATGAAGACATACCGGTTAACTCTAGCAAGTATTGAGGAGTGGATACATGATCTAGAGGAAGAATATGCATGACGGTTCAACATTGGATCTGAGTTTAATGCACGCAGTTAGGTAGAATAGAATTTGTATGACAACTTATATGAGATATTTTTCGCCATCTTTCTAGTATAATTATACGAGTTACTAATAGCTTATGCATCTAAGTGGAATTGGAGGTGTCATGCACTTGTCTGAATACAGGAAGAATTTCAGGCCTTTTATGATGCTGATCTAATCTGGACTCGTGATGTGGATACGTGGTTTCATGGTGTTATACATGCTTATATTTTGGAATATTCAATTTAGACATATTCTTTCCTGGAGGTAGCTGAACTCCAATTTTTACGGTATCCTTGAGGATCATATTTGCAAGGTATTCCATTGGTGATCAAGATCTTGATGGTAACTTTGAGCCTGGAGAGTAAACCAATGGCTAAATAAACCTCACCTCGTGTGAGGGCAGGAATAAGTTTGGTGAAATATGGAAGACCTAGCGGTAGAAAGGAAGAGAGAGGAAAGGCAACTTAAGTATAATGAGGCATGTGAGAGGGAGAGATAAGCAGCGTACCATTGTAGAAAGTATGACGTTGAGGAGAGAGATGGATTGTGAAGGATTTAAAGCTCATGTAGAAGACATGGAGCTAGAGCATCAGGAACTCCCCCATCTTGGAAAGTATGACAGAGATCCCCCTTGGCTTCACATAGAAGTGTGCCAACAAAGACTACCTGGGCCACGGGCGTACATCTTAATCCACCTGGTGACCTATCCCTTACGCTTGGTTTTCTAGTATCTAGTACAAAAAGTAACCAACAAGCTAACTTGGGAAGTAGGAGAGCAGAAGTAAGTCAAGGAGCAAGTACATCAATGGCAAGACATATGGATTTAATGTTATTTGGAGGAACAATTTTAGGCACATCATTAGTATAGAACATGAGCACGCATAATGTTGGATTCACCTCTGGAAGTGGAACTACCTCACGTAATATTGGGGTTCAAGATAGTACTACCGCTTGGAGCATAGGGGAGTACATCTATAGGTCCTATTCCAGCTATAGGTGGAGGATCGAGAGGTATGAGTGGTTCTGGAGGTAGAGAAAACATAGGAGGTTCTAGATTAGGTGGTCAAGGCCCGTAACAACCACAAAATATATATATAGAGATGTCTCTTCGTCTCCAAGAATATAGAGGTATAGAGGATGCTTCTAAACATGTGCATATGTGTGAAATCTTGTGGTGCAAGAAAGGGATCTTAACTTCTAAGCTTAAGGGCAAGTCAATTTGCTACTATGTTACAGGGACGTGCACACAGCTGGTATAAGAAGTTTGACATTGATCAAACTTGCGTAGTTTATGCAAAGATTGAAGGATTCTTTCTTGAAAGAGTTCCATATCCCTAAGTTTGAGCAGAAGAGTATTAGTGCGCTCAAGGATATCAAGCAAGGCACTACTAAGAGTGTACATGAGTATGATGCCAGTTTTAAGACACTTCTATCTAAGTTGTCTTATGATATTCACGCTAGCCAACATGCACAATGGTTTTTTGGAGGATTGATTACACCATTAAAAAGAGCACTATCACATAAGCCATACAATGATACACATGATGCACCTGGAAGCATCTCTCGCATGTTGAGGTAGTTGGGAGCATTGACACTAGAGTTATTCCATTCTTAGAGGCACAAATTACAGCTATGAAAAAGTAGTTAGAGAAGCTATCAACAAATTTAGCCCATGAAATGCGCTCAAGAATTTGGTGTACAGATTGTGAAGTGGAAGGTCACACCAAGGATAGTTGCCCTCACAGATCTATACACTCATTACTGTTGGATTGTGAAATCTATCATTTGAATCATGATGCTAGTCATTTTCCTTTGTTACAATGCGCACGATAAGGAAGAATGTATCCTACTTTTGCAAAATTTACAGGTCCACAACCCATGATACTAAGGATTGTCGATTGATTGGTCAGATCCATGATGCTATAGACATTGGGGTATGATAGACAAGTGTAATATATAAGGGTAAGAATGAGCACTAGGATTAAGATCATAATCAAATGCGCTATGACGGGAATGAGGGGTGTTTTTAAAGAGGTCGGAGAAGGGGACGTGTATATCATGGTGGATATAGAGGACGAGGCCATGGTGGAGGAAGAGGTGAGTACCCTCGTGGAACATGTTATACGTGTGGATCTCTTGACCACTATAAGTGTGAATTTCCTTAGAATATTGCATGTTCTTTTGGCAAAAAGAACCATAGCTATGAAGAGTTCCCGAACTTATATGAGCATCTGAGTAAGTAAAATAAGTAAGAAAACAAAGGCATTGGGATGGTTAGAATCCGGGCGCGGTAGAAGATCAAGTGGATGCCCAAGATAACACCAAAACCTCGAGGCCTTAACTATGAAGATTACTACATGAGCTAAAGCGACGCACGTAAGAGAGGCATTGCACTAGAAACCTACAATCACCAAGGAGGAGGTTTTGTATGTAAGGTACCCGATCCTAATCATTAGAAGGAATTTTACCAAGATACCATGGAAGTGGTAAGGAATCTTCGTGGTGAGATACAATACTTAAAAGAGAAGAAGAAAGCATCAAAGATAGTCTAAACCGATATCGATGATCCGAGAGAAGTGTGAAAATGTTGTGCCAAGAAAACATCATTCCACTATTAGGAAGTTGGTTAAAAGGGAACATTCCGTGCACAAGTATTGAGACTAGATGATGAGATCCTACATGTAAATATTTCCCTTGATATCATTAACTATGAAAAAGAAATTACTCTGAATGTCATTGTAGATGGATGGCTGGTAAGCAATATTTTGATTGATACAGGTGCGGAAGTAAATGTTCTTGCATTAGATGCACAGGTATAAATGGGGAGGCCTCCATTGCAACCATCATCTAATGTGTTGTTTATGGAAAATAGGACTAAGGCCACTCCCATAGGAGTTTTGAAAGATGCATTTATAACCATTTAAGGGGCCAAGTTCACTTGGGATTTTGAGGTATTAGCACTTGCAGAAGGCAGACAATTTTCCAGCCTTGCTTGGACACCCTTGGTGTTATGAAAATAATGTTGATTTGAGATTCAATAAGGGGTATATAAGTTTTGAGAACAAAGAGGAAAGGGTTAAGATACCTTTGACAGATGGGAATTCTACACCATATGTTGAGCCTCTAAGTGAGGAGGACTTAAACAAAATTTATGTACACACTATTCAGGACCCTGAGGTCAATGAGCCATCAAAGGAAGACATTCTACAATGGGAGGATTCTCATTCTATTAGTGATACTATGAGTATTGCTTGTGACAGCTTGGGATCATGGTATGTATGAACTAGTAGGGCGCGAGGTAACAAGCGTGGTTACGCACAAGAATGGACTTTGTTCTGTTTGATGGATAGGTAGCACAATACCTTGGTATACAAGGGCAGAAGATATTCCTGTATTTTTAAAAGCCATGGAAACACAATGGAAAGATAAAATTAAGAGAAGAGATATGTTAGTGTATACCTTGTGCGGGATAGCAGGGCACTGGTGGGTAGTCCACAAAGATAATATTATAGAATGGGAAGAGATTGGAGTCACCTTATCTATTAGGTTTGTAAGGAATAATGCACCTACCTAGATATTCACTTATCATGGTGATCAACCTGTTCAACATCACATTCAACAATGTGAGAGACTCTGGAAATCATGACAAGAACCATTACCACCTTCACTCACGGGTGCATAAATTGTACTCTACTCTATAAGGATGCACATGAGCTTGTTATGTATAAACATAACTACATCAAGAGATTGGAAATTGGAAAATTTGATTGCATGAATGCTCCAGAACTTTGACTACTTCTCGACTAAACCTCTAGTGGAAGAAGCATTAAAAATTTTCAAGTGCTTAACTATGGGAGATAGTGCAAAGGTAGAAGAGCATATTCAGAAATTATTGGGTGAGACAGAGTCCAGAGTGCATTTTGAAAGGGAAGAAGAAATGGACTCCATATTACTTGAACGTGCTTTCCTTGAGAAAGAAAAAGGAAATATGGTTTACATTGTGGATGATGAGGAAGTTGAGAACCTGGATATTAAACATTCACAAGGGGTACGCGAGGTATTAGACAATGCAGATAAGGATACACGTGCCTATCATGAACCCATGAAGACAAAGAAGGTGAATATAGGTTTAGAGGATGAGCCTAAGGAGGCCATCATTGGAGACTATTGGTCAGACTCGAGGTGGCAAAGATCATTGAGTTACTCAAGGATTATCAAGACTTATTCCCTCGAGGGTATCATGAACTTAAATTTGTGCATAAATCACTTGGGGAAATGAAGATAAAGCTTAAGGATAGTGCATTCCTAGTTAGAAAGTGACCTTATAGAATGAACCCCAATTTGCATGAAAAAGTTAAAGATGAAATTGATAAAATGTTGAAGTATGGAATCATTCGACCTTTGGATGAGTCAGAATGGGTTAGTCTAATGGTGATCAGTATCAAGAAGGATGGATGGATTAGAATATGTGTGGACTACAAGGAGCTAAATGCCACATGTGTAATAGACCCATTTCCTACACCATTTACTAAGGAAATATTAGGAGTCAGAGGGTGCGAAATATATTCCTTCACAGATGGGTTTTTTGGGTATCATCAGGTTAGGATTGCTTAGAGGATCAAGCAAAGACAACTTTTACTACTGAATGGGGTAGTTTTTCCTATACTATGATGCCCTTTGGATTGAAAAATGTGCCTTTTGTATTCTCGCAGATAGTTGTTTAGGCATTCAAAGATTTTATTCACAACTTCTTATAGGTCTACCTCAATGATTGGACAAGATATGGGCTTGTTAAGGATCACCGCGATAATCTATGCTTAATGTTTAAACAAAGGCAAACAATTGAGTATCTATTTGAATATCAAGAAGTGCATATTTGCTACACCTTTTGGAATACTTGTCAGGACATATAATCTATAAGGAAGGTTTGCTTTGGTTGATTCAGCTAAGGTTGTAGTCATTATAGGCCCAAGCACCTACCATTCAAAGTGAGGTGCGTGGATTCTTAGGTCATACAGATATTATAGAAAATTCATCAAAGGGTATGTCAAAGCTGTTACACACTTGGAAGAGTTACTTGAAGGGGAAAGGTACATTTTTATTGGGGAGAATCATAGTAGCGTGCATTTGAAACATTGAAAGATAAACTTACTACCACATCTATCCTACATTTTACTTCATGGGACAAACCATTCCACATGCATGTGGATGCCTCTCGCATAGCCATTATTTTTGTGCTAGCTCAATTAGGAGAAGGTATTGTAGATAATCCAATTTGTTTTGCTAGTAGGAAGCTGACTCATGTTGAATAGAATTATACAACTACAGAGCGCAAATCTTTGTTAATGATCTATGCATTGCACAAGTTTCGACAGTACTTTTTAGCAACACCATTTTTGTTTTATACAGATCACATGGCATTGAATTACTTGGTAAACAAGCCCATCTTACAGGGGCACATATGTAGATGGGTAATCCTATTTCAAGATTTTGACTTCATAGTTGTGGTGAAGCCAGGGAAAAGTAACTCTAGACCAGACCATTTATCTAGAATCAACTCAAGAGAGGAAGCACAGACAATTGAAGAAACCATGCCAGATGCATAGTTATATAGGTTACAATGTGCGCCATCAAAATTAGAAGACATTGTTGTCTTTCTACGGACTGGTGTAGCACTAGAAGGAATGAAGGCATTATAAAAGAAACAGTTTGCTATGCATGTGGCATTGTTTACGTTAATCAGTGGTGACCTCTACAAGTTAGGTGGAGATGAAGTATTATGTCGTTGTGTATTAGAACATTAGCGCAAGGATATTATGGAAGAAGCCCATGGTGGTATTGCAGGAGGCCATTATGTAGGTGATGCAACTTCCTAAAGATCCTACTTGTTGGATTATGGTGGGAGACATTGTATAAAGACTGTAAAGAATATTGTAAGGCATGTGATCATTGTTAGCACCTAGGAAAACCAGACAAAGAGAGGAAATGCCTTTGAGACTAATTACTAGTGCTGAACCATTTGATAAATGGGCCATTGACTTTGTAGGACCTATTTCACTAGTTGCGCGTAGGACTAGGTTGTCTTGTATCATTACTTGCACATATTATCTCACACGGTGGGCAGAAGCAACACCTACGAAGGACTGTATAGCAGCTACAATAACTAGGTTTCTATGGGAGAATGTTCTTACAAGATATGGATGTCCTTTAAGTTTGACAAGTTAGAGGGGTACACACTTTTAAATGAAACCATAAGGATCCTATTAGATGAGTTTATGGTTGCCCCCATAAGAATACACCTTACCACCCTCAAGAAAATGGAACTGCTAAGGATTTCAACAAGATTTTGAGTCAGACTTTGACAAAAATTTGTGATGTTGGAAGAAAGGATTGGGATGAAAAAGTGTCAGCTGTTCTTTGGGAATATAGAACAACTTACAAGAGATTTAACAAAGCCACACCATTTTAGTTGGTGTTTTGCGTAGAAGCGGTTCTCCCTATAGAATTTATGTTACCTTCTTTTCACATTACTCACACTAGAGGTCTAGCTGATGAGAAGGCTTTAGAAGAGTGTATTGAGAAGATGATTCAACTGGATGAGTGATGAGCCATAGCATGATGGAGTCAGAAGTAGGAAAAGGACAGGTAGAAAGCATGACATGACAGAAACATAAGGGATACAAAGTTTGAGATTGGACAAATGGAATATGACTCTAAGTTCTTGCACCATCCAGAAAGCTCAAAGTACAATGGTTGGGGTCGTATGTCATCACTCACATACTTGAAATAGGTTTTTCCAGTTAGAAGCACTTGATGGAACACGGCTACCCGGTTACTTTAATGGGAGTAGGTGAAGCCCTACTATAAATAAGTCTTCTTGGTGTTTGTAATAAGGCAATATTTCCATTTAGATTAGGTTTTCAATTATGTATTTCCTTAATGTATTTCCTTCATTTTCATTATTATTTGTCAATTTATTTGTTGTTCTTGTGTAATAAGCATGCTTGCGCACATGAAGCTAATTACTATGTGAATAATGTTTATGCATAGAGGACTGCACATACCTTTAGTGTGGGGTGGTTGTAGTTATCTAAGTAAAATATTGTGGGAATTGAAAGGTGAAAGGAATAAGCTGCTACATGTATACTTTAAGTCAAAAGAAGATTACTTCTCAAAAGTGACCAAGGATGGAGATGAATAAAAGGATAGTATAACGTGAGGTAAGTAGAGGCCATGATAACTACCAGGAGAAGGTACAGTAATTTTGAGGGGAGATGAAGAAACATTTTTAAGCATATACATTGGGATGGTTTCTCCATTCCAAGGGGTTGATAGATTTTTTTCTCCTACTACAAACAAGAAACTATTTCTTCTATTTTCTTGTCTATGTTCTTCTACTTCATACTTTTAGCTTTATAAGCATTGTAATCTTTAACAACCAAGAAAGAACTTTGTATCTTTGAGGAATAAATTAGTTTAAATTTGTGTATTTGATTTTTTTATATTGCTATTACTTACACGGTTATTGTTTTCCTATTTTATTTGTATCTAATTTAGTTAATGTCAATGAATTTTGTTAGTTCCTACTCATTACCTTAACCCCCTCTCCCTATATTATTATCTCCCCTTCACCTCTTGTTGATCAAAGAACACTTGACAGAACTCACACAAGAAGTCCATGCAGAGAAACATGACAGGTTTAAGGGTGCGGAGGGATAGGAAGAACCCGTGTGTGGAGGGCAAGTTCAACATTCAAGACTTAGCCAATTTTGAGCATGAAGATCTATTTTTAGAAGATGGCATGTAGAACACACCAACGATGCAGAGACGTGCACACCACGCATTGTCTATCTTTGGAGGATTAGATCAAAGTGTTTTGCATGGAGACGAGCTAAGAATAGGATTGTCACTTTAGTTAACTGTAAGAGGTCTATAGATAGCACACTTGTATGTGTGGCTATGCCTATAAATGGTGCATGGATATTAATAGCATGTGGCCTATTTCTAGAATAGATAAATGGTGAAGGGAAAGTCCCCACCCTATATATATATGATGTGAATCACATAGTAGTAGAGTGTGGTGGAGATGGATGTATGGAGGTATAGAGATATGTGCACATGATTGTATTACTCTATTAGATCCATGCATGCATCAAGATAGATTGCCATTACTGTAAGGAGCTTCTGTGTTTATTAATAGATGGAAAATATTTTCTGAACCTAAGTGTCATTCCTGTGTGTAATTGAGTAGTGCATGTTCTTGATTCAATCATGATTATTGTTTAAGCTTGTTCTTTCATAAATCAATATGGAATGCATTATATAATGATGGATTAGTTATGGATCTATATGTTTCTTCCTTCATCACGCTAACATCCTACTACAAGTAACCCCAAAGAGGGACCCGGTACCTTTGTTCACTTCAAGTGAGAGCTAAGTCTAGGCCGAGTGGTGTGCCATCACATCTAGGTTGTTATCTAGTAAATTCTAGGCTGCACACCTCTCTAAAATAAAATTCCTCCCTTGTATTCATTACAAAAATTTACCATAGGTTTAGAGGAGTATTTGTATGTGATATCCAAATTAACAATCACCACAGATTTTATTTTTCCCACATTCAATAAATAGGATCCTCCTCATTCCCAAGAGGAGGGACCTACTCACATGACCATTGGTGAAAACCACTAATTTTCCCTTGCGAAAAATTATTTTGTTAATAGTTTTGGTGCCCACCGTGTGGTATATTTTTTTGTCCTACACCTATAATGATCCATAAAATCCTAAAAATAAAATATCCCGTAACCATAAAACTTCAAAAACATGAAATTCATTACTTTAAAATACAATGTTGTTTTTGTAAGAAACCCTTCATATTCCTGATTGAAAAATCCTTTACAAACTGGAGGATGGAATATACACAAGAGGAAACCAATCAAGGGAAACATTATTCTTTCATAATCCTCTAATTAACAATAAGAACAAATTAGCTTTATTCTTTCTCCCATACAGATTCCAAGACAAGCTCTTGAGGATCCATTCGAAGATCTTGCTACTAGTTTTAGTGCATCTCCCATTTCTCCACCACCACTAAAAAAAGGTATTTTAGAGATGGTTGTGCCATTACCTTTGGGATGAAACACTTTTCTATTGGCTTTAACTCCTCAATTTCATGAACTACCCCTAAGATCGAGAAATATTTTTCCCAAATTATATGAAGATGGAAAGCAACATCTAGATGGGCATATTACAATTTTATCACATCCCATGGCATTCTTGGAGTGGAACATGAATATTTTGTTGTTCAAATATTAGTGAAGTAATTACAAGATGCCACTTTATAATGGGTCTACTATTTTCCATCTCTCTCAATCACCTATTGGGAAGATATAAAAATTATATTTGAAGGATGGTTAAAGTCATTGGAATATTTGCATGCCCTTCTTGCTCAATTGGCTCAAATGAAGAAAAACCTTAGGATCCCATGAGAGAATTTATGGCCAAATTTAACAAGTTGATTAACAATATTCCTACTAGTTCCCATCCTACTGTAGACAATCAAAATAGGTTCTTCATAAATTATCATCTTCCTGAAGTTGGATTCATCTTGAGAAGATCCCAACCAACTACCTTGGATGAAGCTTAAGACCTTACGGTGGAGGTAGAAGATGATATTATCATGTCTGGTAAGATAAATAAAGGATCAAACCATGAGAAAGGTCAAATTTCTAATTTTGAGACTACTGATCCACTTTTGTAAAAATTGGCTAATGAGATTATTTCTCTAAACAAACAACTATCTCAAATTACTCTTTGCAAGGAGGTGCTTATAAAGAATTTTCAAAATCCAAATCAGATTATTGGAGCACTACGTAGATTTCCTTAGAATATCCACCATTAACGAAACTTGTGAAGATCAAGAAGAAGAATAAGATTCCCTAGAAGTTAAAGAAATAAGAGATGGTAGCATTAGCTGTTATGAATGATCCATAGATGATGAATAGGTAGATGAGTCTATGGATTATTTGAATAGTTAATCTTGTGCATTGTTCACTCACTCATAGGAACAAAAATATGTCTCTTCCTCTACTACTCATGTGAACCACTCTAATCCTCAAATGGATACTCTACAAAAACAACAAAGAGAGGATCATTACAACCCAATTCCATGGAGTTAGCTAAGAATAATCTTGAGAACACCTCAACCAAAGTTATATCTACTTCGGTAAGTATATTTCTCCTTCTCTATTTAAATTAATTTCTACTCCCACTTCTAAGAATATAGTCCATACACCTTTCAAGGATTACATTGTTCCCAAGAGTCCACCTCTTCATTATTTGAAATCATCAGATCATGTCAAGAAGGCCAAAATTCAAATTTCTAAAGCTGAGTATATAAGAACTCATCCCAAGTAGTTTGATAAGCTTATATAGTTTATCAAAGGAATCTTGCTCCCACATCTTCCACTTCTCAAAATATTGAACATTTCTACCTCTATTTATTAATCAATGGGTACAAGTTGAATAATTGTGTCAATTACTCTGGTGCTTTTGATAGTATCATGCTCACCAAAGTGTATAAAGCTCTTGGTCTCATCCTCATTCCTACTACTAGATAATATTACTCTATGGAGACCAAATAATTACCTCTAATTTGTTAAGTTTGAAGATATTCATGTGACATTAGTGGACTTCATTGTCAAAAAGGTCAAGATGAACATACTTGTAGTAGACATCCCAAATTCATATGGGATGTTGGTGGAGAAATATAGATGGATTGGTAATATGCTACCATACCATTCAAGGGAAAAATGAATAGGCTCCTTCCCACAATAAAAATGAGATACACCATTCGAGAGAAGATGATCAAAGAAAAGACATTATGTATAAAGGTTCAAGATATGACAAATTTTCATAACTTCATAAGAAGATATTGAAATTCCCATACTGTGGAGGAGTACCCAAGTTTGATTGATCTAGTTAAGCAACAACATGATGATTATATGGACCCTAAATTTGACAAAGGGGGAACTTCCCATTGAATATGGGTATATATTATCTACTTGGTGGTGATGAGGATCATGGAGATTTTTAATTTCCTCAAATCATTCATGAGATGGTAAGTAATGATTATTACAAAGAAAAAGTGATATTCAATAAGTCATGGAAATGTGAGCCCCATGTTCCTAATCATTTTATCAAGATTCAGAGTGGACATGATTGTGAATATGAATATTTCTCTTTTCCATTTGGAGAAGAGGGAATTATAAATGAGGAATGTATAAATGGAAAAGTGCTTGAGTCTCTCAAGGATGATTCCACTCAAGATGAAGATATCTCCATCATGAAGATGAGTATTGTAGCTCAAGATGGTCATGATGAGGAGAGTGATGATCTCCATATTTCAGCACCAACCTTGTGTTCATTATCATTTCAAGAGGATGAAGCATTGTGCAAGTCACACCATAGTGAGAAACAAATCAAGAATGATCCATTGAGTGTGAAAGAGAACCATTTGGAATAACTGGTAAATGTGAAACACCAAGAAGCCTCTTATGGTGTCAAAAGTCTCAAATTCTTTACCAAGAACCCACCTACAGAGACAATGGTCATATGGAGTATGAAAAATAAATAACAAATTCCCATGAGAGAACACATGTCTAGTTGTGAACATGGAAAACTTGGTGATATTATTAATTCATGTTGTAGCAGTGTTGAAGTGAAAAATGAGAAACCTGAAGTGTGGGTAAATTTGGAAATGGATTGGTGGGAAGAATAATAATTTTAGAGCAGCAACGAAAATGAGCTGATCATGTGGATCTAAACTTACAAGAGGAGTCATACAAAATTTTTACGAAAAAACATAACTTTCTCTTTCTCAAGTAGATGGAGACATCCTACAATAGCTGGTTTTCTCAAACAATTGAGAAAAGGATCATATTTCATTGAACTAGTCAATGAATTTGTAGAGAAAATTCATTTGGTGTTATTTGTACATAGGAAAAATTCAAACAAGATAAGTAATGCAGTTAAAGTGGGTTATATCCCATATTTAAATATGTGAGCTAGGTTTGTTCTGTTTTTCCTTGTTTTTTTCCCTTTTATGTTGTGTGTTTGTTTTGTTTTACCCTTGGTTGTGTATATTGCTTGTACTACTTATTTAAATAGTGAATTTTTTGCCCAAAGCATAAGACACTGGTCTACTCCCCCATGAGATTTATAAGTTACTTCAATATACCTCATGGTCTATGTCCTCTAGTTAGAGCCATTTGTTGTCAAGATAAATGTCTACCATGTAAAGTATAAAATGTTGGTCATGACAACCTAACCCCCACTTGAAAACCTTCTTTCTCGGTCATTGTAAACCCTTCCTCTAACCATCCTATCAATTGTGTCATCCTCATTATGACTAAGAGAAACATTATAACATGGTTTTCAAGTTTGTTTCAGGTACAAGGAAGTATATCAAAGTTGGTTTATGAAGATACTAAGTTCTAACGTGAAATAGTTCTCCTTGAACCACTAAATTGGTTATTTTTAGCCATATCATAGTGTGATAACATCCTCTGGAAGATAAATGTAAGGGATCAACTGTCTATAGGTTGTGAATAAGATTATTAAAGAGATCTAGGGAATTTTCAAAGCATTATATGAGGGCATGTGGTTTCGAGATTCATTCAAGAAAAAAATGGTCATCATGATACAACGAATGTGAGCTTCAATAGAGAAAGTGAACTTGCTATGGAGATTCTGGGAGTTTCTAGAGGATTTGGAAGCTAAAAAAATTGAATGGAAATATCTTGGAGTTTAATGCATGGTGGATATATAATTTTTGATCATTGGCCCCAATAATTTATGTGATAATTTGGGTCACTACCGCTTACCTCTTTTTGCTAAATTTGTAAGAAGAATAATCTCTTAAAAATGGTTTAATTTAACTCACAAGGTGTTTTGAAGTCAAAATAATATAGGGTTTTTCCTCCAAAATCCAAGATTTGATCTCGAGGTGAAAAAAGTAACTTACGTGTTTTATTCTCGCGTTAGAAGGGTGACATCAACATGTTTTATAAGCTTTAGTGCAATTTTCACCCTCATCTATCCATTTTACCTTATCCCTTGGTGTAAGGGTGTAATAGGGACATAAAAAATTTCCCCTATTGATAATTTAAGTTGTGTCACTTAAAACTTGATAACTTGCTCCCTAGGCCACTTTACAACTCAAAATCATGACCCCTTCATGAAATTTTTCACTCTTTTTGTCCCTTTTCCCTTATCCCTTGGTACAAGGGGATAGTGGGGACAAAAATTTCACCCTCTTGTGGAATAATGTTTCTCATCACTTAAGTGACTAGCCATGTTGCTAGGAAAAGTTGTAAACTTTTTTAGACCAACTTGGGCCCTCCTCATGAGAAACTCCACCCATGATGAATTTTTTTGAGCTTTTGTCCCTTGTTTCTTTATCCCAACATACAATGGAACAATGGAGACACAAAAATGTGCAAAATCTCATGGATTTATCCCTTAGACACATGGAGGACCTCATCTCATCTCCCAATATCCTAATCTTAATCCCTCCATCTTGTTAGGAAATGCAGGGATAAATAATATCACGAGAATATAGATCCACCATATTAAATTACAAAATATTGTAGTTTATAAATGTACAATAATAGATAATTAATTAACTCATATATTTAGTTATAGATAGCATAATAAATATTGTAGTCAATAATAGTGAAACTAAATTAACACATCATAAAAATGAGATTTAAGTAGGAAAACCTTTCGGTAAAAAACCCACTCAAAAATCACTTTTTATTAAGAATATGTATTTCACCGATCACTCCCACTATTTACTTGTATCCACAGTAATTACACCTTCAAAGAGGAATTATGTCTTTTCATATACATTCATTCATGTGTAGATATTAAAGTTCACATCATTAACATCATGTATTATACATATACTTGCACATACAACTCACATTATTTGAATTCATATATCACACTTCTTGTGTGTTGTGAGTATCATACATATCAAAGAGATCACCTTGATTTATATCAAGGAAGGTGGCCTTTTGGGTCACTCGTTACATTTTAACATTGTCGACGTAGTATGTGGATCTTCCATATTTATTTTTTGATCATACGTTTTAAACCATGACGGTTAGTCTTTGGCATGTTTCTATCAATTTAGTTTCCCACTTAATATTACAAAACCAACTCCCCCTTAATGTTAAGTAGGAAAACATGAAAAATTACCTTTTTATGTAAAAGGAATTATAATCCATAAATCTTCACATGAAGATTTATGATAGCATGAAAATATATAAATCTTGTTCCAAATAACACATGTGAAGTCACCTTTCTGTACAAAAGGAATTACAATCCAAAATTAATCTAAGTGATTTAGGCTAGCATGAAATAAAACATTTTTTCTGTGGAATTTGTAACTCTATGGTACACTACTTTAGTGTTCTAAATATTTTTAACTCTATGGTACACTACTACAAAGATCAATGCGATGTAAACAAGCTTGAACCAATGCATGTGTTCCACGGGTTTTAGAAAATATGTGGTACAATACTTTAGTGTTTTGTGGAATTTAAGAAACTGTGGTAAAAGCAAGTGTTCTATAGATTTTATTGTTGGAGGTGAAAAGGAATGAGAGGGGGGTGAATCAGTCCCCAATAAAACTTATTCACTTGTGCTTCAAACCCTAGCCACACAAAATCATGTAGAACACATCAAAGAATACATCCTTTTATAATGAAGTGAACTCAAATGCAAGGAACAAAATATGATCTCAAATACACATATATTGATAGTAAAATCATATCCACACACTTATATAGATTCTCAAATCAGATCACAAAGAGTAGTTTCTTCAACTAGTGATCCACAAGATACAATAAAGTGCTCTCAAGACAATCAATGTATCATGAATACATATGGAGAAATACAACTCTAAGAATTTATTCAACCTTCAATATCATATCTGAAAACTCCTTAGAAACCTGAAAATAACATCAACATGCTATGAGGATAGCATCCAAACTCAAGCATCCAAATTTTCCCTCCTTCTCCAACTCGCTCTCAAAGAAACAACACCAACTTTGCACTTGCTCAAATTATCCTCATAAAAATCAACCAGAAGATTTCCTAGAATGAAATTTAAGGTGTTTTTCACTAGGCAATTTTTTTTTCTTTGCAGCAAAAGGGTTCATCAAAAGAAGATAAAAGGGGTTTCAAAAAGTTTGAAACAATATGCATGTAAGTTCACTTTTATAGCCTCTCCAAGGCTAATATTCATACTCGAACGTTTTACCTCATTTGGATCGACCCATGCATCATAGAAACATTATAAATTCAAATAATAACAGCCACAAGTTACCCAAGTAGGTCGTCCTAGCCTAAACCATCATTTCATGTGCCAAAAATGGCTCAAAACCCCATGGGCACAATCTCAAAATTTCCCTAACATTAGTACCATACTTCTTCATGACCCAAAACCCCTTAAATATGATTAAAATATCATAAAAAATTCATACATGGTCTCACTTAATATCAACCAATCAAATTATTTCATTTAATGGGCCAAGTTCCTGTACAATTCTCAAAACAATTCTTTCCCGCAACCTTTAACACCCCGAAACTTTGTAATGTCACCAAATCACTTCTAATCAACCAAACCATGAAATGTGAGAACTCAAAAGAAATTTAAAAACATGTATAACACTACAATTTATAAGTCATGAATCGCTTCAAATCATTAAAACATTTGCCTTCACCGATCAACTTGCCAAAAACTTTGTTTCCAAAGGTTAGTTCATAAAATCATTTATACAAACATTAAATACCTAAAATGGATTCATTGGATGAAAAATTCATCCCTCTTCACATTCCGTAAGAGGAATCATCACTCAATCCATCTCATGCTTCAAATAACATAAAACTTTCATCATAACACATGTTGTCTTAAACTACCAAAAATATTATTGGTCAAATGATGGCGTGGAAAGCATGAAAATAACCTCTTAATGAGTCAATAAATATATCACTATAAATATATATAAATATAATTTCCAACACAACTTGAATAACCTCAAAACTCCACCTGTAGCTCAAGTTATGCTCAGTTTACTAGACCCTGCTATTTGAGACCCCAAAATTGCCCTTTGACTAGTCAACCTATTTGGACCTCAAAACATCATGAAACTAAAAAAACTCCATGGAAATTAATAAATACTCCCAATCATCACGCACCATTAATTTTTCATGCTACTCCTTTGGACAATCTTGTCCTAAAACCTTCTTCTCTAGAAATTTCTATTTTTATGTGGGTCCCACATATCACCATGACCTAGAACATACATTTCTAGAAATATTGGGGCATCCTCTACAAAATAAAATCACCAATTTTTAACAACCAATCAAAACTAGGTGACAACACTTCACTTTTTGCCAACTGCTCCTAGTTTGGTTGACTAGGGTTTTAGACCTCTTTACATTCTTAACATTCGTTCATAAAAGCCTCGACGATAAACAAACCTGAAACAATTTTTGAAAGCTTATAAAATCACCATATAATCTTCCTAAAATCCAAAATGTCCCATATAAATCACATTATTCACAACAAGCATCTGAAGTTGCACTTCGAATTGGAATTTGACTTGATTTTCACCATGTCTCATAAAATCAATCATAACTAGAAAAATACACATCTTGGGCACCTGAAAATTTTCTAATAGCATCTAAATCACACCTCTAAAATCTCCAATCATAATATTTTCAATTCCATAGATTAATCTCTCTAGTCACTAAGACTTAACTATGCTTGCATGTTAGATCCTCACTTTAGAAGCCAGGGTCAACTAAAATAATGCAATAAATGAACATGAAAACTCGTAAATGACCCAAACATACCTCATATTCCATTATATACCTAATTTCATGCTTCCATGATCTCAAATTTCTCCAATCCACACTTTCACACCTCCAAGCTACTATACCTGCTCCTAATGAGCACATGTAACCAAGTGAACCACATGTACCTACACTATTCCACTATTGTGAGTGCTCAATCACCCTCAAGTAATGATATACAACATGTGAACATAATTCCCAAGCAACCAAGAATCACACACTATTAAACAACATCTCATAGGCACCTGTATAGGCTTACTAGAGCAAACACACATCACTGAATCTCACTGTAGCAGCTGATATACATATATACCAGTATGTTAGCATCATATACATCATCATGACATCAAAAAAAAAAATTCACCTTGTAATTAATGTGGTTTTGCATCAATGACAACACCTATTAGGACACCATTTGTCATTGATGGAAAACACCCTGAACTTCTCCCCCTTTTTACATTAATGACAAAGGCATACTTGTATCTTACTTTCTTTACCTACATCAGCTTCATACCATCATGCTTTGGTTAAAAACATCAACCAAATATCTTAAACATAGCTCAAAACCTTGAAATTAGCTCAAAATTTGATTCTTGCCTTTATTTTAGGCATGTAAACACCAAGATCACCCCGAAAAAGTACTTCCAACATCCGAACATCATAAATAAGGCATGAAAGAAGCATAATCTCACCTTTTTAGGAGTAAAAATATCAATTTCCATCATCTAGGAATACAAATCAAGTAATTTACTCCTCAACCCTATTTTAGCCTTCATGAAAACACTGTAGGTGACTATATCTTGGGCAATACAAACTGAAAAACATGCCAACAATGCCAAAATTCACCTTATCAAGACATCATACTTCCATTTTGTCCAATTTCCACCATGTCTAGGCCCAAGAAAAGCTCTACCATGCTCATTCTTGCTCTTCATAGCATACATAGGATTAAGATCCTTGAAATAGCTTCTCGGTAGTTTTAGGACCAAATTTGATGCTCTCCCAATCTTCAATCAACTCGTGAATCAATATAATAGCACCCCCTAGACTTAGGACCACCATATGTAGCTCAAAAGAACAAATTTGAGACACTTACCTTGCAATCATGGCTACAAAAAACGTGGAACAACTTTTGCAAGGTTCTAATGAAATTCTTCAATTTATAATAGTCATATTTAACTACCAATATGCATTCAAGAATAAAAATGTTGTGATGGCATCCATTACATACCTCAAATTCCTTTAGGTCTTCACAAAGCACCATGTAGAGACTAAAACACTAACTCCCCAGTCATTAAGACCTTAAATATACCTAAGAAACTATTACACACCTTGGTTTGAAGTCATGTGAAGTGATCAATCACTATGACTCGGTTCAAAATTGATATCTCAGGTCTTTACTACCTTCTTAAGTACTTTCACTTTCTCAATAGACTAGTACACTTTCAACTCTCATCATCACTAGGAAAATCTATCTTAGTTTTCAAGGCAACATTCTTAGACACGACTAGTCATACATTTGCTAATAACTCTTACATCTTAGTTTCACATATTTCATGGAGGATTAAACCAAATTCAAAACTTTTGTAAGGCATATAATATACTCACCTTCAGTTGCATGTCTTCTTAGCGTAAAAATACATAGCCTTAGCATGATTCATGTCACCAGCTTATCGAATGACCAAACAAAGACTATTATGTACTATCACGATCCTTATTTGACCTCAAACACACACCTATAAGTAATCCGACAACTTGATGGCTAAGAGATATTCTTGGTCATTCATTTTATCCCAATCTTGAAGCTAGCACACACCTTGTATTCAAGTTACAAAGTTGTGCAAAATATGCACACAGAGTTAGGTTTTTAGATCATAAACCCTTAAAATCCAATTTGAGGCATTCTTTGTACTTACCTTGGGTAAGCTTGTGGAAACTCCTTCGAGATGCATTCCTTTGAGCATGGCCATCCAATATATAAACACTTCTAAGGATGCATAGTGCTAATAATATGATTTTACCTTGGGTACATTCATTAGAGATCATTTGAACTCACAACCTCATCATAGTAGTTTGAGACACCCGTGTCTTCATTTTAGCTCTCTCACTACCAATAGGTGCTCTAAATTACTTCATTTAGCTTCAAGATACCTCTAAGATACCTATCTTTGAAATTTAATTAGTAAATTGAATAAGAATCCTATAGAGGGTCTTCAAACTCCTTGAAAGGATTAGGTCTTTCTAAAATTCCACGAACTTTTCAAACCATGATACATGCTTTGCCCATTCAATTCATAATCACTTATAGACTTGTAACACATTTTTATCATGTGTTTTAACACCTTTTAGTTTGAGAAACATCTTTCATTTTTGATCAACTTTTATGAACACTCAGCCATATAAGTCTTTTCTACTTAGTCACGGTTCTCATTTAAGGCAACTTACACCTCTCGAGTCCTCCTCAGAGATGCTTATGAATACATGTACCTTGTCACAAAGAACACCACTTTGGAGATAAAAGATTACACAATGAATAATTCTCAAAATCTCATTTTTGAAGACTTCCACTCATTTTTACAATACTCTCTTAGTGTTTGAATTCATCATACTTGAAGATACTTTTGTAACCTTTGATTCAGATTCACTATAGCATCATATTTTTCTCCCATCTTATAAACCCTTCAAAGGCTAGTAGTTGTGCATTATGCTATATGGCTTCTTGAAAGAAGAACATATTTCATATTTCTTTCTTTTAATGGGAACATTTGTTAACATCTTGGACTTATCACATTTATATATCTTCAAGTCTTGTCACGGTCTTGCACTTGGAGATTCTTCTCATGATCTTTGAAACCCCTTATTACATACTAACTTGTAGGTACTCATTATAGTTGTCAGTCACTATAGTCATCTTAGAACCATCATTTGAGGAACTTACCCACCTCCTTGGCTCCATACTTAATTATGATTGATTTAGGAAGTCATATAGCCTTGCTTTCTTGTTCGGAGGAATCATATAATACATCTTACAATGCACTCTGTATCTAGTCACTTTGCTTGACAACCTAGCATATGTAGCTTGTTTCACTGTCTTTTAGCATTACATATTTTCACTTATGACAATCAATGTTAGATGCACTTCACAGTCCTTGATACAATTGTCAACAAGTTCTCCACTTTCAAGATAAGCTTAGGCTGTAGAGTTCATATTTTGACCCATACAACCTTAAGTTCCATTTGGTGCTCTGAATTTGTATACTTCATTCAAGATACACATATATTGATGACTTAATGAAGACCTTAACACCTTGTTGAACTATAAACTTTGTGACCGACACTTGCAAACTTCTTCCCGATTTAGGTTTTAGGCATGAAACCCTTGGAACAAAGATTTCATCATCCCGAGAAGTAACTAAAAATATTTGTGCAAACCTTGAGACTTGTTCTTTGTACATAGAAGAAAACCTGGAATAACCTCATCATAGGCGTGGACACCAAATTTGGGTCACAATCCTCTTAGTCACCTTTAATTAATTAATGTAACGTATTCACCTAACCATGACCCCTTACTCCGTATTCATATTAATTTAGTTATTTACAATTGAATTAATGTTCATCCTCACATTATTAATTAACTTAATTAATTTAATTAAGTTAATTTGCACCTCATGTAGCCACATCACCTAGAAACCTCACCATGGACTTATTCCTAGCCTATTAATTAACTAAGATTGAGTCTCTACTTATCTTAAACAATTGGGACTCTTTCAAACCCTAAAATTAAAGTCATATTCCTTCTCCAATAACACTCCCACTTATCTAAGTGCCAACCCTCACTTAAGACCCAGATTATCAATCAATATCACACCAAACATAGTAAATATTAGGCTATTTTTGGTAAATTTTACTAATTCACCCTAACTCGACGCCGGTTTATCCTCGGTCGATGTCAATCACCTAAACCACCATCGGTTCTTTTATATACAATTTTACAACTCTTTACACAGGTTGGTCATTCAATATTGGGAATTTCTATTGCAATCAAACATGAGTCTCAAAGCCATTCCTTCATCAAAATGATGCTGACACACCACCAAAGTGTACAACATAAGCAACATGTTCTCTTCCAGAGTGTTAGAGTATCCATGTGAACACACAAGTTGCACTGCCGCAACACTAAACCAACCATCACCTCACCTATCAACCACCAACCATATTCGTTCATGATATCTTCATAGCAACAAGTAAGTAATGTGGTTTTCATCATTTTTGCTTACTTGACTATAGATATTTTACTTCTTTCAGTATTTCCATTTCTACTATTACCCAGATATCTCCATCTTTCCACCAATCCATTTACCCAACCCTTTCAAGTCTTTCCACCTTTATTAACATCTTCCTCTACATTCGTGAGTCTTTTTAGCCATATTTTAAGCCTAACCACACCTTCCTCACTCTCTGTCCAATCACAGAGGGGATAAAAATCCATTTTTATTAATTTATCACCCATTTCCCCTACCGACATCGGTTTCATACCTATACCGGCATCATTCACCCAACTGATACTGGATCTCTATGTTATTTTACACCCTCAAACCAACAAGCCTTCTATTCAACCAAAACCAACCCAGACCTCACCTAATCAGTCCCAGACCTTTACCAAACCTCTGACAAACCTTCCCACCTAACAAAACCTTTGGTTTCATTAGATTTAGTGATACATTTTGTATTTAACATTAAATCTAGCATATTATTTTGTATTGAGAAACCTAAATCATTGCATTACAATAAGACCTTTTTATTTCAGTTTCCTATTTACGTTAAATTAAACAGTGGATTGAAATCCTCTCTATGAATCATCACTCTTGCTCAATCTAGCATATGCTAGGCTATCTACTGTTATATGTTATTTAATTCTCTTTTATGGTCTTGTTTTGTATTTACAAGTAGTCCTTCATAGACAAAAAGGAGTTCTCTATGATCAGCTTGGATAACGTCAACAACACGTGCATTCTACCTTCCACCTTCACTTCACAATTATTCCTCCTTAACCACTTACCTTTTATTTGTTTCATCCTAGAAAGATTCAACGTATTGGTGAAACATTTTGGCAAGCTTTGGTTTGACCCATTTGGGTTCTTTGCATTGTTCATTCTTAGGGAATAATTGTGTGTTTATTTATTTTTGAAAGAGAGTTCAAATTAAATCTTCTCCACTTGTCTCAAGTGAAACTTGTAGTTTGGATTAAAAAGAACACTTCTTTTATTCTCAGATTGCATTAGTGAAAGACATACTCTTTCCTATTCATTATTACTCTCACGAATTTCATGATTTGGGTTTAAAATATTTGCATCTCATTTATGTATGTTGCATTGTAGCTCATTTAAATTGTGGGCAACCTATATGCTAGAATTCATGACCAGCTGATGGTTGAAAAGTTGAACCATAGCTCACATTTTTCACACTCTCTCTCTCTATACCAAACTATACATTTCTTAAACAACATATTTCTTGGAAGAATTTGTCAATGATCACACAATCAAAGGATTGACAGTGGGATCCAACTACTTTTCTACCTAGTCACCATATCGAGTAGGGCTCTGTATGCTATGCAAAGTATATATTAGGGATACCATGCCAAAACTTACCTGAAACCAATCATAGTTGTCAATTTCCGTAGGGCACCTTCGGTAACCAAAACTCTATTCTATTCACAAGTCATTCCTAAATGGCATAAGCCACAACATAAAATATACAATATAGGATTTCATGTTTGCTAGCTTTTGCTTGATTTATGTTTTGAGGTGTGAGTTCATTTTCTCCATTTTTCTCTACCTACATACTCCACAATCATAGTTTGTGTATTCCAATTGTTTTTGAGTGTGTTGGGATTAATCATTGCCATAATCAACTTCTAATTTGGTCCTTTTATTTGATCTAAATTATCAAAATTCAATTTTCCCATCTTTTCATAGATTTCATAGTAACCGGTATTGATCCAATGACCGCCTTCGGTTATATCATCATATCCCCATCGGTTGACTGAACGTTGTTAGTTTAGAGTTGTTTTGGTCAATTTCCCAAATAATGTTTCATTCACACCTATCACCTTCTGTGACTTCCTCTGTCACTTCAATATAATTCTAAGTCTTTGATATCACCTTCAGAATCTAGTTTCACTTCATTTTCATCATTTATTACCATATTTGCAAACCTTTCATTTCTCCCCCAATGAACCGGCATTGATCTAGAAATCGCGAAGGTTACCCTTTCATACCAACATTAGCTACCCAATTGGCATCAGTCTTTGTGTTTTGATTTTTCAAATCAAAACAAAAATTAAATCCCACCTTTTAGATATGTTTTTCTATGTTTCTGCATCATCTGCAGAGCTCAGATCACTAATTCTATTTTCAGTCACAGGGTGTTGACTCGTAGACAAGCCAACACTATCATGTTTCATGCTAGCCACCATCCTCTTCCACCTAGCCCATCACCCCCTTCCATCTCATCACCTATGGACCCCAATAAGTCTCTTACCATAGCCACTAGTCTTTGAGGAGTTTGTGAGACTCCTTGATCATTCATAAACCCGTAATTCATTAGGGAAACTTGTATATGACATGCATGTGTCCATTCCTCCTACTCTTGCACCCACTTTTGCATCAGCTACTACTAGTGTAGCCTTAGCCTCTTCCACCTTACCACCTATGGTTTCCCAGCTTGACCCTACATCATCGATATTTTTTGCACCTATGGCATCTATTACACCTTCAACATCTGTAGCCCCTACGATGTCCACCATTCCTTCATCAACCACCCTTAGTATAGGTCTATCTATGTCCTCCACTTCTTATATACCTATTTCATTTCAGCGACCACTTGTGTTGGAAACCCCTATTCCCTTCCAAAACCTTGTCCTCTCCATCCCATAGTCTCTTCCTTTGATTCTTGAGAGTCTTCATGTCTACCCCACCTACCTACACCTATCACCAACAACTCCATATTTCATCTACTCCTTACATAAGGTACTTTCCTCTCACATATATTCCATCCTACGTTCCTTCATCACAATTTTTGTACTCGGCACCACCACATACCGGAGTGCCATCTACATCATACTAATCTTATCTCCTCCTTATACTGGGCGAGTGCTCCGTCATCACATCCCAAAAATTATCTTATCGAAGGGTGATGGAAAATATGTAGAAATTATAATCATTTTTCTTCACTCACATAACTCTCTAACATATAACGAGATTTGCTACGAGCCTATTCACATGTCCATTTTGATTCATCCATACCACCGCACATTGGGAAATGTCTAAATTCAATTGATTCAACACTAAATAAGACCCACAACAACACTTGTGGTATTTTAAACATGTGTGTTATCTCATCTCTTAAGATGACACTTTGCTCTTATAGAAATTCCCAATGTCCTTGACGGGAACAACTTTAGATTGGTATAGTTATCTACCTAGGCACTCCATATTTTCATTTAATCAGGTAGCTCAATATTTTCTAGAAAAAATTTATATCAACATTATCAAGAAGGTCACCATGAATGACTTGTACATGACATACCAATATGAATATGAATCTATCACAAATTTTGTCACTCCTTGGCGGAGCCTGATCAACCAACTCACATTCTAATTACCTTAGACGAAGTTGATAAAGTTGTTCACCAGAGCTTGTGTTAGACACATCTCCCCAAATCTCCAAGTTCAAACTTTCCACACTTTGTATGAGGCGTTCACCATGGCCTGAAAACTTGAAATTTGTGTCATTGAAGAGACAAAGATACAATTATGTAACAAAAATGCTATGTTTGAATCAAATGATACCTCTTCTTCTTCCAACCACAAAATAATTATTCTAAAGTGAAAGGATCTACCAATGCAACAATTTTGAAATTTGGCCCATCTCATCCATCCAACCAATCAAAACCTTCTTCCAACCTTTCTCCTATTCAATATTTTCATTTCAAGTGGGAATAATGAAAATATACTCCCATAGGAGAACCCTACTCTTTAGTTTTAGAAAAATTCTAAAAACCAAAGCAAGCACTCTTCCACCCATCAAATCACATAATGGTTTTGACCTTTCTCACCATGTTCCTACATGGTATTTTTAAAATGATTACTACAACTATCATCACATTAGAGGTCATAGAGATGATAATTGTATAAATTTCAAAAACACATTGCAAGAAAGCGTTAATAATGTTGCCTTTGGGCATAGTAAGCATACTATGCCCAATGACAGACCTGCAGCACTTTATCAATTTCTCAATATGCGTCTAAAGGAGGGCTTCACATCTTCAATAATTCATTCCCAAACCACACCCTATCGTCTAACCAAACTATAAAAACTTTGACTAGTGATAATAACGTTCATGAGGTTCATGTCATTTTCAACATCATACCATCTCCTTCTTCTCAATTTCCTCCCATTCCATCTATCGAGGATATTCTTGCATGAGCTCCTTCATCTACTTGAGGACATGTTTCATCTACTCCTCTACCCACGGATGAGTCCCCCTTATCTTCTCCTCCACCCACAGAGGAGTCCACCATATCCTTCGATGTAATTTCTCCACTCACCTCTCAACCTAATGAACAACCCACATTACTTACTCTCCTACCCACGAGAGAGTCATGCTTACCTTCTTCTTTACTAAAAGAAGAACCCACCTCATCAACCTTGCCTTATCTTCTACCTACAAAGGATCCATTAGTATCACCCCTTCCTGTTGGTAATAATTCTCCACCGGTTTTCAAGGATCCTGTTGATCTACTCTCATCTTTTCTACCCATAGAGTCTGAAGCCAACCATTTCCCTATCTCACAAACATTATTTACAGGGATTACTACCAAATCAACATCATCCTCCTCTACATTGGTGTCATTCTCACGTTTGGTTGACTACTTGGATTATGTTGACAATTCCATGCTTTGGGGACGCCTTCGACTTCCTATCTCAACTCAAATGTAGATGTTGTCTATTGATACTTCCATGATCTATCCAAAGGTGTTTTAGACAACCAAACCCACCATGCCCATGCCATTTGTAGCTACCCATTCTTCATCACCCTCACTCACACCTAAAATGTTACCATCAAACAAACTTTTTCCTATGCCTAAAACCCTACCTACACCTATATCTTCCTCCATGTCCAAACCCATTACCACATTGGGAGTCATGTTGACATCAAACCTAGTCCATCCTCCTATCAAATTGGATTTAGCCACATCCTCACAAGCCGTCAAAAAGACTATTCCCCCACCTAAGAGGAAGACCCACCTCTTGGGCTACATACACCAACTTCGCCCACTACCCCTCTATCACCTTCACCACTTCCATCTATCTTAGGTCCCCACCCATCAACCTTGGTCAAGCAACCTCCTACCCAAGGTAAACCAAAAACACAACAACCCACCTCCTTGTCATGATCCTCTGTTCCACCCAAATTACCTACACAACCTACACCTTCACCATTACCTACATCCTTTCTACCTCCTATACCTACACTTCTTGTATCCTCATCATTACCCATGTCATTCCCTTCTCCTCAACTAGTCCCTTCCACATTGCCTCTTACCACCACCTTCACCGCACCTCCATTATCACCTTGGCTAACCCATCCCCTTCTACCATCTTCCTTCCCTTCTACATCATGTAATCCTTCTTCACCTTTACCCAAGAAGGTGTAACCAAAGCCCAAAACCCCACTACCTTCCAAAGAGGTAGTTAAACCTACACCACTCCAACAACTAGTTCACCTACTACACCTTTACCCAAGAAGGTGCAACCCAAACCTAAAACCGTACTATCTACCAAATAAGTAGTCAAACTTACTCAACCTCTGATTCCACCTCCAGTGATGCCTCTCCCACCAAAGTCACACATACTTCTATCCAAACCCACACTTACTTCACATTATGATCCATTGGTAGGGTCTTACACCAGCATCTTAGCTAACCTTTTGGAAACCTCTGTCATCACATTGCCACCGCTTAGACCTTATGACCCACTCAAATCTAAACCAGAAGAGTTTAATGATACCAAAATTTTCACTTACCATCATGTGTCAGGGAATGATGTGGAAAACTGTAAGGCTCTTAAGACTATTCTTCTCCAACTATGTCCTCTTGAATAAAACTTTGATGATGATGATATTTTAGATGAGGACCCTATTCCACCTACACCTATTACCATACAACCTCATCCCATACCTATTCAGAACCTCTATCTCCACCTCCAAAACCCTTTTATCCTCCTCCAACATTTGAGATCAATATGGTCCGCATCAAAGAGCTAGCCAAACCTCCACCAAAATGCCAATGCACCGCATTGCTTTCACAAAACCATTATATTCCCTCACCATATTTTCCCCATTCTATCACTACACCTTTCACAAATCACCTTCTCCTTCACTGCAGATCAATATGGTTCAAGTTACCACTCAATCCCGGAGAGACAAAGGAAAGGATAAAACAACCAACTCATCCACTACTCCTTTGCCCAACATTCCATCTGCACTTGCACCCAAAATCACCATCTGTGGACCTGCATACCCTATTTTTTATGGGTTTTCCCATCATATAATGCTTAAAAAATTACACCAATATCCTCTCAAAATCTCTTTATATGACCTTGCTCAAACCTCTCGGTCTCATCATCGGGGCCTCATTGAGATCCTATTTGAGATTCTACCTAATGACCCTACACCTGTTGCATCCATTATCACTCCTCACCAAATTACCTCTCTCACCACTTTTCCCCCTTCCTCTGCTCCCATTACCACTCATCAAGTATTCGCTCTCATTTTTTCTAATAACGAGATTGTACCTCTCCAATTGGATGATCCTGACACCCCACCCCATTCATTTTAGTCTACATTGATAATATACGCGCTCAACACGTTATGATCGATGGAGGTGCTAGTATCAACATTATTTCCTCATGTGCATATCAACAAATGTGCATCCCTTCCAATTACATGCACAATAACCCATTATGATGTGTTCATTTAACGATGCCATAAATTCCACCCTCAGTACTATCATTCTCCAAATCCATGTGGACCCCGTACTATTATTTAATTATTCTGTCTTAGAGGGGGAATTCCAGTATAACCTACTGCTTTGACGACCCTTGATACGCACCATGGGTTGTGTTCCTTCAACCTTATCTTTGTTGATTAAAATTTGAACGTGAAGCGACATAACTACATCCCGGTCGATCCTTCACCATTTAAAACATGTAACATGCTCTACCAACATAATGATGTCCTTATACTAGTTAAGGCATTTACCACCGCTACCAATTCTTCTTCAACCACTTCCTCATCCACCACTTTTGTCACTACATCTTCCACAACCAACTCCTTTATTCCCACTACTTCTATAACTTCTGTAGCTGACCCATCAACCAACCCATCTACTTCTCAAACATCCAATGCTTCTTCTTCCCATTCGTCTAGTGATTCATCCATTCCCGCTACCCACATACCAACTACTGATCCCTTAGAAGGTGTTTTTCAATGCCTCACTCTGGGGAGTACCGCCTTTATAACATTGACACATTCCTTACTCCTCAAGAGTATGGTAACCTTCACCAACATCCCTGCTATGATCACCATGTAGGTGAATTTTCCCCTATGGTCCTCCCCACCTTTGCACAAACTTAATGTATAAGGGACTTGATGCTTCTACCTACTTTCCCAAGCCACCTTCCTAAACTCAACCATTTCCTCCAACCTTCAATATCTCACCAACCACCACTTTTCCCACACCTTCATCCATCATTGTGCTTAGAAGGGATTTGGATTTGGTTTCTATGAACAAGGTTGTCATATTGTCATTCCTTGCACCAACCATAAGCATAAAGACCACAATGGTATCAGATTTTCCAAACCACCTTCCAAGAAGGCTCGATTCAAACTCATGGAGGACGATAAACCTTCATAGCCCCATTCACCTACCTCACCACCTTCACCTATAGAGTCTATGGATCCATAATCCATTCCTCCTAACTTTTTTTTCGTGAACACCATTTCTTTGGGACCTCTAACTTATCAGGGTGATGAAAAGGCTCCCTCTTCTCTTCCCTTCATGTATCCTAACATGATTGATGAAGATATGCCTTCTATTAATGTCATTCAATATCAGGACGATGATTATACTCTCACCTACCTTGGTGATGATGATTAGTTCAATATCCTATATTTAACATTGTTAACTTCTTAAACGAAAACCATGTTGAATGAATCGACCATTGAAATCAACATTCACATGCAGGATGACCCACACATTCTAAAATAGGCCAATCTTTATATACTACTGAACAAGAAGCTTTTACTTCTTTCCTTTGGGATCGTAACAACACTTTTTCTTGGTCCTATGCCAATATGCCCGTATTGACCCAAACATTGTGGTCTATAATATCATAACCATTCCGATGCCAAAATTTTGAAACAGAAGCCACGAAAAATGCATCCTCGCATTTCCCTTCTTGTAAAAGATGAACTCCATTGCCTCCTTTCTATTTCCTTCATTCTACCCATTGATTATCCCTAACGGATCTCTAACATTTTTCTTGTCACAAAAGTGACAAAGGGACTCTGCATTTGCATGGATTTTTGCAACATTAACTTGGCTTGCCCCAAAGAAGAATTTACTCTACCTAGTATTCACCAACTTGTTGATCTCACCACCAGCCATGAGATGCTATCACTCATGGACGGTTTCTTGGGTTATAACAAAATATTACTCACCCTAGAAGATCAACACAAAAATACCTTCATCACTCGTTAGGGGACGTTCTACTATTGTGTCATGCCCTTTGGCCTTAACAAGGCTGGTGCTACATATCAGTGGGATATGAATTATATCTTTCATGACATCATGTATAGCATATTGGAATATTACATCAAAATCTTCTTACCGAATCCAAACATTGGGCCAAACACCTTACAGTCCTTAAGGTTGTCTTTGATTGTCTCATCAAATACTGCATTCACCTTCAACCTAAGAAGTGTGTCTTCACTTGTTTTCTCTGGCAAGCTCCTTGGTTTTATCATTTCTTTGCATGCCATTGAATTTGATCCCACTAAAATCAAGGCTATTCCCTATATGCCTCCACCTACTAATCTTCATCAACTTTGTAGTTTACAAGGCAAGTTGCAATCTATTCATCACTTTAGTTCTTATCTTTACGACCATTGCCATCCATTTCATCATCTTCTCAAAAAGGATGTCTCCTTTAAATGGGATGATGAATGCCATAAAGCCTTCAACGCCTTATAAAAATACCTCCTCCAACCACCTATGCTCATTCCCACTAAGGATTACTAACCTTTTTACCTTTACATTTCTACTACTAACCATTGCCTAAGTGTCATGCTCACTCATCGTGATGAGAAACACAAGGAGTAAGTGGTTTATTATATAAGTTGTACACTTTTAGACTACAAAAATAGATATATTCACACCAAAAAACTCTACTTATCCTTAGTTTTTATCACCACTATTCTTCTCCATTACTTACTCAACCACAAAACCTTTGTTGTCATGAATATTTACCCCTTACATTACATGTATGCTAAGCCTTACCAACACCAATTTGTTTCACACTAGCTCATGTTTCTTGTAGACCTAGATATCGAATTCATCCATCAAAAGTTTTTCAAAGGACAAACCATTATTGACTAACTCACAGATGCACCTCTCTCCAGAAACCAATCTTCTAACTTTGACTTCCCTGATGAATCCATTGCTACCCTCTCCTGGATGATACCATTTACCAGATGACCTTATTCTTTAATGGTTCCAAATGTCAGTGTGGGGGTGGTGCAAGATTTATCCTCATTCCTCTTGATGGTGAGCCTATGCCATTATCTTTCAAACTAGATTTTGATTGTACTAACAACATCACAAAAATGAAGCACTCATGTTAAGTCTTCAAACCACATAACCTTAGATGTTAAATCAATTAATATATTTGATGACTCTCAACTGGTTGTGAACCAAGTCAATGGTATATACCAGTGTTGTAATGAGATACTTCAAAAGTATAAACATCATGTTGACATGTTTTTGACTACCTTTGACCATTATGAACTTCAAACAACTTTGTGTTCCACTAAAAATTCACGGACATCATGGCCTTTCTCACTTCTTAAATACCCGCTTTTCCCTCCGAATCAAAATATTTGTCATAGTAAAAAGTTCGCAATCAAATTCTTATCTATTCTGAGACGTTAAAATTGTAGGAAACATTGAAATCGACCCACGTGACCTTTGGTATAAGCATTTTGCTAACTACTTTTTCCTTTCAATTCTACCTCCAAATATTACTCAAATTGGACAACGAGCCTTCCTCAAAAGTTTCTCTTAATATGTCATCATGGGTGACCTATTCTCTATAAATGTGGCTTTGACAGTATCCTCTTATAATTCCTTACAAGTTCTAAAATCCCATACACCATCAAGGAAGTTCACAACATGATTTACAGAGGTCATTTTAGTGGCTTCGCTATCACTAAGTGCATCCTTCTCCTCGGCTATTATTGGCCAACCTTAAACAAAGACTATTGTGACTACGTCAAACGTTGTGTGAAATGTTAGAAACACACTAATCTTCATCACACCCCTATTCATGCCTTATAGGTCCCGTGAGACCTTTTGCCTTTATATCAATGGGGTTTGGATTTCATCGAGAGAGATTAACCCTCATTTTCCTAACGTCATCAATGGATTATTACCGCTATTAAATATTACACTAAATGGGTAGAATCCGTACCTCTTATTTCTACAAAATCTGAGACAATATGTGAATTTATCAACCATCACATCATTTTTTGCTTTGGTGTTCCTCACCGTCTCATCACTGAAAATGGAAAACAATTCAAAAACAAAACCCTACAGAAACTCTGTGACACCTTGACATTTAACTCAATTTTTCTTCACCTTATTATCCTCAAATAAACGGCCAAGCTAAATCAAATCACAAAACCCTAAACAAAATTCTTATGAAATTGGTTGACGATACTAGTAAGTATTGGCACACACACACATTCATTTTTCCTTATGGGATTATCGCACTAGTATTTGCACCTCAACTACTACCACACCTTTCTATTTGGTATAATGTACAGAGGTTTTCATTCCTCTCAAAGTCCAAATTCCATCTCTTCGTATCTCACTCAAAGATATTCTCAACAATGATGATTTTCACCAAGACCATTTGGCACAAGATCAAGTTATTAGATGAACTTCATCTAAATTCTCTTGATCACCTTCAAATATACCAAAACATATCAAACGTGCTTATGATAAACATGTCCAAGAACGAACCTTCAAGGTCGGTGACCTCATCTTGAAGGAAAATCAACATGTAACAAAAGTAGAGAAAATTAAATGGGCAAGTTTTCTCCTAACTAGCTTGGACCCTATATCGTTACTCATGCTTATGGATTGGGTGCTTATCATTTATCTTCCCTCGAAGGTAAACCCAAACTGAGCTCCTCAATGCCTTACATCTTCAACCATTCTACTATTGAATCATGTCCTATATCACCTTTCATCTATTAAACACCCGTCCCTTGAGCAACCTTCACCTTCCACTTACCTATTTTAAGGATCAATGACTAAACAAGAATCATGTGATTATCCTTCACCTTTCAACCTTATCTTCAATATGAGTACCACAACTCTACTCATGGAATGATTCTCATGGATGATTTTTTTTTTTTGAGATGAAATCCCATGGTCATTCAAAACCTTTCTTTTATAGATAACCTCTACGTGTTATGGTTTGCCTTCATAAAAGAAGCCCACACTCCTTTATAGTCTTGTTCATGACCTAAAAGTAAAAAAAAAGTTT
Source organism: Taxus wallichiana var. yunnanensis (assembly GCA_018340775.1). Classification (NCBI taxonomy): domain Eukaryota; kingdom Viridiplantae; phylum Streptophyta; class Pinopsida; order Cupressales; family Taxaceae; genus Taxus; species Taxus wallichiana. Next base: position 291,069,558 of record CM031238.1, read on the forward strand.
TTTTCAAAAGTAATATATGGGATTTTCAAATTCAACTCCTTGAGTCAAACTTCTGGCAAATAGATGAATCCCTCAAAAAGGACATCTATCTTTCTATCTTGTTGTTATAAATAGACTACTCCCTCGAAGGACAACTATACAAAGCTAGCCATACTATACGTAGTCTATCAAAAAGAAGACTATTTCTATAAAATAAAAATAAAATATTTTGAAGCTTCCCGCATCGATCAACTTCATGAAGACCTCAAGGAGTCATTCTATTTATCCCACATATAATTCCCACATCAATCAGTCTATCAAACAAAAGAAAAGTACAAGTTTTTCGTCATGAACTTCCTATTTTAGTTTTGGGTATCTTGCGAAGAGGCATGTTTGTCTCATAACAATGTTATGCTAAACATCCCATTTCACCTCATCTTCCTTTCTTTCTTATCTTCTACCTACTCAAGGGATGTGCCGCAAATGTGACATTTTGTGATTATGTAACTTCCTTCACCCTTAGAATAGTCAATCATGCACTTTCTTTACGGGTTTAAGTTCATTAACCCATCCTCGGTATTCTCATTATGGCCCTTGCCACTTATGAGCATTCCACCTCTTTTATCGTTCATCTCTTTTCTTACTTATTGATTCTTACACAGGACTAGACCTTGACACCAACATTTTGGGATTTCTTCTCCTTCAACATGCCTATTCAACCTAAACTCAACCATGCCTAAAACAACCTACACTCAACCATGCCTCAATGACCTAGACTCAATCATGCCTAAAACCTACCGACCCATTCATCTACCCCATCATATTCTTCCCTAGCTTATGGAAGAACTACGTCATCTTGAGGTCCCTTTCTCACTAGGCTATGTAGGCAGCACTCCTAGGGCATGGGGACCTTGGAGGTTAGCTCAACCACTTTTACCCCTAACCATTTTTATCCCTTTTACATTCATATTCTAACCTAGTTAGTTTCCATTTACAAAATAACTTGGAGATTAATATATTACAAAATCATACATTGTTTCATCATACCTACCATTTTATAACCTCAACCATATCATACATCAATCATTTAACATTTCCATGATATCAATTACTTGGAAATTTAAACACAACATACTTACAACACATCATTTCCATAAAATTAGTAACTTGGAAAATTTCAAACTCCATCATGCCTACACCTAGACTCAACCATGCCTACACCTGACTCCACCATACCTATACCTGACTCAACCATGCCTACACCTAACTCAACCATGCCTAAATGACCTAGACTCAACCATGCCTAACTCACCTATTTTTCATAATATAACAATAACAATGTAAATGAAAACCAATACACCATCACTCCAATAATCATCATCAAATATATAAAAGGGAGTATACATGTATCAACACATATGTACACAGGGGATAAATAATCAAAGTATCTCAAAACTCTCAACTTCAACCTCATAATTAGTTGGGGAATGTTTTCACCCCTAACGTGGCCTTACTACAATGTTTCCTCAATCACCTAACCCAACCTCACACATTGTGACACTTGAATTTGCTTACCGGATATACCTTGCGATGATGTCACTCGTGTTATTTAGCCTAATGACCTTACCTTGCCTAATGTCATGTTGTTTATCCCGACTTAGCCTTTGGTGCCCTAGAACAAACCTATTTCCCATTCCTATACCTTTCCTGGTTTTGTTTCAGAATTGTATCATATACCTTGGATACCTGAACCACTTCAACCTTGTTTGGATAAACCTATCAACCTTTGATGAAGTAGAGTTTGCAAGCTATTCAACTTGGTACCACATCACATTTTATATGTGTGCATGCGTTAGAATGCCACTACCTATTACCCAAACCAAACTCAACCTTACCTAAAACCCACCTACCCTTATTTTCATCATTTATAAATTTATCAAACCACTCACTGACTCCATATATTACCTCATTAGATCCTTGTTTGAGGGGGATCACCTCCACCCATACTTGGGGAAACCTAAGATTCACTCATACCTCAGACAACAAATTCCTATTTTTGTCAGCGTCACTTATAAATACAAGCCACGTAAAAAAAAAAGGGTAAATGTAGACACCAAATTTGGGTCACACTCCCCTTAGTCCCCTTTTATTAATTAACGTAATGTATTCACCTAACCATGACCCCTTACTCTACATTCATATTAATTTAATTACTTACAATCAATTGAATGTTCATCCTCACATTATTAATTAACTTAATTACTTTAATTAAGTTAATTTACACCTCACATAGCCACATCACCTAGAAACCTCACCACTAATTTATTCCTAGCCTATTAATTAACTAGAATGAGTCTCTACTTATATTAAACAATTAGGACTCTTTCAAACCCTAAAATTAAATTCATATTCCTTCTCCAATAACACTTCCACTTATCTAAGTGCTATCCCTCACTTAAGACCCTAATTATCAATCAATATCACACCAAACATAGTAAAGATCATGATTATTTTGGTAAATTTGACTAATTCACCCTAACCGACACCACTTTATCCTCACCTAATGTCATTCACCTAAACCGCCATCGTTTATTTTATTTACAATTTTACAACTCTTTACAAGGGTTGGTCATTCGTATTGGTAATTTCTATTGCAATCAAACATGAGTCTCAAAGCCATTCCTACATCCAAATGATGATGACACACCACCAGAGTGCAACACAAACAATAGGTTCTCTTCCAGAGCGTTAGAGTATCCATGGACAACACAGGTTGCACTACCGCAACACTAAACCAACCATCACCTCGCCTATCAACCACCACCACCTTCGTTCATGAGATCTTCATAGCAACAAGTAAGTAATGTGGTTTTCATCATCTATGCTTACTTTACTATAGATATTTTACTTCTTTCAATATTTCCATTTCTACTATTACCTAAATATCTCCATCTTCCCACCAATCCACCTACCCAACCATTTCAAGTATTTCCACCTTTCTTAACCTCTTCCTCTACATTCCTGAGTCTTCTTAGCCATATTACGATCCTAACCACACCTTCCTCACTCTATGTGTAATCACAGAGGGGCTAAAAATCTATTTTTATTAATTTATTACCCCATATCAGTTTTCTTTACCTTACTGCATCGGTTTCATCCCTATACTAACATCGGTCACCCGACCGATACTAGTCTTTGTGTTATTTTACACCCTCAGACCAGCAAGCCTTTTATTTAACCAAAACCAACCCAGACCTCACCTAATTAGTCCTGGACCTTTACGGACCTTTGAAAAACCTACCCAACCTGAAAAAACCTTTGGTTTTACTAGATTTAGTAATACATTTCATATTTAACATTAAATCTAGCATATTATTTATCATCGAGAAACCTAAATCATTGCATTACAATAGAAACTTTTTATTTCAATTTCCTATTTACGTTAAATTAAACGGTGGATTGACAAATTCTCTAGGAAGCATCATACTTCCTATAACTAACATACGTTAGGCAGTCCACTATCATAAGTTATTTAATGCTCTTTTTGGTCTTGTTTTTTATTTACAAGTAGTCCTTCTCGAAAAAAGGAGTTCTCTATGATCATCTTGGATAATGTCAACAATGCACATATTCTACCTTCCACCTTCACTTAATAGGTATTTCTCCTTAACCATTTACCTTCTACTTGTTTCATCCTAGAAATCTTCAACGTATTGGTGAAACAACAAGAGCCCTTAACCTTGTGGAGGATGTAAACCCTTACATACTTTCTCGGAGACCATATTAATAGCCATATTTGACCTTTGAGAATGTTATTAGATCACTCATACCCTTGAATCACAAATATCAACCTCTAAGAACTTTAAGAAGAACATGGGTCTTTGAGATTCATGTAAGAATTCTACATAGTAGATACACCTTGGATTGACAAGGTCCAAGTAAATTTGGAAAGCCAACCCCCATGGGAGTGTACACTTCTTAGAAGTCATCTTCCACACATGTATGACTTCAGGTTCATATGACTGAGATCTAACTTGAGCTTTAAAATATTACTGATATATTTGGAATCGCTGAGATACAACCTTTCTAGCTGTAGGATACTTTTATAAGGAACTTCACATCTTCTGACTATGACAATGTTACAGTCCTTCAAAGAAATAGATTAACTAAATTTCTCAGGATTCCCAAATCTTAAGGATCATAGATTCATACTCATGAAGCTTATTTTGATCTGTAGACATGAACATTCTTATACCAATGACATGACAAAATTTCATGATTCTTTATGACTAAAAAAAATGAACACTATAGATTCACAAACCTTGAAATACAATATAAAAAGACCACAATATATGAAACTTACACACACTTCACTCATACAGTTGAAACTCATGATCACCTGATAGAGTTCTCAAAGAAGACTCTATAAGACATTACAAAACTTTATATACTTTGAAAATGTGGTAGACACATATTTTTACCAAATGAAGATCATATGAGTGATTTCTAATCCAAGTCATAATAGACTCCTTTCACGAGTTATCAATATGATTCTCACACACATTTTGAAAATACTTTCATGAAATAATATCATTCTCAAGACAATACGAAACACGACTCATATATATTCAAAACAACCTCACTCCTTTCATGATTTTACACACAAAATGATAACAATTATGGACATATCATGATACTTTTGGAAACTACATGGCTCCTTGAATAAGCTAAACCAACTCAGACTAGAGACTTCATCATGGAAATGCAAGACATAGACTAAAGGAATTCAAACTTAGACACCTTTATCACCATCAAACTGATATCATGACATTTCACTTCAAGGAATACCAACATGAACCATGAGAACACACTTAGAGACACAAGATGACATACCTTTTGCACATGGAAGAGACTCATACTGAAAAAACAGCTCCCCTCACTCCAAAGCTTCATTTTCACCTATACACCTCTATGAATCCTAATAGAGGCATATGTCACCATGGAGGAGCTTGATGAGAGACCTAAGTAGGTCTCAAGCCCTCTTCTTGGACCTTGAATATTTCCTCTTTATCTGATTCTACATTTTTATAGAAGATCCCTCCTTTTTCTCAGTCACATCCTTGGAAACATCTTGACCACTTTGACTAGCTTCTTCCTTCTTTTTGTATGCTTGAGCTTATAGCTTATGTTTTGATTCTCCGTCTTCAAATGACTTTCATTACAAAACCTTGAAATGTGGCCTATCCTATGGCACATAAATTATTCCACTTTCCTTCATTTACACTCATAAGCCCTATGTCCATAACCATTGCAAGCATGTCAATACACATTGAATTTTCTAACATACCTTCTTATGTTTGATTGCCCATTATTGCAATACTTTTTAAGATGTCCTCTCTCATGACAATGATAAAATTCATCTTCATATCTCTGAACTACCTTTTTCTCCTTCTTATCTTGACATTCCTCTTCCTTATTTTCTTCAAAATGTTCCTTTCCTTTTCCATCATCCTTATTTTCAACCTTAGGACTACAAAAACTAGCCCTATGTCCATAATCACCACATTTATAATAGTTACCATGAAAAAAACCATACCTATATGCATTTGGATGCCTAATAGATGATCTTCTAGGAGGTGGAAGCCTTGAAATCTCTCCCTTTCTTGGTTTCCTTCTTTCATTTGATCCTTGACTTGACTCTTCCTCATTCTTTTCTAATTTGAATGAGCCCTCATTGAATCCTAGGCCTGTTCTATCACCATAGGCCTTTTGTTTTTCCAACATCTTTCTTAGATTTTTTGAACTTCCTTGAAAAGATAGTATTTTTCTTGTCATAGTGCCTAGATCTTTCTTCAAGTCCTCTATTTCTTTCCCATTTATATTCATCTCAACTTATTCCTCTTCAAGTTGATTCCTTAAGGCCTTGACTATGTCCTATTTCTCGGTCTCATGTTTGATGTAGTCTTATCTCTTGGTCTTCAACTCATCTTGAGCCTCCTCAGTTGATTTTTTAAAACCTTGGCTGATTCTTCATGACCTACAACCAACCCGTCAATCTTCTCCACATTCTCACCTACCCATCTCTTTATCACAAAGGTGTTGCCCTAAATTTTCTCGAATGATGGAGCTGTCATCTTTTCATGAAAGATCTCCCTCTATATTTTTAGGATACTTCTAAGGTCCTTCTCTAATACCAATTTTTGGAGGTGATAAGGATTGAGAGGGGGTGAATCAGTCCCCAATAAAACTTATTCACTTGTGCTTCAAACCCTAACCACATAAAATCATGTAGAACACATCAAAGCATACATCCTTTTATAATGAAGTGAACTCAAATGCAAGGAACACAATATGATCTCAAAGAAACGTATAGTGTGTTGTGAATTCAGATCTGAGAATAGTGCTATGATTTAATAACAAACAAAATCATGCACACAGGATCTAAAAAATTCCCCAAAATCTACAGTAGTGGAAGTATAAACTAGAATAATCCAAATCAAAACAAAGTACACACACATAACACAACATGTATTGTGGTTCACCCAATGTGGGCTACGTCCACCAAAGATAGAGATCTCATATATATAATAAAACAAGAGTACAAACCAACTCTTCAATACAAGAGTATGATGCATCTCTCCAAGAATATATCTTCTCCATAAGATCTCTAAACGGATATCTATGAGTGCACTACAATTGTGCCTCCAAACATCACTAGCATATCTCACATAACTAGGAACTACTACATCTCTGAACTACTACTAAGTTCTCTGTGGATCTGTAAAAAGACCTCTTGCATGGGTCTATTAATGTGCAACCATGATCTGTGCACCAAGAAGTAAGTTTGTCTCTTCATCACTACATGCATAACTCATGCAAACATGAAGACAACCTCCTCTTCAATATCTAGATCTACATGGATCTATAATACAAGATATTACCAACATGTGGATCTCTCGAGAAGAACCTTTATGTGCTTTGCATACCATGCAAGCCATTATAATAAGACAATAAATATACAAAGAAAATGTAGTAGAAGATGTTACCCTCTTCTCACCATTCGATGTGTACTTGCTATTTCCTTCTCGTCCAGCTCCTCTCCATGGAGACTCTGTCTTCATGTAACTGTTCTTTTCTTTCTCTTCTTCTTCTTCCTCTTCATGCTCTCAATCTAGGAGAGTCAAGGATCTAATCCAATCCTTCTCTTAATTATACTTCTAAACCCTATCATTCATGATTATATAGTCATTTATAAACTTAGGGCACTTAGCCATGTAATTACAATCAATAGATATTCTTTAATGCTAAGAATAGATCTAATTCCCGAGAGTTAATTAAAATACTCCTACGTGCATATAACCGATGTAAATTCTCCTAACTAATGGCAGGTTCATCTGCTTGACCGATGGTGGTTGTTATGTTGACCGATGTCGGTTCTTATGTTGATCGATGATGGTTACACCTTGTCCGACGCTTCTTATCGCTGAACTAGTAACATGTAAAACATGCTATCTTTGAAGCAATTCAGCTCCACAACCTAAAAATCTCCCACTTGGAGATAAATTTCTGAACCTTTGTACTGTACATGTACCTCTACATCACCATCCTCAACATACCGTGAAGACCGTCTTTTCTCTCCTTCAACAATTCTCTCAAAAAATAAAACCAGGAAGATCAAACCATCTTCTCAAACCAAGACAAAAACATGACTTACCAAACCACCATGAATCTACAACTAATATGTGATAATCAAGCTATCCATACATCAAGCTCCCACCGAATCATAAGACCAAGCTTCTCATGCAACCAAGCCATCATGAATAATACACTGTAAGAGCTCCCACTCAAACCGAAGTCTTGAGCTTCAACTGCAACCATAGCCATACCTGTAAAACCAACCATGTTCTCCAACCATCTATCCATGTCTCCATGCAACCACCAATGCAACTGTCCAAAGACAAGTCAAAATGGAATATGCGAAAGCAAAACAAGATCCCGGGTAAAAACATCCCTGAAAGAGTTCTACATGCAACAGTGGGTGATGAATCCACAAACACGTAAATAACTCAAAGAAATCCAAACACTACAATCTACAAATCTAACCCTGCATAAACAACTAGCATGTCCAAGACAATCATCTATAGATAACATACCTATCAAGGAGTAACATAGTAATCAAGAGGAAATACAAACATCCCCTACTCATGCTCAAGGCAACTGAACCGTGCTCATAGGCATCCATGTGCAAATCAAATATCTGCATCATCATAGACTCACAAAACTAAATCTATCCACATGTATAAACTCACCTATACATCCATCCATATCATCGGGCTCTCTAGAAGCACCAAGTCTCTCACCGACTAACTCCAAAGCCATATATGAATCTTGTGCTCATCAATGTCAATAACAAACAACCATGCTAAACCATGCAACTAATAAATAGTGCAAATACTAGCAAACATTTCATCAACATACTCTGCACAATAAACCAAGATGAAATCAAAACAAGGGCACCATCTAAAAATGGTAAATAAACACTGTTGTCAAACCTGTAACCAAATTGACCATGGTTTCCTAACTGACCCCGATCACTACCTGACCGACCATGGTTAATCCTAACTGACACCGGTCTTTGTAACTAGTAGATTTTCTCTTTTAACCCTTAAAACTCTAAATTTTTCTCTATCATCTTCACCCAACTAAATCTAACCATCAACTGCTAATCCCATAGGGATATCCAAGAACCACAAAATAACACAAGAAGTGACATCTCCATGTGATAAACTCAAAATACCTGTAAGCCTATCAATGTCCTCCAAAATAACTTATGCCTCATGTCACTCTAAATAGTAACACCCTCCTCTCACTCTGCACATGCATCATGTATCCAATCCTGTAATGCCAACAACCATGACTTGCTCCCACTGAACATGAAATCCCCTGCACTGCCGACTCTAACACCAAGCTCAAAAGCTAATATGTCAGTGAGAAATAAAACTAGATGAAATAAAAAATGATTCCCTTCTTATCAAAGAATACTCCTACATCACAAAAGTTTGGACTTCTTGTGAAGTAGGTGAATCAACTTCTTTTCATCCTATGTACTCAACATCTTTCATTACCTACAACTATGTCTAACCATGACTTTTCATTGAGGATCTCATCCTTAGACTAGATATCTTTGTCCTCAAGATTCCACATAACCGGAAATAAAATTCAAACAACACCAAAAACATGGTGTAAATCTATGCACACTATCCAAACATAATATCAACTTCTCCAAAAGAAAGAAATAAAACATGAACCATATAGAGATACCTGACCCAAAGTATCATTGGACTAACCAAGAAAAATCCATCCTCTTTCTGATCCAAACATTGAAGTGATCAACATTGTTTCGTCCCTACACACTATGCAAGAAACATGATCCTACAAAATAGGACACTGAACCATCCATGTCCTCTTCTACTGTAAGAAACCATGTGCAAACTCATTGTCATAGAGACCGACTATGGTTTGATGACTAGTACTGGTTACCCTCTGTGGATGATGTTGGTTCCTAACCGACATTAGTGCTTTGCTAGAGAACTAACATAATGCCACAAATTGGAATAGGTCACCAAAGCAGTGCCTACTCGACCAAAGTCAATAGTTGTGTCGAGTCATTCATTTCAAGAAGCACCCAAATCTTGCACAAAACTTTAACAATAATAATACATGTAATAAGAATTACACCAAAATGAAATACATCACCTTACTAGCACCAAAATACTCAACCGCATCTTTAACTAAAGAACATGCTTCTCTGATGGAAACCCCATCTTCACATTGTGCTACTATATTCTACCTCTCTAAAAATCCCATGCATCTAACTACACCAAAGGATGCATAACTGCTCCTTTTCTCTCATTCTCAAATCTAGATCTACAATCCCAAACATGCATGTGCAACCAAAATAATATAAGCACTGCAATACCAAGATAAAACCATACCTTAATAACTAGATCTACAATCTAACCAACATGCTTGTGCCTCCAAGAACTAGGGACACCTCAACAACCAAGATACATTCCATGCATCTTTCCATTTCTTCAGATCTGTGATTTTTTGTTTAAAACTAGGATGCCCAAGAATCCGACCATGGTTACCCTAATGATGTTAGTTACCACTTAACCGACACCGGTCACTGTAATTTCCAGCAACCTTACTCTTACAGCTCCCACTTGAGATTGAATCTCTTCCTACGATCTTCTCATCAATAAAAACAAACCCTGCTCTCATACGTGTTAGTCAAAACACTAATAAAACCATGAATCAAAACCTTGCTTTGAAATAACCAAGATAACCAAGCTCTGATACCAATTTTTGGGAATTTGGGACTGTGGAATAGTGCTATGATTTAATAACAAACAAAATCATGCACATAGGATCTAAAAATTCCCCAAAATCTACAACAGGAAGTATAAACTAGAATAATCCAAATCAAAACAAAGTACACACACATAACACAACATGTACCGTGGTTCACCCAATGTGGGCTACATCCACCAAAGATAGATATCTCATATATATAATACAACAAGAGTACAAAACAACTCTTTAATACAGGGAGTATGATGCATCTCTCTAAGAATATCTCCTCTCCACCAAATCTCTAAATGGATCTCCATGAGTGCACTACAATTGTGCCTCCAAACATCACTAGCACATCTCACATAACCAGAACTACTACATCTCCGAACTACTACCAAGTTCTCTACAAATCTATAAACAAGACCTCTTACATGGGCCTACCAATGTGCAACCATGACTATGCACCAAGAAGTAAGTTTGTCTCTTCATCACTAGATGCATAACCTATGTAAACATGAAGACAACCTCCTCTACAATATCTAGATCTACATGGATCTATAATACAAGATCTCACCAACATGTGGATCTATAAGAAGAAAATCTATGTGCTTTGCAGGACCATGTAAGCCATTACAATAAGACAATAACTATACAAAGAAAATGCGAGTAGAAGATGTTACCCTCTTTGTAACACCCTTAGTTGTTGTTATTTTTCCTCCTTGATATTCAAGTAATGTTATGTGAATTTCCTTATGAGGATATGTCCTTTTGATTTCAAGAAATCTTGCTTGATATGGATATGTCTTTTCTGCTCTTGAAATCTTTGATTAAACTAGAATATGCCTGGATTCATTTTCTTTCATTTCTCATGGATGAGTGCAATCTGATCTCAGGAGGATTGTAAGCTTATCTATCTCTAAGACTCATCCTTGGATCAATTACAGTGATCCAAGGAATGTTTTAAATATATTCAGGATGAAAAACCATAAATTGGCATTCTATGAATTATTAGTTCTGGGCTGAACTTAGAATATATATGTTCTTTAATTCTCCTTCATTTGAGAATATTTCCATGCTGTGGAAAGTTTTATTGGATAAATTGGGTCATTACATTCTCAATTTGGTTTTCAGTCATTTATGGCATTAGAAACACTTACCTTAATATATATGTTCCTATCTAAGATTTTATACTTAAAACGTTCTCCTTCAACCAAACGTTTGATCATTGATTTGTCGAAATGTGATGTTAATCTAACCTAATTCCAAAACTATGTATATTTGGGATATTACCTAAGGATTTGTCTAACCTATTGCTAAGGTAAATGACTAGGGTTATATCCTAAGGTGGTAGATTTATTACATCTAACTCAAGTTTAACCTATCCTTTCAAACTATTTATGGCAACCTTAGAGAGAACACATTGGTGACCTTAAGGAATTTATGAAGAGGATAAGATTGATTTAATTCTACGTCTTCAACTTCTAAGAGTTTGGTATGGCGGACTTAAATCACTAGAGATTAAAACACATGTTATTTTATTTGGGAACTCACCCACTTGGCAAGCGGTGGTAAGGAAGATTGGGTGGGAGATTTGGTAGTATCATTGATTAAAATGTGCATGGGTTAGCCCTAACGCTAAGGCATTCCAAAACTAGATATTTGTGTGGTTTAATTTTTCATAACTCCATTTTCTAAGGTAAATGACTAGCATATCCTAAGGTGGTCTTTAAATTACCTAAGATCTAACCTATACTCATTTCATGGCTATTTTGAGGTTTTCCTATTTATGTTTCATGGAGAATAATGAGGCATGGTGGAGGTAGTATTTTATTGGAACCTTTCGTGGAGAAGAAGAGAAATAATGGGCTCAGCCCGAGGTCTTCTTTGATTTTACAAAGACACTATCGTGGCATGATAGGCCCTAACTATTAAAATATTTACTTTTCTCTAAGTGTTTCATTAAAACAACTCTGTTCTGATGAGCTCTGTGTATTTATGAAGAGGATTTCATGGGTTGTGTGTACATTTAAATTTCTAGGTTGAATCGGAGTTTGCTTGATTCTTTTGAAATTTGTTTGCATTACTTTCCTTTCACAGTGGTATGTGAATATTTGAGTACCTCTGGTAATTGTAAAAGGCTCACAGTGGATGAAATTGTAAGTGATTTTGACTTCTTTGGAAGTCTTTATGGTTACAATCGACCCACCTGTTCTCATTATGTTGGAAGTTAAAAACTTGTTTTAGTTGGACGGAACAATGTTGTTTTTGTGTTTACCAGCCTATGATATTCATGTTTTAACTCATAGTTGTTTGGCCTGTGAATAACTCCTGGAAGGTTTTTTTGGTAACATCCTGTGAAGCCTTGGTGTTATAAAGTTTTCACATTCTGAATACGTTATATATATGCCAGTCTGCACTTCTCTGAGAAAAGTGATTGACTTTTTTTAAGTTTGCGGCACTGTGGATAAGATAGTATATAGTTAGTTGTTTATTCTTGCATAAAACCTTGAATGATAACAACACGGCATACACAGAGGAACAGTATAAGAATGAGCTTGTGTTCTACCTGAAGTTTTGGTTGTTTTGGAATAAGCATTAAAAGGAATTTGTGTTTATTATATGGAGTAAACAAGTCTGTAACTTGTAGTCTTTTTCTTTACATGGTTTGTGAAATCTTGTTTTTATGACCGTATTAATGGTGGTAGAAACTCTTTTGAACCCGACTTTAAAGTCGACAGGTTTTAACGACGACCAGTTCTTTACATTTTGTTTGAAGTTGGAAATATGGTTGAACTATTTTTGATACAAATGGAAAACCTATTTTTATTCTGAACTGTTAATGTGAAGTTCCATACTATGGTTTGAATATTACGGCTTTTGGGTACTTTTGGAAAATATGATTCAAATTCGGTAGATATATTCTATACATTCTATTTGGCCTTAGTGTTTCATGTTATAATGGAAACCAAACGATGTATCAGTTCAACTAATTCATTCTCTGAATACTTTTTCATTAAGGGAAACGTGAAGTTACCCTAACTTGATTTTAAACTTGAATGGTTCAAGTATATGAGAAATGTAGTCTATTTCATTCTGGAGTCTTGATCGGTTCACAATGTTTATGTTAAATATAGATCTTGACTTTTATTGAATGTACCGTGTGTAGACCCTGTAGGGATGTTATGGTAAACCAATGAGATGGCTCTACCTTGCCGAAATATTGAGTGAAATTAAGTGTTAGAACTTCTCAGATTCTCATTCCTGGTTGGTCTAATAAATGTTTATTATATCTTAGGAAATTGATTTCGTTCTAAACTTGTTTTCAATAGGGTTTAGATCGTTACAGTTATCTTAGAAATAAAAGGTGAAGAAGCAAAAAGGGTTAAAAGGGAAGTCGGTTATTTTAATACTCTTTTCCTTAATGGGTTATTGTGCTCCTTCCTTAGAACTTGCAATACACTCAAACTGAGTGGTTATGAGAAGGCAGAACTATTTAGCAGTTGAAAGAAATAAATGGGATGGGGGGAATCCTAAATCTTATAAGACTCCTTCGCCATCTAGCTGGGATAAAATATTTGTTGTAAACCTCATGTTTGTTATTCTTATTGTAACAATAAAATTAGTGTTTATTGTCTTGTATACTTTTCATTGATTGAAAATTAGGAAGACTAAGGTAGAAGATGGGATGACAAAAGAAATTGAAGGTGGTAGATAATCCATCACTTCGTTTGAATTTCTTGTATGACCCTGTTTCGGATGAATACCTTAAATGGTTTAATTTTTAAATAGAAGACACTTTAAGAACCTGTTTAAATCATGGTATAAATTGTTTTAACCTTTCGGATGGATATGTACTGGTAAAAGGAATAGTTCTTCCTTTCTTGCATAAGGTGAGGTGAATCATCCGAAAAATATTGTGATGAAACTACCCTTGTAATATTTAGGTTATGATGTGAGTGAAGTTACAATTGATAGGAAGAAAATCAGTGAATTATATATCATTAGATTGATCATGAATGTAATTGCTGGAATCAATCATACTTTAATATCTTAGGGCAAGTATCATAGAATATATCATGTCCACTTTGTTGAAACAGTGTGTTATGACTCTTCTTATATTGATATTGCTTAAAGTTTTGAGAGTATGAAGTAATTGTTGTCATTACAATAGGGTTATTTTAATGAAACAATTATTGGAATGCACTTGTTTTAAAAATTAGAGCTTATCATGCTCAGTTCAATGAACTGACCCATGCTAGCAATTTTTGCAGATGGACTTCGTAAGTGGTAATAGAGGGAAAAAACTTAAATGATGCATTGACTGCTCTAAGCTGATTTTGGTGAAGAATTCTGAGTTGATTTCTGATTTGTATTGTAAAAAGAAAAGTTTATCTTTTAAAAAAAAAAAGGCTGATGTCTTAAAGCATGCCTAAAAAGCATAGGTTGTAAATGTATAAATTGGATATGAATTGAAGTGTGAGAGATTACTTATATAGATTGTGTAATTTATCTTGTTAAGTATAATCTTCATGTTATCTATATGATTGGATGTGTATTTCAAAGAGTGGTTTTAATAAAAAGGGAACTTAGATAAATTCCCTACGAAGAATTGAAATAGGTGGCTGATTACAACATTCTTATCTAAGTTGGTTTTAATAAAAAGGGAACTTAGATAAATTCCCTACGAAGAATTGAAATAGGTGGCTGATTACAACATTCTTATCTAAGTTTTCCATTATACCTTGTAAGGTAAAATAAAATTATAATAAAGGTTATTGTAACTTAAATGACATGGTAGGGCGTGGCAAGCCCTAAATATGCAATTATGAGAGGAAGACCCTTCCTCTCTAGTAAGGCACTAAATAAAAAAAAAGATGTGGTTGTGAATCGTTTTGATTTAATTACAATAAGTCCGATGTGTTTCAGCCTAAAGGACTGATACACTTCTTTAAATGGTTGAGTTATTTAATTAAAGGGAATGTAAGTTGTTGCTATCCTACTCTAGGGTAACGAGATGATAGGTCATAACTATCAATCCAGGAAGCAACCCTAAAGTAAATTAGCTCTTGAATTAATTGAGACTCAACTTTAAATAGGGAACTTAAAGGAATGTTGAACTCGGGGTTTGGTGGGCTGCTGGTTTAAGTAGTCTTTTAGATCATATTTAACCCTTCGTTAGTAAGATCTTGGAGGTATGTACATCTCTACGAGGCTATGCCGTAGGATGTTGACACACGCCATCTACAATGTTGTACCTTCAAGAAGATTAGGATCTTCTCGAGGATACATCAGTGCAAATGACATGTGGCAACACCCTTCCGCCTTGATCGTTGAGATCTACACGCCTTTGAACTTGTTCAAGATTCCTCTCCAGGTCTGGTTAGTACCTTGATTAGGATATGAGGTAGCCCTTAAGGACTCAGGGTACCTTGGCACATGGGGTTAACCTAGGTTGACCCAGTATGCCAATTTACCCTAAGTATTCGAGAGCCTCGTCATATCATGACCTAAGTTGTTAACCTGAGCTTGAGTTAAACCTTGGGCAAGGGGACTGACATAAGTCAGTGTAAGAAATTTGAGATAACAACAGAGTGGGGTGAAGGATTTATTCTAGAATTGATGAGTATGTTATCAAGGAATAAGTAATATGAGCAGTATGTTATAAATCTTTGGCCAAAGTATCGCAAGCTACTGATTACGTTGTCCTATGTCACCAGTCTAAGGTTCGTGATGCCGATGAATATGGTAACAATTAATCAGTTAGGTTCCTTGGAAAGATCACTCAAAACCTAGCAAAGGGTAAGAGAACCGAGAATGAGGAGTATTCGGAGAATACTCCAAACTCAATGTTACACATGAATGGATCGGTAGTTAACCGAGTCATGAAATGAATAGATCGGTTGTACACTGAGTCATTACAGCTGCATATGGTTATCTGTTATAAGAATGAATGTTATGAAATGTGTGTTCTAAATTGAGTATTTAGAACAGAGAACATCACTCATATAAAAATATTCCTTGTTTCTAAAGTCTTAATTTGGGAATGTTACACTCTTCTCACCATTCGGATGTACTTGCTTATTTCCTTCGTCTAGCTCCTCTCCACGGAGACTCGTCTGTCTTCATGTAACCTATTATTTATTTCTCTTCTTCTCCTTCATCTTCATCCTCTCAATCTAGGAGAATCAAGGATCTAATTCAATCCTTCTCTTAATTCTACTTCTAAACCCTAGCTTTCATGCTTATATAGTTGTTTATAAACTTAGGGCACTTAGCCATGTAATTATAATCAATAGATATACTTTAATGCTAAAAATAGATCTAATTCCCGAGAGTTAATTAAAACACTCCCACACAGGTAACCGACGTGGGTTCACCCTAACCGATGGCGGTTCATCTGCTGACCGATGGCGGTTCTTATGCTGACTGATGGTGGTTCTTATGTTGACTGATGGTGGTTCTTATGCTGACCGACGATGGTTACACTTCGATCAATGTCGGTTCTTTGTCGAACCAGTAACATGTAAAACATGTTATCTTTGAAGCAATTGATCTCCACAACCTAACATACTGATAATAAAATAAGATCCACATACTTATATAGATACTCAAATCAGATCACAAAGATTAGTGTCTTCAACAATGATCCACAAGATACAATAAAGTGCTCTCAAGACAATCAATGTCTCATGAATACATATGAAGAAATACAACTATGAGAATGTATTCAACCTTAAATATCATATCTAAAAACTCCTTAGAAACCTGCAAATAACATCAACATGCTATGAGGATAGCATCCAAACTCAAGCACCCAAATTTTCCCTCCTTCTCTAACTCGCTCTCAAGGAAATAACACCAACTTTTCACTTGCTCAAATTATCCTCATGAAAACTCAACCAATAGCTATCCTAGAATGATATTCTAGATTTTTAAAGCTAGGCCCAAAGGTTTTTATTTGCAGCAAAAAGGGTTCTTCAAAAGAAGATAAAAGGGGTTTCAAAAAGCTAGAAACAATATGCCCATAACTTCACTTTTATAGCCTCTCCAAGGCTCAAAATCAAACATTTTCCCTCCTTTTTCTCAACCCATGCATCATAGAAAAATTCTAAATTCAAATCATAACAGCCACAAGTGACCCAAGTATGTTGGCCTAGCCTAAACCATCATTTCATGTGCCAAAAATGGCTCAAAACCGCATGAGCACAATCTAAAAAATGCCCTAACATTAGTACCATACTTCTTCATGAACAAAACCCCTTACATAATATTAAAATATAATATAAAATTCATACATGCTCTCACTTAATATCAAACAACCAAATTATTTTGTTTATAGGCGTAATTCCCTTTACAATTCTCAAAACAATTGTTTCATGCACCCATTAGCAACCAAGAAACTTCATAATGTCACAAAATCACTTCAACTCAGCGAAACCATGAAATATTACCACTAAAAAGAAATGGAAGAACCTGTAGAACACTTATAAGCAAGTTAGAAGTCATGAATCACTTCAAACCATAGCAACATTTGCCTTCACCAGATCAACCTGCCAAAACATATGTTTCCAAAGGTTATCTCATAAAATCATTTATAAAAACATTCAAGACCTAAAAATGGATTCATTGGATGACCAATTCATCTCTCTTAACATTCCGGTAATAGTAATCATCACACAATCCATCTCATGCTTCAAATAACATCAAAATTTCATCAAAACACATGTTGTCTTGAACTACCAAAAATATTTTTGCTCAAAGAATGACCTAGAAACCCTATCAAATGAGCTCATTATGGTTAAATCCATCATAAAATGAAACATATCTAAATTTACTTTCAAACATAACTTCAATGACATCAAAACTCTACATGTAGCTCAAGTTATGCTTAGTTTACTTGACCCTGCTATTTGAGATCCCAAAACAACCCTTTGATCAGTCAACCTATTTGTACATCAAAACATCATGAAACTAAATTAACATGTCCTAAAACCTCCATGTAAATCAATAACAATTCCCAATCATCATGCACCATCAATTTTGTATGCTACTCCTTTGGACCATCTTGTCCTAAAACCTTCTTCTCCAGAAATTACTATTTTTAGGTGGGGCCCACATATCACCATGACCTAAACCATACATTTATGTAAATCATGAGGATTACTATACAACATCCAATCATCAATTTTTATGAACCAATCAAAACTAGGTCACATACTTCAACTTCTGCCAACTTCTCCTAGCTAGGGTTTAACTGGGGTTTTAGACCTCTTTACCTTCTTAACATTCATTCATAAAAAAATGATTATAAACTCACCATAAAATCTTCCATGAAATCCACAAGGTATCATACAAAACACATTGTTCACAACAAGCATTAGAAGTTGCAGTTCGAGGTAGAATTTGACTTGATTTTCACCTTGTATCATAAAATCAGTCATACCTGGAAAAATACACATCATGGGAACCTGAAATTTTTCTCAAAGCATCATGAATCATACCTATAACATCTCCAATCATCACATTTTCAATTCCATAGCTCAATCTCTCCAGTCACTAAGACTTACCTATGTTTGCATGTTAGATTCTCACTATAGAAGCTATGGTCAATTAAAATAATGCAATAAATAAACATGAAACCTCTGAAAATGACCCAAAAATACCTCATTTTCCATTATATACCTGATTTAATACTTCCATGAGCTCAAATTTCTCCAATCCACATTGTCACATCTCCAAGCTACTATACCTGCTCCTAATGAGTACTTGTAACCAAGTGAACCACCATGTACTCGCACTAAGCTACTACCGTGATTGCTCAAGCACCATAAAATAATTCTATCCAACATTTCAACATGCTTCCCAAGTAACCAAGAAGCTCACACTTCCAAGTAACATTTCCTAGGCACATGTATAGGCTTGCTAGAGAAAGCACACATCACTAAATCTGATTGTAACAATTGATAAACATATGTACCAGTATGTTGGCATCATATACATAATCATGAAATCATAAAAAAACATTCAATTTTTCATTAATGGGGTTTTTCATCAATAAAAACACCTATTAGGACATGATGCCAACATTTATTAAAAAACCACAGTACACAGGAACAACAAGAATTCTCAAGATAAAGTGATTACATATGAAGTCTTACATAATATTATGGAGTCTTTTATAAAACAATAATATCTCATATCTAATGCTTCACTGGTATTACAAGTAAACTCACATGAAGTGATAATTTACTCAAACAAAATGGAAATAGTATAGGGAGTTTACAATTGGCACAATCAAATCGTTAAGAGGTGGCATTACAAAAACATGCTCATTCCTCTTTATTTCCCCCTCAAGGGAAACTCTGAAAGGCCATATCTCATTTGATTTAGAGGTGAAGATCAACGTCATTCACATGATCATTTGATTCTTTCTCATTTGATTTAGAGGTGGAGATCAAAGTCATCCACATGATCATTTGAGTCAAATTCTAAAATTCCCAACATAACACAAAATTTGTATAACTTTGTAGCACATAATGGATTTGTTAAAATGTATGTAACTTGATATTTAGTAGAACAAAAATTGATTTTTTTTTTCACCATTTAGAATTTTCTTTTGAATGAAGTGCATATGTTTCTCAATATTCTTAGTTATTTGATGCTATACTAGATTGTTTGCAAGAGCAATGCAAATTTGGTTATCACATTAAAGAAGAATACTTCCTTTGACACCCATATGAAGCTCACCCAATAGTCTTTTCATTCACATAGCTTCCTTTTCTCCTTCCATGACACATATATACTCTACTTCCATAGAAGAGATAAATACTATTGATTATTTCTTGTTGTTCAAAGTGATTGCACCTACACCCAACTTGAAAACATATCCAGAAGTAGATTTTCTATCCACAATATCAACAGCATGGTCAAAATCATAATAACCAAATAAATTTACATCATCACAAGAAGAATAATACAAACCATAATTGATTTTTATCTTTGATATGAATTAATTTTTTTTTTTCATTTTCCAATGGTCCTTATAAGGATCCCGCATGAATTCGGAAGCAATTCCAAATCGCATATGATATATTTTGCCTAGTTATAGTCAAATAACTTACAAATTTTCTATATAAAGTAGGATTAAATTTATGATAAGTAGATTTTGAATCTAATTTAACTCAAAATTCCATAGGAATAGATACATTCTTACAATCAATCATGTTAAAGATTTTAAGAAGGTTAGAAGCATACTATGTTTAAGATGCAACAATAGATTTATGATTTTGAAAAATACCCATTCATAAGAAATGATTTAACAGTCCTAAATTAGTCCTTTCAAAATGGTGTTTTAAATTCTCTTTGATTCTAATAATTAGATTGTCATCACTACTAGTAATCAAGAGTTCATCAACATATAAGACAATAATGACATCATGTTTGTTTTCATATTTTACAAACAAATAATTATCAAAAAAAAATTTTTTGAGACAAATATCTTGAAAGAAACTATTTATCTTACCATACCAAACTCTATGATATTTTTTAATAACATGCAACTATTTTTAACCTTACACACATATAATTCCTTACCAGGTTCTTCAAACCCTCTAGGTTGATGCATGTAAATTTATTCTTTCAAATCACCATTTAAAAAAGTATTTTTCACATCCATTTGGTGAATCTCCCATCCATGTTGAGTAGCTAGAGCTAGAAGAATTCTAACGTGCTCATTTTGGAAACAAGAGAAAAGGTTTCAACATAATCTAAACTAGGTTTTTGAGTAAACCCTCTAGCAAAAATCCTACATTTAACTTTTTCAATCTTACCAACAGAGTTATACTTAATTTTATACAACCATCTAGATCTTACAATGCTTCTTTTATGAGGAAGAGGGAATAATTCCTAGGTTTAATTTTTTTACTAAAACATTTTATTCGACTTTCATAAAAGTAATCCACCTTTCATCTAGGCTAGCTTCTTCAAAATATTAATCTTTAACCTTATACAAAGTTGACAAGGCATGATAAGAATGTTATATGAAGGTCATCTTTCTTAGATTATTAGGCTGAGAATTAGAAATCATATTTTGAGCCCATTTAGGAATTCTAGACTGAGACACAGATTGAGAAGACTCCCCCTCAATATCCACATCCATCATATCAGAATAAGGATGATCATCCTCTTGGAAATTAGTTTCCATATTGTCTAAAGAAGGATTATCAAATTAAAGAGTTTTAGACTCAGAAACATAGAGGAGGGAAGAGAGGAAGATTCACAAAATGGTTTTTATAGAACATGAACATTCCTATTTTCTATAATTACATGTTTGATTGGATCATACACTCTTAATCATTTTGTGTGAATACCATACCAAAAAAATGCAAGAGTAGGAGGTAGGATCAATTTTTTGTCTTTTAATTTTAGGAATGAGAAGGGAAGAAGGACTACAAAATATATTTAAATGAGATATATATGGTTTTTTTTTTGTCCATACTTCATGAGGTGTAATTTGATGCAAATATTTAGTAGAACCTCTATTTAGGATATGATAAATAGTTTTCATGGATTCATCCCAACGGAACTTAGGTATTTTGGACACATGAAGCATGATCCTATTCATTTATATTATTTTTCTATTCTTCCTTTTAGATATACCATTTTATTAAGGGTAATATAGATTTTTAACTCTATTTGAATTCCACAAGACATACAAAACACATAGAACTTCTTATTGACATGTTCACCTCCATTATCAATTTTTATTCTCTTTATTTTCATATTATACATGTTTTTAACTAAGGATTTAAACTATTCAAACTTGGACAAAACTTAATATTTTTTCTTAATGTAATATTACCAAGTCATCCTATAAAATTCATCAATGAAATAACAACATATAAGGCTCCACCAAGAGAAGGAACTTCCAAATGACCTCTAAAATCACTATAGATTAACTCAAGCAAGTTAGAGGAATCATATTCATGATGTATGTGAAATGGTTCAACATATTATTTAACAAACAAGTAACTTTCAAAATATCCATGTATGATTTCAACTTAAGGAGTCCTATAACAAGGTTAAGGTAGGATATTTCAAATAAAATTTTAAAGTTTACATGCCCAAGCATTTCATGCCATAATTGAAAAACATTATAAGAAGAAGAAAAAATACAAGATTCAACAACAAATCCTTCAAAGATATACAAGTCATTCTTCTGAAAACCAACAACAATAATATTACCAAGATCATTCTTTACATACCATTTATCTTTTAATAACACAACTTTGCAGTTTTATCTAGTTAGTTGAGAACAAGATAAAATGTTTTTATTTAAGTTAGGAACAAATAAAACATTACTAATGGTTCCATTTTCTAACTTAACATTACCACAACATTCAAACCTAATGACATAATTATCACCTAGATATATATTCTCATGACATTCTACAACATCGAAAGAATTTCATGAATATATGTCATATGCCTAGATGCACACTATCTAGAATCCATTCATTGTCATTAGAGGCTGAAAGAGTAGTATAAAGAGAAATAGTTTTCTTAGCATTATTAGCTTGATTCTGATTTTTATTCTTCTTCTTTTATTGTTGAAGTTCTTATTTTTAGCATTATTATGAACCTTATTAACTTTATAATAACAATTAGCTGATTTATGACCAAATTTACCACATTCGGTACATGTGCCATCAAACTTGACCTTAAAATTTTGATTATTCTTAGGAATGAACTAAGATTTTAAGTTTGATTGCTGATTAAAATTGTTGTTATTCTTATTTTTAAATGATTTCTGATTTTGGGAGAACAATGTCTGAGAGGCATTCTCTTTTGAGTCAAAGTTCTTCATTACTCTTTTGTTAGTGAAATAATTTCTCACAAGGGAAAATTAGGGGTTTCACCAACACTTTTAGACTAGGCACCTCTACTTAGGAATGAGGCATCTCCATTTATTGAAAACTTGGAAATAACTACATTACTCTAGCCTACGTGGGTGGAATTTTGATTGGGGATCACTCACAAATACTCCGAGAAAACCCATGTGATAAAAGAAGGTGGATGAAAGGCATGTTTATGGATAGAGGGGAGAAAGTGAGAAGGGGGTTTTACTCAATAAATAACAAGCTGATTTTATTGATGTAAAACCATAATATTTCCAAGTTATCAATGAGAATACACCATTTTAAGGAACAAGGAACAAAACATAAGTAAATCAAATTTCATTTGCATAATATTATACAAGTAACCATTCTCATGGAGAAAATTTGAGATGGAGAGGAAAACATAAGACATGGAGATAGAATAATTATAGTTTCTTTCTTTTAGTAAGACAATGGGAGATATCAACTTAGAAAATATAACCCTTTCAAATGGAGAAGCCATTCCAATTTATAGCTCTCACATTGAGAATCTCCATAATCAGACATGCGCTATCAAACTTGACCTTAAAGTTTTTATTATTCTTAGAATGAGCTAAAATTTTAAGTTTGATTGATGATTAACATTGTTGTTATTCTTATTTTCAAATGATTTCTGATTTTGTGAGAACAATGTCTGAGAGGCATTCTCTTTTGAGTCAAATTTCTTCATTACTCTTTTGTTAGTGAAATAATTTCTCACAAGGGAAAATTAGGGGTTTTCACCAACACTTTTAGACTAGGCACCTCTACTTAGGAATGAGGCATCTCCATTTATTGAAAACTTGGAAATAACTACACTACTCTAGCCTACGTGGGTGGAATTTTGATTGGGGATCACTCACAAATACTCCGGAAAACCCATGTGATAAAGAAGGTGGATGAAAGGCATGTTTATGGATAGAGGGGAGAAAGTGAGAAGGGGTTTTACTCAATAAATAACAAGCTGATTTTATTGATGTAAAACCATAATATTTCCAAGTTATCAATGAGAATACACCATTTTAAGGAACAAGGAACAAAACATAAGTAAATCAAATTTCATTTGCATAATATTATACAAGTAACCATTCTCATGGAGAAAATTTGAGATGGAGAGGAAAACATAAGACATGGAGATAGAATAATTATAGTTTCTTTCTTTTAGTAAGACAATGGGAGATATCAACTTAGAAAATATAACCCTTTCAAATGGAGAAGCCATTCCAATTTATAGCTCTCACATTGAGAATCTCCATAATCAGTACATGCGCTATCAAACTTGACCTTAAAGTTTTTATTATTCTTAGAATGAGCTAAAATTTTAAGTTTGATTGATGATTAACATTGTTGTTATTCTTATTTTCAAATGATTTCTGATTTTGTGAGAACAATGTCCGAGAGGCATTCTCTTTTGAGTCAAATTTCTTCATTACTCTTTTGTTAGTGAAATAATTTCTCACAAGGGAAAATTAGGGGTTTTCACCAACACTTTTAGACTAGGCACCTCTACTAAGGAATGAGGCATCTCCATTTATTGAAAACTTGGAAATAACTACACTACTCTAGCCTACGTGGGTGGAATTTTGATTGGGGATCACTCACAAATACTCCGAGAAAACCCATGTGATAAAAGAAGGTGGATGAAAGGCGTGTTTATGGATTGAGGGGAGAAAGTGAGAAGGGGGTTTTACTCAATAAATAACAATCTGATTTTATTGATGTAAAAACATAATATTTCCAAGTTATCAATGAGAATACACCATTTCAAGGAACAAGGAACAAAACATAAGTAAATCAAATTTCATTTGCATAATATTATACAAGTAACCATTCTCATGGAAAAAATTTGAGATGGAGAGGAAAACATAAGACATGGAGATAGAATAATTATAGTTTCTTTCTTTTAGTAAGACAACGGGAGATATCAACTAAGAAAATATAACCCTTTCGAATGGAGAAGCCATTCCAATTTATAGCTCTCACATTGAGACTCTCCATAATCAGTACATGCACCATCAAACTTGACCTTAAAGTTTTGATTATTCTTAGGAATGAGCTAAATTTTTAAGTTTGATTGATGATTAACATTGTTGTTATTCTTATTTTCAAATGATTTCTGATTTTGTGAGAACAATGTCCGAGAGGCATTCTCTTTTGAGTCAAATTTCTTCATTACTCTTTTGTTAGTGAAATAATTTCTCACAAGGGAATATTAGGGGTTTTCACCAACAATTTTAGACTAGGCACCTCTACTTAGGAATGAGGCATCTCCATTTATTGAAAACTTGGAAATAACTACACTACTCTAGCCTACGTGGGTGGAATTTTGATTGGGGATCACTCACAAATACTCCGAAAACCCATGTGATAAAAGAAGGTGGATGAAAGGCGTGTTTATGGATAGAGGGGAGAAAGTGAGAAGGGGTTTTACTCAATAAATAAAAATCTAATTTTATTGATGTAAAACCATAATATTTCCAAGTTATCAATGAGAATACACCATTTCAAGGAACAAGGAACAAAACATAAGTAAATCAAATTTCATTTGCATAATATTATACAAGTAACCATTCTCATGGAGAAAATTTGAGATGGAGAGGAAAACATAAGACATGGAGATAGAATAATTATAGTTTCTTTCTTTTAGTAAGACAACGGGAGATATCAACTAAGAAAATATAACCCTTTCGAATGGAGAAGCCATTCCAATTTATAGCTCTCACAATGAGACTCTTCATCTACCCCCAAATGACCTTTTAAAATTCCTATCATTTGTGACTATTCACATTCAACTAAGAGTGAATAATAATCCCCTTTCTTATTAATAAAAGGGAAATTTTCTAATGTAAATATTACATAGTCACTTAAGTGAATAGGAAGAAATAGTCATAAAGTAAATTTATAATGGAGAATTAGAAAGTGGAGAGAGAATGGAGAAATAATTAAGAGAGAGAAGAGAAGCTCCAATCTTGAATGAAGAATGATGAAGAAGATCCACTCCTGCGATGAACAGGTAAAATGCTCCAATTTAATGATGAATTCTTGATCCTTGACCTCTTCTACACTATGATATTGAGAAACACACTAAGACCAAAATTGGGAACCGAGAGGGCTTCCCATCCGCCCGAGTCAAAATTCAACTGCCAATCCTCCGTAAGCATGAATTTTCCTTATCACTCCTATGAGACAAGATCCTAAGAGATGATCACCACATAGTGATAGGTATATATTTACAAATATTTCCAAATTTGGCATGTTCACTCTAAGACACCTTATGGTTAACACATCTGAAAAATGTCAGGATTTACTTGAAAAGTAAAGACTTGACCTCCATGAGGATTGGAATTAGTGAAATGAGAGTGATAGGAACATGTGTGATGAATTTTATTTCATTATGAGCATTGAATATTTTTATTAAGTCATACATGGATGTCTATTTTTAATTTTTTTTTATCAATTTGTCATTTTTGAGAGTTTTGCACTTGGGAATCAACGTGTGACTAAAATCCACTTGTTTATCATACTTAATATTAGTAGTAGGTAATATGATAAAGGATTTATTAAAATATAAAGTGGTCCTCTAGGTGTCGGATCGGAATGAAATTGGTCTCAAAATTTTCTATTTTACACCAAGATGTTTTGTTATGATTTTCGATTATTGCTCTCGTTCGTATCTCTATAGATGTGAAAAGGAAACTTGTAGGTCTACACTTTTAACTTGAATGAGACATACTAATGAAGAAAAAATGTTCCTCCATATATTTAATAATACTCAACTTCATGATTGGAAAAAGGATCAAATGGATTCGAATTTTATGGGGATCTTTTACTCCAATTTTCAGGTAATTTGGCTTGTTGAGTTTTTCATAGATATGAGGAAACCTTATTTATGTCTGAAAACTTCATGGGACTTTTTCAAATGGTTGAGTGCATAAATGAAGGAAATTAAATACTATTCTAAAAGGAATTTTCATGAGGAATCTATAGTCAAAATATTGTGGCAATCGGAGTTGGGGTTTTCAAGTTATGAACAAAAATGGTTTTGGGGCATGGAGGAGATGTCTAAACAAATTTTGGCAGCATGAAAACATACCAAAATAAATGGAGACGAATTATAGTCATTATTTTACCCTCAATACTTATTTCTAACCCCAAGTGCGCCATCCTATCATCCAACATACGTTGGGTGCTCACCCGAGGCACATGCGGGCGTTGAGCCCCTCCTTTATGTGAGCTTTGCAAGAGAGTTATACCATTAATGAAGGATTATTTACAAAAACAGAAGTACATTCATCTACTTTGAAAGGTAAAAGGTATAACTAACATATCTACACATTAATGCATCAAAAAAGCTAAATAACATTGTAAGAAGTACAAGAAACCATATTTGAGTCATGATAAGCCATATAACATGAGGGTTTACACCCATAAGCAGTTTGTACAAAATAGATCCATGTATATTGATTTAACAGAGTCTCTGGTAGCCATACTACATTCAAAAGGGTCATCTCAGACCATATACACTAAATGATAGAGACTCAACTCCTGTAAGCCTATCTGATCAAAGATCCTAACTATACTTTCCCCATTATTTCCCTTGTTACAGATCCCAGTACCCATACATATGTTTTATGGTATCCCTTACAACCCTCTAGCACCATGAACTCTAAACCCTTAGCATTTCTACAGCACTTTGTTACTCTCCTTCTCTTTCTCTGCATTCTCTTTGCATTCTCTTCATGCCTCTCCATGTGTCCGCATGTGTCTATTCTTGTCCTAAGCACCTCTTTAAATAGGATCATTGACCACCGCCATGACTTCTCTTTTGAGAAGATCACATGCCAAGTGTCGATGTGGTCCTCCATTGGTGAATTCTTATCCTCTTTTGTGAACCTTCCACTAACTATAATGATGTCTCTGGGAATATTCCCTATATGGAATATCCTTTTCTTGACCTCTACGGTTCCAGGATGGTACCTTATCCACTCACCATGCCTAGTTGGGTCCTCACATTTTTGTCAAGTGACTCCATGATGCCGGATATGGTTAAGTCCTTTAAACCCTTGTTCTACCTCCCACGCGTGCCTTGGTTTCACTTAAACCCTTCTTAAACCCCTTTTCCCGCACACTTTTCCCGAGCACCCTTCTATCTACTAATCCTGTGTGCGCCTCTTAGTACTTAGCCAATATTTTAAGGTCCAAAATCACCCACACTATGTGTTTTCTCCATCCTTGAAAACATTCTACTTCCTCAAAGAATAAAGAATAGAGGTATCGAAACAATCAAATAATGGAAGGATGGAAGAAATGGAAGTATAGAAAATTGTGCTACTACTGCATGAGGAGTGGGAACTCCTTCTTCACAGATGCCACAATCTTCTCCCATGCATCTACTTCTCCATGCGCTTGCTAAAGTAGATCACCCACTAATGTGATCACTTCATCAAAACTAAGTTCCTCGCTCTTAGCTTTTAGCATATCAATAATGTTTTCTAGTTGCTTGCTAAGATCGCCTAGCGCATCCATCTTGCGAGTGATTTAGGGTACAGCTTCCTTTATTTTATTCTTAATCAAACACCGCAAGGTCTTGATTGCTTCTAATTTCTTTTCAAATTCAACCAAGATCTTGTTGCACTCCACCCTACTACCTTTGTTCTTTTCCTGAAATTCTTTTAGATCCACCTCATGTGTAGCAACCAATATGCTTGCTACCCTATCCCTATTGGCACAATTTTCATACATGGCTTCAGCCATCTATGTAGTGGTTTTTACTACGGTAAGGAGCTCAAAGTACTGAATCATTGTCTCCCCAATCTTCATCTTTTCCTCCTCCTTCTAGTGTGCCATCACCTCCTCTGCTGACTCTAATGCGAGTGGTCACCTTTCCATGGTGAGGATGCGGGTCAAGTCTTCCAAGAATTGTATGGTTGACTCATATTTATGCTCAGGAAGGGCCAAGTCTGGTTACTTTAAGATTATGCTATTTGAAATGACCTCTATCTTCTTATCGATTTTGCACACCTTTTCCTTTTCATCCCTCATTTATTGTCTTAAATGTGCAGATCAATTCCTTATTTTTTATCTTTGTCCTACTCAATGATCTCCTCATTATTTTTCTAAGTTTCTTCCTCCAAGACCCTTATTGTATCATTGCTTTGCGAAGAGTCTTGCCTATACCTCCACCGATAATTTGTTGAGCACATTGTAAACTTGCTCATCGAGACAACAGTTAGGAATTTACCGAGGTTTTACTCCTTGGCATTTGGTATCTTCATCAATGCATCTTGGTTGACCTCAAATTTGAGTTCATCAACATGGGACTCAAAATACCAAGATAGCATTTTCTTCATGTGTGGGTACGTACCCTCTTCATCGAAATAAGACCAAGAAAGGAGTTAGTTTATGGGCACAATACTTTGGAAGAGCATGCACAATAGCTTGTTTGGATCATTAATGTAAGTCATTTCTTGTTCTTGATGCCACTATTATGCCCTTTCCACCTATGCATGCTACCTTTGGGAAGCTTACTGCTATGTTGGGGTCTCCGCCCATGCTTCCATACTCCTTTCCCATACTCGTGCTTTCCTCTATTTCCTTCAGTACTTCCTCGGCGCTTTGCTCGACTTCATGCTCCACCAACTGTTAGATAATTCCTCCCACTTCCCTCTCTATGGTATTATCCATCAGCCCCTTGTTTGGGGTTGGGGTCTTCTTATCCTTCGTGTTTACTTCCTTTCTCTCCCCTTTTCGTGAGCGTCTACTTCATTCTCATCCTTCTCTTCATTCCTTCTTCCTCTGACTAGTGTACATCATACATAGGATGATTATGAGCCTCATCATCTTCATCACCATTTTAAGCCTCCATGATTTCTGTCTCTCTTGAGTCTGACCCTTTTGTCACCCTCTACTTCTTCCTTACTAGTGATTCTAATTTAGGGACTTCTCTTTTTCTTCTTTCTCAAGTGACTCTTCCCTTATCGACGACTCTTCCTTATGCAATGACTCCTCCTTTTGCGGCGACTCTTTTCTCATGGGATACTTCTTCCGGTGGATGTAAGTATTGGTGCCTTTCTTCCAAAAGATGTAAGTACTAGTGCCCGCGCCGATTCCTATGCCCTACTGTCTGCATGCTTTACATGTGCACTCGACACCTTTTTCTCTAGAGTTTCTCATCTATCTATTTTTGTAGCCCAATCTTCTTCTATGTGATGAGATCTTCAGAATAGAGTCATCATCTTTGACATAAGCACCATTTTCATATTTAGGCCTTATGTGCAAATATACCCTCGTTGTTTTCCTCCCTTTAATAGGTAATGTTACCAATTTTAACATGTGCACATCATGAGAGACATACTTCTACACATAGGTACACTTCTTGGGGTATATTAGTTTTATGCGCAGCTCGTGGTAGTCTTGATCCATAATAATCAGATAAAATATGAGTTTCTTCACCTATTTCAAATGATTGACCCCATCTCGGAAGTACTACGTTGTGAAGGAGAAATATAATTTACACCAAGGACTCTTGGTGCCATCGATGTAAAAATACTGGTATGCGACGAACTCAACTTCTCCTTGCACTAGTGAAGGAAACTGTTCGGTTATTCTCCATTCAACCCCAAATGCACTGTGCATCCACTTATACCACTTTTCCAAGTGCATCTTATGAGTGATCGTCATGGTGTCACAGGTACATTATTCAAACCTCTTAGCATGGGAGGGGTTGTTATCTGGGTATTCCCAAACAAATTTATCTAGCCCATCAGGCACTCTAATCTATGAAAAGATAATGGTGAGGAGGACATTACCAAACTTGATCTTCTCTCCATTGCACACACAGATCTAAAATCTCCTCTGAAATGAAATTTGAGAGGTTATATATGGTTCTGTTAGTGTAAATCAGCAGCACCCTCTGGATGTTCTATCAAATTTCTAGTTTGACATTTGAGCATCCAGTGTGATTACACACAAAATTGAATCTCTTCCCCAAGTGTGGGACTTGCAAAAATGGGAAAAGAATCTCCAAATTAGAGGCTGGTTCCTCAAATCCTCTGATCAGATATATTACTTGAAAGTTACAGAGGTTTAAACTCAAAATCCTACTCTAAATTCCAAGGGGACGAGAGATAGAGGATGCATAAGAAATGAAACTAATACTAATAAGGTGATACACCGAGAGAGTGGTGGGAATTTTTTTCTACAAATTGACATAGATTACATAAATAAAACAAAACATCATGTAAAAACTGATAAAATTTAATGAAAGATCATGAATGGATCAAACAACACAAGAAGAGGACTGAAACTCATTCACAGAGCTTACATTGTCATTTCCAATATTAAAATACATACATTACAACAACAGAGAGGTAGAAAACATGTTGCAGTCCTGAAAGAGGTCTGATATTCCATAAAATCACTTTCTAGGGTGAAAGAGGGAGTCTGCAAAACATAAAAATGTCCAACCTTTACCAAATGAGCCAAATCTGGCTTTTAACAAAGCCAATTCGAGCTCAGGAGAGAGAAACACAGGAAAACATGAGAAGAGATTTCAACCACCAACCAAATTACATTAAAACAACATGGTCACCCTTGAAAGTCCATTCCCGACATTTTTAACCATGCTAGGAGAGAATGCGAGCCATACTTCATTAAAAATGGTGGTTGAAATGTCAGTTTTGTTCTTTTCCATGTGCCAGAGGTGTTTTTCAATTTTATCTCTCAAAATCCACCAAAACACAAAATTGAGTCTGGAATCATGTAGATAATTTCACCATCTTTCCAATGATATAAAGAACGTGAAAAACCAAGCTCTGGATCGAAAGTTATGCCCCTCTGAACATTTAGGGAAAAACAAGGCCAAAAGGGTTGGCGGGCTGAAAATTTGAAATTTTCCCACCTTTTTGCATTTGGGAAAATTTCCCCAAAAATCTCCACACCCCATTGTCTTGGTGCCACGTAGCATGTTCTGATTAGTTGCGGCCCTTCCTACTTCATTTTCCATCATTTTGGCCTTTGGAAAATTTTCCAAAATTTCTCTGCCGGCTCGATGACCCGAGGACACGTGGCAAGATTTGATTCACCGCGGGCCCTTGCTTTCAACTTTTCCATCGCTGTTGACCATCTTCGTTGAGATGGACACATGGAAAAACCCTATTGGATGTGGGATTTTCCCTTTTCGTGTTCTTTGCGGGCCTACCTTGTATTTTTTTGTCGTCACGTGGACACGTGGCATGCTTTTACTGGCTCAGGCCTTGGAGGGTGGGTTTTCTCTTCAATTTTATCCTTTGATTTTGCTTTGGGAAAATTTCCCAACTTTCCCCTAGCTCTGCTACTTCGAGGACACATGGCAAGCCCCTACTAGTTGTGGGCCTTAGGGCCAAAATTTCTCCTTTGTGCTAACCTTTGGGAAATTTTCCCAACTTCTCCTTGTCGGGTCGCCCCCCGATGCCTCTTGGACATGTGGTGCCTCCCTATTGGATGTGGGCCTTTCTTTGATCATTTTCACTTGGCGGGCCTCGCCTTCTATCTTTTGCTGCCATATAGACACGTGGCATGATTTTACTAGCTCGGGCCTTGGGGGTGGGTTTTCTTTTTGGAATTTTCCAAACTTGGGAAAAAAGGAAAAATCCTTTCGCACCTTCTCTCACCCCCGACACCCTTGTGACATGTGGCTACATCTTATTCGTTGGTGGGCCTATTGGTCAAAATTTCTCCTTTGACTCCCTTGCCAAAACTTTGGCAAATTTTCCAAATCTCCTCCACCTCCCGACATCCCTTCAGCCTAAGGACACGTGGCATGCTCGTGATTGGTTGTGGGATCTCGGCCAAACATTCCCTTTTGCACCCCACCAAATACTTGGTGAAAATCCAAAAATTTTCTCTACCTTCCGATTGCTCTCGATGCCGATGTGGCGGCTTCTGATTGGCCGACGGGCCTGTCTAGGGAAAATTTCCCACAAAAACTCCACTGAGCCATAACTTCAAAAATACATGGAGTTAGGAAGAAAACTTTACCTTTCTGGAAAGCTGAGAAGGAGCTCTATCCAATGGTGCCATTTCCAGAAGGTTTTGAGTGCTTGAAAATAAAAAATCTGACTGAGGCACAAGGGAGGAAAGAATGAAGGGAGTTAGCCAAAAATAAGCAAGGGGCTTATTTTGGATAACAATTTTGGTGACTCAGAGGGGTCATCTGCCTGCTGGATGAAGTTACCAGTTTCCTGAAGCAATCCATTAGGCATGGAGTCATCAAATTCTCTACTTGGTACCCCAACTGATTAGAATAATGCAAGGAGGAAGATGGAGGGTAGAACACCATCTGATTGGAGCAAGGCCTGCAAAATACATTTCCTGGAACAACAAGCTTGTGCCAAAGCACTTAGGGAAAGCAAAGCTAAACTACAACAAAACAATGTGCATAAGCACTTGGAGGAATGAAAACCTAAGCTAATATGTACAAGGTGGATAATTTCTTTCAGTAGCAATGCTTCATATGGATTCCATTGACTGGAATCTGTAATTCTTCACCATCCAATGTAGACAATTAGAAGGCATTGTTGTCCTTACACTTTGTGACCATGTAGGGGCCACTCCAAATGGCATAAAATTTTGAATGCCTCCCCGGTTTTGCTCTGTCTACATCCCATTTTAACACTAGATCCCCAACTTGGAAATATCTATCCTTGGCCTTTCTATCAAAGGTCTTCTTGATCAAAGCTTGATCCTTCTCCATTACTTGGGATACCTGATTTCAGATTTCTTGGAGCTCCATCAATTCTACATACCTAACCTCCATGGGCCCAAACTCCAATAACTCCAACTGCTTCATGAGTTCCAATGTTGGCAACTCAAGTGATATGGGAAATCTCTTCCATAAACAAGTTTAAATGGAGAATTAACTATAGATCTCTTGGGGGTTATCCTATCAGCCCACAAGGCTGATTTCAATTTAGTATGCCAAGACCTCTGATTTTCATCAAGAGTCCTCTTGATGATCCTTAACAAGTTCTTGTTTGTAGACTCAACTTGGCCATTACCCTGAGGATAATAATTTGATGAAGTGCTTAGGTAGATCCCATTCTTGACAGCCCATTCAATTACCTTGGATCCAATGAATGCCAATGCATTATCTGATATTATTGTAGCAGGTATGCCAAATCTGGTTGTTATCCCTTCATAGAAGTCTAGGATGCTAGATTCATTTACTTCTTTGAGTGTCACTACCTCAGTCCACTTGGTGAAGTAATCTATTGCTATTAGAATCCACTTGTGTCCTTGGCTTGAATTTGGGTTAATGAATCCAATGAAGTCCAAACCCCATTGCATGAATGGCTGGTCAACTGAAATTGGATGCAATGGAAGGGTAGCTAGTCTCTCCTTACCTATGAAGAATGCACAATTCTTGCACCTCTTGATCCATGCATAACAGTCACTAAAAATCTTGGGCCAATAATAGCTAGCCCTCATGATCTTGAGAGCTGTCACTCTTGGTGCAAAATGACCCCCAACTGATCCACCATGGAACTCTTCCAACACTCTGTGAATCTGATTTGTACCAATGCATCTCAGCAGCACTCCATTCACATCCTTTTTGAACAAAACACCATCAACAAGGGCATATGGGACAACCTACAATCTGAAGTGTCTCCTTTTGGTTTTATTCATCTCTAGAGGGCATAGGCCTGTGTTTAGGAAGTGTATTATGTCTTGGGTCCAGCAAGGAGTGAGGACACCATCATTTTCTTCTTGAGTGCTTCCTTGTTCATGGCTATCTTGCAATGCCAAAACAACCTCTTTGTCATTGTATGCTTCCATTTTCTTGCTCAAGACTAGCTGTTCACATAATCCTTTTCCTCTGACCAACTTGGTGACTTTGATCTCAATGTCATACTCCATGACATGAGTAATCCACCCTGCTCTCTTTTCATTTAAGTCTTTATTGAGGAGGAAGTATTTAACTCCCACATGAGAAACCAACAGTTGAACCTTGTTGTTTGAAACTAGATGCTTAAATTTCTTCAAGCTCCTAATCACTACAAGAACATGCTTCTTAATGAAGGAATATATCACCTCATAGTCCTCTAGGATTTGGCTGAAGAATGCAATTGGCTGCTCATCATTGTCTTTGTTCTGTTGTACCAAAATTGCAGAAATAGTATCATCACCTCCAAATGCATAGAGGATGAAATCCTTGGAGAAATTTGGGTTAATGAGGGTTGGAGCTTGTGAGATAGCCTCTTTGATTGCTTCAAAAATTGCCTTGCCCTTTGTTGTCCATTTGAAAGCTATGCTTTTCTTTAACATCTTGGTGATAGGCTTGACTAGGGATGCAAAATTTGGGACAAACCTCCGAAAAAATTTTTATCCTTCCCAAGAAACTTTGAAGGGCTTTCTTGTGGCTTGGAAATGGTAGTGCTCTTATGGCTTCAACTCTTTCTGGATCAATTGCTAATCCTTCTTTGGAGACAATGTGGCCAAGGAGCTTTCCTTCATGAGCTAGAAAAATACACTTTTTGGGATTCAAGGATACCCCAAATCTTCTACACCTTTGGAACACTTGTCTCAAATGAAAGAGATGGTTTGCTGCATTTTTGAAAAAATAGTGATATCATCTAGATATATCAGCACCATTTTGTTAATCAAATCCTTGAACACCATGTCCATTTCCCTTTGGAATGTAGCTCCAGCGTTGGACAACCCAAATGGCATTTTTCTATATGCATAAGTCCCCCATTTGGTTGTGAAGGTTGTCTTGAACTGATCCTCTTCCTTCACCATGATCTGATTGTACCCTAAATAGCCATCAAGCAATGAAAACCTTTCAGAGCCAGCAATAACTTGTAAAATCTACTCCATAGAAGGAAGTGGGTAATGATCCTTGAGAGATGCTCTATTCAAATCTCTAAAGTCAACACACAATCCGATTTCCACACTTTTCTTTCTAATTGGAACCAAGTTGGCTACCCAACTACAATGCTTGATAGGAAATATGATACTTGCCTCTATCAACTTATTCAATTCTTTTCTCATGAGAGGCTCCATGTGTGGATTGACTGGCCTTTGTTTTTTCTTGATGGGTTTAGTACTTGGGTCCAATTCAATAGTGTGTTGGGATAGCTTGGGATTGAAGCCTTTCAAATATTCATAGCTCCAAGAAAATACATCAAGGAATTCTTGACAAAGTTGTATGAACTCATACCTTTCTTGCTCAGTTGTCACTTTACCAATTTGGAGTGACTTGCCTTCTCCCACCAAGATGGGCACTGAATCTTCTCCCTTGACTTGGATGTTTGCTTTCTCCTTCCTAAACTGATCATTAGGATTGAAAATGGACTCCAAAGTGACAAGTCCCTTTGGTAGTTTGTTGGTTCTCAGTTGTACCACTTGATCACCATACTATTGTTCTAACTTTTCCTAATTTTTAGCTAAGAACTCAGCCTCTTCTTGTAAGAAATGGATGATTTGTTGATCATTTTCAAACACTTTCCAACTTACATTGTTGTCTGGCACTAAAGGCCTTACAATCACATGAATGCTTGGTTGTACTTTGTCTTTCTTAATGCTTTCAACAACATCAAAGGTTGCTCTAACTCGCTGTAAGTCTATCGGCCAGCTTTGGTTTTCTTTTCTAGGGATAGATTTGATGCTAAAGCCCTCCAAATCTTCAATGAGGTCCCACACCCTATTTTTGTAGCACTTGAGCAGATCATTCTTGGCAGCATGCTACCCCCTAACTTGGTTGACAATCAGCTCACTTTCACAAAAGACTTGAAAGTTCTTTATTCCTCTCTTGATTGACCAATGCAATCCTTGTATCGAGCTTCATATTCAGCAGTGTTATTAGAACATGCAAACTGAAATCTAAAAGTTGAATAATAATTAACTCCTTGAGGGAAACAAGCATAGCTCCCCCTCGTGTGCCTTGTCTACTCCTTGATCCATCAAAGAACAACCTGCCATACCTCATTGTCATTATTGTGGTCGGCTTGGTGATGCTAGGAATAGGTTGATTTTCTTCATTCATGCAATAGACTCCTAGCTCAGATTCTTCTATTTCTTAATAAGGATCAAAAGCATGAACCTTGCTTTCCCATTCATCAAGAGTCAAATCTGGGATGCTTCCAACTTTGGTGTCAGCTTCATCAGTGCTTGGATAATCCTCTTGATCAAATGCTGAACAGTTAGTATTGATTTGGCTTGGAGTGTGAGGCTCAATGTGAAAGTTTGCAATAGGCTCAGATCTGATTGTGGCCTTGGTTCCATATCTTGTTCTGAACAACATGTGTGACCAATCAGCAGATAATTAAACTCCAATCTAAGCTATGAAATCCCTTGACAAATATAGGGCAAAGAGTGGTGGAAGGTATATCACTGAGACATCTTGCAAAACAACAACGTTGGGGCATGCATACAAAGTAAGACTCAAGTTTTTAATCACTCCTATTGTTTTCACTATGTTGTCCCATCCAATTGCACTACCCCTTTAGATATGACTTCATATTGGAGCCCCAACTGATCAGCTATTTTCTTGGGCATTACTGAACTACTTGCCCCGGAATCAATCATGCAATTGTGTACTAATTGGTCCCTAATGATCAATGAAACATAGAATGGGGGGGCTTCAACATTTTACCTTGCTATCCTCCATGATTTCCTTTAGGCTGGGTAGCATTTATGAGTACCTTCTCTTGCATTTGGACCTATTGATTTGAAGTTGACCAGTCCTTCATGGTAGCTTGTAGCAAATCTCTTTGGCCTGGGATGGATAGTGATTCCCACATTAATATGTTTACATTTTCTTCTTCATCTGATCAATGATGTTGAATGGAGATGAAGCATCTCTCTGCTGCCCTTTGGCTTGCACATTCATTCCTTGCACATGGGCAGAAACAACTAGCATCTCAGTTGGCCTAGGAGCTAGCTTGGGTTGTCCTTGCATGTTTGGAACTGCATTTTATTTCCCAACAGTTTGTGGAGTGGTAGAAGGTTGTGGATCACTTGGAGCCATCGGCTGCCCTTCACCCAAATTTCTCCTTTTTGACCTTGTGTTGGATGCAACACTTTGAGATATTGTTTGATTCATGCCACAAAAGTATTCTGCCTTCCAGGTTTACAAGTGTAATATCATTTGGAGCTGATTGTTGCTGGGATGTTCCTTGTTGTTGGCTATTTCCTTGACTCCCTTCACTCTCCACACCAATTGTTGTTACCATTAAGGTTTGATTTAGAGCACCATTTAATCACATAGACTGGTTGTGATGTTCATTGCATGGGAAACACCAATCATACTCTTGAGCTATGTTGTTTTGTACTAGCACTAGTGCTTTAGAGGCAGATGCAACATTGAGATTATAGGGCTGGAATGGTCTGTTGGTAGGAGGCCTTGCTTGATTTTGATTTGCAGCTAGATTGGGTGGTCTTTGAGGCTGATATGGCTGCCTATTAGGCTGAGCTTGAGGTTGATAAGAAGGTCTAATACCTTGGGCTTGTTGCCTCTTGAGTGTAACCAGCTCATTACCTAAATTTTGCAATTGCTTCATGACTTCTTGAAGTTCATTTGGGGCACTAGAAGATGAAGTAGAAGCTTCACTTGAACTCTAATTTCTAGGAGTGGGAATAGGAGCTAAATTAGGCACTTGACTAGTGCTTGGACTTTCTAAATTTGGATATAATTGCATTGGAGGCCTAGGAGCTAGCTTACCAGCTTAAATCAGACAATTTTCAGCTCTAATGGCAATGTTATAAGTAGCAGGGATAGTTGTGCCTCCCATGGATTGAATCAACATAGAAATATTAGAATTTAAAGCTTTAAGGTAATATAGAAAAGCACCTTCTCACTTTGGGCCTTCTTGCCATTGGAATTCTTTCCCAAGTCCTTTGAAATCTGAAGTTGAAGTCGAGTCAGGCTACTCATTGGGAGCTCTCTTGATAGTTGTCAATTGTTCCAAAAGGGACAAGTTATCTCCCTTTTCTCCGAACTACTCATGGAGGGCTATACATAACTGGTTCCAATTTTGGATAGAGCATGAAGCAAGGCTTCTGAACCATTACAAATCTTTCCCTTTGAATGAAGATGCCAACAGTTTGACAGTAACTTGCATCTCATCAATCTCATGGATTGCACAAATATTAGCAATATCCTTGACATGATCACTAGGAGTGGTCTGATTCTCTCCAGTAAAGTATTGAATATTCTTCAATGTTGCAACTGGGATTGGATTTTGTGCATTGAGAGCAAGTGGGCAGCTGCCAGTGAAATTGACATAGGGGTTGTGTTGTACCATTCTGATTGGCCTTATAACCCTTGTTGATTGGGTGAAAGGTCTACCAGGTGGAGGAGTTGATAGAGTTCTATTCGGTGGAGATGGAGACCTTTGAATTATCTTCCCTCTTTGTCTTCTTCTTGGAGATAATTACAGATACTCAAACAACACTTCTTCTTCTCCAACTCTTGACCTTGTGGTGATTCTTCTCATGAGTTCTCGATTACGGACTACTAAAACCAATTGCTTCTTCTTCCTTGGAGTCGCCAGATGTGCAATTTAGGGATCTTTTCAGCAAGAAACTTACAACAAATGCACATCAATTTTGTTGCAATAAAGATGAAGACCTCTAAGTCCCATCGGGTGTGCCAAAACTGTTAGTGCAAATCAGCACCACCCTCTGGATGTTCTATCAAATTTTTAGTTTGACATTTGAGCATCCAGTGTGATTGCACAACATTGAATCTCTTCCCCAAGCGTGGGACTTACAAAAATTGGAAAATAATCTTCAAATTAGAGGCTGGTTCCTCAACTCCTCTGATTAGATATATTACTTGAAATTTGCAGAGGTTTAAACTCAAAATCCTACTCTAAATTCCAAGGGGACAAAGATAGAGGATGCACAAGAAATAAAACTAATACTAATAAGGTGATACACCAAAGGAGTGGTGGGAATTTTGTTCTGAAAATTGACATAGATTATAGAAATACAATGAAACATAATGCACAAAATGATAAAATGTAATGAAAGATCATGAATGGATCAAACAACACAAGAAGAGGACTAAGAATCATTCACAGATCTTGCATTGTCATTTCCAATATCAAAATACATACATTACAACTGCAAAGAGGCAGAAAACATGTTGCAGTCTTGAAAGAGGTATGATATTCCACAAAATCACTTTCTAGGGTGAAAGAGGGAGTCTGCAAAACATAAAAATGTCCAACCTTTACAAAATGAGCCAAATCTGGGTTTTAACAAAGCCAATTCAAGTTCAGGAGAGAGAAACATGGGAAAATGTGAGAAGAGCTTTCAACCACCAACCAAATTGCATTAAAACAACATGGGAACCCTCGAAAGTCTATTTCCTGGCATTTTTAACCATGCTGGGAGAGAATGCAAGCCATACTTCATTAAAAATGGTGGTTGGAATGTCGGTTTTGTTCTTTTCCACGTGCCAGAGGTGTTTTCCAATTTTCTCTCTCAAAACTCCACTAAAACACAAAATTGAGATTGGAATCATGTAGATAATTTCACCATCTCTCTAATGATATAAAGAACGTGTAAAACCGAGCTCTGGATCGAAAGTTATGCCCCTCAAAGATTTAGGGCAAAATAGGGCCAAAAGGGTTGGCGGGCCGAAAATTTGAAATTTTCCCACCTTTTTCATTTGGGAAAATTTCCCCAAAAATTTCCGCACCCCACTATCTTGGTGCCATGTGGCATGTTATGATTGGTTGTGGCCCCTTCCTACTTCATTTTCCATCGTTTCGGCCTTTGGAAAATTTTCCAAAATTTATCTCCCTGCTCGATGACCCAAGGACACGTGGTAAGATTTGATTCACCACGGGCCCTTACTTTCAACTTTTCCATCGTTGTTGACCATCTTCCCTAAGTTGGACATGTGGCAGAACCCTATTGGATGTGGGATTTTCCCTTTTCGTGTTCTTTTCGGGCCTGCCTTGTATTTTTTTGCCGTCCACGTGGACACGCGGCATGATTTTACTGGCTCGGGCCTTGGGGGTGGGTTTTCTCTTCAATTTTTTCCTTTGATTTTACTTTGGGAAAATTTCCTAACTTTCCCCCGTGCTCCACTGGTTTGAGGACACGTGGAAAGCCCCTATTGGTTGCGGGCCTTGGGGCCAAAATTTCTCCTTTGCACTAACCTTTGGGAAAATTTCCCAACTTCTCCCGGTTGGAGTCGACCCCGACGCCTCCTGGACATGTGGCACCTCCCTATTGGATGCGGGCCTTCCTTCTATATTTTTCTACCACATGGACACGTGGCATGATTTTATTGGGTCGGGCCTTGGGGGTGGGTTTTCTTTTAAAAATTTTCCAAACTTGGGTAAAAGGAAAAATCCTTTTACACCTTCGATCCCGATGCCCTTGTGACACGTGGCTGCATCTTATTCGTTGGTGGGCCTACGGCAAAAATTTCTCCTTTGACTCCCTCGCCAAAACTTTGGCAAATTTTCCAAGTCTCCTCCATCTCCCGACATCCCTTCGGCCTAAGGACACGTGGGATGCTATGATTTATTACGAGCTCTCGGGCCAAACATTCCCTTTTTGCACCCCGCCAAATACTTGGTGAAAATCCAAAAAAATTCTCCCACCTCCCGATTGCTCCGATGCCGACGTGGTGGCTTCTAATTGGTGGTGGGCCTGTCTAGGGAAAATTTCCCACAAAAACTCCGCCAAGCCATAACTTCAAAAATACATGGAGTTAGGAAGAAAACTTTACCTTTCTAGAAAGATGAGAAGGAGCTCTATCCAATGGTGCCATTTCCAGAAGGTTTTGAGTGCCTAAAAATAAAAATTCTGACTAAGGCACAAGGGAGGAAAGAATGAAGGGAGTTAGCCAAAAATAAGCAAGGGGCTTATTTTGGATAATAGTTCCCTCCAAGATCTTGCGACACACATTCAACCAGGCCTTGTTGATTTATGTCC
The DNA here is from genome assembly GCA_018340775.1 of Taxus wallichiana var. yunnanensis. Lineage (NCBI taxonomy): Eukaryota > Viridiplantae > Streptophyta > Pinopsida > Cupressales > Taxaceae > Taxus > Taxus wallichiana. The sequence goes on from CM031238.1 coordinate 291,111,743, forward strand.
ATCTCTCTTGCCCATTCAACTTTGTAACCAAGCATGTGGCCATCCTCATCACCGAGTTAGTAATTACGAAATGTTGAATTAGCACAAACCCTTCTTGTAGTCATAAGACTCAATGGTCTTCTTAATGGATTCCTTGTCTTCCAAGTCATTGTCTAATGAATATCCTTCACAGATAAGGCCAATGAACTTAGAAATTAGATGGGGGTTATGTGCATCCTCTGGCCTGTGAAATAGAAGTGTTCTTCACGCATGCACAACATCAACCATTGGTATAGTCACTCAAGCTTTCCAAAATAGGGAAATTCATAGAGTTAAAACAACCCATCCTTCTCGATTTTTACCTTTACCTCATCGTCACAGATGTGCATTCCATTTGGTGCCCTCTTCTTTGTAGGGAGAACTAATTCTAGTGTCATTTCATTCTCTATGGTGCTCATTCAATGGTTGTAATCACAGATGGCCATCTTTCTGATGTGAGACACCCATTCTTTACTAAGCTATACGTCATCTGAGTACTGCATTTCCGCATACCATTCTTCATTAAAACTAGTAGAAACGGCTTGTTTCCCCTTGCCCTTTCCCTTCTTTGGTGAAACATTTTCTACTTTCCTTGGTGTCATTCCTTCATCGGGTCCTTAAAACTTCTTCCTTTATCCCGATTCGACTCTACTCAAATTTACTACTGTACTCCTTTACGAAAATTCCTTCAAACCTCATGCCCTAGCTATGTAACCCTAACCTAGAAAACCCTTTTTCCATAAGATGACGTAACACCCATGGGATTATTCCACACAACCTTCTCCGCTTACGCATATGTACTTCTTTCCACTCTAGTTCGTTGATCAAACTAGTTATGCATGCAAATATTCACAAATCTTCTCAAACTTTCTTCGTAAGGATGCCCTAGTTTGCGAGAGCTCTTTGATAACTTAAAATGCAAGGTAGAAAATAACGCACCCCCGATCTTCTATTTATAACTTTTTCTTTTCTCTGCAATAAATGCCATGCCACCTACCAACATACTTTCATAATAAAGGTGGATTTTTCCAATGCCAACCTTCAACGCTTTTCCTCTACGCTCAATCCTATGCAAACACTTCTGCAACCTTCTGGTGTGCAACTTCCTTGACCATAGAGTTATTCACACTTTCTCCCATGTTGAAGTCAATTCTTCTTCTATGTCTTGGACCAAGTTCTTTCTACTAGCTATCTTATGTGGCTCTTGCACCTTTTACCCTTGTATATGGTTTCTCAAAGCCTTTTGATACCGTCCTTCCTTTATGTTCATCTTTGTCATGTGTGATCTTCCAATCCACATGTTTTTGATTTTTCAACTTGGGCCATCCACAACCATAGCTTCCAGTACTTGTCACATCATTCCACCCCACACAAAAATGGATGCACGATCCTCTGCACACATAAACTTTTTAAAAATAATAAGTGGCTACAAATTCACAAACATGCACAACACAAAGCAACAAGAAAGGGAAACATAAAGAAAGGAAATTGCAACAAAGAAAAACCTAGGCTAACTAGCAATATTGCCTTATTTACAAACACAAAGAAGAATTATTTATAGTAGGGCTTCAGCCTACTCCCATTGAAATGGCCTGGTAACCGTGTTCCATCTAGTGCTTGTAATTGACAAGTGCCTGAATCAAGTATATAGGATACAATGTATGAGCCCATCCAATGGACTTTAAATTTCCTAGAATGGCACAAAAACTTGGAATCATACAATAGAACCATCTTCCCAACCTCAAACTGTTTATTCTTGATGTGTCTATCATGTCATGCTTTCTACCTGGATTTTTTTGTTTTCTAACTCCAATGAGTAATAACCCACCTCTCATCTAACTACACTAACTTATAAATCCTCTCCTCAAGTGTTTTTCATCATCTAATCCTCCTGTGTGTGCTATACATAGCGATGGTAACATGAATTCAATAGGTAATACCGCTTCTGCACCAAACACCAATTGAAAAAGTGTGGCCTTGTTCAATCTCTTATAAGTAGTCTGGTATAACCATAACACAACAGAAACTTTATCATCCCAATCCTTTCTTCCCACATCACAAATATTGATTAACGCATGATTCAAAATTTTTTTAAATGTCTCGGTAGTCCCATTAGCTTTTGGGTGATAAGGGGTAGTCGTGTGGTGAGCTACCATGAATTTTTCCAACATGATGCTTACTATATCATTCAAGGAATGAGTACCCATATCACTTGTTAAGCTCAACGAGCATCCATATTTGTTGATTATGTTTTCCCATAAGAACCTAGTTGTTGTTATCATTGTACAATCCCTTGTAGGTGCCACTTCTTCCCACCTTGTAAGATAATATGTGTATGTAATGATATAACACAAACTTTTCCTTTACGCGGTTGGGGAAATAGGGCCTACGAAGTCAATTTCCCACTTCTTGAATGGTTTTACACTAGCAATCAATCTTAATGGCATTGCATCTCTTATCCCTGGTTTATCAAGGTGCTAACAATGGTCACAGGCCTTGTAATACTCGATACAATATTTGTAAACCATTTCCCACCAAAATCCTACTAGAAGGATCTTACGTGTGGTTACATTCATTGCATAGTGTCCTCTTGTAATTACACCATGTGTTTCCTCCATGATTGCAACATGCTCATGCTCTAACACACATCAGTGCAAAACCTCATCATGGACTAGCTTGTATAAGTCTCCATTAACTAACATGTAGGGTGTGGCGCATATGGCTAACCGCTTCCTTTCCAAATCCTTCATTCCCTCGGTGCCACACCTTTTTAACAAACAAAACAATATCTCTCGAAGTCGGAGGGCATGCACCACAATCTAAATAGTTGTGCATCTAGAATTATATCCTCAATGCTCTACATGTGCTCCCTTGAGTTAATCCTTGATAAATGGTTAGGTCCCAAATTACTCTTACTTGTTTTCACAACAACCGTAAACTTAAACTCTTGAAATAACAGGACCCACCTACATATGCACCCTTGTAAAATGGGATTGTTTACCAAGTAATTCAATGCCATGTGGTATGTGTATAATATAAATGGTGTTACCAATAGTTACTTGCTGAATTTGTGTAGTTCGTAGATCGTTAACAATGCCTCGAGCTTAGTAGTAGTATAGTTTTATTCCACTGGGGTTAGCTTCCTACTAGCAAAGCACAAGGGGTGGTTAACAATTCCTCTCTAAGTTATGTTAAGATTTCTTGAATCGCCATCCCCAAGCATCAACATGCACACAAAATGGCTTATCCCAAGAAAGAAAACATAATATGGGTGTAGTGATAAGCTTTTTCTTCAATGTATCAAATGCCATCTATTGCGCCTCTCCCCAATGAAATGTACTTTTGTGTTTTAGCAACTTTTCCAACGGCGTGGCGATCTTGGCATACCCCTTAATGAATATTTGGTAATACCCCATATGCCCAAGGAATCCACACACTATGCTCTAGCTGGTAGGCTCTCCTAATCCCACAATAATAAAAAATTTGGTAGGATCCACCAACAATCCTTCCTTACATATGATATGCCCAACAGGGTTCCAAATGGAGTAGTAAAAACACATTTCTTAATGTTGAGGGATATCTTAAACTAATTATATATATCAAACATCAGCCTCGTTGTCACAATGATCTCTCACTAATCCATAAACTGTCCAATCATCAAGGTAGACTTGAAGAAACTTATGGATGAAGTCTTGAAATGCCTGCACCACAATACACAAAAACATAGTAGGTGCGTTCTTCACTCCAAAAGGCATGACTATGTAGGAAAATATTCCCCATTTAGTGGTGAAAGTTGTCTTTTCTTGGTCCTCCTTTACAATTCTAACTTGATGATATCCTGAGAATCTATCTGTGAAAGAATAGATCTTGTGCCCGGCTACTCCTTCCAAGATCTCTTTAGTGAAGGGGGTTGGAAATGGGTCAATAACACATACCGCATTCGGATATATATAATCAACAAAAATCCTTATACCCTCATCCTTCTTAATCTTGATGACCATCGACTTATCCATTCTTATTCTTCAAAACCTCAATGATGCCTCGATGTGATAATTTTGTTAATCTCCTCCTTGACTTTGACGTGCATATTCAGATTCATTTGGTAAGGTATCTTCTAAATTAGGCATGCACCTTCCTTTAACTTGATATTCATTTCTCCCAAGGAGTGGTGAAATCCTTTAAGCTCATGGTATCCATATGGAAATAAATCCTAAAACTCACAAAACAGATCAATAATCTTTGAAACCTCCTTCTCTGACAAGTAGTCTCCAATAGTAGCCTCCTTAGGTTCCACCTCCAAAACAATGTTAACCTTATTATTTTTCAAGGGTTCATGGTAGGCACATGCTTGCTCATAAGCAATATCCATAACCTCACGCATACCCACAGTATGGTTAACATCCAAGTTTTCCACCTCTTCACCATTAATCACATAGACCAACTTTCCTTTCTCCTTTTCCATGCATGTGCGCTCAAGATGTATCTCATCTATTTATTCCTCATCAAAGCACACTTCTAAGCTAGGTTCACTCAATAATTCTAGTATTCTATCCTTCGCCATGACACTATTTCCCATATTTAGGCACTTAACAACTGCAACGCCTCATCCACCAATGGCTTAGTACTCTGATATTCGAAAGCTTGAAGGAGATTAGTCATCAAATCCTTCCAGCTTCCTATCCGGCAAGCATATCTATGTGTGAATGTACCATGCACATGGGAAGCCTTGTAAATTGGAGTAAATCTTATGCACCCATAAAGAAGGCGGAAAGGCTTCAGCACCTTCCATCCAAACCTTCTCACATGCTTGAACGTGAAACGAGATAGGTTCCCATGGTAATCTTGTATGATAGTAAGTGCATTGCTCTTGAAAAACCTAACAGAGAACGTGATTCTCACTTCACACCACTCTAGAAGGTTATTGTGATGGGTCACCCACCAATGTGTTGTAGTTCCAAGAAAGGTATAGCTAAGCATCCTTCTCCTTTCAATCTCACATCTCCACTAGGTCTCCATTTCTCGTAGGAAAACATCAAGGTTAGCTCCCCAAAATAACTTGGAAACTTCTTTCCTCCTAGGTGCTTGAATGAGCACACCTTTGTTACTCTTATCACAGAGCCTCTTAACTACCTTCCGACTAACTCATATGTCCCATGTGCCCAATTGTCACATGCCACACTAGTTGTATCACTTATATATTGAGTGTCTTCCCACTGAATAATGCCTTCTTTTGTTGGTTGCACAACCTCAGGGTCCCAGATAGTGCACACATAAATTCTATCTAGGTATTCTTCTCCTAAAGGCTCAATATAGGGTGTTGACTTCCCATCCATTAAAGGAATGATAATGTGTTCCTCTTTTTCTCAAAACTTATATAACCCTTGTTGAAATGTAAGTCAACAATGTTCTTATAGCACTAGGATCACCCAATTAGCGCTGGAAAGTTATCCGCTTCAACAAGTGCTAAGACTTGAAAGTCTCTAATGAATTTCACCCCTTGGATAGTGACAACAACATCCTTTATAACACCAATGGGAATTTTCTTTTTCTTATTAGCCATATACAACACATTCAAAGATGGCTATAATGGGGGCCTTCCCATTTGATTATAGGCATCCAGGTGAGAACATTAACTTCCACACCTTTGTCAATTAAAAAATTACTTAGGAGCCATCCATCAACAACTAAATTCATGATAATATCCTTATCGTAGTCAAGGCTGTGGGGAGGAAGTTTAACATGTAAAACCCGCCTCTCATGCTCTCCTCTAGCGCTTAGTATCTTATCCTAAACCATTCTCCTAATAGAGGAATGATATTCTCTTAGTGTAACATCTTACAAACCTCTCTAACATCGTCTATATTTGACTAAGGGTCTTCAACACTTTTCTTCTGCATGGAAACTTCTTGGATTTCTCCTTCGACATTGAATTTCCCCTTGAAGACTTCGATTACATCCATTGTCTCTTGATAGGATTCCTTCGATGGGTAGGGTCCGGATACTCACCATATACCACCTATTCTCTTGTAATCGGTGGTATTTTGTTTGGTATTTCCCTAACGTGTGCAGCCTCATCTCATGTCGTCACCAAGACTGAGTTCTAACTCGACTCATGCGCCACCCTTAGAATCCACCGTGAGTCTAATTTCTTCACACTTACCATCCCGACACCCTTGTCTTTTTCATTTTTTTCTTGTTCATGTGTTCAAATAGCTCACGGGAGTTCCTCATACTTGTTCTTCTTCCGACACCAAGAGAACTATACCAGTGTCGAGACATTCACACTTGTAATGCTCTGTGGACCCACAGCTTATAACAAGTTCTGAAGGGAATTCACCTCTTCTACCTATGCAATTGCAATGTCCTCTAAATTCTTCACGAAAGCCTCTTCCATGAGATCCTCAATCCATGAGTCTTTTATAGTGGCGACCATCATCCTTGGAAGTTTTTGCAATGCTGGTTTGGTGCACACCAATATCAATGGCATCATGTATCTGGTCAAACAATCTACAATCCTTGGTATCATGAGTAGTAGAGGTTCAAATCTTACAATAACAAGACACATCCTTACGGATCATGCCCTGCAGTAGCAGACACCTACTTACATCATGATCTCTGTGGAAAATCTCATAGTCTACCATCATGGCACGCACCAATCTCCGAGTACAACTATCCTTCGTATGCCCCTCTACCTAACAATTTGTGCACCATAGGCCACCGTCTCATGTTCCAAGTTCATAGATAGCTTCATTAGAATTTGAGGAATCGATAAATACGGATTTAATCAACTTATATAGTACATAATGTTACAATAAATATTTTAATAAATATTACATCATAACATAAGTAAATAAAGAATTAATTACATGAAATAAATAACACATGTGACACAATATTTATAGTGGAAAACTCTAATAGAGTAAAAACCACTTTGAAAATAACCTTTTACTTCAGAGAACTTATTTTACATCTAATAAGATTACCTCCTCCTTTGAAACCCTATTTACCAAGGATAAAACCAAATCACTTGATTTTCACACCTTTTATATATTTCCCGAATATATCAAATGAGGACCTAAAGTCTTTTTTTATATAAGGTGATCGGGTATGTCTCCCTACCCACCTTTTCAACCTAAAATGGTTGACACATACACCTAGGTTTATAATATTTAATGTTAGAAATATAACCATTTTCATAATAATAAATATTTAATCTAAAGTATATACGTAAGTTAGCATATTTAATAATATAAATATAAATATTTCATATTATTAAATATTAACCTATATATTAGTGATGGACCCATATACATTAAGGGTTGACCAAACACTTAATCATTATGTTCCAACACTCCCCTTAATGTTAAGTGGGATAACATAACATATGTCAATAGATTACCCGCCTGTGGTATACTACAGATTTATAATTCTTAAACCATAAAGGTTATAGGCTAGCATATCGATTGAAGGAATTATAACACCTTCGTCATAATCCATTTATTTTTCGGTACAAAAAGATTTGAAATCCCAAAGATCATCCCATGATCAGTGGTTAAGTATGATTTTTGAGTTTTACATGTTCTCATAGGTTCTCATAAAAGGTTATTGAACCCAAGCATATATGAGCTTTTACAACTAAGGACCTCCTTAACAATATGTTTGTACTAGATGTTTACCAATAAACTCAATAGCACTAAAGAGTTTACTGAAGACCACCTTTAAGATCTTTCTACACTTCTTTCTAAAAATAATTCGAGGAGGTATACATGCCCGAAGGTCTTTTTATACTTTCCCGAAGGTCTTTTACAAATGCCCAAAGGTATTTTTACAAAAAACCAAGTTCCATTAGGAGGTGACATTTTCATGCACACTCCCCCTTAATGGAAACTCGACAATCCAAGATTTTCACAAAAGTGACAAAACTTTGTAGCACTCAAGGACTTTGTGAAGATGTTAGCAACATGCTCTTCAGTCAACATAAACTTGAGATTTATCTCATCACTTTGCACCTTCTCACGGGTGAAGCGTATATGTATCTCAATGTTCTTTGTCCTCTGATGTTGAACTGGATTCTTAATCAAGAGTAATACAACTCTGACCACCACATAGAAGATAAATACTTCCTTTAGCTTCCATGTGTATCTCTACCAACAACCACATGGCTTCTTTACTTCTTCCATTGTACTTCTCTACCTCAGTAGAAAAATGGAGACTATTGATTGTATTTTTGTTCCAAGTAATGGTTCCTACACCAAAAAAATTGAACACATATCCAATATATTTTATAACACAACATCAATATGGTTAGAATCACAAAATCCATATAAGATAGCATTTTCATTCTTATTATAATGTAACCCATAATTGATTGTTCCTTTCAAATATCTAAAAATTCTTTTTGCAAGATTCCAATGATCTCTAAAAAAGGTTCCTGCATAAACCTTGAAGTAATTCCTTTTGTATAGGAAATATCTGATCTAGTTATAGTTAGATAAATCAAACTATCAACTAACAACGTATATAAAATAGGATCAACCTTTTTCATATGCAGATTTATGATCAATATTTATTCCAACTTCCATTGAAGTAGAAAATGGTTTACAATCAATCATAAGAAAAATTTCAATACAATGGTTGCATATTGTGTTTTGAAAAATAACAATAAAATGAAATACAATCATACAAATAACATGATGTGAGAGACCTAACTCATTCATTTCAAAGTACTACTTCAATTTCTCTTTAATCCTATGAATTAAATCAGAATTGTCACCAAACATAAGCAAATCATCAACATATATACATATAATGATAATATGCGAGCCTTATTGCTTAATGAATATATCATTGTTAGAAGAATAATTAACAAAACCTAACAGTTTAAAAAATGAAACAATTTTTCGCATACCAAGCTCTAAGAGCTTGTTTTAAACCATACAAGGATTTCTCAACTTACAAACATAGTTTTCTTTACCAATTTATTCAAATATTTTAGGTTGAAACATGTAAAGTTCTTCTTTTAAATCATAATTCAAAAAAGTATTTTTCTTATCCATTTGGTGGATTTCCCACCCAAATTGAGTGGCAATTACAAATAAGGCCCTAACAGTACTCATTTTAGCTACGAAAATGTATCAATATAATCAATACCAAATTTCGAGTGAAATCTCTAGTAATAAGTCTACCTTTATGTTTGTTAATATTACCATCAACATTATATTTTACTTTGTATATCCACCTAGACCCTATAATATTATACAATGTACCACAGATTTAGATACATATTTATCGATAAAAACAACACTTTTAATAGAATCAGATCTAAAGAAACTATTTGATCATAACTAATTTTGTCATTACAATGCATACTAATTAACCTCTCATGATCAAAATAATAACCCGCATTATAAAAGGCTCTACATTATACCCCAGATTTATATAAAAAATATTTCCGACCATATAGAAGTGAAGAAGAGACCCCTAAGAATGCATAACAACTTCAAATTTTTGAAAAAAATAATGTAGACAAAAATCCGGTCGACTTAAATTTGTAGTGCCCACTTTCCTTGGACACTATTCAGATACTGATCCTGACACTATTGGTCACATTTTGGATATTATTATGTTTTGATGTAGTATGATGTATCAGGGATTATTATGGACATTATTATGTTTTTATTAGTATGATGGTTAGATGTTAGATCCTGGATTAATATTGATCTGGATTCAGATGTTTTGCTTGAGGATCATTGAGACATTTTTATTGTTATGTGGATGATGATATACTAGTTGACATGGACAGGTTATTGATGTTAATTTTAGACATGTGACATTGATTATTATGAATAGCTCTAGTATAGAAATCTATTGGATGATGATATAGTTACAAATTGAATTTTAATGATAAATATTGGATCTTGATATTGTTGTGATTTAGATCTAATGTTTATATATCATTTGGATGTTCTGATATGGTCACGAGGCCGAATGAGGTATTTTACATTTTGCAGGTTAAAATCACAACAATGTTGGGGGACCGGGACTAACCATATTGGAATTCGGTGTGAAAATCAACAAGGTTACCATGGCAACTGTGTGTTTGAGTTGTATGTTGTGTTTTTTTAGGATTTCCCATGGGGATTTCCATTATTGTGACCATGGGGTATATGTGTGCTTTATTTGTTGTGTCCCTTTTAAAATTATTGTTGTATGCATTTTATTTGTAATGTGCTCTTTATTTTAATTATTTTAATGTGATAGGATAATGTGAGAGTCTTATAGTTAAATTTTAATTAAATTAATTGGGATGTGGAATATAAATTAAATGTTATTGTCTTGGTTGAAAATGAAATTTATTTATATATTTTATAGCCATATGGTAATTAAATATATGGTTGTGTCTAAAGTTTGTAATAAATAAATGTCATAGAAATAGATGCATTTTAAAAGAGTGTATAAGTTACTAAGTATGGGTTGTGTAAGTGAAGTGATAGATTGTGTAAGAAATTGTAAGAGGTTGTAAGAAGATTTTGGAAGGTCGACACTCCACCTCTTTCTTGAAATTCAATTTGAGCTTGGAGGACAAATTTGGAGGCTTTGGGACAAGTTAAACTTGTCCCACACCTCTCAAAATCCTCCACCAACCATGTTTATTAATTTGGAGTCAAAATTAGATTATTTTATTGAATGTTGACTTGATTTATTATAAGAAGTGATTGCACTTGTCTTACAAATTTTAAATGCATTCCCTTTTGGGGTATGGGCTATTGTGTGTGTAATTGATTATGTCATTTTTACCTTAATGGTGATTTGTTGTTGATTTGGATTGCACTCTTGGGGAAGGAAGAAAAATGATGTGGCATCCCACTTGGAATCCACATCATCCTCTTCCACCCTCTCCTTAAAAATTGGAATTCCTCCTCATTTTGAGGTTGTTGAAGGTTGGAAATTTCACTTTTGAGTCAAATTTTTCTTTTGCCTTTGGAGCTTGCTTTGTGGAAGAGCTTGGATTGATTCACATGCTTGTACATTGTTGTTTTGAGCATCAAAGAACTGTTGTTTTGAAAATAAGTCTCCATTATGGAGATGTAGGCTCTCACTCTTTTAAAATTTTTGTTTTTACCTCTTTTAGCATGAATTTTTGAATGTCTTGTGTTTGTAATTCTTAGAGGGATTGGTAGAATGCTTAGGGCATGGTGTGGAGAGAAGACTATGAGGTTAATCATAGGAGGGATAAGGGATTTGCCATTGGCACTTGTCTTGAGGAGGAAGTGTTGGTTGGAATCCACCTAGGAAAAGAATATGCATGCATTTCTTACTTTGGGGGAGGTATAAGGGATAAATTTGGAGGAGGGATAATGAGGGGTTGAGGATGCATAAGGTTTATGGGATGGTTACGTTCTTGGTGGTTGTTGTAGGTGGATGTCCAATTTCAACATGGGAGGCATAAGGAGACCTCCATAGTTCTTGCTCTTGTTTGGCTTGCTTTCTCAAGCCTTTGTGATTGTATGACTGTTTTCTAATGTAGTTGAGAACTGCTGCCTTGTTTTGATTTGTGTTTTCTTTTATTTTTGTGATACATGAGTGTTGCTTGCATGTGAAAGAAGTCCATGTTGCCATGAGTTGAATTATCATGCTCCATTTCAATATGGTTGGGGCTCGGGGCCAATGGGGAAAGATGGATTCTATTTTCCCATTGGGTATCTTGGTTGGGTGGAGAGTGTTGCCTTTCCCCCTTCCTTGTTGTGATTCAAGTTGCAAGAATGAAGAAATCAGCAAGCTGCTATTTGGAGAAAGAAGAATACAGTTTGACAGTCATCTCTTTGAGAAAACTTTTGTAATCCCTTCCCACTTCGCGTGGATGAGTTGTATAATTTTGTAATGTGAATCCATTGTATGGTAAATGGAAGTCTAAAATTTAATTGAAATGTAAAGATGAAACATTCTATTCTCTATATTGGAAAAGACTGTCATACAATTGTATATTTAACATTGAAATTCAAATGTAGAAATGAATTGTATCTTTCTGTTTAGTTTGAAAATAAAATGGGAAGAACATTTCATACTTGTATTTGAAATTTGAAATCAGATCAAATTGGAAAAGAGATCAGTTGTAATGTTATTTGATTTTCAATAGAAGTATGGCATTGGTTCTTGTAAAATTGTATTCTTGTCAAAGGATAAATTTCCATTTTGAAAAGAATAAGAATCTCTATTTTTTTTTTTATGTTGAGAAGATGCATATGAAATGAAATTAAATGTTATTCTTTCTTACAAAATTGTATATCAAAACTGGAAACTCAGAGATGCTTTTAGTTTGAATTACATGGATGTTTGATAAGAAACTACATTGGATTAAGTTTAGGAGTCATTGCTGTTTGAATTTAAAAAAAAAAAAGACAAACCAAATTTAAAGCAACAACTTGCTGTTTTAAAGTTAAATTTGGTAATGTACATTTGAAAAAAAAGAAAAGTTCACTTTTATACTTCACAATCAATTTAAAAGTACTATGAATTAACATGCTTTGAGACTATTCTCAACCCAAAATTTGACAAGGAAAATTCGAGAAAACAATTTAATCAATCCCCTTCCTAAGTCGTTTTCTGTTCCTTGTTGGATAAAAATGTAACTTCAATAAATTGATCAAATTTACACCTTTAAAACATTCTAATTCTTCCCTAAGTTGATCCTCCATGTCTATTTGACATGTTGAGTGAAGGAAGAGTCCAATTTTTATAAAATTTGCAAGTTTAAAATTGCCAGTTTGTAACTTAAAACCCTGCAGATCTATTTCTTAAAATTGACCCTCAAAATGTTATCAAATTCTAAAATTGATGATTGATGTGCAAAGAGGACTCCGAGAGTTTTCCGGAAAGTCCTCATTTTCCTAAAAAGGAGCTTCCTATCAAAAGTTATGGCCATTTGAAGTTTTACTTCAAAATGGTCGTCCCAAACAAAAAATGAAATAATTTGACCTTAGAAAAATTTAAATTTTGAACTTTGGAAAAAATTTCTAAAAATTTCCGCAGCCCCGCCAACCTCTTCTCCTATTAGAAGTTGCCACGTGGCACCTTGTAGGGGTAGGCCCTTAATAAAAAAAAATTAACTTTTTAAAAATTTTGCCTTGGGAAAATTTTCCCAAATTTCCCCACAACCCCACGGCCCCCAACCAATCACGTGTTGACACGTGGCAGGGAGGGCCCGTGGATTTAGAAATGAAAACTTAACTTTTTTCCCTTTTGGAAAAATTTCACTTTTTCCTCTACTGCCCGCGCCAATCACAAACCGCCACGTGGCCATTTGAGCAAGTGCGGAGGCATGGAGGAAAATTTTCCTTAAGAAAATTGAGACTTTGGTTTAGGGAAAAATTTCACTTTTTTCCCATGACCCGCTCGCCTGCACCAATCACGTGATGACACATGGAATTTGGGAAAATTTTCTCAATTTTCTCCATAACCTCGCTGGACCTCCAGGGAAAATTTTCCCTAAAACTCGCCCGGCCATAACTTGAGTTTTACAAGGAATTAGGAGGACTTGAGTTATATTTTGAGCGGTTTAAAATAACCATATATATAAAATATGATTCAAACTTAGGTTTGCTTCTTTTTAAAAAAACTATATATGCCTCGATTTATAAGTTAAGTTGAAATATGATTTAAACTTAGGCATAGAATATGGTCTATTGACTCTTCCTCAATCCCATGTAATTTTAATGGTTTAAGACTTTTAATATATAGTTTTTTTCAAAACTATATAAATTTTAATATGATGTTTATATAAATTATTATATAAACCTTATTCTATATTCTATATTTTTATTTAAAAATAATAATATAGTTTTCAAATTATATAGGATATAGTTATAGATTAACTATAAACTATATTTTTTCAAATCAAATCCTTTTAGAGGGGACCAAATAACACGAGTATGAATTTACCTTCCGAAATATTTAACTCCGTAAACATTTAAAATTATAGAAAACATGAAAATTATTTCATATAGTAATAAATCATTTCTTTTTCTATATGTGACTTTCACGCAAGTAAATATTTGAAGCCCCTTTCACTTGTGCACACATCAATCTCCAAATAAACATTAATTCCATATAATTTACAAAATGTAAATGAAATTAAGAATCATATCATATTATATCTCCCCCAAAATTAGGAATTTAAAATTGAAAAACCCTAAAAATTTTACCAAGAATTTAATTACACAAATGTAATGCCAAAATAAATTGGAGAAAAAAATAAAGGGACCAGATACTTTTAAATACCCTTTCGGTTGGTTGAAAAAACCCGTACAAATTAAATAAATAAAATACAAAACATTTGATCTTAATTTATTTAATTTATATCGCTTCTGATACCATGTTAGAATTTGAGGATTCTAATAAATACAGATTTAATCAACTTACATATTATATAATGTTACAATAAATATTTCAATAAAAATTACATCATAACATAAGTAAATAAAGAAATACTTACAGGAAATAAATAACACCGGTGACACAATATTTATAGTGGAAAACCCCAATAGAGTAAAAACCACTTTGAAAATAACATTTTACTTCAGAGAACTTATTTTACATCCAATAAGATTACCTCCTCCTTTGAAACCCTATTTACCAAGGGTAAAACTACATCACTTGCTTTGCACACCTTTGATAGATTTTCCGAATATATCAAATGAGGACCTAAATTCCTTTTTATATAAGGTGATCGGGTATGTCTCCCGACTCACTTTTTCAAACTAAAATGGTTGACACATACACCTAGGTTTATAATATTTAATGTTAGAAATATAAAAATTTCATGATATTAAATATTTAACCTAGATTATATACCTAGGTTAGCATATTTAATAATAAAAATATAAATATTTCATATTATTAAATATTAACCTATATATTAGTGATGGACCCATATACATTAAGGGTTGGCGGACCACTTAATCATTATGTTCCGATAGGATTATTTTAGATGGGTAGGGTCTATACTCCCCATATACCACCTCTTCTCTTGTAATTAGTGGTATTTTATTTGGTATTTCCCGACACACGCATCCTCATCTCGTTTCGTCACCAAGACAGTTCTAAATCGACTCACGCGCTACCCTTGGAATCCACTACGAGTCCGATTTCTTCACACTTACCATCCCGATGCCCTTATCCTTTCATTTTATTCTCGGTTCATGTGTTCAAATAGCTCACGGGAGTTCATTATAATTGTTCTTCCCACACCAAGAGCATTGTAGAGAGTTAGGACATTCACACTTGTAATGCTCTATGGACCCACATTATAACAAGTTACGTGAGGGAATTCACCTCTTCTTCCTCCTGGAATTTCCATGTCCTCTAAATCCTTCAAGAAAGCCTCTTTTATGAGACCCTCCATCCATGTGTCTTTTATAGTGGTGACCATCATCCTTGGAAATTTTTGCAACGCTAGTTTGGTGCACACCAACACCAATGACATCATGTATCCGGTTAAACAATCTATAATCCTTGGTGTCATGAGTAGTAGAGGTTCAAATCTTATAATAGAGAGACACATCCTTACGGATCACACCCAAGCAAGAAGCAGACACACTACTTATATCATGATCTCTATGGAAAATCTCGCAGTCTACCATCATGGCACGTACCGATCTTTGAGGAAAACTATCCTTCGTATTCCCTCTACCTAACAATCTATACACCATAGGCCACTTGTCTCATGTGTCAAGTTCATAGATAGCTTCTTTAGCTATTTTTTCATGGCAGCAATCTGAGCTCCAAGAAAATTACTAACACTGGTATCCATGCTTCCCACAGCCTCAACGCGTAGGGAAGCCTCCAAGGCCTCACACAGTCTCGTGAAAGTCTTATGTAATAGTGCTCTTTTGAAAGGCATTATTAATCCTCCAATAAACCATTGAGGATGTTGAGAAGAATGAATATCGTAAGATAATTTTGACAAGAGAGTCTTAAAGTGCACGTCATACTCCCGTATACTCTTTGCCATACATTTTTAAATCTCCTTGGTACAGCGCGCTAATGCTCTTCTGTTAAAACTTAGGAATATGGAATTCAACTACTTGAAGGCATTATGTAGTGTGGTATAATCTACTACTGTCTGGTGAGGGTCATACTTCATATACCAACTATATGCGCGCCCTTACAATGTCGTTACAAAATAACATGCCTTTTGTTCTGGGGTAGTGATCCCTTTCATGTGCCATATCAACTCACATTTGTGTACAAGCTCTATAGCATCCTCAACACCTTTGTAATTTGGAAGATGTAAGGAAATTTCAAATAACACTTGCTGAGGTAGTTGAGGCCCTTATCCGCCTAATCCAGAACCTGGATTCCCTCCGGTGTTGATCCACCACCAGATCCACTAGATCCACCAAAGTGCTATTCCTCCCGACCCACCGGATCCTCCAGTTGTTCAGGTCCACCATGTCCGCTAGTTCATACTCCAATTGTCCCATAAGATCCACCTCCTGTAATTGGTAAAGGTCTTGAAGTGATTGTGCTTTTTGAAACCATTGTCACGTTGAACTATAATCCAATAGTCTATGATATTGCACCACTACCAAATGTGTGTCCCACACCGCTTCTAGATGTGATACCAAAACTTTTTGTACCCATACTTTGTCCAAACATTGTACCAAATAATATACCTCCAAACACAGAAATGATTGTGTAGCCATGGATGTACTAAATAAAAAAATACCTCATAAGTGCTTATCGATTACTTCCACCAATACCAACTAGGTTAGTAATACTTATCTCTAGATTTGGAAAACTAAGTGCCAAGGGTTGGTCACCAGGTGGATTCAGATGTGTGCCGATGGATCTTCTCCTTTCTTCATATGACAAGATCTCTCCAGAAGCCGAGGGGGTTTCTCTTCCATGCTTTCCAAGATGGGGTAACATAGACTGCTTAGGTTCCATGTCCTCCATGTGAACCTCAAATTCTTCCCACAACATCTACCTCCATAAATCAATCACTAATGTAACTTAACATTGTCTCGCCAACTCCCTTTCTCAAGCTTCATTATACTTGATCTGCCTCTCCTCTCTCTCATTTCTTGCAAGGTCTGCCATCCTTCTACCACGCCAGCTTCCATGCCTCGTGCCTAGCAGGAATTTATCCACACATGGGAAAGGATTATAAACTCAAATTAATGACCAATATCTTGATATCCAATGGAATAAAACATAAGAACAATCCTCTATGTTCCCTCAAGAACTCAAACTCAGTAATCTTTAGGCAAGAATACATAGAAATAGCGTATTCCAATGTATAACTAGTCAACACTCTACTCCACTAGTGGTCGAAACATGGTTCCATGTCGACCGGCATCATGCAACTGATGATATTCCTCCTGGGTCCAAACACAAGGTTTATAGTACCAAATCATCCTCTATGCATATGCAAATAGTCATTCATACAACTCTATTAGGAAATAACAGAAGATTGTCTCATAGATTTTGTGATACAAGTTCTCTTCCACCCATTTTCGTGCATCAAAATTTGATCCAGTACTGAACCTCTAAGAAAACTCATCCTCCATGTTTTTGAGGAATTCTTCGATACTATCCAAGGGCAAGTTCTCTGTCATCACACATTTCTCTCACCATAGCTTCAAAAGAGATCCCAACAACGAAACCAATATGTAGTCATTATTTTACCCTCAATACTTCTTTCTAATCCTAAGCACATCAACCTATCATCTAGCATATGTTGGGTGCTCACCCGAGGCACACACAGGCACCGAGCCCCTCCTTTATGTGAGATTTGTAAGAGAGTTCTACCATTAATGGAGGATTATTTGCAAAAACATAAGTACATTCATCTACTTTGAAAGGCAAAAGGTATAACTAACAAATCTACACATTAATGCATCACAAAAGATAAATAACATTGTAAAAAGTACAAAAAAACTGATTTATGGCATGATAAGCCATATAACATGAGGGTTTACACCCGTAAGAAGTTTGTACAGAATAGATCCTTGTATATTGATTTAGCATAATAGATCCATATTTTTTGAGGCATGCTTCGATACTATCCAAGGGCAAGTTCTCTGTCATCACACATTTCTCTCACCATAGCTTCAAAATAGGTCCCAACAACGAAACCAATATGTAGTCATTATTTTACCCTCAATACTTCTTTCTAACCCTAAGCACATCAACCTATCATCTAGCATACGTTGGGTGCTCACCCAAGGCACGCATAGGCACCGAGCCCCTCCTTTATGTGAGATTTGTAAGAGAGTTCTACCATTAATGGAGGATTATTTACAGAAACATAAGTACATTCATCTACTTTGAAATACAGAAGGTATAACTAACAGATATACACATTAATGCATCACAAAAGCTAAATAACATTGTAAGAAGTACAAAAAAACTGATTTAAGGCATGATAAGCCATATAACATGAGGGTTTACACCCGTAAGCAGTTTGTATAGAATAGATCCATGTATATTGATTTAGCAATGTCTCTGGTAGCCATACTACATTCAAAAGGGTCATCTCAAACCATATACACTAAATGACAAAGACTCAACTCCTGTAAGCCTATCTAATCAGAGATCCTAACTATACTTTTCCCCATTATTTCCCTTGTTACAAATCCCAGTACCCATACATATGTTTTATGGTATCCCTTACAACCCTCTAGTACTAAGTAATCTAAACCCTAGCACCATGAACTCTAAACCCTTAGAATTTCTACAAAACTTCGTTACTCTCCTTCTCTTTCTCTACATTCTATATGCATTCTCTTCGTGCCTCTTTGTGTGTCTATGTGTATTTGTTCCTGTCCCAAGAACCTCTTTAAGTAGGATCATTAACCACCACCACGACTTCTCTTCTAAGAAGATAGCATTCCAGGTTTTGATCTAGTCCTCCATTCGTGAATGCTTATCCTCTTTGCAAACCCTCCACTAACTGTAATGATGTCTTTGGGAATATTCCTTACATGGAATATCCTTATCTTTACCTCCAAGGTTCCAAGATGGCACCTTATCCACTCATCACACCTAGGCATCTCCTCACATTTTTACTCAAGTGACTCCATGATGTTGGATATGGCTAAGTCCTTTAAACCCTTGTTCTACCTCCCCCCACGCATGACCTAGTTTCACTTAAACTCTTCTTAAACCCCTTTTTCCTGCATTTTTTCTGTGAGTGACCTTCTATCTATTGATCCTATACACACGCCTCTTAGTACTTAGCCAATATTTTAGGTTCCAATAGGAATCAATAATGAAATGTAATGAAAAATGACTAAGTATTGTATTTGAATCACTTACACCCTTTCAAACTTGTTTTCCCTCCCATTTGTACACTTTGATTGACGTTAAAACTAACTAAGATAACCCAGATCTTGTAGAGGTTGGAGGTGTGGTTTCATTCTAATAAATAAGGGAAAAAGGGACAAATGGATATCACCCCCTCCAAAATGCACCATGGGAAAAAGTCTCATGAGGATGGGGCCAAAAATTGTGAGTTGAAAACACCTCTCTAGCACCCCGGGATGTGTTTTAAAATGCCTAAACTTCTCTTCCAAAGAGGAGCACACTTTGGTTTCCCTCCATATCCCCTTGAATTTATGAAAAAGGGAAATCATGGGTTTAAAAGGCCACAAAGGATCCATTTTTGATGAAAAATTTGTCAAAATGTCTTAAATTTAGTTAAAAACATGCTTCTAACACCTCAAGTGTTAAGTGACACAACCATCACACTCAATGGGGGTACAATTTAGTTTCCCCATGTCCCCTTAAATATTGTAACAAAGGTAAAAATGGAAATCAAGCATCAAAACCCCACCCAATATTCTTAGAGTGTTGATGTCATCAATTTGAATATGAAAATAAATGAGTGAGTTTTCAAGCTTGTGAGCAATACTTGGAGTTAAGAGGAGAAACCTATATGATTTTGAATCCAAAGGGCCTACTAAATCATGTGATCACAATTTTCAAGATCTGATTTAGCATGTAAATTTTCTTTTAGACCACTTTCCACTTTTGCACATGTGTATGCACCAATAATTTGAGTTTCCGCTAGATTCCGAATGAGTATGAATTAATACAACACATATACCATGAAGGTCTAATGTAATCCATTTTTACCTTTGATTAGGCTCCTAAATCTTCTTGATGTGTCCAAAACCCTTTGAAAAAGTTCCACCTTATAAATTAACCTCCATGAAGAATGGAATCAATGAAATGAGAGTGAGAGGAATATGTGTGAAAAATTTGAGTTCATTCTGAGCACTAACTATTTGTAGTAAGTCATACATGGATGTCTATTTTTCGCAATTTTATCAACTTCTCATTTTTTAGTGTTTTGTACTTGGGGAATGAACTATGTGAATGAAGTTCACTTATTTCTCATAATTAATATTATTAGTAGGTATTATGATAGAGGATTACTAAAAATATAATTTTTTTCTTCAAGGTGTCTTATTGGAAAAAAAAGTGGTCTCAAATATTTCTATTTTACATTGGGACGTTTTGCTCTAATTTTCAAGGGTTTCTCTCATCTGGGTCTCTATAGATATGGAAAGGAAAATTGTAGGTATATAATTTTTCTTGAATGGGGAAGAATAATAAATAAAAATATTTCTTCCATGTCTTAAATAATACCCAAATTCATGATGCAAAAAAGTATCAAATGGATGCTAATTTTATGGCGATGTTTTACTCCAATTTTCGTGCAATTTGGCTTCATTGAGTTTCAGTAATCTAAGGAAGCATTATTTATGGCTAGTAACTTCATGTAAATTTTTAAAATGTATTATTTCATTAATTGAGGCAAGTAAATACTCTTCTCAAAGGAGTTTTCATGAGGAGTCTACAATCAAAATCTTGTGGCAATTAGACTTGGGGTTTGCAAGTTATGAGAAAAAATGATTTTTGGGCATGGAGGATGTTTGAAAAAAATTGGCAACATAAAAACATACCAAAAACAATTGAGGAGGGTAAATAACAATTAAATGCAATGAAAAATTACTAATTATTGTATTTGAATCACTTAACCCTTTTCAAACTTGTTTTCCCTCCCATTTGTACACTTTAACTTGTGTTAAACCCAACTAAGCTAACCCAAGTATGGTGGAGGTTGGAGGTATGGTTACACCATAAAAAATAGGGGAAAAAGGGACAAAGGGATATCACATCCTAAAATAATGTTCCATGGTTGAATTTCTCATGAGGAAGGGGCAAACAATTGTGAGTTAAAAACACCTCTCTAACACCCCAGGTTATGTTTTCAAGTGCCAAAACTTGTCCTCCATATGAGGAGTGAACTATATTGCCCCCTTTTCCCATTTAATTTAGGAAAAAGGAAAATTAGGGGTGTCAAATTCCGCTAAGGGTCCATTTCTCATGAAAAAGTGGTCAAAATGGCTTAAAGTGAGTTGAAAACATGTTTCTAACACTTCAAGTGATGACTTAATTGATGCAACCATCCCACTCTAGGGAGTACAATTTGGTTTCCCCCATATCCCATTTCACATTGGTAAAACATTACAAAGGTAAATCAGGCATCCAAAACCCCACCCAAGCTTCTTGGAGTGTTGATGTCATCAATTTGAACATGAAGTAGACTAAGGAGTGAGTTTTTTGGGCCCAAGAGCAAGACATGTTGTTCAAATGGGAAAATTTATATGATTTTGAATCCAAATGGACCACTGAATCCATTCCCACCATTTTAAAGACATCATTCAACCTGAAACTTTCATTTTGATCCCACTTTCCACTTTTACCCATGTGTGTACGTCAATAATTGAGTTAGTGCTAAAGTCAAGATTGAGTATGAACTAATAAAAACATGGAAAATGAATAGGGCCTAATGTAATCTACTTTGAAATTTTTGAACGCTCCTAAATATTCCTAAGGTATCCAAAATCCTTTGAGTAAGTTCTGTTATCCAAAATTCACCCCTCAAGGTAATTTTGATAACATGCATCAAATTCTTTTGTCCCAAGCAATTATATTGAGTCCAGGAAAAAATTCATATTTCTAGGGTCCCCTCATATTTTTTCTAACTCCCCTGTCCAAGAAGAAGAGAGCAAGTTCTGAGAAAATGTAAAAAATTGCAAAAAACAAGCTCGGGCCAGAAAAAATCATAAAAATGGCTAAGTCCTAGTCCTTGCAATAGTCGGGACAGTTGGGACATCTGGACGCGAACCGGCCGAACCGGGTGAAATGAGTCAAGGCAGCCCGAACAGTTGGGCCGAAGGTACGTGAAGTACGCGAACCAGCCGGTTCGGCTGAAACAGGGAACTTCAGCACTGGGCCAAATGGGACAAAGGGACGCGCGGGACGCGGATAGCCGAAGGAGCCGAAGGCCAATCAGATCACGCCACGTGTCACCGGCAGAAAAGGGACATGGAAGCCCATTTCGGGCGGTTCGGAAGAATTTGTCCCATGCAGCACTGGGACATTTGGGACAAAGGGACGCATGGGACGCGAAAAGCCGAAATGGCCGAAGACAGAGGAGAAAAGTCAACGTTTGGTCCGGTAACTTCAAACGGCCATAACTTTTGACTCCGAGCTCCGATTTTCACAAAATTGGACTTTCTGGAATGAGCACGATGTCCTCTACGCCAAAAAAACTAGATTTATTATTTTTAATAAGGGTAGATATATTTAAATTAAGGAAAAGTGTTTTTCTCCAGTCAGTCAATGCTCATTCCCGTCAAATGACAGAAAATGCCTGCCAGACCCAAAATAGCTGCCCGCACTCAGAAGGCCATAACTTTTGCATTTCTCAACGAAATCACACAAAATTGGTACCGTTGGAATTGTGGTTCCGAGCCTGATGCACAAAAATCAAGAAATTCCAGATTTTATTAGATATTTATTGAGATTTTTAAGAAAACGTGGCCGGGTTCAGAACAGTGTTTTATTTGGTAGCTGGGAGTGCAATTAAGAGGCATGGTCATCATTCTTTCTCTGCTGCAGCACATGGGACAGTATGGGGAGCCTTTTGCAAGTAATGTATAACCATTTCACTCAATTTAATGCCTCTTATAGGTGGTTGAAGGACAGATTTCAGGATTTCCATTTTCCCTTCTCTTCTCCTTCTCATTTTTTCTATAAATTGGAGTGTTGGGCTCATTGTAAAGAGAGAGTTTTTGGGTAGCAAAGCTCTGCCAAAATTGCTTTGTGAAGCCAGTGTGTTGCAGGCCCTTGTAGTGGACTCCTTGCATGGTGATCCAGGCCCTTATCTTGTAATAGACTGAACTGTGCATACCAGGAAGCAATAAAATACAAGTTTGTGGATGTATCTTCCCCTGCTGTGTTTTCTTGCATTCTTCTTGCCCTTTTATCTTTCCACAAGAATATTGTGTCTATTATTATGTTCTTGTAGGAATTCATTATCATTGTGTGTGCTTGGAATACTGCTGTGAATGCATTTTGCTAGATTATGGAGAACTGTCATCACCTCTTCTAGTGTGCACTTTGCCTTTGTATTTCACACATTTGGAGACTACTCTCACATCCTCCTTTTCTGGTGTATCACCACTTTAGTGTAGGCTTTCATTTTATGTATTCTCTTTCCCTGGTCCCTTGGAAATTTAGATTAGAACAGTTAGCTTATCCTGCATTAGAGTAGATTGTGGCAGGTAGTTTAGGAGCAAGAACCAGCTTTCTCTGGAGGTCTATCTCAAGTAGCAAGTCCCACAACTTGGAGATAGTACCCATGTTATCCAATCACACTGTGAGTTCAGGTATATGCACAGGGGTGTTGTGATTCGGTGATAACAGTTCCACCTTGTAAAAATACTATTTTGTTACACTTTGGTGGATAGTTTTCCACATTTATGCTCCCAGAATTCTTCCTTGATTATTGCACCATGAAGTAGGCTCTATCATATTTCCAATTCCTAGGATATGAGATCCCAACACTTCACAAGGCTCTTAAAACCCTTTAAACAAGGTGACTAGCTCCTTTGGAACATTCATTTCCTAGTGTCTTGTCCAAAAAGACCCAATTTTGCTTAACTTGTTCTGACCTCAATTATCTCCACATAATATCCCTAAAATACCTTAGATCACTTAATTTATCTCCCACACATCTCTTAAATGGTTTTAATATTCCCTATAGGCCTCTAGAGGATATTCACCAATGACAAAAAGACCAAAAATATCCCTTTTGAAGCCTTTGGGAGCATTGTTCTTTCATAGATCTCAGTAGCTTCAAGAACCAAGCTAGGTACACTTCTCTACACATGAAACATACTTGAAAATCATGTTAGCACATTCCTCTCGACCATAATTAGGGTAGCACAGATTGAAATGTTGGTTAGAGGAAAGGTTTACATTGACCAGAAATGGAATTTTAAGTGTGGGTTTGGTTGTCATGACCAAAATTTTAAATTTTACATGCTATAAATTTAGCATGAAAACATATTTCTTCTTGAATGATTAGAGAAGACAAGGTATCCAAATAAGGTAAATCAGATTCATTTTGGTACTTAGAATTCAAAATAGAAATGCAGCTTTCTAAATTTTTATTGTATTTTAATCAATAATAAAATGCAAGAACTTATCGTGAAATAATTCACAATTACATCCATCAAGCTGATCCTTAATTTTCTTAATCTTAGCTAGATAATTGAATATCTTTTCATCTCCTTTCATTGGATTTGTAAATAGTTCCATGATTAGTTTTATTATCTTAGAAATGTGACTACCTTAGTTTGTAATTGATTCCATGCATCAATTGGAGATTCCATGTGTCCTATGTGCAACAATAATTCATAATTAATAATTTGAAATAATATGTACATGGATTTTTGGGATTTTTTAGAATAATATATTCAATTTTTAGGTGTAACTTGTCTCCTAATGGGTTTCTTTTCAACACCACTAACTAGATCCCAAAGATTTCTTTCCATAAAGATGGATTTAAGCCTAACTCTCCAAATACTATAATTAGTACCATTTAACAACTGAGATTTATCCATAGAGAATTTTAAAAACTAGACATACATCAAAATTTAGCAATTTTAGAGAGAAAAAAATGTTATGTGCTTTTAATGTATGCAAAGATCTACAGCTTAGAGTTCTATGGATTTAACAAAACACAGAATTCCATAGAATGAAGAAAAAAACTTCCATACAAATAAAACAAAGGAAATTATTTTCAGCTCAATAAAACTCTCAAACAAGGTATGAGAATCAATAACACCAAAACACACAAAGAACAAGCCGCGAGAAGTTGTAAGGTAATACATAAGAAGATATAGCTTTTTCAAATTTTAAAAATTCATTGTTATCCATATTTCGTCCCCCCCAAAAATATTGGATCAGCCACAACCCCGCACAGAAAGAACCAGAGAAACCACATTCAAACCTTGCAAACAGGTTGTAGAGGGACTCTACAATGGAGTGGCAGGGCCTGCGAAAGATTAAATGACACTATGCAAGAAGAAAGAGAATAAACAACTCTATTGAGTAAATCCATGCCTTAAATCCATTAAACAGATTACATGTGGGCTCAAAAATGGAATACCAGGGTAGGGGAAGGAGAAAACAGTGTCAAAAGAGGCCAGAGGCTCAAAGAGAAGAAATGGAGAAGGTTCAAAGTCTTTGGGCTCCAAACAGTTCAGAACGAGCTCAAAATTGACTAAGTATGGAGGAGACAGCGGACACTGCCAAGTGTCCAAATGGCGCATCTTCAAAGTTGAATCCAAAAAGGGAGGCTCGAATAAGCGCCAGGCCTCCACGTGTCCCAGAACAAAATAGAGGTAGAGTCAAAGCTAAAATTCAAAAGGTGGGTAGGGCGGGCCTCAAAAAAGGCTAAGTATAGAAGTGCTAGCGGAAGCCACCACGCGTCAGCTTGGCACATCTCCAAAAGTTAGTCCAAAAGTGGAGACCCAAATGAGCACGGGCTCGCCACGTAGTCCAAGGTTTGAAAAGGTAAGAGGGGCCGTTGAAAATTTTAAGAGCCTGCGAAGGTTTCCATGTGTCGACCCGACACTCCTTCAGAGGAAAATTCTAAGCGGGTTTCTAAGTAAGCACGGAGCCTCCATGCATCCCATTTCATAAAGGGAAAATGTCGGGTTGAATAGTCAAAGCATTGAGATAGACCAATGGAGGGTGCTAAGTGTCAACACGGCGCTGACTCAAGAGCGAGAATAAAGGAGGGGTTTTCGACAAGCCTCGTGCCACCACATGTCCCCAATCAAATATATGACCCCGCCGAGAAAAGGACTTAGCCAAAAACATAAGGAAATCAAGCAGGTCATGGAAGAAGCCATGTGTCAACCTGATGCTCCTTAAAAAAAATACAGAGGCTACCCTCAGACATGCGCCATCCCTCCACGTGTCCAGTTTCAAAAGGGGGCCCATTTTTGAACTATTTTTCCCACTATTTTATACATACCTGATCCAAATTTCAAATGGGCATATCTTTCGACCCAAGGCTCGAAATCCAGCAAATCAGACACCATTCGAAAGATCTCAGACTCATCAATGCCATGAAGATCTGAAACTTTAAGTTTGGAGAAGTTAGGTGGAAGAAAATGGAGAAACATCTTTAGGTCATTAATGTAGGATCTATTTTGCCTCAACAACCAGATCGAATTCGATCTGATCCGTCGTTTCCTCCTCCTTCAAGGTGCCAAACAAGTAATTGATGCAGTCAAGATAGATTTGGGGTAGATTTTGCATGAGGCATTGATGATAGTGGTTGAACTTCAAACCATTTTTTCCCGCCTCTCTCTCTTTCTTCCCTCTGTGTTGAATCTATAAAAGCATGGTCGGGACTCATTGTAAAGGGTTGGAAATTATTCTATTTTGCAGGCTCCCTTTTTCCTCTAGAAAATGAATTCGTGGAGTTTCGACCTTCCCCATTAGATTATAATACATTTTCTCGCCTTTTGATCATTTTGTAAATGCATTGTATCAAATCTGCAGAGCAATAATACATGTTTGTGGCTGATTTTTGACCCTTTCTTGTCTTCATTGCTCTCATCTAGTCTTTCATTGCAAAATTGGTTATCTCTGCTTGATTATTGTATGCATTTTTATTTGTGCCTATCAAAAAAATGAATGTTAATCATTCCTTTGGTGTGTCACCTAGTTAGCTTAGTTTTAATTTCTTACATTCCTTTCATCCTTGTCTACTTGGAAAAATTATATTAGGTTTAGGAATCAATCCTTTACAAATTTCACATATGCACCTAGACAAAGGAATAGGAACCAACCTTAATCTGGAGAGTTTTCCCATTTTCAAAGTCCCACACTTTTGGGGAAGACTCAATGTTATGCAAATCACATCAAATGACAAGTTTGAAACACCAAATCTGAGAGGTCATTTGGGGGTGTTGTCATTTTTCACTAACATTTTTGCACGCCCAAATGATCAGGACCAAGAATTCTCCATCTTTATTACAGTAAGATTGATGTGCACTTGTTGTGATTCTAGCTTTTAAGAAGTTTTAAGAACTACACATTTGGTAACTCCAAAAGGGACAAAATCCATTGGTTTTAGCAGTCCAAGCTTGCCAAGTTCATGAGAAGAATACAAACAAGGTCAAGAACTAGAGAAGAGGGAAATTTTTCCACCTGCACTTGTCTCCAGACAGAAGGAGAAGGGGAGAAGAGCCCAGAGATCTCCATCTCCACCAAACAGAGCCTTATCAACACCTCCTCCTAGTAGGTCATTCTTTCAATCAAGAAGGGTGCTCAGGCTGATCAAGATGGCACAACCAAATCCTTATGTCAATTTCACTTGGCAACATCCCACTTGCTCTGAATGCACAAAATCCAATCCGGTGGCAGCATTTAAAGAGCATCCCATATTTCACTGGAGAAAACTAGACTTCTCCCGGTGACCACGTTCAAGACATTGCAAATGTCATACAATCCATGAGATCACTGAGATGGACATTGTAGTCAAGTTGCTAGCCTCTTCACTCAAGGCTAAATATTCATAATGGTTCAGAGCCTAGAAGTGAGGCTCTATTCAAACTTGGGACCATCATGCGAGAGCTCTTCATGACCAGCTTTGGAAAAAGTGAGATAACCTATCCTTGTTAGAGCAATCAAAACAATCAAGAGAGATCTCGAATGAGCAATTGATGGATTTCGACCTCTGATTTCAAAGGACCTGGGACAGGATTCTAGCGACAATAAAGCCCACGAAGAAGGTACCTTCTTATACTTTCTTAGAGCTTTAAATTCTGATATTGCTTTAATAATTCAATCAATGAGAGGCATCTGTAGCCTATAGCCTCTCTATAAGAGCTGAAAATTATTTAATTTAGGCTAGAAAGCTTGTTCATGGGCCCTCCATGCCTCTATGCCCTAAATTAGGAAACCCAAGTACAAACCAAACACCCACATTAGCTCCTATACCTACTCCTAGGAATCAAAGTTCAGCCGAAGCCTCCACCTCATCCTCTAACACCTCAAAAGAACTTCAAGAGGTCATGAAATAGCTTCAGAACCTAGGGAATGAGTTAGTAACTATCAAGAGGCAACAGGCTCAGAGTTCTAGGCCATATCACCCTTAGGTTCGATGTCGACTAGACCCCTATATCGAGTAGAATAGACCACCACTCAGATTTGTAAATCATAGTCAAAATTAAGGACAACCTCAAGTTGGTAGACCTTTCAGGTCATATGATCCAAATACAACTTCAACATCAAGGGAATTGGTTCTAACACAAAAAAACTTGGCACAAGAATATGATTGGTGTTTCCCATGCAATCAACCACATAATCAATCAATGTGCTTTAATGGTGCACTAAACCAGGCCTTGATGGTGTAAACCAGTGGTGTGTCACAAGAGTCTAGTCAAGAAGAAAATCAGTAGCAAGGAGCTCAAAGAGACATCTCCAAGTGAAACTATGCTTGTTAATTGGAAAGATGAAGATTTCGTGGAATGAATCAGTTCCCTTCTCAAAGTGTAGCTGCCAATACACGGTCTAAAAGGAGAAATATTGGAGGACAATCACCAAACTCAGGTAGCCTTCAACCTTCCATTACTCCACAAGGTTTTGGTACTCCAAATGTAACTCCCAACATACAGATCCATTCTAAACCACCTTCCAAATCCACTCAGGCACCGGTTGTAACAACCCATGTGCAAGATAAAAATGTGCTAGGAAAGGGGCAGCAGAAGGATTTCTCATTTAATATCATTGAGCAAATGAAGAAGACAAGTGTGAATATTTCACTATGGGAGTCACTAGCCATTCCAGGATAGGGATTTGTTGCAAAATGTTATGGCCAATTGGTCAAGCTCAAATCAACCCCCTAACCAGCAAGAGAAAGTTCTTACCAATACAACTCAACCTAAGGGAAAACATGGAGAACAACAAGGTAAGAACCTGAGGCCTCCTCCATTCTATGTTTCATTAATCATTGGGGACAAATTGGTGCATAATTGCATGATTGATTCGGGGGCAAGTAGTTCTGTAATGCCCAAACAAATAGCTGATCAACTGGGTCTCCAATATGAAGTCATCTCTAGAGGGGTTGTACAATTGGACAGGACAACAGTGAAAACTATTGGAGTCATCAAGGATTGAGCCTCACACTGCATGCCTACCCAAATGTGATCAGATATTACGAACATATCAGTCATAGACTTCCCACCACATTTTGCATTGTTTTTGTCCATGGACTTCACCGCCAAAATTGGAGGCTATTTATCTACTGACTGGTTACATATGCTATTTAGAACAAGGTATGGAGCTAAGGCCACAATCATATCTGAGTCCATAGCATATTACCACATTGATTCTTATGTGCCTAGCCCAATTAATGTAAATTGTCCATCTTTTGATCACGAGGATCTCCTAAACACTTGTGAAGCAGATACCAAGGTGGGGTGTATCCCAGAATTGACTCTCGATAAATGGGTAAACAAAAGACATGCTTTTGACCCCTATAAGGAGATGGAAGAATTTGAGCTAGGAGTCTACTACCTACATGAGGAGAATCATCCTCTTCCTGACATCATTAAGCCGGAACACAAAGATGACAATGAAGTATGGAAATTGTTCTTTGATGGCTCGAGAAGTAGGAAAGGATCCGGAGGAGGAGCTATGATTGTGTCACCCCAAGGTATGAAATACTACTCATCTTTCTGTTTCTAATTTTCCTATTCAAACAATATAACGAATATATGAGGCTTTGGTTCATGGATTGCATTGGGCAAGAAAATAAGGAATCAAGAACTTGCAAGTGTTTGGTGATAGTGAACTAGTTGTTAATCAAGTCAGAGGAAAAATGCTGTCAAGAATGACCTGCTCAAGAGCTACAAGAATAGGGTATGGGATCTCATTGAGGATTTTGAAGCCTTCAACATTGTGTCCATACCCAAGAAGGAGAACGAAGCTACTGATAGGCTTGCACAGCATTGGAGCAACATTTGATGTGGTTGATAGCATCAAGAGGGACAAAGGACAACCACATATCCATGTGATTGTGAGGCCAACAGTGCCAGATAACAACACATGTTGGTAGGTGTTTAAGAATGATCAGTAGATCATCAATTTTTGTAAGAGGAAGTTAAATTCTTGGCTAGGAATCAAGACAAATTAGAGCAGAAATATGGAGATCAAGTAGTGCAATTACATAAAAAAATTCCCAAAGGTTTGGTGACATTGGAATCTATCTTCAATCCTAATGATCAGTTTCAAAAGAGAAGGCTAATATACAAATCAAAGGAGAAGATTCAGAGTCAATTCTAGTTAGAGAAGGAAAAACACTTCAAATTGGCAAAGTGGCCACCAAGCAAGAAAGGTATGAATTCATGTAACTTTTCCAAGAGTTTCTAGATGTATTTTCTTAGAGCTATGAAGACCTAAGAGGGTTCAATCCGAAGCTAGCACAACACATAATTGAACTAGATCCAAATGCTAAGCCCATCAGGAAAAAGTAGAGACCAGTCAATCCACACATTGAACCTCTGATGAAGAAAGATCTAAACAAGCTGATAGAGGCAAGTATTATATTTCCAATCAAACACTCAAGTTGGGTTGCAAACTTGGTCCCAGTCAGGAAGAAGAATGGAGAGATTAGATTATGTGTAGACTTTCGAGACTTAAACAAAGCATCACTTAAGGACCACTACCCACTCCCCTCAATGGAGTAGATTTTGCAAGTGGTGTCTGGATCAGAGAGATTCTCTCTCCTAGATGGCTACTCAGGGTATAACCAGATAATGGTGAAAGAAGATGATCAGTTCAAAATGACTTTCACCACCAAATGGGGCACCTATGCCTACAGAAAAATGTCATTTGGATTGTCTAATGTTGGAGCCACTTTCCAAAGGGAAATGGATATGGAATTCAAAGGGTTGATCAACAAAATAGTACTGATATATCTGGATGACATCATTGTGTTCTCTAAAAATGTAGTGGATCACCTTTTTCACCTAAGACAGTATTTCAAAGATGTAGGAGATTTGGGGTATCATTGAACCCTAAAAATGCATATTCTTGGCCCATGAGGGCAGGCTTCTAGGCCATATTGTGTCAAAGGAGGGTTTGGAAATTGACCCAAAGAGGGTTGAAGCAATAAGAGCATTTCCATTACCAAGCCATAAGAAAGCTCTTCAAAGCTTCTTAGGAAAGATTAATTTTTTCGCAGGTTTGTACCAGACTTTGCTACCCTTGTCAAGCCAATAACATTGATGTTGAAGAAGAACTTGGCATTTAGGTGGATAGCTGAAGGAAGAGAAAGATTTGAGGCCATCAAAGAAGCTATATCACAATCCCCAACCCTTGTGAATCTAGACTTATCTAATGAATTCATACTATATGCCTTTGGTGGTGGTGACATAATTTTAGCAATCTTAGTACAGCAGAACAAAGAGGGTACAGAGTAACCAATTGCCTTTTTCAGCCAAGGTCTGGAAGATTATGAAGTGAGGTACTCCTTCATTGAAAAGAACGTCCTTGCAATGATCAGAGGGTTAAATAAGTTTAAACATCTGGTTTCAAACAATAAAATCCAATCTGTTAGTCTCCCATGCAGGAGTTAAAGACTTCCTTCTTAGCAAGGATTTGAATGAAAAACGTGCAGGATGGATCACTCGTGTCATGGAGTATGACATTGAGATCAAGGTTACTAATCTGGTCTGTGGGAAGGGATTGTGTGAACAACTGGCCTCGAGTCAACAAGGTGAAGCAAGCGGTGAAAAGAAGTTGTTTTTGTCCTACAAAATAGTCAAGAGGGAGAAAATGATGATGTGCCCACTCCTTGTTGGACTCAGAACATTATGCACTTCCTACAAATAGGCCTATGCCCTCCAGAAATGAGTAAAACAAAAAGGAGACACTTTAGACTACATGCCATCCCATACGTGCTTATTGATGGCATCTTGTTCAAAAGGGACATCAATGGCATTCTGTTAAGATGCATTAGGACAGATCAAATTGAGAGAGTGTTACAAGAGTTCCATGTTGGAGCATCTGAGGCCATTTTTCTCCACAGGTGATAGCACTCAAGATCATGAAGGTGGGTTATTATTGGCCCAGGTGTTTAGTGACTTCTATGCATGGATCAAAAAGTGCAAGAACTATGCATTCTTCAGAGGCAAAGAAAGGCTAGCAACACTTCCATTGCATCCAATTTCAGTTGACCAGCCATTCATGCAATGGGGATTGGACTTCATTGGGGTCATCAATCTAAATTCGAGCCAAGGCCACAAATGGATTCTGACAACAACAAACTATTTCACCAAGTGGACCGAGGCAGTGGCACTCAAAGAAGCTAATGAGTCTAGCATACTAGATTTCTATGAAGGGATAGTGACCAGATTTGGAGTGTTATCCACCATTATATCAGATAATGCATTGGAATTCATAGGTTCCAAAATCATAGAATGGGTTGTTAGAAATGATATTTACTTAAGAACTTCATCAAATTATTATCCTCAAGGTAATGGCCAAGCTGAGTCCACAAACAAGAACCTGCTAAGGATTGTCAGAAGAACTCTTGATGAAAATCAGAGAACTTGGCACACAAAACTCAAATCAGCCTTATGGGCTGATAGGACAACACCCAAGAGGTCTACAAGAAACTCTCCATTCAAACTTGTCTATGGGAAAGAGGCAGTGTTGCCTATATCACTTGAGTTGTTAGCATTGGAACTCATGAAGCAACTGGAGATGTCTGAGTTTGAGCCAATGGAGGCCAGGTATGTAGAATTGATGGAATTGGAAGAAACTAGAGAGCATGCACTTTGAACAATGGAGAAGGATCAGGTCTCAATCAAGATATGCTTTGATAAGAAAGCAAAAAAAGGAATTTTCAAGGAGACCTAGTTTTGAAATGGGATGCAGATTGGGAAAAACCAGAAGGCATTCCAAGTTTGATGCCATTTGGAGTGGCCCCTACATGGTCACAAGATGTAAAAGTAGAAATGCTTTCCAATTGTCTAGCATTGGATGGTGAAGAGTTACAAATTCCAGTGAATGGAATCTATCTTAAACATTGCTACTAGAAGGAAAATTTCTCACCTTGTACATACTAGTTTAATTTCTCATTCCTCTAAGTTCTTGTGCACATTGCCTTGTTGTAGTTTAGGTTGATTTTTTCCTAAGTGCTTTGCACACTCTGCATGTTCTACTTGGAGCATGTATGATTTCAAATTTTGTACATAGTTGTGTGGTGTTGTTTTTTTGCTCTTGCACAGTCCATCAGGGACAGATGAAAGCCCTAGGTCAAAGCAATTTTCTACTCTTAGAAACCATTGTTTCAATATTTCTTATGAAAATTGAGAGTGTAAATGGTCGGGCTCGTGGATCAGAGGCAAGATCAGTATCAGACCGTCATTCTTGACTCCATGCCTAATGGATACAACAAGGAAATTGGTCTTTTCATCTAGCAGGCAGATACCCCTACGAGTCACCAAATTGTTATCCATATTTCACCCCCCAGAAAAATATTGGATCAGCCACAACCCCACACAGAAAGAACCAAAGAAACCAAATTCAAACCTTGCAAACAGGTTGCAGAGAGGGGCTCTCTACAATGGATTGGTAGGGCATGTGAAAGATTAAATGATCCTATGCAAGAAGAAAGAGAAGAAACAAATCTATCTAGCAAATCATGCCTTAAATTCATTAAATGTGTTACATGCGGGCTTGGAAATGTAATAGCAGGGTCGGGAAGGAGAAAAAAGTGTCAAAAGAGGCCAGAGGCTCAAAGAGAAGAAACAACAAAGGTTTGAAGTCTTTGAGCTCCGGAACAATTCAGAACAAGCTCAAAATTGACTAAGTATGGAGGAGACAGTGGATGATGCCAAGTGTCCAAATGGTGCATCTTCAAATTCGAATCCAAAAAGGGGAGGCTTAAACAAGTGTCAAGCCTCCACATGTCCTGTGCCAAAACAGAGGCAAATTCAAAGCTAAAAGTCAAAAGGTGGGCAGGGCGGGCCTTAAAAAAAGGCTGAGTATAGAAGCGCAAGTGAAAGCCGCCATGCGTCGACTTGGCGCATCTCCAAAAGTTAGTCCAAAAATAGAGACCCAAATGAGCATGGACTTGCCACGTAGTATAAGGTTTGAAAAGGTAAGAGGGGCCATTGAAAAGTATAAGATCCTGCAGAGGTTTCCACGTGTCGACCCGATGCTCCTTCAGAGGAAAAATCCTAAGCGGGTTTCTAAGTAAGCATGGAGCCTCCACGCATCCCATTTCAAAAAGGGACAAGGTTGGGTTAAATAGTCAAAGAACTGAGACAGACCAATGGAGGGTGCCAAGTGTCGCATGACACCGACTCAAGAGAAGAATAAAGGTGGGAGTTTTCAAACAAGCGCCAAGATTCCGCATGTCCCCAGTCAGATATATGACCCCGCCAAGCAAAGGACTTAGCCAAAAACATAAGGAAATCAAGCAAGTCATGGAAGAAGCCACGTGTTAAACCGACACTCCTTCAAAAAAAAATACAGAGGTTGCCCTCAAACATGCGCCAGCCCTCCACATGTCCATTTTGAAAGGGGGCCCATTTTCAAACTAGTTTTCCCGCTATTTTATATGAACCCGATCCAAATTTCAAATGGGCATATCTTTCGACTCAAGGCTTGAAATCCAGAAAATATGGCACCATTGGAAAGATCTCGGCCTCGTCTACGCCATGAAGATCTGAAACTTTAAGTTTGGAGAAGTTAGGTGGAAAAAATGGAGAAATGTTTTCGGGTCATTAATGCGGGATATATTTTGCCTCAACAACGAAATTGGATTCAATTTGATCCATCGTTTCCTCCTTCTTCGAGGTGCTGAACAAGTAATTAATGCAGTTAAGATGGATTTGGGGCAGATTTTGTAAGGGGCATTGATGATAGTGGTTGAACTTTGAACCGGTTTTTTCCCGCCTCTCTCTCTCTCTTTCTTCCTCTCGTGTTGAATCAATAAAAGCATGGTCGGGACTCATTGTAAAGGGTTGGACATTCTTCTATTTTGTAGGCTCCCCTTTTCCTCTGGAAAACGAATTCATGGAGTTTCAAACCTTCCATTAGATTGCAATACATTTTCTGCCTTTTGGCCATTTTGTAAATGCATTGTATCAAATCTACAGAGCAATAATACATGTTTGCATCTAATTTTTGACCCTTTCTTGTCTTCATTGCTCTCACCTGGTCTTTCATTGCAAAATTGGTTATATGTGCTTGATTATTGTATGAATTTTTGGTTTGTGTTTATCAACAAAATGAATGTTCATCATTTCTTTGGTGTATCACCTAATTATCTTAGTTTTAATTTCTTACATTCCTTTCATCCTTGTCTCCTCTAAAAAATTAGATTAGGTTTAGGAATAAATCCTGTGTGAATTTCATGTATGCACCTAGACAAAGGAATAGGAACCAACTTTAATCTGGAGAGTTTTCCCATTTGCAAAGTCCCACACTTTTGGGGAAGACTCAATGTTATGCAAATCACATCAAATGACAAGTTTGAAACACCAAATCTGAGAGGTCATTTGGGGTGCTGTGATTTTGCACTAACAATCATAAAACAAAGAAATGTTTCATGGGTTTTGAACTTTTAGTATTTTGCAGAATAATAAGGTAAAATCCATAGAACAAAGGAATAATGTTTCATGGATTTTTAAAAATTTTAGTGTTTTATGGAATGATAAGGTAAAATCCACGAGAACACAAGAACAATGGAAATTCGACGAACAAGGAAAAGACCACAAAATAAAGAAAAATCTACAAAATTTACGGTAAAAGACGCATAATACTATAACAAACCACACAATAAGAAAATAATCCTTGTAACATGTAAATAGGTCATAAAACACACAAATGATCTGCACAACACTTAAATAAGCCACGAAGCTAAGGAATAGTTCTAAGGAAGGCTATGGATGATTAAATAACCCAATCTAATCATACAAAAGGCTTGATAGATATTGGAAGTCAATAACAACCTATGTTTTGATCATCCACACTAATTCAAACTTAAAAACTTCCAAATTCAATTTATTTACAAGGAATTAGAGATTTGCACCTGTAGACCTTGAAAAAAAAAGGTTTCACACATTTTGAAAATTTCCAAGATTCTTCACACTTACAAATCACAAACAAAAAGATCTATCCTACACATGCATAAACATTGGCTCTCATACCATGTTAGGAAATGTAGGGGATTTAAATAATGTCATAGATTATAGATCCACCATATTAAATTGCCAAAGATTATAGTTTATGAATATATAATATTTTATAAAGAATTAACTCATAGATTTAGTTTTATATAGTAGAATATAGATTTCAGTCAATAACAGTGAAATTAAATGAACACATCACAACACAAACACAAGATTTAAGTGGGAAAACCTTTCGGTAAAAAACCCACTAAAAAATCACTTATCTTTATTGAGAATATGTATTTCACCCAACACTCCAATAATTTCATTGAATCCACAGTAGTTACACCTTCAAAGAGGAATTATAAAGTATCATATACATTCACTCATGCGTAGAGATTAATTTGCACATCATTTGCATCATGTACCATTAATATGATCGCATTATTTTTATTCATATGTCATGCTTATTTTTTGTTGTGTGTATCATCAATATCAAAGAGATCACATTGATTTATATCAAGGACGGTGGCATGTTTGGTTCACTCTTTAAATTTAAACATTTCTAATGCGGTATGTAGATCTGTCATGCTTATGTTTTAATTATAACTTGTATGCCATGAACATTTGTATTTAGTGGGTTTCTATTAACTCAGTTTCCCGCTTAATATTACAAACGCAATATCCAACAAGACAACAGAGATACAAACATGTGCCAAATCTCATATATTTAGCTCCCAGGGAACATGGAGGACATCATCTCA
The DNA here is from genome assembly GCA_018340775.1 of Taxus wallichiana var. yunnanensis. Lineage (NCBI taxonomy): Eukaryota > Viridiplantae > Streptophyta > Pinopsida > Cupressales > Taxaceae > Taxus > Taxus wallichiana. The sequence continues at coordinate 291,149,097 of CM031238.1, forward strand.
ACTCCTAAGAGCTTGTTCTTAGCCCCTCCACTCTCTTTTCTCGACATGGTGACACTTGTCATGATCTCATGAAAAGTGAAACTTAGTGTCCCCATTTTCCCTTCACCTCAATTTTCCCCTATTTTCATGGATGTAACTCACCCTCTAACCCCTGACTGACCCAGGTTTGTCCATGTTGTGTTAATGGTGAGTTAGAGTCTTATAAATTAAAAAGGGTCAAAAATCCAACACTTGGTCATTTTTGAAATTAGTCCCCCCCAAAAATATAACCTCAAAATTCAAATACATTAAGTGTAACATGAAAATCCATTGAAAATTCATGTTTTTCCTCCATGGAAGCCATAAAACTAGTTATGGCTCTATGTTCCCAAAATTTTATTTTTTTGTTAGCATTAATCCGTGGTCGAAAAAAATTGAAACGTTGCCAAAATGATCCATTTGAAAATGACCTTCACATGATCTATCACTCTGGGGTTATCATGGAAAGATTTATTTTCTATTTGAGAAAGAATTTTCCAACCAAGAACTCCATTTTTCCCAAAACAATTGAAAATGTATTTACATTTTCCCGGTGATTTAGTGAGCCAAATTGCCTCAAATTTAGAGTAGATGATCCTCATAAAATAATATCTAATTTGATCCATTTCTTCAATGATGGAGTGGATTATTTTGGAGATATGGAGGACTGATTTTTCTCTCAATATCCTACCTACTTTGATAAAATTTATATTATTATAATGATCTAGCAAGCCAAATTTCCTAAAATTTAGAGCAGATGATCCTCATATTATCATATTTCATTTGTGTCATTTCTTGCATGATGAAGTGGATTATTTTTGAGATATGGAGGACTGATTTTCTCTCAATATTTTACCCTCTTCAATGAAATTTTCACTTCCCCATTGATCTGAATGAGAGAATTGTCTAAAATTTGGAGTAAAGCATCCCAAAATGAAAATAAAACTTTTGAGACCACTCTCATCTCATTCCGACATTTAGAAGACCACTTTCTAAAAATAGACATCTAGGGTAGGACCTACTAAAAATAGTAAGTGTTGGGATTTTGGTCAAATTGTTCATATCCATCCATCTCCCATCCATTTCACTAGCTTTCATCATCATGAAGATCAAATACTCAATTTTTGAGCCAATGATGGATGGATGGGTGGAGAAGATCATTGAAAAGGAAATTACTATCACCTGAGATCCTCTCTCTATTCAATTTTTATCTCACCATTGTTTCCAAGGTGAATATGGAAAATTTTGAGATCAAGAAATAAAGAACCCATTGGGATAGTGTTTCCCCCATTGATATCTAAGATGAGTTATCTTGATTCTCACTCCTTGGTGAGAAATAATATCCCGTAAGAGAATAAGGTTACACTTGCAGTGGCTCGGTTCAACAAAGATGTCAAAGAAAGGACTTCATCCCTGGAGAATTTACACATAGTTCACTAAGAGAAATATCTTCATCATCGGAAGCTTCTTCATCCTTAGATTGATCACTCTCTTCTTCCATCTTTCTCTACATTGCAATTCTTCATTGGGAATTTAATTTTTAGATTTTTGTTGTATTCACTTAATTAAACTTTTGATTTTATATTATAAGAGTTATTTTTCATTAATAAGAAAATGAATCATCTTTATTCTTATAAGAATATCAAAGGTCACAAGTGGTAGGAATGTGAAAAGTCACTTGGGGGAGATGAGGAGGAATTTTTTAAGGTTATATATTGGGATGGCTTCTCCATTCCAAGGGGTTGATAAATTTTGTTCTCCTACTACAAGTAAGAATCTATTTCTTCTATTTTATTCTCTATGCTCTTCTACTTCTTACTTTCAAATTTTTAAGCATTGTAATATTGAACAACCAATAAATAACTTTGTATCTTTGAGAAATAAATGAATTGAACTTTGTATCTGTGATGTATTATTCTTTCTATTATTTTCATAGTTTTTTTCTTCTTATTGGATGTGGACCTACTCTGGTTAATGTCAGTGAATTTTTCTAGTTCCTACTCATTACCTTATCCCCTCTCTCTATATTTTTATCGCCCCTTCACCTTTCAATAAGAAAATTCTTCCCTTATATCCATTACAAGAAATTTTCCTCAAGTTTATTGGAGTATTCTTGTGTGATCCACAACTTAACGGCCACCATGGATTTTAATTTTCCAACATTCAATAAATGGGAGCTTCTCCATTCCCAAGAGGAGGGACCTAGTCTTGTGACTATTGATAAAAACCAATAATTTTCCCTTGTGAAAATTTATTTTTCCAATATGAAGCATGTGGTTTGATGTTTTGGTGTGGACTTACATGGACAAGTTAGTTCATTTGAGTTAAAATTAAAATCATAAAGGGTATGTGTATGTGAATACATATTTTAAATCTACTTGAGAGTGACTACAAAATGCCAAAATAATTGAAGTTCCTTTTCATGTACCGGTTAAGGCTGAAATACATCAAAAAAGTGTAAGTGAAAAGTTAGTACATATTAGATCAAGTTTTTATTCTCATGAATCTTAACGAATTTCTCAACTGATGTTGATGGGAAATACTAGGATGGTTGGGTAAAAATGACACCTCTAATAGTGTCTATAAACCTACTTAGATATGTGGGTGATATCAATTTTCATGAAAAAAAGGTGCCTTCCATAAAATATCATTTCGACACCATAAAACCGACTTAGATTAACACTTATTAGAACATTACATTCACTTCCAAGGTAAGAAAATCAGGAATATCTGAGAGAAACCAAGAGAGAATTTTTATATATCTAACTAATGTCAAGATGTAGGTTTAGACTTGATACATTCCTAGGTGAAATAGTTTGTGATAACTTTGTGTCAATGCTTGACAATTTTTTTCTCATAGGGATCTTAAAAGACATCACCTAACCGATGTATCCAGGGAAGGAGAGGGATGGTTGGATAAAAATGAATCCTCCAATAACATATTCTAACCTACTAGAACATGTGGGTGTTATCATTTAAATTCCACAAGGTTATGTTCATAAAATATTACCCTGGACACCCTAACACCGACTCAACCTAATGTTTTTTTAACACGTTGCCTTCATTTCCACTATGAGAAAAACTAGGGGAGATGAGAGAAAATGAGAGATGATTTTGTATACATTGATCCAAATGCATTTTGAATCATTTAGAATAATATTTCGGGGTTCAAAATTTTCTATACAGATATTTTCACCCTTTCACTATATTTTACATGTTCCAATATTTCCGATGCATTTTGAACGAAGTCATTCGGAGCTACGATGCAAAATTTATGACCCCCGGAAGTTTCCCCACTAGATTTACTACTTGGGTTGTTGTCTAGATCGTACATCCTCAAATTTATTAGGATGGTTGGAGATGGTTAGTATATAATACCCAAATACTATTTTTTCATGTATTCTAACCTCTCCCAAGAGAAGGATACAGATTGTTTGGAATAGACATGTCCTTCCTATGTAGGCTTCAATCTTGGGTCAGCTAACTTGTAGATATAAGTCAACGCCAAAACACCAAGCCAAGTGATTAAAAATTCACTTAATATTTTTTTTATGTATTTTAACCTCTCTCAAAAGAAGGTTCGATATTTCTTATCATAGACATGCCCTTCTAGGGTAGGCTTCAATATCGGGTTAGCTAACTTGTGAATGTAATTCCATGCAAAAACACCAAATCGAGTGCTTGGTGATTCATACACTAACTTCGATGTATTATAACCTCTCTCAAGAGGATTCTTGTGATTATTTGGAATCGACATGAGCTTCCCATGTAGGCTTCAATCTCGTGTCAACTAACTTGCAAATGTAATTCCACACCAAAACACCAAACTATGTGCTGGTGATTCACTTACTAATTTGTTTACATATTCTAACCTCTCTCCAAGAAGAGGCTTGAGATTGTTTAGAATAGACATGTTCTTCCTAAGTAGGCTTCAATCTTGAGTTACCTCGCTTGTGCATGTAATTCCATGCCAAAATAAATGAACTGAGTGTTGTGGCAAGAAACTATTTTTGACATATCCTAACCTCTCTCAAGATGTTTGATATTTCCTTCCATAGATAATCCCTTTACGAGTAGGCTTAAATCTTATGTCAACTAATGTTTGAATGTAATTCCATTCCAAAACACCAAAGTGGGTGTTTATAAAGTACTTAATAATTTTTGACATAATATAACCTCTCTCAAGAGGAGATTTGATTTTTTTTTCATAGACATGCCCTTTCTGGGTAGGCTTCAATCATGAGTAAACTAGCTTATGAATGTAAACCCATGCCAAAACACAAAACCAAGTACTTGAAGAATGTTTTACATATTTTAACCTCTTTAAATGAGAGGTTTGATATTTATCAAGGAATAGTGATGTATATAAAATAAAACAATGCTCGTTTACACAAGTTCAAGATGATTTAACAATAACTACCCCAACCAATCTCTACATGAAAGGATCATTCACTAGGCCAAAATGGCTAAAAATACTATCTAAACCTTGCATAATCTAAAAATATCACTAAAATGGTATTATTGGAACTCTACTATGTCTCTATATAGTGCTTTTAGTATCAAAGGACTCCTAAATAAGTTCTATTTCAAACAACCTCCCTTACTCTTATCATCACCTTACTTTCTCTTCTTCTTGCTTCACTAGCCTTGGGCTCAAGAGTGCAAATTTTCCTCCAAGTCTCCTTGTAGTCTCTCTACTTGTAATCCTTTATCAACCACCTTAAACCACTATTATAATGATGACTAAATGAATTCAAACAATCCAAAACATAAACCTCCCTTTGTTGTCAAAACTATCCTTGATGCTCTTTAAAACATGAATCCCGATTCATTCATGCCTAGGATGTTCTAGAAATACCCCAAATATTTTTCTTCTCCATTATAACCTTTAACAAGAAAAATATGCATGTCAAATTTGAGAACCTAACTCTTTGATTTTTTCCTTCTACTCCTCTTTTACCCTCTAAGATCACTAAGCCAAAAATGGGTCTAGGGCATTCTCGGAATCTCACATAACTTTTGTTTTCAACGAATCCAAGACAAAAACCAAATATTTTCAATAACCCATTATGAATTTCTTCAGGAATGAAAAGTTTCAATTTTATACTCTTTTCTTAGAACCTACTTTCTTTGTAAACTAGCCTCTCCCATTAGGCCTTTAACTATGTTTCTCAGTCCCTTCAACCAATCACAACAACAACTCACAAGTTCACCATTGAAATTTCAATATTATTGTTAATTTTATCGAGAACCTTCTAAACTCATTTTCTACTGAATCTCAATCCAAAATTCTTTGGTTTATGTCTTCAAAAACAAAAGCCTAGCTCAGACTGCCCATAGGTTTCCTAGAAACCCGAGAGAAAATGAATGGTTATAAAATGCTTAGAATTTCGATTCATAGCTTGAAACTTGTCATGACTATCTATCTCAATGTCCAATATAATATTTCTTTACCATTAAGGTTAAATGAACACAATAAACCTCTTTTACTTCACTTTTCTTACTCCCCTTCTGGGTGAGCACACGATTCTGATCATGCAAATGAATCTTTATACCTAAACTACTATGACCTGTAAATATGATTTTGTTATTTCCATTTCTAACACATTAGGAACACATTTGGACTAGTCAATCACACACATTCCAACCTTTAGAACATACTTTAAATCTTTAACAGAAAAAGAACTAACCATTCATGTTCACAATACAATTTTAAGATCTTTCTCAAACATGCGAAAGGAGATAAAATAACATGGAACCTATATGCCCTTAAATCACTTTCAATACATGCCCCAACATATGAAACCACTATCATTATCATCCAACATGTTTATTAATATCATTACAGATCCTATCAACATATATTATCAATCAAGAATTCATATAACACATTGTCCCTTTCATCCCTTCTTTTGGAAAGAAGAACTCAAAATCAATATCTCTAATGGTTCTACCAAGATGGTCTCAATGCTTCCTCAATTCATTCATAAATACAAAATAAAACATTCATAGTTCCAATCAAATACAATATTCATTTTTGAAGGAGATAATGTATCTCAAAAATAGAGTTCTTATGCATACTAGTATAAATATTTACAAAATGTCTTGTTCCCTTATCTCCATAGTCCACCCTCACGAGGAATACCTACTCATTTCCTTCCTTTATTCCATATATTAAAATTCTTCCTCCTACACATATCTACTTCATGATTCCAAATTGCTCTTTTTGTGACCTTTAGTTTTCCATATGCTTCTTAGACTCATAACTGCCACTTTTATTCTAGCTTAAGCATTTTAATGATTCTCTCCCACATAATGACTCATCACACATATCCTATAACTTAACAAGACATTAAAAATACCTTGAAAACCCCCATAATACTCTTTAACACACTTTAAAAACATCTCTTACAAGACGATTTTGCTCATTACATACCTTTATGTTTTGAATGACAATTTAGAGGGAAACTACAATATTAAATTTCCAAACTCTTAACCTCCTAAAACCTACTCCCTCTTAGATCCATACACTCAGCTTGACCACCTTGAACTCATAAACATGGATATTTTCCTTAGTTTATGTCATTTTAATATGCCCCTGCATCATACACCCAAGTTGGAGAAAAGCCTTCATACACTTTGTTTGTTTGGTCATGTCTTTATCTCTATTGTTTGTTCTTCGCCTTATTTCCTTTCTCCCACTATCCTTGCATTATTAAGGTCCACCTCGGCCCCACACAATATTCCTTTTCTTTGTACTTACCTTTACTCTTCTCCATTTCTTCTTGATCTTCACCTTTACTTTTATCATCCTTAAGTCTTCATGTTTTGTACTTGCACAAAAAAAATTATAACAACAAAAATACACCCTTATCTATGTTCTATGATGATTTATATCCATGTATTATCCATATCCAACTTGTATGCGTCATTAGTATTTCCAAAATCTTCATCTTCTTTTCCATTCATTTGCTCATCCATCTTCTTTAACACGCCAATCTTCTCTAACTATGAATTTTTATCTTCATTGTGCTTATTTTGACCATAACTTGCCCATGAAATCATTACATTCTAAGTCATACATGTAATTTCCCTTCTTCAGCCATTTAATTAAGTAAACTTACAAAAGAACACTCATATCATCTACAAAAAAATCTTATCACCATGATCATCATCCTCAAATGTACAATTAGAGTCTTCTTGAAAATTTTCAAGGAATTAAATCACTCAATCTTCAATATCAATCAAATATGAGTCAAAACTGATTACCTTGCATTCTTGCTTTTAAGGTTCAATCTTTGGAACTTGACTTCTTGTTATGAGTGTATATTCTTTTACTTGCTCCTTGCTTGTTTCTTTACTCTTCCATACTATCTTCACTTCTTTTTTCTTGTCTTGTACCTTCAAGAACTTTGTTTTCTTGTGCTTGTTATCACTTGCTTGTGCTTATCATCTTAATTCACTGATGCTGGTTTATTCCACCATATAAACATTATGTAACCATTTTTGGAAATAGTCTCAAGATTTCTTATTGCCTTTTCTTTTCATTATTATTCTTTTAAACCTTATCCTCTCTCTTTTCTTCTTGTCTCATCTTTTCCTCTTGAATCTTGATCCTTTTTTGTAATTTAAATCTCTAATTATTTCTCATGATATGTTTTATAAGACATTTTCTTTCTTCTTCATGAAAAAATCAAGCCCATACGTTGGTTTCTCCAACAATTTAGTTAACCTCTCTGTATCTACTCTTATATTTTTCATCTCTGCTTGATACATTCTTCATGCTTCCTCTGCTTCTCTTTCTTGGTTTCATCTCTCTTCTTCTTCTCTGACTCTTCTTTCCTTCTCTTCTAGCTAATCAACTTCCACAACTCTCTTATTACTTCTTCTTGGTCCATCCTTCCTCTGATAATTTTTTTCACCTTGAATTTTACTCCACACCTCCTCTTGGCCTCACCAGGTGTTTTGGTGTCTTCTTTCTCTACTCAACTTATCACACTTCTCTTCACCGTCACCTATCACTTCATTCACGACACAAACTTCAACAAAATTGTTAGCCACAAAAGCATACATTTAAATATAAAACCAAGTCACAATAAAATCCATGCTTTGATACCAAATGAAAGAGATAAAATAAATCAATACTCATTTACACAAGTTTAAGATGATTTAACAACAACTACCCCAACCAATCTCTATATGAGAGGATAATTCACTAGGCCGAATGGCTAAAAACTACTATATTTTCTCAAACCTTGCATAATCTGAAAAATATCACTAAGATGGTATTATTGGCACTCTATGTTGTCTCTATATAATGTTTTCAGTGTCAAAGGAATCTCTAAACAAGTTCTATTTCTACAAACTTCTCTTACTCTTGGCATCACCTCACTTGCTCTTCTTCTTGCTTCACTAGCCTTGGGCTCAAGAGTGCAACTTTGCTTCCAAGTATCCTTGTAGTCTCTCTACTTGTAAGCCCTGATTAACCACCTCAAACCACTATTAGAATGACCACAAAATTAATTCAAATAATCCAAAAACAAAAACCTCCTTTTGTTGTCAAAACTATCCTTTAATGCTCTTAAAAACATGTAGCTTGATTCATTAATGCCTAGGATGTTATAGAAGTACCCACAAATAGTTATACCCTCCATTAGAATTCCTGTAAAAACCCAAAGATGGATGTAAAATTTGAGATTCTAACTCTTTGATTTGTTTCTTCTATTCCTCTTTTACCCTCTAAGCCCACTAAGCCAAAACTAAGTTTGGGGCATTCTAGAATCTCATATAAATATTGTTTTCAAAGAATCCAAGACACAAACCAAAGATTTGTAGGCACCCATTATGGAGTTCTTAAGGAATGAAAATTTTCAATTTTATAATATTTTCTCATCACCTACTTTATTTGTAAACTAGCCTCTCCCATCAAGCCTTTAACTTTGTTTCTTAGTCCCTTGAACCAACTATCAGCAATAACTCACAAGTTCACCCTTAAAATTTCAAAATTCTTATTAAATTTGTTCAAGTACCTTCTAAAATACCTTTCTACTAAATCTCAGTCCAAAATTCTTTGGTTTAAGTCTTCAAAGACAAAACCCTATCTTAGACTACCCTGTAGGTTTCTTAGAAACCCGAGAGAAAACAAATGGTTATAAAATGTTTGGAATCTTGATTCAGAGATTAAAAATTGTCATAGCTATCTATCTCAATATCATATATAATATTTATTTACCATTAAGGTTAAATGAGCATGATAAACCTCTTTTCCTTCACTTTTCTTATTGCCTTGCCTCGGTGAGAACACAATTACGATCATGCATAGGAATATTTATACCTAAACTTCCATGACCTACAAATATGAGTTTGTTATTTCCTTTTCTAACATAATAGGAACACATTTGCACTAGTCAAGAACCCACATTCTAATCTTTATAGCATATTTTCATTCTTTAACAAAAAATAACTAATCATTCATGTTCACACGATAATTTTAAGAGATTTCTCAAACTTGCGAAAGGAGATAAAAGAACATGGAACTTCTAGGACCTTTAATCACTTTCCATACATTCCCAACACGTGAAACCAATATCATTCACATAAAACATGTTTATTAAGATCATTACAGTCTTATCAACCTATCTTATCGTTAAGAATTCATGTAACACAGTCTCATTCATTCATCCTTCTTCTAGAAACAAGAACTCACAATGAATATCTCTAATGGTTATGCTCATATGGTATCAATTATTCCTCAATGCATGCATAAATACAAACTCAATCATTCATAGTTCAAATGAAAGATAAGATTCATTTTTGAAGGAGACAATGTATCCCAAAAACAAAGTTCTTATGCATACTACTTTTGTAAATTTGTACAAAATGTCTTATTCCCTTATCTTCTCGGTCCTCCCTCATGAGGAATACCTGCTCATTACCTTCCTTTCTTCCATATATTCAAATTGTTCCTCCTACACATACCTACTTCATGATTCCTAACTAATATTTTTGTGACCTTTGGACTTCCATATGCTTCGTAGACTCATAATGCGCCACTTTTACACTAACTTAAGCATTTTAATGATTCACTCCCACATAATGAGTCATCACACATACCCTAAAACCTAACAAGATACTCACAAGACCTTTAAAAACCTCCTAGTAATCTTTAACACACTTAAAAACATCTCTTACAATCTCATTTCTCTCATTACATGCCTTTGTGTTTTGAATGACAATTTAGAGGAAAACTACAACTTTGAATTTTCAGACTCTTGACCTCCTAAAACCTACTCCCTCTAAGCTCCATAGACTCATTTTGACCACCTTTAACTAATAACCATGGATATTTTCCTTATTTTATGTCATTTAAAGATTCCCTGCATCAAATAGACTTAAGTTAAAATTGTTCAAAACATAAAAATAATTCAAAACTAGCCTTATTTTGTCAAAATAAGCATCTAACTTCTTTTTTAACTTTTTTAATTGTAAGGACTTGGAAACATGTAAAGGCATTATTAATTTTTTTATCTCCCTAGTGCTTAAAACTTATTAAATTTTTTTATTAATGGTAAAACATTTTGAAGAGACTATACCTCGTTACAAAAAGGCCCGGAAGCTGGATAATGCAATCAATACAACTATTTTGGATCAAAATCTAGATAATACATGATATCCTAACTATAGTTTTCACCAAAACTATACAAAAGGAAAAAATAGGAACTATACTCTGAAAAATCAGTAAGAAAACAACATTATAACGACAACAAAATAGGAAACCAAAATAAAAACAACCTTCACTTGTGCCTTTTTCAATCTTTGTCCTAACTTTCTGTAGAGTAGTGAAGAGAGCTAAAGTTGTGACGTGGGAGGGATCATTTTTGTCTAGCTGGGAAAGAACAAGGTCACATGTTGGTCCCCCCTCCCAAATGGTTGTTGGAATGTCACTGAGCATGCAAACACTTTTCACATGTTGCTCCATAAAATTGTAGACAACCTTGAGAGTAGATATGGTACAATCATGTCTTCCTTTAGCATTTCCCACCTTTTATCCAGAGAATTAAGTTTCTTATAAATTTCTAGAATCTGACCTATATCATGACCAGGTTCTTCTTCCAGTTTCCTTTTTCCTTCCCTCTTAGAAACATTTTGAGCTCTTTTCTTAATACAACTATTTCCTTTGCCAAATTTTCAATCCTCTTAGTTAAATCCTCCTTCTCCTTTGCAGAAGAGGCACTTTTAGGGTTGTTGATAATGCCTTTGTTGCTACGGAGATTTATTTGAGAGGGAAAAGGGTGATTGAGAGGATACAAAGGGTTTTTGGACCTGATATTTATTTATCCCAAGGGAATGGTGGGGATAGTGGAAGGGACAGGGTTAGAATAGGCAGGGGTAGTGGGAATGGGAGGATGTTGAGAGAGGCAATGGCGGTGGAGAAGAAAGATGAGGCCTTGATGGAGGGTGGCACGGGTATGGTTATGGACCTCAAGAATGGAACATTCCAAAGAGTTAAGAATGTAGTGGGGAAGAAAAATTGCATGTTTCTCCTAAAATGGTTCAAAAAAACAAGATGCTTGAGAGGAACCATAATGTACCTTCCTTCTAATGTAACATATCTAATAATCATCCTTGCAATCTCAAAAAATGGCACTAGAATGGAAGAAAATTTGATGCTAGAAATAACAAACTCAAGGTCTCTGTCCTTTTCTAATAAATTTTTAGCTTTTTTGTTTCTATCAATCCTCTTGCTAAAGAATCTAGTACCCTATAGGCTCATACCCGTGACTTCGCAATAAGCTCCTCAGTGATCTTCATGGTAAGCTCTCCATATTCAATCATCCTCTTCTTCCAGCCTGCCACAAATTGAAGTGAAATATTTTGGTCATGGCCCTGCATTTTTTCAATGAGGTTAGAAACCCCACCCATTTGCAAATAGTTTGATAGAACCTCGTTTTCCTTCCATGTAGGGTCGCATGTGGGTTCGATTTGGCACAAAGTTCCACCCATTTTTCCCTGCTTCTGCTAGAATTCTTTTTTTTTCCAAATGACAAGATTTCTCTCCCAATACTGCCTCTTAATTGTGCCTTTGCAGACCCAGAAAGCATGCAAAGGCTTGTGATAATTTTTAATCTTGCGTGGGAGAGTAATCATCCCCAAGAAAGCGGAGGACAACTTATTGATTATTTTTAATTCCATACTTATCATTAATGATTTCATTTTGTACCTTGCTAGGAAGTATGTCATCACTAAAACAAATTTGCATGTTGTTTCTAACCCCATGATTAGCAAGAGCATCCACCACTTTGTTACCTTCTCTATATGAGTGAATAATTTGGCAATTTGTGAAAGATTTGCAAATGTCTATAGATTCATGAATGAAATCCTTAATAGTCCAACTAGGAGGTTGAGTTTGATTTAGAATATTTACAATATTCATAGAGTCCCCCTCAATTATAATATTTGAAATATTGCAATCCTTTACTAGCCTGATGCCCCATAATGTTGTTAAGGCTTCAACATAGTGATTTGTCTGATGACCCATTTTACCAGCAAAAGAAATAACTAAACATCCTCTATGATCCTTGATCACACCTCCTCCTCTTGATGCTCCTGGGTTTCCCTTAGAGGCCCCATCAAAATTTATTTTAAACCGAAATCAAGAGGTGGAATCCAATGAAATAAATATCTCATCAATAATGGTTTGATCATTCCTATGTAAATTTACAATATCAATCTTCCAAGCAAAGCTAGTATAGGTTCTTCTTCCTTGGGGTATGGATTAATTTTTGGAGGCTTGAATCTCTCCAAATTTTCTTTGACAACAATAAAAATTTCCTTAAAGATATTTTTTCATACTTTTCTGCTATCCTTGAAGATTATTCCATTCCTATTTTTCCATAGTCTCCAAATGGTATGAGGCAAGATCAATTTCCATAATCTTCTTACCATGCAATGTTTATAGGGTGGGTCCCACTGTTCCCAGGTTTGAAATAATTTATTAGCAAGAGCCCAATGCAAATTAAAATTATAAAATATGAGACTCCATACCTTTGAGGCATAATCACAATGCAATAGTAGATGTTTGATATTTTCAACCCCTTTTTACACATGCAACACATATTAGGCATAATGAAACCCTTCTTGATTAGGTTTTCATTAGTAAGAATATTTTCTATTAGTACCAGCTACAAATAGAAATTAAATTTTGGGGTTAACTCAGGCATCCAGATTCTGCTCCAGTTTATATCACATTTAATATTTTAAAAAAATGCATTGTAACCTAATTTGACGAAATAGTCGCCATCAAAAGAATTAACCCAAATGATCTCATCTTTTGCATAAATTTGATTTAAAGGAATAAGGGTGAGGTGTTTTTGTAGAGGAGAGACATCAGGCTCAAAATGTAACACATCCAATTTTAGTTGTTTCTATGTTCTCCTATTCCTCTCCAAGTCTATATAGTCTTTCACTCTAGTACCATATTTCTCAATTAAAATGTCCTTTATGGTTTTAAATATGTCACTCAATCTGAAATTATTCCATTTGTCTTGCCAAAACCAAATGTCATTTCCATTACCCACTTTCCATCTACAACCTTGCACTAGAATTTTCCTGATTTGAAGTAAATTGTTCCAAAAAATAGACCCATTGGGAAGTCTTTTCTTCAAAAAGAAATGAATTCAAATTATGTTGAGCCAAATACTTGACTCTAATTATCTCAAAATTACTTTCCATACCTTTATGTGCATATGTAAAAAACTATGTAGGGTTTAGACAAAATCTTGTCTTTTAGCCTCAAGATAGGTAAAAACATTCAAGTCATTTTAATGTTAACTAAGGATGGAACATAACTTTTAATCAAGAGGAAGGACACATGGTAGCCTAAAAAAATTCTCTAAGATTTTACTTATTCAATTTGGTTCCTTAGAATGATGTGGAACAAGTATCTTCTATTGGCATTCCCGTGTCTTGTGAACTCTCAAGCTTTCCCTCGGCCTCGCCAAATTTCCACCCCTTATAATATGCAAATGAATGACAACTCGAGAAAAGGATGACAATAATCAAATTTCAAGGATGACTCGAGTTATGTTAATGTTGATGTCCCAACCCCCAAACTTGGCATAACATTGATGGGCTATATGTGGAAGTAATCGGAAGAAATCTCCTCTTAATCATTAGTTAAACCTACATAATTTATTAAACACCAATGGAGGATGTGTGGCATTTAATACATTTGTCAATAATCATTTGTATACTCCTATCAAACTTACAAACTATATTCTAGGTATTATCATAACACGGATGGTACGAACATAATCTGTTTAAGAGATAGGTGAAACTCATTAGTGCATTTCGATGCCTCAGGGGATCTCCCCCTCATGCATCGATGAACAATAAGTGGAATTAATTGATGCAACACAAATATAAAAATATTCCTACCTTACATGTGCATTCAAAAACCCATGGGCCACCGATGAGAGACACATAAGATATAGTTCACGTAGTAGTGATTTTGGAGTTTGGGATTCATGGATAGAGCTTGTCACGATCTTAAATTTGACGATAAAAGCCAATGCAAAATGAGCTTAAGGATGTCATAACAGCACCATTGGCCTAGTATTTTTCTCAAAATTTCAATTGATACCTCCTTTTCACATGCATGTGGTATTATTAGAAATGTCTTAAGGAGATATATACTCGGAGAATAGTTTTAGAGGAGATGTTGGAGAGATGAAGAATAACTTTATGAAATTATTGTTATATTTGTCAATTGCTATAAAATTGATCAAGTGACTTCTAATCGCTTTTAGATATTTTGAGTGGGCCTAATCTCTTATGGAGATATGACTTCACGTTTTGACACTTTTCTACCTTAAAAATATAAATAAAGAGTTTTAAAAGTGGTTAAACAAGGATAAACCATTTAGTGGTCTCAAATCTAAAATAATAGTTTTTAACTAGATGACAACTTGATCTCTTCTCATCTTCCTGATTGTATGGGCTCTAACCTAGATATTTTCATTTTATGACTTGATAAATCAAAAATTAAATATCTTCTCATTCCTTGAAAGTGAAGGCACCTTTTAGGGCATGAATCAAATCAATTTCACCATCTCATGAGGTTTTCGTTAGATTTTTTTGATATAATCTCCTAGAATATGGCTCATGGTTATGGATTATCATTAGCAATTGTAGAGATATTTGTAATATGTTTCGAGTTTGTTTTGGAGAATCAATTTAGTTATGCACCTTAAAATACCTATAGGAGATAAGATAGAAGAGATAAATATGAGGAAAGATATTTTCTAAAGTATATTTTTGGTCTTCTTTTCTCTCTTTCCTTCTATAAATGTAGCTAACTTTATTTGTGAAAGGATCCTTCCCTGAATCTAAATTTAGTCTTCCTATTTAATCTCTTGAACATTTTGAGTTATAGGCCTATTAGTTTTGCTTTGTGGATGTGTAAACATCTAAAACCTTATTTTGACAGAATGTGTATATCTTAACTTTTAAAATAATTTGGGATTGTGGGTGGCCTTTCTTTTTTTTTAATGGTGCCTTACCTCTCTATCATGTTCATGTTTTATTATGTGTGATATTTGTAAGGTTTATTTTCATTGTGTCATTTATTCAAGGAGTGAGGAGTTTGATTAAAGTGAAGGTTTAATTATGGATGTATTTACTCTTTTTTATTTGTGTTTTTTCTCTCATTATTATCTCAGGGGAGGGATCCCTATTTATCTTTTGTATCACCAATTGTTATCTATTTTTAGTTTATTTCTACCTCCTTTCCATAAAATTGTTAGAAACGAATAAGTTAGTGATAAAAATTGAAAGCAATATAGTTAAATAAGTTGACCTTTTCTCGAGGTTTGTCTCTAGATACAAGGTCTCACACCTTGGAGATAATCCCATGATTTTTTTAAAGGGGCCCAATTCATCTCAAAACTTTCTCATTTTTCACATATGTACAATTTCATTGAAAATAGTTTCTAGCACACTTGGTGGGAGTTGGCCTTTGATTTGTTCAAATCTTGTCTCATATCTAAAGTGTTCCTCAAAATTTTCTTATAAAATACAACTAAGTGTTGGAAGAAAAATGGACTAAGAGGGGGCTGAATTAGTCCTTACAAAAATTAAATCAAATTTCAAATTGCTTATTCAAAACACATAACCATCTAACCATATATTAATGTGTGCACACTATCAAATACCATACATGCAATGAACCATGAACAAGAGAATACACACAAGACATAAGATATAAGTGAGAAACCATCAAGGGGAAGAAAACCCACTGAAAAACAATATTTATATTGATATGTTTCAAATTTAGTGAGGTACTAACCCCAAAAGGAGCACCAACCCCTATTTAGTAGAGATACAACCACGGAGCACCAACCCCTAGTTTTTTGAAACACCAACTCCACGAGGAGGATACAACCCCAAAGATGATCAAGAACCCACTCAATCACCTTATATATGAATATATATGATGTATTTTTCTTTAAAAAATTGATTTAAGGTCACAAATTTAGCTCACACCACTTTCAAACCCTTATTCAAACCCTAGGTCTTCAATCTCTCACAAACTAGCACTTTCTTCACTTCTCAAAGCATAAAACCCTTGAACACATGAATTATGTAATTATTAAACATGTCATATAATTGATTAACTCTCAAATCATTCTCACACACCAAGTAAATAAATCACACCTAGGTCACACTTCTTGCACACACATAACTAGGTCATAAAAGCACCCAAAACCATGATTTTATAAGCATATCCTTCATTGAAATTCAAATAGGTTGGTTTCCTTCCTTTAGATCAACCTCATTATATTTAAAAAAATATCATAAAATTTATCATAATATTCACAAGTTATCTTGGGATTATGCTAACATGTGAATGAATGCATGGGACATCAACCTCCATATGAATCACGAGCCCAGTAATAACCATATTATTGCCACATATGTATACCTAACAATAGGATTTTCCCTATCTAACTAGGCATTGACTTAAATATACATTAATCTTAAGGAAACAAAAGAGCATGCATATAAGGTATAATGAAAAATTCTATGTCAGGGATAACTCTTCCTTTGATCTCCCAATTTTATTGCCATCCCAAAACCATCTCACTATAACCTTAATCGCCCTCACTTATCACTTCTACTAGGCTTTAAATACTCAAATGGTAATGTAACTTGCTAGATTTAGATATTATTTCCTTCTTCATACCATCCTTCCATCACATCCTACACAATAATTATATGGTAGTTGGGAACATTAATTCTCTTGCTCGAATTCATTGATTTATTCATTCCCATGTCATCCATGGTGAAAACTACCCTCCACACAAAATGCACATATGTATGTGTGTCCCCCATAAAATTTACCATGCTCTACATAAGATGCCCATGAAAAATACATGGTGTGGAAAGAAAACCCAACGTTTGAGGGATTCATATCATGGTGGACTGCATGTGCATATGAAAGATATTTACGAAGTTTTTACATCATGGCGTCATGTTCGGTGTGTCGTCACTTTGGTGAGGGGAAAAATGCATTTAAGGAAGCTACGTAAAGCACACATTTTTCACTTTCCACGGTACATTAAACCACCTGAATTTCCAAACCACTTAAACATAGACATTCTTCAATTCATTCACATTTGCGCAAAGGAAATCATAGACTAGTGGATTTTACAAGGAAGGAAATCACGAGACCACTTTGGATGTTTTATGGAAGACAATCACATTTTTAGATAATCAATGGAGTATTTGGATCCTTTAAACCTCAAAAATCCCAGAGAAAGAAACATAAAAAAATTAAAGGAAAGGTTTTTGGAGAGCACAACACACATTCAACCGTGACACATTCCGCTGACATTGAAAACCAAAGAACCATCATGAATATGCAATTTGGTTTTCTTTTTTTACTTTAGTTTTCTTTAAATGAAACCAAAAAACCATGCTAAAGTTTTATTTTTCTTAATTTTTCTTTCTGTTGTCACACTATGTAACATCCTCAATTTATACCTTAGAACAAGTAATTTTTTTTTTTTTTGATAATTGCATCCTGGTTCTAAATACATAATTTAGAACTCACAAATCAAATAATCATTCTTATAACAGACAACCATATGCAGCTGTAATGACTCGGAGTACCTCCGATCTATTCATTCCATGACTCGGTAATCTACCGATCTATTCATGAGTAATAAGAGTTGGCGTTTTTATTTAACACTTCACTCTTGCGGTTCTCTTCCCTATTCTGGGATTCAGAATGCTCTGTCCAAGGAACCTAACTGAATAATTGTTACCATTATTCATCGGCATCTCATTCCTTAGACTAGGTGAATTAGGACAACGCAATCAGCAGCTTGCGATACTTTGGCCAAAGATTTGAAACATACTGCTTATGTCTCGTATTCCTTAACGGCATACTCATCAATCTGGAATACGTCCTTCACCCCATTCTTATGTTATGTAGAATGTCTTATACCGACTTCACATCGGTCCTCCTATCCTAACTTATTCACTCGGAAACAGATTAACAAGGTAATAACGTTATATGGATGCTCACGAGGATTAGGGATACGATGACATACTGGTTCAACCCTAGTTAAACCAGTGTGTCAAGATACCCCGAATCTCCTAGGCAGCCTTATAACGTAACCACATTCCTAATCGGTCCCTGACTAACTCGTTCGAGATCAAAGTGTAAATCTTAGCGATTAATGCAAAGGGTGTCATCATAAGTCACCTGCATTGTTGTAACTTCGAGAAGATCCTAATCTTCTCGGAGGTACAACCCTGTAGTTGACTTGTGCCGTCAACCTTTAAATCCGCCTCGAAAAGATCTACTTATTAATATGCGTTACGCACGTTGAGTTAAAATTACATTAAAGACGTTCCCCTAAGGTTAGCCTTTCCCGATCCCTGGATTCCTCATCTTAGGATGACCTTCCTCAATAAAACCCATTACACGGTGGGGATATTAAGGCCAAGGTCTCATCAAGGAGTTCTTAGAATATACATGATTCTAAAACAACGAGAATTGGACAATAACTCATAAACTTCATATGAGATTGCCATCTGAACCCCATTAGGTTTATATCAGTTCTCCTAACTAAATTTATATCATACCTATTAGTATCAAGATATAAATGATTAAGAATCCAATTAAATGTTGTCCTGTCATAATCAAGACTAGGGATTAGTAATTTATTTCAGCTTGATTAGCGTTCTGCTTAGGTTTATTTTAATCCTATCTTTAGAAAGACAATGATTTAAATTTCAATTTTGCTTTCGATAGAACAAATTAGAACTACTAAACACTCATAAGAATTCAATCACATTTTCTTGTAAGCTTTCATTGACAATCACAAAAGTCTCCAAATTATACAATGATAACAATGCCCCTTCGGTATATAAACCGAAGAAGGTCAACTATCAAAATAAGAATACAACACATAAGTAACAAATACTTATTTCCATTCCTTTCAGAACTATACAAATACATTTTATGCATTCAGCATACTCCATACATTACTCAGTAAAAAGGAACATCTTTCCTCTTATAGTACATTAAAAGAAAATCGAACTGAATTCATCATAACCAAGTTAAACAATCTGAACATCCTGTCAGATTTGCATGCTTTTACCACTTACGGCGACCATCTGCAAAATTGTCAACATGGGTCAGTTCGATGAACTGAGCATGATAAGCACTAACTCTTAAAACAATTGCAATCCACCAACTGTTTTCATTAAACACCCTGTTTAAATGAGATCAATTCACCAAACAAGTAAACATAATTCAGACTATACTTTAGTAATACAACATGTCTATAACTTGTAATACAAATTTTTGTTACAGAATAGTCCTATATGCTTCTCAAATATTTCATCAAAATATTAGGGATCAAGAAGAACAAAAGTATCCCAAGCAATTATTCATTGTAAATCCCAAGATGAACGAACATCAGACAAGTCATTAAATTCAACTGAAAAAGAGGAATATCATATCAATCCTGATTCCAACCTTATGTTAAAAACAGTTCCAACTGTTAGATAAATATCGACATATATTTTCATAATAGAAGAGAAAGAAACAAGTCATCCATATCTCTCTTCACACAAGCTCATGACTGTTCCGTCTCTTATAAACTTACAAATAAAGCTATCGAGCCACAAAAAGGATTATAGTTTTGTTAAAATCAATTATAACAAAACTCCTGTAACATATTATCATTGCAGTAGCTCTTAAATCAAACAGATGAATGTCAATCAACAGTTTACACAGGACTTTCCACATGAAGCGACCACAAGAAGAAATTCAACGCCATCGTCTGTCGAGGGGAAGTCGACAGTTCCTTTGTTCAGCCAAGCTTGAGACTAGACATATATATATAAATAAATCAGACGCGGTCATCAAAAGCACCATAGTTCCATTTAAGTTAAAGGAATACAACAAACTACAGCCCATGCTAGTCTCTGCTTATATACAGTAAGGCTTTTCGACCCAAGGTCGAAATCAAGGAAATTCTATTATATCGCAGTCAACAATAGACTCCATGGCATTGAGCAATTGATGTTTCCCTAAGACTATGCCGAGATAATCACACAGAATTTCCGAAACATGCTCAGTCTCAATCGGGCTGGAATAAACGGAAAGGAACATAACATGTCTATTCTCACCTGGACGCATTCAAGTTTAAAGTATGGTATTCGCGACTCACTTCAACAGAGCCAGGACACATGATAACTACTCATACTCAAGGAACTCCATCAGTGACAAAAACAACAGAGTACCAAAAATCAGGTTTAATATGAGACAAAAATACAGGTTACCTTCCAAGGATTCAACTGAATCCGAACAACAGTAACAAGACAAATAATTGCATATGATTCCATCCGAGCCAATCAATGGTGCACATTTAAAAATCAGGCAAAAGCAAATCTAAATACTGATTTCAAAACAAGAAATCCGACTGAACCCTTGTCAATTTTTTTGCACAAGTTTGCACAGAATGAAAACGTAAAAATACACCCAAAGAGTCTGTACCACAAAATCCTTGCAATACGAAGGTATCCTTACAAAATAACAGAGGTCGTAATACATGTTATTACTTCAAGTCACTGGCACATCAAATACCAATGCTCAATTATATTAAGCTTCAACAGTGGTCCATGTATATATATAAATCATTCAATCGACTCCACGGAGTCGTTCCGATTACAACAAATATAAATATATACATATTGCATACTGTCAACGGGTTCAGACCCATAACCACAACGCAAGGAAAAACAACCTCAACAGGGTCGCGATGAGACACAGTAACATAGCAAGTTATTTATTAACAAATAACTTTAGTTTTCAACGAAACCCAACAAGAATCTGTAACCACAACCAATATTTACCACGGCAGAGCTTACAAAGAGTTCGATAAAACTGAGACATCAAACAAAAATCCTTCAGTATTCACTTCCACGAGTATCCATAACCAGCTTTGATGGTAAATATCAACAACAAGCATTGACTACGGGAATCAATCAACAAGCATCACAGTAGCCTGAACCCAGCAAGGGAAACATGCACGGGTACTCACAGAGCAGGATAAGTACCCTTCAAGCATTCGTTACACAGACTTACGCCGGAATGTGAAACATAATAAAACAGAGAACAGTTCGAAATACAACACACACCCATCAAGGGTTAAATTTGAAAATCGAACAGCAAAATATACAGTGCCAAAAATCACACAAGACTACCATAGAAACCAACCAATTTCAAAAATCATCTGAACAGAGTTGTTCTAATGAAATCACTTGAAAGACAGCAAGATTTTTAAAGGTTAGGGCCTAACATGCCTGGATATTTGCTCAAAATTCCGAAGCAGACCACTGAAAGAGCTCGGACTTCCTTTTCCTTTTCCAAGTTAGAGCTACCAACAAAATTTTGCTATCTCCATGACATATATATTTTCCTTGCCAGAGGAAAGAGCTAGATACGCTCATACTCGCCATGCAACACCAAGAAGACTGGTGCGAAGAACCAGTGAACAGGCAGAGGGAAAACCGGAATTCGTGATAAGCCAAACAAACCAACAACTTTCCAATTTGCATGCCTTCTCGCGAAATCCGAGCTCGACTACCGAGCTCATTAATTGCATTTACTCCCAATTTCCCGCTCAAACTCCACTGCCACCGACCGCCATAGTTGGCGATAGACAAATAAAATTCCAAGACCATTTCTAATTTTGGTGACCTGCCACGTCGGCTCAAGTTAGCCATTTTAAAACCTCTGCCAATTACCTGTCCCTCATGCTTATCCACGCATTAAATAACATAGAAACTGCCGCCCATGGTTCGCACCCCTCCATAGGTCCCCATAATCCTTGCTCAATAGTTAGGTTAGTAACTTAGGTTAGGATTTAGGATAACACCTAGTCTAACTTCATAGAACATAGATACTAACTTAGGACGTTAGCTCTTAGCCTAGGTCTAGGTTAGATTAACACTAACCCCTAGGTTAAGTTTAGTTTTAGGTTACTAACATTAATAATTCCAGTTAGGTCTACATTCCGTATGCTCAGAAAAAGACCTACAACATGCATTCTTGAACAGGGTTAGCTCCTGTTCTGCCTTAGGCTACGGAATTATATGCAACAGAATTATTACCTGGTCCATGACCAAGACCTTCCAGATATACTTCGATATCGGGAACCATTCCATTTCACACGATCAACCTGAGTTAGACTCGGGATTGGCTTTATTCAACGAATTCAGACCTTGCAACCTGTGAAAGGTTTATAATTTTTAATTCATCATGAAAAACTTAAAGCACTACTTGGATCAATACCACTGATCCAAGGCTAGGTCTTATAGATGAATAACTTTATAATTCATTCCGAGATCAGATTAAACTCAGATGTAAAATGAAATAAATAAAAGAGTCTAATCAAATTCTGACTCAGTCAAAGATCTGCAATCTACAAAGAAGATTCAGTACATATCAAGCATGACTTCTCAATCAAAGGAACACATCCTTTTTACAAAATAAATCACATATCAACACTTGTATGCTTAGGAGGAAGTAACAATAGTTTAGGGTGTTACACACTAAATATGGGTCTCGAACAAATTTGATTTAAAACAATGTTTATTAATTTCTCAATCATTTTTTAAGTGTGGTTACTGTAATTTATCACCAAATATGTCTGTAATTGTGAATGTTACCAAATATGTATATTAATTTATCCCCAAATATGTTTATTAATTTATCATATATACATTTTTGTCTCATAGAAAAATTCTAATGCAGATGTTTCAACGAAAGATGATGTGTAGATAATGCTTAGGAATACCATTGAATAGAGGTGGAATAATTTGCATATTTTTCTAAGTATCATAGCTTAAATAATCTCTCCATTAGTTTTTATTCTTTGTTTGAATATGGTGAACAATAAAGATGGCTTCAAACCTCAGGGCACAGTTGGGTTCTGTGAACATAGAATAAGTGGAAAAAAATTGATTCATATGCAGAAGGTGCCCTCCTATAAAAATGGAAGAGGGTTGGCAATCATGGACACAAAGTTGGGAATTAACATGTTATCAAATTTATAACTTATTATTCATGAGAAGTAGATTCATTTATAGCAAGGCGACCCTAATCAACACTCACAAATGTGGTGGCATGAGGATACACATTATTGTCCTTAAAAGATAGATTTGTCAACTGCTAAATGGGGAGCCCAACGCACCAATGTTGAGTTAAGATATACCTCCATAAACAAAATCCCTTTCTACCTAACCATTACTACTAACACGACGATGCAACCAACATGATAGAATAAGGAGAAAACAACATTGTATGATGCCATCAATAGTTGGTTTTAAGGATGACAATGAGAATCATCCATCCCCATTGTTGTGACAAATCACGAATTTTCTTGCCCCCCATTAATTAGGAATTTGTTATCACCAACCATCTTTAGGACATTATTAATAAAATAATAATTAATTCCATAAGTCAAAACATGATGAAAAACACATTGTGGTTTTCATCGTGTTGAAAAACACAGTGTGTTTTTCATCGTGTTGAAAAACACAATTTGTTTTTCAGCATGTTGAAAAACACGTTGTGTTTTCCAACACGTTGAAAAACATAGTGTGTTTTTCAACACGATCCAAAATCACATTGTGGTTTTCAACACGTTGAAAAACACAGTGGTTTTCTACATTTTTTGACTGATGTAATGAATATTCAGTGAATTTTATAGATTGCTAACAACATATTTTTAAGACAACGTAATTATAACTCAAGCAATAATACAATTATAGTTAAACAAAATGAACACATTTATGTTATAAGTGTTTGAGATGATTCTTAATATTGTATATAAGCATAGATAAGTTATATATTTACATGTTGTTCTATTTTTATTGTAATAAAAGTATAAATGTTTAGCATAAAATGAAATTATATGATAATTCAGTTGAAAATATTGCAATTATGTTATTAGTTTTAATGATTAATTTTTTCATAATAAAATTAAAGTTAAACATTTCGTAATTTCATAATACAATTGAGTAATCTTTTTCATAATTTCATTGCTCTTAGTTGTGTTAAATGGAATAACATTAGAGTAAGTTTTTTTGTATTCATTATATTTGTAAATAATGTTAATGTGTAGATAATTTGTCATAATATCACTCTCATTTTGATATATGGGGAGAACTTCCTCTTACTGAAAGCTAGGAATTGTTTCGTCTTTGAAGGGGCTTGCCCCTTAGGATGCCACATCAATACACCCATAGTTGGGTGGTAGATTGTGCTGCGTAGAGGTTTTTAAAGCCGCCCACCGAAGAGAAATTATTCATACATCAATTTTTCTTGGGTAGTTTTTTTGAAATTGTGTTTTCCTTTCCGTATGTTTTTCATGTTAGATTATGTATATTAGTTTTTCATATAACATACTAAAATTAATTATATGTTTTTATTTGCATGCGGGGTGTTGTATTTATTTTCTTTGTTTTTCGGTGAAAATGAATGCTCGAGCTTCATTCCTCCCGATCTTGTTGGTAAAATGAATATATACAGAAATATGAGCCTCCACATAAACTGAAGAAGATGGGAGTTCGCAAAGAAAGTTTGAAACCTACCACGGTTCCTAAGAACACTTCACAATTTATAAATTATATATATATATTAGACAGTTTAGTATGTCATTGAATACTAGTTGTTCATAATGTATAGTAAAAAAAAATTATTACGATTCAAAAATTTAGCACCATTTCTAAGTTTCAAATAAAAATGTGAAAATTCTACACATTATAATATTGAGTTTGCATTATCCACAAAATTTTCAATACATGCATTGTGGGAAATTTAATATGCTAGTTATCTCTATTTTTTTAATAATATAAACTAACAAAATATAAGTAAAAATATAGTTGTAGATGATCTACACTACTATAATTTACTCACGGATGATAAATCCTTAAACAAGGTAAAAATTTTCAATCATGAATAATATACATCACCTCCAATTTTAACATTTTGTGTTGATGATTTTCATTATAACCACATTTTTAAAGTTTCATTGTGGAGAAATCACATTTTTAAATTAATTTTTTTGAAATATCTACATTATTGAATTTCAGTTTGTAAATTCACTTTTTTTTAAAACATAATTATAGATGGATAAAATATAATGGTTTTTATTTTCACACTATATATGAAACACCACTTAATATTTTTCTTAACTCATACAATTGTTAATTTCTAAGTGTAATTCATAATGAAATAAACATCGTTTTGTAATTATTTTCCATTCATGTGCAAGAGCCAGTGCATATGCGGAGCCAAACATAGTAAATGAAGACATGTTCTGGCATGGTCCGTCCTTGCCATATCAACCACCATATGTGGAAGGTAATTCAATGTCATCTTATGTGCCAAGTAGCGATGTAGATTGCTAAGCATAAGTCATAACAAAATAAGCATCGTTTTGTAATTATTTTCCATTCATGTGCAAGAGCCAATGCATATGCGGAGACAAGCACAATAAATGAATGCATGTTCATGGATGACCCCTCCTCACCACATCAATAGTCACTGACACTTGATGGTAAGTTGGTAATGTCTTTAAGTAGGAAACTGATGCCAATCATAATTATCAACACACATATTTATGATTAGGTGACAATGTGTATTCATGTGTAGGCGACAATGTGTATTCTCAATCAAATGTTACAAATGGGTGTTGTAGCCAAAATATTCCCCTGTCCACGAACAATGGTTGACATGCATGGATGGTATGAGGCTGGTTTTCAATTGTACAATGATATTGAAAAACCCAGTGTATAAATAAATAACTTTCTATAATGTCTTATACATCACGGGAACTCCTGAAATAGTTAGGGCTGGTGGGTCGATGCTAGAAAGAAATTTAAATAATTATTGAAGTCATTCTTTGGATACACCACTGAGTACATATGAACAAAAAAAGGAATACTTTGAATGTGTTCAAAGGTTTAGGAGAGACCTAGAAGCATCAAATGTATTATATTTTTCTTTCAAAGGAGATGTCAATGAGACAACCACCACCCGCATTCATTCATGGTTTAGTGTGAGTAAAATATACCACCGTGGTGTGACTAAGAGGCCAGTCATTGTAGAAGATTTGAACAATCATGTTGGGTAAGTGCACAAATATGGGGGCCAAAAAGTGGATACAAATCCACTTTTTGGCCATTTTCTCCATAACCCACTTGCATTATGGCTTGGGCAAATTTTAACGCAAATACACAATTTTGGGCTTGCATTATAACATACTCACATTGTAACGTGAGCACATTATAATGTGCTCACATTTTGACTATAATAAAAAATAGTTGAAACTTGAGAGCTATTCATTTGCAAAAACAAAAAAAAAAAGGAAGCCAAAACGTGAACAAGGAAAGACACACTCGCGTTTTAGAGAATTTTGCATCCTCGACACTCTGGGCACCTTGAATCGATGATGGAGGAGAGTGAAGAAGGTCAATCAATGTTGATTTTGGTTTTTTTCTTTGTAAATTTTATTTTTAGATAATTGTTGATTTGTTTTTTTTTTCATTTTCAGATGTTTCTTTACCTCCAAATCAATCCCGTCATCCAGCCCCAAATGAAGAGGAAGAACAAAACATCCCTAGAACACCCTTTCTATTTCCAAGCATCCTCTTAACACCCAAAAATGTTTTGGGGGAAATTGCAAACCACAAATTGCAAATTCAGGGTTTAATAGAAACTTTAAACAACCCTAATGCCACGAATCCTCACCGTCAAAACCTAGCCGCATCATTAGGATCATTGTTATCTAATATTGACAATGTGGTAGGAAAAATTAACACATGGGATAGTTTCAAAAACAATTGCCGTAATTTTTATTCAGATAAGTTGTCCTATGATGTGGTGAAAAAGAAAAAAATCACAAAGGACAAATTGTGTGCATTATTTACAGATCCCAAAACTAATGCACCATTATGATTGGATTGTAAAATATTCCCCATACACTGGTGCAATCATGAGGGGATTAAAAACAATTTTTGGGATAGGTGGTGGATGGTTTTTGACCAACCACCTTGTAATAATTTTGAGGTGCCCCAATATTTCTTGAGGAAACTCTATTGCGAGTTCATCCTCAATGAAATACCTAACTATTATGACATTAGAGATTTTCGGGCAGAGGCCAAGGCTCTGCACATGGATAGGGCGGGGGCACATTATTTACATAATCATCTAACTAGGCCCATTTTCACCCTCCTTTTCAACATGTTTCAGTCCCTTCAGTTGTGATGGAGATAGTGGAGGTTCAGACCCTCGACTCCATTAGATCATTGACTCATTCACTACTTCATCATGGCACTCATCTCTCCTAGGGTGATGAGGCTGGTCCTTCTAGGGATCGACATCATATACTATAGAGTGTCATGCTTGTGGGAGCATAGACACATATGTGGTTGATGTGGCAAATGCACAACATAGCAAGACAACTCCATAGTCTCACTAGACAGATCCATAGCCTCACAAGGTAACTCCACAGGCTGAGCAGGGTGCTTGATTGGAGGAGGCACATCATGATTCTATGTTGCAGAATATTATCATCACAGATTCTATACTAGATTCGACATTTGGTATTGACCTTCAGGTAATTTTACATGAAATTAGTTGCAATTGAATATATATTTTGTACAAAATATTATAATAAACCATGTTAATCAATTGTGAATGAAAATTAAAGAGATACCTATGTTTTTATAAAATTACAGGGTCAAAGTATGCATCCAGTGTCACATTCCCCTTCTTCATAGGTGAATGTCGGTATGGGTTTGCATGCTAGTGAATTTACTAATGTAAGTTTTATTATTTTTATTAATCATATACATGAAGAGAACATGAACTATAGTTAACATATGAATTTACTAATGTGAGTTTTATTATTATTTTAGTTGATGACATCATTACAGTCTCCTGTTGAGATTCATCGATCATTAGATATCGAGTTGATATGGCCATAGCTTCTATCGTCCCTCTTACACAGGTATATGTGTTGGTAAAGTTATTTATATAATGAATTGATTGTATTAAATAACATCATTTATTATTATTTAATTACATTCACATGTGTATTCTAATTTTCATCATCATGGTTGCCACAGGAGGAGTTTTCTACTCCAGTGTGCATCTGGTACTAATGTTGATGATATTGAGAAGAAAATGATGATTGACAGTGATCATCAGATAACAGTAAGTATTTATTTTTAAGTAGTGTCATTTTATATATGTCATTAATTGTATACTAATGGGTATGTTGTTTATTTATATTAATAGATTGATCTACAAGCATCCTATGAGCGGAGGAGGTCTGAGCGAACTAAGAGGGGGAATTCCACTGATGTGCTGAGTCATCTTCCAGGGCACCCAAAGAGAACTAAATTATTTGATGATAGGGTCCCGTAGTTTAGATGTATATGGATTTTGTTGTCTTGCCTTCATGGCATATTGGCGTAGATGTATACGAATTTATGTTTTGTCTATGTATATCATTGTATATGGCTACATGGATTTGTTAAGACATTGATTTTGATCAAATTTTGTATGCTATCAAGCATTTTTGAAACAATATAATATATGCGAAAAAAATTGTTTTAAAACTTGTATGTAAGTGGATTAGTATGATATCATATATGTATGTTATTTTAATATGTATTATTAGTGTTAATTTCTTTTATGTTTTAAACATGGGAATTAAAATCCATATGTAACTAATTTTCAATTTTTCCAAGTTGTAATATAATCATTCAATGCCATCAATTATAATAATATAATGTCAATGTTAATGTTATCCACTTCCTAGAATCTCAATAATTCAAATGAAATGTATGTAACGAGATAACACAATATTACATTAAGTCTAATAATTAAATTGTAACTGCAGAGAGAAAGAGATAGAGGGAATGTAAGAGGGGTAGACATAGAAAGAGAGAACATGGTGAGAGAAAGAGATAGAGAATGCGAGAGTGAGAGATAGAGAAAGAGTGAATGAGAGTGTGAGAGAAAGAGAGAGTGAGAGCGAGAGAGAGCGAGAGAGAGAGAGAAAAGAGAGATAAAAGAGAGAGACAAAGCTATGTTGTCAAGATACTTAAGATTTTACATTAAGTGTTCAAAACATTCAATATACTTAAGATTTAATAGTATGATCAATGTTCAAAACATTCAATATACTTAAGATTTCACATTACATCTATGATATATAAATATTATATTCTTTATGTTTCTTCCATTTCCTTTGAGATTAATTTTTGTGTTGTGATGGTGGCCATAAAACCTGTATATAGGGAGCTCTTAAAGGACCTATTTAATTAGGATGATTCTAACTTGCCAATGATAACTAAAGAGGTCAGTCCACTGGTTGGTTCTTGCATTCATATTATCCAAAATCACTTTCTAATCATCATTAAGGATGCAGGAAGGAAACAATGTTGTGCCTTAATAGTTTCTAGGATAGGATGATCTTTGAAATTTCAAGCTATGCAATTTATAGTTACAAATATTTCTATTAGTATTGAAGATCACCTGAGACATTATCTCATAAATAACTTGTATGTAGGCTGAGATATATGTCCAAATTTAATTAAATAGCTTCTTTCCTTGGCCAATTGTGATGATCCCAAATAATTACCTCAAACGTTCTTGATATCCTTTGAATATTTTATTTTCAATAAAATACAAGGATATTTTTTATAGTTTGGACTCCAATGTTGAACATCTATGTGGCAACGACCATATATCTGTCATGAGAAATGTGAAGTTTTTGGAGTATGTGTAATCCTTACCAAGTTAGTGAGACAAATAGGCACTTTGACATGGAAGAAGAGGTTACCTTGAATATGAACATGTATTAGAAAAAAATGGCTTGCGTAGAGATTGTTGTGTTCTCATCCCACCTTTAAAACTGAATCATGAAGGTACACATTTGCACACCAAAAGATATATATATATATTTATTTATTTATTGAGCGTGAGAGTGAGAGAAAGAGAGAGTGTGAGAGAATGAAAAAAAGAAAGAAAGAGAGTGTGATAACTAAAAAGGTCAGTCCATTGGTTGGTTCTTGCATTCATATTATCGAAAATCACCTTCTAATCATCCTTAATGATGTAGGAAGGAGTCAATGTTGTTGCTTATTAGTTTCTAGGAAAAAATGCTCTTTTTGGTCTCCGGGATCTTAAGGGACTACGTCTGGATGAAGTAGCACAGAAAGAAACAACTTTTTCTGTCATCAAACAAAGCCTCCACAAGCTTACATTGACTTAAACTACACTATTTTACACATTTACAAATAATAGAACACCAAGATAACCGAGATATTATTTTGTAGAGGGTCCCCACATGGAGGTTTAGGATCAAACGAGACATCTCTAGGTGCCACGAAGACCGAGATATCACCCGTCGAAGTTACATCATTTTTTGGTCTTTGGGCTCTTAAGGGACTACGTCCAGACAAAGTAGCTCGAAAGCAATGAATTCATTTTACATTGAAAGAGAGCATCTAAAAATTTTTACCGAGGCCACTCGGACGTTATGGCGCATTTTGTTCGGCGCCAAGTGCAACCTTTTACAAAATATTGCATTTGATAATCTTACATTGACTTAAACTACACTATTTTGCACATTTGCAAACAATAGAACATCGAGAGAACTGTAAGGAGATGGAGAAAACCGATATATGATTTTTATAGGGTCTCCACATAGAGGTGTAGGATTAGACAAGACATCTCTAGGTGCCATGGAGACCGAGATATCACCCGTCAAAGTTACATCATTTTTTGGTCTCCGGGCTCTTAAGGGACTACGCTGGACCAAGTAGCGTGAAATAAATGGATCCATTCTGCATCAAAATAGAGCCTCTAAAATCATTTACCAAGCAACCCAAATTTTTTAGCAAAATCTGTTCAGAGCAAGTGCCACCATTTGCAAAATATTGCATTTGACAATCTTACACTGACTTAAACTACACTATTTTGCACATTTGCAAACAATAAAACACCAAGAGAAATGTAAGGAGATGGATAAAAATGAGATAGGATTTTGTAGAGGGTCCGCACATGGAGTTTTAGGATCAAATGAGATGTCTCTATGTGCCATGGAGACCGAGATATCACCCGTCAAATTTATAACATTTTTTGGTCTCCAGGCTCTTAAGGGACTACGCCCGGATGAAGTATCCCAGAAGCAACGGCACTATCCTGCACCAAAATGGATCCTCCATAAGTGTTTACATAGCCACTCAAATGTGTTGGTGCAGTCCGTTTGGTGCCAAGAGCTACGGTTTGTAAAATATTACATTTGACAGTCTTACACTGACTAAAACTACACTATTTTACGCATTTGCAAACAATAGAACACCAAGAGAACCGTAAGGAGATGGAGAAAACTGAGATAAAATTTGTAGAGGGTCCCCACGCTAAGGTGTAGGATCAGACGATACATCTCTAGGTGCCACGGAGATCGAGATATCACTGTCGAAGTTACAACATTTTTTGGTCTCGGGCTCTTAAGACACTACACACGACAAAGTAGCGTGGAAGCAACGACACTATCCTACACCAAAATGGAGCCTCAATAAGTGTTTAATAGGCTACCCAAATGTTTTTCACGATCTGCTTTTGGTGCCAAGAGCTACGGTTTGCAAAATATTGCATTTGACAGTCTTACACTGACTAAAACTACACTATTTTGCACATTTGAAAACAATAGATCACCGAGAGAACCAAAAGGAGATAGATAAAAATGAGATATGATTTTGTAGAGTGTTACAATATGGAGGTGTCGGATCGATGAGACATCTCCTAGTTCTATAGAGCCTAATAAATCACCCGTTGAAGTTAGAGCCTTTTTGGTCTTTGGGCTCTTAAGGGACTATGCTTGGATGAAGTAGCCCGAAACAATGACACCGTCCTACACCAAAATGGAGCCCCCATAAGAATTTACCAGACCACCAAGATGTGTTGTTGTAGTAGATTTGGTGCTAAGAGCTATAGTTTGCAAAATATTGCATTTGATAGTCTTACACTGACTAAAACTACACTATTTTGTGCATTTGCAAACAATAGAACACCGAGAGAACCTTAAAGAGATGGAGAAAACTGAGATATGATTTTTATAGGGTCCCCACATGGAGGTGTAGGATCAGATGATACATCTCTAGGTTCCACGGAGACCAAGATATCACCCGTCGAAGTTACAACATTTTTTGGTCTTCGGCTCTTAAGGGACTACACCTAGACAAAGTAGCCCGGAAGCAATGAAACCATCCTACACAAAAATGGATCCTCCATAAGTGTTTACCAAGCCACTTGGATGTGTTGGTGTAGTTCATTTGGTTCCAAGAGTTATAGTTTGAAAAATATTGCATTTGACAATCTTACACTGACTAAAACTACACTATTTTGCGCATTTACAAATAATCGAACACGAGAGATAACCGTAAGGAGATGGAGAAAACAAGGATATGATTTTGTATAATGTCCCCACATAGAGGTTTAGGATTGGTAGAGATGTCTCTAGGTTCCATGGAGAAGGAGATATCACCTGTCGAAGTTACAACATTTTTGGTCTTCGGGCTCTTAAGGGACTACGCCTAGACAAAGTAGCCCAGAAGCAACGACACCATCTTACACAAAAATGGAGCCTCCATGAGCATTTAACAGGCCACCCAAATGTGTTTGCGTAGTCCATTTGGTGCCAAGAGCTAATATTTACAAAATATTGTATTTGATAGTCTTATCCTGACTAAAACTACATTATTTTATGCATTTGCAAAAAATAGAACACCGAGAGAACCGTAAGGATATAGAGAAAACCAAGATAGTATTTTGTAGAGGGTCCTGTAAGATAGAAAATTGACAGGAGAGAATTAAAATCGAAAAGTATCCTTTCTCTGTACCCAACCTCCCGAGGTCGTGCAGACAGGAGCAGTAGGTGGAAATGAAATATATGCAGATGTAGAAAAACTAATTGGGCAATATTATATCCTCAACACGCAATAACGGGATCTGTGAGTCCAAGGAAAAGAAATTTCTCCTAACCTGAATTAGTGTAATGGATCGTTCAGATATAATAGCTTCTCGGAGGCTCCAATCAATGTCGAGCTCTACCAAGATCCTATCTATTGGTTGTTGGATGCGTGGAAAATGACTTGTAGGTGCTTCGTGTATATTTCCAGACAAGGTCATGAAAGTGGTGGTGAGAGGTGTAGTGGATTTATAGGAAACTATGGGTAGTTTTCTAGTCTAATCCAGAAAATATTAGCTTGATTGGCTTCTATGTTCAACACGGAAAATTTTGTTATAATATCCGGCGGGAGTGGTGAGGATCTAAATACCAGCGTATGTAAACTGGTGTCAATGTTTAACTAATTAGCAGGCCCATTGGGTTGTGGGACCTGGGGATCACAACCATGAGTTCGTGGTTGTTGTTGAACTTTTATGGTCATGCAAAGAATCAATCTCTTCTTCTGATTATCCAATAGTCATAAGATTTTTCAGCTTCTATGTTTAATACTAGGGGTTGTGCGATTTTCTCGGAATACCTTACGGTGTTCTAAAAACTTGTATATGTAAGCCTGTGTCTATGTCAATGAGAAGTTCTCCTGTGTTTGGCTGCGAAACTAATGAATCAAAACCAAATGTTTGTTCTCTTTCAGGTTCTTATATGGTCATGTGGATATCCTATCAAGGTAATCTATAGTTGGGTTGATTTGACTAGAATTCATATGCTTTGTCGTCTTCGATGTTTAATTCTCTCAATTGCTCACTAACTACTTGTGGGTTTTTTTGTTCGGAAGACGTGAATTCTAAGACCTTGATCTATATCTACTAATGTTGTGAAGAGATTTGGCTGAGGTATTACTGGTTTGAATATGTAATCCTGGGCTCTTTGGGTCTCGTAATTTTCATGCAAGAGATAACCAAACTTAACTAAATGAAGTAAACTAATTATGAAAATAAATCTATGCTATACTTATTTTTTTGTATTTTCAAAGATGTGAATTTGAATGAAGCTAAAGAGTGACTAATCTAATAAATTCAGATAACGAGCGATTAATCTAATAACGAGATTAAAACAATCAAGGTAGCTAGATGTAGTTATTTTCCTGTGCACTTGTGAATTGATCCTGAATATAAATAACTAACTAATTTAATTGAAAGACCTTCAATCTTACCTCAGAAGTGAGGAATAAATCATAGCTTCTTAGAAGCTATTATTCCCCACAGCTTCCCGATAATGTTGAAAGTGAGCTTAACTGAAATAAAATGATTTGCTACTCTATTTGATATATTGTAACTACAACTTTGACAATTCAAACCTGGAGTTTACAGAACAACGAAAAATCTAGTTGTATTGTAGCTTATCCCCTCAGTGTGATCTCTTCATTCCTACGTATTCTCGTGAATCTAAAAAAGTGGGAATGTGATAGAAACATCGGAGAAGATGTTCAAAAAGTGGTAGCTTAGACGTAATCTAAACAAAATGCAAGTAGGAGAGGGATAGCGTAAGAGAACAAAGCTTGGATATGCGATTCCTAGCGGGATTTATTGCGGGATACAACACAAACACACCGAAATCTCTACAATCTATAATTCCTATGATGAAATAACAACCTATAACTCTAAGTAGAATCAAGATTCAAATGAACTTAATCTAGAACTAGAACTATTTTATGCTAAGCTAGTTGTTTGGAGAACAATAATGGAACAAGATGAAACTAGAGAGATCCAATGATCTCTAAACTAGAAATGGAGTGTTGAACTAAAAGGTTGAGAATTTTACAAAATCTAAACCTATTGAGACTTATTGAAGAACTTTCAAACACACTTTGAATTTTACAAAATCTTGACACTTTGATTTACACTTTGATTTACGAGAAGGTAAGATCAAATTGAATTCTTATATTATAAAAAGAGGAATTACTATTTACCAAGTGGCTAAAAATTTAATGCAAGAAAGAGTGGTTGAGAATTACAAGCGCAACTTGATTTTTCACGTTGACGAATGCGTCGAAAGTTCTAGAAAACATGTATTGGACCACCGCCCAACACAGGGGCGGTGGTTACAAGAGTGCCACCCGGCACGGGGCGGTGGTTATAGGACCTCCTTCTGTCTGTCTGCGGTGGTCATCAGGGAGGCGCCACCCAGGTAAGGTGGTGGTCCTGTAACTAAAGACCAAAATGCAAGGAAAAGAGAGGAAAGGGGTTAGAAACAAAGCATGTAAAGGTTGGATAAGGCATTTTAGGATGAAAATGTATACTCAGTGTGCTTTCTAGATTCCGAACACCTTTGAAGAGATCTAAATCATCATTGGGGTTTCTATAACCTCTTTTCGGTAGTACAAGTACATACAATTTTGGGTACGTACATATTGCCCCCTCGGAGAAGTGTTTTAGCCATGAAGGGGCATAAAATGGTGGGTTCGAGTATGGTGGTCCCAAAATGGGGAGTTAGAAGCTATACGACATGCTTGTGTGTCATAATGTCACCATCTAGATTCCCATTATCTACAAAATGAAAAGAGTACTCAAGTGCAGATAGATAAAAGAAATCAAAAAATAAATACTAAATTAATGAAATGTGGAGTTACCATTACCATTTGCGCGGGATAAGAACTTACCTTCATTGGCACTCCAACTCTATGAAAGAACATTCAAAACAAGGCTAGAATATTATATATATATATATATATATATATATATATATATATATATATATATAACAGCTCATTTTCCTATTAATTTGTGTGTATCAATTTTTTTTTTGAGCTTTAAGGCCCACGGTAACCATTTTCAATGAGAGTGTAGTCAAAATGTTCGTTGTGAGATCGTGATCATGCCTCCGAGAGCAGGAGATCGACACGTGAAGTCTCAAGTTAGTTTTTCTCAATTTATTGTTTTTAAACCTAAAATATAAAAATGTTGAAATATTTTTCTTGGGAGGGTTATTTTCAAAAATATTAGTGTTAAATGAGCCTCAGGGGGGCGCCAAGGTAGGATTTTATTTTTTTCAAAATGGTGTTTTTTTTTGTTTTTAAGCATTTTTAGGGATTTAGGGGCGTACGTCAATTTGACACAGGACCATCACCCTAAAAAGAGCGACGGGCATGGGACTGCCACCCTATTATGGAGGTGTTTGCGGACCACCGCCCTTAGAAGGCGGTGGTCACGGAACCATCGCTCTGCATAGGGTGGTGGTTCTAGAACAGAAAGCAAAAAAATGCCTAAGTTAATTATTTTTGCATTTTTGACATTTTTCTATGTTTTTGATGAGCTTATCTATTAGATTATGTTGCTAACTTGCTCTTTTTCTCTATTTTGGGTGGATGTAGAAGAAGGAAGAGTATATTCGGTGGAGCAGAGAGAGGGAGTGTGATTGGCTCCTAGTAGTTTTAGACATACTGACCCAGACAAGCGAGACACTCTTCAGAGGGCCGGTATTTTGAGGATTTCACGGGTTCCTCATGTTACTCTTGCTAGTCACATATTATGTGACTTATTCTCATATTGGGATGTGGACCGGAGAATACTTTCCGGTTACCAAGTGCTAGGGGTGAGTGGACTATCACCCTGGAGGACGTTTACCACATTTTGGGGTTCTGATTATTGGGAGGTGGCTATCTCTCAAGACAATAGGATCCAGCCTTCAGATGATTCAATGGGCCACCTACATGGGAGATGTTATTGTCTCCTTTGGCTTGAAGAAAGTGATGAAGGTCGACCTATTTCCTTTCTCTATCCCCACCCTCCATAAGGACATCATGGGTATCTTGGCCTCATGGTTTATTAGAGATAAGGGAGGAGACACTCTATTATACTGTTGGGCTCCCATGATTGTGTAGATTGAGGCCTATGGCCGTATTTATGCTTGGGGAGTAGATATTCTCGGGACCACATACCATGACTTATACAGGGTGGCCAGGTTACAGGGACAGTCTTTGAGTCACCCTACTCTAGTTATGAGTTGGGTGTATGAGCGTATCATCCCCTATGGAAGGGGGTGTTAGTAGAGGACCCGAGGGCTGTCACAGAAGCCAGGTGGATAGGGATGTCAATGCTTAGGATGCCACACCAGCCAGTGGCTTCACTGACTACTGTAGATATGGAGGCTACTTCTTATCAGGATATGACAGGATTGTTGGGGCAAGAGGTGCTTACATTTTTTTGCTTGCTCTACTACAAGTCAGTTGGTAGACAGGATAGGGAGGGTGGAGATCCATCCATTTGATTGAGTCCCTCAGCAGTTTGGCCTCCCCTATGTTGATATGCTTCCTCCGACAGGGTCAATGTATAGGACTATTCGTGAGGCTCGAGGAGGTCCTAGAGGAGATTGAGGTTGGACCACAGTTACTCTTGGAGTACCTATCACCGTTAGGTGAGTGGTTCATGCCCGATAGGTAGTTGGTACTCCTCGAGCACCCTTACTTTAAATCGGGGCTGCTCCTACTTTCAGTGGGGAGGAGGATGAGCCTATTAATGTAGACTTAGACTCTAAGGAGTTTACAGGAGGGGAGACTAAGGAGGAGACGATGGGAGAGGGGGTTGGAGGTGAGGCTGGAGGGATGGTTGAGGAGGATGATAGTGATTATGAGTGGCATGACACTCGGATATCTTGAGGGTGGAGGTAAACGTGGATATGGAGACCTTAGTCTCATAGGAGTTTCCTCTCGGGATAGTGAGGGTGATGATGAGTACGTGGCGGGACGTCATTTCCTTCCAGATTTTGGGAGACTCCACGGTTGGTTGTAGTATCGGAGCAGCAGTGCATATCCTAGAGATCCTACTTGGATTCCTGGAGATCCTAGTGAGTTACCACTCTTCTCTCGACCTTGCTAGTTAGATATTTTAGTTGATATTTCTTTTTTTTTTTTTTTTTGTTTTTTCTTATTTGTTTTTGGTGATTTTCTAACTTGTTGTTTTCCCTTCTTATTTGGAGAAGCTGCATGAGGATGGTGGGATTTGATTCGTCGAGTGTGTGTGGACACCCTATTTCTCCCTTTGGGGAAGACTCGGGCTCAACTTACTAAGGACATTGGAGAGCCTTTAGCAACTGGCAGACACACTGACATGTTTTCCCCTATCTAGAAGGTGGCAGAGTTAGTGACCTCCCTTCGTACTTAGGTAGCTAGATATGAGACTGCTGAGTGCCTGATGAGGTGGATCTGTTCTTGTAATGATACCACAGCCAGTGGTCATGATCATGAGCACTACCATCATTCCGTGCAATCAGATCATCATCATAGCAGGAGCCCTAGATGTAGTCGTGCACCCTCTGAGGGATACCACATGGATTGAGAGGCCATTTGGTCTTTTTGTAGTGATTTTTTGGATGTTTATATGAGTTTTTTTGTATTTTTTCGGGCCCATTGAGCATTTTGACCATGCCTAGTGCATGATGGCATTGTATGTAAAACACGATTCCTATATATATATATTTTTGGATCTAGATCTTCTTTGTATCTAGAGTTTTGTGATTCTTTTCTCATGTGTACACTAGATGCTTTTAGAATCTTTGTTTTTACATGCTTTTCAGAATGTATGCAATGGATGACAAGTGATAACAAATTTTGAACATAATGTTTATCTTTTTGTTTGTTTTTGTAAAGTTGATATGCGATGATGCAAACATATCTTGTAGTAATCTTGAACTTTTGGCTTCTTTGGGCAATGTTCATTGCTTCTTCTTGTTTTGGAAAAATGTGAAAAATATAATAGTGATAATGAGATGAACTTTCCCCTTTCCTTACTCCACGCAACTAGTAAGATGTGAGGGCTCAACACACCGAGAGTTGGGAAGGGCACAAATTGTATGAGTTTGAATGAACGGAAATGATGAGAGAAAGACAAGGTATTGACAAAAACCAAATTTAGACCTATGTACTTACCTTACTCAAAAACTACTACATAGCTCATAATGCAACTTACTTTCTAGTTTATCTAGACTTAGATCCATAAATGGCAACTTGGTTGACAAAATCTGGTTTTGAGGATTTGATCTCTTTGGAATTTGGATGCTTAATTTCACTTAATACACTTTTCTTTGAATTTTTAAAATACTAAGATTCATTAATTTTCGTGAATGGACCCCCTACGCCATGTCTCATGCTACTAGTAAGAAGTATGGGCTTATCACCGAAGGTGGAACATAGATGAGTAAGGGCACTTATTTCCTTTCTCAACCTTGCACCACTAGTAAGAGATGCGGGCTCATCACCGAAGGTTGGTAGGGAGAATAAGTGTGTAAAATATAATATTTTGTTTTCTTTAGTGTTTTTTATTCAATTTGGCTTTGACATTTCTGATTTGTGATTGTGGAGTTTCCTTGTTTCAAAGAGATGTAAGAGGGATAAATGTGACACCAAGGAGCTTCTATAACAAACTGTAGGTAAGAACAAGTTAACCTAGTAGAAGAAATGAGTATGACCAAGTATGCAAGCCTTGGTATGGTTTTGATAAGATTTTTTTGTTGAATTGATGAGATGATTTCAAGCCATTTGATGATATTATGAAAATTGAAGAGATGTGATTTGAATGATTTTGCCAATATTTTCATAAGCTTGTAATAAATTGCTTAAGAATAAGTTCCTTGACCACAAAATTTATGAAATGAGTGAACAAAATGAAACAACTGAGTGACTAATGCAATGCAGATAGACATAATATACAAATGGTGATGTTGATGACCTATGCATAAAACCATTTAAGATGCAAGGAATTGACAGTTTCATTGAATTCCTAACCTTCTAGTGTACACAAGAGATATGCACCATTTCCATAGTCTTTCATGACTCGGTATGGGCCCAACCACTTGGGCCATAATTTCCTTCCTTCACCGGTTTTCTTATCAATATGGTTGTCTAGTCTCAGAAATAGATCTCCCTCATATATTTTTCATTTGTAGACCTTTTTGTTATATTTTCGGCACATCCAGTCAACATACGCTCTATGTTGTTCGGTGTTTAACCTGGCCTCATCAAGGATTTATAGTTGAGAGAGGTGTGCCTCTCTATAGGCTTCTTCTCCCAAGATCCCTTGTAATGAGATGTAGAGACTGGGTATTTCAACCTCAAGCGGGAGAACTACTTCTACCCTAAATACCAATGAGAAAGGGGTTGTCCCTATTGGTGTTCTTATTGACGTTCGATAGGCCCACAAGGCTGGGTATAATTTTAAATGCCAATCCCATTTGTTCTCCTTAACTATTTTGAGGAGAATGGATTTTAATGTTTTATTTGTTGCTTCATCCTATCCATTGGCTTGGGGGTAATAAAGAGAGGCCGTGTGATGGTTTATCTTGAATTTGCTGCATAACTCATGAACCTCATCATTCTTGAAGGATGTGCCATTATCTGAGATAATGACTTACAGGACACTGTACCTGTAAATGATTTGATTCAAAATGAACTTAGTGATTACAGAACCTAGTATGGTGGTGAGAGGCATGGCCTCTACCCATTTAGTAAAATATTTTGTGGCCGTGATTATAAATTTATGGCCATCTGTTGATGAGGAGAGAATTTCCCTATCAAATCTAGGCCCCATGCGGAAAAATTCCATGGGGTTGTGATTGGTTCTGCAAAGCTTTGTCTGGCATGTGAATCTTGTGGGAGAACTCTTGGCATTTATGACACTTGCGCACAAACTCTACTACATCATGTTCCAGAGTGGGCTAGAAATATCCCATCGATGTATTTTGTGAGTAGTGGCGTGACCACCAAAGTGGCCTCCACATATCCCATTGTGGGATTCATAAAGAATCTTTTTGGATTCTTCTATGTCAACACATCTTAAAATCATTCCGTCAAAGGCTCTACGATAGAGAACCTGTTCTAAAATAACATATTTAGCAGCGATAATGCGTAACCGCCTTCTTTGTTATGATGTGGCCCCTTCTGGGTATGTGTGG
The DNA here is from genome assembly GCA_018340775.1 of Taxus wallichiana var. yunnanensis. Classification (NCBI taxonomy): domain Eukaryota; kingdom Viridiplantae; phylum Streptophyta; class Pinopsida; order Cupressales; family Taxaceae; genus Taxus; species Taxus wallichiana. The sequence goes on from CM031238.1 coordinate 291,190,628, forward strand.
TCCATGATGAAATTGACGATGTCAGTGTACCAAGGACATATAGAGATGGGGGCCTGGTTTCAACAAAATATATGCACTCATTGGGAAAGTCTAGATCTACCAGATCACCCCCATCTAATGGATTATCAGCCAACTAGTCTGCAATGATTTGTCCCTTAACAAATTTTTGTTTACAAATGTTAGTTCAAACTCACCCATTAAGGTTATGAAACATCCAACCTTTTTAGATAAAGACCCTTGCGTGAGGAATGTCCACAAGTGATCTATCTTTACAATAACCCTTGTTTCTTGATTCAACATGTAATGTCTTAAACGTTTTGTTGCAAAGACTATGGCAAGGCATTCTCTTTCTACCTGTGTGTAACGTGTTTCATAATCAAGCAATGTCGACTAATGAAATAAACTACACGTTCCCATTTATCATTATCTTCCTAAGCCAACATGTAGGCTAGCGAGACATCAGTAGCTTGTGAATACAAGATCAAAGGATGATCTGGTCTAGGAGGCATTAGCGTGGGAGGAGACAACAAGAAGTGTTTAACTACTTTGAAGGCCTCGTTGCATTCTTCCATCCAATCAATGCTATAATCCTTCTTTAATAAATTGTTGATTGGATGAACAACAAAACTTAAGTCAGGGATGAACCTTCGAATTACACCGAGTTTCCCAAGAAATGATCTGATACCAGACTTGTCTGATGGTGGAATCATTTCAAGAACAACCTAGATTTTGGTTGGGTCGACATCAATCCCTCGTGACGATATAATGTAACCTAGAAGCTTGCCTCCTGTTACACTGAATACACATTTCTCTAGATTCAATGTGACACCATATTCGATCAATCGTGAGAGAATGATATGGAGTACTTCTAGGTGATCACAAACTTCTTGGCCTTGGCCAGCAAGTCATCTATGTAGGATTCCACAATCTTATGAATAAGGTCATGGAATATGTATGTCATTTCTGTTGGTATGTAGTGCCAGTGTTCTTAAGACCGAATGGCATGACAACGTAACAATAAGTTCCCCAAGGAGTTATAAACATAGTCTTGGCTTGATCCTCTTCATATATTTTGATTTGATTATATCCTGAGAACCCATCCATGAGAGACAAAAGCTCAAATCCAGTTGTTGTGTCAACAATGATGTCGATGGATGGTAATGGGAAGTCATCTTTGGGGAAAGCTTTGTTAATGTCCCGGAAGTCTATGTAAATGCATATCTTCCCATTCTTTTTTAGAACGGGGATGATATTAGATACCCATTGTGAATAGTCGACTAGTTTGATGAATCCCACCTGGAAAAGTTTCATTACTTCTTCTTTCACCATGAGAGCCACTTTTGGCTTCATTGGTCTTGACTTTTACTTAATTGGATTTGCATCTGGTTTGGTGATAAGATTATGTACTATATGTGGTGTAATTCCCTTCATTTATTTGTAACTAAATTTGAAATCCTTTTGATCTTCCTTGAGGATCTGGGTATATATTTCTACCTCCTCTGGAGTTAATGAGGATCCCAACTTCAAAATCTTTGGTTCTTCCTTTGTTCCAATATTTATATCAATTGTTCCTTCTATTAAGGAAGCGTTTCCTTCCTCTAATTTAGGTGGGGCGGAGGTATTTCCAAACTTTCTTCATTCTCTACCTCGTAGATTTTGAGATTCTTTTGCGGGGAGATTGTATCACGGGATTTCCAAAATAGGAAGAGGAATATGGGATTAGGGAGAAATCTACCATGTGATGAGCGAGATGCAATTCTGCGTAGGCATTTAGATATTCAAGATTGACCCTATCACTTATCAAAGTGATCTAGGATGGTAAACTCATTCTCGGCTTATATATGTGTGTCAAGATTGGGGTTATTGGTATTTTATGCACCAATGATTCAATAGGAAGTGATACCATGAAATTTGTATTTTCCAACTCATTTGCTTGGAGTGAAGCGGGAAGCCGAGGTTGCTTATTGAATCTACGAGAAGGTTCTATTCTTGTGGAATTTCTTTGATTTATATGAAGTTAAATCCCTTGGTTAGATCTAATACCACCATTTTATAGAGTTACAATTACTTAGTTATAGTCTCATGTACCTTAGAGACTTGGTTTGTAACTAATTGCGAATCTCCTAGCACCCTAATGTTATCAATGCCCATCCTTTTGGCTATGATTAGGCCAAGGAGGATGGCTCGTATTTAGCCCCATTGTTTGTACATTCAAAGTTTAACTTAAAGGAAAAGGTTAGGATATTTCCCTCGGGAGGAGTAAGGATCACCCCGCCTGTGCAAAAATGACATTTAGGTCCATTGAAGTGGAGAGTCCAATAATTGCTCGGAAAAATGGATGTTGGAACATTCTTCACATATTTTTTTTTCTTGGTTACTTCTACCATATAAAATTCTTCCATTTGGAAGGAGATAATTCTAAGGGTACATCCTATACCCACAAAATCAAACAAGTAGGAGAATAAGTAGATCTTTCTCTAGTAACTCGAAAAATTTTGCGGTGGTTCCTAATGATACTATCTCTATGATGTTGGTCTCATTTTTTATTTTCGGAATGCCTTCGACCAAATTTGTGACTTCTAATTCTGTTGTAGGTACCAGCTTTACTTCTGGCTTTGAATTGACTAGTTTGTTAAGTTGATTCATTGGGAGCTCGAACTCAGAGTGGACGCTTGGTCTCTTTTTCAAATCTGCTAAGTGTATGTCGAAAGGTTTTGGGTCACCCTACGCCACAAATATTTTTCCCAGGTGTAAAAATCTTATTTCCTAGAATAACGTGGAAGGGATTTCCTTCATGTGATGTATCCATGGTCGACCAAGAATCATATTATAGTTGGTTTCCCGATCTATAAAATAAAATTTAGTGAGGACTGTCTTAGGTCCTAAGGTGACTGGTAACACTATAGTCCCAATTGAAGTTGCATTGAGGCTATCATAACCCCTTAGCATATTTCGTGTGGAGGAATAATTTTTTCTCCATATCCTAACTTTTGAAGAAAAGAAAAGGGGACTATGTTAACTATTACCCCATCATCAATCATTGCATACTTAACATAATTATTATAAACCCATACCTACAAATAAAAGGTTGGGTTGCCTCTACGTGTAATTTCAGCGTTTGTTGGCATTTTTCTTATATCAAATATAAACTTAGTATCCCTATCTGGCTGCCCTAGAGGGTAGACGTCAAAGTCTACATGGTTTACTTGCATTTTAGGAGGAGTGATGTTAATCAAATGACCAATACCCAGTGCTTATAAGAGAGAAGCCTTGTGAGCGGAGAGTTTTTCAACAAATCCAAGAAGGAAATGTGAGAGAAGGTATTTGTTAGGTCATTAATTAGGTTGTAAGCGCTATGGGTTTTGCCAGTATTTTTGAATGTTGTCTAAATGTTTGATGGAGAGGTTGGGCGGTTGAGAAGAATAATCTCATGTTCTTGTTACGGTTTCTACCTGTATCTCGGTGTCTAACTCTACCAAATCAACTATCTTGGTTTGTGGTTGAGTTCCTAATTGGGGTGCAACTAGTGGATTTGATGAATTTGAGGCTTCATGATCGTTATTTCCAACCATGACACTCTTGTTTATCCCGTTTGGATCTAACATGTTATTGTTAGAATGATTCGGGAGAGAATCATTAAAAATCTTGAGGGGTGCATTTTGAGGGGAAATTGATCCCGTATAGGTGCTCGGTGTGGGTAATGAAAATTTTGTTAGAAACATATCTTCAAAGAGTTGTCTTTGATCCTCTGGAAAATGTTACATGAATTTACCATAGTCGCGGCAAGTCCTAGTATCATGGTCTTGAATCTTGTGGAAACCACAATACAAGTTGGGATTATAATTCCAAGGTTGTTGGTTTGAAACTTGTTGTGGTCCAAAATTCTGATTAGGTTGCTAGTTGTTAGAGTTGAAATTTTGAGGTTGTTTCCTTTGGCTTTGGTTCTGATATCCAGTTGGGTTTCGGATTGGACCTTGTGTTTGGATTTTCCATTGTTGTTGTTGTTGTCATGATGGACGATTAAAATCCACCGCGTTGATTATTGGAGTAAAGTTATTATTTTGCTGATTGTTAATTGGTCTTTGGAGTGTTTACGACGTTTTCCCTTTTAACTTGGTCTGTGACTCCATCTGTTGTAACCCTACGGTTTTGTTAAGGATCTTGGGTCCTTGATTGGTATTCCCGACATTAGGATAAGTCGTAGTGTTTTGATTGGGAGTGATTAATTTCCCATTCGTTCCATATGTCGTACGACCACTTTCTATCACCGCTTGATCAATTCAGAGAGTACTCTCAAGTACTTCATCATAAGTCCTTAGTGGGAACTTCTGAAATTCTTCCTTTATCTCTCTATTGAGAGAATGAAGGAATAAGTCACATAGTTCCATCTGATCCATGTTTGGAGAACTTGTTGATGAGTAGAGGATTGTATGCCATCTTTGAATGAAATGAGCAGTAGATTCATTATGCTCTTGTTTAATATGTAAGAATTCCCTGATCCCTGTTCTTAACAATTTGTTCATGTCAAAAGCTTTGATAAATTATGACACAAGTTGTTTGAACAAGTGTATCGAGGCTTCAGGTATTCTATAATACCAATCAAGGGCAATACCCTCTAAGGTCTTAGGGAATATCTTAGCAACAACCGCATCCCAAGGGAGAAATTCTCAAATGGCCATGGCATAGGCCTTGATATGTGCATTTGGATCTCCCTCCCCCTTGAATTTAGGAAAATTAGGAAGAGGTCTTGGAAGCATGATGCTTCATATGGTGAAATCTAGAGGTTCTTTTAAATATTCTGAGTAAGTCCCTACCACATAGGTTTCAACCATTGATGGTGTCTGCTTTGAGGAGGTGGAGGTGGAATGGGTTGTTGATGTGGCATAACGTATGCATTTGTAGGGGCGTAAGGAAACCCCTGCAGTTGAGTGAACATCCTAGGAAGAGAGAACATGTCTCCCTGTGGTGATTTTGAATACATGTTTAGATAGGGAGGAACATTTCTCTGATATGGGTTGTTTGGTATTAAACTAGGAGGTATCGTGTTTTCAAACAGAACAACATTTGAAAATGTAGTTCTAACCGGTGTTTGATGTGGATACCCATAGGGATGTTGGGGAGGCATTCCTAACGTGCCTGTTCCTGGGAGGAGGTTAATTTTACTAGGATAATGCAGAGGGTTGGGAATTCCCGCTTGCCTTGAATATGAAGTTTGATTTGCTTGAGCAAGTTCTAGTCCTCTGACCCTCTCAACCAAATTTGAGATGACCTCGATTGGTGATGGCCCAGTGTTTTTCCTTGATGGCTGTTGTGGTACTCTTTGAGGTTACAGAGGGGTATGGTATCCTACTATGAATTGTTCATTACTTTGCCCAAGTTCACCAAGAGTATTTTCCATTGGTGGAGGAATGGGGGTATTTTCTTGAAGCAGGGTGTCGGGTTGTGTTTGCAAACTTCCTAGAGGTGGATACATGTTTTGGAAGTGTTTCTCATTTTTGGCATGGCGTGCTAAGTACTCCTCATCCAAGAATGGGAGTGGATCTGATTGCCTACTGATTTTTGGTCTAAACAAAACTCGAGGAGATGAGCTAGATTCTCTAGTAAACATCATGCTATTAGAGCCTGATGGCTCAAGTTGTTGTGTTTGTGTGAGTTGGTCTAGTTCCTCAATTTAGAATGAAGTACTAGCATTAGTCCCTTGAGGAGGAGTTTGTGATGAAAGGTAGTTGTTTGAGTAGTTGTCAGCCCATGTAGAAAGCAAGGGTGACTGTGACCTATTCAATTGGCCATAATATGCTTTGAGACCTAAGAGAGGTCTGCCATATGTGTCATATCCTGACATATTCGGGGTATATAAATACCCGCAGAATAATGGGAAGGAGAAAAGATAGATGAAAGAAATGGAAATCAAAAGGCAGCAGTTGTTTAATTCACATCAGGTTCACCAATTTTGTACGATAGAAAAGTGACAGTGAGCATGAGAATCGACAAGTAGCCTTTCTCCATACCCAAACTCCCGAGGTCATACCGCAATGACAGGCCGGTGGAAATGAAATATATTTAGATGTGAAAAAACTAATTGGGAAATCTTATATCCTCAACATGCAATAACGGATCTGCGAGTCTAAGGAAAAGAAAGATCTCTTAACCTGAATTGGTGTAATGGATTGTTCAAATATTATAGCTTCTCGGAGGCTCCAATCAATGTCAAGCTCTGCCAAGATCCTCTCTATTGGCTATTGGATGCATGGAAAATGACACAACAGTAGATGCTTTGTGTATATTTACGAGATAAGGTCATAAAAGTGGTGGCAAGAGGTGTAGTGGATTTGCAGGGAAACTATGGCGAGTTTTTGGTCTAACCCAAAAAATATTAGCTTGATTAGATTCTATGTTCAAAACCAAAAATTTTGTTATAATATTTGGTGTGAGTGGTGAGGATCTAAATACCGCATTACGTAAACCGGTGTCAATGTTTAATCTGTTAGTGGCCCGTTGGGTTATGGTACCTAGGGATCACAACCATGAGTTCGTGGTTGTTGTTGACCTTTATGGTCATGTGAAGAATCGATCTCTTCTTCCTATTATCCAATAGTCATAATATTTTTCAGCCTCTATGTTTAATACCGGAGTTATATGATTTTCTCGAAATACCTTATGGGTGTTCCAGAACTTGTATACATAATCCTATGTCTATGTCAATGAGAAGGTCTCTGCATTTGGCTACTGAAACTAATGAATCACAACCAAATGTTTGTTCTCTTTTAGGTTCTTATATGGTCATGTGGATATACTATCAAGGTAATCTATAGTTGGGTTGATTTGACCGAAATTCATATGCTTTGTAGTCTTCGATGTTTGATTCTCTCAATTGATCACTAACTACTTGTGGCTTTTTTTGTTCGGAAGACGTGAATTCTAAGACCTTGATCTATATCTACTAATGTTGTGAAGAGATTTGGTTGAGGTATTACTTGGTTCGAGTATGTAATCCCTTGGCTCTCTGGGTCTCGTAATTGTCATGCAAGAAATAACCAAAATTAATTGAATGAAGTAAACTAATTATGAAAATACATATATGTTATGCTTATTTTTTTATATTTTCAAAGATGTGAATTTGAATGAAGCTAAAGAAGCGACTAATCTAATAAATTCGGATAATGAGCGATTAATCTAATAACGGGATTAAAACAAGAAAGGTAGCTAGATGTAGCTATTTTCTTGTGCACTTGTAATTGATCCGAATATACATAACTAAATAATTTAATTAAAAGACCTCCAATATTACCTTAGAAGTGAGGAATAAATCATAGCTTCTTAGAATTTATTATTCCCCATAGTTTCCTCGGTAATGTTGAAAACAAGCTTAACTGAAATAAAATGATTTGCTACTCTATTTGATTTATTGTAACCACAACTTTGACAATTCAAACCTAGAGTTTATAGAACATCGGAAAATCCATTTATATTGTAGCTTATCCCCTCAGTGTGATCTCTTTGTTCCTATGTATTCTCGTGAATCCAAAAAAGTGGGAATGTGACAAATGGGTAGCAGGAGAGATTTTTGAACAATGGTAGCTTGGACGTAAGTGAACAAAATGCAAGTAGGAGAGGGATACCACAAGAGAATAGAGTTTGGCTATGTGATTTCTAGCAGGATTTATTGTAGGGATGCAACACAAACACACTCAAATCTCTAGGTACTACACTTCCCGTGACGAAACAACAACCTATAGCTCTAAGAAGAATCAAGATTCAAATGAACTTAATCGAGAACTAGAATTGTTTTATACTAAGCCAGGTTATGTCTGGAGAACAATAGTGGAACAAGATGAAACTAGAGAGATCCAGGTGATCTCTAAACTAGAAATGTGGAGCCTTGAACTAAGAGGTGAGAATTTTACAAAATCGAAACACAGTTGAGACTTATTGAAGAAATTTCAAACACACTTTGAATAAATAAATAATAGAGGAGAGGGTCCATTTTCATGTAAACAAGCTTTGTATTTATAGCACTTTGATTTACGAAGGTAAGATCAAATTGAACTCTTCTATTATAAAAAAGAGGAACTAGTATTTACTAGGTGGCTAAAACTTTAATCCAAGCAAGATTGGTTGAGAATTACAAGTGCAACTTTATTTTTACGTTGACGAATGTGTCGAAAGTTCCGGAAAACACGCAAAGTACTTCCACCCAACGGCAGGTGGCAGTTATAGGACCGCCACCCTGTCCTAGGCAGTGATCACGGGACTGTCGCCCAGGCAGGGTGGAGGTCCTGTAACTAAAGACCAAAATACAAGGAAAAGAGAGGAAATGGGTTAGAACAAAGCATGTAAAGGATGGATAAGGCATTTTAGGATGTAAATGTATACTCAGCGTGCTTTCTGGATTCCAAACACCTTGCGAAGAGATCTGAATCATCATTGGGGTTTCCGTAACCTCTTTCTGGTAGTACAGTACATACAATTTTGGGTACGTACAAGTCCCCACACGAGAGGTTTAGGATCAAACGATATTTCTCAAGGTGTCATAGAGACCAAGATATTACCCATCGAAGTTACAACAATTTTTTTTTTGGGCTCCTAAGGGACTACGCCCGATGAAGTATCCTGCAAGCAACGACACCATCCTGTGCCAAAATGGAGCCTCCATAAATTTTTACCAGAGCCGAGAAGGATGTGTTGGTGCACTTCGTTTGGTGCCAAGAGCTATAGTCTACAAAATATTGCACTTGACAGTCTTACACTGACTTAAACTACACTATTTTGCGCATTTACAAACAATAGAACACCGAGAGAACCAAAAGGAGATGGATAAAACTAAGATATAATTTTGTAGTGTGTCTCAACATGGAGGTTGAGGATTAGATGAAATGTCTCTTGGTTCCAGAGAGACCGAGAAATCACTTGTCGAAGTTAAAGCCTATTTTGGTCTCAGGGCTCTTAAGGGACTACGCTCGGATGAAGTAACTTGTAATCAATGACACCATCCTGCACCAAAATGGAGCCTCCATAAGTGTTTACCAGGCCACCCAGACGTGTTGGCGTAGTCCATTTGGTGCCAAGAGCTACGGTTTGCAAAATATTACATTTGATAGTCTTACATTGACTTAAACTACATTATTTTGTGCATTTGCAAACAATAGATCATCGAGAGAACTGAAAGGAGATGGATAAAACTGAGATAGGATTTTGTAGATATTTGGGACATGGAGGTGTAGGATTAGACAAGACATCTCCTAGTTCCATAGAGACCAAGAAATCACCCGTCGAAGTTAGAGCCTTTTTTGTCTCAGGGCTCTTAAGGGACTACGCCCAAATGAAGTAGCCCGGAAGCAACGACACCTTCCTGCACCGAAACAAAGCCTCCATAAGCATTTACCAGGCCACTCGGACATGTTGGCACAATACATTTAGTGCCAAGAGCTACTATTTGGAAAATAATGGATTGGACAACCTCTCACTCTTTCTTCCTCTCATGTATTCTTTCTCTCTCACACACAATCTCAATATCACTCTCACTCTCTTTTCCTTTCTAAAAAAAATTTCACATTTCTCATATTTCCATGTTTGACACCTTTTGTCACATGTTCCCAAACTCCATAATGTATTGAGCTCACCATGTTCTTGTTAGTTGTTACTAAGTAGCACTGCCAAAGTTTTAATTTTCAAGGTATAGTGATTACATTGACAGGGAAGTGGGAAGCCATATTAGTCTTGTTGATAGTACTCATTACCCATGAAATCAAGTTCTCTAACTTTCATTTTCTTTTCTCATCTTCCATGTCATATTGATAAATGATTTGACAGGGGAGTTTCCCTCTTCGACGGTGATACATCGAATATGAATATGATCCTCGAGAGTCATTCCTCATCCCACCATAATACCATTACAAAATCTGTTGTTGGTAATGTTGCACGGTCATTTTCCTTTTTGAGAGAGAAAGAAAAAGTTGAGGGAACAAAACAAGAGGGCCATTACCACCAAAATATTCCAAGGCCTCAGGTGACATGGAAATTACAATCATAGCAACAGGTGACATGGAAATTATGATGAATCTCTTTGAATGTTCTGCCTATGAAGCAGATGAGCCATTTTCAGTTGAATACTCTCTGTCAATACTAATAAGATATATGAACCAAATTTCCCTTGTTGGTTTCCAAACAACTTGAAATACATTCTTAATGAGAGAAGAATTAGAGGAGGTTACTTGTAAGATGGCATACCAGTTGATGAGGCCTGAAGACAGTTTAGAATGAGCAACAAGGTGCACCTCAATGAAAGTTATCATGGGTGAAAATCCCTCAAGGGAAGGGTACAACTTGTAAGAATTCTAGGTGAACTTGTAGCTTCCTCCCACATCAGTTGCATCAACAACTTATCTCCATTCTTCATACCACCATCTTCTGCACTACAAGGATCGGAAAACCTCATATATTTCTAGCAGGTCTCATAAGTGAGTTCATATTTTGGAATATCAATATTAGTACCAACCAATATTTTTCATTCCTTATCTTTGAGAATAAAAATTATCTACTAACAGTGTCAACCATGTGAAGGTGGAAGCTTTTTTGGCACCACTAACCTACATAAACATGTTAGTAAACAATTAAATAGAATTTTAAAACCTACACAATTTAAAAACAAAATAATTAAAGTAAATATTCAAATTAAATTCATGTAGATGTACATATCTTGAATCTTAAGTGAACATACCTTTGACTTGAGAAAGTATGCCACTTGCAAGCTCAAGGAAATTTTGTGTATCTTCATTTGTACAAATTCAATCCAGTGAGCCATCTGGGTCTGATCTAATTTTTAGGGTGTCAAGTATTGCTTCATGGTTAGACTCATGAACTTTCCACAAGACCTTATTGCACGTTCTACCTCCATATTTAATCAATTGAACATTAGATGCAACAACTAGGTGAGAATAATGAAGAATATTTCTATGAGTTTCAAAGTCCTCAAACAACCACACATTGGAATTCTTTATTGGGTATCTTCTTAGCCATGTTTTGGTAATAACCATAGACCCCATAGGATATTCTAGGCCTTCTCCATCTATGATTGGGGCTATCAATTTATTTTTTCCTCAACACAACGACACAAATAATAAGTTGTTCCTTCTTTATTATATTCTTCTGCAACAACCGCAAAAACATGACCTACATCACATTGTACACAAAATCATTAGTTTCAATAATTGATTCATTTATAAGTTCCCTAACATGAGAAAAACTATAAATTTTTACAAAATAATGCAAATATATAATACCTGGTTGCACTAGATTTGATATATGGTCAAAGTCAATTATTGTTTCTCTCACTGTGAGTTGTAGAGCTAGTGGAGGTTGATAGGTGTCAAGTGGATATAATTGTATACAACACCATTCATCAACCCACTCTTTTGACTCACATTAATCCCAAAATGAATACATATATGAAGAGAAAAAGCATGCCATTTTCCTTGTATAAATAGTCCATGAACCTGCATTTGAACTTCTAAAAGAGTGCAACTCACTAGATCCAGTTAGTGTACTGCAATCTTCAAATTTTGCAAAATTAGCTTCTTCTACCAACCAAAAAAACCTATGAACTGTAGAATTACCCTCATTACCTAGACTCATTATTGAGTTACACCATTCCACGATGGATTTTGCATCAATCAACTTGGCACCATCTTTGTACTTCAATTCTTCTCTTGCTAGGGCTCTTTTAACACATGCTCTTACACCATCATGTTCTCCTTTTCCATGTCCGGCCTCAGTGAAATTCCAAAAATGTTGAACATTGTTATTCCTATGCATCCTTCTCAACCAATAGAACATTCACACATTCTTGAATTGTGAAGTACAATTATATGACCATATGATGTGTTTATCAAATATGATGTTTCATTATTCAAATTGCCATAGAAGATCTCAAAACAACCTTGTACGAAACTCTGATGAATGTCCACAATCATCACTAATATAGAAATGGTATTCCCTCAAAATATTTCTCTCTTCCTCTGTACTGTTGAGAGCATGAGTGAATACTATATGTACAAATATGGAAACCTGAATAGAGTAGTAGTATTGCGATTGCACTTCATTTTGTGGTTGTAGAGTATAGTTCTCCACAAAATCAACAACTAAAACAATGGTACCAAGAGGAAATGTGTCCTTACATAACCTGAATTTCTCATCTAACCATCGATCTTTGTGTGTATGTCGTGCATACTCATACACTATCTTCTCTCGAAATATAGTGATAAAATTTGATGCACTTATTTCATTACTCACTAATTCACACCTCTTGGATTCATTACCATCTTTTGAAGTGTATGTCACTGACTTGTATTTTCCAAAACTAACTAGTTCATTTCCAATTACATGTGTATTCTTTGTGTGTATACATTTTTGTAAACGTTGCAAACCACCAAAACTATCACAAGTTCCTTCTAAACATGATTTGTTATAAAAATATTGTCCTTCTCTTGTACAAAAAACACTTGAGATGAATTCTCTTGTTGATTTAGGTGGAACATTTATCATACACTCCTACAAAATATTCTCAGTATACAAATTAACACATATATGCCGAAAAATATCATAATGCATAGAAAATTCAATATGGATCCTACAACAACAAGTAGTCATGAGTGATTTATTTTAACATAAAAAGGTTTTAACAATATTATACAAATCATCTTCCACTACTCTGCTACGCTCTCTCTCATACCATGGTTAAAAAAACCCTAAATCACAACCATAGCCACGTGTTTGATGAAAACCCTAATACGGGTAGCAGCGTTGGGGAAAAAATACGCTCTGCAGAGAGTCGTGACCTCTCATGGATCAACCTAGCATTTGGTAAAGACACTCCTGTTCTGGAAGAGTCAATGAAAAATCATTGGAAGGTGGTGGCGCAGTCTCCACTGATAGATCCGTGGCTACTGGTAAAAATCTGAATGGAAACAAGGAATTCAGGGGTCCTTCTTCCACGAAGTCACAGGCCCGAGGGTTTGGCAAAACTAGCTTTGGATCAAGCTCACGGCATGGGGTCCCTATTGCTCCCCTCAATGGAGAAAATGTGGTTTGGCAGAGTGGCAGATCTGATTCGATACCTGCACTCTTTCCTGAAGTGCTGAACTAGGGAGGTGGAAGGGATACAGATAATGGGAGATCCAGTGGTCCCTCCTTCGCCGATATACTATCTAAACAGTCAAAGACTACTGCAAAGACTACTATGAAGCCTGCTGAGAAAAATCCATGCATTACCTTTGGAGAGGAAGTCCTTGAAACAGAGTCTTTCTATCAAGAACATGCCTTAATTTACAGATTCGCTGGACTTTGGCCTAGTTTACCAGTCCTACATGAATGGATCTCCAAGCACTTGGATCCCGCTTCTAGGAGGAAGGTTAGATCTCTACCCATGTGCTAAAGGTATCTTCATTGTTGCTTTTGAATCCATAGATGATAAGGTTATCATTTCTAATCAGCTTTGGCTCTGCCAGAAAAAATACCTTATTTTAAAACCCTGGTTCCCATCTTTCAACCCTCTCACTGAATCTTTCTCATGCAAACCGATTTGGATCAGATTACCCCACCTTCCTCTGCAATTTTGGGATCAAAAATGTCTGATAGCCATAGGCAATACATTGGGCAACATCATTAACATAGACTCCCAAACCTCTGAATTCACACATACAACCTATGCAAGAATTCTTGTTGAGGTTGATACCTCTAAGGATCTTCCAGCTCATATTGAGCTAAAGGTGCAAAATCAAACTTGGACCCAACCTCTGGACTTTGAGGGCATACCTTTTAGATGTAGGAATTGTTTCTCTCTGGGACATTCTGCTGTTAATTGTGAAATGATAAAACACAAAAAGGAGAACGCTAACTGGTGGAAAAATGCCCTCCGGAACATTTGAGATTCGATCCTCTGAATATCCTGTTATTGCTGAGAAGGAAGACATATTGGAGTCGGTCCCTGAAACTCCTTTGAACGAGCTCAAAAACCATGCAAATAAAGAGTCATCTGGGGAGGAGACACAGTATCGGAATCACTGAAACAAGAAAGTTCACAGCGGATAAGGAGAATATTCCTCGATCTCCTTGCTCATACAATACTTTTCAGCCAATTAAGGATTTTGAAGTTCTCATTCCTTTACACAAATCTATGGATGAATGGATTACGGTTCGTAACAAGAAGAAAATTGTTCGAATTGAAAATAGTAGTAATTAAGATGCTACTTTGTAGCTGAACAAAGATTTTGCTAGCTCTTATCATTTTATCCAGTGTTTGGTCTATTATGTAGCTGTTGGGTAGCTGTTATGTGGTTTAGGTGTTGTTTAGTTGTTGTTTTTAGCTATTTTTCAGCTGTTGGATTGCTGGTTACAGGCTTCTCTTGGTAGATTGTTTTCTGCCATTGGGCTTATTGTTCATATCTGGATTCTGATCCTCTTTGGTTATGTTACTTTGGCTATATCTGGCTTTTGAGTCATGTTGTACAAGGGTATAGTCCCTTTCAAAAAACTATTTACCAATAATAAAAAAATATTTCAAAATACCTTTGACTAATTTGTATTTCTAGATGAGCCTCTTTAAACTTATTAAAAAAATTGTGTTTGTGTCATATCCAAAAAATGTTTAGGATGTGCTTCACGGTTTTTAGAACCAATTCTTCTTTTTAAAACATCTTTTTGATTAGGTGAAACCCTTGTATTTATTTTCCAAAATTCTAATTTTTTATTTTAACTCTTCAACTATGTCTTTGTCTTTTCATGGCAGTCTACCAGAGAATGCCCATAATTCATTGTTATTTGTATCTTCAATTCTTTCACGATGCTCGAGAGATTTGTATAGTGTTTTCCTATTTATTTTTAGTGCACTACTTTTTTTTCTAATTAAACGAGATTTTTTGTTGCTTTACTTACTATAGTCGATGTAATAACACGTCGAGTAACATTACTACCTTTGGTACATGAGGTTGAACCTACTTATTGGTATGCATTCATTATATTTTTTACAATAGATTTTCAACTTTATCGGTCTTAGATGTTCTTAGACCAAGGGTTTTCATTATAGGTCTATAATTAATATTTTTCATCATTTCAACAAATAATTGACATCTACTTGTTTCATTTAAGTCATTAAAATATGTTTTCCATATCTAATTAGCTTTTCTTCTACAAGTGCGTTGACAAATCTTATTAGGCATTGGATTTAAAATATTTTCATCAATCTCAAGTAAAATTTTGGGTGTTTTCCGTAAAATTTTAATCGGTGATTTCAATGGAATTGATTTTTGAATATCATCTAAACATTTTTCATTTTTGATTTGTCGTTCATCTTCATAATTTGGTAAAGAGTGTGTGTTTTCAATAGGTTGGTCAACTGGTGTAACATCTATGTTTAAACTTGGAATTACATCATCATTCATTGAATATTCATCATTCATTGACTCAATTGGTGTTTGAAGATATGTTGCACCATCAATTTCATTTGGAAGAGATGACATACCTTCATCTTCATCATCAATTTCATTTGGAAGAGATGGCATACCTTCATCTTCATCATCAATTTCATTTGGAAGAGATGACATACCTTCATCTTCATGCATTGATTTCTTTTTTCACGTATTTTTTGCATTCGCTCCCTTTTTTTTCTTTTTTATTTCTTCTTTCTTGGCTTTGTTGGATGATATACGATTTTTGGCAACATCTTCAATCTCTCTTAAAGACGCGTTCAATTTCTTTTTTTCGCCCTTTTTTCATCTGGTCCCTTTGTTTTTGCAATTGCTCGAGTGATTGTTTTTTTGGTTTCCTCCCCATAATTCTCAAAAATACCTCACCACTACAAAATAATTCAAATAAAATGTTAGTGACTATTAGGAATATATTAAATAGTCGAAACACAATTAAATATATCAAATAATGCTTAAATATTTCAACAAACAATCTCTATATCACATAAACTATACAAAATTGTTAACAAGAATTAGAATGTGCAGGAATTTACGAAAAAACCCATGTGACCAGTGGGACCAATATCAAATATTATTTTTGTCTTATCGGGGTCGACTTTCTATTTTAAGCAATCTAAAATGTGAGTGCATTATAACGCACTCACGTTATAGCTCGAGCATGTTATAATGCGCTCGTGTTTCATCTTGTTGGGGTTTGGAACACCCAATCCAAAGGCTTGGATTTGCCTTGGATTTCCAAACCAGAGGTTTGGACTGTGTTCTACGTGATGAAAACTGTGTTTAATAAAAAAACTTCTAAATTTCACGTGTGCACCCCAATATCTCGTGCATTAAAACATAATATTCAAAAATAAATTATACTACAATGTCAAGCTTGGTTTTACCTTGACGACGATATAATTCTTTATAAAATCTGATTATTTTAAGGATTTCATCCATATTTTCTTTTACTAGTGCCTTGTTTTCTTGTAAAAACCTATACATACATTTTGGTGCACAATTTACGATTTTTTCATCCAAATTAAAAAAAAGTGGTTTTTCTAAACTCCATTGTACACACACTAAAAAATGACTTTTTCTCAAAGTTAAGGGGTGAACACACAAATATTTCATTTTCCAAATGCGTGCACTTTGAAAATTAATAAAAAAATTATACATTGATCCCAAAATTATGAAAAATTAATGGAACCTTGTACATGGTCTTAGCTAACTATTTATCAAAGGGATTTGAAAATATATATATAGAACTAAAAAAATGGGGGCGGGGGTGGTGGCGGCGCATGAAACACAATAGGTTCTTATCTTTTTGACACAAAAATAGAAACAGGACTTTATGTGCGCACCACATTTGACCCTCTTAATATCAACCATTTAAAAAAAAATAGTAGTTTAGAAAATATATTCTGAGATCTACGGTACTTATTCTTATCACTTTGTCAAATTTTGAGCATAGGCATGCCGAATTATTCGATGAAGTTTAGGTTTTTCTGATTTCAGGAAAAAGGTGTCCCTTTCTGTACCCCCTTTTTGTCCCACATCTTTGTGCACTTACCCATTGAAGGGTATGCATGCTTCCAATTTCCTGATGGCAATCATGCAAAGAGGAGAGAAACCCAACAAGGGGAACCTACAAGTAAAACATTGAATTATTGGTGTGAATGTGACTTTGCAAGAAACTTTAATTGTTGAGGAGAAGACTAACATATTGATCATTTATTTTACAAGTGGTTCGAATGCAAATGAAACATATTCGCGTCATCACTTATCTTTCAACAATTTAGTGTCTACGCAAAGTGAGTATTGAATGTCCTTAATTTCAATACATTCCTTTATTGTATGTAAGGTACAAAGCCATGGATATTTTGTCTAATATTTAATGTATTGTGTTGCAGATGCAATGGATATGCAGAGAGATGTATCTTACGAAAGAGCAGGTTGAGTGTGGAAAGTAAATGTATGGAATGTATAACGAGGCCTATTTTAGAATTGTAAACATTTAAAATTCATGTATATGAGATTGTAGATTATGTATATTTAAAATTAATGTATATGGAATGTAGAGCAAGCCTATTTTTGATGATTTTGAGAGTATTTAAATTATGTGTTTGTTGGTGTTAGCCAACATAGGACCACTCTTGTAATATATGGATAGTATAAAATAATTTAACACATAGAAATATGATGTAATTATGATGTAATGATGTAATCCACATTAAGTAATTATCATACAAAGAAGAATTGCATTTTTCAAAGTGCTGAAAATTAAAGTGTGTTTTTCAACACATTGAAAAACACACTATTTTTTTCAGCACTTTGAAAGACGCAATGCGGTTTTGAACAAGGTGTAAACCACGATGATTTTCCAAATTAAAGTGTGTTTTTCAACACATTGAAAAACACACTATTTTTTCAAAGCACTTTGAAAGACCCGGTGCGGTTTTGAACAAGGTGTAAACCACGATGATTTTCCACCTTATTGTAGTGATGTAATCCACATTAAGTAATTATCACGTGGAGAAGCATTACATTTTTCAAAGTGCTGAAAAACACAATGTGTTTTCCAGTACTTTGAAAAACACGTTGTGTTTTTCACCGCTTTTAAAAATGCAATGTGGTTTTTGACAAGGTAAAAATGATGATGTTTTTCCACCTTATTGTAATTATTTAATCAATATTAAGTAATTATCATGTGGAAAAATTGTGTGCTTTTCATCTCGTCAAAAAAATTAAGTCTGTTTTTCAGCACGTTGAAAAACACATTGTGTTTTTCAGCATTTTGAAAGACACAATGCGGTTTTCAACAAGCTGCAAACCACGATGTTTTTCCTCCTTATTGTAATGATGTAATCCATATTAAGTAATTATCATGTGGAAAATTTGTGTGCTTTTCATCTCGTCGAAAAAATAAAGTGTGTTTTTCAGCACTTTGAAAAACGTAATGTGGTTTTCGACAAGGTGAAAACCATGATTTTTTTCCACCTTATTG
Source organism: Taxus wallichiana var. yunnanensis (assembly GCA_018340775.1). Taxonomy (NCBI): domain Eukaryota; kingdom Viridiplantae; phylum Streptophyta; class Pinopsida; order Cupressales; family Taxaceae; genus Taxus; species Taxus wallichiana. Next base: position 291,209,093 of record CM031238.1, read on the forward strand.
TAATGATGTAATAAATATTAAGTAATTATCATGTGGAAAACTTGTGTGTTTCTCATTTTGTTGAAAAAACAAAGTGTGTTTTTCAGCACTTTGAAATACACAATGCGATTTTCAACAAGGTGCAAACCACGATGTTTTTCAAACTTATTGTAATGATGTAATCCATATTAAGTAATTATCATGTGGAAAAATTTTGTACTTTTCATCTCATCGAAAAAAGAAAGTGTGTTTTTTGGCACAATGAAAAACACACTGTGTTTTTCAGCACTTTGAAAAACGTAATATGGTTTTTCACAAAGGGAAAACCATGCTTATTTTCCATCTTTTACACTTTGATGTTATCAATATTAAGTAATTATCATGTGGATAACTTGTGTGCTTTTCACCTTGTTGAAACACATTGTGTTTTTCAACACGTTGAAAAACACACTGTTTTTTCAAAGACTTTGAAAAACGCAATGTATTTTTGACAAGGTGCAAACCACAATGCTTTTCCACCTTATTGTAATGATGTAATCCATATTAAGTAATTATATCATGAATAACTTGTCTTCTTTGCACCTTGTTGAAAAACACATTTTTTTCAACACGTTGAAAAACACATTGTGTTTTTCAGCACTTTGAAAAACGCAATGTGTTTTTCAACAAGGTGCAAACCACGATGCTTTTGGACTGATGTTATCAATATTAAGTATTCAACATGTGTAGAAAATGTATACTTTGCAACTTGTCAAAAACCATGTTGTTCATCACGTTGAAAAACACGCATGTTTTTTCGATGCTTTGAAAAACATAATGTGGTTTTCGACAAAGTGCAAATGATGATGTTTTTTACCTTATTGTAATGATGTAATCAATATTAAGTAATTATCATGTAAAAAACTTGTGTTCTTTTCATATCGTCGAAAAAATAAAGTGTGTTTTTTAGCACGTTGAAAAACACCATGTTTTTTAGCACTTTGAAAGACGCAATGTGGTTTTCAACAAGATGCAAACCATGATGTTTTTCCACCTTATTATAATGATATAATATATATTAAGTAATTATCATGTGGATAAGAATTGTTTTCTTCAAATTATAGAAAAATAAAGTGTTTTTCAATGCGTTGAAAAACACATTGTGTTTTTAAGCACGTTAAAAACACATTATTTTTTCAACACTTTGAAAAACACATTGTGGTTTTTGACAAGGTGTAAACCATGAGGTTTTTCCACAATTTTGTAATGATGTAATCAATATTAAGTAATTATCATGTCGAGAAGCATTGTGTTCTTCAAAAGTGTGAAAAAAACAAATTGTGTTTTTCAGTGACGTTGAAAAACACACTATGTTTTTCAGCACTTTGAAAAAACACAATGCGATTTTGACAAGGTGTAAACCATGATATTTTTCCACCTTATTGTAATGATGTAATCCATATTAAGTAATTATCATGTGGAGAAGCATTGTGTTCTTCAAAAGTACAGAAAAAATAAAGTGTGTTTTTCAGCACATTGAAAAACACATTATGTTTTTCAACACTTTGAAAAACGTAATGTGGTTTGTGAAAAGGTGCAAACCATGACGTATTTTCACCTTTTTGAAATGATGTAATCCATATTAAATAATTATCACATGAAGAAGCATTAGGTTATTCAAAGTGCGGAAAAACACAATGTGATTTTCAAGCACGTTGAAAAACACACTATTTTTTTCAGCTTTGAAAAATGCAATGTGGTTTTTGATAAGGTGCAAACCACAATTATTTTCCATATTTTTGTAATGATTTAATCTATATAAGTAATTATCATGTGGACAAGCATTGTGTTCTTTAAGTGCGGAAAAAACAAAGTGTGTTTTTCAACACTTTGAAAAACGCAATGCGATTTTCGACAAGTGCAAAAACCACGATGTATTTTCACCTTTTTGTAATGATGTAACATTTGTTCAAGTATTTTATGGGTGTTATGATTTTCTAAACAAAAATTAAATAGAATTTTTACAATACTCGCACATTCTAAATCTTATTATTATTTAAATCTTGCCACTTGATTTTCACACATTCTAATATTTTATTATGTTATTATTGTTTAATTATTATTTACTTTTATAAAAACTAAAATATACTACGCATAAAAACTCCAAGGTTGTAATTTAATTAGTTAAATAATAACACACTAAAATTTGTTTAAGTATTTTGCGGGTGTTATGATTTTATTAACAAACAATTAATATAAGTTTTTACAATACTCACAATATATGACACCTAAAATGATCGGTAATATTATTTACTCTTTTAAAAACTAAAATATACTACGTATACCAACTCCAAGGTTTTAATCTAATTAGTTGAACAATAACATACTGAAATTTGTTCAAAAAGCAAGGAAATATATAAGTAATTTTAATATATGTTTAACAAGCATCTTTTGATGTCAAAGGTTGCATGAACAGTGTCATTTTATTATAAAGTTATATATTCATTTATCAATTGTGCCTTTGGTGGGAGTGACTAGTACATTTTCAATAGTTAATGCCTTGGCCTCCATGTACATCTTCTTCCATACTTCCTTGTGACGTTTGTAGATTTTAAGAACATAATTAAAGCTTACTACTTGATTTTTGAACACTTTTTGTTCAATTCACGTGTTTTCTCCCAATTCTTAATTTCTAGTTCCAACTCTTCAACCTCAATCTCCAACTCCATCTTCCTTGAGGAAAGATCTCCTACTTGGTCCAATAATTCCTTTTTGCAACAAATATAAATTTTCCAATGTAAGTCTTTCACACTCAGTTTTATAAAACTTTTCCTTCTTCGATTACAAGTTTCATTTCTAATTCCATACACAATGGTGGGGAAGTCTCATCTTCTTTTCCAACACCCACATCTTCGTGTGTAGGCCTCTTTTCATTCTTTCCAAACACATAAGTGACACTATCAAATGTTTCATAATATTTCAGTTCCTCCACTTGTGAAGCCTTGCGCTTTCCATCCTTCTTTTTTCTTGCCATCTAATTACACCTGCATTTAAACAACTAATTTATATTTTTAGCATTCAAACATAATTACAAAGAAAATAAGGCAATTAACTTATAATTAAAAAAATATTTTCATAGATGAAATATATATGAAAGTTTAGTAAGCACGTAAAACCCAAGTAGGCATACATGGAAGAAGAACACAACTATGTAACCATAAACCATAAACTATAATCCATAATCCATAGTCACATTAATACATTAACCGGATACATAGTGATAACATCATCCTATATACAATATATTATTCTTGTTGAATTAATTAATGATTACATGAAATCACAGCTATGTGTGTTGTTAGAAAATATAACAAATCACATAGTCTACAATTTCATGCTATCTTCAACAAAAGAACACAAATCCCGAAGGATGGTTTGTGTTGTCTTGATGAAGACACCAATTGCTAGAATAGATGAAGTGTTAGGTTTTGGAGCAACAATCATGACTGCAGATTACAGAAATCAGAGTTCATTACTAGATGTTACAAGTATTCTTTAATGTTCTTTCCTTCATGATTAAGACATTCAATTATATTATTGGGTTGTTTAGTTCATCATACAATCCATATCAAAAGTAGAAATGCAAAAAGAAATACACAACTCAATTTCACAATTCAATGTTTTATTCATAAGGAATTTCAAATGTTCCCACACAAGCCATGGGATGTAACTGAAAAGTAAAGTACAACTACTAAAATAAGAGGTACATATGCATGAAAGATAAAATAAAGGAGTATGAGTGAACCCATCATTGCCTTGGAGGTTTCTCCTTCGGTTGATGCATCCTCATCTTCAACTTTGTTCCCTCTCCATCTTCATTGAAAAGCACTATACTGAAAAAAAGAAAAGAGAAAATCATCAGTTATGAGCTCAGGGTTAATCCATATTCCTATACTATCCTAATTCATGCACATGGATCTCTTAATAACATGAGACATATATTACTTGAAGATCAAACAATATACATGATTTACTCACTCGAAAAAAGGAGAGAAGAAGAAAAAAAAACCATGGACATAAGAGAGGCCAAAAAGCCTAAATATTTTCTAACTATTTTCTCAAGTGTGCAAGTACAAGTTGTAGCCAAGAAGAAATAAATCATGTCTTACAGTCCTCACTATAGATAAAGATTATAGAGTTCAATGAATTCTATCCTATGGTACATGAAGCAGATAAGTCACAAGTACATGCTGGATGAAGGAAGAATGCAACTCAAAGTTCAACAACTATTCTAGAAATAGAAGAAGTTGCATTACAGAATAGAGGAGAGACTTGTAGATAAAAGTACATGTTCTAGATTACAACTGAAGAAGAAGAGTTAGAATTTAAAGGCTGAAGTTAACTAGAAAGAGAAGATTACAGCTAAAAAAAAATGAGAAAGAAGTCTGAGAAAATTTTGACAGGGCTTCGCCATGTAAAATGGACATTTACATCTTTCCATCATGTTGTTTTTAACTAATACATGCTTTAAAAGTTGTATGTAAATCAAATAAGTGATACTAGAAAAAGAAATGGATACATGATCATCATAATCAAGTATTTTGGAGTAGTTTATATTTTAATAGCTGAAAAAATGAAGTTTCAAGATAATCTTAAAATTTCACATTTTAATTGCATTAAAAATAAGCAAGAATTACAGAAAATAAATAAAAAAAAAATAGAAAATTTTAATTTTAGAAAAAAGAAAATGAAATTAGGAAAAGTCAATATTTTAAATTTTCCAATACTGTATATTTCAAGCTCAATCAAATAAAAATATTTGTCTATCAATGAAAAATAAATGAATCTCAAAATTTCATCAAAAATTATAAGTAATCATTATAGGATAAAGATCAAAAAATGAAGTTTCAAGATAATCTTACAAATTTCAGCCATTTTTAATTGTAGTTTTCAAATGAAGCAAGAATGAGAAACTAATTTAAAATGTTACTATAAAATAAAATACACATATAAGAATATAAGATACAAATATCTCAAAAATTAGGAAATAAAAGATAAAAGTACTAATAATGTAAATCTCCAAAATCAAATAAACTAGCCTATTTGTCTATGAAAAAATGTCAAATCTCAAAAGATCTAAGATTCAAATGAATCAAATAGGATAGAAGATGAAAAAATGAAGTTTCAAAGATAATCTTACAAAGTTCAGCCAAGAGATTAATTGTATTTTTTAAATGAAGAAAAATGAAAATGAATTAGAAATGAAGTTCTAAAATCACATACAAGGTACAAAGATCTCATGAAATTAGGAATAGTCAAAGTACTAATACTGTAATTTCCAGAATCAAATAAACATAAGCCTATTTGTCTATCAAGAAGATGTCAAATCTCAAAAGATCTAAAAAAATAAAAAAGATGATAAAGTGAAATGAAATCAATGCCAACATAAATGTTTAATTAAAAAAAATAGCTACAAGAAAAACCAAACAAATTCAAGTTTACATAATGATTCAAGACCTCGAAAAGATCAAACTATCTGATGAAAAAAAAATTATGCTAATATACTTGAGCCAAATTTTTAAATGCAATTTTATAAAAGAAAAACCATTAAAACGGTATTCAAAATCATAAAATTAGAACCAAATTTCAAGTTTGAATCGAATTTGAATAAGAATATAAAAATTTCAAATGGAAATGAAATCCCATAAATGAAAAACTTAATCAAAAGAGCAAAGAAAATAGAAAATCTTTTAAAACTTTGAAGTTTCGATTTTAAAAAGTAAAATGAACATGATTTGAATAAACTCATAATGAGCTCAAAATTTCAGAGCAAGACCTCAATACCCAATTCAAATCTAATTTAGATAATTATAAGTGCAAAAATAGGATCCATTCAAAAACCATAACAACATATTATTATAACCCAAAAATCAAAAGAAAGTTTTCATTTTCAAAAAAAAATGGCGAAAATCAAACACTCGAAAAAATTGTATCAAATAGAAAAATCAAAGAAATTAGCCAATGGCCATTGAAAAAAAAAAAAAAAATCCAAGAGTTATAGGCTCATTGACATTTTCATACAACATGAAAAAAGAAAATTTTGAGGGAATCACTTACTCGAAAAAAAGTGGCGAAGCGTAGTGAATCAAAGAAAATAAAGATTCAAATTGAAATGCTTAAAAATGTCGAACCACCACCCAAAAAGCTAAAAAAAAACCCTTAGTCTTAAGCTCAAAAAATAAAAAAACCCAATAATCGCAATAAAATGAGCTCGAATAGAGAAAAATCCATACATTGAAGTATTACAACAAGACGTAAAACTTCATACTCCAAAAATGGCTGAAAAAGGCAATAAAAATTGAGAAAATAATAAAAGAAAAAAAAATCGAAAAGCTCAAAAATAATCAAAATGGTGGCCATAAAAAAAAAGAGAGTTCAAAAGATGAGCTCAAAAATGAATAAACACCTCCTCAAAAAAAACAAAGAAAAGAAAAACCACAAAATGTGAATGATGAAGCTAAAGAGAAGATCTCGAAAAGAAGTCAAGCTTCAAAGCTTAGATGAAAATGGATCAATAAAAATTTTTCTAGGCTTCACCCACGAACCAGATGTGAAATGAAAAATGAATGAGGTTTGAGTTTTTTTAACTCACCCACCTGAACTTGGCTTAACCTAACCCTAACCAAGGGTCAGGTGATTAAAACATTGATCAACATTCAACATCAAAAGACCAACATCAATGCTCTCGTCGAAAGATCGATCTCCAAATCAAAGCAAACTATCATGGTCAAATGTCACTGACCACATTCAATGCAAGCCAGAAACCCTAACCACAAGTTTGAGATTGACGGTTTGTGATCAAACAATACAGAAATCAACGGCCCAAGATCATCACTTAAATTTCAAAGCAAACTCAACCCGAGTTAAAATACCACCAAAAAAATGCATGGAGGGGTGAGTCATCATCATGAAGGGGCCAGCCCTTGTTATTTCAAAATTATTTGCATTGGATATACCAACTATAGTCCAAGTTTGAATATTCCAAAATTGCCAACCAAATCATGTTATGCAATGATGATCACCCAAAAGGTAAGGTTTAAACCATGGTCTATGTCCAAGAAAATAAAAAGGGGGCCAACAACTATACATGCTCACAATGATAACCAAGACCAAAAGGTGGCGATTATGATAGTATAACATGTGTTATCAAAGGGTGGCTGAATGGCATTGTTTGCATTGACCTTGTATAAGGTCTAAACTATGTAATATGCCATCCAAACCAATAATCAAAGAACACTTACCTTAATACTTACAAAATTACCTTGTACTCATCAAATGGTGAAGTGCAAAAGTGGTCCCCACTATTGGAAGGTTGGAGATGATTTACAGTATGTTATCCATGTGACCACTAGAAGACAAGGAATGTCAACATCAAAACCTAAGCTTGGAGGTGGTCCCCATCAAGTGGATATTTGGATGAATTATTTTTAAGTATTGCAAATAATGTAATTATTTTTCTCACTCACAGGAGTATTTTTGCATGCCTTCACAAAAGGACAAATCAACAAGAGGAAAGAATTTGCATGCACTAGAGAGAGACTTGCTCATCAAGCAAGATTTATTATTAGCAAATTATTCACCCATGCTTTTCTTAAAAATAGAAATAGTCAACTAATAGTTTGACTTGTGATGTAATCAAAGGCTATTAATGCCTCTTTGTATTAGTTTGATTTATTTTATTCCTTTATTTATTATTAAATAAAGGATAAAAATAGAATGCATGGGCAAGTACAACCTTAGTCTATTTTTAGGAAGGGTGGGTGAATCAATTTTGCTATATATTGTGTGCCTTGGCAAAGCACAAAGGAGGAATTTTTAGATACAAGAGTGTTGAAGAAGCAATTTTTTCCAGTTTTTCCCTTTGAATGTGAAGTATTTTCTACCTTTCCAATTATTTGCAATCTTGTGTATGTTCCATTAATCTTGTGAATGTTGAATTCCCTGATTAATCATCTTACCTTATTGCAAATTTTAGTAATTTTGCATGATATTAATGTGTATGTGTAACTTAACAGTATTATTGTGTGATTTTATCCCTCAATACATCAAAGTGTTTACCCTTAATTATCTTTAGAAAAAATTGGCCTGGCTTGTGCATCATAAATTCATTCCATATCAATTGTGCATGTACTCAGTCAAAGACCTCATACAAGTTTGGTGTATCACCTCAGTTTTAATTTCATTTTTTAGTCATCTTTTACCCTTAAACCCCAAAAAATCAGTTTAGGATACATCAATAAGGAACCAGCCTTGATACCGAGACTCACCTCAAAATAGGTATACCCACAGACCTGAGGTGTTTCCATTGTATCTACGAAAGAGAGATAAAATTTGCAAGCTTAGAACACCTACAACCATCTCTCTACAGGGTGCACTTTCGAGAGATAACAATTTTTTTGGCATGCCCGGTGGGACAATGAATCAGATCTGCATGCAAGTTACAGATATTCACAACAGATCTACAACATATTTATAACAGATAAAAGTTACTTTCAGACAACAAGCTACAACAATTTATTCTAAAGATTTAAAGATCTATTTGGTGACTCATAGGCTGATTTCATAGACCAGTATTGCAGCATGTTCCATGCCTAAAGTAACTACAAGATCATCGGTAAGAGGAATTCCTTCTGAGTTTATTTCTTTACCTTTGAATTTTGCAAGAAGGAGAAGAGTTGGTAATACTTTACCTTATAATAGGCCTGGTTTTGATAACCCTCCTCCTAATATTCCTTCACCACGTATCAATTTCTCTATTCAGATCCCAGTTTTTCAAATGGCTATTCAACCACCTAGGAATTTTGTGACCTTTACTAATGGCAGCCCATTAGTAATCCCAGTTTATCATGACATCCCTAATGCTGCCATGAAAAGTTTTCCATCATTCACTTGGTGAAAATCAGGTTACACCTATAGAGCACATTAAAGATGTTGTAGCCTTATGTGTAGTTCATAATATCACTCATGAAGATGTAGCTTTGAGACTTTTAGCTACATCCCTTAAAGGAAAAGCCTTGCAATGGTATAGAAATTTAGAGATTGGATGCATAAGAACTTGGGATGATTTAGGTGGTAAATTGCTAAAACAATTTCAAGATAATTCAGATCATTTATCTCTCATAGAACAATTGTCTACCATTAAAAGAGCTCCCAATGAATTTATGTCTAGTTTCAACATCCATTTTTCTAGAACTTGGGAAAGAATTCCAGCAAGTGTCAAGCCTCAAGCTGATCATGCTTTTCTTTATTATCTTAGAGCATTAAACAATGATATTTCAACTATGATTCAGTCTATGGGAGGAGAGACTCTCCCAACAGCTTATGATATCACCATCCGAGCTGAAAATAGTCTTATTCAAGCCAAAAAATTAGCACCAAGGCCTTCAATGCCTTTTTGGAAGATTTAGCTCCTATCCCACAACCTATCACAATTATAGAACCTTTGTTGTTACAGCCCCATCAGATGATGTATTTAAATATTTACAGACTATGGGGAAACAAGTGACTTCAATTGAGAATAGGCTTGCATTACCTAGTAGACCTTATCAGGCTCCTTATCAGCAAAATCAAAAACAAAAATAGGTAGCCTTACCAACAAAATCAAAATTATAGGCAGCCTTATCAGCAAAGGTAATTTGACCCAAAGGCTCCTAGTTCATCTAACACTTTAGTTCCAGTTAATATGGCTATAGAAGAGTGGTGTCAACCTTGTAATCAACCTCATTCAACTACAAGTTTCCCAAATGATTTTCTAAACATAAGTCTTGTTGCACAACCTCAATCTGAGACATTTGTTCATGCCTCAAATGGAGGGTGGGCAAAAGATACTCAGGTTTAAAGGCACCTAAATAGAACTTAGTCATTTTAGTGAGGATGATTTCATTGCAGTTACTACTAGGGCTCGGAGAAAAGGTAGAAAAAAAAAAATAAAAAATAGGCTATTCTTCTACCCACTTGTCACTTATAAAACAACAACTATAGCCCAAAAAGCTAACTAATAACATGTTGTTGTTCCTCAAAAAAAACAGTGTGTTCAGCTAGTAAAGAGCAGAAAAATAACTACAACCTTGATCCAAGAAGGTTATTTATACCTCAGATATCAAAAGTAGTTGAAGCAGAATCAATTTTCACCAAAGCCTATGCTAAAATAGTAGAATCTGTCTCTAAAATTGTTTCTTCTTTTAACATTGTTGATGTAATGAAAAATCATAATGTTAACATCTCAATGTGGGATGCTCTAAGTATTCCAGGACAACAAGATTTACTTTCTCATGAACTTGCTAAGTTGATTTCTTCTAAAACAATAGAAAAAAGGAAGTCCAAAAATAGACATGGTCCTTGGAACAATGGAACAAGACCACATCAAAGAGGTTAAATGGATGGTTCAAAAGTCTTAAATGCTCATGACATCAAGAAGCCACCACCATTTTATCTATCACTTGATTATTGGAGAACATCTTGTTCATAACTATATGGTGGACAATGGTGCAAGTAACACAGTTATGCCAAAAGCAATTGCAAAAAATTGGGTCTGCAGTAGTATGAACCTACAGAAAAGAGTGTTTACAACTTGATGGAACTACAACTAATACAGTTGGTGTCATCAAAAATCTAGAGGTAACATTGCATGCTTTCCCAAATGTTTCCATTTTGCAAGATATTACTATTGTAGATTTACCTCCTTACTTTGCTATATGTTTATCAAGAGATTTCACAAAAAAATAGGAGGTTATCTCTCTTCATTGGTCTTTCTTATTTTTCACTACACATGTTATGGGACCAAGGTTACTATCAATTCAGAACCATTGGCCAGATTTCACATTGAGCCTCACACTTCTAATGCATTAGCTAATTATGCAGCCTTAGACCAGTCTGATTTTGATAATACAACTCATGTTTCAACATTAGATGGTGTTTCTAACCTGTTTATGGATGAAAAGACACATGAAGAACATGCTCATGATCCTTTTAAAGAAGTTGAAGAACATCTATTTGGTGTGTATTTTTGCATGAAGAAAACACACCAATTCCCTTGTTGTCCAAAATAAAAAATGCAATAGAAGGGATTTGGAAGCTTCATTTTGATGGAGCTAAGAACAAGAAAGGACAAGGAGCAGGTTTGATGCTCACTTCCCCAAAAACAAAAGGTATTTCTCATCTTTGAGTCTCCAATTTTCATGCACTTGTAATGTAGTTGAATACGAAGCATTAATTCATGGCTTACTTTGGGCCAGAAAGAGAGGTATTAGCATGCTACATATTTTTGGTGATTCTGAGTTGGTTATCAATCAAGTAAGAAATTTTAATGTTTGTAAGAATCCATTAATGAAGTCTTATAGACATAGAGTTTTAGACTTAATGGAATATTTCAAAGCTATTAACATCTAATCCATTCCTAGAACAGAAAATAAGCATGTAGATAGACTTGCAACAATTGGTGCTAGTTTTGAAATGTTGGAACAAATTAAAAATAATGATATTCAGCCTCATATAAAGTTGATTGTCAGGCCTTTGATACCTGATAATGATTTGAATTGGTAGGTTTTTGAAAATGATGATCAAATCTGTAGGTTTTGCAGCAAGAAGAAGCTGAATTTTCTATAGTAAATCAAGATAAATTACAACACTTATATGGTGACCAGATTGTTCAATTAAAGACAAATAAACTACCTCGAGGTCTGGTCACATTAGAAGACATCTTCAACACTTGATGATCAGTTAAGGAAAGGTCAAAACTAAGATGTCAACAAATGCTGATAATTATGAGAGATCTCAGTTGATGAAGGTAAAAAAATTTTTTCTCGGAAAGGTATGTTCTTTAGCTGAAAAACATTCTTTTATTAATCTTTGCAAGGAATTTAAAGATGTTTTCACTTGGAAATACCAAGACCTGAAAGGGTTTGATCCCATTTTAGCACAACACACTATTGAATTACAGCCAAATTCCAAGCCAGTTAGGCAAAAACAGAGGCATGTAAATCCCAAAATAGAGCCTCTAATGAGGAAAGAGTTATCTAAGTTGATCGAATCAGGTATTATCTTTCTAGTTAAGCATTCAAGTTGGGTAGCCAATCTTGTTCCTGTTAGGAAGAAGAATGGAGAAATCAGATTATGTGTGGATTTCAGAGATCTTAATAAAGCTTCATTAAAAGATCATTACCCACTTCCAAATATGGATCAAATTTTGAGAATAGTTTCTAGTTTAGATAGACTATCTCTTCTAGATGGTTATAGTGGATACAATCAGATTTTAGTCTAGAAGAAGATAGGTACAAAACAACTTTTACCACCAAGTGGGGTACTTATGCTTACAAAAGAATGCCTTTTGGCCTTTCAAATGTTGGTGCAACATTTCAACGTGCAATGGACATGGATTTTCACAAGCTTGTTAAATAAATGCATCCTTGTTTATTTAGATGATGTTACTATATTCTCAAAAAAATTAAAGAACATCTAATACATCTAAGGCAGACTTTTCAGTTATGCAGATAGTTTGGAATATCTTTGAATCCCAAAAAGTCTATCTTTTCGGTACATCAAGGTAAATTACTTGGTCATATTGTTTCTAAACAAGGTTTAGCAATTGATCCTTTCAGAATTGAAGCTATATCACAACTATCATTACCTCATCATAAGAAGGCATTACAGAGTTTTCTTGGAAAAATCAACTTTGTTAGAAGATTTGTTCCAGATTTTGTAACATTGGTGAAACCATTGACAACTATGTTAAAGAAAGAGAAACTTTCTCTTGACCAGTGAAGGGAGAGAAGGGTTTGAAGCAATTAAAACAGCCATCTCTCAAGCTCCTACTCTTGCAAATCCAAATTTTGATAAATATTTTACAATGTATGCACTTGCAGGAGTTGAAACAATCTCAACCATATTAACTCAGGTTAATGATGAAAATGTTGAACAACCAATTGCTTTCTTTGGAAAAAGCTTGCATGACTATGAAACAAGGTACACTTTTCTTGAAAAACAAGTACTTTCAGTAGTCAGAGGACTAAAGAATTTTAAGTACATGCTTTCAAACAACAAAATTCATGTTCTTGTTTCTCATCCAAGTGTGAAAGCTTTCTTGTTAAATAAAGAATTGAATGAGAAAAGAGCAAGGTTGGATAACGAAGGTCATGGAATATGATGTTGATATTTGTGTTGTGAAGATAGTTCGAGGTAAAGGTTTGTGTGAACATCTAATTGCTGATATGGAAAAACAACAAGCTATAAACCTAAAAAGATTCAAAACAACATGCTGAAATTACGTATCAACAATCAAACATCATGGTTCAGCCAAAAATCAGCAACCTAAACTTGCTCAAGAAGTTCAGGAATCAAGATGGATGACTGATTTAGTTAACTATCTACAACATGGCATCTATCCGGAAGGTATGGACAAGAATAAATGAAGGTATTTCAGATTACAAGTTGTACCCTATGTTTTTATTGATGGTGTGTTATTTAAAAAGATATAAATGGAATCTTGTTGCGATGTGTTGATTATGATAAAATTCAGCAATTATTATCAGAATTCCATGAAGGACCTACAGGAGGTCATTTTTCAGCATACCACAACCTTAAAAATTATGAAAGCTGGTTACTATTGGCCCAACATATTTAAGGACTATTTTGAATGGATTAGAAAGTGTAAGAAATGTGCTTTCTTTGTTGGAAAAGAACATTTAGCTTTGCTTCCCTTACAACCTATTTCAATTGATCAACCTTTTATGCAGTGGGGCCTTGATTTTATTGGCATGATAAACCCACCTTCATCACAAGGACACAAGTGGATTTTGACTGCTACAGATTACTTTACACACTGGACTGAAGCAATAGCCTTGAAAGATGCTAATGAAACTTTGATACTATCCTTTTATGAAGGTATAGTTTACAGATTTGGTGTTCCAACAACTATCATATCAGATAATGCTTTAGCATTTCTTGGTGCAAAGGTAATATTGGGTTATTAACCATGGAATTTATTAAGTTCATCATCTAATTATTACCCACAAGGTAATGGGTTAGCTAAAAGTACTAACAAGAATCTTTTAAGGATCATCAGAAGAACACTCAAAGATAACCAGAGAGCTTGGCATCTAATGTTGAATTCAACACTTTGGGCTGATAGAGTGACTCCTAAAAGATCAGTTGGCAATTCACCATACAAGCTTGTTTATGAAGAGAAGCAAGAATGCCTATTTTAGTTGAGTTACCCACATTAGATTTGTTGCATCAAATGGAGCTTCTTGAGAAATGAACCATTACAGGTTCATTATGCAGAATTAATGGAATTACAAGAGCTAAGAGATCAAGCTCATGTAAACATGGAAAAGAATCGAAATAGATGAAGAAGAATTTTGATAAGAAATCCAAATTCAAAATCTTCAATGAAGGAGATATTGTGTTAAAATGGGATGTTGATCGTGCAAAGCCAGAAGACACACAAAGTTCGATACAATCTGGAGTGGTCCTTACATGATTTCAGCTTGCAAAGAACACAATGCTTTTTTAGCTCTTGAGGCTGAATGGAGAGGAACTTCCCATTCCTATGAATGGTATGTTTCTCAAACACTTGTTATTGAAAATCCTACAAGTTTTTTAGAGTAGGATTTCCCTTTAATAAGTGTAGTTCCTACACATTGCAATGTTTTTTTTCAATTCAATAAGTGCATTCATGCATGTGATCTAGTTTACCAGATCCTTTCCTAGTTTTAGTTCATTTTGGAAGGGTTGGACCTTCGAAAAGGAAGATTTTGGTTACATGCTTTAGACTCCATGCCCAATGGACAAGAGCAAGGCACTAGTTTACAAGCTAGCAGGCAGCTTTCCCCATAAGATCACCAAAATGTTGACAATTTTTGCACTTGTGTAAAAATGGGCAACTCAAAACTTTGTTATGATGGATAGCATTGGTGAAGTATACCTAAGCTAGGGAGGTTCTTTTTCAAAAAATATTTTTTGTTGAATTAATTAATGATTACATGAAATCTTGAAATTATGTGTGTGTGTTGTTACAAAACATAACAGATCACATAGTCTACAATTTCATGCTATCTTCAGCAAAAGAACACAAAGCCCCGAAGGACAGTTGTGTTGTCTTGATGAAGACAAAATTACATAAATAGATGAAGTGTTAGGTTTTGGAACAACAATCATAATTACGCAGATTACAAAAATCAGAGTTCATTACTTTGGATGTTACAGGTATTCTTTAATGTTCTTTCCTTCATGATTAAGACATTCAATTATATTATTGGGTTGTTTAGTTCATCATACAATCCATATCAAAAAGTAGAAATGTAAAAAAATAAATACACAACTCAATTTCACAATTCAATGTTTTATTCATAAGGAATTTCAAATGTTCCCACACAAGCCATGGGATGTAACTAAAAAGTAAAGTACAACTACTAAAAAATAAGAGGTACATATGCATGAAAGAGAAAATAGAGGAGTATGAATGAACCCATCATTGCCTTGGGGTTTCTCCTTCGGTTGATGCATCTTCATCTTCAGCTTTTCCCTCTCCATCTTCATTGAAAGCACTTGTACCTAAAAAAGAAAAAAGAGAAAAAAACTATCAATTATGAGCTCAGGGTTAATCCATATTCCTATACTATCCTAATTCATGCATATGGATCTCTTAATAATAGAGATATAGATTACTTGAAGATCAAACAACATACATGATTTACTCACTCAGAAAGAAGGAGAGAGAAAAAAAAAAAAACCATGGACATAAGAGAGGCCAAAAAGCCTAAATATTTTCTAACTATTTTCTTAAGTGTGTAGGTACAGGTTGTAGCCAAGAAGAAATAAATCATGTCTTATAGTCCTCACTATAGATAAAGATTTTAGAGTTCAATGAATTCTATCCTATGGTACATGAAGCAAATAAGTCATAAGTACATGTTGGAATGAAGGAAGAATGCAACTCAAAGTTCAACAACTATTCTAGAAATAGAAGAAGTTACATTATAAAAAGAGAGAGACTTTGAGATAAAATTACATGTTTCCATTACAAATGAATAAGAAGAGAATCAAATTTAAAGGCTGAAGTTAACTGAAAGATAAGATTATAGATAAAATATAATGAAAAAGAAAAATATGAGAAAATTTTGATAGGGCTTCGCCATGTAAAATGGACATTTTAAATCTTTCCATCATGTTGTTTTCAAAAGATGCATGCTTTAAAAATTGTATGTATCAAATAAAAAAAAAATGGACTACAAAATGACATCATCATCAATAAAAGTTATTATGTTTGAGCATTCATTATATTAACAAATCTAAATAAAATAAAGTTTTTCAAGATAATACATTACAAAAAGTTTTAATTAATCCAAATTACATTTTTTCAAATGAAAAAAATAAAATAAAAGAAATTTTTAAAATTTTGAAAGGCCACATACAAAATGGACATTTTAAATTTTTCAATACTAAAGTATTAAAAAAAGAAAAAATTAAAAAAATAAATGAATAATACATGACTTCAATAATCAAATTGAAATAATTTGGAGCAAATATTTAAAAAAAATCTAACAAGAAGATCAAGAAGATTTAAATCTCAAAATATCTAAGTTTCATGATAGTCATCAAAGAGGATAGAAATGAAATGGAATGACATTATAATATGATGACAAAAATAAAGCTTGAAAAAAAAAGTCTAAAAAGTGCAACCAAACAATATCAAGTTTACATAATGATTCAAGACCTCGAAACCCAAATTAAACTGAAGTGAAAGTGTACATTATGAAGCTAAAAATACTATAGAATTCCAAATTTAAATATCATAAATGCAAAGATTAAAAATAAGAATTAAAAATAATCTAAAATCCCATTCTAAGAGAACTCAAAATTTAAAGTTTGAATCAAAAAAAAGAAGAATACCAAAAGTTTGAATGGAGAAAAAATATTTGTAAATACAAGAAAATTAATCGAAAAAGCAAAGAAAAATAAAAATTATTTTAAATTTTTCAATTCAGTAAGAAAAATTTTTAAGATTTGAAAATAAACTCATAATGATCAATGATCAAAATTTCAGTAAGAATCAATACCCAATTTTCTTGCAATTAAGTCAGAGATAATTATAAAATGCAAAAAAATATAGGGTCCATTCATGAAACCATAATAATTAATATTACAAAAGAATACCCAAACAATTCAGTTCAACATTTTCAATTGTAAAAATCATTTAAAATAAATCAAAAACATGATGTGAGTTGAAATGAAAAATCAAAAAACTATAAAAGAGATTTGCTCTCAAAAGAAATTATGTACAAAAAAAATCAAGTCCACATGGCCAATGAAAAATCAAAAGCTCCAAGTTATAATCATTGAATTTTTATATATCAAGAATGAAATTCAGAAAAGTTTGAGGAATCACTTACTAAATTAAAAAATGGCGAAATAAACAAAAAAGTGAAAAAAAAATGAATATCAAATGCTTTCAAAAAATTCGAAATGACCTAAAATACTTAAAACAAAACCCTCGAGTATTGAGCTCAAAACCCACAATGGTGACCCAAAATCACACATGAGCTCAATAGAAAAAATCCATGCATTGAAAGTAAACAACCAATATGTAAAACTTCATACTCAAAATAAAATTGATTATTGATTCTTAGAGAGAAAAAAATAATAAAGAAAGCTAGAAAAAACTTGAAGCTAATAATAATCAAAATGAATGACCATTATTGCAACCATAGGAATTAAGATTAGTTCAAAATAAATGACAAAATCTCAATGAATCAAAACCCCATGACCACCTCCTCAAAAACTCAAACAAAGTAGAATAAAAAATGTAGATGCAACCAAGCTAAGAGAATCAATCTGGTAAGGAAGTCAAGCTTCATAAGATGAAAATGGCATCAATAAAAAAATTTTCTAGGCTTTTCCCATGAACCAAAAACCAAATGAAAAATGATGATTGGTTCGAATTGACCTTTAACTCACCCACCTGAACTTTGGCTTAACCTAACCCTAACCAAGGGTCAGTGATCAAATGATCAACATTCAACAAGTACAAGATCAATGCTCAAGGATCAATCTCCAAAAAACAAAGCAAACCATCATGGTCAGATGTCACCGACCACATTAATTATGGGGTTAAAACCCTAACCATAGGTTTGAGATCAATGGTTTGTGATCAAATCAAACAGAGATAGAAATCAATCAATGGCCCAAGATCATCACCAATTTTCAAAGAAAACTCAACCCAAGTTAAAATACCATCGAAAAAATGCATGGAGGGGTGAGTCATCATCATGAAGGGGGCCAACCCTTATTATTTAAAAAATATTTTTGCATTTGACATACCAACTATAGTCCAAGCTTCAAATATTCCAAAAGTGTTGACCAAATCATGTTATGCGATGATCACCCAAAAGGTAAGGTTTAAACCATGGTCTATGTCCAAGAAAATCAAAAGGCAAAATATACATGCTCACAATGATAACCAAGACCAAAAGGTGGCAGACTATGATATATCATGTGTTATCAAAGGTGGCCGAATGGCATTGACTTGATTGACCTTGTATAAGGTCTAAACCCTATATCTATTTGCCATCCAAACCAATAATCAAAGAACACTTACCTTAATACTTACAAAGTTACCTCGTACTCATCAAATGGTGAAGTGTGAAAAAGTGGTCCCCACTATTGAGGGGTTGGAGATGATTTACAGTATGTTATCCATGTGACCACTAGAAGAAAAGGAATGTCAACATCAGAACCTGAGCTTGGAGGTGGTCCCCATCAAGTGGATATTTGGATGAATTATTTTTGCAAGTATATTGCAAATAATGTAATTTTATTTTTCTCACTCACAGGGAGTTTTTTGCATGCCTTCACAAAAGGACATATCAAGCAAAGAGGACAAATCTTCATGCACTAGGAGGAGACTTGCTCATCAAGCAAGATTTATTATTAGCAAAATTATTCACCCATGCTTTTCTTAAAAATAGAATAGTCAATCAATTTGAGTTTGACTGATGTATGTAATCAAAGGCTATTAATGCCTCTTTGTATTAGTTTGCTTTATTTTATTCCTTTATTTATTATTAAATAAAGGATAAAAATAGAATGCATGGGTGAGTACAACCTTAGTCTATTTTTAGGAAGGGTGGGTGAATCAATTTTGCTATATATTGTGTGCCTTGGCAAAGCAAAGGAGGAATTTTTAGATACAGAGTGTTGAAGCAATTTTCTGCCAGTTTTTCCCTTTGAATGTGAAGTATTTTTCTGCCTTTCCAATTATTTGCAGTCTTGTGTATGTTCCATTAATCTTGTGAATGTTTAATTCCCGATTAATCATCTTACCCTATTGCAAATTTAGTAATTTCTACATGATATTAATGTGTATGTGTAACTTAAGCGATCTTGTTGTGATTTTATCCCTCAATTCAAATTCCTCGTAATAAATATTATGCAATAAATGTTGTCATCTCCTCCACTTATATTAGCACTAATAGAAAATATTGAATCATAAAATCTAATATGCTTCTTCTTTTCTCTATGAATGGAATTAGGTGTGATCCCAAGGACAAGGGGGCATCAGATGTCTGCATCCAAGTATGGTGCACTCTCTCATCTAAAACCTATATCGTATCATCTTGAAAGAAAACCATTTAGTAATAAATCAACATAAATGAATCATTCGGTTAAACACATAATTAAATTAAATCATCCATTACATCTACTTTCCTCTTCATGAGGAGTTTCCGATCTCTCATATCTCTAACATCCCATATCGCAAACCCTTTGACACACTCTTCCAAAGTGCCTACAAATGTCGTAGGGTAGGGAAATGGTGCAGTGGGAATAATGGCCTCAAAAATTTTGACCTTGACGGTAAATGGGGGGATTCTCGTGCTATGACACACCGCATACCGCCTACTATCACAAATAAGTCCTCTCACAACAACTATATCATCTGACATTAACTTCACTTAGACCCTGTTAGGAAAAACCTAGAATAACAACAATCTCAATTGCATTAATAATTTTATCTTAAGTTTACCAAAAAGGAATACAAAAAAGAGAATGAGAAGATTAGATAAATTAACAATCTATATCCCCCTCTCCCCTCTCATCAACATTTTCATCCATGCCCCTCTCCTTGTTCCTTCCCTAATCACCCTCTCTCTCCTTGATTGGCCAGGAAGTTACATCTCTGTCAATATTCAACTTGTCCTCTTAGACATCTCGTGAAGCAATCTCGCTTGATAAGATCAAGACCAGAGGCTGAATGTGAAGGGAACGTCTCATCAAAAATATCCACCTACAACAATCGAGTCATCAAGACAATTGAAATATCAACAACATAAGGCAACATACAATTGTCACATGAGTGTTAAGTGTTTGTTACCTTTATCTGTTTTGTACTACTAAGCGAGTCTCTATATCAGCGTAGGAGCTGACTCAAGGGAATGTCATAATCCTACACACATTGTCAAAAGGAGTTAGTATACACACAAATAAACAAAAACTATATTCCATATAGCAATGAAAGTCCAATAATTACTTATGGGATCCTTCGTAAGGGGGTCAACATTCCCACTAGCTGCTCCACCCTCTTCTCTATCTTCTTGTTCATGAGATAATATTAAGTTTTTGATTTCCAACCAAACATAATACATAATATATTATACTAATCATAAATTTACCTCTGTCTCGGTATTTGAGTTGTTCTTTCTTTCTCTCGCTCTCAACCACCTCTCCTTTCTCACCTGTCACATCTCCTCTAAATTATAGGTGCGCATTTTAGCATCCACCTCCCTCTTTCCTCCATGGATCAACTCCTCGAATCAATTTTTGCATTCTTTTTTGCAAACTCGATCAATAACCCTCTTGTGTTGCATAGGTTGTATTGTTTCCTCAAGACATAGTCTACATCCCCCTCTCTCTTCTATGTATGCCCTACTCCTATCATGAGAGATAGGTGCCCATTTTCCCATATGCTTACGACCACACTTACATGGTTGCATGAAGGGAAGATTGTGTGCAACCTGCGATGTTGATTAAGTCTATGCAGCTCCCAAAACCTAACATCCCCACTAACAACACATGATCCATGCTGATAGAAATAATGAATACGACCATTCACATGTTCGGTTTGTAGTCTACAAGTGGCTGTTTGACAGACAATTTTAGAAAAATTGATAATTCTTACGATATTGAATAGCAGTAATCAACAAGAAAAAAAAGTTAAGTTTTAAATTTATTCACCTTCGTTGTAGGCTCGAGATATCTAAGCCAACGCACTCGGAAAGACCATTTAACGTAGCGCAACAAGGACAATCAACTCCTAGAGGAACATCTCCCTGTGACATTAAAATATAACATATTATTAGACGCTTGTTTATGATTACTATAAAAAAACTAAATAAATAACTTGCACAAAACGAACCACATACCGATGACTTGGTTGTGTCCTCTCTGACGCTTGTCGAATGCGTACGTGCCATGGGATGTGAAGTTACCTATATCCAGGGAGTACAAATACATAATTATTAGCCCAACATAAAATATTACGTATTATGAAAATAATTAATGTTCACAAATTTGTATATTACCATCGTGGAATGTGAAGTAACCTATATGAAAAGAGGACATTTCATAATTATTAGCCCAACATATGACATTTTTTTATTATTGGCAAATAGTTTTTGAAAGGGACTATACCCTTGTACACCAAGGCTCGAAAGACCAATTAAACCCGATGCAGAGAACTTCCTGCAAAGTAAAAACCAACAACCGACAAAACAAACAAAGAAAAAAAAACAAGCGATGTACAAAGAAACAAACAATGAATGGCAAAACAGAGACCATTGGAAGCAACTGCTATCCGGCCAAGAAATATGAGACCAATGAAACCCAAATTTAACGAATAACGAGAAAAGGATATTGGAATGTGAAGTAACCTAGAAATATGAGACCAATGAAACCAAGAAATTTGTAAATTACCATCGTGGAATGTGAAGTAACATGTATGAAAAGAGGACATTTCATAATTATTAGCGCAACATATGACATTTTTTTAATTATTGGCAAATAGTTTTTTTGAAAGGGACTATACCCTTGTACACCAAGGCTCGGGCGAAATGAAAGTTAAAGCACAAGAGATGGATCAAAATCTAGATAGACCAATTAAGCCCGATTGCAGAGAACTTCCCGCAAAGTAAAAACCAACAACCGACAAAACAACAACAAAAACAAGCGATGTACAAAGAAACAAACAAAGAATGGCAAAACAAAGCACCATTGGAAGCAACTGCTATCCGGCCAAGAAATATGAGACCAATGAAACCCAACCAAATAATAGCGAATAGCGGCAAATAGCACGTATGACATATGACATTAACATTGATATGACATACAATTATTGTTCACAAAGTATTATATTTTGTCTTCCCCTAATGCATAAGAACGGATATTGAACATGGATGGGAACATCTCAAACTTCTTTATGTTTCGTTCAAGTGTGTTTCCATAACCACCCCTGGAGCGATGCATTGTAATACAAGATAAACTATAACAAATGGTGCATGAACTATTTTATTCTTATTTTTCATTCATATTGAGATAATTATGCACAATAAAACATTTGTGATGAAGTTAACTGTACACATTGTTTTTCAAAACTAGATAATCAACTCAAGTTGTTTCCGAATTAAACATGAAATTTCTATTGTAAGTGTGTTAAAAGTGAAAGTATCGAACAAGGGTGAAAGCTTAATAATTTTATTAATGTTCATCAAATCAGAATTACAATGGAAGGATGCAATATTTATAGATATTGCACAAGCCAATTATAACCAGAAAGAGAAGTTGCACAGGTGCAACTAAAAACCCCATATGAAATAATACAGAAAAAATATAGTTATAACTCTACAACAACAATAAACTCATACATGAATAATGTGGTTACTAAAACATAACCATATAACAATAAATCTAAATAACCTATTTACCTAATTAATAATGCAAAATTACTATTTACCCTAACATTCCCCCTTAATTTTTCATTTCCTCAAGGGATGAGGAGAGGAACTCTCTAAACAACTTGAACTTGTCATATGCAAGTGACTTTGTGAAGAGATATGTTCGTTGTTTAGCTATTGGGAAAAATCTGAAGTTGTATATTTTTTTAAGACATGCTCACATATGAAATGTACATGTACCTCAATGTGCTTTGTTCTTTCGTGAAAAACTGGATTGTGAACAAGTTTGAGAACACCTTCATTGTCAACATACAAGGTGGTTGGTTTTTCATGTGGTATTCCAATTCCTTCAAGTATGCGATGTAGCCATATCATTTCACGAGATAGCTTAACCACAATACTCAACTTCGTAGAAGAGTGAGAAAGAAAGTGTTGTTTCTTGATTCCCCATGATATAGGTCCATACCCCATAAAGAAAACAAATCCGAAGTGGATTTTTTGTCATCAAATTTTCTGCATGATCTGAATTTGAATATCCAGACAAGAATAAATTATCATTCTTCTTGTATTCTAGACCAAGATCAATTGTTCCCTTGAGATATCTCAAGATCTGCCTTGATGCCTTCCAATGAAAAACTTTCGGTTCTTGCATGAATCTAGATAGATAGCTCACTACAAAGCTGATATCTGGTCTAGTGTATGTGAGGTAAATGAGACTCCCAATCAACTACCGATAGAGACTGGCATTTACCGCAAGAGATGGATATGATCAAGATAACTCAGCAGCTGCCTCTCCATACGTGTTACAATAGGTGTGCAATCCATCATCCTAAATTTCTCGAGCGTTGTCTTGGTATATTTCAACTAAGAAACAAATATGTGATTTTCCTTTTGCCATACTTCCAATCCAAGACAATAGTGCATCACCCGAGATCTATCATGTCAAACTATTGGTTAAGATATTTCTTTGTTGCATTGATCATCCTCACTAAATTTCCAATGATGACTAGATCATCGACATAGACAACAACAATCACAATCTCCCCCTTGATTTTTGAGGTAGAGATTGGGATCGTATGGATTTCTGAAAAATCCATGTTGTATGAGATGTTCATCAATTTTGATGTACCAATCCCGGGGTGCCTTTTTAAGGCCATACAGAGATTTCCTACATCTGCATACCTTTGCTTCTTGACCGGGTACAACATATCCCTCAGGTTGTGTCATGTAGACTACTTCTTGTAATTATACATTCAGAAAGGCACTTTTTACGTCCATCTAATGGAATTTCCAACCAAACTATGTGGCTAGAGAAAAGATCATCCTGATTGTTTTGATCTTAGTTGTGAGAGTAAATGTCTCCTCATAATCAATGCCTTCTTTTTGTGTGTACCTCTTTGTTGTTAGTCTTGATTTATATTTGTCTATGGTCCCATCTGCTTTGTACTTTATTTTGAATATCGATCTGCAACCAATGGGTTTCTTCCCTTGTGGAAGATCGATAAGCTGCCAAGTTTTTTTTTATCACTGAGTTATATTTAGCATCCATGGCATCTTTCCAATATTTTGATCAAGGACTTCTTGGATTGTATACAGCTCATCAAATTCAATAACTCTACTCATCAAATCAAAGTTTACTTCTTCTCGTGCTTTATTATGAGTCCTTGGTCCAATGGTGGATGCATCCGTGGATCATCAAATTTTACATCTCGTATCATGTTAGTATACAACTTGGGCATATGATAAAATGCTCCCATGGGTCGCGGTTCTATCTAATCATCACCATCATCATTGTCATCATCTCGGGGAACATCAACTTTTGTTTTTACAATAGGTGAAAAATCTACATCAGGTGACTTCGAGGAGTCTTTGCTTCCTTCTTCTAAAAAATCAACATCTCTCTGCTGGTGTAGACTTTCCCGGTCTTTAGATTAATCAATCTATACCCAAGAGTCTCTTAATTGTAGAGCTAATGAAGATGAGTTTTTAATTTCATATCCATTTTATTTCTATTATGCTTGGGCATGTGCGTGTTTTATTTTTGCAACCGAATACTCAAGTGTGTAATAGATGTTTTCTTCTTTGACAATGCTTTATATGGTGCTTACTCCATCACGAGCAATTGTGGGCACTCTATTCAACAAGTATACAATTGTCTTTTCTACTTCTACCTGCAAATGTCCTCGCAATCTAGAATCATCAATCATACAACGCACCATTTCCATGATAGTGCGGTTGTGTCTCTCAACACACCATTCTCATCATGCGGTGTGTGTGGAGGAGGAATTTTTCGATGAATCTCGTGAGCTTGTAGGTAGGATTTGAAGTCATTACTCGGTGAATTCCTACCCTCGATCCGAGCAGAGAGTTTTGATGTAGCGACTCAGTTTCATTCTCAACACCCACTTTTAACTTTTTTGAAGTTTTCAAAAGCTTCACTTTTCTTGCGAAGACAAAAAAATACACATTTTTGTGAGTAATCATCAACACAAAGCATGAAGTACTGAAATCCAAATGACTCGGTTGCATAGAATGCAAAGATCGGTATGAACTAGATCGAGCTTACCATGAGCTCGATAAGTACTCTTCTAGGATGAAGTTATGTGTTTTTTTCTTCACAGGCAAAGTGAGGACACTTATGTCTCGTATCCTTCTGGAGAGATGGTAATCCTTTTACCATATTGTGTTAGTGAAGTGTCTCAAGATACTTGAAACTGATATGACCAAGTCTCTAATGCCACAATGCATAGAGGTAGAGTTATTAGCCACAAGTGCCTGATCATTTCTATGGAAAAAATCAAGCTGGAACATGTGTCCCACATTAGAGGCTTTTGCAACTATTTTTGAGCCTTTTGATTTGTCTCGAATTAAACACATTTTCTTATCAGAATGACTATCAAATTCAATTTTCAAGTTATGATCTAGGAATTAATAGAATGATAGCAAATTCTTTGTCGAACCTGGGACATAGATCACATCCGACAATCTACATTGTGTGAACCAAGGGTTAGATAAATGTTCACAATCCCACGAATTGTGTATGAAGAATCATCACCTAACGAAACATGGTTTTTCAAGGTGTATCCCTCATTGAAGTAAACTAGTCTCTATGGCTTGTCATGTGTCGAGTGGCTCCTGAATCAACATACCAGACATCACTAGATGACGTGGAGGG
Organism: Taxus wallichiana var. yunnanensis; assembly: GCA_018340775.1. NCBI lineage: Eukaryota > Viridiplantae > Streptophyta > Pinopsida > Cupressales > Taxaceae > Taxus > Taxus wallichiana. The sequence continues at coordinate 291,235,226 of CM031238.1, forward strand.
TTCACTTGATCGAGCATTATACAAGTAGTCTTCAGTATCTGAATGTTCTTCTTACTCAAAGAATATTTCTTTGTTGATGGGGTTTTCTTTTCCAGATCCCCTTTTTTTCCCTTGATTGTAGTTAGAATGTCCCTTATGAGATTACTTGGTGTTGAGGTCCAGAGTTTCTTGATGAAAAATTTGTATAAGTATTATACCAACAATCTTTCAACTCATGTCCTCTTTTGTAGATAGGACATTTCTTCTTTTGTTGTTTGTCCCCTTGATGTTGATTCTAATTTTGGGAATTTTGATAGGAATGAGTTTTCCTTTTCCTTTTCCTTTCCATTTCTGATGAGAAGAAATTTCCTGCTCCTCTTTATCATCTTTATTGTACATTGCTTCCTCTTGTTGCAGTAGGTTCACTAACTTGTCAAAACTAACTGTCTAATTTGAAAATTTTAGTGTTATTACAAAAATTTGGTATGAAGAAGGGAGTTCTCTCAGAACAATGGGAACAAGAGTGTCATCAGTGACCTCCTCCCCTAGGGCTAGAAGTGAAGCCCTTAATTATGTAACTCTTCTTAAGAAATATTCTATTTTCTCTTTTTTTTAACTTCAATGTGTGTAACTAACTCTGTAAATTCAATTTTACATTCTTGTTCTTGGCCTCGTACATTGTGTTTAACTTATCCCATGCTTATTTGGCTGATTTTCCATCACAAATGTGGGGTTGCATGTCGTCGGACACTATAAACAAGATTATCATCTTGGCCTTCTGATCGGATCTATCAAATTGTCTTTGTTGTGTTGTATTAGTTGTTGATCTAGTTACAGTACCATTCACAACAGTCCAAATCTATTCAAACTCAAGTTGTGTCTTGATTTTTGTCTTTCATGCTTTGCATAGTTATTTCCTCTCGAGAAGTTGTTAATATGGAAGAAAATATTTTAGGGCATTGGTGCCCATTTTACGAGAATCAAATAACAAAATGTAAGGCTCTTATCACTCCAGGTATACGGTCTCCCAATCTATATACCGTCAGTCTGATATACCAAACCTTTCTATATATGTTCCCTTCTGATATACCCATTGGTACATGGAAGAATCTCACCCTTTCTATATACTTGGTAGTACGTGAAAGAGGCATTAACATACATGAAATAATTTGATGCGTGGTCCCAAGACAATACTGAAAGGGGTATGTGTGATTATTGACATCGGCTCAAAGAAATATCCTCATACACATGCATAACTTTGCTATATACTTGGATAATTTCAGTGTCTGATTTAAGTCGAGAAATCATTCACAGATGGATGGGAGGGCTCAAAGTGTGTGCATTGTGTCCTTATTACTCTCTATCGATTTAAAGATTCGATGCCCAAATGACATTGTTGCAGCTATATTAGGCGTTAAGTGAAGTAGTAATTGTGACGACTTTACCCACAAGTGCTTCCTAAAGGCACCGTTGATACCGAATGTCTTGTGAAAGAGATCTCGTGAGTGATACAAAACCAAATTTTATTATTTTTTAGTATAAATCTCTACAAGTTTAAAGTAGTTACAATGGTTTGTGGTTGAATATGGAAACCTACAAATTAGTACAATACACTAAAATATGTAATTACATTCAAAATTCTAAAAAATTGAATGACAAGTAAAAATATATATTACGGGGCCTCGTGGCCTCCGATCTCAATACATCTCTATAATTAAAAAACCTACAAAATATGGTTTAAAATGAAGTTTTTAATCACCCCTCCTTTGGCAAAAAGTGCTCAGAATTAAAAAATAAGTGAAATGGGAGAAAATGTTTTTTTACCCTTAGTAGGTTTTTCTCTGCTATTTTTGCCTGACAGTTTAGTTATTACTAAGGGCTCTGGTGAAGGTTTAAGCCGCTATAGTTGGTGGTTTACTCTAAACGGGATGCTAAATTTAATATATTAAAATGTCTGGCTTGGGTTGGGGTCGACCCTGTCACATATATTCCCCAAAGCCTATACACTATCCAATGAATCGATCTAACCGCTTTGGAGGTGAAACGAAGAAAATTGTATTTTAAGTATTAAACAATGGGACTAACCTTTTTGAAAATGACTTGGCTCCAGCTTGGCATGTCGACGTGGCTATGTGGAAGGTGTGAGGCAAGTTTAGGGAACATAATAAATGGATCTAAGCTCGTTGTTATCTCCTTTTGACCTCCTTTTCCACTGTTTGGTATTATTTTTCTCCACCGCTGGGTGGATTTCCTCCGCGTTAATTAATTTGTTTGTTGGTTCATTATGTTTGGGTCATAGGGGTTTGGTTGCTTCATCGAATGTGTTTGGAGGATGGCTCGAGCTTTGGATTGCTTGCAGACTGTGTGTTATACCGTTGTTGATTTGTGCAGGGTCTACATTTTGCATAGCTAACACAACCGATTAAAACCCAACTTGGTGGGAAAGGTGATCACAATCTTGATGGACAACTCGAACTTTGAAGAAAACACAATTATGTGTAAACCTATGTTTACAACTCCGCTCTTTCAATGTCTTTGGCCCATTCAACAATGATTTAACATGCCAATGCAAGATTTGGCTCGACCAGTGGGGATCGATCAAGAATTTTCAATGCCAGAGGGGTCAAGCTCGCCGTATGTGGGAGAAAGCTCATCCAATAGAATAGTGATGGCTCAGTGTAGGATCTCTACAACAACGCAAAGTGGCTCACTTTTTGGCTCAACCAACCTTGAAACCTAACCTTCTCAACTCACCCAATGTAATCTTCAACTCGGTGGGACTCAATCATGAGCCCTTTGATGAAGACTGGCTTAGACCCCTCCAACCAATGTAGCAAAGAGAATAAGATGCACTAAATTTAGTTAATAATGGGGAAATTTATATATATATTTTTAATTTTCTAATTTTATTTTTGAATCAAAATGGCTCCTACAACAATTTTTTCCAGGTGCAAAGGACACCAAGGTCAAAACAATTTTGTGTTCTAAACACCTAGAATGGAACAGGGGTTGTGGGGATGCTGGGATGTCTTGGAAGCTACTAGAGGCAACACAAGCTCTCCAGAGATGCATATTTATTCTCCATGACACTTCTACCACTACAACCTCTCTCCCACCTAGTCGAGCTTTAACTTGCTCCGGTACCAAATGAAAGTATTGAACAAGGGAAGAAGCCTGATAGTTTTATCAATGTTCAATCAAATCTGAATTAAATGGAAGGCTGTAATATTTATAGATATTACACAGACAGTTGCAACCAGAAAGAGAAGTTGCACAAGTGCAACTAAAAACCCCGTATGAAATAATACAAAAAAAATATTGTTATAAATCTACAACAACAATAAACTCATATGAGAATAATGTGGTTATTAAAACATAACCATATAAAAATAAATCTAAATAACCTATTTATCTAATAAATAATATGAAATTAGTATTTACCCTAATAAAAATCTAATATAGGAGTAGTGCATCAAAACAATAACATTACATTATGAAAATAAATTTGAACATCCAAGTATAAACTCATGCGATTATAGGAGGTGTCTTCTTGTTCATAACATGAGTTTGTACTACAAAGAAAAAATCTATATCAAAAAAAAGGAAAAAGTAACATTTTCAAAATAAGTGCATTACACTTTTACAAAATACATAATCACTCAGTGCATGTGACAAAGGCCAGTGTAGGCATCCCCACTGCAATCACTGTCACACTCATCCGAGTCGCGATGTGTTTCTCTCCATTGTTCATACCTCCACTCATCAAGCTCTTCTAGTTGACGATCAACATCATCCCACCACCAAAAACATTTTCTCGATAAGCTAGTCCAATTGCCATCCAACGGTGAGTGTATGACGAGTTTGATGTCGGTACCACCCAAGGTACTTTCGCCAATCTACTGCAAGGATTTTTTCATCGATCCATCTGCTAGTGATTGTGTCTATCATAGTGAGCTAAGGGTCAAACACAAAATGAACGACCATCCCGACATGATAACCATATCTACCAGCTCCATATTTTTTTCGGGACCATTCTCCATTCAAAATACAAAAATTCAGTCATTTTTCCCTATTTTGTCCAATATCAAAAGGGGGTGGATACGTTGCATAATTTACCAATGTTATGGAGGCATTGTGAACCTCATAAGCTTTTGTGGTTGGGATTCTTCTTAAGAGTGTCCATACTCGCTTTTCCAATCATCCATCTACATAATATGTAACAAAATATCCATACTATTATTAGGAAAAATCGAAACATGGTATTATGAGGAGAAATGAAATAGATCGACATGGTATTATGAGGAGCCATTGAATATGTACAAACTTATCCTTGTCTAAATCCTTTTTTTCATTCCCAAGGCATGTTCATAGGTTCTTGAATGTACTATTATTAGAGATTCCTAGCTTCCACATCCTTCTCATATCTCTAGAATCCTTCCCTTTTATCCACAATGCTCGGTTTATTAATCTACACGATATGATGTATCATCATATTATCCACAAAATATAAAATATATGCATTGGAGACAATTCACATAATCTTAGTTATTGATAATCTACATTATTTCATGTATCATGATTCCACTTTTTTCATACCATGCGTAACTTTAGTTAATAATCTACTATAATAGCTTAGTTGTCGAAAGTTTTTTGTTTGTTAGTAGTATTGACGATAATCTACAATAATATAATATAATGTTGATAACACACAATATAAGATAAATTAATTATGTCGAGAGGGATCATACAGTAGCAATCATTGGATATTTTTATATGTGTTCATTTTTAATTGTGATCTTAATTTTGATGCCTATTTCAACATGTAATAAATATTTATTTTTCTTTGAGAATTTGAATTTAAAATAGTTTGGACCCCATTTTTTCAAAACTAATATTATGCTTTCAAGCATTACACATTAACCTATCTATATTGACTTAATGTGTTAGCAATAGATATTTTTAACATAAATGTATTTAAAATATCTAAACTTACTATAAATTCTAAAAACTTAATCATTTAAAAAATATAATCAATTATAACACATTTTAATAAAATGGAAAATATACAAATTTTATAAAATATTGGTTGGTTCAATCTAATTTTGTAGAGTAATAATTTCTACCATTCAAAGTCCACATAATAAATACTATTTACCATTCATATTCCACATAATAACAAAAATCAATTCTAAATATATAAATTCAAAATGAATAGTATAAATAATTTCAAAATATCTAATTTTAATAATAATTTGAATTAATACTAATTAAAAGTACATATTTAATATTTATGCTCATGTGAATCAAAAGTATCATCTAATTACAAAATGAAAGACAAATTAAATTACAATCAACATTTTTCATAATTTGAATATTTATATAGGTTTTTTAAAATATGTTGAAAGTTTTTTAGTACAAAACATAGAAAAGCATTAACTATTTTTCTTGTTTTTAGTAGCAAACTTGGAGTTGCTTCCTTGTGCAATCTTTTTCACAATTTTAGGATTTGTTGTTGGTTTCAAACTTTCTTTCGAACTCCCATCTTCTTCAGCTTATGTGGAGGCTCATATTTTTGTGCATCCTCCATCGTGTCATATGTCAATCCATATCCTCATGAATGGGACCCTATGGTGCGGAATTTGGACAGGTAGATAACAAATGTTTCCAGAAATTTGAGCCAGGCCTTAACCATCGCTGCAATTTCTGGTTTAGGCGACTAATTTGCTTTGCTGAAAGATCTTCGTACATGGAAAATTTGTACCTCTTAAATGCTTCCTCCCTTTGGAATTTGGGAGTTTTTATAGTTATCCTAACAAGATTGGGAGGAATGAAGCTCCATGTATTCATATTCACTACACAAAAGAGTAACTAAATACAACACCACACATGCAAACAAAAACATACAATTAATGTTAGTATGTTATATGACAAAACTAATATACATCATCTAATATGATAAAAAAACACGAAAAACTATCCAAGACAAATTGATGTATGAATAATTTCTCTTGGCGGGCAGCTTTAAAAACCTTTGCACAATACAGTCTACCACCCAATTATGGGTGTATTGATGCAGCATCGTAAGGGGCAAGCCCCTTCAACATGCAATGATTCATGTCTTTGCAAGAGTCACTTGCCCCCATATACCGAAAAGAGTGAGAGCATGACAACAAATAATTTTTGTTGCTTCAACTTACATCATAAAAAAATATAACTAATAAAAAAATTCTATATACAAATGGTATATGCACATTAGCATTATTTACAAATATAATGAATACAGAAAAATCAAACTTACTCTAATGTTATTCCATTTAACACAACTAAGATCACTCAATTATATTAAGAAATTACGAAATGTTTAACATTAATTATATTATGAACAAATTAATCCTAGTTGTAACTATGTCTAAACAAAGATAAATTACTAAATCAAACCTAGTCGCATAAATAAATATGGTACATGAATAATAAAATTGGAATACGTTGAAATACATAGAGTTTTATAATGATAAACATTTTGTCACAATTTAACCGATAATAAAGAAAACTGCATTGCATGTCTTGAAACACAATAAAGATTACCTAATATAAGCACATTTAATATCAAAAGATATTATAAAATATAAGAAGTTTATAGTGTACAACATATGAAATATATATGTTGTAAATAACATCAATAATTAAATTGTATGGCATTACTACTAAATAATATTTACTTCCATATATGAGTTCATCTTATTGAGACACAATCGTGTATGATAAGAAAGAAGAAATACTTGAAAATTTATTGAAAAACACAGTGTTTTTCAACATTTTTCAAAAACAAAGCTTATATAATTTTAATGTTGTTGTTCTTTATTGCCTTTCAAAAACAGAGCAAAACAAATGCAATGTTTTATGTTTTTTGTTTTCTGCTTTATGTTTTATGTTTTCTATTTTCTATTGACGGACAAGCAAATGCAATTTTCTTGCTCAGATGATCCAAGAAGCCCTCTATATTTATAAAAAGAAAATATTTTTGTCTTAAAACTATGGAACATCAAAACAACACATACATAATTACATGCATATAAACCTAGATCAATTTTGAGAAGTGCATAATAAAACACAATTTTACTCTATAGATAATGGACTATACAAAAGGAATTTCCCTTGTGATTAAATCTAAACCAAGCTTAATTGTAATTCCACAAAAGCTAAAAAGTTAACTAGCTTGACTGATCTCAAAATGAGAAAGTGAAAAGAATGAATGTTGAGCCTACTAAGGGTATTCAAAAGAAAAACAGGTCAGACTCATGAACATCAAAACAACACATACATCATATAAACCTAGATTGAGCTTGAGACGTATGGAATAAAACAAAATTTTGGTCTACAAATAATTTAGTGTACCAGAGGAATTTATCTTTTCCATAAAGGATCAATTGGTCTACAAATATGTAATGAATGTAAAATGAAATGTCTTCAATTTAAAAAGGATCAATTGGATGAATTTTTTAACCAACTTCTTGCCGTTACATGGATTTACAAGATGTTCCTCGAATGATAACATCAAATAGAAATACTAGCTACAATATCTACATTTTAATGGAAAGAAATATGTAAGACGAAAAAGAGATCTACACTCAAACTGCCTAAATCTACTTAAACCTTTGACAACATATAATTAGGAAAAGGGACTTCAATGTGTAGACTCTAGAGAGATCATTGTTAAAATACACCAAAATAAACCATTATGAATATGATTATGACACTCATTACAATTGTGTTTGTTTTCTTTGAGCCTTCAAAAATATCTCACACTATTCTATAATGTATTTGCATGAATTGGGAGGAAATCGGTATCTTTTCTTGAAAACTTAATATAATCATTACCTCACAAAATTTTTAAAATTACATTGGAATTAATGGGGCTTGTATTATTCATGCATTATTATTTGTCTCTATAATTTTGCACTATTTTAGAAACAACACACCAAGTAAAATACAATTAAGCAAATATTATTGAACTTGGTTATTAGGTCAAGATCATGAAGTCTCGTGAAAAACTATAGGCCCAATTCATTGAATTTGACTTAAGGTAGTGGTAGGCAAGGGAGCCTGAGAGTTGGTTTTTTTTAAATTCCAAGGCTCTAATGTTTCTCTAAAATGAATGTGATTGCATTTCCTATCACCTTATACTAAAATGGAAATCATCCAAATAATTTCAAGAGCTCTCAAACAAATTCAAATTAAATAAAATGCATTTAATAACTATAGCTAATTACATGTAATTTCAAAGATAATTGATAATATAATACTCGAAAATAATATACACGAATTGTAAACTGGAGGAAGAAGATTTCTCTGCATTTCCCTATGATTTCCGTATATATATGTGGGTGTTATAATAAAGTTCCTCTGATTGCCATAACCTGAAATGTGGTAAAATAAACATAATCGAGTTTCTAGCCATGTTGATTGAGAACAAGTAATGGAAAAATTTTGTTTGGGATAAACTAAATCACTCTTAGATTACATTTGTGGTTGGATTATAGACAAATGAAAGAGAAAATGTAGAATGTAAATTGCAATGTTATTTTTTTCTACAATTGATGTGTTTTTTTGGTAAATTAGGAGGTTTGAACCATTTCCCTTTCTAATTTGATAGCCATGTTCTTCCTTAAGTGTGTAGATATCTTCATTGGATGTTAACCTAAGGACTATGGGAAAACTAAGCTCGAGAGATTATAAAAGGGTTTACAAATTTCCTTTGAGAAACACAATTTTAGAACTTATTATTTGAACTGTGAAAGGCAATAAGGAAAAGAAACAACAAAATATATTTCTAGTGCTTAACGTAAAAGAGTATAATAGTTCTAACATTTGCAAGTGTACTACCCCACACTAAAGAGGCTCCTTATGACTTTGGATAGGTGGACAATTTAATTTAATTTGTTTCTCATGCCAAACATTTGCAAACTCTGTAGATATGTGCTACAAAGGTGATTAGATTCATCTTTTTCAATTTGCAAAATCATACATTTTAATTCAATCTCGAAGTTGTTACATCCATGTCATATTTAATTAGACTTTATACTTGTATTCTTATTGTACATCTATGTTTTTTTGAAGTCGATCTCGAAAATAATTATTTGAACGAGATGAGCCAATCTTAAATTGAAAACCAAACACCCCATTTATGGGATACATTTTTTCAAACACTTGTTTTGAATCCATCAAACTGTCGCATTTAGCATAAATGTTAAGCAGATAAATTATGCAAACAATAGTAATGTTATAAAGCAAACAACAATATATCCAAAATAATGGTTAACAGTATATCTCCACCCTGACTGGTATTGAACACATCCCCAAAAAGTTTCAAAGGAAATGCGAGCATGATAAACAATGTTCGAATAATGGTTAACAAACAAGCATGATAGAAATGAAGCAAACTTCATGCAGAGGGTATGGGCACTTTCCTTCTCATTCCTTTGTCTCCGGCAATGGCTCCTTCCTCTTTCCTTGGCTCCGAGCTCCCTTGTACCCTTTAACAAAACAAATGTAGAGAAATTTCTTTCCTTCACTTTACAAACCCGTGTATATAGATAGCTTCTTATTTTGTGAAATGCATAAAGAACATGATAGGGTGTAGATATCACGAGTTTGGCATGATTACCGAAATTCCTAGATCATTTTTGTGATTACTAGAGCAACGTACCTTACTTGCATAATGTGTAGCATGATTCAAATGAATGGGAATGGGCAAGTGGCACATTTTCTATAATTCAAACTTCCACTTCTCTACATCAATTCATCATTGTGCCATGTCAATTGTCTTCTTCCCAAAACACGTCAATTTGTCTATTTTTTATGTGATGGGATTTCGGCTCAAGTCACCTATTCGGTGAGGGGTATGTGGGATGGGCCATCTATACCATGCCCGAGGGAGCACCATACATAGGTGCATTTTGGGTGGAGGATATTCAATGACATCATCCATGGCCTCCTTTTTCGGACACATGAAATGATGAAAGAATAATTTACAAAAATGTGAAAACCTTATATCCATATTTCAAAAGTCTCCTCAACTATATTTTAAACTTCATTGGGTCTGAGATCCATAATTCCAAGGTAGTCTCCTTTTAACATGTGCTCAATGTTATCTTATAGCATGCACTAAGAATAATTTACTAATTTATCAAGTTCTCTATCGCTTTAAAGCTTAAAACATTTTTGGGTCCACTTTAGTAATAATGTTAAGGTCAAATTCATCAAGATTCATGCCATAAATAGAATTACTTGTAATATGTGCCAAAATGAGTGATAGGGTCCACATCCATTTGTATACTAGTTATGAAAACTCAATATTTTTAATCACATTTAAATCACATTCATATTCACAAAAGTAAGGTCAATGCCATATTAGTTCATGAAATAATTTTGATCAAAAACTAATAATAAGGGAGACAAGCCAATCATGGAGCATGGACCAATAATGGTGAGGGTAGATGTAAAGTCAAGGACTAGTACATGTCAATTTCTCACTTAAATTTTGAAAAAGTAGTCAATAAAATGAGTCACATCAAATCACATCAAACAATCACCCAATCAAATGATGCCACATAAGTGGGAAAAATGCATGACATAATTCCCTACAAATGGTCCACCCTAAATTTATTTGTATGGAAAACTACTTGATTTAAATACCTTAAAAACCCACTTTCCATACAATATAAATGCTCAAAAGAAAATATTTAGATTAAAAATAACAAAATCTATTAAAGGGTACTTTTTTTTCAAATTTTATGGTACTTATATGGTGTTATACACCCCATAACTTAGGGTGCATAACCACTGGCTCCTCTCCCTTAGTTACTTTTACCTCCCATGTCGAGGTCAATGCAAATCAATGCTTAGTGATAGTTCATGCCAACTAATGTCAGCGACATGAATGTTAATGTGCCTTACACTAAATAATAAAACAATCATTTGCCACAAAATTCATATCCATGTCATGCTAAAGCAATCATATCTGTCCACATGTTTTCCCATGTGGTCTTTCACAAGTGATAATGCAAATGCAATGCCAAGTTAATATTCCACTAATATCATGCTATCAAACTAACATTAACCAAATGGAGTGTAGAATCAATAGTTTATAATCACTATAGCCTTAGAGGGGTGTTTTTGCAATAGTTTGCAAGTGATAAATTGTGGAATATATCTCAAAATCAAATACAAGGATTATTTATTGTAATGTTTATAAGATCATGAGATCCAAAAAGATTGAGGATATAATATTACATCCTTAATTCCAAGAGAGTGAAACACAACTTATCGAATGGGTGTAAGTGGTAAAAAAAAAAAATTTAAGTTGCAAGAAATATTAAAATCTCCAAAGTTACTAACTCGAACAAAGTCTAATGGTCATTACAATTCAAGTATAAACTAAAACCATACAAATATATATCATGACTTACAATCAAGTATAAAATTTCATAATCCTCAACCCTTAGTAGTTTATAAACAATGGTAACAAGACACTTCCATAAGGAGATTCAATGTCACGAAGCTAATAAACATGCCACACAAGGGTTTTAGTAGTTTAACATATTAGGCCACCACTATGTTGTAATATCATACGATTTGAAGGTATCCTAAGCTAATATAATAACAATATTACCTTTCTTCCCTTGATCACCACATAAGGCAATATAAATCAAGATTTTGTTCACTATAATTTGACTATCTTGGGATTAAATGGTATTCAAATACTAGGAAAAGTAAGGTTGCCTACACTCATTACCTAATCTCATGTCTTAGTGTTACTTGTTGATGGTCAAACTAGCTTATTGATGGATACTTGACCATCAAATTTATGAATTTCAATGTGGGATGTGACACATTTATAGGTCACATACCTTATTCAAAATAGGAAAAATAATTCAATATTATGAACATAAAAATCAAAACCCGCATGTGATATACACGTCCTTCCTAGCTTTGAGCATGTTGATCATTTAGATTCAAAGACTCTACACTACTTTATCACTCACACATGATGAAACACACTAAGCGATGAAACCCATGGACATTGCACACATTACCAACTTAGAGGAATATCCACACCGGGAATAATCGTATATACCGAGCTTACTTTCATCACATATTTTACACAATATGGCTTATTACATCCTTCTATCCTGGGAATGCCTAACATTTTAGGGATATACTTACACCAGGGAAATATATATAGCCAAATTTATCATGATCACATATCTCAACAAGAGTCCATTGTGTGCACTACACTACTTTACCACTTATGAAACGTGTTATACTTTTTTTATAATGAACACATTATTTTCTTCTAGACAACGACTAATTTACTATGATCCATGCTTACTTTCCTTAATACTTTTACTAGTTAGATACTATTGGTTGAGGGATCATGTTTCAGCTATCCTATCCTTGGTTTCTTACACATGACACTACTTATGTGATTGATTTCTTACGCATGAAACTACTTTCTTACATGATTGATTGCTCAAATTCCACCGATTGTAGACATCATTACTTACTTTGTGATATTATTTTGGTGACTACTTTGTGCACTTGCATGTGGTATTTATTAGATGCTTTAGAAAATTGATTTATTTCACTTCTTTGTATGCTTATGTGTTACATGCTTTGATTATTGTATGATATTTCTTGACTTTACTTCTTCATGTATCTACCTATTGTATTTCATTTAATGTTGTACGACATTGTTTGAAATTTTTCCCGCTTCATGCATTTGTGTGATTACTATATGATGTTATCTTCCTTGCTTTCTTTTGAAACTTTTCTAAGTTCTAATACTATTTACTATGACGTGTCCTTGCAATTGTATGGTATATGTTTTATTTCCTCTTGTTTGTATGTTGTATATTATGTTTTCTTTGTACACTTTTTTCTCTATGTTTTGTTTTCTTGGTACACTTAAATAGTCTATTCACTATACATGGATATCTATGCATGATTTCAATTAGTTTATTAATGTATGCTCATATACATTGGGGTACAATACCCATCATTCCTATGATATATACTTGTTAATGGAGAAAACATCCTATGATATGTTATTTACTACATCTTTGAAAAAATAACACATCCTTTAACATATTTCTTACTTGCTTAAGTTATTATTGTTAGACACATATTGTTACAACATACTTAGTTTACCTTTTACTCAAATATGGTACCATGAACGACTTGAGCTCCACAGCCACTACCAAACTGGAGGAAAATATTGACAACCTTTCTAAGAGGCAGCAAGACATGGAGAAAAAATGCAGCAAATTGTCAACAAACAAATCAACCAATTAACCATGCATAAGGATTTCCTTGATTTCATTCAAATTCATGTTAAACAAATTTGTGAAGTTAGTGGCATCTCGGAGGAGATTTGGAAAGAGGGTAAGGCCAAGAAGAAGGCCTTAGCAAAGGACAACAAGGACCCAAACAAGCAAGTGGCACTCAACTTGTTCAAGGCCCTGGAAGAAGGTCAGAATGTCTTTAACGAGTTTATCGAAAATTTGTCTATGGTATTTTTTCTCTCTGTGTGTTTTTACGATTTTACGATTATTTTTAAGATATGTGTTGGCATTGTTGGGCTCCTTGTTAGCAGTCTACCCCTGCCATGCTTTTCAATGTTCATTCTAGCTCTCTTAGGATCTTTTTGTTGGGGTGTGGCCCCCACTTATCAAAAAACCACTACTCTATCTCTGTTATTTCTAGATTTTGAGCCTTTTGTTCCATGGGGTATGGTCCCCTTTAAAACCATTTATCAATCATTAAAAAAACATACTTAGTTTACGTTAACCATTTAACCTACCTTGAAGGAAATGTGTCAGACAATTTTTTTAGAAATTCCTCGTACAATGAAATTCTCCAAGGTGAAATCTGAAATTTTCAATCTTCGGACTTGGAGATTTTCTCTTTTGGAGTTTTATTGCTCGGATTTGGGGTTGCTTTTTTGACTCTCCAAAGTCTGAAACCCCAAAGTCTAAAATTTTGACTTTCGGGCTTTCGGGTTTTGGAAACTTTTGGCCCCATTTTGTTTAAATCCCTCTCGAACTTCAAGTCCAAAATTCCAAAAAGTCTAAATTTTCGAATTTTGGGCTTTCAGTTTTGGAATTCTCTCGAGTCATTTTTAGGATTTTTACTTTAAAACTTTTGAAGTACAAAAGTCTTAAAAGTCCAAATTTTTAGACTTTCGGGTTTTGGGTTTCAATTTTCCATTTCCAATTCATTTTTTCGTCTCCCAATCTCTCGAAGTCCAAAACCCCAAATTCTAAATTTTGGGCTTTCGGGTTTCAGACTTTTGAGGTCCTCCACACAATTAATTTTTCACCTACCTCCATATGGATCATATTTCTACCATTAATATCGGGTTTTCTATTTAAACTCGGTTTTTTACTCATCATTTTTACCTGACACATTTTCTCTGACATTCCATTTCTTGTACTTTGCGACGTCTTTTTCAAGGTATGGTAATTTGTTTATTTTCTTTTTGGTTTAAGATCCTTTTCTTTGTTTCCCTCTCATTTTTTTTTCTCTTTGGTTCCTCTGTGTATTTTTCGAAATGTCACTCCTTTTGTTCACCATGTTTCACATTTTGAGTTTTCTTCAGGTATTCAGAGTTGTTCAAGGATCTTCTCGAGTCTCCCATACTTCTTCTCAATTCTCATTTTTGAATTTGGGAGTTAGTGATTGTTTGGAAAAGTCCTTTTCCTTTTCCTTTGGGTTTTTCGGAGAAAACTTTTTGGAGAAACTTTTTGAGATTTTATTTCGGGAAATTCTTTTTGGAGATTTTTTTGAAATTTCTTTTGGGAGAAAGGTTTTGAAAAAATTTTCGAAAAATTCTTTCAAAGATTTCAGTTTGAGACTCTTTTTTTTTTCAAAAATTTCCTTGAAAAACTTTTTTAAAAAATTTTTTCAAGAAAATTTTTGGAAAAATTCTTTTTTGAAAAAACTTTTCGAAAATTTTTTTCGAAATTTCGTTTCAAATTTTGTTTAAAAAATTTTTTAGAGATTTCGAGAAAATTTTTTTGGAGAAAGTTTTAGTTCGGAGATTTTTCGAGAGAAAGTTTTCAGAGATTTTAGTTCGGTGTTTCCTTTCAAAACTTTTTAGTTCAGAATTTTGAAGTTTTTCTTTGGGTTTTTAAATTTCTACAACTTTGGCTTCCAAAATACAGGGCTTGATGTCTTGCTTCCACTTCAAAGGGAAAGGAGAAGATGAAGTACTCATTTCTTGGAGTTTCTCCTCACTCCTTCCTATCCTCTGACTTAGGGAATATTGGGGACACTGATCTAGGAAAATTGATTTTCCAGATTTCTGGAAAGATTAAAGGCTCCAAACAAGAAACCATGGATGCAGGCCATCTATGACAATGGGCTTTCCCTTGCTGCTAGTTTTCCCACATCCATGCATTGCCCAGAATTTGTTTTAGCTACAGAGCCACTTTGACAAAGACTCCATGTCAGTCAGAGATAGTGATGATAAGGTGGTAATCCATTTGGACCTAGACTTCTTCAAGATCTTCTTAAACTTCCCAACATTCAAGATTACACCACAATTTCACCAGAGATAGTAGTGGAACATTGGGATAAGAAAGAGGAAGTATGCTCAAGGATCATGATGAAAACTTATCTAGCCAAGAACTTTGCCAAATTACCCAAAACTATGCATCGGTCATATTTTATTCAGGAGGTCAGTGATCTTATTGTGTTGTTAAGCAGAGTTTCAGGTCTTCCTTCTGCAAAGGAATTCCAGAATGGATGTTTTTGTACATCGCGACCATCAAGAAGAATGATGAATTTATCCGATGGGGGGAGCATATTAGTAGCTCCATTTGCTATCAATTGGGTAGAGTGTCAGATACAAAGACTTTCTACATGACATCCTTCCTGGTGTATGTGTTTCTTTTATGGGAGATTTTTTGGTTTGAATACTAGGGGTGTTCGCAGCACCTCCCAAATATATGACTTTTATCCCCAACTCACTCTGGATGAGGGAAGCAAGGCATTTCCACAGAGTCAATGACACTTTTTCTTTATTGTCATCCTCTATCATTTTGACAAAGAACTATATAATCGAGGATTTCCGATGAGGCTTTCCAAGAAGTGTGAGAATGGGGAGCAATCTACTTTCAGTTTCCTACATTCACCTACATCTAGGGTTCTAGGTTTCATAGGTGCCCCAAGAAAATTGCCAAGGTGCCCCACTGACAAATGGATTCTATTGGAATTAGTTTTGGCGTAGTTATTGGATTATCATCAAATCCAAAATAAGCATCACAAAGTGGGAATGCATTTCCCTATTTCGATTGGTAGGTACTCTTGCCCAAATATTCACAAGGCAAAAATGTTGATGCAGAAATGGCCGAGGTAACCCTGCACGGACCTTTCATCCATGGACTAATTTTGATTATTGGGGTAAGTTTGGGGAAACAGGTCGGTCTAGTGCCCACGTGCCCCAATTGGAAGATATCTAGATTCATTTTCGGATGAATACATCATGTGACAAAGGGATTATGAAAGATTAACCCTTGATGAGGTTCGACAATTTGGTTTGGCCGATGTGCCAAAGGACATGCAAGATAATGATGAGGTTTTGGATTCATCATACAAGGATGATAATGTTGCCAATCAACCACTTTGCATGGATTGATTGGTATGTGGAAGAATGCAATAATACAAAGGAGAGGGTGGACCCATTTTAAAGAGGACTTTCAGTTGGTTGGCCACCTTGGGAATCTCACCCAAAGGGGAAAATCAACCTATAAATACAGGGCTATACCAGCAATAAGCCAACCAACACCCACTAAGGGGAAAAGGTTGACTCAAAAGGCTCCTACAATCCCAAAGAAGATTTCATTTGTTGTTGGTGGCTCATCTCTCTCCAAGGCTTCTACTCCCAAGATCACATCTCTGCAAGTGCCTATGATAGAAGTGGTTGAAGTCAGTGACTCTCCTAGTATCATCCAAGATCCATCACACCTTCTTCTTCCTCCATTATCACTTCCAATATCAGTTCCTTCCACTTCCACAATCATTTCTTCCTTCCCATCCCCTTCTATGGCCCAAGTATTCTCATCACTTCCAGTTCTATCAGTTGGGGAAAATATTGGGTCACCCATTTCCTCTTCACTTCCTTTAACACTTCCATTTTCTTCAATCACAACCCCCAACATTGTTCTATCAATTCCTATGGTTGTCCTACATCCACACCTTCCATCATTGCTACCTCTACTCAAATACCAACTGGTATTTCTAGTGATCTTGCTTTAACCAATGTTTCAGGTATTGGATCTACAACCCATCTTCATCAGCTCTAGCCATACCATAATGGTTGTTTAGGAAAACTCCCAAGCAAAAAGAAGAAGTTCCTCTGGGAGATGTCATAGATCTCAGCATATTGGAGCATATGCCCAAGAGACAGCCAAGAGACCAAGAACCATGTCAAGTCTGATGGTTAACCCATCTAGAGAACGTGTGATAGAGGTTGCCCCCCATTGAGGGAAAACTAAAGAAACTATCACAGCTGTGGATTACCAGATTTCAAAATTCTCATTGGGGAAGGCTACTCATGAAGGAGCCAAGCAAGATGTGCACACTGCTCTTGGGGCCCTTTTGGAGAAATATGACAAAGATAAGGCCACCAAGGATGAGCTCAAAGCCAAGGTCGAGTAGCTCACTACACTACTGCGCAAAGTAACCCAACCCACTCCATCCACTGAAGTCTCAACTACTACGGCTATGAAAATTTCATCTACAATCGATGATATTTCTTATCACGAGCTTGAGAAGCTAGGCTAGAAAAGGGAGATCAGTGAGTGGATGGATGGAGAGAATTCTGCAGGAAGCCAATCCTTTAATCAAGGAAGCAGTTGAGATATATAATGATCTACAGGTTGCAAAAACCACCATTTCCAAGATGGATGAGGCCTTCTCTAAGATAATAATAATCTAAATTTAAATTTGGCAACATGGAGTGACATCAGAGAAGAGGATCCCAACTTGCTTCTTCAAGAGGTGATCGATGATGTCTCTAAATTATTTGAATATCAAAAGGCCATGGAATTCCGGTGTCAAGTATTGCAGGATCTGATTAAGAAATTGGAGGAGAAACGAGTGGAGATCACAAATGCCTGAATGACATCTCAGAGGAGTTTGATATCACCAATTGCAAATTCTTCAATGAAAATATCGATGCTCTTCTGAGGATCAGATTAAGGGAAATTTCAAATATTTGGTGAAGCGTGATGATGAGGTCACCAAGACTTTCAATAGTGACTCCATTGACCGATTGGTCTTATGTCAAAATTTCATAGGGAGACTAAAGAAAGTTACAAATAAACTTTGAAAGATTTCTAGCCAGGATCACAAAAGAGATCGAGACAGTAGATGTAGTGAATCACTACGCATGTGGGCCTAGAGATGAAGAAATTCAGGGATTATCAAGTGCTTCATTGAGTACAAACACCAATGGATGTGTGGGAAGAAGGACAACAAAAACTTGTAGGTGAGGGAGGTGTAGCTGAACCAGGCCAAAGCTGAGCGGCCATGAAAGGACAAGTCCAAGCTCTGATCGGTCAAAGTTGCAGGGTTGACTGAGTCAAACCCTTGCAAAAATTTTTATTTTCATGGGAGCATGTTCCCTTAATATTAATGACATTTCTATTTTTAGTTAAATGTTAGTTAAGGGCCCAGTTGTAATGGCTCAACCTAAGAACTTATAAATAGTTGATGCTTCCAGTTAGTAGATATAGATTATTTTTTTGAGAGGAGTTTCTCTTCAAGCTTGGAAGAGTGCTTCTAGATTCTAAGATACCTTTTAATTATATTCAGAGTTACACCTTGCTGTTGAAAATCTGATTTATTGTGTTGAATGGTTAATCAGTGTTTACTTTGTGAATTTACAATTCCTTAGTGAGAGTGATTATCCTACCTTTATTTCAGAATATTTATTTCATGTTGTGAAGGAATAATACTACTATCTTTTATGTCAGTTGTGAAAATCTTATTTTCCTTCTACATTAATTTTATGTCATTATTATCCCTAGTTGCAGAAATAGATGTTTGATATATGCATGTGTGGTTTCCTTATGATGAATTAATTGTGTGTCGAATCTGATTTGATCTACCCTTATGTACACTCAAGTTTAACAAAGGAACGTCCACATTGGTTTGTGGTATTTTGTGCCCTTTCTAGTTGCGATAGGTGAAGGTGGTCAATGATGCAAGCATACCTCCCACATTAACCCTTCCAGATGTTGAACATCCCTTAATTTGGTGCATCACCACTTCTAGTATAGGTTTTATTTCCTTGCAAATATCTTTCCCTAATCCCATGAAATGTTAGCATAGGACTAGATAACCCTTTTATCTTGCATTAGAAGTAGTGTTGTGTTTAGTTAGGAAGAGGAAGCCCCTTCTCCGGAGGTTCACCTCGAGCCCAAGTCCCACAAGCTTGAGAGGTGATCCCATGTGTCCCAATCACACCAAACGTCCTGTTCACATTCTGGCCATTCGGAGGGTGCAGTGATTTGGTGACAACATTTTTTGGCATGCCAGTGGGACAGAGTTGGTACTTCTCTTCTCATTCCATTAACCTAAAAGTACCTAGCGACTCCATCTCTCTAGATTTCAAAGTTTAGTACATCAACTTATGTGAAGAATTCACACAAGAGCTTCTTCAAGGGGAAAATTATAAGCATACAGAGCTTTCCTTGTCTCCCCCAAGGAGAAGGGGAAGAAGTCTTTCAGCAGCACTAGCCACCACTTTACCTCGTAGAGGGAATTCAACTCCTCCTGAGGGACATTTTCCTCCACCGAGACACAACCAAATTTTGAATGTCATGGCAGCCAATGCTTGTCCTCCTTTCAATGCCAGCAGTCCTTTGTTGTTAGCACAAAGAGATGCCATACTAGAATTACCTTAAAAATTTTACCATTTTACACTAGGGAGACTAATGTTTCACCTCGGGAGCACATACTGGATGTAGCTAGCATTTTTGTGGTACACAATATTATAGAAGACAACGTGGCAGTTTGAATCCTTGCAACTTCATTCAAAGGTAGAGCACTTCAATGGTTCCGAGTTTAACTACCGATCTATTACCACTTGGAATGAGTTAGGCACAAAACTTTGTAAGTAGTTCGAGGACAAAAGTGATAATCTCTCACTTGTGGAACAATTCCACACTATCAAGTGGTCCCCTCAAGAGTATATGAGTGACTTCAACCTCCATTTTGACAAGACTTGGAAATGAATCCCAACACTCATAAGGCCATCTCCAGAGAGTGCATTTCTATATTACTTACGGGCATTGAATAGTGATGTCACCATCATGATTCAATCCATGGGGGTACTATTATCCCTGATGCTTACGAAATCACCATAAGAGCAGAAAATTTCTTGATTCAAGTAGGTAAAATTGCTCCTAGACCTCCCATACCTGTATTTGTAGAGCTTGTAGGAAAACAACCAGTCATTGCCCCAGTTTTGGTAGCTTCTAGTCTGATGGCTATGCATGCATCTAATTCCTCAAATGATCTAGCTGAGGTAAAATCACTATTACAAAATTTTGGGAATGAACTCATAGCAATGAAGAGGAAAGCATCCCAGTATGCTCACCCCTTTCAACCCCAATATCGATAGAGCCATCCTCCATTCCAAGGAAATGGTCAGTCACAAAAATCAGGCCACAAGCCAAGCTGCAAATGTAAAACCTTTGAACTTTTGAATCCTTCTGCCACCAGCTCTTCCAGAGCTATAGTCCCAGTCCAAAATAACCTTATCCAAGACTATGAATGGTGCTACCCTTGTTCTCAACCCCATAACTAGAATCTCTTCCCAAATGGAGTTTTAAGTCAAGCCCTTATGGTCCAAAGCATATCCACTCTACTACCGAATCATCTTGTTGAACCATCCACTCCCAAAAGTCAAGACCAACCTCTCTGATGAAACCACACTACTAAATTGGCAAGCAAGAAGACTTTTGTGGTTTGAATACTGATGCCTCCACTATAGCATCCAACACACATTCCAAGAAAAGGGAAATAGATCCACAGTCTTCCAATACTTGATCAGGCATCTACTTCTCATCCCCCAACACAAATACCAGATGATAAAGGCATGAAAAAGAAATCATCAAAAGTATCCATAGAGCAGTCTACAAAGAAGGGGGACTCCAAGTGTCACAATGCCCAATAGGAATTTTCCAAAAGAGGACCCCAATGCCCCAAAAGGCATTAGAAAAGTGGGAGCGATTCCATTCAGCATCGTGGAGCAAATGAAGAAGACCAATTTGAGTGTCACAATGTGGGATGCACTCTCTATTCCTTCTCAGAGGAACTTGCTACGGGAGGCTTTGAACAACTTTAGCACTACTAACAGATCATCAGGTCAAGAAGTAGTGGTGGCACCAACTTATGCCAACCCAAAACAAAAATATATGCTAAGCCCAACAAACCTCCACCATTCTATATCTCACTGATTATTGGTGACCATTTGGTACACAATTGTATGATCGATTATGGAGCCAGTAGTTTCATAATGCCCAAGCAGGTCACGATGTGTACTATGCAAATTCCATATACTCCAATTTTAAGAGGGGTTGTTCAACTTGATGGTACTACAGTCCAAACTATGGGGGTCATTAAGGGGCTTCACTTACTATCCATGCATGTCCTAGCTTGACATTCACACAGGACATATCTGTCATTGATCTTCCTCCCCTCTTTTCCATTTGTTTATCACGAGATTTCACCACAAAAATGGGTGGTTATTTGTCATCAGACTAGTCACATATGATCTTGAGGACCCGGTATGGGACTAAGGTAACTATAAGGGCAAAACCAATTTGTCACAATCACATGGAACCTTACACAACCAAACCCATAAATGGTAACTATGCCATTTGTGACCCCGAAGATGAGGATGCAGATCATGAGCCAACTACTCTCGTAGAAGAGGTTCGGATACAATTCTCGATGAGGTGAGTATAGATCATCAATATGACCCTTATGCTGATTTATTGGCAAATGAAGAATCTGGTCTGTTGTTTTTGGAAGAGACTAGATTAGGTACATATTGCATTCATGAAGAAGATGCCATCATACCTCAACTTGTTAAGGCATCAAGCGATACAAAATGAGACTATGGTAGATGTTCTTTGATGGCTCACGAAGTAAAAATGGATCTGGTGTAGGGGTTATGTTAATTTCTCCAGAAGGAAACAAATATTTCTCTTCCTTTCGGTTGCAGTTCAGTTGCACTAATAATGTTGCTTGAATATGAAGCTCTTATACAAGGAATTTAGTTGGCCCAAAGAAGAGGAATCAAACCTTGACGGTCTTTGGTGATAGTGAATTGGTTGTGCACCAAGTTACACCCATAGTGCATCAAAAAATGATCTACTATCATCATAAAATCAGGTTTGGGATCTGATAGAATATTTTGAGGCTTTCGGAATTCATGCAATTCCCAGGAAGAAAAATCAAGATGTTGACAGGCTGGCTACTATTGGTTCTCAATACATGATGTACCTACGGAATCATGAAAGAAGAGCAGACAGTCAAAATGGTGGTCCATCCCATGGTACCAGATAATGTGAGTAGTTGGTAGGTGTTCGATAGTGATCAACAGATTGTTCTCTTCCTACAAAGAAGCGAGTTCACTTCCAAACATCAAGATAAACTCCAAAATTCTTACGGTGATCAAATTATATAAGTTGAAAGGAAACAAGCTTCCAAAAGGCCTAGTTACATTGGAATCTATCTTCAATTCGGATGATCAGGCCAAGCAGAGCACTAATATGGTGGTCAAGGAGGAGGATTTTGAAGAGGTCGAGGTGGCAAGTGAAAAGGTTCTAAAAATTGGCAAGGTATGCACTGCTCATGAAAAGAAAGCTTTCATCGAATTATGTCAGGAATATCATGATATCTTTGCATGGAGCTACAAGGACTTGCATGGTTTCGATCCTGATTAGCTCAACATACTATTGAACTAGATCCAAACTCCAAGCCAGTTCATCAAAAATAGAGGCCAATCAATCCCAAAATTGAGCCTTTGATGAGGAAAGAGCTAACCAAGCTTATCGAGGCCTGCATAATTTTTCCCATCAAGCATTCTTCATGGGTTTCCAATCTGGTGCCCGTAAGGAAAAAAAAATGGTGAAATCCATTGTGCGTAGATTTCAGGGATCTAAACCGTGCCTCGTTGAAGGATCACTACCCTCTCCCGTCAATGGAGAAAATCCTCCAAATAGTGGTAGGGGCTCAAATATTTTCTTTGCTTGATGGATATTCAGGATATAATCAGATTCTAGTTCAAGAATCTGATCAATTCAAAATGGCTTTCACCACCAAATGGGGCACATACGCTTACAACAAGATGCCCTTTGGATTATCTAATGTAGGGGCTACCTTTCAGAGAGCCATGGATATGGCATTTAAAGGACTCATCAATGACATGATCTTGGTTTACCTTGATGACATCACTATCTACTCCAAACATGTTGAGGATCATATCACTCATCTAAGGAAAGTTTTTCAAGGTGTAGAGAATTTGGTGTCTCACTTGAACCCGAAGAAGTGCATTTTCAGTGCAAGAAGGAAAGTTGTTGGGGCATATTGTTTCAGCAGAGGGGTTGTCTATCGACCCAACTAGGATTCAGTCAATTATGTCCTTATCCCTCCCAAGTCATAAAAAGGTCTCCAGAGTTTTTGGGAACTATAAATTTTGTTGGAGATTCATTCCTCAGTTTGCAACGTTGGCAAAACCACTGATGGCCATGCTTAAAAATAATATCCCATTTTCATGGATGAAGGAGGAAGAGAAAGTTTTGAAGCCATCAAGACAACTATTTCCCATGCTCCGACATTGGTAAATCCCCGGAGTTTGACAGGGATTTCATTCTCTATGCTTTCACAGGTCAGGAAAGTATTTCAGAATCCTCACCCAACATAATGATGACTCTGATGGAGCAGCCCATTGCCTTTTTCAGTCAGTCTCTTAAGGAATACAAACTCAAATATTCCTTCATCAAAAAGTAGGTCTTTGTAGTCATTCGAGCCCTAAAGAAGTTTAGGCATATGTTGTCTAACAAAAAAATCCATTTAATGGTTTCTCATCCTAGCATCAAAGAATTTTTGTTGAATAAAGAGATGAATGAGAAATGCATTGGGTGGATTACAAAAGTAATGGAGTATGACGTACACATCAAGGTCACTAAGCTTGTCAGGGGAAAAGGGTTATGTCAGTAGTTGGCTGCCATGGACATGGAGACCAAAGATATAAAGATGTCATGCTTCTGAATGCTGATGAAGGAAATGATCAGATTGATTGGTCAACTAAGATGCAAAATTTCCTTCTTTTGGGGATATATCCTCCAAACATGGATAAATTCCAAAGACGTACTTTCCATCTTTAGTCTATTTTGTATGTCATGATAGATAATGTTCTCTTCGAAAGGATCTAAATGGTGTTCTTCTATGTTGCATCAAGCCAGAATATGTGAACAAGGTATTAGAGGAATTCCACAATGGCCTGTCCAGAGGACATTACTCTGCACAAACAACCACCACCAAGATCATGCGAGCCGGTTATTACTAGCCAAACTTGTTCAAAGACTCTCATATCTGGGTGAGGAAATGTAAGGAGTGTGCTCTTTTCATAGGAAAATAGAGACTGACAGCTCTCCCATTACGCCCCATTCAGGTGGATCAACCCTTCATTCAGTGGGGATTAGATTTCATCGGGATGATCAATCCTCCATCCAGTGAGGGGCATAAATGGGTCCTTACTGCAACAGATTATTTCACTCACTGGATAGAGGTAGTGGCCCTAAAGGAAAGTAATGAAAAGGTTGTTCTAGATTTTCTAGAAAATTTGATGACAAGGTTTGGTGTTCCTTTTACTATTATCTCAGACAATGCTATGGCTTTCCTCGGGATGAAGATAAGTGAATGGGCCATCAAGAATGGAGTCTATCTCAAGACTTTATCTAACTATTACCCATAAGGGAATGGATTGGCCAATCCAATAACAAGAATCTCATAAGAATCATCAAACACACAATGGAGGCCAATAAAAGAACCTGGCATACACAACTCAAGATCACCCTATGGGCTGATCGGATAACACCTAAAAAGGCCATCGGGGTTTCTCCTTTCATGCTTGTATATGGAAGGGAAGTGAAACTTCCACTTTCCTTGGAGATACCTTCCTTGACTTGGCTTATCGGCTTGAAGTTATGGAGGATGATGCCTTAACAATGAGGTTTTCTGAACTCATGGAGCTGGAGGAAATTTGAAACACCACCATGAATACGTTGACAGAACATCAGGCTCAAGTTAAGAAATCCTTTGACAAGAAAGCCTTTGATAGGCTATTCAGGGAGGGAGATTTGGTTCTAAAATGGGACGAAGATCGCACCAAACCCGATAGGCACGCCAAGTTCGATGCTCTCTGGAGCGGGCCCTATGTTATTACAAGTTGCAAAGAGGTGAATTCATTTTTCCCTATCTAGACTCAATGGAGAAGAATTTCCCATTCATGTGAATGGGATACACCTCAAAGCTTGCTTTTGAGGATGTTCCACCTATACAATGTTCTATCTTTTCCTCCAAGTGCTCTGCACATCATTTTTTTTTTTTTTTTCTTTTGTGTTTTTTGTTTTAGTTTTTAGTTTTTAGTTTTTAGACTCCTTTGCCCAATGTTTTGCTTAAGGCTACTGGTCTAAAATATTAGCAGTAGGAAAGCATTCCTGGAGGTCACCAAAAATGTTAACCATTTAACCTACCTTGAAGGAAATGTGTCGAATAATTTTTTTAGAAATTCCTCGTATGATGAAATTCTCCAAGGCCAAATCTAAAATTTTCAATCTTCGGACTTGAGATTTTTCTCTTTTAGAGTTTTATTGCTCGGATTTGGGGTTTCTTTTTGACTCTTTGAAGTCCAAAACTCGAAAGTCCAAAATTTAGACTTTCGGGCTTTCGGGTTTTGAGAACTTTTGGCCCCATTTTGTTTAAATCCCTCTTGGACTTCCAAGTCCGAAATCTGAAAAGTTTGAATTTTCAGACTTTTGGGTTTTTTAGGTTTCAAATTCTCCAGTCATTTTTTAGGATTTTTACTTTAAAACTTCTGAAAGTCGAAAGTTTGAAATTCTAAAATTTTGAATTTTCAACTTTCGGGCTTTGGGTTTCAAAATTTTCCATTGCCAATTCATTTTTTCTCCCAATCTCAAGTCCAAAACCCAAAATTCCAAATTTCAGCTTTCGGGTTTCACTTTTGAGGTCCTCCACATAATTAATTTTTCACCTACCTCTATATGGATCAGATTTCTACCATTAATATCGGGTTTTCTATTTAAACTCAATTTTTACTCATCATTTTTACTTGACACATTTTCTCTGACATTCCATTTCTTGTACTTTGCGATGTCTTTTTCAAGGTATGGTAATTTGTTTATTTTATTTTTGGTTTAAGATCCTTTTCTTTGTTTCCCTCTCATTTTGTTTTCTCTTTGGTCTTCCTCTATGTATTTTTTGATGTCACTCCTTTTTTCACCATGTTTCATTTTTGAGTTTCTTCAGGTATTCAGAGTTGTTCGAAGGATCTTCTTGAGTCTCCCATTCTTCTTCTCAATTCTCATTTCTCAGAATTTGGAGTTAGTGATTGTTTGGAAAAGTCCTTTTCCTTTCCTTTGGGTTTTTCGGAAACTTTTTTGAGAAATTTTTGAAATTTAGTTCGAGAAACTTCTTCGAGAAATTCCTTTGAGAAATTTTTCTTTCAGAAATTTTTTCGAAAACTTGTTTGGAAATTGTTTCGGAGGTTTTTTTCAGGTTTTAGTTCGAGATTCTTTTTTTTCGAGAGAAAAGGTTTTAGAAAAAAATTTTTGGGATTTTTTGAAAATTTTGTTTTGAAATTTTTCGAAACTTTTTTTCGAGAAAATTTGGTTTTAAATTTCTTTGGAGAAACTCTTTCAGAAACTTCTTTTGGAAATTTCTTTCAGAAATATTGTTCGGAAAAATTCTTTCGAGATTTCCTTTGGAACTTTTGGTTTCAGAGATTTTGGTTCGGAGAAAGTTTTTGGAGATTTCAGTTTGGGAAACTTTTTCAGAGAAAGTTTTCAGAGATTTTAGTTTGGTGTTTCCTTTCGAAACTTTTCAGTTTAGAATTTCAAGTTTTTCTTTTGGGTTTTTAAAATTTCTACAACTTTGGCTTCCAAAATACAGGGCTTGATGTCTGCTTCCACTTCAAAGGAAAGGAGAAGATGAAGTACTCATTTCTTGGAGTTTCTCCTCACTCCTCCTATCCTCCGACTTAGGGAATATTGGGGACACTGATCTAGGACAAATTGATTTTCCATATTTCTAGGAAAGATTAAAGGCTCCAAACAAGAAACCATGGATGCAAGCCATCTACGATAATGGGCTTGCCCTTGCCACCGTTTTCCCACATCCATGCATTTCCCAAATTTGTTTTAGTTGTAGACATAGCCCACTTTGACAAAGACTCCATGTCGTTAGTCAGAGATAGTGATGATAAGGTGGTAATCCGTTTGGACCCATACTTCTTCGAAGATCTTCTTAAACTTCCTGACATTCAAGATTATGCCACAATTTCACTAGAGATAGCAGTGGAACATTGGGATAAGAAAGAGGAAGTATGCTCAAGGATCATGATGAAATCTTATCTGGCCAAGAACTTCACCAAATTACCCAAAACTATGCATCGGTCAGATTTTATTCGGAGGTTCAGCGATCTTATTGTGTTGTTAAATACGAGTTTCAAGTCTTCCTTCTATAAAGGAATTCTAGGAATGGATGTTTTGTACATCATGACCATCAAGAAGAACAATGAGTTTATCCGATGGGGGAGCATATTAGTAGCTCCATTTTCTATCAATTGGGTAGAGTGTCAGATATGAAGACTTT
This sequence comes from Taxus wallichiana var. yunnanensis, assembly GCA_018340775.1. NCBI lineage: Eukaryota > Viridiplantae > Streptophyta > Pinopsida > Cupressales > Taxaceae > Taxus > Taxus wallichiana. Next base: position 291,263,180 of record CM031238.1, read on the forward strand.
CTACATGACATCCTTCCTGTGTATGTGGTTGCTACTATGGGAGATTTTGTTGGTTTGAATACCAAGGGTGTTCGCAACACCTCCCAAATATATGAATTTTATCCCCAACTCACTCTGGATGAGGGAAGCAGGCATTTCCGTAGAGTCAATGATGCTTTCTTCATTGTCATCCTCTATCGTTTTGACAAAGAACTATATAATCGGAGGATTTCTGATGAGGCTTTCCAAGAAGTGCGAGAATGGGGAGAAATCTACTTTCAGTTTCCTACATTCACCTACATCCAGATTTCGGTTTCATAGGTGCCCCAAGCAAATTGCCAAGGTGCCCCACTGACAAATGGATTCTATTGGAATTAGTTCGATAGTTGTTGGATTATCATCGAATCCAAAATAAGCATCACAAAGTGGGAATGCATTTCCCTATTTTGATTGGTAGGTACTCTTGCCCAAATATTCACAAGGAAAAAAATGTTGATGCAAAAATGGCCGAGGTAACCTTGTGGACCTTTCATCCACGGACTAATTTTGATTATTGGGGTAAGTTTGGGGAAACAGTCGGTCCAGTGCCCACGTGCCCCAATTGGAAGATATCTAGATTCATTTTTAGGATGAATACATCATGCGACAAAGGGATTATGAAATATTAACCCTTGATGAGATTTTGACAATTTGGTTTGGCTGATGTGCCAAAGGACATGCAAGATAATGATGAGGTTTTGGATTCATCATACAAGGATGATAATGTTGCCAATCAACCACTGCCATGGATTGATTGGTATGTGGAAGAATGCGTAATACAAAAGAGAGGTGGGACCCATTTTAAAGAGGACTTTCAGTTGGTTGGCCACCTTGGGAATCTCACCCAAAGGGAAAATCAACCTATAAATATAGGGGCTATACCAAAATAAGCCAACCAACACCCACTAAGGGGAAAAGGTCGACTCAAAAGGCTCCTACAATCCCAAAGAAGATTTCATTTGTTGTTGGTGGCTCATCTCTCTCCAAGGCTTCTACTCCCAAGATCACATCTCTATGTGCTGTGTGATATAAGTGGTTGAAGTCAGTGACTCTCCTAGTATCATCCAAGATCCATCACACCTTCTTCTTCCTCCATTATCACTTCCAATATCAGTTCCTTCCACTTCCACAATCATTTCTTCCTTCCCATCCCCTTCTATGGCCCAAGTATTCTCATCACTTCCAGTTCTATCAGCTGGGGAAAATATTGGGTCACCCATTTCCTCTTCATTTCCTTTAACACTTCCATTTTCTTCAATCACAACCCCCAACATTGTTCTATCAATTCCTATGGTTGTTCCTACATCCACGCCTTCCATCATTGCTACCTCTTCTCAAATACCAATGGTATTTCTAGTGATCTTGCTTTAACCAATGTTTCAGGTATTGGATCTACAACCCCATCTTCATCAGCTCTAGCCATACCAGAATGGCTATTTAGGAAAACTCCCAAGAAAAAGAAGAAGGTTCCTCTAGGAGATGTCATAGATCTCAGCATATTGGAGCATATGCCCAAGAGACAAGCCAAGAGACCGAGAACCATGTCAAGTCTGATGATTAACCCATCTGGAGAATGTGTGATAGAGGTTGCCACCCCCATTGAGGGAAAACTAAAGAAACTATCACAGCAGATTACGATTTCAAAATTCTCATTGGGAAGGCTACTCATGAAGGAGCCAAGCAAGATGTGCACACTTCCTCTTGGGGCCCTTTTGGAGAAATATGACAAAGATAAGGCCACCAAGGATGAGCTCAAAGCCAAGGTCGAGCAGCTCACTGCACTTTGCTGCGCGCAAAGTAACCCAACCCACTCCATCCACTGAAGTCTCAACTACTACGGCTATGAAATTTCATCTACAATCGATGATATTTCTTATCACGAGCTTGAGAAGCTAGGCCAGAAAGGGAGATCAATGAGTGGATGGATGGAGAGAATTCTACAGGAAGCCAATCCTTTAATCAAGGAAGCAGTTGAGATATATAATGATCTGCAGGTTGCAAAAACCACCATTTCCAAGATGGATGAGGTCTCTGAAGATAATAATAATCTAAATTTAAATTTGGCAACATGGAGTGACATCAGAGAAGAGGATCCCGACTTGCTTCTTCAGGAAGAGGTGATCGATGATGTCTCTAAATTATTTGAATATCAAAAGGCCATGGAATTCCAGTGTCAAGTATTACAGGATCTGATTAAGAAATTGGAGGAGAAACAAGTGGAGATCACATATGCCTGAATGACATCTCAGAGGAGTTTGATATCACCAATTGTAAATTCTTCAATGAAAATATCGATGCTCTTCCTGAGGATCAGATTAAGGAAATTTCAAAGATTTGGTGAAGCGTGATGATGAGGTCACCAAGACTTTCAATAGTGACTCCATTGACCGATTGGTCTTATGTCAAAATTTCATAGGGAGACTAAAGAAAGTTACAAATAAACTTTGAAGATTTCCAGCCAGGATCACAAAAGAGATCGAGATAACAGATGTAGTGAATCACTACGCATGTGGGCTTGAGATGAAGAAAATTAGGGGGATTATCAAGCGCTTCATTGAGTACAAACACCGAATGGCTGTGTGGGAAGAAGGACAACAAAAACTTGCAGGTGAGGAGGTGTAGTTGAACCAAGCCAAAGCTGAGCGGCCATGAAAGGACAAGTCCAAGCTCGATCGGTCAAAGTTGTAGGGTTGATTAAGTCAAACCCTTGTAACAAATTTTCTATTTTCATGGGAGCATGTTCCCTTAATATTAATGACATTTCTATTTTTAGTTAAATGTTAGTTAAGGGCCCAACTTGTAATGGCTCAACCTAAGAACTTATAAATAGTTGATGCTTCCAGTTAGTAGATATAGATTATTTTTTAGAGGAGTTGCTCTTCAAGCTTGGAAGAGTGCTTCTAAGATTCTAAGATACCTTTTAATTATATTCAGAGTTACACCTTGTTGTTGAAAATCTGATTTATTGTGTTGAATGGTTAATCAATGTTTACTTTGTGAATTTACAATTCCTTAGTGAGAGTGATTATCCTACCTTTATTTCAGAATATTTATTTCATGTTGTGAAGGAATAATACTACTATCTTTTATGTCAGTTGTGGAAATCTTATTTTCCTTCCACGTTAATTTTATGTCATTATTATCCTGGTTGCAGAAATAGATGTTTGATATATGCATGTGTGGTTTCCTTATGATGAATTAATTGTGTGTTGAATCTGATTTGATCTACCCTTATGAACACTCAAGTTTAACAAAGGAACGTCCACATTGGTTTGTGGTATTTTGTGCCCTTTCTAGTTGCGATAGGTGAAGGTGGTCAGTGATGCAAGCATACCTCCCACATTAACCCTTCCAGATGTTGAACATCCCTTAATTTGGTGCATCACCACTTCTAGTATAGGTTTTATTTCCTTGCAAATCTCTTTCCCTAATCTCATGAAGTGTTAGCATAGGGACTAGATAACCCTTTTATCTTTGTTTCTCGCTTACTACATGATGGATATCACTTGTGTATTACACACTTGATTATCACTTTCTTAGTTCAAACTTTCTTTATATCACTTATTTTTTATGTTTTTAATGTACACATGAATTAACATCTAACACTACTAACATTGGTCAAGTTTGCCACATCTTATTGGTCATGTTTTCTTATGATGGACTGTCATGTCATGTTGCATTATGTCGTTTCCTAGGTCACTATGGATCCGTTAGGAGTTGAATTATGTGTTGTTATTATCTTAATCATCCTATCACTAATATATTATCTTGTTGAATCTTTTTGGAACACTTTCATGTTATGTTTCATTATTTTGATAATGCATTCACAATATTGAATCTACATTGCTATTATTGTATGACTTGTACATATTGTTTGTGCTTCATTTGCTAAATCTATCGTGGGTTACTATTATTCTATGTTTACTCGTATGATCATACAAATTGCTAGATATCACATTGTTTTATCTCATGAATGTTACACATTAAATATTTTGTTGAATCTTATTAGAACAATTTCATGTTATGTGTTTCCTTCTTTTAATGATGCATACACAATATTGATCTTACATTGATATTATCTTATGACTAGCACACATTTCTTGTGTTTGATTTGATAAATCTATCATACATACTATGTTTACATGTTTACTAGAGTATGCTCACACACATTGCTAGATATCCCATTACTTTATATCATGAATCCTACACATTGCTTGTCTAACAAATACTTTATTTTATTACATATACACATTTTACCATGTTAATTGATACAAAAAAATTGGTTTATATCATTGATCATGTTGTTACTACATTTTTGCACAAGTGACACTTTCTCTTTTGACCTAAGTTATCCTTTACAACATCCCTTGTCTCGAACGGGGTCATTGTTCTAGGGTTTTCTAACACATTCATGTAGATTTTAGGTACAAAGCTTCAAATGAAACACTATAATGATATACACATAATTATTACATCACGACATCTACACGACAATTACATCACAATATTTATAAATGGATTCACTCAACATGCCAAATTGTTATTGTCTTATTTAAGTTCAATGTACTCTTCCTTCGCATATAGTGCCAAGAGAAAACAAGTGTATATACATTTCATGCATTTCCATTTTTTCAAAAAAAAATCCCTATTTTAAGCAATAGGGAAATAGGTGTACATGTTTCATGATTTTATTTTTCAAATTATGTTATTTACTAATTTTGTATTAACATCTTGATTAGATTTTAATACACATTTTTTTACATGTCGAAAACATATTCACGTGTATAGTTATACACACAAAAGAGAAACGAACACACACATTCCAATCTCGTGTTGGTTTTTCCTTATGGGAGATTTGCATTTTATTTTAATCAAGTAATTTTCAATTAATAGATTAAATTTGGGACAAATGTATATACCTAAATATAAACTTATCAACATTTGGTAATTAATCATTGTCATGTATCTCACCTTTTTGACTCATTATGCATTAAGTTGACTAATTCCTACACATGTCTTTGTCAATAAAAATTATCAGCCACTAGATCACAATTGTTATCAATCTTTGACTAGTCAAAAGTTCATTCTCATAATATACAACACATATCACATAAGGTTCACCAAATGATTTAATGTAAATTGAATTAAATCTTATTTTCGAGTAACTACTATAATGAATGATGTAGAAATGCTAATATATAGTGAGATACAAGAAACAAAGCATGTGAAATATGAAACCCTAAGAAAGAGATGGAGATAGAGAGACTTAGCTGATTTCGAGAAAACTGGAAGTGATCTAGGCGGGTGAATTGTTCAAACAGATTGTGAATAACATCATTAATGTTGACTAGAGGTTCGATATTTGGAAATGTGCCGATAAGACCGTCCATGGGAGGAAATGAGTGCTCATGTGCTAGTGTCCATTCCGGGTGTTAGTGTCTCAGTAGGTGATTAGGATATGGTCTCTTATGTGTAGAAGGATCTTCACTACTTTGGTCTCTATTTGTGACTCGGTTTCGTTCCTTAATCGCCAAATGTACCTATAACCTGAAAAATAACTTGTCTACATGCACATACCCACAAACCACATCAAACCCAAAAATAAAGATGCAGAATGGGGAGTTAGAATAACCCCAGGGCGGTCACTGAAGAGTGATCTTACGACCGAACACTACACTAATTCCCATACTCCATGTAGTTCTTGTATGTGTTTGTTTGTGTAGAAATGGTGCCCTAGGATGCCCTTGTACAAGTTGCAGCATGTGCTAGTGGGATAGATCTAAAATGTAACAAATGTATAGAATGTTTGGGATGGAATAGAATGAACTTTCCCCTCTTATGTTGTGTATGCAAAATTCATGTAACCCTTTTCCCTTGAATGAGTATGCTAGACGGATGTCTTTGATGCTCTTTGTGCCTTTGGATGCAAGATTAGTTGCAGTAGATAATGCTTAGTTCTTGGTCCCTTATTTGAGAGATAAAACTATATATATATATGATTCCCTTGTTTGAATTTCTTAATTGACAACTAGAAGGTTGAACTAAAAGTATAAAAGATGCCTAATAAGTAAAAGATATCCAAAAGAATGAGAAAATGGGAGAAAGGGTCAAGAGCTCCCAGGAGATAGGAGTGCATGGGTGCTAGTGTCCAAGGTCATAAAAGATAAATAATTCAAATACCGACATGGATGTAGGGTGTGTAAGGTCAATAAAAGTATAAGAGACAAAGAAAAAGACCCAAAATACATTATCAATTTATAGTTTCATTACTTAGGAATCATGTATATATTAGTACGCTCTAGGACCTATAAATGTGCCCAAGTGAATATATTTTGTTTATACAAATATATTTGATACATAATTTTTATTGTGCATTGTTCCTAGATGAAGTTGGCCATAACAACAAAATTTGCATGGATGACGCTTTCATAAGCTAGTGATTTTTTCTTAAAAACGTAATGGTAACATTTTCAAATCCACAAGTTAACCTAGTCATTCATGTGTCATTAGAACGATAAATATTACCGCAATAGTCATTATATAAGCACATTCATTTATCCCATTCTTAGGGCCTCACATATTTGGGCTATCTAGAAATCACAAAAAGCACCCAATTGCTAAATCACCTCTCTCAAGAATATTCAGCCATATCTAAGTTTGTATACATCATACGTAGTTTCCCTAAGCCATTTATAAAGCAACATCATAAACACCAAAGGTAATTTCTAAGTGTCAAAGTTCTTAATATTGTATTCATTTCCAAATACATTGCGATATACATCTCACACACATTCATCGAATGGGATAATTATGTGGCTTTATGTATCTTCATAGTAGTGTTGCGTAGGAATGGTGGGTTCCACACAACCTAAAAGTGCTAACCCTTTTTTATGTCCCTAAGAAATGAATTAGTAGAAAAATGCTAACTAGTTGCACAACTACAATCATGGGGTTCTAACCAAAATGACAGACCTATAAACACAAAGGCACATAGTTCCAAAAGAAAGATGCATATCAAAGCCACAAAGGAAAAATATGTCCAAATAGGAAAAATTCACCCAAGTGACTTTGTCTAATATAGAAAACTTTTTCCTACTTGCAAAATTACACTCCCATATTTTTACAATAGCTCAACGGCATCCTTCATACCCTTCCTATGCATTTCAGATCATTGTCATCACATATCATTCTAAAATTGGTGTAATCGTCTCGAACCCTAGTTTTTAAATTCTTAGTTAGTTCATCAATGTTATTGCAATTTACTATTTTTTACCTAAATATGACTTAGGATCTGAATATTTGTTGTTATTTACTATAATATGATTGTATCTCATAATCAAACTTTTTTTTAATGTTTTAATTAGAATAAACCTAATATTTACATTACAACTAGCACAAATTAACTATTGTAAAATGTGCTAGGTCCTCAGTCAAGAGATATTCCATGTAGGACATATACTCATTATAATGGTAAGCGGTCATGCCTCTAGCTACTCAACAAATTTTGGTTATCGAGGCATCCCCACCGAGGTTGATGTTATTGCGCATTGTGACATTCATAATACCTCTGCGCATGTGTAGAAACAATAAGATTAATGCAAATGTGCAACGTCATGTAGATTGATTCAAATGATTTGGGTTCTTCGAATGATAGATTCATGGGCCCTACCAATGGGAATTTTAGAAAAGTGAAGTTTATAATGAGTATGATGATGTGGCCAAATAAATGAATAGTAACTCGTATATCATTTTTACCATATCACATCATCAAAAAGAGGAGACCAAGAGGGAACAGAGTGAAAATTCAAAGAATAAGGATAAATAAAAATAGAAATAATCTCAAAAATCTTGGTCAGGAGAATTTTGCTAAAAAAGGTCCCTCTCTAGCTCTTCTAAATATAAGACAGCGTAAAAGAAGGTAAGTACTACAACGTTCGAGCACACCCTCATTTCCAAAATTATCATGTATAGAATAAAAGTGATCAAGTTCCACCACCTTCCATTCAAAGCTCTAAACCTTCCACACCTTCTAATCTCTCTACCTTTGTTATTATAGATCATGTTAATAGAACTAGGTTTCCAATATCCTAGGGTAGTTATTTGAAAGAAAATTTAGATCAACTTTTCTAGTTAGCAGGGAAAATTTTGTAGTTAACTGCTCCTTTAACTTTTTAAAGGCAGATTCACATTTGTCTCTGTCCCGCATAAATTTCTTTTCTTTCTTTTGTAGCGAAGTGATTGGGGTAGCAATTTTTGAAAAGTCCTTTACTTAACTTTCGATAATATCCAAAGCCCATGAAGCTCCTCACTTCATGCACGTTCTTAGGCGCAGGCCACTCCATTATAGCTGTGATCTTTGAAGGGTCAACAGCTATCCCATTTTTGCTTATAACGTGTCCCAAATAATGCACCTCTGCATCATAAAAGGAACATTTGGACAGTTTGCCATACAACTTCCTCTTTCTTAAGATTTCCAGCACTATCCTGAGATGTTCTTGGTGCTCTTCGACATTTTTAGAGTATATAAGAATGTCGTCTAAGAATACAAGCACAAACTTGTCTAAGTATTCTTGAAAAATATTGTTCATTAGATTCATGAAGGCGGTAGGTGCATTAGTCAGCCCAAAAGGTAACACCGTGAACTCATAATGCCCGTACCTCGTTCTAAAAGTTGTTTTATGAATATCTTCTTCCTTTATTCTCACTGATGGTACCACGATCAAGATCTATTTTTGAGTAAACCGATGCTCTCGCATCCGATCGAATGATCATCAATCATAGGAAGTGGGTATCGATTTTTAATAGTTGCTTTGTTCAGCATTCTGTAGTCAATGCACAGCCTCAACGTGCCATCCTTTTCTTTACGAAAATTACCGGCGCTCCCCAAGGTGAGACACTCGGTCTTATCATCCCCTTAGTCAGAAGTTCTTGTAACTAAGCCTTCAACTCTACCAACTCAATGGTAGTCATTCTATAAGGTGCCTTAGATATGGGTTCAGTTCCAGGTTTGATTTCTATTGCGAAGTCAAACTCACGTTTAGGCGGAAGACCTGGCAATTCCTCCGGAAACACATCACGGAAATCCCTCAGCAATGGATATCTTTCCATGAAATCATTATCTTCTTCTCGCATTTTCTGTCACTTTTACTGCATACAAAGTGCAGCCTTTGTTTTTAGCCCTTTTTAGTTGCATAGCCGTCGGTTTCTGATCAGTAACTTCCCGTTTACACTTGAATGATCCTCTTTGCTTTCTGCAGTCATCAAAGCAACAGATTTATTTTTCGTAACAGTCGACCTTTGCCTTATGTTCAGCCAACCAGTTAATTCCAATAATGATGTCATATGATCCTAGAGGAGTGACATACAAGTCAACTTCGGTGGAGAAACTAGGCAGATCAAGAATTGCCCCAAAAAGGCACATTTTGATCAGTATGGACAAGCATTATTCCCATAATGCATTGTCCATGTTTTATCCATTCTTGCAGACCTTTCTTTTTAATTTCATAGCAAGTTTAGCGAAATAAAACATTATGTAGCTCCAAAGATGTCAAAAGTATAACTACAGTGTACCGCAATAACTTACCCATAACTTCTATGGGCGTCACTTGCTTTTCAAACCTACCTATTAGCCACCTGCAACGCGTGTATCCTATGTTGCTTGTCATGCGATCATCCTTCTTCGAGAGGACAAAGATTCGCATAGTGGTCCTTTCCACAGTTGAAGCATCCTCCAACCGGCCCTTTTCTAGGCTCAAATTTGTTACCACTAAGAAGTTATCATTCTCGCTTCCATAGGACTTCGTCCAATGCCATTAACTTTTGTGAAGTTGTTCCGCACGTTATTTACAGTGTCCTGTTCATCACGGGTTTCTTGTTATCTACAACAATTTTGTTTTTCACACCAAACCTTTTCCAAGGTCCCTTTTTGGTGCAAGAGACGAAGAAAGATTGGGAATCTTCTTCCTTATCTCTTCCCTGTGAGCAGATATTGCCCTCAATTTCTATTCCTGTCTGATTGCCTTTTCGACAACTCCATCCATGGTGGTTGGGCTGTGGACATCCACTTCGCCCCCAATGATGGGATTCGGTCCCATTATGAATTTCCGTATTCAACTTCTCATCACTGGCTATCAAGTGCTGGCACATACTTAAGGAGTTTAGTAAACCCTTCCCAAGATTCCGTCACCGATGCCTTCTTCGACCGCCTTCAAATTCACCATTTTCCTATCAAAATAGAGTTGGCAGCCATCGTTGCCTAAAATAACCCTTAAATTGATCCCAAGTTATGTCCGATTCGACAATATTCAGCTCAACCTTACGGTTGTCCCACCATGATGATGCTTCATGAGAAAGCCGATATGCTCCCCATATCGCTTTAGTATCTTCTGAGAAGTTTCTTATTGCAAAGTATTTCTCCATTTCACCGAGCCGAGTTCTCCTCCGTCCCCAAGAGTTGTTCCATCAAACTTTGGAGGACTTATTCTCTTTATATCATTTTTGTAAGTTCACTACTAATCTTGCCCTTTTATTTTTAGGGGGATTAGGAGCAATTACATTATTATCATCAACACCCGGATTCCCTCCGTTGATGTTGTCCACGAGAGGCAAACTGATCATTTATTTCACTTTATTCTCCTCCTCTTCATTGCCCATTGATCGTTGTTGTCCGAGCAATGTCAAACGATCCTCGTATCAAGTAGGGCAGCAAGGATTTCATCTAGCTTTTGGGCGATCATTGCTTTTCCACCACGTAACGGGTTATTGGCGCATTCCTCTTGTCTCCACCATTTTCTCGCTCAATAAGAAAATGTAAACCTTATTAATATCGTGGACTCATTAGGTCCAAGAGCGCAACCTTCACTCGATACCAAGATGTAACATCCCCATTTTAAGATACCGTAATAAGGGAATTTTTTTTTTTTTTTTTTTCGATAACGTTCTCATTACGAATTATAAAATTCAAACACACGTTCTATTTTTAATAATTGTTTTCGCCTAAACAACGCAATTTGGATCACACAATTTCTTTTTAAAACTAATGTTCCCTGTTCGCATATTTACAATATGGAACACACATTCAATGCCATTCAATCTTATAACAGATTCTATATGCCACCAGAATGACTCGAGGAACCGCCGATCTTCCATTTTCATGGCTCGGAGTTTCATCGATCCTTCATTTCATGACTCGGCAACAACCGATCCTTCATGTTCGTTTATGCATAGTATATTATATATACTGTTCCCATAATTGTTTTCGATTATCGAAGTGATCCATTTAAGAAGCCTATCTCAATATCTCATTCGATATTCATCTCACATCCCGCATCTTAAATTAAGTGATAAGGACAACGCAACCAAAGACTTGCGATACTTTGGCGAAAAGACTTTCACATGCTTTGCAGATGATCATATTCCTAGATGTGATACACATCAACGGAATATGTCCTTCACTTCACTTCACCGTTATCTAGAATGGTCTTTCCCGGTTCCTACCACCCTCCTCTTCGTTTAAGGTCGATTTAAACTTCCAATTTCCAACTAGTAATATGAACGAATATAGAAGGCACTCCAGTAACTAAAGATACGGATATACGGTGTCGTTTCCCCACGACCCGTGTGTCTAGTTATCTTTAGTATTCCTGAGTCACTCCGTATACCCGATCATACTCCTATCCCCTGCCAAGAGTTACACATTCACTTTATGTATTCTTGATGTTTTAATTCGGAGGGCATTGCAATATGTCACCGCAACATTGTGTCGCCATGAAGACCTCGTTTTCATGGAGACACCTTCTTTAGGCTGGCGTATGCCAATGTCCTACTGTAATCCTCCCATCGAGAATACACATCCTCGCTCAAGTGATTTGGATACGATTTGATAATTAAGAATCAACTTTCAAAGATCCATGCTAATCCTTGATCCTCGTTTATCATATAGTTACGTTGATATAGCTAAGAGGGACTAAATCCGTCCATTAACTTGCTATGCATCTTCTCCTTCGTGTCGAAGGGTTGCATTTCTCTACTTGGTTCTCTTCTTAATCATTGATTAAGCAGCCCGCATCGACGACGTGATAAGTTTAACCTATTAAACTTAGCCAAGATTTTCCCAATTGTAACTAAATTCAGAATTCTAGCTTATTAGACGTCATTTAAACGAGGTCTAATTCCCAAGAAATGTAATCATTTGTTCTCCTTAACGTTACATAGTTAAGGTCCATTAGTTATGGATATACTTGTCCTATATCCTTTATTCTGAATTTAGCATACGAGATCATTAATGGAGTTCGAAAGCGAAATTCGATTACTCCGAAGTTAATTGATATTCCTTAGCTCCTAAGCTAATCCTGAATACCTGTCGGATTGTGGAATCATATTCTTCCTAATCCTTTTTAATGCCAATTAAAAATTCATCTTTATCCAAGTATGAACTAATTGCATATTTCAACTTAAAAGTTGCATTTAGGTAAGAATAGATATCGGTTCCCATGTAGCATCCATTCAAGGACAATTAAACAAATCCAAATCAAGAAATAACATTATATTTCCAATTTAGTCAACAATATCAAACTGATATAATTATTAAAATATCACACTTGTAATTGTATTCATCATTTCATGTCATAATCCATACATTTGCCAATCCAACTGATTGGACATTGTTTACATAAAAACATCATTACAACTCATAGATTGAAGAATATACTTTCTTCTTTTCACAATTCCTCGAAGAGGAATAAAAGTAAACAATTACAATTCATCTTTAACCAATCAAGAAGCATCAGAAAACAGCCATGTCCTCATTCTAATCAAATTCCATCTGCAAAATGATTTGCACGGGTCAGTTCAATGAACTGAGCATATTAAGCACTTATCATTAAAATGAGGTGCTTCAACTAACTGTCTCAATAAAAGAACCCTGCTTTTATGAAACGACAGTAAAACATCAATCACGAAATAGGCACAAAAACAAGATCAGCATAACAACTGAACCCTCAAAATATCATCACCATCAACCAAAGAACTGCTGTCCCATTTTCCACATAACCGTTGCAAGTTCCAAATTGCAGTATTTGAAAAGTTTAGAATTACAAGTAACATACTGCTGATATAACATACTGTCATCCTTTCCACACCTTTCATTAATAATAAACGCAAGGATGAAACTAACTGAAATGTAAACCCATTACCTTCCTTTCAGTTCATACATCATATTAGATTCCAAGCAATCAAGCACAGACAAGAAAGCGAACAGCAATGCAGATAGTTGCTCCTATCTAAGCACTACAAAATTCATTATTAACGAATTACAAATTTCCAACTGAATGAAAGAAGAAAAGATCATTTTTCCAAGTCATTCATCCATATCCCTATTTCTTTCCACATGACTGTCCTAAAAATGGAATCCAAACGAGACACAATCAAGATAACAGTTCAGAGTGAAACTTACAAAATCCATTCAGAATTCACTTTCCGGCAGCAAGAGTAATTTCATTCATAATCAGCTTTAAATGAAAACAGGGAAGAATTCATCATCCATATCCATATTTCATTTGAATCAGGCTCATATGAAAATCAAAAGTTAGTACAACATTGTGTTCATCCTAGATCTAACAGTATAAGGATGCATACCATATATTTACCGTACTAGAAGAAACCATATTTCTTTCACTGTATGTTAAACAGATAAACAGTTATACAATCATGCAATTAATTAATCACATGATTTCCTAATCCTATGAACGTATCCCGCTCAAAATAACATTTTATTCATTGTTGTTACTGCAAAGAAGTCCAATAATCACCGACCACGGATTTCACCAAGTCGTAATGAGCAGGCGGAAGAAGAATTCCCTTCCCCTAAATGATTCTACCCGAATCCATTTTCAAGTTCATGATAGTATACAAAACTTCAGAGTGCAAAAATCAGATGTCATTACCTCTATCAAAGTAAACCGTACAGGGTGTTAAATACATGGATCTGGTACGGTCAAGACAACCCACACAACGCAAGACAAAATTTCTATGCATTTATTCTTTTGTTCAGCAATCCAAGGCTAAGTCGTAATCACCAAAACAATTCGATCTTAAAAGACCGATCAGCATTAATAAACACAACTAATCATCATACCTTCTTAGCAAGAACACCGTATATTTCATTATAATTTCAGAAGGAAAGACTATTTCTTTTCCAGCTCCCACGAATACTCATTCGTATTCGTCAATTCACATAAAAGAAGAAACATAGCAATAATTGTATTACTAGCATATCCGTCTAATCGAGTTCTCAATACTCGATAAAACTCTAATGCCAATTCCTTTAAAATACAAAATGCTATTTCCTCTAATCCCTAATGTGAAGGAAAAAGAAAAGTCTTATTTCTTTTAAGCAAGAAAAAGAAAGAAACAACAAAAACGTGTTACCATTTCTTCCCTCAAACCAATTCGTATGCTCATACAAAACCCAAATGCCATTTTCATTAAAATCCAAAATAGCGAAGGAAAAAGAATCCTATTTCCTAAAAAAATTAGTAAAGAATACGACTTCAAACAACTCACACAAATCATTGGAGATTTCATTCCATAAGATCATTTAAAAAGAATTATCCAATTCGAAATATTGTTAACAACCATCTCAAAATTAATTTACTCTCAACTGAGTATTCAAAACCATAATTTCTTATAGTTTTAGTAAGGAACATCCTCGATCATCAACAAACCAACATAATACGATCAGATTATAATTCCTTTAAGCATGCAAAGACAGCCCAAACTCAACAAAGAAGAAAACGGTTACACAGTAAGGAGAACAACTCATACGGTCTGTTCCGATTTCATACAACATGAACAGAGAAGGAAACACCTATTTCAAATCCTCCAAACTGTCAACAACCAGTACAACAACTCATATTCCAACTCGATTCGTGCAAAGACAAATCAAAGCCTAGCAACCAGAAGCGATTCTACTTAACGTTTCCAAGAAAAGAAAGCAAGAATCAACGAAATCCAAATCATATCGACTTGACAACAATCACATAATCCAAAACCCAAGAGCAGGGTTGTTTTAATGAGACACTTAGACAAAGCAAGAATTTTTAAAGAGAAGGGCTTAACATGCCTGTGATCTCTTTTCCAGAACTCGAAGAAAGCTTCGTTTGCCGAATTATTTCCTTCCACAGCGACAACAAAAACTTCCCAACACTCCTTTCCTCTTCGTGCTCAAGAATGACCTCAAAATTTCCAAGAACAAAGGACAAATCTCAAGAGCTGGTTGACCAACTGCAGACTTAAAAACCAAATGCAGAGCAACTTTGCAAAAAGCTCGAATGAACAAAAATGACAATCAAAATTCCTTCATGCTGCTTCCAAGGCAAGCTGGTCGCGAGGACCAAAAACATTTAATGCATTAAAGGCTTGCCTTTTCCCAACTTCCCACGTCACTCCACTGCCAACTTGAGTTGGCGAACTCAAATTTTCAAATTTCCCATGCAAAACCGAATTTGGCTCTATCTCCAAATAGATACCTCCATTTCTTACCTGCCCCGCCAAAACTGGCGCTATCCACGTATGGACTTTCCATTAAATGCTAATGAATACTCCCCTCCATCCTTATCCTCTCCCTCCAAGGGTCTACGCGCCCCTTTAGATTAGGATTAGTTTAGGTTGCACATTAGTGTTCAACCTAGGTCATAGTTTAGCCTTAGGTTATTAGGACTTAGGTTTATTTTTCCCCCTTTTTTTTTTGTAATTTAAAAATCCACTTAGGATAGTAGTTTAGGATGCATGTTAGGACTTAGGATTAGCTTAGGGTTTAATTCATACTAACCACTAACACTAATCAACCCCTAACCCAATCTCTCAACTAACTCCCGTAACTATGTTGTGCAGGACGTTCAGTCCTTTGTATCACATGCCAAGGCCACCCGTGTCCAGGCATTTCTTGCCTCACGAGGTCCCAAGTTTGATGATCAGGTTCAAGAATCGAACCTTTGTCGTTGGCATTTACGTGCCAGCTGCTCATACCTGCAATCAGGCACTACACATTCATATCAACCTCTGGTTCGGTTCCAGAGTAAATCGACACAGAAATCACAAGAAGACCACAGCATACTTTGGATCAATGAAATTGATTCAAGGTGTGTCTTTGTCAATCAAAGAACGAGAGTTTAGCAAGTATACGACAATTTGTCGTCACATCAAAGAAACACGCAAGTACAATAATCGCAAATCTATGCAATAAATTATAATATGCAAGAATCCAAGTTAGCAACACATTCTCTTAAGATCGAACATATCTTAACATGTTTGCCTTCATTTCGAAGTTATAACAGATGAAAAACATTCACCAAGATAACTTACAAAATCGGATCATTACGGTAGAATAAATATATGCTACGATCCAAGAGAGCATAAATGGTTGAAAATAACATCAATTTTGGCATAGATAAAACAAAGAAACTAGGATGAATTTAATTAGATATCTTTCCTATATCTTTCCTATTATTATTTTATCAACTGTCTGATCAATTAGACCTTAGATATTGCGATGTGAATAGGAAGGTAGACATTCCCATAATTTTATTTAGAATATACATTAGCATAAATATATGCTACCGGTCATTAGTGAAGTATATACTACTAAGCAATAGTGTTTCGACATTTTACATTATATACAACTTCAACAAAATAACATATTAACTGTTAAAATACCTTTAATGTTGGAGGGTTGCAATATGTAGTCGATCTTGATCGTCAATGCCCATAGGACCACAAGCACGGGTAAAGGAATTGTGAAGAAAATTTGATGTGTACTTGATATTCAAAATTGTAAATTTGTAATCATTATATATATGAAGGAAAATTTTACAAATTTCAATTTCATGTTAATGTCGATTTGAATTTATAAAATCAACTATTTGTGTTTACGCTAGGTGAACCAACCCCTAAAAATAACTTGAACCCAACAAATTTAGGTGGCCTAGTCTTAATCCCTACACCTAAAATGTTGCCAAATGAAAAATTTAAAAACTGGTATATTCATGAATTAATGAATATTCGCCACTAAAACGTACTCTATTGGTTAGTGAGATTAATAATAAATACAAACACTGAAACCTTTAGACCTACACCCAAAGAGATTCTAGTTTCCCCTTTAGCCTCAACTCCCCAAAATAATGTCTTTCGTTCCCACTAACAACAACAAATTATATCCCTACTATGTCTTGGTGTTCATCGCCAGTTTCAAATTAAACAATTTCATAAGAGATTTTGGAACCACTGAAAATTTAATGTTCATTAAGGTTTCCCATTCCCTTGGGTTAACTCTTACAAATATTATTGGAAGATGTTATTTTGTTGAAACCAAATAGCTTCCCTTAATTAGGAAAATCAAACATTCCCAATTCGCTTTAGCTCCATACCGCCAAAGAGATATTGGATGGTTATCTTAGTTCTGATACATGCACACCAATTATGTATTGTTAGTAGAAGAATATTTTGCAAAGAGGTGGGTTAAAAAATAAATACAATTGGACTAGTCTCATGCAATGTGTAGACAAAAAATCACACAGATTGGGTACATTTCTAGGTCCTAAAATCATACTAGCATTTACATAATTCCTAAGCAAGAAAACTAGTGATTGTGACTATCTTTGGCTTCTTTTTTGTCTCTTAATTTCTATTTGGTCTTGCACACCCTATTTCCTAGTCATAACTTTGATTGTTTATCTTTCATGGCTTGGACACTATCGCCTGTGCACTCATGTCCCCTTTGGGTGCCCCCAACTCTTTTCTATCTTACTCGCTCCTTTTGGATCTTTTTTATCTTTTGGGCATCATTTTCAATTTTGGGTCATCCTTTCGATTTATCAATTACAAAATTCAAACAAGGGAATCATATAAATACATAGTTATGTGTTCAAAATAAAGGACTAAGCACTAAGCATTATTATTACCACCTAAGTTTGCATTCAAAAGGCACCTAAAGCACTCCAAGGCATTCATCTAGCATCCATTCAAGGGACAAGGGATTGTATATTATGCATAGACAACATGGTAAAGGGAATTTTATTCTATTCCATTCACACATTCTACTACATTGCTACATTCTAGCTAAAGCCCGCTATCAAGTGCAACTTGCACAAGGGCATCCTAGGGCACAATTTATACACACACTCATAAGAACTACATGGAGTCTGAGATGTAGTGCAATACTCGGTTGTAAGTTCACTCTCAAGGTGAGCGTCGAGTCATTTCGAATCCCCATTCCACATTTTCATTTTTAGGTTTGATGTGTTTTTGGGCTCGTACAGTGAATTTCTATTTTGCTCGTCACACAGTAACATCGGAAATCATAGTGTAAACATTAGGCGATAAAAAAAAGAAAGGCATGCAAAACCTAATGACATAGAAGAAACCGGATCTACGAGCATTTACATAGTTACCAGTGCCGGTTTGGTCTCCAAAGCACCAGGACCCATGTCCAACTTTGTTCCTACACTCCAAATTTTTTTCATAACCAGGTGGCGACCCATTTTGCGATGCATTGTTCAACACTCTTACCAGTCTAGATCACTTCATGTTCATTCAAAATCAACTAAGTCATTTTATCTTCCTCCTTTGCTTAGGGTTTCACATTGTACATGCTTTGTTTCTTTCTTCTTTATTGTACATTATCATTTATATATCATACACTACAATAGTTACTTTATGATATTTAGATTTAATTCAAATTAAATTAAATCATTTGGTGAACCCCACTTGTGATCATACACTTGGATCCTCATTTTTCTTATTCTATCCATTCTTATTTCATGGATCCTAAAATTCCTTAAATCTCTTTGCATGACTTACTTCAAATGCATCCACCTTGCAAACTCCAAAAATCCCCAGACATTATGTATCTCCCTCGCAATACGCCACCCGCTCAAGTAAGTGCCATTTTCAATCATCTATCTAATGACTCTATTGGTTCTAATCCTTCATCCAATCAATCCATCTTAGATTTTATTCAAGATTTACATTGTTTATTTCAAGATAAAATTCAAGCCATGGAAATAATGATTACGTCTCTTAAATCTGAAACCCAACATCTAAAGGATGCTTCTCAAGCCCATGCTAGTTATTCTTCTACATCTCATCTTACTTCTATGTCTTCTACATGTGCTCATATAAGTGAACTCCAAGTCTTACCACTACCAACACCTCTCAAGTTTGATCTCAATGCTAAACAACATGATATTATTCCTCATCTCCTTAATCACCAATTGATCAACTTTTCCATCTACTCATTGTTTCCCTCCTTATTGACTTGCCAAATACCAAGGTCTCCCATTTTGCAATTATCATAGACTTAATGGACATCATGAAAATGATTGTTATGCTTTAAAATGAAGGATTAAGCATCTTGCACATCAAGTTTTTATTTCATTTTCTTCACAACCCCCTACATCTCCAATTGTTAAGCCCCATTGGGCTCCTAAATTTGTTCCTTCCATGTCTAATGAGCATCATTCCATCATTACTAATGTTCCTCCTTCGATCATTCAAGAGCCGTTGTCAAACACCATTCCAACTATGCAACCTCTTCTAAAAATAAGTCCATCCCCTTCTCCTCTCAAGCCTTATACAATGTTAACAATTCCAAATAAACAACCTTCTCTAAAAAGTCAATCCATCCCCTCCTCTCAATCCTCTCTAAAGTTGTCAATTCCAACTAAGCAACCTCCTCTAAAAATCAATCCATCCCCTCCTCCTCTCAAGCCTTCTATAGTGTTACCAATTCCAACTAAGCAACCTCCTCTAAAAATCAGTCCATCCCCTCCTCCTCTCAAGTCTTCTACAATGTTATCAATCCCAAATAAGATACCACCATTCAAGATCCCTCTCCACCCTACTCCACTTCCGCATCCAATTATCTTTTTCAAACAAGCTAATCCTTACATTGATGGTTGGGACACATTTCAAACTCCGCCACCATGACATGGTCCTTCTCACATCACCACATAGATCTCCATAGTTTACACCCTTGGGGGCATCACGCTTTCTTCCCCCCAATCGTTATTAATTTTCTCTAATACCACACTTTGCACTCCGTGCCTCATAAATTTTACACACTTTCATACCATTTGATATACACATTGCATCTTCATTACCCTATGACGCACTCTAGTTTCACGGTTCATACTCAACTGTTGAGGGTCTAAATTTGAAATGAACCTCACCGCATTCACTTTTCACACTCAATGCTTCATGATCTATCTTTACAAACACATTTTCAAACTATTTCCGATGATGCACTCTCATTTTATGGTTCATTCTTGAATGTTGAGGGGACATTTATAAATGAACCTCATCTCATCCACATCCGTTTAGGGCACCTTGCTCCTATCACACTCACATAGTTCATACCATGCCATCACATCACCGCATTTACATATCTTGGTTGCATTTACTCTTGCTAGCTTATTCTACTTACATGTTACACTTTGTTTTCCATGCTAGACGGATTTTTAGTATGTCATTATCTTTATTATATACACATGCATGTTCACTTGGTCTCTAGTTGTGAATGCAGATATCTTACAGACTCCTTACACGATGCATGATGTTCATCACATTACCTTTTACTAGTCCCATCGAGGCTCCTGGGGCATCTACCTTTCCTACTCTCACACATTACATGTGTTATTATCCCATCATCTACTACTTCATACTCTTACTACCACATTACTTTCCATTGATACATACATGTATTGACATATTTTTTATCATTCTAAAATGCTAACGGGTGCTTCATGTGTAGCATTTTCTTTACAGGACTATATGCTGCCATGGTTATCTGATATTTTTCTTGATATTGTTTGCGGGATATGCCCTATGTATTGTTTGATCATTGTTTGCTTTTTTTGGTCGCTTTGGCCCTAATTGTCTTGTGATATTGTGAGAGATGTCCCATGTCTAAAACATGATTTTCGTGGTCCACTTTGTTTGCAAACTTTCTTGTTACATTGGCTTTTATTGCATGCTTACTTATTTTTCTACTAACACATGTTACCGACCACTTTGTTTGCATGTGCCTTAGTCTCTACCATGCACATCCCCTACCCCTTAGGTATCCATTTCAACTCGACTTCAACATTCAAGTCCTCTCCTTTGGGCCACATTCTCCTACTATTGTCACATGCACCCAAATGATGGGGGCATACATTGGGTTAAAAATCACCCCTACAATGATTAGATCTACAATACATATCTCGCACAATACATAATCAACACATGAATATAATTACAAAACAACCCAGAATCTGACTTGGGTCCAAAGCACATTGCAAACACTAGCGCCCAGAGCAAGACAAAGTGGTACTGGTGCCTTCTGTCCTCCCTAGGCGCTAATGTCCTAGGGGCAGATACAATCATTTTCTCACTACAACACACAGTCACGATTTTTTATATAGCAATTTTATAGTTACATGCACAAAGTCCTTCGATTCTAACATGCATGCAATCTCCTACAATCCATTTCAATCGGAATAATCAATACAATCGAGAATTAATTTGGGACAATAGAACAAATTAGGGATGCACCATCTGCAGTGGTGCTTATCAAGCATATTCATGGAAGGAGAGTAACACTAGACCTCTCTCCCCAACATTTGCTCTTTGGTGTGAGATCGCCCAAAAACTCTCTTGGTGTGAGGTCACCCAAAAACTCGCACTTGACATGAGATCACCCAAAAATCATTATTTGCGTGAGGTCACCCAAAATCTCATTTTTCACCGCATTTTCGGGACATTTGTCTATCCTTTTACACTCTTTTTCATCAAGTGCACACTTTCCTTTACTATTATTTTTACATAGTTATACACATTTTTCTCTAATCTATCATATACCAAACTTTGACTACTCTTTCGCTCTTCTTTTGTAGGCCCATCCTTGATACACAACAATAAGAAGCCCACAACAACAAATACAAGCACAACAACAGTGTACAAACAATGCATACACTTCACCCCTAGGGTCACTTTCCTTTCCTAGTCTCCACGCTTCACTTTGCATCATTCCACGCTTCACTTGTCCACTCAACACGTATTTTGCCGCACGCTCTACAAGATCATAAGGTACACATCTCTTATCTACTTTATGTTATCGAGTATTCACTAAATGACATACAATGGGTGCAAATTTAGACATAAAAGTACGCACTTGGGTACATTTCTAGGTCCTAAAAGCATACTAACATTTACATGATTCCTAAGCAAGAAAACTAGTGATTGACAACTATATTTGGCCTCTTTTCTTTGTCTCTTATTTTCTATTTGGTCTTACACACCCTATATCCTAGTCATAGCGTTGCTTGTTTATATTTCATGGTTTTAGACACGAGCCCAACTAGGACAATAACACCAAGGTGCTCTTGTCCCCTCTAGGTGCCCCCGGACCCTTTTCTATCTTACTCGCTCCTTTTGGGTCTCTTTTATCTTTTGGGAATCTTTTTCACTTGTGGTTCAACCTTCCAGTTATCAATTATGAAATTCAAAAAAGGGAATCATATAAATACATAGTCATGTGTTCAAAATAAAGGACCAAGCACTAATCATTACTATTACCACCTAAGCTTGCATTCAAAAGGAACCTAAAGCACTCCAAGGAATTCATCTAGCATCCATTCAAGGGACAAGGGATTGCATATTTTGCATACACAACATAGGAAGGGGAAGTTCATTCTATTCCATTCACACATTCTACTACATTACTACATTCTAGCTACATCCTGCTATCAAGTACAACTTGTATAAGGGTCATCCTAGGGCACAATTTCTACACACACACACACATAAGAATGACATGGAGTTTGGGATTTAGTACAACACTCGGTCGTAAGTTCACTCTCGAGGTAACTGTCGGGTCAATCTGACTCCCCATTTTACATTTTCCTTTTTAGGTTTGATGTGGTTTATGGGCTTGTGCAAGTGAATTTCTATTTTGCGGGTCACGGGTAACATCAATGATCATAGTGTGAACATTAGACGATCAAATGAGAGCAATCGAAAACCATAGCAACACGAAGAAACCAAGTTCTTAGCATCTGCATGGTCACCAATGCCTAGTTTCGCTCTCCCAGTCAAGGCCGAGGCACCCCCTGTCCCTACTATGAACACTGTGTCCACTCTATTCCCGCACTCCAAATTTTTCAGTGACCAATGATGACCCTGTTTGTAGTCATGCTCAACACTTATACTTGGTCCGAGATCACTTCCCATGCATTCAAAAAATCAGCTAAGTCATCTTATCTCCCTCATTTGCTTAGGGTTTCACATTGTGCATGCTTTGTTTCTTGTGTCTTTATTGTACATTATCATTTATATAACATACACTACAATAGTTACTTTGCGATACTTAGATTTAATTCAAATTAAATTAAATCACAATGATTTTGATAAGATGTGTGGATCAAAATTGGGAGCACGAGCTAAAATCTAAATATGTTATGCAAAAATATGACGAATCGAGAGGTTGTATCTTGTATGAAGAAACATAGCACTTGACTTATATGATTATTATGGAAGAGAATTCAAATGCCCCCTTGTTGAAGGAAAGTCTAATGATTTCGATTCTTGGAATTTGATGGTAGTTGTTCTTATACATTTTCACGTGTGGGGATGGTCCTCATATCTAAAAAGGCAAATTTTCCCATTCTTTTATAAGTCCCAATTCTTAAACACCAATATACCATAGAGTATGAAACACTACTTCTAGGGATGAAAGTTGCTAAAGATATTGGAAAAATAATAATATAAGATCCCAAGGTTATGCGGAGTTGGTAGGCAAGCAATGAACCGGTTCTAAGTGAAGAATGACTGTTTGGGCCATTATCATACCGATTCAAGGACTGTGTGGACAATATAACAAAATTATATTGACTATTTCCTATAAGACAATAAGGAAAAAGTTGATACTCTACAATATTTGTGTTGTTACTCATCCCTTACCCTAGGTTTGAAAGAAATAAGTATATAATTGAAATGGTGTTTTACCCTAGTGTGCCACATAATACAAAAAAATGGTAGGTATTCAATGATGATTAGAAAATTAACAAATTCTTTGAGAGCACTGGTAATTAATTTTTAACTTTATATTTTGAGGGAAGTTATTCCTCTTATAGAGAATACACTACGTAAGGAGTAGAAAGTGAATACCAAGAAGATGGGGTGATACAATTGAAAGGGAATAAAATTCCAAATGGACTTGTCTCCTTGGATGAACTATTTGACAAACATGATCATTTCATTAAGAGGAAGCTCTAGAAAGAACCGCAAGGGTCTACAGATTTTGAGAAGGTAAATATTGGAACAAAGGAGTAGCCTCAACTCATAAATATTGGCAGGTGTTGCTTGTCAAAGGAAAAGAGAAAAATTGTATCCCTACTCAAGAAGTACATAGGCATTATGTCTTAGTCATATGCATACCTAAAGTCTTTTCGACAGTAGAAGAAGAAGAAAAAGAAAGACTTTTAATGACGTCCACGAGACCAAGCAGTCTAGGGGACCAAGAGCCATAACATTATGAAACATTCATATTTCTTTCGATGACGGATCTTCTACTATAAATCTTGATTAGGAAGCCAGTTGTTTTGTGAATCCTTTTCTTGGAAAACAACTCAATTAGTCTGCTCACCTTCAAGTCATATTGTAAACGATATCCTCATATGTTACATTGTTGTCACCGAAAAATCAAACTATCTTAAACTTTTTCATCGACTCCATGTGATGAGTATAGATTATAAATATTTCTTCGTCTAAAATATATTTCCAAATCATCCCCATTTTCCTTTGTCATTACATTATTTCCCTTGAATTTTAATACATCATTGTGTTTGGGACAATTTGTCTGGAAACTTTCATAGTTTAAATTTGAGTTCTATTACCGTTTAAATGGCATTTCGTCGTTTTCCCATAATTTTCTTCCCCTCCCCGACCCCCCACACGCCACTCTTATTTGATCAAATGGGATCATTTCGAATATTTGATCCTCTCTTCCATGTAAGACACAATGTCGTCATTGAGTGAGATATAAAATAATATGTAGAATTAGCTTTGTAATCAGTGATACCGGATTGGTTATATGTCTATATTATCTCTGATAAGCCAATGGGATCAAATTAGGAGGTTGTTCAATTTGGCTTCCTTGTTGAGGCTTGGTTATCCGCATAACCGTTTATTCCGTATTTCATTGTTTTCTCCTTCGTTTGCGAATATTGCGGGAGTTTGTGGAACCGTAGGAAGTGTTCCTTTAGTTCTCCGCACTTCTCCGTCACCCGCAAATCATTGCCATTCAAATGGAAGCGTTCTTTCGGGACTCTCGTTCCCCGCAACCCCATGTTTCCCACAACTCCTTTGCTCCCGCACCATGGCGATCACTTGACTGTGGATTTCTTTCATTCAACCGGTTCTTCAGTGTCTTGGGTTCCCCATCAAGCCGACTCGCCCGACGTAGGTTCAGAACAAAGCAAGAGCAAGAGGAGAATATTTCACGTGATGCAATCGAGTTCGTCGTTCATCATACTGAGATTTAAGTTTCCATTGTCCAAGAGATCAACATTCATGCGATCTTAGAATGTTTGCAGGGATGTGCACGATTCCTTAAACTCCAGTTGGTATCAATTATCCCGTATGTATGAATCTTCTAAATTATGCTTAATCCTCTTCACATTTGAGCTTCATCGGCAGCTTCGTATGGGTGATCCCTTACATCCAATTTCTCGCATGGCCGCTGAACCAGGAGCTGTTGAAACATGCATCTTGCGTGCAGTACCTACCTGGATTTCCTATGTGACATACAAAGTTCTGAAATACTTATCTGTTCTGCAGTCCCCAAGAGCAAGTTCCATGGCATACGGATAACGGTAGGCTTATTTTGCAGTTAGGTTGTGTTTTAAGACCTGGGGATTTTTATATGGTCAATCCTTGAACTCGAGGGAATAGACTGAGTGGTTTATTGGTAAGAGAAGGATTTACATACTAGATAATGGCTCCTGAAGATCTTAATGTATTCACTCAGCTCTCAACAGGAACTATTACACAACGATTATCAATTCCATACAGGAGGGTGTTCTTTGTATTTAAGAACCTTATCCAACAAATGAAGATGTAGAAATTTTGGATGACAAAGTTCATACTCTTAGACTCCGTGGAAAATTTACAGTGAGGCAAAAGGAGCAGATTATGTAGTGTTTAAGTATGTTTCTGATCCCATAAGTGAGCATGGAGATTGCATGAGAATTGTTTCACAAAATAACCCAAGAGAATAATAATGTTTTTACTTTGAGGAAAGGTTCAGAGCAGGTGCGGCGTCTATTATGAAAGGGGAGAGATTTCACGTGAAGTATTTGACAAAATGCCTAGTTAGCAAGGCAACATATTTCAAGATGCCCGCGGACGAAAACAGATGAATAAATAGAAGGTTGTGGTTGCATTGAATAAGGCCATTCGAGAAATTTGTGTCCAATGTAGAGGAAATTGTTGAGGCTTATCTTGGTTCAACAATTAAAATGTTGTTATTACAGTCCCTCCATATTTAAATGATTCCCAGAGACAGACTACGAAGGACACTGGTGTGATCTCTGGGATGAATGTTATGAGAATTATCAACGAGCCAACTGCTGCTGCCATTGCCTATGGGCTGGATAAGAAGGCTACGAGTGTGGGAAAGAAAAATGACCTTATTTTCATTCGGGCAGAGGTACTTTTGATGTTTCTCTGTTGATCATTGAGGAAGGTATTTTTGAAGTTGAGGCCACTGCTGGAGACACCTATTTGGGTGGAGAAGATTTTGACAATAGATTGGTTAATCACTTTGTTCAAGAATTCAAGAGGAAGTATAAGGAAGATATTAGTGGCAATGCCAGGTCTTTAAGAAGATTGAGAACTTTGTGTGAGAGGTCAAAGAGAACCCTATCATCTACTACTTAGACCACCATTGAGATTGATTCTTTGTATGAAGGTATTGACTTCTATTCTCACTGATTTCAGACTTTGCAAAGCACTTGTCAGCTTTTTTACCTGAGAAAGAAGATATTAGAAAGATGAAAAAATTATCAAACACTCTGGGCATGTCTCTGGAGCACGATGTTGCATTAGTACACTCCGTTCTCCTAGACATGGGTGGTTTCGTGGTGTCACATGGGGTTTATTGCCTTATCTCTATGCATCATATATGGCATCCAACATCTGGAATACTTCTGCTTTTAGTGTTATTACAGGAGGATTTGACAATAATGTCCATTATTTGGCAAGATTCATAAATGTTGTTGTTGTTGCAAGTGAGCTGGTAAGAGTAGAAAGAAAAGAGCTACAGAGGCAACTTCTTTCTCAGAAGTAGTCAAATGGTAATGTCCTTGAAGCAGAATTGCAGACCCCGGAAAGACTTGTGTCTGTTGAAGTTAATATAAAAACTGCTATGAAAGTGTTTTTTTAAATGTGCCTCGGTAATCATACTTGAATCCTGGAGTGACAATAGCAGATCCTCGCTAGTGGTAAAGTTGGTATTTCTGGATCAATTATGTGAGCTGTCAAACTATGTTCCACGAAGCACACTAGAATTTCATGTACCCTATGCAATGTTGAGGTCCATTTATCAGCAGTATTATGAAAATTCTATTCCCACACTGGTGTTGCTTAGCCCTTTGTGGAGACAGTCTTTGGGTGTATCTTTAAGCCATGCATCTTCAAGGAATGCACAATTTTATGGATACATGTCCCTTAGTCAAATGTGTGAGAGTCTACCTGGTCGAATACCTGTGAAAACATTTGCTTTCTATGGAAACTATCCAGGGTTTCAGATGGCATACCAGATGGTGCAAGAAGATATTGACAATGGAGGAAGAGCTTTTCCGGTTTACACGGCTATAAATGAAAGTGAGCAGCTTCCGCAACTTCTTGCAGCTATTGCAGAACTAGAAACAATATCTAATATCTTTAAGGCTTACAAATATGGTATTTTTCATGGTCGTATGAAAGTTACAATTCAGCAGGTCTAGCGAGAGAGACACAAATTCTTCTTTCAACTCAAGTAATTGAAGTTGGAATTGATATTCTTAAGGCAACATGATGGTAATTATCAATTCTGAGAGATTTAGAATGGCTCAGTTACATCAGCTAAGAGGTTGTATTGGAAGGGATAATGGACAAGCTACTTGTATTCTTCTAGCATCCCTTACAAATGCCTTAGAACGGCTGAAACTATTAGAGAAGTCAATGGATGGATTTTATTTGGCAGAAGCAGATCTCAATTTTTGTGGCCCTGGAAATTTGCGTAGAATGTAACAATCAGGACACCTGCCCGAATTCACTATAGCTCAGATAGAGACAGATGATGATGTTCTTAATAAAGCTCATATTTCAATTTCGGACATTGTTCAAGAAGAACAATTACTTGGACATGTCACCCAAGCTCAAGACAGAACTTAGTATGTGGTATTATTGGAATGCATTTGTTCCATAAGGCTTCATAGGATTCTTCGGGTTGTAAATCTTTAGAACATTTGTGAAGTAGAATGACAACTACAAAATAGTTTCTCTACTTCATATTTTGATTGTATTTTTCTTGTGAAGACTCGGAAGGCTTCATCCTCTATGATTAGAACACTAGGAGTTTCTTTTAGCATATTATCATCCCATTGAAATGATTATAAATTATAATTAATTAATTAAATATCGTAAAGAAACATTATGTAAAAACCAAGTTAAGTCAACTTGAAGTTAGTAATGGGTTAAAGATGTGTTAATTAGTTTTATAACTACTTTTAGGAATATAATGCCTATATAAGGCTGTATTGTAATTTTAAAGGGGTTCTTCTCATTCTCATTCCAAGTTCCATTTGGGAAAACTATTCTATCTGCCTCTACTGGATTATATTGCTGCAACTTTGTGTACACAGATTCTCCCTCATGAATACAATGTTTTTTTTACTACTATGTTAATGGTTCCTAATTACAAAATATGTCATTTTGCTTGTAAAAGAGTCATTAATGTTGTTTTTCCTTCATAGTATGATTGATGCCCAGGGGATCGGACTTTTTGCTAGATATCAAAGTACGTGGACTTTGTGCCATATCAACATATTCTAAAGGAGATGAAGACTTTGTGCTTCCCAGATTTCACTCATTGTATTCCTTTCCACCAGATAAAGTTCTCCTTTGTGCAGTCTTCTAATTGCAATCTGAACTTCTTTTTCTCATCCTTCAAACCTTGTAAGGCAGTCTTGTATGACCAAGAAGGATGTGTGTCCTTGATAGATAGATTTTCTGAACTTTCTGTCTCAAACTTATCTGTCTTTCCAAACACATACAAGGTTGTATTCTTTCCCTCCTCATTCTTCCTTCCTCTTTATATTTTTCCTTTCCCAATTTTTCCGCTTGTTTTTGCTTTCCGGTAAAAAGCATCAAAAATATAAAAATCACATCATATGAGGGAACTGCCCCTTTCACAAAGCAAAGGAAACTTCACCTTGTCGAAAGGTGAATTTCCCTAACTGTTGTTAGTTTTTATGCACTTCTTTTGGGCATATTCAGTTACAAAAATCCAACCAACATGCACATTCCAAACTGAAGTGTCATTCAATTTCCACCACCCTTATATTGCAGAAAACACAAGTTATTTCTTCCCAATTTTCCCCGGTGTACTATCCATCTACCAATCTTACACCTAAGATCATGTGATCCGGTCCTCAATCGAGCCACTAACATCCTCGCCTTACCCTTAAGATCAGCCTCAAATACAATATAGAAATCCACTCAAATCAAGGGTTTCTCTATACAAACAAAAGCCACAACACTACAATCCCAAGACTACAGTACAATATTTGTGAAAGTTAAAAAAATATTGGACATGTGTATTATCTTCCCAATCCACCACTCCACTTGGTTAGTTAATATTGTTCCCATAAGGAATTGAATTGAATTGAAATATTTTAATGACGTCCATGAGGCCAAGCAGCCTATGGGACCCGAAAACAAAAACAAGCCTACCAAATACACCAAAGAAACTAGCCCAAAACTGCTATTTCTACTTTTTCTCGATTTCTTTGCTAATCTTGAGCCTTCTATTATGGATTTTAGTCAAGTAATTTGTTGTTTTTGCAATCTTATCCTCTTCAAACAAGGTTGTGAGAGCTTCCGTTTTTAAAAAATCAGCATAGCTACTTTGAATGTCCTCATATGCTACACACTCCATTAGGAAATGTCATTTTGTTTCCACAAACCCTGACCTGCAAAACCAACAAACTCTTTCAGACCATTCCTCTTTCAGTGTTGTCCATCTTCCTGTTTCACGTTTTCAGTGGGGCAATTAACATTTTAGCTTTCCACTTCATTTCTACCTCCATATAGTGTTTTTTCTCATGATCCATACTTGATGGGTTTTATGGTTACAATCAAATCGAGGTCACAATTGAAGATCAACACACAAAAACCTTCACTACTATGTGGCGGGCATTCGCATATAGAAAGGATGCCTTTCGGATTGATCAACAATAGAGAGAATTTTCAAACATAAATGGATTTTTCTTTCAATGATAAGAAAAATAAAATCGTAGTGGTCTACCTGGTTGACATGACCATATTCTCATAAAACTAGAGGGACAGGGCTCTACCTCAATATATGTTCGCTCCTTCAGCTTCACCATCCTCCTTTAACGACTTTTCCATTCTTCTCTTCCCCTCTCGGCACTGAATGTTTTTGTGCTCTTCTTCTTACGGTGTATTAGTATTTTGACTTCACTGACCAGTTAGTAAAGGAAGATGGAGCTAGGGATTTGCGTGAATGTGAAGACTAGTTGTTAACGGATCTATGTTTTTGATGTTGGCTCTATTGCTTAGCCGCGATTTATTCTCAGATCCGGCCAGTCGTGGGTTGGCGATGGTGGTTTCCAACCCTGTCGCTCCATTCGGGGAAACTTACTGGTGAGTTCTTATACATCCCTCAAATTTGGATATGCTGCTTGGAAATACTTACGAGGTGGTTTTGGCTCAAGATTTTGAGCCTCTCCTGGATGCCCGCGTTCTCTTTCCCTTTTGCTTCCGCTTGGAGGCCTATGTTGTAATGCGACGAAGCTGCTTACATGTGTTTCTAACTTCTACGTGGTTTAGGATCACTCCCTCAGGCATGTTCCTCTCCTCGGAGTAATGGAAGGGCTTCAACACCGGTTCTTCTTCCCTACTCGCATCTCTTCGCTTCCCCATATAGCTTCTTGGGGGAGGTGTCGAAGAGGGTATCAATTTTGGCCCTTTCTTCTCTACTTCCTGTCAACGTTGGTGGATTGGATTAATCCTTCGAGTCTATCCCTCTTCTTTTGTTAGGGATTGATCTTCAGGATACCCTTCAAGTATTTTGGAGACTCCTTCCCTTCAGGTCAAAACCCTTCCTCAGCCAGGGATTTCGGTTGAAGTTATATATTTTTAGGACCACACAACTCTTTCTAAGGGTGGTAACAAGGCCAAATAGCTTGGATTATGTATGTTTCAATATTAACGTGTAATGGGGTATGAACTCTTCTTTTAAAAGCTATTTTGGATTCACCTTTTTTGGTTAGGCCCTTATCTATGCTATTGCTTGTGAATGAAACAACAACTAGGAGTCCTCGTCTAATCCCTTTGTTGGCCTTCCATCTCCTTGGGTTTTCGAGTCTATGGGGATTTATGGTCGACGATTTATGCTTATTTCCTCTCTATATTCTTAGGCACTCGGGAGTGCTTGATTGGTCTGTTTAGGATGACCATGTTTCCTATTCAATTTGAAGCTCCCACTACATGTGTTGTTTCCACAAATATGTAAGAGGGAATTGTTGTGTTGTGGAGCTAAATGGCTTCACAAATAGCTTGTTTTACAAATTTGCGAGTGTTTACATGAATGGTGGCGTCGGTTGGGTAACCAACGTCGCTCACCCGGGAGCAATCGGTATCGGTTGGGTAACCGACATCGGTTACCTGTGTATTAATGTTTTTATTTTAAACATGGGATTAGATCCAACCTTGGTTATAAAGGTGATCGGATGGTTGTAAATGCATAGCTAAGTTGCCCTAATGTTTGTATATGCTTATAAGCTAGAAAACTAGGGTTAGAAGGTAAGAATAGATATTATTGTAAGAAGGAATTCTCGAGAGAGAGCTTCGAGAAGCTTGTGAAAGAAAAAGTATTGTACATCTAGGAGAGGTGTGGAAGATTGCAAATCTTCATTGTATTTCCTCTGTAAAGCAAAGAATAATAGATTGGTTGTTTCTTGGTGGACGTAGCCCACACTGGGTGAACCACAGTTATATCTTGTGTATTTTTCTTCTGGTATAATTTCGTGTTTTATTGCTTGCATGCTTCAATTGAATATAGATTTGTACAACACTGGTGTGTGTCTAACCCCAACAACTAGTATTAGAGATTTTTTGTTTGAGGGTTTTGTGTGTTGACAAATTTACTCACAGAGGGATTTTTGATTGAGTGGGAGCACAACAATGGTAGAAGATAGTAAATACAAAGTGGAGAAATTTGACGGTCGTAATTATCAATTATGGAAGATGCAGGTGGAAGATTATCTGTATCAGAAATATTTATATTTACCGTTGGATGTGAGTGCAAATCCTACAAAGATGACTGATGAAGAATGAAATATTCTTGACAAAAAGGCTTTGGGATCTATAAGATTGAGTCTGGACAACATATGTAGCTTTGAATATTACTGAAGCAACGTAACTACGGTAGATTTGATGAAATCTTTAGCTAATTTATATGAAAAACCAAGTGCTTCAAATAAAGTTTATTTGATGAAGAAATTATTTAATTCAAAATGCAAGAAGGTGGATCTGTATCAAACCACTTGAATGATTTTTGTTCCATTGTAAATCAATTAAAATCGGTTAATATTTTGTTTGATGATGAAGTGAAAGCACTTTTATTCTTATGCTCTTTGCTAGATAGTTGGGATAACTTGGTAATGGTTGTTAGTAATACAATATCTATTACTAGTATTTTGAAGTTTGATGATGTGGTTAGTATAATCCCGAATAAAGAAATACGCAAGAAAAGTACATGAGAGTCATCATCTAGAAATGATTTGAATGTAGAAAGCAAAGGAAGACAGAAGGAGAGATCCAAAAGAAAGAATAATGAGAAATCGAAGTCTAAGAATGACATATCTAAATCCAGATGTAGAGGAATAACTAGCTGGAATTGTGGAAAGAAAGGACATGCTAAGAAAAATTGATGGTTCAAGGAAAACAAAGAGAATATACCAGACAAAGGTAAAGAGGTAAATGTTGCAACAGAGGTAATGCAAGATACCCTTATTCTCTCCTTGGATAATAAAATAGAATCTTGGATTTTAGATTCAAGAGTTTCTTTCCATGCTACCCCTAATAAGGATTATTTTAGAAATTATGTCCAGGGTAATTTTGGGCATGTTTATTTAGGGACGATGAACCATGCAATATTACTATAAAGGGGAAGTTCATCTAAAATATCGTAGAATAGAAATACGTGAATATTGAAAGATGTGAGGCATGTGTCAAGCCTTAGGAGAAATCTAATTTCTGCAGATAACTAGGTGAAGTTGGTTGTATGGTTACATTCACAACCGACTCTTGGAAAGTTACCAAGGGAGATCTTGTTGTGGAAAGAGGCAAGAAGGTAGGAACATTTTATTTGTCTACCTGTATTACTTGATTCTTTTTTGTTCTATCTACTTCAGATTCAAATGCAAGCATGTGGCATAATCGGCTAGGCCATATGAGTAAAAAGGGAATGCAAATCTTAAAGGCAAAGGGTAAGTTATTAGATTTGAAAAATGTAGATCTTGATTTACTGTGAGCATTGCATATTTGGAAAGCAAAAGAGAGTGAGATTTATCAAAGTTGGGGCAATAAAGAAGGAGCAAAAATTGGAGTTTGTGCACTCATATGTGTGGGGACCACCAATTAGCTTCTCATGGAGGATCCCAATATTATGTGACTTTCATTGATGATGTCATAAGAAAGGTATGGGTTTATTATATAAAGCATAAATATGATGTTTTTTAGACTTTTTAAAGATAGAAAGCCCTTATGAAAATGAAACAAATTTAAAGTTAAAATGTCTTAGATTTAATAATGGTGGTGAGTACTACAAAGAGGCTTTTTCAATAATTATTGTTCAATGAATGGAATATGCAAAGAAAGAACGGTTCCTAGAACACCACAGGAGAATGGTGTGGCTAAAAGAATGAACAGAACCATCATGGAACGTGCTAGAAGCATGAGGATACATGTTGGATTACCCTTGCGCTTTTGAGCGTAAGCGAGACATGGCAATATATTTAATCAACTACGGCCTTGAAGTGCACCGGATTGTGGAATACCGAATAAGCGTGGAATGGAAAAGAGATAGATCTTTCTTTTCTTAGAGTATATGGTTCAGAAGCTTTTGTGCATGTTAATAAAGAAAATAGGAAGAAATTGGATGTTAAATCCAAGAGATGCACTTTTATTGGTTATGGATTTGGTGATTTTGGATTTCATTTTTAGGATTTAGATGATGTTAAGATTGTTAGGAGTCATGATATTGAATGGAATGAAAAGAGAATGTACATGGATCAAATTTTGATACCCAAGGATGAATTGGTGGAAGATTTTGTGGAAGAAAATGCATTCTCGAATTTAAAATTGACACCTACAAGTACCGGTGTCGATTACAGTAACCGGTGTCAAGCCCTAAACCGACGTCGGTAGAACCAAAGCCGACGTTAGCGACACCAAGATCGACGTCGGCAGAATAAAGACCGGCGTCGATTGCCATTATCAATGTCGGCAACAGGTGACCGGAGTCGGTCATCATCAAGGTTGATATAAATGTACATGATGTACAAAATGAGCCTCCGACACCCCAAATTTATGTGAGAAGGTCACAACGGGTAAGTAGACCTCCAGAAAGATTTACACCTTCCTTATTTTATCTATTATTAACTGATAGTGGTGAGCCCGAAAAGTTTTGAAGAAGCAATGCGGGAGAAAAACCCACAAGAAGTGGGAGCATGACATGGATGAGGAGATGGATTCCTTGAAACAAAACCAGACATGGGATTTGGTTAGGTTGCTGCAGTAAGAGAAATTGCGCGAACAAATAGGTTTATAGGATCAAAGAACAAGAGGGTGGACAAAAAGATACAAGACAAAGTTTGTGGTAAAAGGGTTTGCACAAAAAGCAGGTATTGATTTTGGTGATATTTTTTCTCTTGTAGTAAAAATGACTTCCATTCGTATTGTTTTGAGTTTAGTTGCAGTAGAAGATTTACACTTAGAGCAACTTGATGTTAAGATGGCTTTCCTTCACGATGATTTGGAGGAAGAGATATATATGCGCAGTTGCTTGGTTATGAAGTCAAGGGTAAGGAAAAACTTATGTGTAGGTTGAAAAAGAGCTTGTATGGGCTCAAGAAAGCCCCAAGGCAATGGTATATGAGGTTTGATAGTTTTATGCATGAGCATGGTTATATGAGATGTGAATCTAACCATTGTGTTTATTTCAAGAAGCTTGAAAATGGAAGCTATATTATTTTGTTATTGTATGTAGATGATATGCTTATTGCAGGATCTAGTATGCAGGACATTGTTGAGCTTAAAGAAAAGTTAGCTCATACATTTGCAATGAAGGATTTAGGAGTTGTAAAGAAAATCCTTGGCATGCAAATTCACAGAGACAGAAGAACATGACATTTTATTTGTCTCGGGAGAATTACATCAATAAGGTGTTGGCAAGGTTTAAAATGCAGAATTCAAAACATGTAAGTACACCTATGGCTGACACTTTAAATTAAGAAAATATCAGTGTCCTACATCACATGAGGATGTCGAGTACATGGCACGAGTTCCATATGCTTCAATAGTTGGAAGTCTTATGTATGCAATGGTTTCTATCATATCAAACATTGCACGGAATGGGATTTGTGAGCGATTTATGGCCAATCCAGGTAAAAGTATTGGAAAGTAGTCCAATGGATACTCAGATATTTGAGAGGGACATCCAAATGCATTATGTTATGGAGGTTCAAATACTTCTTTATGTGGCTATGTTGATTCATATATGGCTGGAGATTTGGATGGTAGGAGAAACACCACTAGATATGTATTCACATTAGGTGGCACGACAATTAGCTGGATTTCGAGATTGCAAATGGTTGTTGCCTTGTCTACTACAGAGGCCGAATATGTTGTAGCTATAGAGGCTAGCAAAGAGATGATATGGATGAGCAGGTTCATGGAAGAGTTGGGAAAGGAGAGAGGATTACAAATTATACAGTGATAGTCAAAATGTGATTCATCCGGAAAGATCTCAAAGCATTTCATTCAAGAATGAAACACATTTAGTTGAGATATCACTTCATACAATAGGTGTTGAAGGACGGGTAGCTGAAATTAGAGAAAATATTACAAATGAGAACCCTACGAATATGCTAATGAAGCGTTCATAAAGGAGAAGTTGGAGCTTCACTCCACTTCTATTGGTCTTCGAGTTTGAGACTTGAAGAGGAAGAAACAAGCCAAGGAAAGGATCCAAGGATGGAGTTGTATGCGGTATAGTGCAACAATTTATCTCCAAGTGGGAGATTGTTGAGTTGTGGAGCTAAATGGCTTCACAAATAACATGCTTTACAAACTTACAGGTTTACACAGTAACCGACGTCGGTTAGGTAATCGACATCGACACCTAGAAGCAAACGATATCGGTTGGGTAACCGACATTGGTTACCTGTGTGTTAATGTTTTTATTTTAAATGTGGGATTAGATCTGACCCTTGGTTATAAAGGTGATCGGATGGTTGTAAATGCATAGCTAAGTTTCCCTAATGTTTATATATGCTTATAAGCTAGAAAACTAGGGTTAGAAGGTAAGAATAGATATTATTGTAAGAAGGAATTCTTGGAGAGAGCTTAGAGAAGCTTGTGAAGGAAAAAGTACTATACATCCATGAGAGGTGTGGAAGATTGCAAATCTTCATTGTATTTCCTCTGTAAAGAAAAGAATAATAGATTGGTTGTTTCTTGGTGGACGTAGCCCACACTAGGTGAACCATGTTATATCTTGTATTTTCTTCTAGTATAATTTCCATGTTTTTTGTTGATTGGTTTTTTAGTATATGTGGATTTATGGTTGATGGTTTATGCATGTTTCCTCTCTATATTCTAAGGCACTCAGGAGTGCTTGATTGGTTTGTTTAGGATGATCATGTTTCCTATTCAATTTGAAGCTCCCACTACATGTTGTGTTGTTTCCACAAAGATGTAAGAGGGAACAGTGTGAACTATTTGCATCATTTTCCTTCGGTGGATGGTTCGGATGAATCGTTTTCTATCCTTATTTGAATGTATGAGACATTCAAGTGACAAAAGTAGCTATGGAAATATCCTCTCTTCTTTTCCTTTCCCTTGCTACCCTTTAGCTCTCGGTGGTTGTATGATGGTGGGAGATTGGAATTCGGGATCTACCCTTAATAATAGAACTTGCACACCCCCTATGTTTGTGGAGCTCCTCATTTCTTTGGCCTTTATGTGGGAGTGGCTCCTACTTAGATCCTTACTCCCAATATTATTTTTTTGTTTTGGTCTTATGATAATATATAATAATATTTGTAATTTCCTTTCAAGGGCACATGCCCCATTTAATTACGAGGAGGACCCCAATAAAAACCTCAATTTACCAATCAAAAATTTGGGAGGATCAATATGAACATTTAAAAGGTATTTCAAATATGTCAAACTCATGATATCTTGCTAAATCATAAGAAGTTTTTGTTTGGCGTAGTATAAGAGAAATTTCTTGGTCACATTGTGTCCAACGAGGCAACTAACATTGATCCAAAATGGGTCAAAGTAATCAAATAATTGGCTCTTGTCACATCCTCGGTTCTTCTCGGTTACTCAAAGAAGAACACGAGACTCGGAGTTTTGTCCTCTCGTCGGAGGAAGGTTTTGGAAGCTTGTTATTAGCAGTATATTTTCCATATTTATTTCGATTAGCAGCTCCAAATTTTTCCATCGACAAAATCTATTATGACGCTATCTTACACCCACATTGATGGTTCAATATTTTGTTCAACACAACACTTCATAAGATAAGGATTCCATTACAAAACACAATACTGAGTAGGGAAGATTCGATTCTGAGAAGAATAAAGACATGAGGATCTCAACTAGCAAGCCCGAATCACAAGGGAAGATTTGTAGGGTAGATATAGAAACAAAACTAAACAGGGGCCAAGATTAGCTATTTACAAGCATAATCTTCTCACGTAACTACATTTACTACCAATTTTTTGAAAAAATTTCTCTACATATTTGACACTTTTTGTTGACATTTGGTCCAACAGTTCATGTACATCCTACATACATAGCTAGAATAGAGTAGAAGCGATTTGCGAGAATAGGATCAAACCAAAGAACAAGAACACAAAGTTTACATGCCAACTGTTTGAAAAAATTTCTCAAGTAAATTACAATGTCAGAACAATCAATAAAAGGAGATAAATGAGTGATTAACTTGAATACATCTCCAAACAACATGAGAAACTCCCCCGCTAATAGAGTAACAACCCTTGAAGAACAATTGCAAACCCTCAAACAACAAGTGTTGGAATTATCTTCAGTTATCATGGAACAAAATAAATTGATTTCTAGACAGTCTGAGCATATCAATATTTTTAAAACCTCTTTGGTAGAATTTAAATCCTCTTCTACCTTAAATTATATTAGCAACAATAATTCTGAAGAGCTTTCAACTAACTGGTGGTTAATAGAGAAGAACAAAAGGATTTAGCTACCAAATTGGATTCTATAAATCCAAACACATGGGTTCAAGTTGTAAAAATATCAAGAAACCACCTTCGTTGGTTGAATCTGTAATTCAAGAAAAGTTTGAAGAAGATAGACAAAGACAAGCTAAAGCCCTTAATCTATGAGTCAAAGGATTAACCAAATAAGAAAATTTCATTCAAACAACGTCCAACTTCATTACTAATGATTTAGGACTAGCCTAATATATCCCCAGATAGAGCTTGGTTCAATCAAGATGACTCTTTAGTTATTCATTTTCACACATCACAAGATAGATTTGAGGCACTTAGATCAAAGAAAAGCTATTTGATTGTGCTGAAAATTTTTATCTAGATGAAGATTTAACTAAGTTACAATAAGAAGAGGTAAAAGAAAGCAGAAACAAGTTTTTGATGCCAAAAAGCAAGGGAAATGGGATGTGATCCGTAATGGAAGAGCTTGGATCAAGGATTCTCCTCTGAATGGTGGACTAAACCTTGGCCTATTTCTAAATGATGTCAGAGCTCAATATCATGGTCTACAACCTCAATAACAATAGCAGTTTGGAATTGTGGTGGTTCTATGTTCTTTGCCCCACGGTCTTCGAAGATGTGATTCTTAACTCAGATGTCATATTTCTCATGGAAACTCATGAAACCAAGGAGAAACCTCTACCCTCTTATGCAGGATACTCATGGATTAGCATTCACAGACTGAAGCTTCAACATGGCACAAAAGGATCTAGTGGAGTTGCTTACCTTTATAGAGATCATCTCCATTCCTCTATCCAATTTGAAGGATCTAACGAATTTTCAAGATTTTTATGGATATCACTTGCAAGAAGACCTCCTTTGCAAAAATTGTTCGTTGATGCATGTTACTTCCCTCCAAGATACTCAAACTATGCTCGACTCTTGATGGTGAATCTCCCTTTATAGACTTACACCCGGAAATAACAAAATACTATGTTATTAGTGAGGTACTTCTTCTTGGTGACTTCAATGCTCGATTGGACACCTTCAATGTGTTAATCATGATCTTCATAATGACCCTTTGATGATTTATGAAGTTGATCATCATGAATCAGGGCTTCAATGTTATTCTGCAGATTCTACAGTGAATGATTATGGACAACACCTAATCAAATTAGGTGAATCTCATGATCTTGTTATCTTGAATGGTACATAACACTTCCCTAATTCTAGAGGCTTTACTTGTTTTCCTCATCCTGGTGGAGCTAGTGTTGTAGACTATGTTATATCCTGTAAATCTTTTTCTTTGAGTATATATGATCTCTAGATTTCGACTTCTCCCCCACCTCTCACAGACCATGCCATTCTCTCTTTTCATACACCTCTTGCCAAACCTATT
This sequence comes from Taxus wallichiana var. yunnanensis, assembly GCA_018340775.1. NCBI lineage: Eukaryota > Viridiplantae > Streptophyta > Pinopsida > Cupressales > Taxaceae > Taxus > Taxus wallichiana. The sequence continues at coordinate 291,303,398 of CM031238.1, forward strand.
ACACCTTCTTCCCTAGGCTCTCTCACAAGTGTACTACTATTCATTTTGACCATGCATATGATGAGAGCTATACCAATATCCTTAAAACCGACCTCATGAACATTTATGATATCTTAGACCCGGTTGAGAGGGCTACTAGACTATCCCAGGGAATTATGGCTGCTGCTTTTAAGGCCTTCCCCCACTCCAATCATACTTCCCGACCCCATACCCATGGTCATTTCCCTAGAAATTCTTGGTACGATGTGGATTGTAAAAATGTTCACAAGTTAACTAAACATATTATGACCGAAACCCCCTCTAAAGCCAAGCTGGCCCAAAAGCTCTATAGAATTATTCTTAGAAAGAAAAAACGACAATACTTGTATAACAAATGACAATCCCAAGTCTTTATGGAGATCATTTTTACCTAAAAAATATATTTGTGTCATTACCGACTTTGCATACATGGTGTAGACACCTAATTTCACATCTATCCTAAATCAATTAATTCCCTTCCTCATTTCCCACAAAAATACACTTGAATTAATCAAATATAATTTGATTAATTATCCATTTCAAAATCCAAAAATAACCCAATCCTCACCACATGTCATTATTCTCCATGTTTTTCTACTATTGAATTAAGAATGCAAATTCAAATCCTCACCCACCCTTCATAGTCCTCACTCACCTAAAATCCTCCACTTATGAATTAAAAATATAATTCAAATCCTCACCCATTCTTCGTGGCCCCCACTCATCTAATCTTGCCCACATTTTCAAACCACTCACCTAATCTTGCCCACATTTTCAAACCACTCACTTAATCTTGCCCACATTTTCAAACCATGATTACTTAAATTAATCTAAGTTAATCACTCCCCCAGGCTATAAATACAACCTTACCCCTCCCCTCTAAACACACGGAGAATAAGCTTGCATGTCATATTTAAGTTCTTGCATCCTTTGAGCAAAGAACATCCTTTTGCCTCGTCCTAATGCCAAAATAGCCTCATAATCCTTTTTCTCATCTAGTGCAAAGTAAGAGAATCATTGTTGCAGGAAGATCTTGCTCCGTCTTGCGAGAAAAGCACCTACATATCACAAAATCGGGCTCAATCCAAGTTTCCCAGCCCCATTCTCAAGTTTGCTATGGAACGCGAAGGAGGAGGTATGATTATTGGTATTTTACTTCTTTGTTAGTAGTGTTTTTTCCTAGCTTACATTCTGCAAGCCCAGTTAGTTTCGATATGTTACCATTAATTTCCCAATTAGTGGTTTTATCTATTCTTTGTTTATTATTGTTCGTTATTATTTCTTTTTCTGTTCCTTATGGCCTTCTTTGGTTAACCTTCATGTTTTGGGTAGTGTTTTTGTTGTGTGGTGTCTTGTAGTGTATCTGCAGGTTATAACAACAATGAAACTATAAAGCTCATCATGTCTTTGATCTCCTCGGTGCTTGGTGTTTAGTTCCTAGTTCTGATTTTGATATTCACTCGTAATCTATAAAAACATATGAACTAATCATTAGTTTATCATCTTACTGTCATGGGACAATCAATCCGGAAAATGCATTTATTTATTTACTTTTGCTGAAATAACTGCTTTGTAGGAAGTTAATCATTTTTTTTCTTTTATTTTATTCAACCATTTTGTGATCTAACTCTTTCTTTCTGTTTATTGTTCTTTTTTAACCTTGTCAAAATTTTAGCTTCTTAGGTGAAGTACAAAAGTCAGAAAATAAAAAAACCAGCTTACGGGATGTTTTTCTCACGTTCAAAATTTTCATTCAGAGTGCTACCGTAGCCCATCTTCCGGAAGCCATAACTTTTGCTCCCGAACTCGGAATGACTTCATTTTTTTAATAGAAAGGTATCGAAAAGATCTATGCAATGAAAAAATAATTTTTAGATTTAGACTTACAGAAAAAATTTGGTTTCATTTCTTCTAACACTGCCTTTTTTTTTAACAAAAACAACAAAATTATAGTTTTATTTTTTTTTTTTATTTCACGTAACAACCTCACACGTATGCTCTTTCCTCGCACTTCAAAAGTGATCTTGGAAATCAGAAACGTGAGGCCACTCAAGCTCTGGAAAACAATTTTTATTTTTATTTTTTTAATTTTTAATTTTTGCCTTACATTTCAATTTTCCACAACAACACTTCTAGGTAACGTTTTCACACTCTTCTTTCATCATTTTTATTTTTTGTGAAGATAATCATTATTGCTATTTTGCAATCATGATTAATTGCAATAATTATTAACATTTAAAAAATTAAAAAAACTATTCCAATTGTATCTGTATGCTCTTTTCTTGCACCTTCAAGCGATCTGGAAAATCAGAAACGGTCACAATTTTTTTAGTTTCTTGTTCTAACATTACAGGATCCTCTAGCTTTGTTTTCCAACTGTCATTTCAATCATTATTTTCCTTTGTCATATTATTAATATTTGTTTGGTTGTTGGTTGTGTATGCTCTTTTCTTGCGCCTTCGAGCGATCTGGAAAATCAAAAACAGCCACGATCACTTTTCTAACATTTCGTTTGCAGGATAACTACTAAGTTGTTTTCTGTAGAACCGCGTTGCTGGAATATTGTCAAAAACAAAAATAAAAAAAACAACAAAAATCCCACAAAAATACCACCATTCAAAGAAAATTGCTGAAACCAAAAAAAAAATACGCTCAGGTACGCAATTTTTTTGCTAGTGATTTATTTTAAGTTGGAAAGAACCTTGCATTTAATCACTTTATCATTTTATTTTTGCACGTAGACGAGGTGGATTTCATCACCACCAAAGCTACACCGGTGACGTGGACTTGTGTGCCACGCACCAACAACATTTGCATCTGCATTGCACTTTGGGACCTAGTCTCATCACATCGTTTGGTATTTACCTCGCCCCTGCTCTTCACTTACAGGTAATATTGTCGTGCGCATGCGAGTCATGCCTAAATAGCTGTAACAACGAAGCCTAGGCATCGTCCCTATAAATCTTCGGGGAGTTATAAGGACACCATACACATTCATCCCTCCATGACCTTCCACCTTTTCACAAAACATGTTCTAGATGTGGTGATTCACTCCGAAACAGGAAAGTAAGAATTAGTGAGTCTCCTCCAATGCTCTAAGGGTTCCCTGTACCAATTTTGTCCCCATACAGAATTAGGTATATCAAGACTAGGGTATATCGAGGACGCATCTTCTTGGAGTAATAAGAGTCTGCATCTACCATTTCACAGCATACTTGTATGATTGCATGAAACAAAGATCATTCCTAAAGAAGTTACCTCATAAGCCAAAACAATTGAATCCACATGATTGCTTGTTGTTTGAAAACAAAATAGTTTAGCATTGTTTTATCATAAAACTTGGTTGATATCAAAGTGTTCATCGTAAAAATTCATACCCTAGTTGTATTCCATAAAAAAATCGGTTCTTGACCAATTCAATACCAAGCGAAAATATCCAAACAATCCAACAACACAGACCAAACCATCACACCAATTTCATTAACATTTCCTCATCCAACAATACATCTATCATATCTTGTCTTGGCTATATTCAACTGATATTGGGTGATTAGCATTCACTCCCCATATTGTTAATTGTCAAAACATCCTTCATAGCTTGTTTCCAACTATATCAAACTAATATTGGGTGACTTGGTTGAGTTCACTCATTATTCTGTCCACCATCGCATTTATCCAAATCACACCAACACAAATCCTTCCATAACTCATTTTGAGTTATATCACAACCATATCGCGATTAATGTATTCGAGTTACTCTCCCAATAGTCCGTCGAGCTTGTTTAAGCTAAATTTACACAACGTGCAACAAATCCTCTAATAACTTGTCTCGAGTTACATCATCATCATATTGAGATAACTTGTTTGAGTTACTCTCCTTATTAGTCATCACAAGCTTATTCACGATAAATCCAAAGTAATCGAGTTCTCATTTCCTCACACCTGTTCAAAATTCCTACCCACTTTTCAGCTTAATCAGACACATTTCATCATGGTATTCACTCGCAGTCACAATCATGAAAATGACGACGAAGAAGTCGCACAACCAGAACTCACCAATGAAGAACAAGAACAAGTCAATAGGGTGATAGAACAAAACAAAAATGAATATCTGTTACGCATCCTAGCCATGGGGCAAAACTACCCCCTGACTTCGGGATGGAAAATTTAAACAAACTCATCGATAACGGTGAATCAAGTTATCACAACGAAATACCAAACAATCCAAATGGTTCTTCAACCGAAGAATTATTCACTAAAATCCAAGACTTAACAAAGAAACTTGAGGAAGCAACAACTAGAGATGAAAGATTAAAAGACCTCAATCTAGATTCCAATACTCACGACATGTTTGATAAATCGTCCCCCGCTTCTCCATTCGCACAAGAATGGAAACTTATGAAAGACACCATTCAGGGACTGCAAAAACAATCGAAACAATTCAACTTTGAAGAATTGTGTCCTTATCCATTTGATACAGAGATATCACGATTACCATTTCCACCATCCTTTGAAATCCCTAAGTTTGATAAATACAAGAGCAAAGGCGACCCCCGTGAACATGTCAAGGAATTTGACATGCAATTTCAGAAGTTACCTATCGAGACACATACCTTTTACGATTATTCCCCAAAGTTTAGGAAGACAGGCTTTAGACTAGTTTTTCCATCTGCCCAAAGGGTCGGTCACGACATTTGCAGACTTATCGGAGAAATTTGTCAAACATTTTTCCTATAACCTAGACTTAGAAATAACCATGCTTGATCTCTACAACACTAGGCAAAGGCCAAATGAAAATTTTACCTCCTTTTTACAACGATGGCGCGGAATTGCAAGTCGATTCCCCTGCTCAGTACGCGAGAGACAACTAGTTAGTATTTTTGTCCCTAATCTCAATGTTGAATTATCATTCCACATGCAAATGCATTGTCTGAATAGTTTTGAAGAAGTCATCGAAAAGGGGACACAAATTGAAAAAGCCCTCATTTCTAAGGGCTTACTTAAAGCACCCTTTAGAGACCAACCTTATCGAGACACTCCTCAGAACCAGGAAAAATCTAAATTCTTTAACCGGAATCAAAATATCGTCAACGATGGCGTTACTGATTCCCGCCATGTCCGAAATGTCTAAAACCATCCCACCAACACATTAAAATCTAAACAACCAATCATTATCCCTAGAAAGGAAGTTCCTTCTCGGGATCGACGAAGAGAGTTCACTCCTCTGGGAGAAAGTCTATCTAGTGTCTTTCGTCATTTAGAAAATGATAATATGATTACATATCCCATTTTCATACCCTTCGAAGAAGGACAACCTAAACCAAATTGGTATAAAGACAATGAATATTGTGATTACCATCACATAAAAGGGCACTCCACAGATCGATGCATGTAACTCCGCCATTACGTCTAAGACCTAATTGAACGTGGAGACATAGAAGTTGAAAATACTTATGAGACAAAAACACCTAATGAAAAACTTCACATGTTCAAAAATCCATTCCCTAACCATGATAACAATTCAAAAGATAAGGGTCAATCATCAAGCAATGTCGAGTATGACTCAGTCATCTCGACCATAGATTATGACCAAGACTTAGTGGCAACTATAAAGATCAGAACTGACTGTGCGATCACCACTAGACAGAAAAAAATGTGGGTCCCTACAACAAAAAAACTGCCACTTCGTCCCCAACATCACCTCCTAATCCACCATCTAATTCCGCCGCCAATTCCTCTCCACAACCTACGCCGTCATTTAATATTGTCAAACAATTAGAGAAGACTCTCGCACAAATTTCAATCATGGAACTACTTAATTCTTCTCCCGCACTACAACACATCCTTATGCAAACATTGAATAATGCTCGTGTCCCTGAGGACATCAATTCACAACAATTCTAGGCTTTAATTACACATCTTATAGTTCCCAATCCTATTTTATCTTTTGGTCCTGCTGTGACTGCTTAATCCCAACATCGCTAATAATCATTCTTTATACGTCGAAGGTTATGTAACTCATCGTAAGATCAAGCGCATCTTAATCAACAATGGATCGGATTAAATATTTGTTCCATGAAACTTTTACGTTGTCTAGGTTACACTGAAAATGATTTACAAAACAATATCATAACCATTCGTGGGTATGATAACAACGAAAAAAAGTCTGAAGGCATAATCACGTTGCCTCTCCAAGTTGGACCCATCACCTTAGACACGGTCTGTCATGTGGTAGATGTAGAAGATGCATATAACATTCTTGTCGGCCGACCATGGATTCATGCCATGAAAGTCATCCCATCAACATTCCACCAATGCATTAAGTTTCCTCATTTGGACAAGGAATTTACATTACGTGTAGATCGCCAACCTTTTGAGTATTGTAGATTCCTCGAAGGATGGTATTGACATGATCACTATTGTCCATCAATAGATAAATATGCTCCACTTCGTATAATCCCTAATGAAACACGCATTGATCCCGATACACTACCTAACAATAATCCAAAACTAATCATCTCATAACCAAAACATATTTTCCAATCCATTATCATCCGCTAGAGAGCTTCTTCATCCAACCACACCTCCTCTATTAAGATACCTCCTCCTGTGAACAACCAACCTTCATCCTTCAATCCACCCCTTCTTCTTATAACCCATTCTCTTCATATTTTAAGACTACCAAACTAACTTCCCCACCACATGAGGTACATATTGGTGCCTCATCTCACACATTTAAAATCATTGACACGGGATGCGGAATATCAATTTCAAAAGATGGTACTCTTTTTTATATCACCAAATCCCCACATAGCTATGGCAAACCTAATGCTCCACATCTCGAGAATCTATCCCACTTACCGATGGGTCAATCAGTTTGGAAAAAGTTTGGTTATCTTGACAACGAACATATTCCAAGTTCTTTAGGATCTTGGTTATATAATGACGACTTTGCTCCATGTTATGAGTCCCCTTAATTTACCAAAGCTCACCGAATAATGAAAAACATGTGATGGAAGGGTAAAGGACTCAGTCCAAATGAACAAGGTCGTTTAGACCCGATAAATTGCACACAACATCATGGTAAACATGGTCTAGGTTTCAAGGTGTTTGATGTTGCTCCCATAATAATTTCAAGTGACAATGATGACACCAATTCTGATAATGACATCAGGTCTCCATGTAGTCTTTTTGAGGACCTCGCTGAAACACATCTTTCCTTTGAACATTTATCTATTAATGTCATCAATTTTGAGCCTACACATCCGAGTCTCATAAACCATGGCCAACCACATCATACAGCCATGGACATGTTCCAAAATGATGAAGCCATCGAAGAATTCCTTGGAACTCGCGACCAAATCCCTACTTCCGACCATAGAAAAGGATTTGAAATCAATCTAAATGAATCAACCTATTTTGGCGAAGAGATAAAATATTTAGATCCTTCACCCTCAGAAAATTTGGATCAAAAGTGCAAATAAAGGATTTCCCATAGTCAAAACCTCACCGCCACCCTATCCACCAAACATGTCAACAAAAAGTTCCAACAAACACCCGACACTGATGACCTACATCAACCATTAGCATCGTTCTCTGAAAAGGATACATCTAAAATGCTTGTAGAAGAAACAAAAGACATAAACATTGGCACCACTGAACAACCAAAAATTTTACAACTTGGCATTAGTCTGTCTGACCAAGAATGCATGGAATTCACAACACTCCTTATTGAATTCCAAGATATATTTGCATGGACATATAAGGACATGTCAGGCCTGGATCCATCTCTTGTAGTACATCATCTTGTGGTACATCTGGATGTAAAACCTGTAAAGCAAAAACTATGCAAAATGCATCCCCAACTTGCATTGCTTGTCAAAGTCGAACTCGAGAAACTCTTGGAAGCTGACTTTATCAAACCTATTGATTATTCGACATGGATATCTAACATAGTTCTCGTCGCCAAAAAAAATCCCAGCATCAAAATATGCACAGACTTCCATGACATCAACAAGGCTTTTCCCAAAGATGACTTTCCCTTGCCAAATATAGACATGATTGTTGATTCTACAGTAGCCCATGAAATGCTCTCCTTAATGGATGGATTATATGGTTACAATCAAATACGTATTGCTGAAGGAGATCAACATAAAACAACATTTACTACACCATGGGGCACCTTCTGTTATAAGGTCATGCCTTTCGGCTTGAAAAATGCTGGTGCCACCTATCAACGAGCAATGACTGTCATCTTCCATGACATGTTACATGATATCATGGAAGATTATGTTGATGATATATTAGCAAAATCTAAAACACAAATAGGGAATCCAAGTGTGTTGAGACACATTTTCGATAGATTACGTGAGTATAAGGTTCGTCTTAACCCAAAGAAATGTGTGTTTGGAGTAACCTTTGGTAAATTATTAGGGTTTATTATCTCACAAAGAGGCATAGAAGTGGATCCTTCCAAAGTCAAAGCCATTATGGAAATGCCTCCTCCTCAAAACCTAAAACAATTACGCAGTCTTCAGGGAAAGATACAATCTATTCAAAGTTTCATATCACAGTTGGCTGACAAGTGCCATCATTTTAATCAATTGCTCAAGAAAGATGCACACTTTCACTGGAACCACGATTTCCAAGACTCTTTTGCTAAGTTAAAAGAATACCTCTCTAGTCCACCTGTTCTTATGTCACCAGTTGTCGATAAACCCATGTTGCTTTATACATTTGCCACTGAACATGCCATAGGAGCTCTACTAGCACAACATAACGATCAAGGAAAAGAATAGGTTGTATATTACCTTAGTCGAACACTTATTGAGCACGAAGTACGTTATTCCCAAATTGAAAAAGTATGCTTAGCGGTCACCTTTGCATTCCATAAGTTACGTCATTACTTGCTCAATCACACAACTAAGTTGATTGCCAAAATTGATCCTCTCAAGTATTTGTTGTCCAGACCCATTCTCACGGGAAGAATGTCTAGTTGGGTCGTATTACTTAGTGAATTTGATGTCAAATTTGTTCTTGAAAGCAATTAAAAGACAAGCCCTTGCCGACCAACTTGCCGAGGCACCCCTTCCTGGCACAGAACCACTTCAGTTCTCTTTTCCTGATGAAGATATTCTACACATAGACATCGCACTAGCTTGGACTCTATTTTTTGATGGATCTTGTAATCTCCATGGCTCAGGGGCTGGTATTTTGCTTATCACACCCAATGGACATGTTATCCCCAAATCATTTCGCTTAGCATTCCCATGTACCAACAATATCACAGAATATGAAGCTCTCATCGTAGGATTAAAACTGGCTATATCTTGGAATCTTACAGTAGTTTGTATTTGGTGATTCTTTACTTATCATCAAACAAGTTACTGATGAATACCAAGTCAAAGACGAAAAAAATTATCTCATATAAACGCATGGTGGATAGTCTTCAAAGCTATTTTTGATTAATTATCTTTGATCAAATTCCTAGAATTTGTAATAAATCTACCGATGCTATGGCAACCATCGGATCCCTATTAGAAATCGCATCTAGTCAACCCCAGGCACATTTTCTCGTTGAACATCTCTTAATGCTTGCCTATGATCTTCCTGAAAACACTATGGTATGTGAGATCGTGGGTCCGAATAACCCTTGGTACCACGATCTTTATACCTTCATTCGTGATAAAATGTTTCCTGCCGACATGAAACCAATGCATAAACGTGCTTTAGCACAACGTGCTTCTCGTTACACCATTTTAGTAGAAACTCTTTATAAACAAGGATATGATGGCACCCTGCTCCGATGTCTTAATCAGGAAGAATCCTCGAGTGTCTTAGCTGAAGTCCATTCTGGTATCTATGGAGCACACACGAATGGTATCGCCTTAGCCAAGAAAATATTGCGAGTTGGATATTATTGGCCCACCATGGAAAGTGACGCATGTCATTTTGTCAAATGTTGTCAAGCATGTCAAAAGCATGGAAATCTTATCCACGCACCTTCCCAAGCATTACAATCGATAACCACACCATGGCCCTTCTCTCAATGGGGACTTGACCTCATTGGTAAAATCAGACCAACATCTTCTCGATGGACATAAGTTCATCATTACCGCTATTGATTACTTCACTAAATGGGTAGAAGCTATGCCTCTCACTTATGTTACCGGTAGCCAAATATCGAAATTTATTTTTAATAATCTCATCTGTCGATTTGGTATTCCATCCGCTCTGTCACAGATAATGGCAAATCATTTAAAAACTAGGATGTAAAAGACCTAGCCAAACGTTTTCACATCAAACTTAAATGGTCCACTCCATACTACCCTCAGGGCAATGGTCAAGCGGAAGCAACCAATAAGACCTTAAAATCCATCATGGAAAAGATTGTCAACACCCATGGATGTAATTGGCATACTCAAATTTACCCCGCTCTTTGGGCTTACCGTACATCTTACCGCACGCCTACCGGAGCCACCCCATTTTCCCTTGTTTATGGTTGTGAAGCCATTTTACCTATTGAGATAGAACTCCCATCCTTGAGGATCTCCCTTAAAGATGTAATTAATGAGGATGAATACCGACAATCACGGCTTCAAGAGCTTGAGCTTCTCGATGAAAAATGACTTAATGCTCTCAATCATCTTCAAGTCTATCAAAACCGACTATGCAACACAGTTATCATAAAAAGGTAAGACCCAGAGAATTTGAAATTGGTGACCTCGTTTTAAAAGAAAATCAAAAGAATACCACTAAAGAATGAGAAAAACAAGGAAAATTTGAGCCTAATTGGTTAGGACCCTATGTAATCACAACTAAATTTGGCTATGGAGCCTATAAATTGGCCACTGAAGATGGTCAAGATCTTGATGAACCAATGAATGTAGTTCATTTAAAGAAATTTTATCCTTGAGATGTTCACTATTCTAGGATACAACGTGTACATTGTTCCTTTTGTCTTGCTTATTTTTGAATAATTTAAATTTATTCATTTCCATTGGCAAATATTTTCTTTATCAAAATCACATCTTCATATTTATCATCATGAGACAAGTGCTAATATAAATCCTATTAAGTTTGTGAGTGTCATGATTCTTCCATTTTCAGTCACTTTCCTCTATGGTCATACCTAGAAGCTTACTGATGGTAATATATTCCCTTCAAATACATTCTCTCTTTCATAACAAAGCTCTAAAATTCGTTACCCAGTTTGTTTGGTCGTCCATCTCAGTCTTCGGTGTTAAACCCTCGCGTCCTACTAGTCGTGTGGGGCTGAGATTGGGGGCAAAAGTTTCCTCCCAAATACAAAGCACTATTGTAAAAAAGTCCATCAATTCCATAACTTATGAATAATTCATTGTCACATCTTTCGTCCTTCATAGTCTTTGGTGTTGAGCCCACACTTCCTACTGATAGTGTGAGACTGCGAATGGAGGAAAATTCCCTTACTCGTCTACGTCTTGTCTTCGATGCTAAACACTTGCCTCTTACAAGTGGCATGGGGCAAAGCATAGAGGGTCATTCTCATAAAAGCATAAAAATATTCCAAAATATTCAAAAATTCAAAAATAAAAAAATAAAACAAAAAAGAGACAAAAAGGAAATTCACTCGCCTATATTTTTGCCTTTTCGGTGATGAGCCCTTGCTTCTCACTAGTAGCGTGGGCAAGGCATAGGGAGTCATTTCAAAAAAATACAAAATCTTACGGTTTTACACATTATAGAATCCCCAAATACGTAATTTAGATGCCTAAGTGAAGAGAGAACTATCCCTTAACCTCATATCTTACCAATCAAGTAGGCCACATAACCTGCTAAGTCTAAGACGTGACTCATAAAGTGAAAGCCATTTTTGAAACTGGTTTAGTACCATTATGAAGAATGGAGTCACAATTTCCCAAAGGGATTGTTGTTAGCATTTGTCTCTATATTCATTATCTACCTCCTGCGTCCTTCTTGATTCTTGGTGATGAGCCCACACATCTTACTAGTTGTGTGGAGTCAAGAATGGAGCTGAAATTCTTTTCATCATATCATCACCACCATATCCTGCCAATGGAAAGAGAATTTGTGTTATTCTGAGCATAAGTTACAACACGAAACTGGTACATATGGATAATATCCATGTTTATCACCTCTCAAAAATAAGTCTGCACTCTGGTCCATAAATTGCCAATCACAATGTAAAAATCTAAAAACATTTGAAAATCGTCAAAAATCCAAAAACAATGTAAAAATCTAAAAATCTAAAAACATTTGAAAATTGTCAAAAATCTCAAAAACAATGTAAAAATCTAAAAATCCAAAAACATTTGAAAATCGTCAAAAATCTAAAAACAGTGTAAAAATCTAAAAATCCAAAAACATTTGAAAATTGTCAAAAACCTAAAAACATTAGAAACAATCATCTAAAATCCAACAAAAAAATTAGAACTTGTCAAAATCTAAAAAATTAGAAACACTCGTCAAAAATCTAAAAACATTACACATAATCGTCAAAAATCCAAAACCATTAACAAGAATCGTCAAAAATTTAAAAACATTTGAAAATCGTCAAAAAAGTCAAAAACATTTGAAAATCGTCAAAATCCCAAAAATTAGAAAAATATATATATATATATATATATAATAAAAAAAAAAAAAAAAAAGCTCTAAAATTACCAACACAATTTAACCTTTGAACTATTATCCCCAACGAATGATCCAATCACCTTATGACTACCAAATTCAAACCACTTCTCCTCACATGAATCCTCGCTTGGGGCAAATCTGGCTCTCATTGTTTCCTTATTTAAGGACAACGACCCAATACTTTATTTGTGTCCTCGTACCCCTATTTGGGGGCACATCCAATCAATCATCACTGTGGAACACGTTAGGGACATGTTTATTGGTTCTTGTGTCACATTATTAGTTGTAAATTATTGATTACTTTCTTGCATCTTGATATATTACAGGGGGCATTTTGATTTTATGTATCCTGGTGTTCTCTGTAATATTCTTATGTTATCTGATTGCATGTCCTACTGGGGCATCATATTTTCTTGATGGCCTCTGTCTATGCTCTCTTCCATTTACGCATATCATACGGGGCATCAAACCTTTTTGATGGCCCCTGTCTATGCTATCACGCATATTATAGTCTAGTCATCCTGATCTTTTATATCACGATGCATCATGTTATGTGCTATATTAAAATTAAGATGTTTTTCGTCATGTGAGTATCTTCCTGCATGATCAACATCTTACTTTGCATCCCATCCATTCACCCATACTAATGGATTCTTCATTTGGGAATCCTACTTGATCACCATTCTTGTTTGCGAATCCTACTTGACGATATTTCTCAAGTAGCATTCACTATCCAACAGCTCCTTCTCCCCCACCATGCTCACCATGTATTTGATCCATTCATCCTCGCTCCTCATTTTTACTCCTCCGCCACTTATCCCCATATTACCCTTCTCACCATTCATGTCCCCTCTCACCCATTTGTATTCTTTCCTTTCACCCTTCTGCTTCCCGCTTGACAATCTTACTTAATAACCCCTTCTATATGGGATCCTCGGTGGAGGTTTACTCTCTCCCTAAGATCTTCCCACTGTAGAAGCTTCTTCACCACCTCCCCTCTCATCAAACAACAATCACCACCAAACACATCTTCCCATTCCACCTCTTTTGCTTCTCATTCTCGCATCATTACTCTCACCACGCGGGCATCCCAATTAAAAATTTTCCTCACACTCTCCGCCCCCTTCATTGCATATATTCCTTCATCCATTCATGTTACACTCATTTGTTTCCTTTTTTTCTTATTATCACCTCATCTCATATAATATACCACTTAGGCATACCTCACTCACTCTTTTCTCATCCTTCCCCAAATCCGTCTTATGCCTGGTCATCTTACTTACACGCTTTCGTAGTATGGAAAATTCACTTGAGGGTTCCCCTTCATTCCATTTTATCATACCCTATTCCCACCAACTCGACATCATCCATCTTCTTCCTCGACTTGCGATCTTTCCCCTTCATTCCATTTTATCATACCCTATTCCCACCAACTCGACATCATTCATCTTCTTCCTCAGCTTGGCGATCTTACTTAACCATTCTGGCCGCATGGCAATCTTACTTAAGACTTCCACTTAAGGTTGATCTGCCCTATGGCCTTCCCCCATCCCATCTTATTTCTCCCGCCTCTCGTCATGATCATCTTCTTCAACCTACCATTCCACCCCTGTCCCCAATATCATCTTGTCTTTCTCCTTGCATATCATCCCTGTCGGTTGGGTGATCCTACGAAACCTCTCTAGCAACATGACGATCTTACTTAAGAGATTCTCTTAAGCATGACATGTCATCTTACACTCGTCCATCACTCTACAATATCACCATCCATCTTTCCTCTTCATTCCCCATCATCACATCTTTTTACCACCACTATCACCCTCCTCTGCTTGGCAATCTTACTTAACCACTTACCCGGCATGGCGATCTCACTTAAGGGTCCCTCTTAAGGATGATTTGTCTCTTTGCCTTTCCCCATCACTACACACCCTTCACCCTTAATTTTTTCTCAAAGCATTCCCCATTATCACATCCTTTCACCTCCTTTTCAATTCTCGCAAACACCACTTCTCGATTGACCACTTTTCATCTCCATTTTTACTCACATGGCAATCTTACTTAACCACTTCCGTCGCATGACAATCTTATGTCGTGGTCCTACCTACACTTAACTTGTCATCGTGAAATTCTCCCCGCCTCATTCTTCGCTCACTTTGTTGATCGCTTCTTCCACCTCGATATCTCCTACTACCCACTTTTTCATCCTACTATTATCCTTTCTCCACATATCCTCTTACACAATACATCTAATCTCTTCCGCTTACAATCACGTTCTTTCCCCCCATTTTCCCCTTCTTGATCCATCATCCTTCATACTGCTTTCTTCCCATTCTTTTCATGTCTTGGTTCTTCATCCTCACTTCGTTCATCCTCATCACCCGCATCCTCTCCTCACTTTCACCTAGTCCCAACTCATCCACTTCATCTTCTCACATTCCCCCCACATTTCTACCCACACACGCATTCACCATTATTGTTAACACTCCTATATCATTCTTTCATCATCATCTTCTCTTCCCGCGCTAATAATTGTAAACGGGTTTTCCTTAAAAATCATCAATCCTCATTCCGCACGACCTCATTCACTCCCTGACCTTCTCGAGTTTCTCTTCATTCCTTCCTCCTCTAAGCCCACGACTCATTGTAAATGGGTTTCCTTAACATCCCTTTGTTGGCGTTACCTTTCCAATCCTCATTAGCTTTCTCCTTTTCTTCATTTTTTCTCTCACCCTTCCCCACCACTCATTGTCTGAGGATTTCCCTAACATCCCCTCATTGACATTGCCTCTTCCATCCCCCATTCTCTTTTCTCTCCTATTCTTTTCCCTCACTCCCACCCTTTCTTGTTGCTTTTTACCCATCTCTCCATCTCCTCTTTGCCCTCTTCAATATCTTTCTTGCCTTCATCATACATCCTTTTTCTATTTTCTCATCATCCTAGTATCCTCATTTCATGCATCTCCACATCTTTTCCAATCGATGTCATTCCTCCCTTCTTTCGTCTCTCGAACATTCCTTCTACTGTTCCTTTCCACTTATTACCCCCTTTACGTATTCCCTTCCTTCTACATCATTTTCTTTGTTATCCTCTTCTCTCTCCCACCCTCATCTTATTTCTCTTCCCCGTATAGTCTTCTTCCCCTTTTTCATCATCACGTTTCCTCCTTACTTCCCCATCAATAACTCCGGTTGTTGTTCAAATGTTATCCTATCTTTTTTTTATCATACCACCCTCCACATGCATCTCCATACGGTCTGTTCCATATTCTTTGCCTTGGTCTTCCTCACAATGACACGATTCCTTCAATCTTCTCCTTGTATTCGTTCTATCTTCCTTTCCTCTCCCCTAATTTTCACGTTTCTTCTAACCACTTCTCCTTTTCTCTACCACCCCTACCTTTTCGTTCATTTTGTATCTATTTCTCTTCCTTTCTCTCCTCTTTTTCACACTTTCCTCGCCCCTCATAGTTTCTTTTTTTTCTCCGTTCTACTTCTTCTTTCGTCCTCTTTCCATTTTCCTCCATTTCACCCCCTACTCCCACCTCGTTTTCTCCTTCTTATTTATCCTTTCCCGCTTTCTGTTTTTCTCACTCTATCATTTATTTCACTTCCATGCATCCCTCTTTACTATCTCTCGTTTCTTCCTTCATTTTGCACATCTCTCTATTTCATCCCTTCACCCTCTACTATGTCATTTTCCTATTTTTATCTTGTTTGTCCTTCATCATTCCCTTCTTCCCCTATCATCCCTCTCTTATTTCTACCTCTTTCATTCCTTTTTTCCTCTCCCCTATTTCCCTTACTCTTCTCATAATCAACCCCCAAGCCTATCCATTCCCTTTTTTCTTTCCCACACACCCTCACACCTAGCATTCAAGGTCGATTGAATCCTTTCTCCATTTGTGTCGTGCGGTCATTCCAGTCTCTTCCACTCCATTATCGTCCTCTTCTCCGCAGAATCCATTTCCCTTCTTTTCGAGAGTTCTGTCGTATATTCCATTCTCGTCAGTCCTCTCAAGGGGGCATCACCACATCTATCCATAATCACATCTTATCATGACATTTTTTTCTTGGAGGATACTATGACATCCGTCACTCACCACTTTCTATTCTCCCCAAAAACATTCGCTCTACCTTTTAAAAAGTAGATTGAATTCTTCCCCCATATCGTCTACTTTCTTTGAAAGGACACTACTTTCATAGTACCCTTCCAAAGAGGGGAAAATGTAGACACCCTAATTTCACATCTGTCCTAAATCAATTAATTCCCCTTCCTCATTTCCCACAAAAATACACTTTGAATTAATCAAATATAATTTGATTAATTATCCATTTCAAAATCTAAAAAATAACCCAATCCTCACCACATGTCATTATTCTCCATGTTTTTCTACTATTGAATTAAAAATTTAAATTCAAATCCTCACCCACCCTTCGTGGTCCCCACTCACATAAAATCCTCCACTTATGAATTAAAAATATAATTCAAATCCTCACCCATTCTTCGTGGCCCCCACTCATCTAATCTTGCCCACATTTTCAAACCACTCACCTAATCTTGCCCACATTTTCAAACCACTCACTTAATCTTGCCCACATTTTCAAACCATGATTACTTAAATTAATCTAAGTTAATCACTCCCCAAGCTATAAATACAACCTTACCCCTCCCCTCTAAACACACAGAGAATAAGCTTGCATGTCATATCTAAGTTCGGCATCCTTTGAGTAAAGAACATCCTTTTGCCTTGTCCTAATGCCAAAATAGACTCATAATCCTTTTTCCCATCTCGTGCAAAGTAAGGTGATCGTTGTTGCAGGAAGACCTTGCTCTGTCTTGAAGAAAAGCACCTACATATCACAAAATCAGGGCTCAATCTAAGTTTCCTAGCCCATTCTGAGGTTTGCTACGGAACGCGAAGGAGAAGGTATGATTATTGGTATTTTACTTCTTTGTTAGTAGTGTATTTTTCCTAGCTTACACATGGTCTACATATGCTACCTCTCTCTATGATGCTCCCAATCAACCCCCATCCATTTGAATCCTAGACCACCTAACTGTCATTTCTTCACCGACAAGATGGTCCTTAAGCCATCTATAAACTCAAGTCCAATAAAGCCCAAGATGTGGAAAATTTAAAAGTTGAATTCTTCCATCATAGCCCAATTGTTCTTGTTGTCCATATCTCTAATCTTTTTAATTTTATTGTTCCTTATGGTCTTCCCCCACTTGGACATCTCATATTATACACCCCATCTTCAAATCTGAGATTCTCTTAAACCCGAGAACTATCATACCATCATGATTGGGCATACTTTGGCTAAGCTTTTTGCTATTGTGCTTGATGATTATATCTCACAATGGGCAGAAAAAATGGATTAGAGCAAAAGGTCAAGCAGATTTAGAAGGAATCACCGAACAAATGATCACATTTTCACTTTGGTTGCCATTATAGAGGAAGCAAAGGCTAACAAGCAAAAGGTATATTGTTGTTTTGTAGACTTTCGAAAGGCATTTGATACAGTACCAAGGCATCTTTTGATCTAGAGGCTTGAAGAGTTGGGTCTTCCTAACATGGTAATTTCTCTTGTCATGACTTTGTATGAGAATTTTTGGGCATATTCATACCAAAATGGGCACTACTAATAACATCCATAGTACCATAGGTGTGAAACAAGGTTTTCCACTCTCGCCTACACTTTTGGGCTCTATATTGATGAATTAGAGGATCTTATCTCCATAGCCTCAAGTAGCATGAATGGTTATAGCCTCTTTGGGATCTACATTGCTATTTTATTGTTTGTAGATGACATTATTTTACTTTCACACTCAATTACAAGACTTCAAAATCAACTTGATGCATTGAGAAATTTTTGTGATAAGAAAGGCCTCAAAGTAAATCTTGCAAAGACAAAAATCATGGCATTCAATACAACCAAGAAAGTAGCATCTACAATGAATTTGATGTACAAAGGAAAACAAATTGAGGTGGTGTACTCCTACACCTACTTGGGTGTGGTTTTCTCTGACCACCTTTTAGCTTTGTTCCGGAAATAGAAGCAAGACTGAGCAAAGGGTATGCAGCTTTGACAACCTTGGAAAGACAATGTTTTCAGCTTCAATTTCAAGATATTCAAACAAAGATTCAACTTTTTCATACATTGGTTACACCAACACTATTATATGGATGTGATGTTTGGGGTCCATATTTGAGACAGAATGATTTCAACCGTATGGAAAGAGTTTTCATTTCCATGTTATCGAAGAATATTCGAGCCAAAAGAACGGTTCCTCACTCAATTATTCTTGTAGAGTTTGGGGTATGTCCACTCTTTATCACTTTGATTTTCAATGTTATCACTATGTTGCATAGGCTTCGATGCATGGCAGATTCTTTTTCTGGTCAGAATAGATATCCATATTTGGCACTCCAATCTTCTATGCAACTTGTCAAAAAAGGATGCAAATCTTGTTGGTATGCAAGAGTTATGACTCTCCTTCAGAAGCTGAATATTGATATAGAAAGACTTCCTCTTGGGTTTTCCATTAATGCTCCTCAACTCACTAAACATGAGGTTAACAGGGGTATACGTGAAGAACTCACTAAGTCTTATTTGAAAGCTACATGGTTTGCTCCAAAAGAGCCTTTGAAACCAAAACTTCTTCACTATTTTCAATTTTATTCTTGCTTCCATGAAGATCAAAATAAAATTCTTGAATACATGAAGAAGTTGTTGCCTTCATGCTTGAGGATCCCTTTAGCTCAGTTTCACATTTTCTCTCACCCGCTTCGGATGGAATCTGATCATAGCCTCCCACAACATGAACGTATATGTCAGTTGTGTTTTCTAGAGCCTAAAAGTGAAGAGCATTTTATATTCAAGTGTCCCATCTACTATGAAATTCGTGGAAGATACCATTGTCTTTTTAGAGATTCCAATGGATCTTTAAGGAGCCTCATTCGATATGAAGACCAAAAATGTTTAGCTTTGTTTATTCATGAGACACTTCAACTCTAACAAAGAACACTCAAATTGAAGACCTCAAATACAAATAATTATAGGCATATTAGTTCTTACTTCCAAATAACTAATTTCGGAATTTGAAGAGATCTCATACGCAGACAAGTTGGTCCAGATCTGTCAAACAACGTACATTCTACTGGTTCCTAGTTCTTCAACCTTCTCGTTGTTGATTTGTTATTTTTTTTTCTATTTTTCTTGAGATGCTTTTGGCACTCCCTTTATGTATTAGTCCTTGTACTACCTTTTCTGTCCCATAGGCCATTCTTGGCCTTTTGTGGACGTTAATATCTAAATTAAATTAAATTAAATTAAGGAGGTTTGTATGGAATTTTCCAAGTTGACTAGACAGGTTAATATTGATGAAGGGAAAATTTGTGTTCAAGAAAAGTAAATAAGGAAATGAATCTTTTGAAGAGATGAAGACGACCATAGCTAATCCATCAGTGTTAATGTGGCCTAATTTCCAAAAGGATTTCATCATTTATAGCTGTGTTGAAATAAAATTTGTCATCTATCCTAGTTCATAAGAATGGCGAGGGATTTGAATCCCCTATAGCATTCATGAGTCAGATCAAGGATCAAAAGATTAAATTCTCCCAAATTGAGAAGCGTGTTCATGGTCTAGTGACAATTGTAAAACAATTCCACTTCTACATTTTGAACTCCCATATCAACATGATGGTACCAAACGTTGTCATTGATTCCATTCTAATGCAACAAGAGATTTTTCCAAGAGGGGCAAGTGGATATCCAAGGTGCAAGAATATTTCCTAGACATAACGTCGACCAAGTTGGCCTGTGGAAGAGGTTTTTTCCATCTTATAGATGAGAACAACATTGTTCATAAAAACTACAACATTGTTAAGGCAATCGATCAAAACCATGAGATTTTGAATTTCATCTTGTATCCCATCCAAATTCTCAATTTGCACTCAAGTCCAATCCAGTCCATGCCCCCAAGTAAGAGCTAGCTATTGCACTAAAAAACAAAATTGTCAAAATTCTCTAAAATTGAGTCGATTTGTTGTGCAAAAATATGTATTTTTATCTTAAAATTGGAAGATCAACGAAGTGTTGTTTTAAGCCCCACCTTTTTTAAGGCTACTTGGTAATGTAAAGAGCACCCTCCTTGCATGCCAAGTGCAGTAGAGGGCACCGTGAGCACTACCGGGTGAGCATGCCCCATGCACTTAAGTGTTTAATTTGTAAACTAAAGAGGAAAAGTGTGAAAAGTACCTAAAATGCACCTTGAGTGCAATCTAGCAAGGGCTTCGTAAGTGCACCCAACGTACTTGGTGATCGAGTCGCTGACAATTGAGATAACGTAAATAAAATAAAAAAGGAGATGAAACAAAGTGTTTTCCCTTTATGGGTAGTGCACACAATTCCTTATAAGAGCACTCAATGCGGAAGAACCTCTTCAACATGCTAGGACACTTAATTTTCAATGCAACCGACCTAAACCTATATAAAGCCTATCTCACTTCTTATTTTCACTATCAAGCACACCCTTTCCTATTCTTCTCTCTCTAAGTTGTTCACTTCCATTGACTTAATCTTTTTCACCCATCATTGTAGGAAATCAACCCTCCTCGCCTCCACAAGAACTTCACTAGATCTCCATACCAATTTTGTAAGGTGGTCTACATAGGTTTCTTATTCTTGTTTTTCATTTTCGCATAATATCCACTTTTCCTACTTTACGAAAAAAACTCATTTCCACCATTCCTAGAGGTTCTTTAGCCTAGAAAATCCTTCTACCAACTCCATCAACATTCTAGCTTCACTTTTACCACGTGCAAGAGATTTCACACCAAATTTGGAGCTCTTAAACCCAAAGTATCCTCGAACAGAGCAATGTGCACCTCATGGGCATGCCTCTCCTTTTCTAGTCATTTGAACAATGTTTTAAGACAACTTTCATTGTTATAAGACCGTATCATTGCTTCTTCTTCCGAGTTCTCCACTTAATTTTGGCCACCATACCCTTACTTTCAAGATGTGTCCACATTGGTTCAAGATGTGTGCACATTGGTCAAGATGTTGTTCATCATCCTTTCCACCAAAAAAATGAAATTTCAATATCAAGGGTTTGAGTCAGATGCTACCCTAGAAGTTACTCTAAATTCATGATTCAAAGATCAGGCATGTGGACATAACAATTTTCAAGAATAAGCTTCTTGCACCAAATAGGTCAAAGATTCATTCAATGTCAAGTGGACAATGAGTTGTCGAAAGCGGTAGATTTCCCAATAGTAATGCAATGTGTAGAATTGTTGTTGGCTTGTGTGAGACATTATGACCTAGGGAATAGAGAGGCAAGAACAGGGGCAAGGTTGTAAATTGCTCCATTGGACATTGATACTATAGACTACACATTCATGATACCTTTACAGAAGGCTTATACAGACATAATCCTTGAGAGTGCTCAGGCCTATTGGGAAGAACATCACGATTGTTTTCTTTAGAATATCAATGATCAAAGAATGAAGCAGAGGAACCCCCGAAAAGTCCAAATTACCAAAGAAGTTGCATCATTCTAATTCAAATAGTGATATTTTGGACCATAACCTTGCTCAACATGATAGTGGGAAACAAGTTGAATGGTGAGTTCCACCTTCATATGTTTTTGTTCATCCTCACTATAAGGGTAAGGAGTTTATTGATTAGGGAAGCTTGATCAACAATTTGTCAGCACAAGAAGATGATTTTGTTAGAGACCACCAACACATTCTAAATGACTTCATACTTGATTTAATCCATTACCAATCTCCAACCTTCCATGGGACTCATTATAGCGGGTTACTCAAAGCATTGACTTGTATTTGGAATCACTATCCTAAGCTCACCCTTAAAGAGAGCAGAAAATTTCACGAGAGTGAATGATCCTTTCACAATGTTCTTGTTAAGGACATTCCAAAATGATCACGTCACGAGGATTTCTATTGAGGGGCAAATCGAACTTATTTCATTCATTTTCCTAATTCTCCTAAATAAGGGTGGGTGCATCCGGTGGCATCACATATAAGCATTTGAGATATATGCCACATGAGGTACTTCGATTGAGTTGTGGAAACAACTTACCATAGTGCACAAGTTATGCCAAGAGAGGAAGAAGGTTGCGGTTCAATTTCCCATTCATCTTAATCATTACATGTCTTGAATCTAAACGGGTGCACAATGGGTCACCAATGGCAAGCTTCAAGATGTCCCCTATAGAAGAAGAGACTCATTTGATAGTAAGAGGTTCATGAAAAATCACCTTGATTCTACATATGCATGTGTTCCAACAATCAAGACTATTGGGTGGTTGTGTAGATGATGATGAAGTGTGTATGAGAGACTATGCTAGAAAGAGCCTAGAACAAATGAGGGTTATCTTGAAACTATGGGTAGTTGAGGGGATGATAGATGATGGAACAAACTTCGTGGAGTTGACATATGTTGAAAGAGTCATGTCAACGCCTCTTCCTCTCGATGGATTAGTCACTTCCCAAGGCCTTGGATATTGTTGAACATAACAAGGTAATGATCAATTGATCCATAAATTGGTTTCAATAGAGGGTGTTCCAATTTACATATGCATGAGGTTAGAAGGGGTATAAGGCCTTCAAGATTTATAAATCCTCGCTTATCACACCCCAAGGCTTCAGTGCTCTTGTTTCCTAATATGATCCCCATTCAACAACAACGGGAACAAGAGGAGATGATGAGGATCCTAAGAAAGATGAATTGCCGAGAAGACATGTGGAACATGATTGAAAATCAAGTTACCAACCAAAAGAGGTATAGCCACAAGTTGACACTACCATTGTGAAGATTCATCTCTCGCCCGATACTATGGGGACTTCATTGCTAATTGATAACACAACTCAACAGTTCGTGGCCTAAAAACAAGCACATACACATGCCCAAATCTCATTATAGACCCCTTAATTACCTCCCTTTCACATTCCATCACGATCTCCTTCCCCACATAAACCTCCTATACCTACCAATCCTCCCAAACAACCAAGTCTTCCATCGAGATCGTCGTCACGATCGAAGGTACAAATGGTTAGTACCCTCATTGAAAAACCCTTGTGGGTTAAACCTTTGGTGGCAAAGAAGAATAAAATAGTGAAAACTCTATTAGCTTGATTTTGGCATCATGGTTGATCTCCTTAAAGCTCCACTCCCAACAAGGCTATATTAATAATGAGGACACTGTCTTTCAAAGGCCTAATTTGCGAAGATAGAAAAACCCAAGGGAGAAAAGAATAAACAAAAGATGACATTTGAAGATTATGAGTACCAAAGGGTGATGTTCATGAGATCCAAGAAGCCACCGCTAGAAGTGAACAATTGATTTAACAACGAGGAAAAGAATTGGTAACTAGTCACCTTTTCCAATTATCTACACACCCTTGTTAGAGCCACACTTGCACCAAAGACCTACCAACATACCAAGATTAAGTCTAGATTAAGTAGCCATCTCAAGGTTGAGAAAGCTCAACCGATTAGGTAAAGTCTCAAAGCATGGGTGGAGAGGCTGCCCTCCATGGATTGAAATACATTGATGATTTGATGCGGGCATATATTGACATTAAAGCCGAGGAGTTCTTGCTAAGAAAGGCAATGGCTAAGCTGAAACAAACATCACCAAATGAAAGACCTAGAGACATGATGCAAAAGAGTTAAGTCTTGTGGATGAGAATTTGTTGGTTGTATAAGGCATCTTGGCATGCAAAGTGGACAACCGATCTTTCGACGGGTTCAATAGTGTCAAGTGGAAGATCACCGCAGATCAAAGATGATTTGTAGGATCTCCGGCAATGGAAAAGGAAGTTGAAGATAGGACGAAAATAATGCACATGAACTTGCAATCCTTGCAATGTCATTTCTTCAAGCCACATGATGTCGGGAACATTACAACATGTGAGATCAAGGTGAGATTCTAAAAGGTGATAAAAACGAGCTCTTCAAGGTAGATGGCTTTGACATGGAAGCTATGGACAGCCTAAGTGTTATTGACACCACACTCAAGGAGCTTAATCCTAAGTTACCTAATTTTCAAAAAGTTCTCTTTGCCATAAGACAAATGAGGAATGGTCGGGTGGTTCATGCAACAACACCATGGCCCCTAATCTAAAGTCTAGTGTAGATGTTCTCAATAGGTTTCACGCTTACAAGATAAGAAAAGCCAATGAGAAAAACAAAGGCGCGTTAAAGGGCCATGTTAGCCCAAAGTAACTATGAAGTGAAGTGTGATCCTTAGTGAAGATCTCTTGAGGGAATTGTTCTAATTTCATGATACTTTTTAAAAATAGCTTGTAACTTGAAGTGGTGTCTTTTTTTTTTATAAAATTTGGACAACTTTTTGAAATTTAAAAGAATGTGAAAGGTTACCTTCTCACATTATAAATATGAGATGTAACTAATATAATTTTTTTTTGATAATGTCTTAAATTTTGTTGGAGAGGAAGGGATATATGATGCTTTGTGTTCTTTCTTGATTAAGAAATATAAAGAAATTTGCATAATCATGTCTTGGATTTTCTTGGTGATGGTGTTCATTCTTAAGTTGAATGTTTGCTTTCTTTTATTCCATTCACGCACCTCAAAATTCCTGCATAATATCAGCAATCTTCTTGTTAGTTCTTTTCTTGCACATGAGAATAAAATTTGTATTTGCCTATTCATGTGTATTTCCTCTCTCTCTCTCTCTCTCTCTCTCTCTCTCTCTCTCTCATCTCACATTCTATTCAAATTTGATGCACAACCCCACCAATTAGTTTAATGTATATATTGTATATAATTAGGTTCAACATCTCTCTTGTTTTCAATAAAGGGAACATCCCATAATAATAAAGGAGAGACTTTGTCCCTAACTATTGCCAAAAGCACTATTTTGCCAACAAGATGTAACACCAATCTCATTTAATTGCTTTAAGAACGATCTTCTACATCTTAGTTCTTCCAATCAAGTTTATTTAAGTACCTAACATATTTATGACGCATCATTCCAATATCAATTTATTTTGTTGTTTAATGTCCATGGAGCTCGTCTGATCAAATGTGGATCTAGCTTCAAATCAATGTGATGTAGAAATGGCCCGCACACATTGGATGAAGTATCTCTGCAAATTGACAGTGGGGAACCTCTCCATTTGTAAATATAATCAATTTTGTTTACTTTATGAGAAAATAACGTGTTTATAATCAAGTGTCTTTGGACACAATTCTAAGAAATGTCTTTGGGCCTAATTCTAAGAAAATTGCTACTAAAATTATATAAAAAGAAAGCTATTTAAATAAATTTGGGTTTCTTTCAAATTCAATTGTTAAAAATATAATAGATTAACATAAAATCTGACCTAATATGTGAAACTCCATTACCGGGTATCTAAAAGTCAATGGTTGAGCAATAAGGTTGAGCAATTGCAATGATGATGACTCAAAGTCAAGTGCCCCTGAACATGGTGCCCATGTTAAGGTTGGTGTGTTGATTGGCTAAATTGAAATAAACTAAAACATAAGCTTATCTTTTAAACTGTGTGTTTACATTTAAGACATTGCTTTGATCATATTAAATTTGTAAAATCATTGACAACAGCCTACTTTCTTGCTGGAAATTATTTACAACTGTTTAGGACTCACAAAACTAGAATCATTCCATTTACTGTTGTAACTTATATATAGCATCAAGAAGTTACAACAGTAAATGGAATGATTCTGGTTTTATGAGTCCTAAGCAGTTGTAAATAATTTCAGCAAGAAAGTAGGTTGTTATCAATGATTTTACAAATTTAATTTAATATATATATATATATATATATATATATATATATATATATATATATATATATATTAAATTTGTCATACTAACTTGGACAAAGAACTGACATTGAAGACCTACTTAAGTGATAAAAATGCATCCAACATAAGGTACTCCAATTTAAATTCTCTTAAATTAATGTCTACTTTTAACATAATGGACTTCAACTTACATTCTCTTAAGTTGATGACACAAACCAGACTGACGTCATATTTATGCTTTCAACTCAATCAAATAGGAAGGCAAGTTGTAACAAGCATATTGACACAGGTAAAACTGTGAAAATTCTATTGCAGTCACTGATTATTAATCTCCTATCTTAAAAGATTATTTAACTGCCGAAAACTAATTCACAGCTAATATCGAAAAATAACACAACTGCAACTTCACTAATAAGAATACAAAAAGAAATGCGTAACACAATGAACACAATATTTTCGGACAAATTGTCCTGAAAAAACCCCTAAGGGAAAACCAGTTCTACAGATGAGAAATTATATTAACTTCAGCAAATTAAGAGATACAAAGATTCCTTGCCTCTTACTGGCAGAACTTCGACAATCTCCCAACTTCTCCCGCTGATATTCCCCACTACTATCCCCAACGCTATCACTATGCCCTTGCTAACACTGCAAGACTGTTTGCTATCACTGCAAACTTACAAACTCATTTGCTAGCACTACAAATGCTTCTCCAAACTTGTACTCTCCAAATGCCCAATGACCTCCTTTTATACTACTCTCATTGGAACACCAACGGCTGAGATCGATTCTCAATCGATGGCTGAGATACATAACAACTTAACAACCATAACAAATTTGGTTGCAAGGTGTCACTAAAGGAAATCAATAATTAGAAAATAATTAATACATTCTCAACAATAAGATAACTATTATCTAATCTTAGCAAATGGATGAACAACTATCCAAGCTAACAAACTAACACTCCCTCTTAGCGAGGAAGTTGTTCTGCATGACACCCATCTTATCTCTGAAGAAGATAAATTTTGCCTTCCCCAATGCCTTAGTCAGAATGTCTACTACCTGCTCCTCTGTAGGTATGTATTGTAGTTGAACAATACCTCGTTGTACACAATCCCTGATGAAGTGATACCTGATATCTATATGTTTAGACCTATCATGAAACATTGGATTCTCAGACAACTTGATGTAACTCTAATTGTTGCAGTGTATCACAGTAGTCTCAACCTTCTAACCAAACAAGGCCACTAGCAACTTCCGAAGCCATATAGCTTCACATGCCCCCATGCTAGCTGTAATGTATTCTGCTTTTGATGAACTCAAAGCCACAGACTTACGCTTTTCACTGAACTAAGAAACAACTCCTAATCCTATGCCAAACAACACCTGTTGTATTGTTTGCCCAATCGTGTCGGATAGCCTATCAACTTGATTCCTTCACCTCGAACATATATGATCCCATACTCAACTGAACCACGCAAATAACGCAACACATGCTTGGCCGTTGTCCAATGCACTCTCTTTGGCTCAACCATGAACTGACTAAGAGAGTTTACTGCAAATGCTATATCTGGCCTGGTGTTGACCAAATACATGAGCAAACCAATTAACTGCCTGTATAAGGTGGGATCTACATCTTTGTCCTTAGATGTATCTACCTTCCTCCAATTAGTGATCATAGGTGTAGACATGGCTTTGCAATCCTCCATCTCGAATCTCTTCAAGATTTCAATGCAATATTTCCCTTGACCAAGGAAAATCTCTCCATCTGTCTGCCACACCTCCATGCCTAGAAAATAGTGCATGAGTCCCAAGTCCTTCATCTCGAACTCTTCTGCAAGGTCCCTCTTGCAATCCTCTATGAGCCCTAGTGCACTTGTAAGAAACAAGTCATCTACATATAGAACAAGAATGAGAGCCTCGCCCCCAACCACCAAGTAGTAGAGGTTAGCATCTACCTCACTCTTCACAAAGCCCATTTCCTGCAAGTATGTATCAATGCGCTCATACCACACTCTAGGAGCCTGCTTGAGTCCGTACAAGGCTTTCTTCAATCTGCACACGTGGGTCTCTTTGTTGTGTGCTACAAAGCCTTCTAGTTGTTCTATGTATACCTCCTTTAATTCACCATTAAGGAATGTTGTCTTGACATCCATTTGATGGATCTGCCATCCCATCTGCGTTGCAAATGAGATTACAACTCGTATAGAAGTATACCTAGCCACTGGAGCAAATGTCTCCTCATAGTCTATTCCCTCCTTCTGAGAGAACCCCTTTGCCACAAACCTTGCCTTGTATTTCTCGATGCTACCATCTGCACCGTGCTTTATCTTGAAGATCCAGCGTGATCCAACTACTGCCCTATCTGTTGGTCTAGGCACTACCTCCCACACATCATTCTGCATTATTGAAGTATATTCCTCAACCATAGCATCTCGCCATACCTGATGTTGTGCAACCTCTTGATAGTTGGAAGGTTCACTATCTACCAACTGGCTGACTAATGCCACATAGTCATTGAACTTGGCTGGTTCTCTCCTCTGTCTTGTACTCTTCCTAGGAGCTCCCACAAACTCTTGAGTATCCCTTTGTGTCTTGAACCTCACGGTTCCTATTGCCAACAGTAGAGGATGAAATATCAACCTCTATATCTTCTAGATGCATATCTTGCTGCACCAGTTGCTCCATACTCTGTGAATCTTCACTACCTAAGTCTATGCTTGTACTAGTAACTGTACTTGAGCTTTGTTGCCCTTGACTTGGACTTGGAGCTTTTGTTGGCTGCTCACTTTGATCATCTGCTGGCAAATCTCTGGACCTTCTAAATGCTTTGTCCTCCATGAACTTGACATCACGTCTGATAATAATTCTTCTAGTCCCTGGAATAAAAATCCTATATGCCTTTGAAGTTTCACTATACCCAACAAGGTACCCCTTCTCTGTAGTCTAATCTAACTTGGTACGTGTATCTTCTGGAATATGACAATATGCCAAACTCCCAAATATCCTGAAGTGACCTACATCTGGCTTCTTCCCTATGAAAGCTTCCTCTGGTGTCATCTTCCCTAGTACCTTGTGTGGAACCCTGCTTCGAATGTAAATTGCTTGATGTACTACACACCTCTCGCCCATAGGTAGCGAGGCATGTCCACTCTCGGTCATTTCCTTTGTACTCGCCTCCATTATCTGACCAAAGAACCTTTATCTTCCTTCCTGTCGAGTTCTCCACAAGAGCCTTGAACTCTTGGAAGCGACTGAAAACCTCATCCTTGGTCTTCAAGAAGTATATCCAGGTCTTCCTAGAGAAATCATCAATAAAGGTAACATAGTACTCATATCCTCTGAGAGACTTTGTCGACATTGGTCCACATACATCTGAATGTACTAGATCAAGAACACCCTTAGATCTATTGTCACTCCTTGGAAAAGATGCTTTCACAAACTTCCCCAACACACATCCCTTACATCATCATGCTCTGTGCTCACCTCTGAACACTGTCATTGTCTCACGAAGCAATTTAAGTGCTCCATGATGAATATGGCCCATCCTCCTATGCCATAGCTCTCCAAGATCTCTAGGATTACTGCTGCTCATAAGTGCCTTAGGAGTATCAAATTGTAACCTATAAAGGAGACCACTCCTAACTCCAATAGTTATGAGTGATTTCCAATCCTTGTGCTTAATCAACACATGTCCCTCTAAAAGTACATTATACCCTTTATCCCGAAGACCGATACAGAAATTAGATTCGTACCTAAGCCTGGCACATGCAAGACATCATGAAGTGGAACTATCTTTCCATTCTCCCTCTGAAATTGAATAGTCCCTTTCCCAACTGGGTTGAGCTTGGAAAAGTTCCCCATAGAAATCTGGATATTGGTGTCCTCCTTGTAACTGGAGAAGTACTCTCTAACTCCTGTCATATGAAATGACGCCCCACTATCTATATACCAAACACACTGTGAGGTTGAGTTGACCATACAAGCTATGAGTGCAAACTCATCTTCCATTCTACTGGAGAGTTCTTCTGCACTTGCTGAAGCTGCCACCTGCTTCTTACCCTTCTTCCTATCTCGGGCAATCACTGACATAGTGGCCAAACTCGTGACAACCAAAGCACTTGACCTTAGACAAGTCCTTCTTCTTCTTCTCACTTTGATAATTTGATCCTTTGCTAAATCCCTTCTTTGCTTTCCCTTTTCCTGCTAGGGCAACGTTTTCTTGTTCTCCCTCACTTTTCTGACTCTTGTTGGCCCCATTGACAAGACTTAGTCTAAACTCCTCCTGAGTGAAATCAGTCCATAGTCGATCCCATCTCGGTAAGGTGTCTCGTCCACTAACAACTTGAACAAAAACATCCCACTGTTTAGTAAACCCATTTAGGGCTATCCGTACTAGCTCATCATCGTTAGGGCTATCTCCAACAGCTGCTAACTCGTCCTTGACAAGTCTAAGTCTGGTGAGGTAACTTGTAACATCTTCTCCCTTGTTCATCCGGGTATTCTTCAACTTTTCTTTGAGAATCATCTTCCTATTGGTGGTAGCGTTCTGGTACAGATTCAAAATGGCATCCCACATCTTATTTGTCGTATCTAACTCGGAGATGTGTGGAACAATATGATCCTTGACACCATCAAGGACAATCCTTCTCGCCTTGGCATCCTCTTTTTTGTATGATGCAAGCTACCTTGCGTCTGTAGGTACAGCTACAACAGTGGTAACATAATCCTTTATACCATTCCCTTTCAACAATAAAGAAAGTCTGGCCTTCTAGACACCAAAATTCGAGGCACCATCTAATCGCCTGATCTCTCAAACCAGCTGAAGCCATCTCAAAGGATAAAAGTAATAAAAATTTAAAGAGATCAAACTAGGTTATAGAAACCCTCAATTTCTTTCCTAGGGCAAACCTTTTTCTACCCTTAACACTGCTCTGATACCATGTGAAAATTCTATTACAGTCACTGATTATTAATCTCCTATCTTAAAAGATTATTTAACTGTCGAAAACTAATTCACAGCTAATATCTAGAAATAACACAACTACAACTTCACTATTAAGAATACGGAAAGAAATGCGTAACAAAATGAACACAATATTTTCGGACAAATTGTCCCTAAGGAAAAACCAGTTCTACAGATGAGAAATTATATTAACTTCAACAAATTAAGAGATACAAAGATTCCTTGCCTCTTACTAGTAGAACTTCGACAATCTCCCAACTTCTCCCGTTGATATTCCCCCACTGCTATCCCCAACGCTATCACTGTGCCCTTGCTAACACTGCAAGACTGTTTGCTATCACTGCAAACTTACAAACTCATTTGCTAGCACTGCAAATGCTTCTCCAAACTTGTACTCTCCAAATGCCCAATGACCTCCTTTTATACTACTCTCATTGGAACACCAACGGCCGAGATCGATTCTCAATCGACGGCTGAGATACATAACAACTTAACAACCATAACAAATTTGGTTGCAAGGTGTCACTAAAGGAAATCAATAATTAGAAAATAATTAATACATTCTCAACAATAAGATAACTATTATCTAATCTTAGCAAATGGACGAACAACTGTCCAAGCTAACAAACTAACATAAACCTAATGAATTCACCATTGTTGGCACAAGTTCAAGTCACAACTTGACTCCCCAAGGTTCTTCCCGAGTACCCATGACAAAAAAAGAATGTAAACACCTAGATTGAATGAACTACTTTATCGGGTGACATATATAAAGACAAGCGTAACAAGCCTATATGTACAATCCACAATCAATATTGAACAAATTTATGTTGGATATACATTTATCTACAAGGCATCAATGGAGGAATGAATTCAGTCACTAGACAGTTTTGTTCGATTGCTCATAAGAAGTGTGGAGGGAGGAAGAACTTCTTGTCCATTATAAAGGTTTTTTTCCATGGGCTGATCCTCTCCTATGGTCTATACTCTTCTACATTGTTTTCTTTCTTTATTATGGTCAAGCATGACAGCACTATATTGCAGCAGCATATGGTATCAGAGCCCTGAGAAGAATACATGGCATGGAAGACTTGGAAGAGAGGAAAAGGAAGTCTCAGATTTTATTATGACTTCAGCTTTTATAGGGTTTTCATTTCAACATCCCTTGTTGAAGTGAATTAGATTAATGGATTTTCCATTATAAACTTTTGTTGAGAACATCCTAACGGCGTTGACTCTTTTTCATAGCAGCTTGTAAGCGAAGTGCTAACATCAAAATCTCTCAAGGAGATTTTTATTTTATTTTTGTCTTCCCTTTTTAAATCAAGCCAATAGATCTAGATGATTTGTTTAGATTCTACTGGATAGTTGTTTCCCTTTCATTTGTGGCATCTGTATTAGATAATTAATTCATTACTATTGAGAGTTTTGGAGGACAAGGCTTCCATCCACATTCCATCTCTAGAAAGCATAAAATGAGGAGGTCCTACTTGACAAGGACTTGTAGAGGTATGTGGATGCTTCAACTCCTAGACCTGTTGACCTAGATGCAGCCATGGAATAGGATAATAAGGATGCAAGGGCTCTCGCAAGTATAATCCCTACTTCAAGAGAATCACAGATTCTACAAGTTATCAATGTAACAACCTCAAAGGAGGCTTGGGACAAAGTAGATGGTGTATATGAAGCAAAGAAAACGGGACGGAGCAAGTTCTTGCGATTGAGGATGTCGAAGGAAATAATTAATTTTTATATCGATTAGTTCAGGTTTTTATTTAAGTATTAAGCCAATGAACAGGAGTTGGGTCAACAATGTTTGAAGAAGATAGTGCATTAACCCTACTAGCAAGTTTTCCATTCCATAGCACAAGATACCTAAATATTTCTAGTAATCTATACTATTTTCTTCTAATTTGGCTATCTAAAATATTTCTAGTGATCTAATACTATTTCTTCTAATTTAGTTATCTGAGATATTTCAATTGACGGCTTCTTTCCTGAAAACTCGCAACACCATTACGTAGCAAGTTCTAAAATAATTTTGGGCTGAAGTTGTGACAACTGCAGCGTATGTTTTGAATAGAGTTCCCACTCAGGCTGTAACAAGAATTACACCACATGGAATGCGGTCAGGTAAGAAGCAATCAGCAGAAGATTTGAGAATTTTGGTTCCCTACTTCTGTCCATATTCCAGCTGAAAACAGACAAGTTAGATGCCAAGAGTGTAAAGGCAATCTTTTTCAGCTATTGTACCAAGAGGAAAGGGTACAAACTTTTTGATCCAATTTCAGAGAAGGTTTTGGTAGGTAGAGATCTTGTGCTTGACAAACAATCAATGGTAAATAATCAGCCAAATGAAGAAGTGGTAAATCACAAGCATGTGCCTAAAAACAATATGCTGGTCAAGATTCAAACATAAAGACCGGTGAAGCTGCACCTTCCATATTTAAGGGAGCAACACTTGAAGAAAAATCCAGTACACAAACAACTGAAGGCCTTCGCAGATCAACAAGCGTAAGGAAACCTATTGGGAAGGTCAGTGAACCTTCTCACCTATTGCAAGGCTAAAATTTCATTGAACAAATTGATTATGCTTCAAACATAGTTGTTGAGCCACAATTTTTAGAGGAAGAAATTAGTAGCTCTGATTCAAAAGGTGGAAAGAAGCAATAAATGCAGATATTGATTCCTTAATGAAGAATGGTACATGGAAGCTTAGCTCCTCTTCGAGGTGGAAGTGATATTGTCCGGGACAAATGGTTATTTAAGAAGTTGAAAGTTGATGATTCTATAACATTCTTACCAATGACATCATTTAGAATGCTCTAGGCTATTTTAGTGATTAAACATAAAGAAATATATCAAAAGGATGTACAGGCCTTTCTTGATGAAGTTGGATGAAGAGATTTATGTCGGCCAGACTGAAGATTTTGTAGCTGCAGGCATAGAGAAACTGATTTGAGAAAGTCAATGTATGGGCTAAAATAACCCCCTCATGTATGGTACCAAAGGATTGATACATTCATTCCTCCCAAATGAACTCTAGAAAGGGGTTGCAGATTCTAGCTTTTATGCTTGAATCAAGGAAAACATATGATCATTATTGCATTGTATGTCAATGATACACTATTGATCAGCAATGATCATGTATTGCTGAAACAAGTGAAAGCAAAGTAGTTGTTCTAATTTGAAAGGGTTTATTGTGCTGATATACACTAAGATCTTGGCATATTCAGAGAGAGAACTAAAAGATTAATTCATCTGAGTCAGAGACAACCCATTGTGCACTACCACGGAGACAAATCTGAAACTCAGTAAAGACGTCCTCAAACAACTGAAGAAAGAGAGATAAATAGCTCAGGAGCCATATCAAAATGTAGCAGGCAGCAGTATGTATGCAATTATATGTACTAGGACTGATATTGCTGTTGCAGGAAGTACAGTCACCCAATACATGGCAGACCCAGGTTCTCAACATTGGCAGACTGTAATGCTTCTCCTATGATATCTTAGAGGGACACCAGGTTTTGGTATAAGTTTCAGTAGAGCAGCATTACAAAGGAATCCTTACAAAGTCGTACAGTATTGTGGTGCAGATTGGACTAGTGATGTTGATAACAGGTGATGTATCACTGCTTATTACTTCCTCCTTGGCAGTGAAGCAGTTTCAATAAACACTAAAATGAAGTAAAAAGTGGCCTTGCCAAGCCAGAATACATATCAGCTACATAAGAAATTAAAGAATTCGTGACTAAAAGAACTGCTTGCAGATATTAGAAACGGGTCAAATGATCCACAGATTTTACAATGTGAGAACCGAAGCAGCTTGGCACTTGCAAAATACCCAAAAGTTTTATGAGAAAACAAATCACATATACATCCAGTATCATTTTGTGACAGAAAAAGATGCTACATAAAATCAAGCTTCAAATCTGCATCAACAAAAGCATTTCCATGTGTCAATTTAGATCTTATGATGAAAATTTTAGAGTAGAAAGTAACTGTTTAGTATTAGACACAGGCTACGTGTAACTGTTAGACTTATAACCTGTATATACAAGGAATCCATGTAGGAGCCCATGTAGACAGGCTTAAGTGGGCAAACTTAAGTGGGTAGGCAGTTAGACCAATATGTAACTACAATTTAGCAGTCATTTTTTCCCATCCACTTCAGAAAATACTCTTTCAATGGTGTAGGAAGAACTTTCTGCCACAATAAAGACTTTTATTTCAGTCTGGTTCTCTCCTGCAGCCTGTATTGTTTCCTGTAAGCTTATTTTCTTTCTTTATTGGACACCCACATTACAGCCCAGCAATGCAGCAGCAGAAATTCACAATCTATGATTTGGAAACAACATAATTTGTAACTATGATAACAGTCTTTTTGGGGCTCACTTTATACTAGTTCACAGGCTTGAGCGCATAGACTTTGCAGGACTATTGACATGAATTACATGCCAAGTATTATTCAGCACTCCTCTAAGATTCCAAATGGTCTCCACTTTCTCAGGTTGCACATTAGCAGAACAATCGACCTGTTCAAAATCCAGATACTCCAGTTTAGTGCAGGAGCAAAAAGCAATTAGGAGTTTCTGTAAACAATTAAATGGAACTTGAAAACTAAAACATTGAGTAAAAATGTGAAAAATTGAGCTGAGCTGCTCCTCCCATCAAGGAACCCCTAATACAGAAGAATTCTATACTTCATAAAAATTGTAAAGCATAGAACCATAGACACACCGCTTTAGCAATAATGTCCGTTGGCGGGTAAATCTCAGTTTCATGCTCAAAAACACCCATGCCCACTTGTCACACTCCTCGCTATCTGCCACATAAGGAACACCGCCCTTCTGATATCTATTGGCTTCCATCCATGTTTTCCTCCATCCACAGACACATCCACCCGTTCTATTCCACGTCCTCCTCCAGACAAAGCATAACCGCAGATATTAACCTGAAAAACTCATATACAAAACAACATTTAGTCATCAGTGTAAACTTCAAATAGACATAGCATACTAAAAGTACAACTGCCACTAAAATTTCATAATGTTCCTGCAAATGCAACTAACTATTCAAATGATACAGATATTTTAAATACATTTATCTGAAAAACACTGAAAGATATCAATCTCAAGGTGCCTATCTTGGATTTGTCACAAACAACTCCTTAACCTTCTTCAAGAATTTCCTGCTGACTGGTGATAGATGGCCTCAATCTAGCTGCACCAATTTGTCAAACTCAAAAAGCATCTTTCCAAAGAAAAACAATGCACTCCAAACTCCATCATATGCCCAAGGTATCATGAATTTTTAATTGTTTTCTTCAAGCAAGAAGAAAGAATTCTATATAATGGTCAAACGGACATCAAATTTAGGTCAAAACTGCCCTGTGAAGGTCAAATGGGTGTCAAATTTAAGGTTGGCCATTTTTATTGACTTCTCACACTAAACTCACTTCTCCCACCCCCGTGTCTATCATACACCTCTCGGCGTCATTATCATGTTGAAACTCATATCTATGGGGTTTGGTTCAAGATAGATTCAATTCTCTCGTTTTCATGCTCTGGTTTTTCAATGTGATAGATATCCTTTAACCTGTCTCTTTTTTGCTGGGAAAAACAATTATCAGAACTTAATCAATATATGCATGGTGTAGAGAAAATCGTATACGTATGAGCTTAATTTGGAACTAATAAGTTAAACTGAGCTTGGGTTTTTAAATGCTCAGAATTGCTGATGACAGAATGAGAGTTATGTCAGATGAGTCTTGACTAACCACAGTATTTTGCCAGACATTGAATATTACAAGCTAGCTTTTTCCTACAAAAGAATGGAATTATCTACAGAAGGTTAGAAAGTAGTGCCTTAAAAATGTTTGTAAAGGTTATAGAAAGTGTGATTGGCTATAGACTAGGAAGCCGGTACAAGCTAAATTTTTCCTACAAAAGAATGGAATTATCGACAGAAGGTTAGTAAGGAGTGCCTCAAAAATGTTTGTAAAGGTTACAGAAAGTGTGATTGGCTATAGGCTAGGTAGCCGGTACGGGTAAGGGGACGGGAACCCCGAACGGGCAGCTTGGGTACGGCTGTTCAAAACATATATATATATATATGATTGAAAAAATAGCCAAATAAACAAATTATCCATATAATATGCATAGAGTAAACAAAATAAACTAAATAACCACAAAACACAATGATTACATTTTATCCATATAATATGCATAGAATAAGTACATTTGCAAATGTTGCAATGCATACACAAAAATCAAGACAAAGCAGCATATTCATTACTTTCATAATCATTATGCTCTCTAGTGTATCCGGCGAGAGCACCATCAAAACCATCATGAGGTTCATGAGAACCACAAGGAGTAGAAATGTTGCTCTCACTAGCTTGACATTGCGAAAGTACCCTTGTTATGTCTCCTTTTTCAAACTAGCATCAATTGAATAACTTTTTGCCACTCTCTTCCCGTGGCCAAGAAGAATAAGTGAACAAGGGAAGTAAGTGAGCTTTGTTTCTGTTTTCCTTTATTATTTTTAATATTTTTCTTTGGTGTTTATCTCCCTCAAGCAGGTCGGCTAGGATTATGAGTTTCCCAACAAAGAATTAAAAGATAAAGTGAGCTTGGAGGTCAGTCCTCATCTATTTGGCCTTTGGCGCCAAGCAAGGGGTATAAAAGAGGTTGTATGACCTCATTTGGAGATCATCTTTTGGCGCATATACACTTACACTTGGTTTGTTGGGCTGATTGTTCAATACCATTCCACTTGAGGACGAAAACCCTCTTGTGTGGCATCCAAGGAGGATGAAACCCTTCCTTGTGGCTTGGTGGAGAAACGAAAAACTCTCCATGTTGGTGAATTGAAGATCTCTATTGAAGACTCTCTTGCAGATTTGGATCTAGGGCATCAAGAAGAAGACCTACAAGAGCTTTTACATATTTTTGGAGCCCTCTCCTGGGGAGCAACTAGGGTAGAGGTCATTCTAAGTGCCTTCTAGGGCACGACACTCATTCATTTATTGATATTCAGATTTGATATAATTTATAAGGCTGGAATCACTCATATTTGGGCATTGTTGGGGTTTGGAAACCCTCATTTTGATTATTTCTCTTCGCTGTACTTTTGTTATTAAATAATTTTCCAGCTGAGTATTAGCTTGATTTTTGTGGTGGAAATTGTTCTAAAATATTCCAAAAGGGTCTATAAATATTGTGGATGAATTGTAGGGTGATATTTGGGTGAAAACTTGTGTTTTTCAAACTGCTGTTATAAAAATCAGTTTGTTGTTCCGTATTGATTTAATTTTCAGTTTGCTGGTCCAAAAATCAGATTGGGGTTTGTGCTAATTCCTTGTTTTTCAGTTTCAGCCCTAGAAAGGGACATTACAACCCTCTAACTTTGGATCTGCGAATGAAAGGTGGCCAATGGATGCTTCCAAGTTTGGAGTCTTTGGGTCTACATCCCAACACTTTGTTTCCCCTTGCTTGTACCCATCTTGCTTGTGTGTTAGAAGGCATAGGTTGGAATGCATGAAGACCAAATCCTTTGCCTTTTTGCTCCCAACTTGTTGCAATTAATCGAGTGGATAAAAGAGTTGGTACCCCAGTTCCGCTCAGCCGAAAAAGAACTCACAACCTATTGAGGCAAGCCACAAAGTCAATGCAAAATCTAAAATTATAAATTATAAAAGTAAAAACTAATTTAAAACGAAACATAGAAAAGAATTTAAAGAAAGAGTTATAAATTTTTAAAAATTAAAATCTTAATTGACACAGAATTCTTATTGCAAGTGGTTGGAGGTGGGGGTATGCTTTCCCATGGAGGTACCACCACGAATATCTATCCATCTTGTACATGTCACAAAGAGCTAGAATGGACTGATCCCTTCCAAATATGAAATCCACAAATTCCTTCCTAATTGCATCATGTACTTCTAAATCAAGAAAGAGTCTAGTCAAGGTTGACTTGCACCCCTCACTAACCTCCTTATCCCCTGTATAGTGCGATTCTCCTAAGCAAAGAAAAGATCTTTGGGCTAAAGTTTTTTGAACTCAAAGGAAAAGTAAAAAAAGATGCAATGGGGTGGTCATTTTGTTCTACATGTCAATGAGATGCGACTGCATTTCCTTGAAGAAGCTCTCAATAGGATCTTTTCCTCTATCATTTATGGACTTAATTGTCTCAATCATTGCATCTTCCATCATAAATCTCACCCAAACATGGATGATCCATATCAATAAATATCAACATACTCACGATGGGTTTGGTATATTTGAGCAAGTACTCCACACGATCCTACCACCCATCATCAAGAATCAACACTTTCACGTTGGCAGCTCTCTTGGTGTTTGCATGCCTCCATGTATTCCGATTGACATTCATAACCATGTGGTTCAATGACTTTTTGACCTTCACGAGTAGTTTCAAGACGAGCATGTGAGAGGCAAATCAAGTCTCAACAACGTAATAGGTGAAATGTCCCTTTTGGGCTAAATTTGAACACCAAAGGAACTTGCACAAATCCAAATAGTAAACTGAAACAAAACTGAAATTAAATTCTCAAACCTTAGCAGCAGGTGTAAATATATTTTTATGATAGCAATCAACCACAAAACTTATAGAAACCCTTCAAAATATTATTCTTCAAAGCAAGAATTAATTGCAAGGAAAAAGTACCGAGTATATCTTTTTACCAATTTAATATCAGCTGAAATTAATTATCAACAACAAATATCCTTTACAAATATGGTTGGAAATGAAGAATTCCAAGCCCAAACTCAAGTACAAATGAAGATTCCAACTGCTATAAAAATAGGAGGAACACAATGATGATTGAAGTTGTGGTGCCCTAGAACACCCCAAACCCCACCTTAGGGCAGGTCGCCACCTTAGGAGAGGGTCTGAAATTGGCCAAACAACTAGTCCAAAACCCTTAAGCTCAAACACGGACATGTGTGGCTGCTCCACGCTCAAAACCGTGCAAATTCGATCTGTATAGCACCGATAAATCTACCTCAACCTCTATAAATATGATTGTAGCCCAAGTGTGACCTCTGTATGAGATCGCCAATGAATATGTGAGGGTTTCCATATCTAAGTGCTATTGAGGGATTTCGTCCTCAATAGACCTCTATGGAGGATTTCCGTCCTCAATGGGTGAGAGAGAAAACAAAGCGCTCTCCAACTCCAAGAGAATAAATTCCAAAACATGCATAAAACATTTTCCAAGCCAAGCAACCCCTTTAAATAGTTAGAGGTGGCACCAAAACCAAATAGAATCTTCTTAAAGAGGACCGACCTCCTTGGAGACATAATAGTTCCTTTTTCTTTTATTTTTCCATTTTTTTTTCACCTTTTTCCTAGTGGACCTGACTATACTTAGAAAATTACTTTAAAATAATGCAACGCTCACAAAAACAATTGAAAATCATAACATGTAATGTCCCTTTTCGGAGGCTAGTTTTTAAAGACATTAACCCATTCTTTCCACGTGGGTTTAAGAAGAAAGCAAGGGGAAGATCTGAACTTTGTCATTACTTCATTATTTTAATAGTTATCTCATTTTTATTCATGTATTCCTATTGGCCAATTAGTGCTCCAATAGATGGCTATGTAATTAGGAAATAAAATAAGTATTTATGTGAACTTTTAAAAGATCCTCTATTAAGGGGTCAACCTTTTTGAATTGCATTGTAATAAGCACCCCTTATGTCTATAAAAGGAGGTTGCTTAGTCATTTGCAGGCATGTTGTTGGCGAATCTATCTTGTCGGTGAAAGCTTGCTTGTTGAAGCACTTTCTCCATCTCATTCAAGGACGAAAACCCTTGAATTGAGTACCTCCCAAGGACAAAAACCCTTGACGAGAGGATAGTGTCGATGAAAACCCACATTATCTCATTTGTATTGATCTTCATTGCAGTTATATTCAATTATAACCCTAAGTAACTTGCTTAGAGGAGTGTTTCCAAGGATATTGTTGGTTTCTATGTGATCTCTTTGCATGGTTGAGGTCCCTATGGTTTATGAAGGTGAAATTTTTCATTTATCTATTGTTTGGTGTAATTTATATTTAGTTTCTAGAGGGGCGGCCTATATTGAGGTGACGTTTTGGTATGTGCGGTGATATTTTGGCAAATCTGAAATTATCATCTTGTTCTCTATATTTCATAAGGCCAATATCTCAAGTTTCATGATTTTTGGTGCTTTCTAAGTTGAGTTATGAATTTTTAAAATAACACTGCAAACAAGGGTTTCATGAAATTCATATCTTCATATCTAGGGCATTAAAAATCAGATTTCTTGCACTACATGATTGTTGAGGTTATATCATAATTTTAGAAATTCAAGTGGGGCTTATTGAAGGGTTTTGAAGGCTCACAAGTGAAGTTAAATTCCATAAACAGTTTGCTGCCCTAGGATATTGCAAAAATCAGATTATTTTCAGTTGGCTGGTTTTAAAAATCAGACTTGGTTATTTGGTGTTTGAGCTAATTGCCTTAATTTTCAGTTTTATCCCCAAAAGGGATATTATATAACATTAACTTACCTTGCTCATTCCCTTTTAGCCCACAAGAAGTGGAATGGGCCCAAGGTCTTCAAAGAGGACTAGCATTGAAAAGAGGACATTCTAATAGGAAAATTATGACAAATAAATTTTAAAATAAGTAAAACATTCAAAAATAAAAATTCTACAAATTGCATACTTACAATATTAATTTAAAATTTTAATGTTAAAAAATTTAAAAAATAAAAAAGAATCAAGATAATTTGCCTTCGATAGTTGCAATTTCAAGAAGCTTCTAAACATGGCTCAAGACATGTGTTGGTTGTTTATGAACATTTGGATCTCACTCGCCTCATAGATTTGTTTGATCTAAGCAATTTTGGTGCCAATTTTTGTAACATTAGGTTGAGGGAATGAACAACACAAGGTGTCCAAAATATGTGCCCATACCTTTCCTCAACCAACATCCTGCAACTCTACAATTTTTTGCATTGTCCGATATAACGTGAACAATATCTTGAGACTGCAATAAATTGGACAACTTTCACATGGCCCTCGCAATCAACAACCCTCAAAAACATTGTCCCTTTAGGGCGCATTGCAACCACATTGATCAATGACCTATTTGCTATGCTCCATGGGGACACGTCCCCTGTCCTTTTAGGCCCGTCCTCGTACTGCAAGGACATTTCGAAACTCGGAGACGGGGATGTTTAGACATTTCATTGTTGTCTAGTTGAAACTTGCAGCCCTTGGGCATTTCATTGTAATTGAAACTTTAACCTTATGTGAAATCTCAATTCAGCTCCAATTTTATGTGTTAAGGTTCTATATTTGAAATTTTGT
This sequence comes from Taxus wallichiana var. yunnanensis, assembly GCA_018340775.1. NCBI lineage: Eukaryota > Viridiplantae > Streptophyta > Pinopsida > Cupressales > Taxaceae > Taxus > Taxus wallichiana. The sequence goes on from CM031238.1 coordinate 291,346,202, forward strand.
TGTGTGTGATGAATGCTTTATCAATGTTATCATATGAATGTTTGAAATTTCCTATATTTTTTTATTTTCCTATATTTTTTTATTTTCCTTTATTTTTAATAAATTAATAGCCATCCCTTGTTGTCCCCTAAAAAAAGGCCTCCAAAAAAATGTCCTAGAAACATGTCCCCCCGTCCCTTGCCGTCCCTATCTCGGAAACTTGGTGGAACATAGCCAATTTGTTGTATCTTTCTTTCCATCCATCAAAAACAATGGACACCCTTGTTTGGACCCATGATATCTTGATGGGCTGCAATGAATTTTCCATGTTTTTTTTTCTTTGGCTAGTAAGGTGGTATCCAACTTTTCATGCCCTGGAGTGTTTTACCCTTTAGGGGCATCATTAATTGCTCTCACTACATCCCTCCAATATGGGGATCTAACAATAAAAGGGATGTCATGTGCATAAATGAAACGTGCAATTTGTTGGTGGGCTATGTCCCTACTTTCATTCTTAAAATGCCGCTTTCAGTGGGTCTACGTCTTTTGTTCTCTTGTGACTAAGAGGTGAATCATCTACCTTTGTGTAATATCCCCTTCCTAGTTGAAGACCATTAGCCTATTTTGTCTTCCCGACGGCTAAGGAGAAAAATAAAAGGAGACTTAAGTTCTAAATATTTTATTATAAAGTGCAAAAATAAATAAAATATTATAAAGCACTTATAATAAATTATTATGAACTTAATAAAAATAGAAAAAGTGAACAAAAAGATAAAAACACTTATTAAAAATATAATATCCATGGAAAAGTGCGACTTGCACTAGGAGGCAAAAGTAAAATAGAAAAAGGAAAAAAGCAAATGGGCCAAAAGTTATTCCCCTAAGAAAATGTGACTTGCATTGGGAGGGAAAAGTGGTTGGTGGAAGCATTTAATGAGGAAGGAAAATGTGATTGGTTGTTGAAGGTGGCCACTAGGCCCAATTCTTCTATTTAAGCAATGGGAATTGCTTGGAGAAGACACACTTGATCATTTTATAATTTCTGAATTGTATCTGAAGCTTTGAGCTTTTGCATAAATTATTATAAGGATGAAACCCTTAGAATTTCCCCTCTTGTGGACGAAAACCCCAAGAGAATGTGAGGGATCTCTACACAAGAAGAGATTCCATTGTGCTCATAAAGATTTTTAGTTATTTTCAACAGTTGTTGAAGGGATTTTTGCAGATTTTTGTATCCAGGGTTTGAAGAATAATGGCAGTTGTATTTCTGAGTCTTCTATCTTGTTAAGCGACCCATTCCTTGGGCATAATTGTGATATTTAAAGGTGTTTTTGGACTGTTCTGAGTTGTTTCTAAATTATCTGGTTTTTGTGAACTATCTCTAACCCACTTCTGAATTTTTGGATGAATAAAAGTGCCAGCTTCATACATAATTAATTGCATATTTCTGAGTACTATTTCAGTGTATTATATCTTTAAAAATATGTGTTTTAATTCATGTTTAAAATCAGTAAATTAGAATTGAGAGGAAATATATAAATAGAATGATTGATCAGAGCTAGTGTTTCTCCCAGCTTGTGAATCAGATCTAAAGTTCAAGAAAGTAACCATAGAAGAAGTTAAGAGGAGCTACATAAATGAAGTATTCAATAGAGGTAACAGAGAATTGCAAATTTGTTGGATGAATGCTCGAGAGAGCTATAAGAGATTCCATTATAGGAGCCTTTATCAAGTGAGTAGATCCATAAAGGGGATGAATACTATAAGCATGTCATCCAAGCATACGCAGATTTTTAGAGCCAAGGAACAACCGGCTGAGGAAGATGACATGGAAACATGGGGTAAAGAGTATGCCACACTCAATCCCAAGTCAAGGGCTATGTTGACCTTCGCTGATTTTTGTGAAATAAAAGATAGTGAAGCACAAGAAAATTTGGCATGCAAAAATTGGATCAACCCATTGTGTATTCCACAATGCAAAGTAAAGAAGAAGAAGCGTCCAAGAGCTATGATTTCCACTAAGCAAAATAGTTGCAATAGCGAAACATTGCTTGTTATAAAAATTATTCCAACTAAGGAGAAGCAATTTAAATATGCAAGCAAGGAGGATGTAATGGAAACTCAAAGAAGGTGTGACGAGTGGCAAAGAAGAGCTAGGGCTGCTAGATTGATAGCCGCTCAAGGGAAACAACACCTATAAGAGTACAAGGCAAAGACTTCTTCAATTAGTGGGCAACAAGGTATGAGGAATGGTATTCCTCAAGTTGTGGCAGCGAGGAACGTGGAAATTTCTTTCCAAGGAGGGTAGATTGCACGGATTGAGGATTGTGTGGAAGAAGGTATGTCATCTTATTTATTGCAGCAGTTGACTCATAATAATATTCAGCCCATTGTGGACAAGAATGCTCAGGATTTGGTGCAACAAAGTCAAGTTATTTTGAAGACCAAGATTGATGAGGATATTGGTGATACTCCAAGGTATGAAGAGCATAATAATGTGTCTTATTTATTGCTGCCTATTCCAATTTATTTCCATCATGAGATGCATGATAAGATAGAAGGTGAAGTCTTCAATATGGAGTTTGTTGAATCATTGTTCCAAGTATATGTATATGAGCATCTTGTGAGTGATATATGGTGGCAAGTTTTAGCCCACTTGACAGGTACATGGGCCAGGCTTGTGGATCACTTCAGCATGTTTTGTCTATTGTGCATGGCACTTGGACAAAACAAATTTGGAATTGCTTGAGGGCAAGCAATTTTGGGAAGGGAGGACTGTAATATCCCCTTCCCAATCAAAGACCCTTAGCCTATTTTGTCTTCCCGACGGCTAAGGAGAAAAATAAAAGGAAACTTAAGTTCTAATATTTTATTATAAAGTGCAAAAATAAATAAAATATTATAAAGCACTTATAATAAATTATTATGAACTTAATAAAAATAGAAAAAGTGAACAAAAAGATAAAAACACTTATTAAAAATATAATATCCATGGAAAAGTGCGACTTGCACTAGGAGGCAAAAGTAAAATAGAAAAAGGCAAAAAGCAAATGGGCCAAAAGTTATTCCCCCTAAGAAAATGCGACTTGCATTGGGAGGAAAAGTAGTTGGTGGAAGAATTTAATGAGGAAGGAAAATGTGATTGGTTGTTGAAGGTGGCCACTAGGCTCAATTGTTTTATTTAAGCAATAAGAATTGCTTGGAGAACACACACTTGATCGTTTTATAATTTTTGAATTGTATTCTGAAGCTTTGAGGTTTTGCCTAAATTATTCTAAGGACGAAACCCCTTAGAATTTCCCTCTTGTGGACAAAAACCCCAAGAGTATGTGAGGGATCTCTACGCAAGGGATTCCATTGTGCTCATAAAGATTTTTAGTTATTTCCAGCAGCTGTTCGAAGGAATTTTTGCAGATTTGTGTATCCAGGGTTTAAAGAATAATGGCAGTTATATTTCTAAGTCTTCTATCTTGTTAAGCGACCCATTCCTTAGACATAATTGCGATATTTAAAGGTGTTTTAGGACTGTTCTGAGCTGCTGCTAAATTATTAGGTTTTTGTGAACTATCTCCAACCCATTTCTGAATCTTTGGATGAATAAAAGTGCCAGCTTCAGACAATTGATTGCAGATTTCTAAGTACTATTTCAGCGTATTATATCTTTAAAAATATGTGTTTTAATTCATGTTTGGGTTGACTAAAATCAGTAAATCAGAATTGAGAGGAAATATATAAATATAATGACTGATTTGATTGGGTTTCCCACTATACCCTAGTCGCATTTTTCAAGGGTAAATCAGATCTGCAGTTAGCATAATTACTACATCTTTGATAATTTGTCTTTGAGGGTTTGGGATTGGCCTAAATTCCATTTGGGGTCAAAAATGTCCATTTGGGGACATTACACTCTGTAACCATAGATGATGACAGAATGGGTGTAATGGGGTCATGACATTGTCATGTGAAGACAAAGGTGGCTTGTTGCCTCTTGATCCTTTCTTTGCAAAAGGATGCTTTGATCTTAGGGAAGTTACCACATCTACATCTTCTTGCTCTTTGATGTAAGCAAGATTTTTTGCACATGACAACCCCTTTCCATCGGCCCCTCTCATTCCATGGATAGCAACCCCACATAAATGAAATTTAGCTCGACAATACGATCTCTTAAATTGGTGTTTGCACTCTGTGCAAAGCCAAACATAACCCCCTCCACTTGACAGTTGTTCAATTGGCATGACGTACTTCCAAAGGGGCGAACATGGATCGTATTTCATGGTTATACCTTGACTGTGGAACTAGAGCTTGTAGCCATTCTAACAATCCATGTAGTTCCTTGGTTAACAATTTAAAAAGAAAGAAACACATTATAAATGGAATAGAATTTAATTATTTAACCATTGTTGATAGCTAGAGGTTGAAAGAATGTTAAAAATTAATAAAACAATTCAGAAATGTTATATTAACAAAAATATTGACTAGTTATAAACTACAAACTACTTCAAAAATTAAAGAAAAACACAAACTTACCTTGAATCACTTAGCCTCTTTGTTGCAAGCTCCTTAATCTACTTGGCACTTGGATCAGCCCTTAGCAATTGAAAATCTGAATATGAGAGAGCAAATGTGCAAGGAAAGATAAGTATGCAATGTGAGGTAAATGTGTTGTTTAAAAAGAGTTTGGGGTTTATTTTAGGGTTAGGGTTTGTTTTCTAGGTTCGAAAATCGATTTTGACCCAAAAAAAAAATAAAATTGGGGGAATCGTGACGGGTATGGTATTTAGTACCCGAGTACATCCGGGTACATCAACAAACATACTTGGACATACCCAAGTACTGATTACCGTATTCGAATGTCCCCCACATACCAGGGAATGTACCAGTCCTTGGTACATCTTGTACCACTCGAACCAAGACCCTACGAGGATGTACCTAGCTACCTAGGCTATAAAAGATCAATTGGCTAAAAAAGTAACATTTGAACTCAAAGGAGCTATTGCACAATGTAGTTGAGCCACAATTGGGAACAAAAGTATCCTATGGAACCAAGAGAGCTATTGAGTTCTCAAAGCAGGTCATGAATTGACATCATGTTTTTACGTGGTGTAGAAATTATACTGATACTCCTGAATACAACTTTGAATATCATGTTATTTTGCAATCAATTTGGAGAGAGAGCCTTTATAATTACTGATATAAGTTGCACTTACTGACTTAGAAAGGACCACTCAACTTAAGGAAGCTTTTGGCTTGGGAACAAGATTTTTAGCTTGTGTTTATATTTGGATCAATTTGACAAAGAAGAACATATGCTTAAATCTCTCTCAACACCCCTATGATAATAAGCGTTTGGACATGCATATATTACAGCTGTAATTCATTTTCATAATATACATACCAGTACAAAGGAGATATCAGACTTAAAAAGAAGAAATTGGTATGACTTAGAGGATGTTTCTTAGCATTTTGCGCCTTCCAATGGTTCCAAAAAATCGAACATGTTCCCATTCTGGTACATGTGGAGCTGCATATTGCCAATTTAACTTAATTTTCAGAACTATACTTTCGACCCATCTTATGAGTTGTTGGATATTGTAGAAAGTTTATTTTAAATAAAGGCTCTTGAACTTTTTTTTAAAAAAGAGCTAATAATTTTACAGCAGCACCTTCTAGGGCTGATATTTGCAGAATCTAATTATGATTACAAAATTGGGACTGAAGATTTTTAACAATAACATTAGAGTCTCTTTCTGGTGTATTTGGATGCCATTATGTTCCTTCCATAATGATTTTGTTCTTTGGGTCAGCTCAATTTCCTTCCTAAATGCGATCTCCTTGTGCCCAAGTGAAGACATCTTTGGATTGCAGCATGGGGCAATAGTTTGGAACAATGGAATCATTTACCCCTCCCCTGAGTGGAGCTGGAGCTAATAGCATGGGTAGCTTGACAATTGGAGCCTCTGTTCCCATCAGCTTTCTCCTATAGTTCTTTATGAATCAACCTTTTGATCTGATTAAAGAGAAGAACTTGTTCAATGTTCTGAATGTGAAGGTGCTGGAATTTATTGTTATTCTGATTCATCAACAACTGAATGCATTCTTCACATTTCTTGATATAATTGGTAAGCTAGACAATGCACCCCCCAGCCAAAGAAATTTGAGGCATCATGTTTTCCAATTTTCCTGTCAAGGCATTCGATACTTCCCTCCAGCTTGGTTCTTAGAGAGGCAGTTTGGGTTCTAGTACTCTCCTGTAGTATGGTACCAATTCCTCCTTGAGGCTCATTACTACAACTATGGTGGATCTACTAAAAATTACTAGGGTCAGGCTCATCTCTTCTTGGAATATGGGCACCAAAATTAGCACTAACATTGGCCTTTTAAGATTTGATATTAGGATCAAACCAGATTGGTAGGATAGGTGTTTGAGGACACATGCAGAACTGGGGAAGAGATATTAGGCATTCTTTGGATCCATTGAGTGAGTTTTGGATATGGAGGTAGGAGGCTAGCACTACCATAAGTAAGAACACCTCTATTTTGTAATAGTTGAAAAGCAGCTCTTACCTGGGAGTTACCTTGTGTACCATGCCCTGGCCTTTGGTTGTCACTCCCTCTGAGGGTGATAAGCTCTGACTCACCTTTGATTTCATCTTCATCAAGAACAATAAGATTTTGATCATTGGTAGGAGCAAAACCCACCCTTGCTGCATTCAAATAGGGATTAAAAGGCACCATTTTTACAAGCTTTTCTTCTATAAAAGTATGTCTCCAAACAAGCAATTGCATTTAGTCCCATAACAAATTAACTTCCATAACAAGTATTTCTACCTAAGTGGCTTTGTAATATATGTATGCACATCTGTAGCTCTAGTTAGCAATCAAAGCAGAAGATAGACAGCCATATATCTTTCTCAAGAGTATGGTTGTAATATCCCCTTCCCGGGATCAATAGAAAATATGCAAATCAACAACCCTTCAAAACACCAATCAGCTGGAAATAGCAATACTCAATCAAAACTACTAGAACCAATCAAACAGATGACTCAATAAACCCAATAAGAGGGGTTTAATGGCCTCTAACAAGTGGCTCACTCACAGTTGAGACTATACTCCTTAGAAACCAGATTTATTTGATTTAAATAACCACCAATGAGCTCATGATTCAACCCTCACAGATATGTAACTAAATCAGCCACAAGAGATACGTAATCAAACTATAACCTCAAATGAATGGCATAACTTAGTACTCCAACTGAAGTAAGCAAATCAGATTCAAGTGCATAAAAACCAGGCCCCAAACTATGCATACAAACCCCAAATATGCTGTAATTACATGCATGCAAACTGCTGTGATAAATTCACCCACTGATCGCTGTACTTAAAATCTATTGAATATCTCAATCCAAACCAACCATGCTCAAAGATTGGATCACGGAATATAGAGAGTGATCACCAAATTTCCAATAAATGGAAGGACCAAACACCGCTGCTAAACAAGGCTTAAAACACCATTAAATCATGCCAAAACCCTTCACCAAAAAATACAGAAGTCGCTGCCAAATGAATGTATATTTTCACACACTATGCACTTCAAAATGGGGACAACAAAGTTGGAAAACACCAGGCAGGGTTTGTGATTCTAAGTGCAGAAATCAGAGATCATGGAGTTGATGAGTGATGGTGAATGGAAGGAATAGATCAAGCATAATCTTGACTCATATTGCCAAGAGTACTTTACACTAAGTCAAGAGACCCAAGCCCTCTTGACCCTCCAAGGGTTTTGTAACCTGAAGAGGAAAAGAAGTGGATCAAAAAGAAGAAAGACTTCGGTTGATGCATACTGGGATAAGCTCATCAAAGAAGTCAATGGCCATATAGAGACACCTACCTTCCATAAGCAAGAAGATGAAGAATGGAAGGAAGAACAAGGTATAAATTCTTTGGTGTTTGGTGATAAGGTTTTGATATCTAATGCTTGTGTGGGACTTGGTACTTGTACAGAGAAATCAGATTTGATTGAAGGGGTTCCTTTGCAATTTTTTGATTACATGCATGGTGATGAAGTAATCATGGAGGAATATAAGGGTACTACATGGCACAAAGGTATGATGGGCAGCCCCAAGCCTTTTGTTTTAGTTTTGTTGCTTCCTTACATAAGGAAAAACCATGAGCTCAATAAATGGTACGATTTTCCTTGCATTTCTGATTTTCCCTTTTCTTATGTGAATGATGGAGTTGAAACAAGGGGGTATCATCATGCACATATTACCTCATGGTATGTAGATGTAAGCCACCACTTCAAGTTATTTGTTTTGATTCTTCGATGTGGTTACGAGGTGATCAAGTTGAATGTTCTATTGTTCTTATGTCATGGGGAGAAAATGGTTTCTAATTCTAAGGTGATTTTTGATGATCCTAGTCACATGTCAAGTGAGAATGAGTTTGATGAGCAGGTTAGGAAGGTGGGCAGCACCCTTATTTCATTTTTAAAGGCTCCCCAATTCCATGCATCAAGGGAAGAGAGTGCTCAAGAAATCTGAGTTTTGAAAAAAGTGAGGACAGCCTAAGGTATGGTTTATTTTTCCACTTCATGATGGATCTTAGCATGTGGGATCATGGGCAGCTTGCTAAAGGAAGCAATTTGTTTGATTGGGTAAGTCTTCCCAACAAAGATTTTTTGTTTTGGCATGATTATCAAAAGTGTTGTGCTAACTTGAGAAAAGAAATGAAGGATGCCTCATGGGATCTTGTGAGTATGTGTGGGAAGGAGAAGGAACCGAAGGCCTCTCATGAAGGAAAATGTTGTAATGGCAATATTGTTGCTATGGACAAGGAAGCAGCCCCTAAGAGTAAGCTACCTAGTTTCACCATCATTCAATTCAGTTTTGATGACCTTACTTGGACTAACTCTTGTGAGGAAGATTTTGGGATTACATGGAAATATGATTGTCTTTTAGACATGGTGCATCAAGGGGCAACGATTTCCTACTCTCATATGGAATATGGTTCAAGTGACATGCATGTTTTCTTTGATAAACGTTTTCAGATTTCATTTCAGCAGGAGTATATGGTGAATTGGTCTTTCTTTGGGTATACTTTCATGATATATTTTGCAGGGGTAATAATGGCTAAGTCAAGGAAGGGAATGAGAAGAAGGAAATTAATGGGGGATACCACATATTGCATAGAAATCAAAGATAACAGCTGCTGCCCCATCTTTTTGGTACCTAACATCATCATGATCAGTCCATCAGTTCTTTCTACAGTTCAGATTTTTGGTGTACACATGATGGTATGGTTATGGGTGTTTGTTCGTAACTCATGCATGATTGATTGGGAAGGGATAAGTCTGATTTTTGGTGAAGAATGACATGACTACAACATATGGGACTGCATAGCAGATTATGGGGGCAACCCATGTATGAAAGGAAGTTGGGCACCATCCAAGCCATGGAGATACCAAGAAGAAGCAAGAAGAGTGTTCTTCAACACTCATTTTTCTAACTGGTTTGTTTCATGTGCAGGTTTGAGAAATAAAATGCAGAGGAGGACGAAGCAGCCCAAGATATTACAAATGCTCCTCCACTTGAGTGGCATGGGAACTCGGTTCTTGGAGGACTACCATGGTGGTACCGGAGGCATGAGCTTGCTATTGCTTGAGGGCAAGCAATCTTGGGAAGGGAGGACTGTAATGTCCCCATTTCTGAAGACCCTTAGCCTATACGTCCCCGTGGGCTTCGGGATGTGCAAGGGGAACATTTTTATTAAATAATTAAATATTATTGCCTGGAGCAATAATTATTTAATTATGAAGATTATTTAATTTAATTCCCAAAATATAAAAATTAAATGGGGAATTAATTAAATAAATATTTTAGGTGGCTTTTATTGATAAAATCACCCTTTGAAAAGGGGACGCCACACCTAGGGAAAACAAACTACTTTTATTTAATATTTTCCCTCTCCTAGGGTTTTTGAATTTTGTGCCTCCTTATAAAAGGAGTGTTAGGGTCATTATTATGATTATGTTATGATGAACTTATTTTGATACTCCATGCTTGGAGTTGGGATGCATGCCCATTGATGCTCTCTCTCTCTTGCGTGGGAGATTGTATTGAGCTGGTTTGAGATTCACTTGAAGCATTTGTTTGTGAAATTCATGTCCTTTGCCTTAGCGAAGTTTTAGTTGAAATTCACTATTGAAATCTGCATGTTTTACTGTAGCGATTCACTGTAGCGTCACTGTAGCAGCGGGTTTGTGAGTGCTTTTGCAAATCGATTTGGGTGTAGGCTTCATTTCTACCCTAGCGGCTTGTTTCATGGTGTTTGTGGATTGTTTTAAAGCAATAAATGATCGGGTTTTGACTAATACAGTCTGTTGTTCGCTTGTGGCTCCAGCGATCTCATTTGGGGATCTATATTTTAAAATAATAGATCTGTTTTTCCTACCTGACTGTAGCGCCTCATTTTGGTAGTTCTTTGTGTGTTTTGATTCATGGTTAGTGCCCTAGATGTGCAGCGAACTTGATGGTATGCTGGGCGACTTATATATCACATAATTTATGGTATTTCTTGATGATTAATAACTCTCGATTACTGCGACTTCTATTAAATGGATTAATTAAAAAAAAATAACTAACTTAAAAAAAAGCTAACTAGAATCCTAATTAAGAAGAAACCATTAAAGTAATGTGGAACACTAAGAAAAATGTGATCCAAATAAAAAACTATAGTTTGAATGTTAAACTAAGCCTATAAAATTAACTTTATAAACGAAACTAAACGAAACTACCTAAAGTAAAAATAAAAGAAAAATAAAAAGATCTTGAGTTAAACTAAAGTGTAGATAGGGAATCAAAACCGAAACCTAAACCTAAACCTAAACCCTATTGTGTGGAGTGTGTTGTTTATGTTAGGCAAGGTAAAACCGTGGCGGGGAGGCGAGCAGCGGGGTTCGTAGGAGAGCCGAGTGATGGAAGGGGGTTTCTAGGGCTGGGAGAGTCGTGGAGGTTCGAAGATTTGTGCTCGTCGAGAAGAGTGAGGCATTTGATGTGGTGAATCGTAGGGTCCGGGATGAGTCGGTGTTTAGGTCGATGAGGCCGGGAGGGGGAGCGAGTCAGGGATTGGCAGTGTCGCAACAAAGAAGGCTCTTGATCTTGAAGGTGCTGCCCCAAAATCAGCAGCAATCAGCAGTGTTCCTAAGGTCAATTGGAGAGGGGAACAAGCCCCCAAGCAGCCTAGAAGCATCCCTTTGGACCAGCCAAAGAGACCTCTTCAAAAGGGCCTCATGTTCACACGGATCTGCAGAAAACCAGCCATGAGAAGGAAGCAAAAATGAATTAAGAAGGAAGAATTTGTGTTTTTCATGCAAGGATCCATGGACTCTAGGACACCGTTGTTTGGGAAAAGGTAAGATTCATTATATTGAAGTAATTTCAGATTGTGATGATGATGATGACATTGTTAATGAAGCTAGGCAAAATGATGTTGTGGAAGAAGAGGACATAAAGAAGCTCGAGGGCACTCTTGCTACATTATCCGGGGCACCTAGATATCACCCATTCCGTGTGAAAGGTGATCTTCATGGCCAAAAGGTAACGGTTTTGATTGATAGTGGAGCCACACATAATTTTATTGATGAGAGTTTGGTGAAGAAATTAAAGTTGAAGGCTGAAAATTTCAAAGGTTTCAATGTAACGGTTGCGGATGGCTTCATACTTCCTTGCACAAGGAAGATATCTCAGCTCACACTCACCTTGGGAGGGCACATGGTTCCTTACAGTCCGGTTTAGTACCAAATCGGTTGAACAGTCCGGTTTTTAAGCGGTTCATGTCTAAATATGTTGAACCGGTCGAACCAGCCGGGTCCGGTTCTTGGTTCGGCCGGTTTTTAAAACACTGGTGGAAATTAGTGCTCTTGGAGATCCAAAGTTCCCAGGGACAGAAATTTTTCATATGAACTCTATTTGATCTTGTTTCCAAAGTATTGAGAGGTATCTCAAAACTATTCGCAGTGGTGTGCTTGAATGTGACAATTAGAGACTTCTAGCATGAGCTTATCTTAGCTAAAGATGGAGCCGATACCAAGGGTACTTGCTATTGAGATAGCTATGATGGTCAAAGGGTTGTGGCAGATTGTTCAAGAGACAAAATCAGTTCCTAAATCTATAAAGGAATCTGCCTACCACAATTAGGAAGATCATGCAACGGCAATCTTAAAAGTACATATTGTTCATGAGCTTCATTTTCATCTCAAGCGAAAAAAAATCTAAAGAAGATGTAGGATGGCTTGAAACATTTGATTAATAAGCCAAATTGTCATGTGTTTTCAAGTTGGATGAGGATTTAATCAAACTGATCCAGCCAATTTTGATTGGATTGAGGATTGTTTGGCCCACATCAAGAATATTCCACAACAGCAAGAATGTGGAGCAAAGTGCAGAAGAAGAACAACTAGTTGGTGGAAAACATGCTAGAGAATATGAAGCCGCAATGATGTCCTTTCCACATCTCTTTCCACTAATGTCATAATGAAGGATAGCAACAAAGTCACTTATGAGGAGTTGTGCTTGCTACCGGTTATAAAACAAGAGAAAATGACAAAGTTGGGTCAACTTGATTTGAAGCAAAAAGCTCATATAACCATGGGAAATTGTTACAAAGATGGGCGTCCAAGGAAAGATCAAGGATCCAATGATGATGAAAACGAGAAGGGTTATCATAGTGGAGACACCAAGGGTTGTCACAAAGGCAAGGCCGCGGATGGAAAAGATGGAAAGAAGGGTTGTTACTTGTAATGTCCCCTTTTTCAAGGACACCACTCTTAGAGCCTCATACTTGTACAAAAAGTATTTTTAAATACTTTTGTATGCTTGGAGGTTGGCCATGGAATTATTTGAGCATTGTTGTTCTAATTTCTCATTGGGGAGAGGTCGGTCTTGCATGTGGAGCATAGTACGAAAACTTGCCAAAAACTCGCCAAAAAACAAGCAAAGCGAGTAAACCGCTGAAAGACTCGCCAAAATAGGCAAAAAAAAAACTCGCCGAGCATAGTTTGAATACTCACCGAGTTATAGCTAGAAAACTCGCCGAGCATAGTTGGAAAACTCGCCAAAGACAACATTTCTTTCCTTTTTTGGATATTTGGTGAAGAAAACACAAGGAAAGAAAAAAATTTGCCATTTTTGGAAAGGATCCTGGAAGATGTAGCAAAAAAAAAACTTGCATGTGCCATAACTTTCATTCCGTGGCTCCGCTTTGTGTGTCGTTTTCTCTAGAAGTGCATATTTTCTCGAGCTCTACGCATTGATGACAATATTTTCTTATTTTCATAAAATCCATTTTTGCACCTTTTTGGACCAAGCAACTTCTTGCAATCTTCCAAAGAATCATGAGCTTTGATCGCCTATGTATGCATTAGTAATTAAAAATACTTGGTTGGCTTTCCAAAACTTGGCGAGTACTTGCCAAAACTTGACGAGTATTCTCCCATGCTCGGACTAATCGTCCCACCCGCCACCTTCACAAATTTTCTAAGAGGAGCGTGGAGACGCAACCGAGTGTGGAGACGCAACCGAGTGTGTGGGACTAGTAGAGGCACTAGACCCTCTCCCAATATTTCTCTAGATTGGGGAAGAGGAAAATGTAATTTATCAGTATATCAGAACTTGCATAGATATGAAATTTATGATGATATTTTTCAATGTCAATCATCATAAATTCATATTACTTATCAGCCGGTTGTATTCACATGATGATGCGATTTTGTATTGTATTTATATTCAAATCTAATAGAAAACACTTCTCTAACATTTTATGGGCTCATTTGATACATTTTGTAGCTATGTGTTGCTTAAAATTTATGATTTTAAAAGAAATTTGAGTATATTAAAAGTTGTCGAATTCCCGAGTATTGGCCGAATATTGGCGAGTTTTTGCCGAGTTTTTTTTTTGGGGTCTGGTGAGTATTTGGATTTGGCGAGTTTTCCTACTATGATGTGGAGCATTCAATTCTTCCATTAAGGGTCGGTCCTCTTGGAAGTATTCTAATTTAGCATTGGGAGGCTATAAAGAGGAGTTCGCTACACTTGGAGAAGGATATCGGATGTTTGTTTATTCTTTTTGGATTGTGCACGGTGTGCACCTTCCTTCTCCACCTTGGACAAAACCCCAAAGGCGTGGCAATCTCTCTTGAGGACGAAAACCCTCAAGGGATCCATTAGAGGCTTCATCTAGGAGTCCCGTGTGAGCTGATTTGGCACTACGAATGCACTCACTGTTTTCCTAGCCCTAGGCAAATTGCTTAAGGGACTGATTTGGTGGCATAGAGAGCTGATATTTGTGATTTTTGGAGTAGGGTTTCATCCTTATCTACTCACTTGCAGATTTTGGTTGCATATTTGGGCATGATTTCGTGGTTGGAAAATTATAAGATTACTTTTGTTGGATAGCTTGTCTTCTCATGATCATTTTGAGCTATCATATGTGTTCTAATTCCTATTTTCCATGGAGTTCTAAATTTCAGAAATTTCAGCTGTGTTTTACCTTTATATTCTGTGGCTGTTCCGAATTAATTCATTTCCAGCTATTCTAGTGGTTGTAAATTCAGTTTTATTGCATAAATAATATCTACAAGTGTTGTTGTGCATGTTGGTATTTATTTCATGAAGATTGGAGATGTTTTGACTAGGGTTTGAGACTCCCAAAGTTTCATATCAGTTTGCTGCCCTAGAGAAGGGCATTTCATTGTGTGAAGTTCATTTGTGGTTGATCTATTTCCATGTTCAGTTTGATGTGTTGCTGGTTTTGTTGTTGATTTGGATCAGATTTGTGGAAAAACCCCATTCGTCCCTATTCAGCCCCAAAAGGGACATTTCATTACTAATGCAAAAAGGAGAATACATGTGTGAAGCAGTTGAAGGATTATGGAGAATGAATAACCCATGTTATGGCAAGGTAAAAGTGGTGTCAAGGATATTGCTCTTGTTGCACTTCCCAAAGCTTTGCATTCTCACACACGTAGATCAGGGTGGATAGTGGATTGGTGATGAAGTCATCATATCGCTAAGGATGGTAACTTGTTCCTTCGCTTAGCAAACTTGATGGTGAGAACATGTATATTGCAAATGATTCAACACTAACTATTGTAGGGAATGGTAATGTTGAGGTGTGTAATAACAAACTTGATGGTGAGAAGATGTACGTTGCGAATGATTCAACACTAACAATTGCAACGAATGGTGATGTTGAGGTGTGTATTGATCCATAATTAGTAGAGCAGCACCACTAATAAATCATCAACACACATACATAATCTCCTCACACTCATCTTGTTTAATTACTGTTAGCTTATGAATTATGAAATTAAATGGTCAACTTATGTTTCTAATTGTAATTTTTATGTCACGAAAATTCAAATGTAGATGGGAATGAGCATAGGGAACAAGTAAAACTGCAACAAATATAGAGAACCAAAAAAAGACAAAAGGTTGTTTACCTTGGGGAAGACAAGATGAGAAAACTCCACATGAGTAAAGTCTCTTGGCCTCCACTTGCCATTGTCTCCTCCTTGTCATGGGTTTGGTGCCCTCCCAAGGTCTTCATGGATGCTCTCAACATTACATCATGTCCAAACACCTATACAAGCTTGGCGACTACTCTAAAACACACTCTCTCTACTTCACTCAACTCCTAAGAAAACCAAGAACTACAGCGAATAAATTAAATTAAATAATTTATAATGTCCGTCTCGTGGTATATTTATATCTTTACTTATGAGAAGTTCAAACAAGGAACTCAAAAGACACAAAAGAGGAAGAGAAACCATTTGTAGTTGTTACCATGCCTGTGCTCTAGCTCCGTATGAGACCACTATCTTGTGTAAGATGGAACCGCCTTTTCAGGAAGCTTCAAATATGGAACAACCACCATCTTAAATAGGGGTTTCATAACAGCCAGCTTAATACACTGTTCTGCTTTGTTTTCCAGAGAACCACTTGAATTGAATTTTGAATCCAATGTGTCTATATCACCTCATACCTTCGTCTGTCTTTGTAGACTCTCTATACCGTTTGTTCTTATTATATTCTTGACTGAAACTTGTCAAAAACGAGTGTTTCAACATACAATCCTAGTCGATTTAGAAACTTGAGATTAGTGGCATGGTTAGCTGATTTTGCCAACATTTCATGATCTAATTTGGATCACACCTCCCAGTTAGGAGGATTTTGGTCCCCAAAATCTAACTCATAAGGGAAATTTTCCCCACTTGCTCCTTCGAATACCACATAGCTTTGGTTGGTAATTGTCCCTTCTACTCAATATGCCAACTTTATTATACTCTTCTCCCTGCCTTCTTACTAAACATCTTGATCCAGCTACTCTCATGCATTAGGAGAAAAATCTTCAATGTAAGAAAAACAAACATACTTTTATAGCATACAGGGCTCAAAGAGGCACAAGTTTTCAACATTCACAATGAAATAAATCTGCATATATGGAGGCGGGTCTTACTTGAAAGCAGTCTTGCCCACCTGTTCTAAAATCTCAAATAGACTAATTCTAGGTGGTTTCAGTTTCTCAGCTTTATGTTGGAGTCTTTTTTTTTCTTCAGTACAGACAGATCTCATCCCCAACATGGAACTTAAGCTCAATTCTATGTTGATCATACCCCACTTCACTTGTACTTTTCTTGATACTTCTTTAACCTCTCTTGCACTTGGAGGTGTATTTGTCTTTATCTTTTCAATGAATTTCTCAGCTTTTGGATTTTCGAATCCACATTCTCCTACTCCTTGTGTGGCTGTCCCAACACAACATCAAACTGACTAGAAGTTAAGTAGCCAAAATATTTCTGAAAAGGAGATTTATTAATAGAAGAATTAATTGTGATGTTATAAGAATGTTGAATATATGTCAATTTTGCATCCCAAGTCTTAGGATACTTCCTATATATCCCCTCAAGAGCTGCCCCGATGTTTTATTGACCAGCTCAGTTTGCAGATCCATTTGCCGGTGGAAATTTGTGGATCTCTTCAACTTAGTGTCCATCATTTCCCACAATGTGGTCCAAATTTTGTCCTAAAATCTTGAAACTTAAAGTGAAATGATAGTACAGCAAATAAATATGAAACAAACATCAGTTCAAATGCTCATTTCCCTTAAAGAGTCTTCAATGAGGATACACTTTGCTAAACTAGTCTACAAAAGAAAACAAATAATCATGCCCCTTTTTTGATAGAGGCAAACGTCCTACAAAATCCATAGATATACTCTCCTATGCCTAGAAAGAACTAGTAGTGACATATACAAATCCAATTTTCTACTACTAGCTTACTTATGTAAATTTGCAACGGCAATTTTGTTGTTTGGCCAATAAACATACCTTTGCAAATGCACCATAGTTTTTGCAACACAAAATGCCCTACTACTTTCAAAGTACAAATTAGCTGAATCATTCTTTCTCTAGGCACACAAAGCTTACCCAACTTGTAAAGCAAACCATTTGGGAAATACTAGTCCTCTTTGGGCTCAAAATATGAACTTTTTGCCCCTTTTGTTTGCCAAAATATCTCTTCTCAAAATCTGAATCATGTTCCTACTCCTCAGAATATGCCTTATAGACAAGTGGCTCAAGATGAATTATGGAGATTGGTGCCCAACACTGAAATCAAAGGTTGTCTAGACAACTTAATAGTTAACTCGTTAGTCACACCTCCTTTATATTTGATAACCAAATGAAATCGTTGCAAGAAATGTATCCATTTATAGTGTCATGTCAGCTGCAATTTTGATCGGGCTTTGCAAATATTGGGGTGGTTTATGATCCAAATGAATAATGGTTTCTTTCCCCAATAGATAATGCTTCCATTTCTTAACTGCTTGAACAAGAGTGTACAATTCTTTGTCATTTGCGCAGAAGATCAAAATTGCTCCATGAAACAACTCTAAATGATAACAAACAAACTTAACTCCTTGCAATCGTACAGCTCCCATAGCATTATCACTTGCATCTGTTTCTACTTCCAATGGTTGCTGCAAATCAGGTAGAGCCAAAACCAGTGCAATGCTAATCTTTTGCGTCAACTCAACAAATGCATATTGCTGATTTCTACCCCAAGTAAATGACTTACCTTCTTCTATTGCCTTTGTTCAGGATTAATGGCATTAATTCCTTCCTGCTCCACATTTGTCTTGTAGTGCCTCATCATCAAGGTTATTGTCAACCAGCTTCCACCTCCAGTTGACTTCAAGCTGACCCAACTTTGCAAAGGCAATAACACGAGAACTTTTACAGCAAAATGCTACACCATCAAAGAACACTAATTGCAGAACTATAATCAAATACCATGAATACAACACACATGCATATAAAAGAATGGTAGCTTTATTGCATCAGTTAGTGTACAGAAAATTTTTGATACAAGGAGGATGTTTCACATCAGCACCTTTTCCCCACATTCAATTTGTTATTTTCAAGTCAGATAGGTGATGATTAAGACACAAACACTGACCCAACTGTTCAGTAATTAAAAAGAGATTAATATAGTACCAAAGGCAACAATAAAAGAATTAACATAACGAAGACGGCTACCAAAACATGTAATTAATTAGTACCAATGAAAACATGATGGACTACACCCATGGCACATGAAGGGGCATCTGGAGTTAGTTCAATCTGAAATCTACCACATGAATCATCCGTCTATTTCAACACGGAGAATATGCATTGATGACTTTTCAAGGACGAATTAGATGAAATATGTAGTTAATTAATGCCAATGAAAATATGATGGACTACACCCATGGCACGTGAAGGGGCATCTAGAGTTAGTTCAATCTGAAATCTACCACATGAATCATCCATCTATTTCAAGACGGAGAATATGCATTGATGACTTTTCAAGGACGAATTGGATCTATTTAGAAGTTCATTGACTCAACTGCTTTGGTCAAGAAGTAATATGTGGGCATCATGTCAAATGCTTGAGATCGGATCAAGGAGGCGAGTATATGAATATTGTTTGGAAGATTTTTGCTTGAATCATGGCATTGTGTAGCAACACACTACAACATATACTCCCCAACAGAATGGTGTAGCGGCCCAAAAGAATCAAACATTGGTTGAGATAGCATGATGTATGACATAGGTCAAAGGTATGCGAAACGTGTTTTGGGATGAAGTTATGAATTGTGTCACTTGCATTGTGAAAATGGTTTCTACTGCGGCCATAAAGAATGCCACACCACATGAGAAGTAGCATGGTAGGAAGCTCTCTATTACCCATTACAAGGTGTTTGGTAGTGTGGCATGGGCTCTTACTCGGATGAGAAGCAAAAGAACTATATCTTAAAGAGTCATAAGTGTGATGGTGGTCATATGCAGTCACAGGTTCCATCGTTCCCATAGCTTTCAAATGGGTGTGCTACTCTAAGCTAGGTAGCCGGTACGGGTATGGGGATCCAATACGCTGGTAAGGCATTTTTTTGGGGGTCCCAGGTACAGCACTTGGGTATGGCCATACAATATATATATATATATATATATATATATATATATATATATTAAAAATATAGCCAAATAAGCAAAGTTTCAGCCTTATACATGAATAGAGTAAACAAACTATTAAATAAGTGAAATAGCCAAATAATATATTAATGATTTAATACATTTTGTGGTGATATTTATTGATTGAACTTAGAACAAGTACATTGTTCAAACTCCAAATGTTACAATGTATACACAAAAATCAAGATAAATCAGCATACTAATAGTCCAATTATAATCATAAATAATAACAAATGACATAACTGGACTGGAATTCAGGCTATTACCAGCTCCCTCCAAATCTGGCAGTTCAGATTACTTTGGGGTTTCTCTTATATTAGTCTTACTTGCTAGTGGAGATGCTGCCATTGCATTTTTTGATCCTACATTACCCAAACTCATCTCAATTGTTGCAGTTTCAGCCATTTTTTTAGGTACTTCTGTGAATGCCCTTGTTTTACCACAATTGAATCATTTACGTGATCCCATCTATTGACTCCCAAAAAAATTTAAAAAATAAAAAAATGTTGTTTTTACTGTGGGTACATTGTTGGTACGGCGAGGGTACGTCTAGAAGTACCTAGGTATGTCTAGTTACGTCCCAGGAAGTACCCAGGTACTGCTGGACGTACCCTGGGCGTAACCCCGGTGTACTGCGTACCCATATTATGTACCGGGTACAGTACATACCGGCTACCTAGACTATAAGGGGTCTATGGTCTTCAAGTTATGAAACTTTGCAAAGCATGAGGTGATCATTCAAAGAGATGTTTGTGATGAGACTATATCATTTGAGAAGGCACGAATGTGTCATTGTTTGTGATGACTCTTCAAGCATTCTGCAGACTTTTGATGTGTCTAGTGATGATATGGTGCCTAGGATGGATGAGCAAGTTCCTTCTATTGTGACTGCTTGATGAGGAGATGATGAAGTTGCTTCAACGAGAGATGCATTGGTGGCTTTATTGGCTCCTAATGGAAGATGCAGGTTCAAGTAATGAGGTTCGTGCTGAGGATGTCCTCGCATAAGAGGCTAGAGTTGAGGATGGTTCTACACATGAGGATCCTAGCTCTAGGGAGGTCATCCCAAATGGGCTACTACTACTGTTGAGGATGCTAAAGACGATGGGGGTTGAGACCATCGTTACCTAAGCCTCGAGGACGAGGGGACATTCAGGCAAAGTGACGGGGTTTTTCGGGATGGCAAAAAAATCCCAAATTTGGGGAAAGTATGGGGACAGCTATTAAAATAATACATAAAACTTAATATTTAAATATTTTGACTTTATTTAATAACAATTAGGGATTTAAACTATATTTAATGTGTTTTAGGTACTTTCGAGATTAGAATTCTATGGTAATGGTAAAATAACAGTTTTTTTAAAATAAAAACATCAGAAAAAAATTTAGAATATTTTTAAAAGAAAAGAACCTCCCCTCCAAGTCCCCAAAACATTTGGGATGTCACCAAAATATAGGGGACACGTTCCTGCATAACACAAGTTGAGACTATCACGTACAAGAGCCAAAGTTGAAAACAAGCCAATTTTGCGCTCATCAATAGGGTTTTGAACACAAGTGATCCACACACCTATAAGGAGGCTAAGGGCAGATTTTAGTGGGGAATGGCAATGGCGGAAAAGTACCTCTTGTTGAAGAATAAAACTTGGGATTTTATACCCTATCCTCGGGGAAGAACAATGTGAAATGCACGTCGGTTTATAAGACTAAATTCAGTTTGGGTGGTTCTATTGAGAGGTACAAAGCAAAACCCTGCTATGAAAATAGAATCGGTCCACACTTTCTTGCTCGTGCAGCCAGATTTGAATGGGCAGTGAACCATATGGATGTGAATTGTGCATTTCTCAATGGAGACCTTTAGGGGAGATTTACATGGAGCACCCACCAAGTTCTACGCAGAAATGTGGTTATAAGATTGTATGCAAGCTTAAGAAGTCACTTTGTGGGTTGAAGTAGGCCCCTAACATGATTTGAAAAGGTCGGTAAGTTCTTTCTATCTTGTGTCTTCATCAATTATGAGTCTAACAATAGTGGGCATGTTAAACATGTTAATAGTCAAATTTTGATTGTGGTGTTGTATGTTGATAATTTAATTATTTCTAGAGATAGTACTTCTTTGATACACAATCTTAAGGATGAAATGAAAAATACATTTGAGATGACAGAATTAGGCTTGTTCTACTACTTTTTGGGTATGCAAGTATTGCATTTTGAAGCAGGGAATTCTCATCTCTCATCCTGAGTATACACTTCAATTGTTAAGAAATTTAACATGGAAAAGAGCAAACCATCAACTACCCCATATCAGTCAAGAATTAAGTTGTGCACTAAGTGTGCTACACCATGGGTCCACGAGTTGATTCTCCCTTGTACAAGCAGTTTGCTGGGATCCGATTATACTTAACTCATACTACGCTGGATCTTTCTTTTGTAGTTGACATGGGGTGTAAATATGTGTAGGAGCCGAACGAAAGTCATTGAGAGGCAGCTAAGAAGATACTGATGTACATTCAGGGTAATAGTGACTCGGGATTACATACTCTCAAGCAGATGATGGGTTCTTGGTGGGATATACAGACTCAGATTGGGTACAGGATATAGACAATCAACAATCAACCTTGGGCTATTTTGGGATCCGGTCCTATTTGCAAGAAGAAGAGGACGATTGCGATGTCCACTACTAAGGCTAGGTATTGAGAAGTGGTTAATGTGGCATTAGAGGTTGCATGTATTCTGGAGTTATTGATGTAATTGGGTCTTCCATAGGGGTTGCAAGCCATTATCGACAGTGATAGTCAGGAATATTGCTCAAAATCAAGTCCAATGTCAATAGATTAAACATTTTTAGGTCCATAACACATTATATCCGTAATTGCAGTAAGAAGGTGATGTTGGATTTGTAATTTGTGAGGGTTGACGATTAAATTGTGGACATCTTCAAGAAGCCACCTGCAGAAGCTAAGCTTAATAGATTAAGGGACTTGATGCGGCCACCAGAAATTGTCATTTTGGGAGATGACAAGTAAATGCTTCCTCTAGGGAAGTGTCAGCAGTTATGCCACCTTGCTCTAGCCCTCTAAACCACTGTTTTAGGGACTGTGTTACAGTTGATTAAATCTCTTACTGGGTCTATCGTACTTTCTATAATTACAAAATATAATTTGGATTAATGTTGGCATAATAGGCTCTTGAGCAGTTGGTTAAGTCACCCTATACATTAGGATCAGGTATATAAATAAAGGGCTTTGACCCACATAAATCCGACACTCATATCACATTCACTCTTTCTCATTTTATTGAGTATATTGTGTTTTGGCCCTTTGGGGTTCCTTAGGGAATCCATTCAATATCTCAGGTGTTTGTGTATTGAATGTATGTGTATATTTCTTTTTTATTGATCACGAGATTTTGCACTTAATTCTCACCTCATACCCAATACTTCTTGGTATTATTTGCTTGGATTGATACGTGCCAATAGGCATCTATGTCTCTATGGGTCTAGTTATGAATTTCTTTCTTCTTTGTGATTTATCTTCATATTTTTTCCGTAGTATTGGATTGAGACTTATCACAGTATCTTGAAGATGCATAAAATAGCTCTGAGTTGTACTATAAGTGTTATAAATCATAACATCAATAAAATAAAATAAACATTGAAAAATGCTAACTTATAAAGAGGAGAAATGAAATATCTGAAACTAGAAGCACTTACTTTCTCCTCCATTCTCCATAGACACACAGAGCTATACTTTTGTTACAAGCAAGCATAAGTATGATGATTTTTAAACAAATTCCTTTTGAAATTTGTGGTTCTACTAAACTGTCCTTTGATTTCCATTGAGTTTGAGAATGGAAACTGATGTTTTTCATTTTGTATAACTTTGTAATATCTCCTTTTATAAATTAGAAAAACTTTAAAATATTTTTAAGTTGAGCCCGATAACTCTCTATTTATGGGCAACTTAATGATATTATATTAAAATAAAATGTATTTTTAAATACTAAAGCAAAAAGAAGACCCTTAGCTTGTTTGCATTATTTTCAGTCGGGTAAAAGGGGAGGAAGTAAATTAGTAATTTAATTTTAAGTGCTAAAGTAATTGTAATTATTGGCACTTTAAATAAATTATTAAAAGAGGGAAAGTGCATTTAACTAATTATTTTTAAATTCCCAAGTGGAGTGACCCAAAAGGAGAATTAAAAAGGGGAGGTCGTCCCTCTTTAAGTGGGAAAAGAAAATGTTAAAAAATAAATAAAGAGACTCGATGGTGCGCTCCACAAGGTAAAAAAAAAAGGAAAAGGCTATAAAGGCATATGTTGGGGTTCATTGTAAGGATCATCTAGTGAATCTTAATACTTCTCTCTTGGAAACATAGAGCTCTCATTTTCAGCCTTTGAGGACAAAAACCCTCATTGAATCCTATTGGGGATGAGAACCCTCAATAGAGACAACACTTGGGGACGAAAAACCTCATTTGTTGCATTGGTTGTTTCATCCGGGAGTCACAAATGAGCTTCAAAATCAGAATTTTAGAACAACATGGGTTTCCATCGGTGCTAGGAAATTCCAGCTAGAGCATGCTTTTTTGGGGCTGCCACACTCATTCTCAGCTTGGGTGACCCATTTGGAGATTTCAGAATCACTTTTCAGTGGGTTTGGTGGTCTGAAATTTTTTATTCTAAGTTTGTTTTATAGTTGTCATTTTCAGCTATCATTTGCATTTTATCTCCAAGTATTTATGAAGATATGGATTTTTGAAGTTTCAGCTGTTTTTGGAGCAATTAATTAATTCCAGCAGTCTGTATTTTATTGTTGAAGCATTTATTTGCATGATTTCATCAAGGGTTTCATGTTGTTGATGTATTCTGAAGATTTGTGTGTGGGAGATACTAAAATCTGAATTTAACCTAGGTCACTTAGGGTTTTGTGGACCTAAAACAGGTTGCTGCCCTAATTTTTGCATAAAATCAGATTGTTGTCATAAAAATCAGGTTTTCTACATGTGGCTGTCATCATTTCCAGCAATGTTCCATTAGGGTTTTGGGAAAATCCAAATTCCTCAAATTTGAGCCCAAAAGGGACATTACAAACTTACCATGACATTATATTTTTAAGGAAAATGTAGATATTTTTCGCTAAACATGATTATTTTTAATTGAGAAAATGTTTTCTTTTCTCCAAACATCTTTTACTCTGTTCAAAAACTAATAGAATAAAAACAGATGTTTGAACTTGATAATATGTGAAATGTCAAGGTGAGATTGGTCACTGACCTTCTTTCCCCATTCCATTGAACACACATCTTCTAGAGAGCAAATGACACACTGATTCATCAAACCAACAAAACAAAGGGTGTAAGATAAAATAATTAAGGTGAAAATATATTACAGAGATAAGCTGCATTTCTGTTGGTTACTCCTCTACATAAGACCGCCATACAACATGCATAATTTCAAAGCTTAATAGAATATTAAGTAAAAAATGGAAGAAAACCATAAAATGCACATTTTATACAATATCAAGCACCCAATGCACTAAAGTTGCATGAAAATTGAAATGAGGTCAGTTGCCAACCAAGAGCAACACTTTAACCTTTATTTTCCTCTTTACGCCAACACAGTTGTAATTCAGGTTATAATTATACCAATGGGCATAACCTAGAGTGGCAGCCATGTCAACAAAAAAATCCGACCTTAAATTTGACGTCCATTTGACTGTCATATGGCAATTTTTCTTCTTATTTGGAAAAGGTATTCAAAATTTGTGATATCTTAAGCATATGGTGGAGCTTGTTTGTTTTTTCTTGGAAAGATATTTTTGAGCCTGATGCAGGAGTGGAGTTAAGATTGAGGCCCTCTATCACCAATCAGTGGACAATTTAAAGAGATGTTATAGATTTGTTAGTCAATTTTGAACCCATAAATGGATGAAGCTATGTGACAAATCCAAGATAGGTGCCTCGAGATTAATATTCATCATCATTTTTCAGATAGATGTATTTGAGATATCTGTACTAGTTAACTTAATATTGTACATGATCTTCTACCATGCATTGGTAGTAAACAAAAATGTTGTGCCACTAGACAACCTTTGCAATCTTTCCAGTTTTAGTTCTTAATAAGAAAACCATCATTTAATGTTAATGCCGGTACTCTTATCAAAGTCTAGCAATCAAAGCTTTAGTTTTGTGACTATACTCCTTGGCTCTCCCTTGTTGTTTCTATACATATATAATCCAGTTAACACTTTTAATTTTAAAGCTTCAAGGTGAAAAAATTCTATTAATATTCTCTTTAATTCATACTAAAATAAGTGATAGGGGAAGTTTTTGCTTCAATACTTAATTGAACACTATTCCACCATTCTTTGGATATGCTTTTTTAAGGACAAGGCCATCATGGGGATGTTCTCCGTCTACTTCATATGCATCGAGACAAGTCTCAAATACTGAGATATAGCTAATTTTCAACATTTATAAGCAGTAGTGCAAAATAACCCCTTTAGAAACTCTAAATCTTGTGGATTTCAATTTATAATTCAAAATGATTACTGAAAGGAGGGATCAAACTTTATTAAAATCTAAATCAGAAAGGACGTTTGAATAAACATGGCAAAGGCATAGTACAAGGGCACCCACCTTAGTCTAATAAATATAAATTAAAAGGAAAAGGCAGGCAAAATTGAGCACACTTGTTCCTGTTGGTAATCTTCAGAGTTCATCAGTGAAAATGGGTGCTAGATAAACTTGATGAAAACTTTCTTCAGGTTTAATGGATGAGAGATCCATCTTTTGCAAAGAAACTGATAGTTGTTAACAAGATTTTAGCAGAACAATAGATGTTTTACCGTATTATTGGTGATGCTCCAAGGAAAATACTTGTGACGTAAAATATTATAAGTTTTGACAGAGATAGAATAAAATGATAATGTATCTTAAGACAACTTACAAATTTGTCCAATGAATTGGGGACATCTTACTTGAACTGGAAAATCCATCAGTGGACGTCGGAAAGCCAATTGATATTGTCCCAATCAACAGTAGGAGGGAACATTTTGTAATCCTTTTGCATGAAGAAACCCTGTTCACAAACATAGGCATTATTGAGTCAAATAATTTGCAAGTTTCCTCAAGTTTCATAAACATGCCAGAACACCCATACTGAGGCATAAAGGTTTTAATTTTTTTATCAATGTAAATACAACTCGAGATATATTTTAGCAAAATATTATATAGATATCACCAGAAATCTTCCTATTTGGATTATGCTCAACCTAATTTACCTGAAACTCAAAAATGTGCACACTATAGGAAACAAGGGCAGTGTCGGAAACATCAAAAACACAACCCACCAAAATCGAAGGAAATGAGAAATTAAATAAATATTAAAATTATAGAATCAAACAAATTAATATAGAAACATAAATGCAAATAACCGATTTGAATGGGATGAGTTTGAGTGGCATAAATCATTAGAGTTTTCATATAATTGGGTTCAAATATCCAGGAGCCATGTTAACTATTGAAATTAGATGAAATTTTGCATTCAACTCTATATGCAGCATTCCCCAACAGACGAGGTCAGGGGTAAGTTCCTAGGTGACTGACAGAAAAGATACTCCAGTCATGGAATCAAACTGAAGGTTGTCCAGCAAGCAGAATATAACAATAAAAAAGAAAAGGAAAATAATAAAAAAGAAGTTAACCCTAAGACTAAATAGACGGATTAGACTAGTATATGTGGATTTTGGTTCATAAAAGTCTCATGCCAGCAGATAATCTTCATAAAACAGGATTGAAGGGACCCTCAATCTGCCAGAACTGTAAGAACAACGATGAATCCATTAACCATCTCTTCTTACATTGGTCTTTAGCGAAATATGTATGGACAGCTTTTGAAATTCTTTTAGGCACTCAGTGAAGACGTGACTAATATTGAACAAGCTGTAAAGAAATGGACTCATATGCACACAGAGATATGCAGATGAACAAATTCATAGCTCAAACAGCCACCAGTTTTATTGTCTGGCAGCTATGGAAACAAAGAGAGAATATTCAATGGTGAATACACTCACCCCTCATATCATCCGGCTAATAAGAAACAATATTAGAAGCACATCTATGGGATTCCCTTAACCATCTCCCTAGGAACATGGACATAGGATAGATGAGTCAAAGCTTGTTGTATAAGTTACACTGTAGTGTGGACATCAATAGTTTCTTCAAAAGGCATGGGTTAGTTAAATATGACAGCGATCAAAGGAGACATCTAGACAGGAACTCATCCCACTTTCATATGCACTCTCCCCCTCTAGGCACTGCCACCTGTTAACACGCCTCACTTGGACAAAATTAAAGAAGCACCACTGACATAGCCCTACAGCTGTTCTCACTTCAACACATAAAGAGTGAAAAGATAGTTTATTCACAGAAATCATAATCAAAGGGTGGAGAGCAACTTCATAACCAGTAGGCTTATCCTAAAAGATTGTATTCAGATTGATATTTTAATGGACGGGTCCCAGAGTAATGGAATTCTGAGTCAACAAAAGTGGGTGAGACCTGACGAGGGAACGATGACCCTTTAATCAGTGAAGCACTGGTAATACTGAGCGGGGGAAAGCATAGCTAAATTCTGCAAGTTAAGTCCCTATCCATATGCCCTTCCCCAAGCATTTATAGCCAGCATGCTCATCTTCTTCTGCAAAAATCCATATTTAAGGCATCCTTCCACTCAAAGCAATCTGTCTCTGATACTTGCCCAAGATTATATGATATCGTGCAGTCTTCCCAAGGCTAAAATACTCAAGAGCTTGTTAATATCTGTGTTATGATGAATCTTAGCACAAGGCTTGGAATCAGGGGCCTTGGTATAAATAGAAGATAAGACCACGTAAAAGAAATACCTGTGGGAATTTGATTTTCAAGAGAAATAGAAAGAGAGTCACAAAGAAGAGGACTGGTCTTTAAAGAGATACAACAATGAAAAGAAGGGTGGATCAAGATTCTGCTGCTCAAGATGCTATCCATATCAAAGATTATGAGGTTTACCATACTTCTGCAACTCAGAAAGACCATTCTTTCAGTGGGACTCCCTAGCCTGGCCTTAATCCTCCTCATAAACTCAATTTCACTGAGATGATTCTCAACATATTTTGAATACTAGAGTTAGAACTCCTAATCCCCTTGCTCTCCCTGACCTCAACAAGATGTTTCTCGAGCTCAAATGTTTTGAGAAATGGCAGAACCCCACCCTCCTTATTTCCATCCTTTACTCAGTTTGGCATGAATACTGCTCAGATTTCTATTCCTACACAGTTTTACTTGGCCTCTCCTACTCATGGTCTATCCCCCAATAAACAATCTTTCATTCCCCAACAGATACCCTGGAAACCTCCCCATATCAGAAGTCATATCCCTCATGGTGCTGCCCCCGTTAATCAAGGAAACCACTCTAATCCCTGTCCTCAACAAGGCAATATGAGAAACAATAGTCATGGCACATGCTCACTTCTGTTAAAAAAATCTCTTGCATTTAAGGCTCTGCAGAAATCTATTGATGAGAAAGGGGTGCAAAATCCATACGTTGAAAGTGATGTGACAAGAATGCTACATTGTGTCCTCAAGCAAAACGAAAAGGTGTAAGTCCTCACTAATTGTGTTGAGCATCTTACCATGATTGTAAACAAAATGAAAAGACTCTCGATGCTGTCAACACAGTTCTCTCTGAAAATGCAAGGCAAAGGATTGTTGAGCTCATTCAGTAGAACGAGGAAGCGGCCAACCATGCAAAAAGAATGTCCACTGCTCCAGAAATCTCAAAAGAATCCATCACTCGAGAAATGTCCCGAAAAAGAAAGCTATTCATCCTTAAGCATCCACCTTGGCCCAAGCTTGGAAAGCACACAATACCAACAAGGAAAGTCCTTCTTCCCTTTCCGGTCATGGTGCCAACTGCAGCAAAACTTAATGCTTGAGAGAAACTATCTTTTTGTACTTCCCCTGCCATAGATAAATGTGGTCTATTGGTGTCTGGGCTGAGAAAAACAGTAAATTCAGACAGGCCCTTAATATACTTGTATCTTTGCTAATATATGTCTAGGTTTTCATCCGATTTAAGGAGGTTGGAGAAGCTGCATCATGTTGAACATGTTCCTCCAGACTCCTTTCTTCTGTATCTCATTTTTGTTTTTAGGCGAACTTCCTTTAGTTAATATCTGATTGGCAGTCACATTTGTACCCCCACCCTTTTATATTTCTTTTTAATTTCTAAATAGACTATATAGGTAGAGCAGACTCGTATATAGTTATGATTAGTCCTTTAGAATGTATATATTCAGTTCACGACCTTTGTTATATACTTTCCTGGAAGAACAAGAGATACCATGAAGGTTACAAGAAGCAACTGCCTCAAGGGAAAAAAGATGGGAAAGTACAAGTCCAAGCTCAAGCCGAAGTGTAAGCAAGAGCCGAAGCCAGAACCGAAAGAGGGTTCAGTTGGCACCAGTGTAAGTGACTGAGCACCCTACACCACACTTTGCGATGTAGCAAGAGGAGATTGTTAGGGCACCTGCCTCGGGATTTGAATGGTAAGTCCCTTAGCAACTCCAACAAAATCCAACTAGGAGGATCAGACTCAAATCTCCCCTTCCAAGTGAAGTATTCCTTTTGATAGAAAGATTGAAAATGACTTCCTTACGGAGGAAGAATGGGTCGTATAATCCTCAAATATCTAAGAGATTGAAGAATGATTGATCGAAGGCCAATGCCAAATACACCAAGACAGCCAAAACAATCGAAACGACAAAGGAGGGCTAATAGCACAGAAAGGGAACATGAAGAGGAGCAAGACAAAGTGCAGATAATTGCTAAGGGACAAGTCAGTACGTAGACATGTCAGATAGAGCAAAGGAAAGTCCGATATAGACTGTCCCAAGGAGGATCATATGCAATGAGCTACTTCAAAAGCTCCATAACCCATGGCCACGGGTACCCATCACCTGAAAAACAATTAATGGGGACAGTTCTAAAGACCAGAACTCTAGAGCGTGCATCACTATCTGGACTGCCAATTGGCATAGAAAAAGCATACATAGTTATGATGTTTTCCAGCCACCCTGGTAGGGTGGGGGTTGCTATTGATTGGTACAGAAAGGCACCGAGCACCGACAAAGCAACATGGAGGACCCTCAAGCTAACCTTTGAGAAAGAATTCAAATTCTTGACGGACAACAACAACACTCGACAAGGTAAGCACAACATGGTATGGACTCACAATAGACAGCTCAAGAAATTGCTTGGAAAACTCAGGAAGGAACCAGTAGGGGATGAAAAAGAGATCGTTCTTGAAGGGTTGGTTCACTCAGCATGAAAAAGATGAAAGTGGTCACACACTCATCTTACGAGGATGCTTATAACGAAGCAATGGGCATTGAGAGTGAAAATAAAACATCCTCACACATAAGAGGACAAGGATTTTGATTCCACTAATAGTTAACCAGGATGTATATAAGCTCTTTTAAAGATCATGCTCTGGATGACGAATGAATTAAAAAGAGATGTTAGAGAAGAAGGAAAGGACCTTTGGTGCACCGAATGTAAAACAAAAGGGCACAAAAAGGCCAATTGTCAAAGAAGACTATTTTGTGAAATTTGTCTAGTCAATGGCAATGACATAAAATATTGCCTATTTAATTTTGAAAAAGAAAAAGTGCCCAAGTCCTTTCCAAAGTGGAGTCACTTACACCACCTATAACCCAAACAAAATTCTAAGACAATACGAAGCATCATTGGGTGCATCACATGGTGGATATAGAAACCAAAACAACTATACAAGAATTCATAACAATATGGGGAGTGGATTGGCCAGGAGTTTATTGGCAAGGGGTGGTAGCCACATCCAATTTGATGATCAAGGTTGGCCAATGATTTAATGTTGGAAGTGCAACTCATGAGGCTACTTCGCAAGAGATTGCCCCTCCAATCAAGCCAACATCGACTTCTCTGTAGATGGTGTGGACCCCATGATCATAAGGACGCCAATTGCCTAAAGCAAGCAAACATCAACATGATTGATGTAAGAATGAAGAAGTGATTACAATCACCCGAGGCCAAGCGAAAAGATAAATTATCTAGACCCATGTACAGAGAAGGCATGTATGGCTGATGGAAGTGTGGAAGTGGAACGAGCAATGATGGAAGCACAACAACATCCTCATGAACATAAAAGTACACTCGACTAGTTGGCTTGAGTCGAACAAAGAAATTGTAAGGAAAATTTTGTATACGACTATAGCTATCAAAGTAGTGGATTTACCACAAAATATTCCAAAACTCATTAATGTGATTACCACGATTGTGCAATCCGTTGATCACAACACCGAGTGAGCGACAAACCTTGTGTAAAAAGGAAAAATGTTGAGGAAAAGGACAAGGATGAAAAACGGAATGAGTCCATTGAGATCGGGTAAGTGATCCAATGTTGTTAATGATGAACTTAGTTGCAGCGGTCGATAGTTGTCCATATGGAAATCCTAGGCTTGAACTCACTAATACTATTATCGATGGTGGCTCCAAAGTGAACATGCTCCCAAAAGAAATTTTTAAGAGCTTCAAGAACCCACTATTTGGCCGCCATCTTTTCAATTAGTGGGAGCTGATCAAAACAGAATATAGGTGTTTCGAGCCCCGATGGCTCAAAAAAATATCAGCACCTAACCCTTTGTATTGAATTTTGTAGTCATCTCCTTAAAGAAAAATTCTTACCTTGCATTATTGTGTAATGTTCCCTTTTCCAAGCTAGTTCGACTTGAAGACCTTGGGGCCCATTTCTACTTCCCGTGGGCTTTTAGGGAGAAAATAAGGGAAGTACATCTGTGTTATGATTGTAATTTGCTATTTTCAGCCTTTTCATAACTTCGTAACAAGCCAAATTGCCAATTATAGCACTAAAATAGCATGTTGGTGGCTAAAAGTGCAGAGCACCAATTTCAAAATAGAAAAGGATGTTTGAAAAGGGAGGTTGTCCCTCTCTAAGGAGGAAAAATAAATGTTAAAAATAAATAAAGAGGCCTACATGGAGCACTCCACAAGGAAAGGAAAGAAAAGGCTATAAAAGCAAATGTTTGGGCTCATTGTAAGGATCATCAGTGAATTTAATACTTCTTTTGGAAATTAGAGCATTGAGCTCTCATTTTCAGCCTTTGAGGACGAAAACCCTCATTGGATCCTATTGAGGATAAAAACCCTCAATAGTCACAACACTTGGGGACAAAAACCCTCATTTGTTGCATTGGTGGCTTCATCTAGGAGTCACAAGTGAGCTTCATATTCAGAATTTCAGAACAAGGGTTTTCATCTATGCTAGGGCACACTTTTTGGGGCTGCCACACTCATTTCCAGCTTGGGCAACCCATTTGGAGATTTTAGGACCACTTTTCAGGGAATTTCTACGGTTGGAAAAATCTGAAATTAATTTTATTTGATAGCTGCCATTTTGTGGTCATTTTGAGCTATCATTTGCATTGTATCTCCAAGTATTTCTAAAGATATGGATTTTTGAAGTTTCAGCTGTTTTTGGGCAATAATTAATTCCAGAATTTTGTACTTTGTTGTTGAAGCACATATTTTGCATTATTTCATCAAGGGTTTCAAGTTGTTGATATGTTTTTGAAGATTTGTGTGTGGGAGATATTAAAATCTGAATTTAACCTAAGTCGCTTAGGGTTTTGTGGCCTAAAACAGGTCGCTGCTCTAATATTTGCATAAAATCAAATTGTTGTCATAAAAATCAGATTTATACATGTGGTTGTCATCATTTCCAATAATGTTCCATCAAGGTTGTGGGAAAAATTCAAATTCCTCAAATCTGATCCCGAAAAGGACATTACAATGGTATCAAAGCATCGTTCCTCCCATCCCGTGTTAGAGTAGATTCATATTTTTAGATTACATGAATACCAGCGAGGAAGAGTTCAAATCATACCAAAGAAAGACTCTAGTAAAGAACATGGGGGATAAGGAACAAAGGCCTCCACCTTCCGATGAGATGAGCTACTTGCAAGAGTTGATGTTGAGGAATCAAAGAGACATGGAGCAAAGCTTTCAAAGGACAATGAGGGCTTCAATGATTGAATTGATCCAAGCCATCCAAGGTGCTCCAAAATTGAAGAAAACCCTAGGTGAGAGCAGCTCTTCTGACAATGAAAGAACTTCCATTAATCCTCCCACAAGAACCTTCCGAGCTAAATTTCTACAAAGGGAAGAAGAGGAACAAGCGGAAGTAGGGCAGCAAGATGGGGATGATGAGATGGATCGGTTCTATGTGGAATACCAAGCTTTGAGGCCAGCCATCCGCCAAGAGCTTTCTTTCCATGATTTTTGTACCTTGAAGTCAAGGAATGGTCACAAAGGTGGAAGAAGACTACATAGTGATCAACCCCTGGAGAGATATTCAACAAAGGTTGGGGAAAATAACCCCCGCATATGACGTATTAGCATAGTTTTCCGCTAGGGCATAGCTCCAAAAGTTGGATACTTATTTGTCCTTGAATCAAATTGTTGGTGAAATAATTTGTCGATATGGCAAATTAGGTGTTTCCACCAACGCTCACGGGGCTACACCCCTCTGCATTGAATGGTGCAGCTCCCATTATTGAATGTAAACTAATCTACTCCTATCTAAATGTTTTGGGTTGGCCAAATAGGTCGGGATCACACAGAACACTTCCCTGAACCTATGGCAAAGTGCTTGTACGGGGTACAAGGAGGAAATTACAACGATGAGGGGTGAAGGAGAGAAATTAGAAAAGGAAGGTTATTGTTGTGAGTAGGCCAATTGCAAAGTTCACACCCAATAACCAGAGTAGTTCAACATTCAATTAGAAGAAAGCAACAATGAAGCCATTAGTGAGACAAACAAAACCCACACAAACACAGTTCTCTGAGGCTCATTCATCGAAGATACAAAGCTCTTTTTGATCACTATGCTTGCAAAGTGCATAAAAGAGAGAAATAGAGGAACACATAGGAAAAGGGGAATGGAAGAAATGTAGCTTGTATTCCTTGTGTAGTGATGAAATACAAAGCATCAATCAATCTACCACAATTCACAATTGCTACCAAGAACTAAAATTTTCAAGATCCTTTGGAATAGAGAACTCATCCAAAATTATAGCAATGTGAATTGACCTCTTATCTCCCCCATATGACTCTTCATGTTCTCATTTACTTGTGACTTTACATCTTCCTAGGAAGTGAAAATCAAGTTCCCTTTTATGAATCAAAGAGACTTTTAAATAAAACTTTAGAAAGTCACTTAAGTGAAATGAGACAATACAATGATTATCCTCAATGAAGAATTAGAAAGGAGGAGAAAAGGTGGGAAAGAATGAGAGAGGAGAAGAAAGGAGAAATGCTCCAAAACATGGATGAAGATGCCTCCACTGCAATGAAGATCAGCTCCACTTGATGTTGAAGAGAGTCCACTCCCGTGATGATCCAACATAATGCTTTGATGCAGTCATGAAATCTGAATGAAGAACTTTGGCCCTCTATACTTTGGAAGAAGCCTCCTCCTAAATGATGAACACTTGTAGCCTTGAACGTTTTTACACCACGAGAAATGTTTTTGAATGAACAATTGTAGCCTATTAGGTACATTGAATGAAGAAAATAGAAGCTCTTGATCACTAGACCACCGTAGACGATGAGGGATGCCTTCTTTCACTTGAAACAACCATCCCAAACCATGAAACACTACCACTCCTTCAAAAATTGTTCACACGATGATAGCTTGAAATACTTTCTCGCATAATGCAAACATTATGATCCCTCCCTTGGGAACACTAAGGCCAAAAATGGGAATCGAGAGGGCTTCCCCACTCCCCGCAAGCATGAGTTTATCATTATCATTCCCTTGAGACAAGTTCTTGATATATGATCACCAACATCGACAGTGGAAATTTACATGTTCTTTCAAAATTGGTATTTCCTCTTGAGACACCTTATGCTCACCGCATCCGTGAAGGCAGGAATTTGCTTGCAAATGGAAGATTTTATCTCCGTGAAAGCTTGAATTGGCAAGGCATGAAGAGGAGCATATGAGACAATATTGACTTCCTCTTGACAATTTACTATTTTTAGCATATTTCACATGGGTGCCCATTCTTATCAAGATTGCCAAATTTGCCACTTTTGAATGTTTTGCACTTGAAGGAGTATCTTAAGAAACCGGAAACCAACTTTTGTAATGTTTCCTTTCCTCCACCGAGGGCCTAAGGGCCAATTTTTAGTCTTAGCCTTGGTCATACCCAAGGGGCTAAAGACTCTGGAGGCTATTGGGTATGGATATTTGCTACCACCTTGCTTATTTGTTATAATTTTGCATTGACATGAATTTTAAGTGGCTTGGTGGGGCTAGATGTTATGTTTTGTCATTAAGGGGGACCTCATAACACTTTAATGTTATAATTCTTCATTGGGGGTCACTTATGTCCCTATGGCGACTTGAAGGGGGAAAAGTAACTTAAGTTACTTTATGATTTTTGATTATCTCTAGAGGGGGTCGATTGGGGCCTTTTTGGGTCACTTGTTGCTTGGAAGAATGACATAAGAAGAGTTTGGGAAGAAAGAGAGCTCATTCTTGCATGCACACTTATGATTTTCATTGAGCAACTGCTGATTGCTATCCTCTAGCTTGTGGAATAAGATCCCACAAGATCCCTAGCTTTGGTGATGAGAGATCCATTCCTAGCTAGTAGGGCACTCTTCGGTGGTGAAAGATCCACCCTAGTTTGTCATTTTGGAGCTGATACAGGACTGATTTTCACAGACTAATTTCAGAATTTTCAGAGAATGATTTGGAGGATTTTTGGGCTTTGTGAAGAAAAATCGAGGGTTTTCATATCTGATTTGTTTCAGCAATTAGAGCAGGTTTTGGCGCCACATTTGGAGACATCTTTGAGGGTTTTGGCCATTTTCCAAGGGGGCGTCCCATTTTGGTATTTTGCAACAATTTCGGAGGGTTTTCAGTGTGTCGTTTTCAGATCTGGAGGTTGGGTTTTCATTTGCATTGTTAGTAGATGTTATTTCCAAATTTTCAGAATTTTATCACTTATATTTGGAAAGATATAAATTTTTAAAGATTTCTAGTGTCTAGGGCTTTCTGAAATTTTCTGGCAATTTAATATTAATCAAAAAATTCCAAAAATATTTTTCTAGTGTTTATTATCATTGTTGCAAGCTTCCTTTAAAATTTCATGCATTTTGGGCAAGTATTTTGTGAGATATCAATTAAATACAGTTTGTTGCCCTAGCTGGTCATTTTCTGCAAAAATCAGAAATTTTATTTTGCTGCAATTTCTATATATTTGTGCATTTTTGAGTGGTATCCCACAAGGGATATTTCAGTGGTATCAGAGCAGTTGTTTCTCTAGCTTGTTGGGTTGAAAAGATGGGTGACAGTGAAGATATGGGTGTTGACTTGATGAAACAATTATTCACCAACATGGTGAAGCAACAGGAAACTACTAATCTCTATTTGAGCCAGCTCACTGAGAGATTAGCACAGGGCAGGATTGATACTCATACAGAGAAAGGGGAAACCGGTAATATGGGACACACCGTTTAGGAAGGTGATATTGGAAACACAGGACAGCAATCTCCCCATTCTTCTACCAGGCATTTGGGGCTTCATGAACACTCTTTCTTGAAGGATCCAGAAGTCTCATAGGTAAGGCAGCTAGCAGATGTTTTGGATGAGGAATCTTGTTGGGAAAGGTACCAATATTTGAGCGAGGGCTTCAGAGATAATATGCCTTTCACAAAGTACTACAGAATGAAGATTGGGAGCAAACCCAAGAGAGATCATCAGCTACAAGTACCTAAGTTACAAAGGAGATTGAGACAAATCTCCATTCCATACTTCGATGGTTCTAAGAAGTGTATTGCGCGATCTTGAATTCGTAAGTTGAAGACTTACTTCGACTTGAATCTCATGCACAAAGAGGGTGCAATTAAGTAAGCAATCCTAGATCTCGAGGAGATGTTCATGACTGGTGGCATTATGGATTGATTACACGGGGCACATACATATTGCTACGTATGCGGGAATTCACACAGAGGTTGATGAGCAGATTTGACAGGAGGGACCCTGCGAGGCA
Source organism: Taxus wallichiana var. yunnanensis (assembly GCA_018340775.1). NCBI lineage: Eukaryota > Viridiplantae > Streptophyta > Pinopsida > Cupressales > Taxaceae > Taxus > Taxus wallichiana. Next base: position 291,383,907 of record CM031238.1, read on the forward strand.
TTTTAGAGAGTTCACTCACTTGAGACAAACAAGTTCTTTAGATCAAGACACCGCAGATTTTCGTAGATTATTAGTCATGGTACTTGACGTTTTGGAGATAAGGTTGACCTCACTTTTGACAGAGAGTTTGACGGATGCTCCAGGTTGGATTTGTGAAGGCATTTGAGCCTTCTTCTTTGCATGAGGCTATTAGGAGGGCACGTGATTTGGAGTTATCTGCTCCAAAGTCGAGGTTCCCACCTCAAGTACAACCTAAGGTACCTCCATCTAAACCCGATGGTTCACATCCGAAAGTGCCCCTACCTAGGCAAGATGCAAAGAAAGAAACCATTCATATCTAGAGAGGACATAGATGACTTGAGGTGAAAGAAACTATGTTTCGATTGCACACACCTTGGGTTCCAAGACATGATTGCAGAGGTAGAGGGAAGGCCCAATTCATAGAGGTCTTCGAGGAGAGTGATGGTGATGAGGAGTTGGATACTCAGGGATTGGAGGATGGAGATGGAGAGGCATTGATAGTGCAGGTGTTGAGTAGGAGGATGAGACTTTTCCCCATGAGACTATTGCCACTTTGTCTAGTACCCCGAGGTACAAGGCATTCAGAGTTAGGGGAGTTTTACAGGGTCAGCAAGTAGTGGTGCTCATTGATAGTGGGGCAACCCACAACTTTATTCATGCATCATTGGTTGAGAGGCGAGGATTACAGGAAGGATTTTGAGGGCTTCAACATGGTTGTAGCCAATGGAGAGTCTATGAGATGCACACAACGAGTTCAACAATTGAGTATCACGATGGGTAACTATACAGTTACAGATGATTTCTATATTGTTGGTATTGGAGAGACCAACCTTGTGCTTGGAGTACAGTGGCTCCATTCCCTTAGGGAATTCTAAACTAACTTTCAGACGATGGAACTAAAGTTTAAGTCCGAAGGGAGGAATGTGACTTTGAGAGGTTCATCTACTGATGCACCTGTGGTTGTTACGCTTAAGAGGATTGAGAGGATTCACGAGCACAATGGGGTTGATTAGGCAGTACAGTGCTTGGTTTTGACCAAGAAGTCAGAGGATGGGCAGCCAAAGTATCATGTGGATGTCTAGGGCCTATTGGATAGGCATAGTGCATTTTTGGCGACATACCTCCAGATGTACCTCCGGATAGGGGATTTGAGCATGTGATTGAGCTTGAGGACGTTAGACCATGGTTACTACTCCTTACCCATCACCCCAAATGGTTTAAGAATGAGATTGAGAGGACTATCCATGAGCTCATTGAGATGGGGCATATTAGACCTAGTTCCAGTCCTTTTGCTTCTTCAATGGTGTTGGTGAAGAAGGATGGAACCATGCGGATGTGCATAGATTACCATGCCTTGAACAAGAAGACAATAAAAATAAGTATCTAGTGCCACACATTGATGAGTTGTTAGATGAGCTACAAGGGCAATCTATTTTTCTAAAATAGATTTGCGATCTGGATATCACAAGATCAAGGTTAGAGAGCAGGATGTGCATAAGACAACTTTCAAATGCCATTATGGTCACTTTGAGTTTCTAGTGATGCCATTTGGATTATTTAATGCACCAGCTACTTTCCAGTCTTGCATGAACCATGTGTTCAACCGCCACTTGCGGAAATTTGTATTGGTTTTCTTTGACGACATATTGGTCTACAGCAGGACTTGGGAGGATCACATTAGGCACCTTGATGAGATATTGGGGATATTAGAAGCTAATTCACTATATGTGAAAGCTTCTAAGTGTGAGTTTGGCATGACAAAGCTATTATATTTGGGATATGTGATTGGTGGAGGGGTAGTGAAGGTTGATAGGGAGAAGATACATGCAATTTTGGATTGGCCACCACCCAGGACATTGACACAATTGAGAGGGTTCTTGGGACTATGCACATACTATAGGAGATTTGTGAAGAACTTCTCTCGGTTGACTGCTCCATTGATAGATTTGACCAAGAAGGGGGCTTCGCTGGCGGCGAAGCAAGCAGACAACAGGTTTTTGATCACCTCAAGGGGGTGATGAACTCATGTCTCATTCTTGCATTGCCAGATTTCTCTCGCCCATTTGTACTTGAGTGTGATGCATCAGGAGAGGGTATTGGATCAATCCTTATGCAGGATAGGCACCCCATTACTTATGAGAGTCGGAAATTGAGCCCTATGGAGAGAGGGTACTCAATTTACGACAAGGAGATGTTGGCCATTATGCATGCTTTGGCCAAATTCAGACAATACCTTGTGGGTAGCAAATTTGTGGTTCGTACGGATCACAACAGTTTGAGGTTCTTCCTAGGGCAGAAGGATCTCAACGATCGCCAGCAGAGATGGGTGAACAAGGTACAAACCTACGACTTCGACATAGAGTACACCAAAGGTAAGAATAATGTTGTTGTTGATGCTTTATCTAGGAGACCTTACCTTACCTCTATGCTTAGTTCTATGTCTGAGATTTCGATTGGAAGGCTCGCATACTTGTTGAGTATTCCAAAAATCAGTTTGCATGTGAGATCATGGATGGCATTATACAGGATGATAGGTACAAGAGTCTTGGATGACCTCATATACTACAAGGATAGGATTTTCCTTGTACTAGAGTCCAAGATGAAGGAGAAGATCCTTCGGGAAGTGCATGATACACCATTAGCTGACATCCTGGATATTTCAAGACATATAGGTTTATCAGAGAGAAATTTGCATGGGAGGGGATGAAGGATGATGTCCTTAATCATGTCAAAGAGTGTGCGGTTTGCCAACAAACTAAGGCCAAGCATTCTTTTCTAGCAGGGTTACTTCACCTCTTCCTATTCCCGAGCAGATACACCTTAGTTTCAGTCCATTCCTAGCAAGTAGGGCACTCTTCGGTGGTGAAAGATACACCCTAGTTTGTCATTTTAGAACCGATACAGGGCTGATTTTAAGCGACTAATTTCAGAATTTTCAAATAAGGGTTTGGAGAATTTTTGGGGCTTTTTGTGGAGAAAAATCAAGGGTTTTCAGATCTAATTTGTTGTAGCGATTAGAGCAGGTTTTGCACCACATTTGGCCATTTTCCAAGGGGTGTCCCATTTTGGTATTTTGCAGCAATTTTTGGAGGGTTTTCAGTGTGCCATTTTCAGATCTAGAGGTTGGGCTTTCATTTGCATTATTAGTAGATGTTATTTCCAGATTTTCAAAATTTTATCACTTGTATTTGGAAAGATATGAATTTTTGAAGATTTCCAGCTATCTAGGGCTTTCTGAAATTTTCTGGCAGTTTAATATTAATCAAAAATTCCAAAAATATTTTTCTAGTGTTTATTATCATTGTTGCAAGCTCCCTTTAAAATTTCATGCATTTTGAGCAAGTATTTTGTGAGATATCAATTAAATACAATTCGCTGCCCTAGCTGGTCATTTTCTGCAAAAATCAGAAATTTTATTTTGCTGCAATTTCTATATATTTGTGCATTTTTGAGTGGTATCCCACAAGGGATATTTCACTTTTCCTCGGACTTACTATTTTTAGTAAGCTATGTGGTAGGGACTTACTAAAAATAGAAAGTGGTCTTCCCGATGTCGGATTCAAATGAAACCACTTGCAGAAGTTTACATAATTCATTTCAAAGCTTTGCTCCAATATTTCAAGGGATTTCATCCACTGGAACCTTGGGAAGTGAAGAGGTACCTCGTTGCCCTTTCGTTGTTGTGTCATGGCAGCCATTAATGGAGTCACTGAGTATTTTAGAGAGTGCACTTTCCCACCTCGAATTGAAATGAAAACAGTTTCACTAGAATAGGTTTTCCTTCTGGATCTCGTGTTCAAAATTTCAGCTCGATCCGCCCACCGAAATGCTTTGAAATTAAAAAATCAAAAACTAGGGCACAAAACGAGGGTTTTTGCCATTAAAAATCCAGAGGAACTTTGAGTTTTCTTTCACTTGCTCCTCGAAGGCGCCTAGAAAGAGGAATATTGCAAAAAAATTCATTCAGATCTGTTTACCGGATTGAAAGATATGAGATTTTTTTGATTTTGGGCACGAAGTCATTCAGACAAAAAATGGGCACGATGTCTAGATAAAAATGCATATTTCATGGGTATTTTGCATCCGAGATCATGAGGGCATGGAGGGAAAATGGAATGAAGATAGATGGAAGAAGGATTTCTAGAAAAAATCCAACAACATTTCTAGGGTTTTGCATGCACATGGAGGAGCAATGGAAGTTAGAAAAATTTGCAGGGGATCTGGTTTTTTTAATCCCCTAGGGAGGCATTTTGTGTCCCCATTCTCCTCTTGGGAAGGGATGGAAGGGACAAAAAGTTTTCCGTGGCCTCAGTGCCGACAAGTGGCACTTTGTGATTGTGCGAGGCGAGGGGCTAGAAACTAGAAAAAGGGCTTATTGAGGCTTCCCAAGGTCATGTGATGGGTCCAGGGGCTTAACTAGGCATGGGGCGCATTTTTGTGTGTCCCATCGGGATAGAACGAAAGGGACAGAAAGGTGCGCCTCAATCTCATGCTGACATGTGGCACTTGAGAAAATGGCTAAGTATGGAAGGCTTACCTTGGGAAGGACCTTGAAGACGAAGTTGTCGAAGCTCCAGGAGGACTTTTTTGATGAACCCTTATATGATTTTGACTCCCAAGAGCCTTCTGAAGACAATGGGATGGGTCTCAAGGTCTAATTCTGCCAGAAACCCCTCTAAAATAGCCTTATTTCTCAGGATCACAAGGTGTGCCTGCCAAGAATGAGTTGTGGAAAGAAATTCCTGGGTCTTGTGAAAATATGAAAATACCACCATGTAGGGCATTGAATTAGCTTTCCAATGATGTCTTGTTTGGCCTCCAACTCATTCCGAGCTCCCGGAATCATCTTCCGAAGCTCGGGTGCTTTTTTGAACTACAAGCTCCTTCACCTTCAAAACCCACTTTCACTGAACTTGTTCCTAAACCTTCAAATCTTCCCTAAATCTTCCTAAACCACTTGCACAATGTTCTTAGCTCCTCAATACCACTTCCCGATGAATTTGGGCCTTCAACTCTACTCCATAAGATGCACACCCGCCTTAGAAAGGCTAAAAATAGTCATTTCTAAGTTTATTAAAAAATTATCTTGAGAGGCATTGTCTCGAAAGAACTTCATGAACTTGTTTTCATCTTTCCAACACATGGGCAAGGTCATTACAACACATATGAGCACTCGGAGGGTGAGGATAAGCATGACACAGAGGGAGAAATGATCCGAGAAGTGCTCGGGAGAGTTTACAAGCAAAAATTTTGACACTAGGATAAAGTTGTCATGTTTTCAATATGAATTTTGCCCTTGTAATAACACATGATAACATAAATGTATGAAGATGAGGCACTCAAATTTTTCACCCTCCACTTGGAAGGAGTTGCACATGAGTGGCGGTACCATGGCATGTACACAATAGCATGAATCGATCACTACCTTGGAGGAGTTTAGTCAAAAGCTTGCGGAAAGATTAGATAGGGTTGATCCGGAAGTGCACTTTAGGGAGTTGGCACAATTGAAACAATGCAGCTCCGAAGAGGAATATGTGGCGGAATTTAAAAGACTTTCCACGATGGTGCCGATGTTTCCGAAAAGAGACTTGTGGTTTTGTTTGTTGAGGGTTTGATGGAACCCCTCAAGGGTTTGGTAAGAGCTTTCAACCCTTTTTCACTTCAAGAAGCAATAAAAAAATCCCTTGATTTAGAAAATTCAGCTCCTAGGACAGCCATGATTAGTGGGAAACCTAAGACCACTTTGGTTAATGGGCAGCCAAGGACAACATTGGGGTTTGGGCAGCCAAGGACAGCAGCAGCAAATGGGCAACAAAAGGGACCTTTTGGGCAGTCCAAAACAGCACCTTTGGGGCAGCCAAAGAAGCCATTACAGTCGGTACCAAGCATGCAAAAGGAGCTGCCTAAAACAAGCAATGCATGGGACACAAGGATCGATTTGAGGAGAAAAGAGTTGTGCTTCAAATGCAAAGATCCTTGGACACCGGATCACCATTGCTTAGGTAAGGGGTGTGTACATTATATTGAAGTATTTTCAGACTGTGAAGAAGAAGGATCTGAAATTGAAGAGTTGCCAAAGCATGAACCGGATGAAGACATGGATAGCACTCTTGCCACTCTATCTGGTGCACCTAGATACCATCCTTTTTGTGTGAAAGGTAAGTTGAAGGGACAAAAGGTAATAGTTTTGATTGATAGTTGAGCTACACATAATTTCACCAATGAGGGTTTGGTTGCTAGGATGGGGCTTGAAGTGGAAGACTTCAAGGGTTTCAAAATGACCGTGGCCGATGGGTTTTCTATTCCATGCTCTAAGAGGATTCCAAAGCTCAATATCGCCCTTAGAAAGCATAAGGTATGTGATGACTTTTATGTAGTCGGCATGGGTGAGACGGATCTTGTACTCGGTGTTCAATGGTTGCACTTTTTAGGAGAATTCACACAAAATTACCAAAGTATGGAACTGAATTTTAAGGTGGAAGGACAGGAAGTTGTACTCCGAGGCATGGCTAATGGAGCTCCACAAGTGGTCATGGTAAAAAGGATGGAAAGAGCCTTCAATAGATGGCAAGATGTGCAGGTTGCTCATTGTATGGTAAGTTCTACCCGTGCATTTTCAAAACAGCAGCCATATCATGTAGATATTCAGCCCTTAATTAATAAGCATGCTAAGGTTTTTGATAGTATTCTGCATGGGTTGCCCCCAGATAGGGGTTTCCAACACATCATTGAGTTGAAACCAGGTTCTAAACCCGTTATCACTACTCCATACTGCCATCCAAGAGCATACAAGGAAGAAATTGAGAAAGCAATTGATTAGTTAGGCCTAGTTCTAGCCCTTTTGCTTCTTCGGTTGTGTTGGTTAAGAAGAAGGATGGAACTTTAAGGATGTGCATTGATTACCGGTTGTTGAATAAGAAGACCATCAAGAATAGGTATCCCATACCTAGGATTGATGAATTGTTGGATGAGCTACATGGGGAAGCCTTCTTTTCCAAGATTGATTTGAGATCCAGCTACCACCAAATTCGGGTAAGAGAAGAGGATGTGCAAAAAACAACTTTTAGATGTCATTTTGGGCACTTTGAGTTTCTAGTTATGCCATTTGGTTTGACTAATGCACCAGCCACTTTCCAATCATGCATGAATCATGTTTTTAGCAAGTATTTGAGGAAATTTGTGTTGGTTTTCTTTGATGACATCTTGATCTATAGTAGGACATGGGAGGAGCACCTCCAACACTTGGATAAGGTGCTGGAAATTTTGGAACAGCAGTCTTTCTATGCAAAAGAATCCAAGTGTGAGTTTGGGTTGACTGAAATTTTGTATTTGGGACATGTTGTGAATGCATAAGGGGTTCATGTGGATCAACAAAAAATTCAGGCCATCTTGGATTGGCCGCCACCTACCAATATATCACAATTGAGGGGATTTTTGGGTTTGTGTTGCTACTATAGGAGATTTGTGAAAGGGTTTTCACAACTTCTTGTTCCCTTGACTGATTTAACTAGGAAGGGAGCTTTCAACTGGTCCAAAACAGCCCAAATAGCATTTGATAAGCTCAAAAGATGATGAGTTATTGCCTAGTACTTGCTACTCCAGAATTTTCTATTCCATTTGTGCTTGAATGTGATGTTTCGGGTGAAGGTATAGGGGCTGTTTTGATGCAAAATAAGCATCCCATTGCATATGAGAGTCAAAACTCAAGGAGCATGAGCGGAATTTCTCCATCTATGACAAGGAAATGTTGGCCATCATGCATGCATTGGCCAAATTCCAGCAATACTCAGTTTGTGAAAGGTTTGTAATTAATACCGACCATAATAACTTGGGATTCTTTCTTCACCAAGCGGATTTGAATGACCGGCAACAAAAGTGGATTTGATATTGAGTATGTCAAAGGGAAAAAGAATGTGGTGGCGGATGCTTTCTCGAGGAAGTCAATTCCTTTCTCTTTTGATGATGTGGCCATACAAAATGGAAAAATGAAGCATGTAGATTTTTCAGAACAGCCAAGGTTGCATTTGCTTCAGGGCCAGCAAATTTGGGGAGGGAGGATTGTAATGTCCCAGTTTCCAAGCTAGTTTGACTTTAAGACCTTGGGGCCCTTTTCTACTTCCCGTGGGTAAGGGAAGTACATTCGTGTTATGATTGAAATTTGCAATTTTCAACCTTGTCATATTTTTGCAAAAAGGCAAATTGCCGATTATAGCACTAAAATAGCATGTTGGGGGCTAAAACTTTGCAAAGCGTCAACTTCAAAATAGAAATGGATGTTTGAAAGGGGAGGTCATCCCTCTCTAAGGAGGAGAAATAAATGTTTAAAAAAATAAAGAGGCCTACATGGAGTGCTCCACAAGGAAAGGAAAGAAAAGGCTATAAAAGCTAGGTTGCCAGAAACGGAAACGAAAATGGATACGAAACGCGGAAACGGCAATTTTCAAAAAACCTTGGATATGAAACGTTACCGGAAACGTCCGTACAATATATTATAAAAAAAAAATATATATATATGCATAATACTCATTTTATAATTGTAGACCATAAGAGATAATTGATAAAGCACTCAAAATATTTTGTATTCATTGAAATTTGAACTTCTAAAGAGTCATGACTCATCATTCAACATGGTTACAATTTCAATGATTCACATATACATGATAATAATCTAGATTCTAGATTCTAGAATATATCATCCAGATTTTCCTCATAATCATCTCCATGAACACACTTGCAGCTCCACTCCCACTAGCTCCACTTTCCATCCCTTGTGCAATGGATCCCGATTCTTCTTCATCAATACCAAGCAGTGAAAGTTGGCTAAGAGTAGCCACAGAAGCATCAAAGTCACTACTCTCAGGATCAATATCCCAAAGTTTGTTGGGACCTCTAATATAGCCTTCAATCTTGTGTGAGAGGATGCGCAAATTGGAGTGTACATACACTAAATCCTTAGCCTTCTTGGATCCTAACTTGTTCCGTTTGGCTGAGTGGATGAAGCTATATGTACTCCAATTCCGCTCTGCTGAAGAATTGCTAGCCACCTGTTACAAAAAAGAAGTTAGAAATTTTCAATTAGTAATAAAATTAGTTTACTAAGAAGTAAGAACATACATTTTTAATTTTTAATTAATAAACAAACTTTTGATTTCATTTTAATATTTTATACCTGTGAGAGGACTTTAATGGCAATAGTTCGTAGGTGCCTGCAATCATGGCCATGTACATACCACCACATGAATGGCTTTAGGTTGTACTTGTCACTTAATGCATCTACTTCACTCATGCTACTATTAGATGAAGAGACAAAGCATGCCATTTCATAGCGGACCGCAGTAGCTATAGCTGGATCAAGAAAAAGCCTCCGGAATGTTGCCTTAGTTCCAGTTGCAACTTCATGGTCATTGTATGGTGCTTGCCTACTAGGTAGCCCAAGTATTTCATTGCTATAATATTTGGGATTCAGGGCATAGGCTAGAAGATGCAATGGGGTGGTCATTTTATTCCACCTTCTCATGATCATAGTCTTAACTTCAATGTAGAATTTTTCTTCAGGATCTTGCTCTTTTTTTTGTATGATGTCTCTAATTTTTTCAAGCATAGAGTCAATGCCATCATAGATCTCCCCTATGCAAGCATCATCTATATCTGCATATCTAATCATAGATAAAATAGGCTCAGTAAAACTGAGCAAGTATGCAACCTTTTCCCACCAATCATCATCAAGTATCAATGTTTTTATTTTGATGGCTCGTTTTGTGTTTGCTTGTTTCCACACGACCAAACATCATCAATCACCATAAGCCTCAAGGCTTGTCTTACCTTCACAAGTCGTCTCAAGACGAGCGTGTGAGAGGCAAATCTTGTTTCAACAACCTATTAAAATAAATTAAAACAAGTTAATAAAATATAAAATTAAATTTAAAAGAAATTCAAATGATAATTTGATATTTCATAGAAAGTTAGCAAATAAAAATTAGAAACTAGCAAATTTTTTTGTTACCTTCAGCAACTCCAACTTTGAGAACCTCCTAAAGATAGCCTGGGACATATGATGATTTGTGACAAACATTTGAATCTCATTTGCCTCTGTATACACTTCCTCTATCCATGGTATTTTGCCAATCTTCTGTAGCATCAAATTCAAGGAGTGTACTGCACAAGGTGTCCAAAAAATGTGCTCATATCTCCTTCAACAATCAGCCCTGCCGCTCTACAATTTTTGGCATTGTCCGTGATGACTTGGACAACGTTTTGAGGGCCCACTGACTCAATAGCCTCAATCAAAATATTAGCAATAAATTGAGCATCTTTCACTTCACCCTCACAATCAACAACCCTTAAGAACATTGCCCCTTTAGGGCACACTGCAACAATGTTGATTAGGGTCTATTTCGGGCATCTTTCCATCCATCTGAAATGATAGATACCCCTGATTCCTTCCATGAATCCCTAATTGGCTGCAAAGAAGTATGTACATGGGCCACTTCTTTCGCCAACAATGATGTTCTCACCTTCTCATAACTAGGGCTTTTATACCCTTGTGGTGCATCATTAATTCCTCTCACCATTTGTTGCCAATATGGTGACCGCAACACATTGAAAGGCAACCCACATGCATAAACACATCGAGCAATCAACTCATCAGCTACTTCCCTCTTCTCATTTGCAAATGCTTGCTCTAATGGACCTTTGGAGGTTCTCTTTCGTGACAAGCTCTCTTCCTCTATGGGAGTTTCAACTTCAATTTGAATAAAAGGATGGTTTGATGAGGTGGGTGGTTTTTGTGAACCCTTATTTTGCAAATGGAGCAGTTTTAAATCTAGCTTTTGAAGCTTGCAAATCAGCCTCCTCTTGCTCTTTCATATATGCCAAAATATGTTTCCTTTCAACCTTGGCACATTTTCTAATCCCCGTTCTGATTGCCCCATTAAATGAGCTTTGAGTCGGGTATATGAGGCTTTGAATTCAATATTGCAATGATTGCATATCCAAACACGAGAGCCACCGCCAACAAGGTTCTCCAACACTTGCACATGTCTCCAAAGAGGAGCTCTAGGATCCACAGTTTGCACACCCCCACCTTGGCCTACTTCACCCCCACCTTGGCTTCCTTCCCCATGCCCTCCCACTGAAGCTGAACTGGATGCCATTTATCTCAAATAATCAAACCTACATTGAAAAATATTTAAAATAAAAACATAAACTTAGATAACAATAAATATTAAATATAACTACAGTTACTACACCCTACATATCCCATTCTGCTTTTGATCACCAAGTTCACCGTTTAGGCGCGAGGTGAGAGCATACACAGATTTCGGATTTTTTAGTTATAAAAAATAGGAAAAAGAATTAAATTATTAAACCCTATGTATCCTATTCTGCTTTTGATCACCAAGTTCACCGTATAGGCGCGAGGTGAGAGCATACACAGAGTTCGGATTTTTTAATTTAAAAAATACAAAAAAACTCTTAAAATAGCAACAAAAAAACCCTACGCATCCTATTCTGCTTTTGATCACCAAGTTCACCGTATAGGTGCGAGGTGAGAGCATACACAGAGTTTGGATGATATTTATAATTTAAAAAAAATAATATATGATTTTTATTTAAAAACCGCAAAGGAAATGTTACATTTTTTTTTATTTTTAAGCATAGAGTTTAAAAATTACTACATTAAATCTACATATTGATATCATGATCAATGATCATGAATGATGTGTGCATTATGCACACATCATTCGTGATCATTGATCACATTAACATTTTCTTTTAAAAAAAAAAACTTGAAAAATACCTGGTTTTTCCTCCTTGAAGCTTCCAAATCTGCTTTGAAATTCCTCCTTGATGCTCTTAGCTCTTAGTAGCACCTTCTAAACTCTTCCTTCAAGCTGCTCCTTGATGTCTCTTTGCTCTTCACAATGCTAAATGTTAGTTTAGTGAAAAACTGAATTTAGCGAAGAGAAAATGAGAGTGGTGATTTAGAATGGACCCAAGATGATTTAGAATGGACCCAAGATGTCATTATATAGCTTTTTTGGAAGTGTCTTTAGCAAGTCAAGTATAGGTAAAAGGTAGATTAGGTTTAGGTTCATTAAATGCACTTTTTATTTTGGCTTCATCCGAGAGTCACAAGTGAGATTCATATTCAAAATTTCAGAACATGTAATGTCCCCTTTTCTAGTTTTGTTCCATCTCCGATCAATTATGCGCCAAATGGGTTCATATTTTTCGTTGATTTTGCCCATAATATTTATCTATGGCTTCCTTGGCCACGTCTATAGCCTCATACAAATAACCCATTGGGTTTTTCTCCCCATCTACCATTCGTAGATCTCGAACCAACGGCTCTAACACCTAAAAAACAATACATAAATTTATAATCAAAATTAATAAAAATATATATAATAAATAAATGATAAATAAACAAATATTTAAGTTTAGGTTACATTCATGGTTTTTTCCATTTGTTTTGCAAACATATCATCAAAACGGTCTTCACGACCCTTTCCCCTTCGACCTTTCTAGCATAGGGAGACTCCAACCATGTGTGCTCACAAACATCTGCTTAAGCGATTTTAGTCAGGTGCAATGTAATGAAGTTTGTGGCAAATCGTGTAACCCCGATCACACAAGCTCCTTTCCATTGGTGTGTTCTCTCATCAAGTTTAGCACCCAAGTGTGATTGTAGATGAACTTGGTAATATTTCTTGCATCTTCAACCACATTTTTCACCCATGAGAGTTTGCCCATGTCCTCCAATAAGAGATCCAAGCAATAGGCTGCACAAGGGGTCCAAAAAAGTGTAGGGTGTCTCTCCTCAAGAAGTCTCCCTGTTGCCACATTTTCTCACACTTGGACAACATTCTCCATGCCCACCTCCTTTACCACCTCATCAACATATCACACAAAGTGCTTGCAATTTTCACTTGGTGGGAGGTATCAATTGACTTCAAGAAAACCAACTGCCCACTTAAAGCCACTAGGAAGTTAATCAATGTGCGGTTTTTTCCATCCGTCCACCCACTAGAACAAATGGTGCAACCTTTTTTTTTGTCATACCTTTTTTTTGCTCTTCTACAAGAGTTTTGGTATGCATGACAAAATCCTCCAACAATGGGCCACTCAAATCATGGGGTGTAGGAGCCTTGAACCCCTTCCCAACAACAGTCAATGCAATGACCAAATTCTCCCAATATGGACTTTTCACCACATTAAAGAAATGTTGTTGTAGTACCAAAAGTTTGTTGCAGCTATTCTTGCTTCATTGTGCATTTCTTTATTCCAAGTGGTACCTTCGAGTGAAGGTTGTGACCCAGACTATTTTGAGGGATAAAAAATGTAGTTGAACTACTTTCAGTGGATGAGCCTCGTCCCAATGTCCGGCCCTGAATTAAGGCAATAAGTGCCCTCAATGTCAAAATCTTCCTCATTGCCTTTCTATTCATTAGGGTTGAACGTGCATCAACTTTCCTCTTTTTTTCTTCTTTTTCTCTACATATATTGCAAGGAAAGCAGACAACTCTCTTTGAGCCTCAGGCGGTGCTTGTGTGCACACTATCACTTCATTCCCTAGTATCCGTGCAATGTGGAACTTAAGGCGATAGACACCTCCACTCATCTTCATTCCACAATAATTGCATACAACACAATCATCTTCTGTTTGTTCGCAATGCTTCAAAGAGGGGTCTTTTGAGTTGGGCTTACTAAGAGCAATTGAACCTGAACCGGATGTCGACGCCATTCTAAAAAACAACACAAGATTTTTGTCTTAGTTTTACAAGTCTTAGAAAAATCAAATTGCATGACGAAATTAGGAATAATATTACAAATTACATGAGGAAAGAATTACAACAAAGGCACATACGTTTTAAGTTTTTAACTTTTGTGACTTGTTCCTAAACAAGATGAAATTTGTTTAGTAGCTATGGGAACTGGAAGAGCTTTATTTCCACACTCGCCATCATGATAATATGATATAACTCAAGCCTCTGTAATTTCTTTTGCATTGCAGAATCACAGGTCCAAATTTCTAAATCTGAAACAGAATAAAAATAAGTGTATAACGAAACTACTGCTGGAAAATGATCAAATCAATTGTTTCCTGATTGCATATCTGTAGCTGCTTTGAGATTAGGGAAACTCGTAGATTATGGATTTGAGACTTTAAATTAATGCCCCCATAATCACGTCTTAACAACTATATTTTCGACCTAGAACAGTCCATGTAGGACAGTTGACATTAAAATGAGACGTAATTTATTTTTATTTTTTCAGTTGTCAACAAAGGGTTTGAACTTTGGAAGATAACTTCCAATCACTTTGCTTGTTCATTGTTTGACTGATTGCCTGAAACAAATCTGGTCGATGATTGTAGGATATGCATAATATGGGTTTATTGAATATTCAAAAGGCCTCAACAGTCACGACTCACAACCTTTCAAGCAAATGCAATTCGCAAGTGTACAACAACAGCTGTTTGAAGCCAAAAAACATTCAAGAAAATGAAAACAAAATAACCTATATGTTTTTTTCAAGCAAACATCCCAAAGCATGTAGAACTTCATACAAATTTTTTGAGTTAGGGTAATTCACTATCACAAAATCTATGGATGATTCCCAAGGGTTGCAAACTATATCAAAAAGAGGAATAAGCAAGTGCCTCAACAGGATAAAACTTCAGGGGAAAATAATGGATTCCTGTCATGAATGCTCAAATAACTAGTGCACTTTATGATGGTAACTCAGAATGAAACCTAAGTTGCTGATACGTTTTGGATACGAGTATGGGTACGGAGTATCCGATACGTGGATACGGCAAAAAAAAATTAGTTCCAGAAATGGTGTTGGATATGGCTGTACAAAAATTAAAAATATATAAATTCCAGCCTAATAAATAAGAATTAACCACATATGCAACAAAATAAGCTAAATAACCACAAAAAACAACTCATAATATGATTAATCCAAGGCTCCAAGCAGTACCATAATGCATTGCAATGTGTCAACAATATCATTAAAATGATTTGTTCAACATTACTTCAAAGCAGACTAAGAGCTGGTAATTTTCTTCTAGACAGTACTCACATGCAGTTTAACTTGGCCAGCCCTAGAAATATATTCATATGTTTTGACATTAAGATGACTTATGCAAAGCACTACCGCTAGCATTTAGCATTTAGTTTACCCACTTGACTTCTCTGAAACATCCTGATTTCTGCTACAGTACACAAAACAGCCCTGCAAAGCACTTTAGCTGACAAATAATTCAACATGACAAGATGCAATAATACATCCCGCCCAAATGACAAGTACAAACCTTGGTCAAAATATATATATATATATATATATATTGAACTTTGCAGTCACCAAAACAAATAGGGAACCCTCGAGAAACAGGGATGTTGAAAACGCAATAGTTGAAAACATGAAAGTTTGAAACACAAACCTGTTAATGGTGTTTGAAACCTGCTCGTCCCAGTTAAAACCCTAGCAAAACAGGGATGTTGAACTCGCACAATAGAAAACAACCTCAAAACGCAAGGAAATGGGCATGTATTTTCCTGTTTTGATGTTTTAAACATTGCATACGATTTTCCATGATTTTATCGACGATTTTTCACGATTTTCAATGATTTTAATTGCCAGAAAACATAAATAAATCGCCAAAAGAAAAAACACAATTTTTGAAAAGATAAATCGTTTTCATGGTCGTCTGCAATTGATCGGGGATTTATCGTTATTTCTGTATCATTGGCACCGAGTCTTAGGGCTCTCAAATGAGGCTGACCACAATTAGACTTGCTTTATTATTATTTTCTTTTTACTTTTTGGAGCCTACATGCTCACTAATATCTTTTTATTTTTAATTTATTGTTGGGCGCTAGGCTCACCAACAAATACAATGCCAATAAGAGAAATAAACACAAAATTAAGCACATGATGACATTGTTGGCTTCCTCTAGCTTGTTTCCTTGGACCCACGAGGAAGAAAAATGGGTCAAGGTCTTCAAACGGAATTATCTCGAAAAAGGGACATGACAATAAATATCCTAACACAATAAATGCATATAGCTTCCTGTTAAATGGAATAAGTAAAGGCAGGCTCAGTCCCAAAACCATTTGTAGGGATTGAAGAGCAACAAAACATTTTTTTATGGTGTAGATGCTTGTTTTCCTTTATAAGTGGATTTTTCCCTCAAAAATAGTTGAGTCCTCTTCCGAAATAGTACGCTAGAAGCTATGCACAGACTATCAATGGAAAACCAAATACTGATGGTGTGTAGCATGACATCTTGTAGAGGAAACCATTGGTATGCCTTTCTTCTAGTTTCCTTTAATGGCTAGTATATCACACTATATGCACTTTCATGTGCCAATTATTGTGTAAGGCCCCATTTCCCTCACCTCACAAAATGATAGACACTCTGATCTGGGGTCACAAATGCATCCTTTCCGTCTTAAGTTCAAAGTTCAAACGTCCCTCTTCTAGATTACTTGAGTCCTAAGTTACATGTACAAGTTTGGGTACTTTATTTTCTTTTTCAATCCTATGTACATTGCAGATTGAATATGTTCGTACAATAGTTAACAAAACATAGAGTTTTAGGGTGTTTTCTATTTTTATTATTTTAAAGTTTTTACTTTTTAATTTTGTATAATATAAAATATTTCCTTTCATCTTTTATATTTAACTAGTTTAAAAACAACGTTTGGGGAAGAAGTGCCCCAACGCAGCCCATGTTTGCCTCAAATTCAGCCTGGGTTCACCCCAAGAACAGTCTGGGTTTGGCTGTGGTTCACCTGGGTACAGCTAGAAAATGTCCAGCATTCACCCTGAGCTTGTCACTAACAAACCCGGGACATACCCGGACACACCCCCTGCCCGAGGCAAACATGACACTTCTCCAAGTCACATAGGGATCGGGAAGACCCTGGTACATGTTTCCAGGCTGATCCTGACTTATGGTGCAACTGGCAGATTTCCAGACTGACTCATCCCAATAGCAGTAAGGCCCGGTAGCAGTACCCAGTGCATACTAGTTATGGGTACAAGGGGAGAAACAGTGAAACCCGGTGATGTAGCTCGAGTCCTTTACCAAAATCCTGACAACAATAAAAGCAGTCCAAGAGAAATGCAAGGGTTGTGAATGCACAATCAGATTCTGATGCTGGATACAATAACATTTTGAGGAGGAATTAATATGTTTCTCTTTCCTGTGCTCTCCTTTCCCCAAAACCAATTGCTCAAGGCCTGCAGCTTAGCAATGGGTTAGCTTATTTTATATTTGTGATCAGACTTCAAAACATAGTTAAGGAAATCAAATACAACACGGCAGAAGGGCATAAAGAATTGGTTTTCAAGTGTGATTTCATTATTACTGGTTGGGAAATGTTTGGCATGCAGTAATAATTAGCCTCGTTAATTTTCCTGCATGCCAAGAATGTGATGAGCCTCTCAAACTTGAAATTTAATGTCACTTGACTATACAAGCCTTAACAAAATGCACTACTTTCTATATTGGTTGCAGATCAAAACCAAATAAATAATGTGAACTAGAACTAAAAGACATTTATATCACTCAAAAACAGACAACAAATAGTTCGCAGAATTCTTCATTTTCAAGCATACTGTATACACAGTTAAAAAGAAACTCTTTTCTTCCAAACAAACTCTAACTTGCTGAGGACGTGGATCCTAGCCTACACCATTTCTTTAGCTTTTACCAAACTTGCATGGACTCGGTATCCCTGGGATATGCTGCCATTCAATTTTCTCACAACCATTTTAGATTATAACAAATGTCAAATCTATCAAATGAGATACAGTCTGCCATTATGCCATGGAAATGGTTAGCACTAAAACTCAATTATTCTCTATTTTATTGCAAAATGTGAGAAATCCTCGTAAGATCACAACTTTTTGTTTTTTAATTAATAAAAAGCTCATGTAGGAAACTATCAAATTGATATTAGTCAATGTTTTGTACCTTCTTCTGCACCTCAACCATATTACACACAACTTAAGTTTTAAGTAACTTTTCAACTAAGTCGGTTTGTGGAATACAATGCATTTTGTTCTACAGGACTAATATGAAGTGATTGATTAGCATTTTGTGTTCATCAATCAATTTTGCAGTTCCGTTTCCAGTTTTAATATCCAATTTCTCTTTGAATACAATAATCTTTAGGTTTTCAAGGTTTTGCCCCTTCTTTCACCCACGTCCGACATATAGAGTCCCCTATGAACCACTTTGGGGTGAACGTATTTTGCAATGCATGTTACTGTACCTACTAGCTATTATAGTATGTGTTGGTACCCAAATCTATTCTCCTTTTCAACCTGAGCAGCATCAAAGATATGAGATGAAGCTTGAAGGTAGATAGATCATGATGTGTGTCGTTTTGTAGCCGGGATGTGATCTAACTGGCACTCAGATTGGTGGAGAGATGGATAGCACTCAAATAGGACTTGATCTTGCCCTAACTGTTTTAGGTTGTGCCTTTCAACCAAGGTAAGAGAATCTATTTTGTAACCCTCAAAGGATGAAAGAAATGAAGACATCCCTCAATTTGTGCAGATAGTATGAAGAGGCCTTGGGAAAATATGATCAACACTCCAAATCTGACTTTCACAAGTTGTCACTCCCAGATTATGGAGATATTTTCAATGCAAGGCAAGGGTTACTAAAGACATTGTAGGATCCTGATTTGCTTTGTGCATTTTTGTAGATGGATTGTATTCTTTTGTTGACACACAATGCAATGCAGGGGTAGTATGGGTAGGATTAGTTTGTTTGAATGAATTTTTGTGGGAGATTTTAGACAAGACTAACCAGAATTTGCCAAATTCTTTGAGGACCTTTGCAAAAAATTGTTAGACCTAAACAGCAGGATGCTTCAAATGGGTTAAGGTACTCCTTCAACCAGGATATGTGCAATAAATGGAAGCCCAGATCTGCACTCTTCCACACAATCTTTGACAACCTGCCACAAAAGCTTGAAGCAGATGAACCATTTGCAGCTTTGATCAAACAAGACTCATCACAATCTGCATATTTGATAAAACAAGACTCGTCACAAGGCCTCAAATTAATTGGCAGCCTTTTCAAAGTTTTTTTAAACCTTGTGTTGAAGTCATGAACTGATTCATCAAGGGTTCTTCTTGATATTCTCAAATTCGATACAAAAATCTAGGATCAGTCTTGTCACCATATCAAGCAACCTAAATGCATTCTTCATTTCATAAGTATATGAATCAATAGAATTATCACAAAAAATCTAGAAATCCTCAAGATCCGCTTCTAGTGTATGAATGAACAATTTAATGTACACATCTTCGAACTCTATTTCAAAATCCTCCATCATGTTAACAAAAAGTTTGAGATCTTGATCACCAGCTATAGCATTGTTACCTTGGAATTTTGGCAACCTATTTCGACATCTCGTGGGACAACATTTGGCTAACCATCCATTCCTCTAAAGTCTATAGACCAAAGGTGTTAACAACAAATGGAGGTCTAAAGTTGAATATTGTTTGGTGCAGTGATCTTAGGGGTGACATCAAGCCGATGAGGAGTCCAAGGTCTTTGGGCTCAAGAATGTGGTTCACAAGATTGGTATTCTCTAAGTGCTGATTTTCTCCTCAAGGTTTTATTTGATTTGAAACACCAAGGTGCAGATTGAAGAATGAACTTACTGTACAGCAGAAGGACCTTCACTAGTCAGTGGCAAACAAATTTATGAGAGGATTGCTTGAATCGGAATCACTAGAAGAAGAGTGATAATCCTCTACCAAAGGCTGATCTCTCTCACCAATGGATATACCTTTGCCTCATGTCCGACCTTTAACAACTTTACAAACTCTTCTCCCTTCTAACTCTAAGTTCCTTGAATCTGAAAACAACTTCTTAAAAAGTCTCTAACGAAGAGAGATCTTCCTTCCAGCTTTTGCAGAGGTTAGCAACACCAAAGTAAATGACAAAAAAGGTAAGACACTGGTATTTATCAATATCAGAAAAGCATGGAGTCGCCACTAAGGATTTTCACCTTAGTTGTGCAAATGCACTAAAATACTCTGTCAAATACCTATCAAAGACCGAAAATCTTGCCAAACTTTATAGATCAGACCTTCCTTTTCTTGAATCTACCAATCACAAACGCAAATGAACCGCAAAAATCCACTGCTGATGGTGAAGGAGATGAAGATATCCCTCAATTTGTGCAAATAGTATGAAAAGGGCCTTTAGGAAAATATGATCAACACTCCAAATCTGACTTTCACAAGTTGTCACTCCCAGATTATGGAGATATTTTCAATGCAAGGCAAGGGTTACTAAAGACATTGTATGATCCTGATTTGCTTTGTGCATTTTTGTAAATGGATTGATTCTTTTGTTGACACACACGATGCAAATGCAAGGGTAGTATGGGTAGGATTAGTTTGTTTGAATGAATTTTTGGTGGGAGATTTTAGACAAGACTAACCAAAATTTGCCAAATTCTTTGAGGACCTTTGCAAGAAATTTGTAAGACCTAAACAACAAATGCTTCAAAGGGGTTAAGGTACTCCTTCAACCAGATATGTGCACCAAATGGAGGCCCAGATCTGCACTCTTCCACACAATATTTGACAACCTACGCCACAAAATTGAAGCAGATGAACCAACAAAGCATCCAGAAATCTCTATTTTATCATGACCTAAGGTGCACCCAAAGGTTTACAAACAATCTCTAAATTCAAGGAAGGTAAAGTGATTTTAAATTTGTTTATCTCTTTATCAGATGAAAGCTCTTCTAATGTGAGATTGCAAATGCCACTAAACTATCAACAAGAAATGAGACCATGTATGATCAAGAGAGATTTTAAACACAAGACTAAACAGAGCAAGAAACACAAATTGAAAACATTCTGAAACATAAGTGCATGCAAATTTTGCCAAGAGACAACACAAAATAATCCAGAATGACCAAATTTATCAGCAGGGAATGTTATAAGAACAATCTCAGAGCTTGTTGATGGCTTTACAACTAAAACCAACTCAACATGATACAAATCTGATGCAAAAAGGAATTAGAAATGGTTCTCAGTGGTTTCTCAGAGAATGGGCTTCTTCCCATTTTTCCGTGAAATTCTAAGTTTCTCCGACCTTTTATGTCAAAAACATGCATTATATAACATTCTATTACATTTGATCCTTCTTTCCCAAGAAAAGAATATGCCCAACATCAAGTTTGTTACAAAATTCCAACATGATTCGCAGATAGGGACATTTAACAAATTTGCAACAAAAGTTGCTAGGTGTTTCAAAAAGGTGAATCATTACAAATCCTTCATCATTATCCATTAGTGGGCACGTTTTTCATCCTCAAAGCATGCAGACCCCTTTCATTTCATTATTTCATCCTTATCCCTCCAAAATTTGATTCTGCAACTTCTTGATTTGATATTTCACGTTTTGGACGGGCTAGGGAAAAAATTATTTCAAAAACACCTCAAATCTACAAATTGATCCCTAAAACCACTTGCATTGGTCCTTGCAGGCACAAACGACATGAATTTTCACAAAAATTTGATGAAAATTGATGCAAAATTCATTTCCAAGCTTCCTGGAGCAAAAATGGCGGCCAAAATGAAAAATGCACAATACCATTGATTTTCCCTTTTCCCTTCAATCTGAGCCCTCCACGTGTCAAAATATGATTGGGAATGGATTTGGGATCATTTTTTGACTTTTTAACATCTTTGGAAAAATGTAAAATTTTGACTTTTTTTCTCCGCCTCCGCCCTTGAAATTTGGTGCTGACACATGGGCATATGGTGGGTCCCATTGAAGTCGCGGCTCAATTCTACACATTTCCACCTTTTTTGGAAATTTGGAAATTTTTCACTTTTTTCCCCATGGGCCCACACCTCCACCTCTGTCCTTGACACGTGTCACCTTCTCTATCACTGAGGATCTATGGGCTCATTTCACATTTTAACACCCTTTTTTCCAAAGGAAAATTTCTCACTTTTCCTCCAGGCCCGCGCCCCGATTCTTCTTCCCTACCCACGTGTCTCCTTCTCTTCATTTCGCCAGGAGCCACGCCTCAAATTTTCACTTCTAAGTCATTTTTACCAAAAGGGAAAAATTTCCCTTTTTCCTCCGGCGGCCCGCACTCCCTCCCACCCGCCACGTGTCTCCCTATGGTTCATTTTCAGGACCACACTTTCAATTTTCACTCTAACTCATTTTTCACAAAAAAAAATTTTCCTTTTTCTCCCCCAGTGCCCCCACCCCCTCTTCACCCCACCCCACGTGTCTCCCTTCGGACTTTGACTATGGACCCATGGCCCTTTCCAACCTTTTTCCCTTTTCACCAAAAAAAAAAAATTTCTAAGTCCCCCCCTTCCATCCATCCTCATTTATAAGAGCATGACACGTGTCCTCCTCTCGGGACTCAGGAGTCATGGGGGAAAATTTGCAAATTTTTCCAAAACCAAAAAAAAAATGTTAAGTTTTCAAAGAAACCCACCGATCTCACCATCCAACCAAAATGGCCACATAGGAGGAGAGATTTTTTGAGATTAATTTTGGGAAAAGGACACCCGTATGACCGTCAAAAACACAAATTTTCCAGAGATGCCCGAATTTGATTTTTTCTTCGTGGGTGAAGGATTTTTTGGTCAAAAAACAAATGGAAATGATTTTAAGGCAATTTTTGACCATGGGGATAGATTTTTTAGGGAAAATATGCATGAAACGAACAACTTCACGAAGCTCCAAAGGCCGGGAAAAGTGGAAAAAATGACAGAGGCCCGTGGATTTGGAAAACTAGGGCACAAAAAGGCATACATGTATTTTTCTTTCAAATTGGGGAAAAATAATAAGTTTATGAGCATTTTCAAAGCATTCAATCTGGAGGGAGAAAGTTTAGACCACCAAATTTGAAGAAAAATGTTTTAGAGCATGCAAAACCAAAGGGGAAAGATGGCAATATAACAGAGGATCAAAATGGGCACCAACATCGGCTCCTGCTCAGGGATGGGCACTCCCAATGAGTGCCACAAGAACAATAAGTAGACCAAGTGCCAAAATAATCCATTGGGAAAATGGAGTCATGAGCCAAAGCCACCAAAAAACTAGCTAAGAAACCGACAAAAATGGCTGCCACACACCAAGGCAAACCAAGAACCACCAAAACACCAAAAACAGAGCAAAAAGCCAAACACTATACACTGTACAAGTTGGTGCATACCTCAAATTTGGGGATTAATCCAAGAAATGCTTCAGATGCCTACCATTAATAGGTAGTTCAAGCAATTCCCATCTAAGTCCTTTTTAGAAAAAGGTATTCTCACCAATTCTGATATCAATGGAGTAAGGGCCCATCCACAATGCATCAAATTTTCCATGTTTTCCTTTATCTTCATTTCTGTTGTCCCACAACAAAACCAGATCTCCAATATTGAAGGCCCTAGAGTAACCTTCTTGTCAAACAACCTCTTCAACTTCTCTCTAAATCTGACATGCCTTTGGTGGGATGCTCTTCTCTCTTCATCTAGCTCTACAATCTGATTAATCCTTGCTTCATATGGGCTGACCTCTCTGATCTTCAAGTTGTTGAACAAACTGAAATGAAGATAATTATAGATGTAAGGGCAAGTAGAGAGCTTGAGTTCCATACACCAACTCAAATGGGCTCTTACCAATAGCTCTCTTGGCAGTGATTCTATCAGCCCAAACTACAAATTTCAGTTGTTCACCCCATTTTCTCTTGTTCAACTCCAAGGTCCTCCTAATGATCTTCAATAAGTTCTTATTGTTGACTCAACTTGTCCATTCCCTTGGGGGTTATAGTTTGAAGAATAAGTCAGATTGGTTCCATACTCCTTGCACATTGCCATCAAAGGTTTAGCTCTAAAACACATGGCATTATCAGCCACAATCTTTGACTGCACACCAAATCTGCATATGATATTATTCAACAAGAAATCCATAACAACTTGGTGTGTTGCTTTCTTGGTGGGGATTGCTTCTACCCACTTGGTGAAGTAATCTATGTGGCTACAAGGATCCACTTATGTCCAACACTAGAAGGGTCTGAGATCTCACCAATGAAGTCCATCCCCCATTGTTTGAAAGGAGCTTCAATTGATACAGGCTGCAAAGGAAGGGAGCCTGAAGCTTTCATTCTTCCAGAGAAACGCTGACAGCTTTCACATTTTCTAATCAGCATGGTTGCATCTTTGAAGAGAGTAGGCCACCAATAACCAGCTCTCAAAACTTTGTGTGTTATAACCCTTCCAAAAAAGTGTCCTCCACAAACTCCCCATGGAAATCAAAAACTACTTTGGGAGCTTCATCTTCAGTTATACATTTCAAGAGGACACCTTCAGGGTTCTTCCAAGCCAGCCCAAAGTCAGTGATGATGTATTTTTGAGAAGCCAACTTGAGGGCTCTTTTCTTATTTTTATTTAAATGATCAGACAAAGCATAGGTGTCTGAGGTAAAATATTATATCCTTGTACCACTCAAAACTTACCAATTTCTCAAGAACATCTGCCCTTTCTTCCTCTACCTCATTCACTTCCACAGTCTGCAAGTTGCTCTCAACCATGAGCTTAGCAAGACCCAAACCTCTTACCAACTTTGTGGTTTGGATGTCCATGTCATACTCCTACAGTTTGTTCACCCATCTACATCTTTTACTTGAGATCTCCATCTCTGATAAGATGTCTTTTACCATGGTGTGGGGAACATAAGCAACAACTTTTGAACTTAAGATATAAGGCCTAAAACCTTTGTTGCTTTCACCAAGGAAAATGCTTGTTTTTCCATGATTGTATACTTTAACTCAACAGCTTGTAAAGCCTTGCTAAAGAAGGCAATAGGCCTCTCAGCCCCATCTTCATCCTTTTGGAGAAAAATAGATGCAATAGTATTTTCAGAAGCAAAAGAGAAGATTTGGAAAGGCTTCTTGTAATTCGGCTGCCAAGACAGGTGCATGTTTCAATGCCTCTTTGATTCCTTCAAAATCCTGAATAAAGCCTCCTCCCACTTGATAACTTGATCTTTCTTTAACATGCATGTGATAGGAAGAGTCAACTCAAAAAATTGACACAAACCTTCTAATGAAATTGATCTTCCCAAAGAAAGATTGGATGCCCTTCTTTGTTCTTGAATTGGGACCTTGTTGATTGCTTCTACTCTCTCAGGGTCAATCATGACACCAACCTTTGAAACAATATGACCAAGCAAGCTTGGCCTTTTTCACTCCAAAGTGACACTTCTTTGATTGAGAGAGATTCCAAATTCTCTACATCTGATCAACATTCTTTCCAAGTGCTGCAAGTGATCTTTTCTACTCCTTGAAAACACAGTCACATCATCCTGATAAACTGCAATGAAGTCATTTATGTAACCAACAAAAGCAACATCCATTGCTCTTTGGAAAGTAGCTCCAACATTCATGAGACCAAAAGGCATTCTCACATAAAAATATGTTCCCAAGGAGTGGTAAAGGTAGTTTTAAATCTTTCTGACTCCTTGACAACAACTTGATTGTAGCCAGAGAAACCATCCAAGGTGGACAACAATTCAGATCCAATCACTAATTGCAGCATGTTTTCCATGTTTGGAAAAGGATAATTGTCTTTCAATGAAGCTCTATTCAAATTTCTAAAGTCTACACAAAGTCTGATATCTCCATTCTTCTTTTCTCGATCGGCACAAGGTTTCAAACCCAAGATGAATACCTTATGGGCTGAATGATCCCTCCCTCCTTCAGTTTCTTCAATTCATCTTGCATTTTCATGGAGAGGAGTGGATTAATTGGCCTTTTCTTCTATCTGAATGGTTTGGCACCTTTCTCAAGAGGGATCTCATGTTGGAATAAGTCTTCTCTATATGCTTTCAGCTCTGAATATGACCAGCAAGACAATCTTGATATTGTTTTAACAATTGGAGGTAGGACTGTTTTTCTTCCTTGCTTAAACTGCTGCCCAACCAAACTTTTCTTGGTTTATCATTAGTTCCCAAGTTATGCTCTTCCACATCCCTTGAGGTAGATATGTTTCTATTGATGATGTAATCAACATTGCTAAAATTTGACTCAAGAGCAACAAGACCTCTAGGAATGGTGTTAGTTTTCAATTGGATAATATCCTTTCCAAACAAAGTCTCTCTTCCTTCAGTCATCACATACCATTGGTTCCCAATCAATATTCTGATCTACAAACTCACCTTGATTTTGTAAGAACCTTTGCACTTGAGCATCATCATTAAACACTTGCCAATGCTTGATGTTGTCAGGGACAACTGGCCTAGTTAACACTTCAACATTGTACTCACAATAAGGTGAAATGGTGCAATCTCCAAATCTTGACCCCAACACTACCAACTTTCAGCAGCAACATTCAAACTTCTATCATGATGCACAATATTGAAAGAATCAAACATCTCAATTAGATCCCAAACTGCATGCTTATATTGTTTCATCCGCTGATTTTTTGTAGCATACAATTTTCTTATTTGTTTGACAACTAGCTCTAATCTCCTTTTGCAATGATGTCCTTGACACCATACTTCCATGCAATTCTCAGACCCAACAACAAGGCTTCATACTCAACAATGTTGTTAGTACATTCAAAATTAAGCTTGAAGGAAAAAACAAATTCTTCCAAGCTAGGAGAAATCAGAATTATACCAACACCATTTCCAAATTTGGAGCAAGCTCCATCAAATAGCAAGGTCCAAGGAGAACTTACCTATTCAAGGCACTTTGACTGATCCATCTTGTGTTCTTTTCCATCAGCAAACCCAATAAAATTATCAATCAACATCAACAAACAAACAACACCTCATAGGAAGCATTGTTTGATCCTCAATTAGATGCAACATTTTCTTTTCTCCATAGAGCTTGACAAGGCTGCCTCTCAATGGGAATGGTGGAAAAAGACATATCCATTTGACACTCCCTCCAACACTTGCAGCCCACTTTCTTGACAATAACATACCCCATTTAGCAGGGCAATCAACAATCACAACATCCAATTTTAAATTCCTCCCGGATAAGATGCAAGCTGCACCACCAAACCCTTCACACAACCAACTACCAACACTTCTCTTGAGTCCATGGTAGTACACTTTCCATAGGCTGTTGTCACTTTGATATCCAACTCATTCATGACTTCTAGAGGCATGACATTACATGATGCACCGGAATCAAACATACAATTGTGAAGTAGTCTATCCTTTATGATCAAAGTTGTGAAGAATGGATCAACATTCAATTGGGAATCAACCAAGGATGTCCCCAAATATACCTCAGGTGTCTCTCCAAGATCCTCTACTACTGGTGGTGTTTCAAGGTCTCTAAATGATCTGAGGAGGAGTTTCAACAACATTTACATTTCTTCTCGAGTAGTCTTCTCCTCCTTCAATCCCAAGTACTCAAATGCTCTCTTCTTATGCTCAGGAATCCTAAGCAACTCAATGATTGGAACACTCACTTTGATTTGGCTCAATACTTGGGCTATGTCATAGGGAACACTCTTTGGCAAAGCAACATTGGAAGGGAGACAAGAAGATTCATTAGATGGCAAGGGATTCTTGGCAGCTTGGGCATGAGGAGGACTAAATTTTTCTTGGGACAACAGAGCTTTTGGCAGGTGTTTCTCTTCTAGAGCTTCTTTGGGAATACTTGTGAGCAAGGGTGTTTTAGGTTTGGCTTGAGGCCCAACTCCCTTAACAACTTTTCTTCTAGTGTTATAGTCTTTCTCTTGAGCTACAACAACATTCATCAACAATTGTCTATCTTCCTCCAAAGGGATACCACCATCATACTTCTTAATCATCAAAGCTCTTAAGTATTCAAAGTCATTGTTAGGAATTTCAAAAGCTTGCACTACATCAACTTCAAGAGTATGAGGGGGAAGAAAGACTTGTACCCATTTGATGCAATCCCAAAAGGTAGTAGCTTGTCCTTGCACTTATCACTTCAATAGATGTTGCTCCTCCTTGTGAGCTTGAAGAACAACCCACCATGTAGATATCATCATCACCATCATCATTATTAGCTTCACCATCTTGTGGTCCACTTCACATGGAGGATGGGGCAGAAAACACCTATCACACCAATCAATATCAACAACTTCCTCAACAACGTAGAAACCCTAGCAGTTAGGGATCAGGTAACACTCTTCCTTCACGTGCTTGAGGATGTCTATTTGTAGACCCCATGGGTCCTTTCCCTCTATCATCTACCCTTTGATCACCTCTAGGATGATTGGAAAATCTGTCATGGTTTTGTGCTCTTTTGCTAACCTTGTGAAGTCTACCCAATTCCCTTCTCAACTCTTGCCAACTTGTATGAGATTTCTTTGACAACCCCTGCCAAAGTTTTCACAACCTCCTCCAAATCAGCACCCTTGCTAGCTTGAGGTTTTTCAGGTTTATCAACTTTACACCATCTCTCTTGAGAGGTTTCCCAATTGCTTTGATATTGTTTTCAATTTGAAGTGCCATGGTGAAAGCTTGTCTTAGATTAGTAGGGTTCTTGTCTCTTAAGTAATAGGCTACCTTTTTATCAAATGCATCTACATATTTGATTAAACAAGACTCATCACAAGGCCTCAAATTAATAGGCAAGCCTTCTCAAAGTTTTGTTAAACCTTGTGTTGAAGTCATGAACTGATTCATTGGGGTTCTTCTTGATATTCTCAAATTCAGACAAGAGAAATCTAGGATCAGTCTTGTCACCATATTGCAACCTAAATGCATTCTTCATTTCAGTCCATGAATCAATAGAATTATCAGGAAGAGCCTTGTACCAATCCCTAGCATCCTCTTCTAGTGTATGAATGAACAATTTAATATACACATCTTCAAACTCTATTTCAAAATCCTCCATCATGTTAACAAAAAGTTTGAGATGTTGATCACCAGTTATAACATTGTTACCTTGGAATTTTGGCAACCTATTTCTGACATCTTGTGGGACAACATTTGGGTAACCATCCATTCCTCTAAAGTCTATAGGACCAAAGGTGTTAACAAAAATGGAGGTCTAGGCTGAGCCATATTGTTTGGTGGAGGTGATCTTGGGGGTGACACAAGCTGATGAGGAGTGCAAGGTCTTTGGGGCTCAAGAATGTGGTTCACAAGATTGGTATTCTCTAAGTGCTGATTTTCTTGGAAAGTTTTATTTGAATTGAAACACAGAGGTGTAGATTGAAGAAGGAACTTACCAGGTACAACAAAAGGACCTTCACTAGCTTGAGGTAAACAAGTTTATGAGAGGATTGCTTGAATCAGAATCACTGGAAGAAGAGTGATAATCCTCTACCAAAGGTTGATCTCTCTCACCAATGGATATATCTTTTCCTGATGTCTGACCTTTAACAACTTTCCAAACTCTTCTCCCTTCTAACTCTGAGTTCCTTGAATCTGAAAACAACTTCTTAGCAGAGTCTCTAATGAAGAGAGATCTTCTTCCTTCCAGTTTTGTAGAGATTAGCAACACAAAAATAAATGACAAAAAGGTAAGACACTGGTATTTATCAAGATCAAACAACATGGAGTCGCCACTAAGGATTTTCACCTTAGTTGTGCAAATGCACTAAAATACTCTGTCAAATACCTATCAAAGACTAAAATCTTGCCAAACTTTATAGATCAGACCTTCCTTTTTTTGAATTTATCAATCACAAATGCAAATGAAGTGCAACAACTACTGAAACTTGATAAAATTACAGGCAAAACTTATATCTTCACTTAATCCTTACAAATCTGATTATAAAATGATGCTTCAACAATGTATTTGCATGCAGAATTTGCAAGGGACATTACTAGGGTTTGATATGCATTCAAATATCTCAAATATGTATGCACATGGATCAGATTGAACTAAGAAAATATCAAACTCAGAACTCTACCCTTCATTCCAGCCTTATAAATCTGATCAGAAGATGATACTCAGATTTGTAATTGCACATAAAATCACATAAGAAGTATTACCAGGGATCTAAAAATAATAAATCCCCGTAAAATGTAATGTCCCCAAAATGGCAGCAGCAAAAAGTGTTGGTACCCAAATTTGTTCTCCTTTTCAGTTTGAGCAGCATCAAAGATATGACATGAAGCTTGAAGTCAGATAGATCATGATGTGTGTCATTTTGTAGCCAAGGATGTGATCTAACTGGCACTCAAATTTGTGGAGAGATGGATAACACTCAAATAGGACTTGATCTTGTCCTAACTATTTTAGGTTGTGCCTTTCAACCAAGGTAAGAGAACCTATTTTGTAACCCTCAAATGGTGAAGGAGATGAAGATATCCCTCAATTTGTGCAAATAGTATGAAAGGGCCTTGGGAAAATATGATCAACACTCCAAATCTGACTTTCACAAGTTGTCACTCCCAGATTATGGAGATATTTTCAATGCAAGGCAAGGGTTATGAAGACATTATATGATCCTTGATTTGCTTTGTGCATTTTTGTAGATGGATTGTATTCTTTTGTTGACACACAATGCAATGCAGGGGTAGTATGGGGTAGGATTAGTTTTTTGAATGAATTTTTGTGGGAGATTTTAGACAAGACTAACCAGAATTTGCCAAATTCTTTGAGGACCTTTGCAAGAAATTTGTAAGACCTAAACAATAGAATGCTTCAAAGGGGTTAAGGTACTCCTTCAACCAGATATGTGCACCAAATGGAGGCCCAGATCTACACTCTTCCACACAATATTTGACAACCTGCCACAAAATCTTGAAGTAGATGAACCAACAAAGCATCCAAAAATCTCTATTTTATCATGACCTAAGGTGCACCCAAAGGTTTACAAACAATCTCTAAATTCAAGGAAGGTAAAGTGATTTTAAATTTGTTTATCTCTTTATCAGATGAAAGCTCTTCTGAATGTGAGATTGCAAATGCCACTAAACTATCAACAAGAAATGAGACCATGTATGATCAAGAGATATTTTAAACACAAGACTACAACAGGAGCAAGAAACACAAATTGAAAACATTCTGAAACATAAGTGCATGCAAATTTTGCCAAGAGACAACACAAAATAATCCAGAATGACCAAATTTATCAGCAGGGAATGTTATAAGAACAATCTCAGAGCTTGTTGATGGCTTTACAACTGAAACCAACTCAACATGATACAAATCTGATGCAAAAAGGAATTAGAAATGGTTCTCAGGTGGTTTCTCAGAGAATGGGCTTCTTCCCAGATTTTCCCATGAAATTCTAAGTTTCTCCGACCTTTTGCATGTCAAAAACATGCATTATATAACATTCTATTACATTTGATCCTTCTTTCCCAAGAAAAGAATATGCCCAACATCAAGTTTGTTACAAAATTCCAACATGATTCATAGATAGGGACATTTAACAAATTTGCAACAAAAGTTGCCAGGTGTTTCAAAAAGGTGAATCATTACAAATCCTTCATCATTATCCATTTTGGAGGCACATTTTTCATCCTCCAAGCATGCACGACCCCTTTCATTTCATTATTTCATCCTTATCCCTCCAAAATTTGATTCTAAACTCTTGATTTGATATTTCACGTTTTTACATGGGCTGGGGCAAAAATTATTTCAAAAACACCTCAAATCTACAAATTGATCCCTAAAACCACTTGCATTGGTCCTTGCAGGCACAAACGACATGAATTTGCCAAAAATTTGATGAAAATTGATGCAAAATTCACATTTCCACACTTCCTAGAGCAAAAATGGCGGCCAAAATGAAAAATGCACAGTTACCATTGATTTTCCCTTTTTCCTTCAATCTGAGCCCTCCACATGTCAAAATACGATTGGGAATGGATTTGGGATCATTTTTGACTTTTTAACATCTTTGGAAAAATGTAAAATTTTGACTTTTTTTTCTCCGCCCCTCCGCCCTTGAAATTTGGTGCTGACACGTGGCATATGGTGGGTCCCATTGAAGTCACGGCTCAATTCTACACATTTCCACCCTTTTTGGAAATTTGGAAAATTTTTCACTTTTTTCCCCGTGGCCCGCACTCCGCTCCTCTGTCCTTGACACGTGTCACCTTCTCTATCGCTGAGGATCTGCGGGCTCATTTCACATTTTAACTCCCTTTTTCGCCAAGGGAAAATTTCTCACTTTTCTCCGCGGGCCCGCGCCTCCGATTTCTTCCCTGCCACGTGTCTCCTTCTCTTTTCATGGAGCCACGCCTCAAATTTTCACTCTAAGTCTTTTTTTTGTTAAAGGGAAAAATTTCCTTTTCCTCCGGGCCCACACTCCCTTCTACACCCACCACGTGTCTCCCTGTGGTTCATTTTGGACCCAACGCTTCAATTTTCACTCTCTAACTCATTTTTCAAAAAGGGAAAAATTTTAATTTTTTTCCCCCCTCCCAAAGGCCCCACCGCTCCTGCCCTCCGCCACCACGTGTCTCCCTATGGTTCATTTGGCGGACCCACGGCCCTTTCCTCAACCTTTTTTCCCTTTCACCAAAAAGGCAAAAACTCTAAGTCCCCCGCCAACCTTCCACCTTCCATCCCACCTTCATATAAGAGTGTGACACGTGTCCTCCTCCTCTCGGGACTCTGGAGTCAGTGTCCTATGGGAAAAAA
This sequence comes from Taxus wallichiana var. yunnanensis, assembly GCA_018340775.1. Lineage (NCBI taxonomy): Eukaryota > Viridiplantae > Streptophyta > Pinopsida > Cupressales > Taxaceae > Taxus > Taxus wallichiana. The sequence continues at coordinate 291,416,538 of CM031238.1, forward strand.
TTGCAAATTTTTCCAAAACAAAAAAAAAATGTTAAGTTTTCAAAGAAACCCACCAAACCTTGTCCAACCACAAATGGCCATGTAGAGGAGAGTTTTTGAGATTAAATTTGATGGGAAAAGGACACCCGTATGACCGTCAAAAAACACAGAATTTTCCAGAGATGCCCGAATTTGATTTTTTCTTCATGGGTGAAGGATTTTTTGGTCAAAAACAAATGGGAAATGATTCAAGCAATTTTCAACCATGGGGATAGATTTTTGAGGGAAAATATGCATGAAACGAACAACCACGAGCTCCAAAGGCCGGAAAAGTGGAAAAATGACAGAGGCCCGTGGATTTGGAAAACTAGGGCATAAAATAGAGCATACATGTATTTTCTTTCAAGTTGGGGAAAAATAATAAGTTTATGAGCTTTTCAAAGCATTCAATCTAGATGGGGAAATTTGCAGACCACCAAATTCGAAGAAAAACATTTTAGAGCAAACCAAAGGGGAAAGATGGCATGGTCGCAATTTTCTAATGTTTCTGTGCTGCTGAGATAATTTTTATCATTTCCTAGTTGCTGCATTGTGATTGTCTGTGATTTCTATTGGCTTTGAGGGATTTTGACAGGGATTTGAAAGGTAAGAGTTCATTTTAGATTTTTTGTTTTGAATTTCTTCTTTTTCCCATTTTAGATCTACACACCCCGGGAGGTTTGAAATTTATTTCTTTTTTTTTTGTTTCCCCATATTCTTCAAGTTCTCTCTTTGATAGGTACCAGTAGCTGGGGTTTTAATCTAAAAGATTTTGTTTTCTTTGGTTTATAGGGTTTCTACTTGCAGTTTGCATTCAATTTGCAAGGGTATAGAAGAATGGCATCTAGTTCAAGTAGCCATAGGGCTAGAAATTCTGATGACCCTACTTGGAAGCATCGCAATGCAGGTCCAGAATCAGAGTACAATTCTGCCATATACAGTTATTATGCATTTAGGATGAGTGGAGGCATCAATCGCCTCAAATATCACCTCGCATGAATTTCAAGTAAAGATGTGCAGTTGTGCAAAAAAGTGCACCCTAAGCTTCAAAGGGTGGCTTTGTCCTTGTTCTTTGAGGAGAAAAAAAAAATGAAAAAAAGAGGACAGCTGAAGCACTTGCATCCATAATGAATATGGGGCCAGCAAGGATTGATTCTGATGAATATGACTTAGGAGCCTCTACTATTGCCCCAAGGGCTCAGGGATGGGGCTAGTATATTGGGGAAAGTTCGGGCTCACATGGACAAGGTTTCTTTGTTCCTCAAAATACTCCTAGGGCACACAGCCTTCACTCCAAGGTACTTATTGGAACTGGGAATTGCAAAATGAAGCAAGGGTAGCTGCAACAATTATTTACTATTATAACATACCCATTGAATGTTGTGAAACACTCATATTGTTGGACGCCGCCATCAAAATATATGCAAGTTATAATAGATGACGAAAAAAGAATATGGTGCAAAAAGGGCTGCATCATTTTGTTTTACGGGTGGATGGATGGAAAGAGCCGCACTTTGATTAACTTTCTAGTGGCTTCAAGTGGGCAGTTAGTGTTCTTGAAGTTGATTAATGCCTTCCACTAAGTGAAAAAGAAAACCCATCGTGTGATATGTCAAATGAGGTGGTCATGGAAGTGGGTGTGGAGAATGGCGTCCAAGTTGTGACAAACAATGCAGCAATATATGTAGCAGCAGAGATACTTCTTGATGAGAGGCAGCCTACATTCTTTTGGAACCCTTGCACAACCAATTGCATTGATCTCCTAGTTGAGGACATAGGAAAAATTACATGGGTGAAAAGTGTGGTTGAAGAAGCCAAAATATCACGACATAGATCTACAATCACCCTTGAAAACTAAGCTTGATGAGAGAGCACACCAACAAAAAGAAGCTTGTGTGAGCGAGAGTCACGCGATTCACCACAACCATCATCGCCTGGAAAGCATTGCAGCCTCATTAACATCTCTTAAGTAGATCTTTGCAAGCACGCATTGATTGGTCGGCGTCTCCCTTTACTAAGAAGATCGAAGGGTATAGAATCATGAAGACCATTTATTATGATATGTTTGCAAAGAACACGGATGAGATCCTTAAGGTAACTTTAAACTTAACTATTTTTTATTTATCATTTATTTTTTATGAATTTTTTGGTTCAAATTTCTCTTAATTTTAATTTTAAAATTGCACATTATTTTGTTTTAGGTGTCAAAGCCTTCAATTAGAGTGTTATGCTTGGTGGATGGGAGGAAAACCCAATGGGTTATTTGTATGAAGCCATGCATAGGTCCAAGGAGGTCATAGACTCATAGCAAATTATTATGGGAAAAATAAATTTAAATATGAACCCATTTGCGCATAATTGATAGGAGAAGGAACAAACAACTCCACCAACATATACATGCAGCAGCCTACTAATTGAACCCTATGTTTTTCTTCTCTCGATTCATTTAAGGCCGATGAGGAGGTTATGGACAGCCTCAACACATGCATAGAGAGGATGATCCCTAATGAAGCCACTAGAGACAATTCTTAATGATCTATTGATTTACAAGGCTACAAAGAGTAGACACTTTTCTTCGCCTCTATGCATATGCATTCAAACAAAAAGACCCAATAGCTAGGAAAAACTGTTGATTCCTTTGATTGTAATCCCATTACTCATAGATACTAGACTTCTTTAATAAATACAAGCCTAGTTGACTTACAAAGTTATAAATGTTTTATTTGTAGTTTGTGGTGGTAAGATTATGGTGCAAAACACCAAATCTTCAAAGGCTAGTCATTTGCATCTTGCCAACAATGTAGCTATTATGGGAATGAAGGCAACTAAAGCATGTTTGAGCCCATTCACACAAAGAAGTACAAGTTGACAACAAAACACGCCAATGACTTCATTTTTGTGCAAGAGAGCCATGAGGCAATTAACTTAGATATCGATCCATATGCAAACCGGATTGTTGAGTGGCTTGAACCTAAGGATGTGGATGAACAGCCCATGTTTGAGGAAACAGAAACAGCAAGGGCAGAAAAGTCATCAAGAGGGGTTGGTGAGGATATGCATTATATCTTTCAAGATGATTTTGTTCTAGAGGAGGAATCTTTATCTTCTACTTGCAGGCACAACAAACAAGGAGTTGAAGATGATATTATGGTGCATTGATGGCTATAGTGTATGAGCATTGTACACTACATTTTCACTTCCTCTAACCTGATTCCTCACATCCATCGCTTATCCATCTCCCCCATCCCCTCGCGATCATGCTACCCTTTCCTTATCCCCGCAAGTTAACCCCTCCGTGCTCGCCTCATTTCCGCTTGACCTCCACATACTATTCTCAAGTTTGGTGAAGGTGACCTGTAACCTTTTCATCCCACCTTCGCAACTTCTTCTTCCCCGAGCCTCGCTCACCTCACTCCCCACAAGCACGAAGTACAACCTTCTCTCTTCCATTATCCATGAGGCTACCTGTAAGTCTTACCCCCATGTTACCCTCACCCCTTCTAGCGAAAAAACTTGTCCTATGAACCAATGGTATGATGAGGATTGTAAAGCCCTCCACCATCAGCTTCGCCATGGTTCTGTTCATGCTCTCCCTTCCTTTCCCTCTCTCAAGTCCGCTTATCGCAACCTCCTTCGCCACAAGAAACGCATTTTCATTTCCCAACGAAGACGGGAGCTCCAGGAGTCCCTCTTACACTCCCCCAAGCATTTCTAGCATACCATTCTCCCCAAGACTCCCCTCTCCCGCATGACTTAGATCCCAACTCCATGTATGCTCACACCTCCACCCTTTATGATGTCCCCGGCTAGCCCCAAATTCGTGTGGTTTCCCCTCTCTTGCCACACGTATGTTAAAAAGGCCATCTCAAATATGAATAAGTAGCAGAGCAAAGGATGAAGATGGCTTTCAGCCGAACTCTTCAAACATGAGATCGGCATTCGAATGGCTATTTAGTGGATCTTTTCAACCAAGTGGTTTGTACAGAGATTTCCAGGTGCTTGGTCCCACCACATTATTCACCCCATCCATAAATTGGGCCCTACCTCGGACCCCAACAACTATAGAACGATCATGGTAGGTCACACATTTGCCAAGCTTTATGCTACCATCCTCCACATGCGACTATTAGAGTTTCTGGACCAGAACCACTGCAGGGCCAGGGGACAGGTGGTTTCGTCCAACCTACCAAACTACGGACCACATCCTCACTCTTCGGGCCATCATCGAGGAAGCACGTCACCGCTCTTCCAAGGTGTTTTGCTTGCTTTGTCAACCTTCGGAAAGCCTTCAACTCGTTTCATGGGAAGCTCTCTTCCTGAGGCTTAGATAGATTGGTATCTCCGAGACTCTTCTTGCTGCTATCATGCACCTATACGAGGAGGTTCTGGGTCGTCTTTGCATTCATTGCTATCGGGTTCTCTCGACTTCATCGCATCTTCATTGGGGTCAAGTAGGGTTGCCCTTTGTCGCCTACTTTGTTCAGTATCTATATGGATGAGTTGGAGGAATTTCTCAGGGATCACATCCAGGAGGGTGACGGATGTCTTCTCCACCAGGTTTTGATCTATATTCTTCTTTTTGCGGACAATGTTGTCCTTTTGGCCTCTTCGGTAGAGGGCCTACAGAGATAGTTGGATGCCTTAGCCCTCTTTTGCGACCACGGGTAACTGACAATTAATCTTGTTAAAACAAAAGTCATGATCTTCAATGCCCTGAAGACATCTGAGTTTCATTTCTTCTACAAGAGGGAAGAGCTTGAGATCACCAACTCTTATACTTGGGTGTACTTTTTTGGACCTCGCTTCAGTCTACGACCGACACTTCAGCCCCATGGGTTAATAAGGGCTATGGCTCCTTGGCGATCTTGGAGAGACAGTGCTTCCGCCATCACTTCCAGGACTCCTTGTCCAAATTATCTCGTCTCTAGACTCTCTTGTCATACCCACTGTTCTTTATGGCTTGGAGGTTTGGGGACCTTCCTTACTTGAGTCCGACTGAGCTGTGGTGGAAAGAGTTTAGATCCTTCTTCTCATAAGTTTCATCAGATGCAAGGAAACTGTTCCTCACAATATTATCCTGGTAGAGTTTGGTGCTCGTCCCTTTAGGTTGGAAACAATCTTTAGCCTGGTTTCCCTCCTACATCGTATTCGGAAGCTCGCTGACTCCTCTCGTGAGCAGGGGATAGGTATCCTTACTCATGCTTCGCTTCCTCTGCAAAGCCATTGCTTCACCCGATCATTCCGTTGTTCTCGTTGTTGGTATGCCAATGTTTCATGTCCGCTGAGTCTATCGGGTATTCGGATAGATCGCCTTCCTCCGTACATGCCTCTCCTGGATGCTCTCGCCATCTCCTTCCTAAAGCAAGCATGATCTCGAACAAGATCATTAGAGATGATATCTACAGAAATTTATCTAGTGTCCCTGGACCAACCCTCTTGGTGGGTTACATCCGAAGATGGCCTTCTATGCCGTGCATTTTCTTGAGATCAACAATGGTCTTATCTCTCAACCCTCAGATATCTCCCGGCATTGGACACACGCCCTTCGTATTTCCCTTGGTCAGTTCAGGGTTGGCTCTCATAGACTCAAGGTTGAGAGTGATCATCAGGTTGACCGTTCCGAGCGGATTTGCCATCTCTGTTCCCTTCAGGTGATCGAAACAGAAGAGCACTTCATCTTCCGTTTCCCCATCTACTACGATATCAGAGGGAGATTTCACTATCTGTTTAGAGAGCGTCCGACATTCACTGACTTCTTCAGATACCATGATCAGAGATGCCTTGCTCTTTATCTTCATGAGGGTCTCCCCTTCAACCCCCCTCTAGGCAAGGAACTACACAGCTGATCACTTTCTTTTCATAGTGCTCTCACCTGGAAGGGGCACTAAGCGGAAGAGTGATACCACTCATGACTACCAAACGAGATCTGTTTGGAGTCGAGGTATTATTTCACGTACTGACAGATGGCCGTGACACACACGGTTTCGAGACCTACCTCCCACAGAGGACCTCTGAGGTCCATCAGGCGCACGCGGAGAGCTCTTCCCTCCTCCGGACATCAGCACCTCGGTTCTTGCACAACCTCTCGGTCCTGCACTCCAAAGACATCACAAGCTTCGGATGTTAGTTGAGGGGGCCTCCTCTCCTCCTCTTCCTTCCCTTCCTTCTTCCACCTCGTTATGAATCTGCTCTCAACAAGCTTTCTTCGGCCCTCCTTCTCGCTTGTTCCTCTTTTTCTTCTCCTCTTTCTTCTTCTCTCTCCTTTGGTTGTTTCCAGTGACCTTTTTGGTCCTTTGTTGCATTCCTTTTCACTTGTTTGTATTGGTGCAATCCCATTGACCTACTTTGTGGTCATTCGTTGGACATTTAATATATTTATCTTATCTTATCACAGCCACCTCCCTACCTATGGAGGCAAGCACATATTACGAGTTTCTTTGCACTCGGGGAGCTTCTTCTTCAGCCTTGGATGTTAGGAGGGATTCTGGGGAAGTGTTTTGCTTCCTCCTTGGATTACCCAACCTATCCCCCTTAGCCGTAGATATGCCTCATAGGGCATTATTCTCAAGTCTCTCAAATATTGCATTGGCCTATCATAGTCTTATAACTGCTACATATATGGCTACCCTAAACACATGCATTGTGTGTTGGATCTACTTCTTCCTGGTTAGCTCCCAGACAGCAAAGGCAAGCACATATTATGAGTTTCTTTGTTGTCATGGGAGCTTCGTCTTCAGCCTTGGATATTAGAAGGGATTCTCAAAAAAGTGCTATGCTTCCTTTTAGGATTACCCAACCTGGCCACCCTCAGCCTTAGACATTCCCCATGGAGCATTTTGCTAAGATCTTTCATATCATGCATTGGCCTTTCGCAATGTTATATTTTGCTACTTATATTGTTACCCTAACCACATGGGTTGTGAGGTTTACTATAATGGGTTTACCCCCAGCTTACTCACAGTGATTTTGGTCTTCTTTTATTTTGTTGGTCAGTGTTCTTAGGTCCTTTTATCCTAGCACTTTCTATTGTATTTGGACGTTTTCCCAAGTCTCGTTGACCTATTTTTGGTCACACGTGGACATTAATATAATTTATTTCTTTTTCTTTCTAAAAATGAGAACTTTATACTCTTTTTGCCTAAGACTAGGCATTGTACTCTGATTTGTTCAAAAACTAATAGAAAAATACTCATGCATTCTCTACAATTATTTCTCGTTTCATTTAACAGTGTTTTACATGTCATTTAAGTTTATTTTATGAAATTATATATTTTTGAAGTAGCAATAATGTTGCCAAGTCCCGAGTCCAAGCCAAAATATTGGGCTGCTGAGTAATTGCCAAATACAATTTTTTGAACTATGCACCAATGCCTTATGCATGCAGATGTTAATGTTGTTAACTACCATCCCTTATCGCTCCATAACTAGCAATGGAATTCCCCTTTGGGCAAGCAGAGGTTGCCTCCGAATTCCATGAAACTTGTTCATCCAAATTAGACAGACTTAACTTTTGCTCTTCAATGACGAAAGTATCTTTGGATTTTCCTGGTACTCAGATGAGCAAGGAGCACCCTATGTCCCAAGCTTTGTCACTTCTCAATTGTGTGATTTCCTTACCTCATTCCTAACAATTCCCTTCAGATCATCTGCAAGACGTAATTTTAACTACCCTACCAACCTGCCCACTAAACAACAGAATAATGATCATGATAAATTTGTCCAGAGATCAAAGCAGTTGAATTCCGAGAGTCAAGATTATTGACTTAATATAATCAGTGATATAAGAATATATACCCATAAAATGCTACTCCTTAAAATTATCTTCAATTGCAGGAAAAGGAAGGTTTCTACCTGACATTCATTTGCAATTATGTCGATCCTGTCCAACCATTTAACCGAACGGGCACCAATTATGCCTGGAACAACCACACGAAGGGGATATCCATGGTCCCTGTTCAAAACCTAAGAAAAACACAACAGAATGGGTACGTTTTCTTAATAAATGAGAAACATATATCTTTTATCCATCTCAAGAGAGATCTGCCAAAATAATATTCACTAAGTTTTAATAAAAGCATTTTAAATTAAAGTATCAAAAGTTAAAATACTCAAAAACAAGTTAGATTCCAATAGCGCCAATGTTGTGAATCATACCCCACAATGATCCCACTCTTATTCTAATCAAACAGTGTGCACATACATAGTAATCAATGTCTTTATAGTGGATGTAACAATTCACTAATAAATTTTTCCATGCATCTAAACTTTAGGTCGATTACTGTCACAACATTGAGGAGGTTAAAATAACAAAAGGCAAGTCAAGTTTGAAAGAGCGTACAGAGAATAAAGCCAGCCAAGATCAGCAAAAATCAGAAAATTGCAGTTAAGCCTACCATCTCCTACAAAGAGGTTACAGTTTATGGGTATAAATATAGATATGATTTTTCTGTGTGTGCTTCTAATTATTGGCCTGTGCAATGAGAAAAGGATCCGGTTTGATGTTATCGCAACTAAAATGGGAAAATTTATGATTCTTTTATTTGAATCAGCAACAGGAGAGATATCCAATTTAGCATTTCAGGGCTATAACAGAATTAGAATGACATTGCAGTGTATTTCATTAGCTTATAGTAATTGTTCAAATTTCACTAGATGACAATGAATAGATTTTGTCATTTAAAGTTTCAGCTTAGCTGCCAGGAAATGGAAATGGAAACGGAAACGGGTCCAGAAAGTGGAAATGCTGGTTTTCAAAAAACCTTACAAATGAAACAGCACAGAAACATCTGCACAATAGATTATAAAAAATATAAATATATATTAAAAAATGCTTGATACTCACTGTCTGTCCATAAAAGATAAAACACTTGGAAAAAATAGCTTTTCTTTTGTCTAAAAGATAAAACACTTGGAAAATATTGCTATTCTTTTGTCTTTGACTATGGTTACAGATGTGTTAAGGGTGGGTATGGTCAACTTTAAAAAAAAATTGCAAAAGTTTTTTTAAACCTGCCACCCTAAATTGCCCGCTGTGCCCAGAAACATCATGGAAATGGTTCCATTTCTGGTACGCACCGGGCATTTCCAGGTGTTTGTCCGCCATTTCGGCTGTTTCTACCAGAAATGTTTCTACTCCAAAACATGGGGCACTATAAGCAATTCCTGCATCTTGGAGTTCCAGGGTATATGATGGGGTCCTTTACCATTCTTCTTGTAACATTTGGTTCTCATCTATCTACCAAGCCTTTCAACAATAGCGAAGGTCCATAATATTGGATATTATTCAGATTTTGTATGTGCTCCAATGAAACACTCAGACTAACACAAACATCGTCAAATCTTAGACTTTGGATTCAATCTAGACTGCCCGGAAATGCCAAGTATCCCCCGTACCAGGCCTGATAAGTACCAGGTACGGGTATGTTGTGGTACATACCCACAGTCGCTGGTACGTCCCCGGTACAAGTTTCTGTACCCAGGATGTACCCAGGGACTGTGGGTACACGTACCCACATGGTTTTTTTTGAAGTGCAAAAAATAAATAAAACTTGAGGGCTTTGACTGGAATTGAACCTTGGAAAGTTTGTGTGAGATTCAATATTGCCAATAGGCTCCGAAGGGTCAAGAGAGATGAAAAGGACTTCATTTGGTTGACTTACTATTTGGGTGCTTTCTTGTTGCTCCTCATGGGTCCTTTATTCTTCAGTCAATTTGGAAGGCATGGGAACAAGTGAAGCACTTGGTGGTTGGGCAGCCTATCTTCTCTTCCTTTGACACTAGGTGCCAAGCCTACAAATCAATTTTGTCGAATCTGAAATATAATGACAAGATCCTTGCCTTGACAAGAGGCTGCTCTGCCCTCCTTTGGTTTGAGAAAGGAATTAAAATATTTCATGACTTGTACAGATTTGGGAAGTGGATGGAATGGACAGACCTTAAAGCTTTCTATAAGCTTCCTCAATCTCAGTTCAAAATGTATACAATGCTCAGAAATGCTTTCACAGCTCCCTCTACTGGACTAATTATGGAGGATGAGAATGACTTTTGGAATACTATGAGGTGGCTCAAAGGGCCCCTTTTCCAAGAGGCTACCTCCAAATAACTCTATGAAAAGATTGCCTTCTCCCCAAACCTTCATGGAATGTTTGTGAGCCCATTAGTAGAAGGACTCATAGATTTAATGTTTTGCGGTCTTCTTGTATTCAGTCAAAGCAATCTTGCTTTAGATGGCTCCTGATTCATAATAAGCTTGTTGTTGGCTTCTATTATTTTATAGGTTGCTAAGACTATAAGCATGTTGTTTTCTTTAAATTTTTATAGATATTTATATTTTTTACTTTTTTAAAATATATTGTACGAATGTACCCACAGCGTACCGTACCCAAGGTTTTTAAAAATTTGTCGTTTCAGCGTACCGTACCCATAACCATATCCATACCCATACCCGTACCGGTACCAAAACAGTTTAGGATTCAACGATTACTGAGGAGAAAGTACACAAAAAAATGTCAGGCCACGTAAGTCTCAGACCAAAAGCAAATAAAAAATGATCATTCTAGAATCACAAACAAAAACCTACTACGGAAAACCCTGTAAGTTTCATACCTCGCCATTCATTTCATAGGCAAGTAACACATCTGCCTTTGGATTTGTGGCATGAAGCAGCGGTATTGATGCTTTGTACGGCCCTCCCTTTTCTTCCTGGAAATAACACCTCGCCACCAACAATAAAAGCAGAAAAGTGAATCAGATTAAAAGAAATTAAAAAGGAATGGAGTCAAAAGAAAATAAAAAGGAAGGAATCAGATGATGATAACCAATCAGAAATAAAGGGTGAACCAACATAATGTTCACTTCAAAGAACAGATGCACAATAAATAATGACTTGAACAATGTGAAATTATTACTTTTTATAGTAAAGAGCACACAAATATTCAGGATCTTAATTTAAAATATAACTTCAAGATTATAGCATTGCCAACCAAAATACTTACCTTACAATCATCCACACTAGTAAACTCAACATGTTTGCCTCCTGCCTCTGTATTTGCTGTATTTTCAGGTACATTTGCAAGTTTTAGAAGATCCAAAAGCCTTGCTCCTCCCCAAAGAGCTGGCCAACCAAAACAAAAATCAAGAAAACTGAAAATCACATTCAAAATCTAGAGATTGTAAGGACAGAACTGACACACTCAACTTATAAAGAAAATAAAGCTACAGTGAGTTAATCTCCTAGGTGATTTAAAGGCATTGTTCCATATGGATCTGCAGCATGCAATTCACTCTCCAGCCCATGTAATTTGTACATGTAATAACTCAATGGTGCTTTCCATTCACACTACAAATTAGTCATCAAACACACTCATGCAGTTAATCACAAAATAATATTAACAAATCATTAAATTTATAGCATGAGCTCAGTCAGAAACTGCAAGATTCAGAACATACAATAAAAAAGAAAAACTAAACTTGGGATTTGTGTATATTTCTTTGAGTGACAACAATAATGCAATTCTATAACTAATGTTTCACATACATATCATTGACTGATTAAAAGAGCTCAGTGGCTACATGGAATTGGGTTCCACAAAATTGTAATAGTGCTTCTGCAGGTTACTGTGCTTAGTCTTACAATTACTTTCATAGTTCACAAAAATGCCCTATAGATGGTCAAAACTTCTAAACTCTCAAAAGAAGATAAGGTTGATGGAGACCATAGCTGGAGGTGAATGTTGGCCCTGATTTTATCAGAATGCAACAAAGGTGTGACATTCTCACCTATCACCATGGAAGAGTCAATATAAATCTGATAATGTCCATAGGAGAATGGCCTGGGGTAAGTTTTCCTGGCTGGTTGTAGGAGGAGCACAAAGAACATCTCCTGAAAACTCTCCTAACATCAATAGCCAACAATCCTCCAGAAGTAGAAAGGAAATTGGTGATGTGCCCTGTCCTGATCTGCTAGGATTTCGAAAAGGAGGGGTAGCTGAATCTCTCGGCGGAACAACCGAGGACCCTCTTGGATGGATAGAGAGATGAATACCAAATAGAATGTTCAAGAACCTTATGACTTTTATCTGGCTTTATGATTTTCCACTTCTTGTTCAGCCAATGAGGCGGGTCACCCTCACCAATAAGGCAGACATGTTTTTGTCCTCCCAACTACACCAAATGCTTCTGAGGAGAGAGCCTTGAGTCAACTTGGGCATCAAGGATGTAGAGGGTCTTAAGGTATTTTAGACTAAATTATGGCTTATGAACTTAATCATGATTTTGAATAGACATGATGAAGCAGTTCAAGTTCAACTATGTACCTTATGATTTGTAGCTATAAACATTGCACTTCTTATTCCAATCATCACATTCCTACTTTCGATTGCTGTTCTTTAGCTCTGTTCAATATGGGTAGAGATGGTTTAAACAGCAAGGTTTGGATATGAGAAGAATGTAAATCCTGCAATCTACTATTTGAATACGGATTGCTATTGGAAGGCCAATGATATTATGGATGACAAAGTAAGAGTGGAAATTATTTCAACGCACATTACAGGGACATGCCATCAATTGATACGATTGATTCAATGCAACAAAGAAAGAGATGTGAGCTAGGGTGAAATTGGCATTTAACAAAATATTCAAAAGGTGGTGCACAAGGCCTAAATTTGTAATTAGCTGGCTAGTTTGAAGCAAGAAAAGGGAGGACCTATTAAGGAGTATAACAGAAGAATGTTGAATCTGATAAAAATGCTAGAAAAAACAATCGGGGATGAACTCAAACATTAGTTCTTTATGAATGAACTCAGATAATTTCAAGGAGAGCTCAACAAAAGTACCAACAGCAAGCTATCAATATAATCGTAAGATGTTGGATGTTGAACAACAAAACTACCAACAGTCAAAACCATATTAGGGATGATAATGAAGACCTTTCATGGTTAAAAATAATGACCAAGATGTTTAAAAAAGTCGTGCACTAAAAAGAACTCGCCATGAAACATTACACCATTCGTGATGTAAAAAGACACATGATACATTAATAAAGAATCAAATGCCATATGTTACCTCAAGTTTGTGTAGATAACAAGCATCACTAGAAAGAAAGAAATTGTATTAATGTCCACAAATGACCAAAAGTAGGTCCAAGGGACTGAAGGATACAACCAATAGCAATTGAAGGTTCTAGGAAGAGAGAATCCTAGAGGTGAACCAACAAAATAAAGTATAAAGACAAAATAGAGCAGCGTGCCACTAACACAAGTGGCAAAGAAACCAATACAAATAGTAGTGACGGACGAACAAAAGCCCCAAGAGCATGTGCCAATGAAGACTAGAATCTCATCGAAAGTCTTTGTCTCAGCTTAAAGTGGAGGAATCATCTCGATTCTCACCCATTATCGGTCACCGTGAGAGATTTATTAATGTTGTCCTGAGTATACAGGTCAAAGGAGCCAAGTTGGGGATCCTGAGGAAAGCAAGATACTTACTCTAGAATCACACCTAACATCCAAGGTCATTATAACTCCCATAGAAAAAGAAGTTTGTAATATCATTTTTCCCCTATGGTCCTGGGGACAAATTGGTAAGTAGCATCCTCGTTGTCGAAGAAGGGGAGAGCCATGCCGACGGGTAGGAGTAGAGCCATGATGCCGAGAGATAGTAGGTTTAGAGATCTCGAGTAGTTTGAGTAGTAGTGATGCGCTAAGAGAAATGTCGCCTAACTCATCTGTCAACTTTGATGTGTGATGTACCGATGTCTAAAGGACACATAGTGTTGCCACTTAGTTGAATGGGCGAAAGAGAGAGGTGATCAATATGGAAGCTCTAGAACTTCTATGCTCCTCCCGTAGATATCAACGCCGGAAGATGAAAGCTCACGAAGATAAAGAGCCAAGCACCGGTGGTCTATATATCTAAAGAAAGTAGCTAGAGAGTTGTGAGAGTCTCTGTAGACACAGTGATATCTTCCTCGGATCTCATAATAAATGGGGCATCTAAAAATGAAGTGGTCCTCAATCTCCACCTCCGGAGGGGGCAAAGATGACAAATCCAAATTCCGATGGAGAATGTGATGGTTTGTTTCAACCCGTAATTGGTGGGAACAAACTCTCATCTAGCCAAGGGGAAACCTTAGGCCATGAGACCAATGGCGTTGAAGATAGTGAGGGAAGCGAGTAATACCATCTACCACCTGTAAGAAATGATCGGCATAGAAAGCAAGCTTGGGACTAAGCGGCTCACGAGGGAGATCCAGTGGTCTGGATATATTGTTTGTAGATGTCCTCTCTAGAAGCCCTAGTGATGACATCCTTAGTGGGAAGGATCCTAAGAGGGGCATCCAAGGAATACATGAAAGGGGGTAGCTTGTCAATAGAGATGCCAATAGAAAGGAGTTGCCTAGTCTCAAAGTACCAACAATGCTAACGTCTAGTGGGGACTAGTGAAGCAATCCTCTCTGAAGAGCAAAGTGCTAAGTAGGGATACCTCTCACAACTAGAAGTCGATTCCCTTAGGGATTTGAGTCTGTGGATGTAGAAAGTTATCATGAGTATAGTCTCAAGGCATAGCAGGTGGGCAAAAATTCAGCTTGGATGATGCACTAAGGACTTGTTTACTTGCAATGCGTCATGGCTGCAACATAGGATTCTTGACCCTCTCAAGACAAGCCCAATCCACAGCCCCCAGGCCACATTCCTAAACCTCTAAACCATACAAAACTGTAGGTTTGATGATAGTATCAAATAAGCGTAACTTGGAAGGGATGTCCCGAAGTGGATATAGAAACACTGACATTCCAAAACAAAAAGAGAGGCATGGTTGAGCAGCAAACTTCATGTTAAAGCATGGACCAGAAAATTGGACCCCCAAATAAGTGTAGCTTGATGTAAACTCAAGAAGTTCCTTCTATTTAAATTGGAACCGGGAGAGGGAGCACTTGGACATATTGAAGCTCATGACCTTGGTTTTACTAAGGTTGAACACAAGTCGTTGGAGTTCGCAAAAGCAAGCAAGGGCATCAAGTTGTGGTCAGAATCTGTAATCTCTTTTGAGGACAAAACTGAAAATTATGGAAATTAGCTCAAACCTCCAAAATAAGTAAGTCTGATTTTTATGACAGCAATTAATAGGAGACCAGAAAACACTCTCAAACGCTAGCGACTAGGAGGGAGAGAGAGAGAGAGAGAGAAATCCACCGTAGAAGCACTCAAAATCTATGAGAAATTATTCCTTGGATTGCCCTTGATTTTATAAGCCAGAAAATGTGATCAAATCATCAAACTCAGAATTCTGGAATTTACTATGGCACAAAAACAGCTGAAACTTGTAAATTCAATAACTCTCGAATACAAGGAATCTCCACACAAATGAATGCTCAAAATGACCATAAAAATACCAGCAATCAAATGAGACCAATCTCATAATTTTCCAACCATGGAAAACCTCTCAAAATTGATCCCGAAATTTGTGAATGAGTAGATGAAGTTGAAAACCATTCCAAAAATCACCAAAACAAAGATTTCGGCTTTATAAATTATGTTTGAATCGAATAGAAAATCAAATTTGTAATTTGTGCCCTAAAAGGCACTCAAACACCATCAAACCCTAGTCGCTCCAACTAGGAATGGCTCTAAAATGCATGCAAATGTTTGTAGATGATGTCTTTGATCCTCCAACACTCAAATCTGTATAAAGGTCTTCAATAAGTCTTCACTCCAATCAAGGAAAGAGGGTTTTCGTCCTCTAACCAGCCACTAGAAGGGTTTTCGTCCTTCTAGGAAGAAGCCACACACTTGGGTTTTCGTCCAAGAGTGGAAGAACAAGGAGCAACAAGCCCACAATGTCCAAATAGAGAAAATGTGTCAATCTAGATGATCCAAATGAGTCTCCTAACCGTCTTTTGTAACCTCCTCTTGGCGCCAAAGCTTGGAATAGCAAGGCCGACCTCTTATCATATTCTTTTAACCTTTAATTGGATTTTAAAGTGCATAAAACCTAGCTGACCTGCTAAAGGCAAACACATGCTAAAAAGAAACATTAAAAGTTAGAAAAATAAATACAAAAGAAGCTCAATTTCCTTCTCCAACTCCTCTACTTCTTTGCCATGGAAAAGGGAATGGCAAGAAGTCCAAATCATGCTCTTAAATTGGAAAAGGGGACATTACAATCCTCCCTTCCCAAAATTGCTTGTCCTCAAGCAATTGCAAGCTCTCACCCCAAAAGCCAATGTATCCAAGTAGAAGAACATGTTGTAATACTTCCACAAACGAGCTCTCGTGCCTATCAAATGAGAGAGCTGATGTAAAAACAATATTTTGCAATGGCTGCCCCAATCTTCCTTGAATTCCCAAGGCTGCCCAAGAAGACCAACTGCTGTCATACCCAACATTGACAAGAAGTCTGAAAAGTAATCATGAATTTGACAAGAAAAATCAATTTCCATCTCGGCCCATGCATCAACAATGTTCCTCAAGGTGTAAGAGAGCTCTTTAACCATGAACATGAAAGCAATTGAGTAATATAAGTGGCTGTCGTAATTGATGACAGCAACCTTAGTGGCTGCAAATGAGCACACGGCAGCTTTGAACCAGCTCCTTCCAATCTTAGAAAAAGGTAGAATACTCCCTCTCTTTTTTTTGTGAGATTTTGAGGTCCTTGGGCATGAGCCCTATGAACATGCATTTTCTGTACTAGCCAGAGGTGCAAAGAGGCTATCCCAAAAACTCAGAAATACATGCCAAAACTTTTCTCATTTCACAACAACAATCAGCCATCATGCCCAATTGAAAATTCATCATGTAATGGTGCCACAAATTAGATGTACTCAAACAATTACCTTGCTGTAGGAGAACATCTTCTTGCCCAAAAGTGAATGCTTGGAACACCAAAAAAGTATTTCGGCTGCGTACTTACCACTGTCCATAACCCCAACAATTTGTCCAACTCATGACTGAAAATGTGCATCCTATCATCCAATGAAGTGACGACAACTGAACATTCATCACGAGTGATTAGAATAGTCTTGAAAAACTGAAAATTACCATCTCTAATGGCTGCCTTCTTGTTTGTGACAGCAAGCATGATGTAGGGCAGTCTGAAATTGATGATAGCAATATTGTAAAAACTCTCAACAGCAAGCACAAAATCCCAAAGATTAATGTTTGTATCAAGAGCAATCAGATTTTGAGAATTGTAATCCTTAGGAAAGACAACTCTTACCAAATTCATGCTTGAAACTTCCACAGTCAACCATACAGTTGGCAGCCCATCACTTAGAAACTTTAGGACAGCAAGATGAAGATTAGGCAATGGTCCCAAAATGGCCTCTAAAATAATGAAAGTGGCTTCATACCTTTGTGTAGTGACCCCACTTAGGTAAGAACCAATTAGATGACTGAGAATCAGGCCATGCTCATCCTTCTGGGGCTGAATACCATAAGGATATAATTGTTGTTCTGAAAATGTTGTTGTATACACCTCATAAAAATTGCATTGACTGCCCTTTGCACTCTTGATTCCCTTCCATTGAACCATATCCTCAATATTTCTCTCGAGTCCTTCAAGGCCCAAATCTGAATTTTGTCTTGCATATTGATATGAAAAGACCAAAGAACTAACAAGAGTGGCTTTTATGTTAGACATACTTTTCTTCAAAACTTTGTCGGGATTCCAATTTATTATGCATGTACCCAACTGAATTTTCATCAAGAGATTAACATACCTTATGTTACAAACCATATCCATTTCTCTATCATGCCTCTCATATTGACCCACAAATTGACATGTTGTAAGCAAAAAATATGAGAGACTTTCATACCTTAAGCTGATCTCAAAATGTTCATCTTTCTTTGTCACCACAACATTGCCATCTCCCACCGTGGTCGCCATGAACATGCTTATTCTTCCTTCAATGCATAGTGAAACATCTTCCCAAACTCCTTCAATGATTTGTTGAGTCTTTAGAACCCAAACCATGACCCCATGCGACAAAACATTATGCATTTGTGGCACTTCTATAATTTGCAAATGGGTTGTCCTATGATACTCTGAAGTGCACACCATACTATTTCCCATTCTCCCACAATATTCAGCTTTAACACACAAATGAGGAAGCAACAAACAAATGTGTCTCAAAATTGATGAATCGAAAAGATTACTTTGTTGTAGAAGACCTTTTGATTGCCCCAAGTGGAGTGTTTGGAACACCAAAACTTGATTTCCAAGATGCATACCAACTATTGTACCTAACCTCTTCGAATTGCTCAATCCATGTCTGAAAATATGCATATCACTCCCAATTGAAGTGACCATAGCTGAGAATACTTCAATGGTGACCCATAATGCCTTGAAAATTTGAAAATTATCTTTCATTATGGTTGTCTTCTTGTGCCAATCAACAAGTATGGTGAAATGAGATCTGAAAATGATGTTATCCATATTGCGAAAACTTGTAACAACAAACTTATTGTCCTCATATCTATTCGGACAAAGGTTTCCTTCCTCTTTTCCCACTTGCTCAAGCCTGAATTCATCATGTGCCAAAAGAAAATTAGTGCTAACCAAACAATGATCCACCATTACCTCATACTGAAATTCTGAATAAGAATGGGAGTAAGGGCTGCATCTTCATCCTTTATGGCTCCCGCTCTTCCAAAGTGCAGAATTTGAGTAGCATGCTCATTGTGCTCCTTCTCCTTCCTTGGCTCATGTTGCACTATGTCCTCAAACCCTTGTGTCACCAAGGTGTTGCTAGGAAAACCAGCCAAGAGATCTACTATGGCAAGAGGATCGGAGGTTTCTAACCACTCAATAACCAGCTACGGTAATACACTATCCTCTTCCTCATCCTTAGGGGAATAGACATGCCTCTCCTCCCCTAGCGAACTTGGGAATTTGATTCCCTCTTCAAACAGCTCCGTAGTTGCTCCTTGCTTTGCCCACAAGATGGGGCTCTTTTCCTCAAGGGTTGGGATATCCTTCCCACGACCCTTGTGCATGCTTCGAGGCTTGGACCAAGTTCCAATGCCCACTCTTCTGTTTCCAAGTTTACGAATTCTAAAAAGGTTAGGGCATCACGGATCTTCTCCGAAAGAGCTTGATATTCCTCAAAGCTAGTTGCCACCTTGTTGACCTTTGAAACCCTAGGCTCTTCCTTGAATGTCCTTCCTCTTTGTAGGTTTTGCATGGTGGAGGCAAGAGAGTCCAAGGTACCTGCTAGTCTTTCTTGCACCTTCATCAATTTGTCCATTGAAACCCTAGGCCTTTGAGAATCCGAGCTCTGATACCACTGTAATATCTCTTTTGGGGACAAAACTGAAAATTAAGGAAATTGACTCAAACCTCCAAAATAAACAAGTCTGATTTTTATGATAGCAATTAATAAAGGACCAGAAAACACTCTCAAACCCTAAATGACCTATGTCACAAGGTTTGCCAAATTTGTACCTAAAAATTCAAAATTCGGCGATTAAAATTCGGCAAAAAAAAAGTTCGCCCAAATTCATTGCAGGTAGTCAGTGAGGGTTTCTACAGTGTCCAAGTCGTATGCCATGGAGGAAGGTTTCTACAGTGACACTAACAAAGATGTGGCCTAGCTTAAGGAGCCGCATGATGTCTTCCTTCACGCTTTAGATTCCAAGGCAGGGTTTTTGTTTAAGCACGTCTCATCATGACACAACCCACGTAAGACCGTGACAGATCGGATCTGGCCGAGCAAGAGCTCATCGCAAATCAAGAGATCGGTCATCGCAAATTAGGAGATCGTTTGAATTTCGACATCGTGCAAGAGCTCACAAAATCGCCGCTTTCAGCTTTATCAGAACTTTCTTTTTTATTTTGTTTATGATTCATTCGTTATTCTTATTTTATTTAGATGTTACTTCCTATATTTTTAAAGTTAAGTTTTTATTTGATTTGTTTTTATCTGTTTTATATATCTTTAGTAATACGTATTAATATTTTAGTAATAGTTTATATGTATACTATATCTTTACTAATACGAAGACTTATTAATAGTTTATATCTTTACTAATACATATTAATAGTTTACATATTAATATTTTATTTTTTGTTTTTATTTATTTGTTTTTAATCTTTATTTTATTTATATTTATATTTTAAATTTATTTAAATATCTATAATTATTTTAATTTTTTATTTTATATATAGTCGAACTTAATGGCGATTTTTTTTCGAACTTTATCTAATGACGAACTTCAACCGAATTTTATCCTCGTCGAACTCGAACTTGAACTCGAACCTTGTGACTTAGCTAGTGACTAAGAGAGAGAGAGAGAGAGAGAAATCCACCGTAGAAACACTCAAAAATTATGAGAAGTGATTCCTTGGATTGCCCTTGATTTTAGAAGCCAGAAAATGTGATCAAATCATCAAACTCAGAATTCTAGAATTTACTATGCTACAAAAAAAACAGAAACTTGTAAATTCAATAACTCTTAGAATACAAGGAATCTCCACACAAATGAATGCTCAAAATGACCATAAAAATACCAGCAATCAAATGAGACCAATATCATAATTTTCCAACCATGGAAACCCTCTCAAAATTGATCCCGAAATCTGTGAATGAGTAGATGAAGCTGAAAACCATTCCAAAAATCACCAAAACAGAGATTCCGGCTTTATAAATTATGCCAAATCAGAATATAAAATCAGATTTGTAATTTGTGCCCTAGAAGGCACTCAAACACCATCAAACCCTAGTCACTCCAACTAGGAATGGCTCTAAAATGCATGCAAATGTTTGTAGATGATGCCTTTGATCCTCCAACACTCAAATCTGTATAAAGGTCTTCAATAAGTCTTCATTCCAATCAAGGAAAGAGGGTTTTCATCCTCTAACCAGCCACTAGAAGGGTTTCCGTCCTTCTAGGAAGAAGCCACACACTTGGGTTTTCGTCCAAGAGTGGAAGAACAAGGAGCAACAAGCCCACAATGTCCAAATAGAGAAAATGTGCCAATCTAGATGATCCAAATGAGTCTTCTAACCTTCTTTTATAACCTCCTCTTGGCGCCAAAGCTTGGAATAGCAAGGCCGACCTCTTAAAGTATTCTTTTAATCTTTAATTGGCTTTTAAAGTGCATAAAACCCAACTGACCTGCTAAAGGAAAACACATGCTAAAAAGAAACATTAAAAGCATAGTTACTGTGTTCGGAAATCCGATTAAATTCGAAGGGCAAAAAAATCCGAAAATACGGAGTTCTCGAAAAATCAAAAAATCCGGAAAAATCCGGTTCGAATATATATACATATATTATTATAAATTTATATTGTTGTATACTTATATCATTATATATAGACAAATCATACAAAAAAGCATCCATCTACCATAATCATCATCATCATAATGATTCTTTCAAAAGATTGCAAGAAGTTGCTTGGTCCAAAAAGGTACAAAAATGGATTTTATGAAAATAAGAAAAATATTGCCATCAATGCGTAGAGCTCGAGAAAATATATACTTTTAGAGAAGACGACACCTAAAACGGAGCCACAGAATGAAAGTTATGGCACATGCAAGTTTTTGCTGCTACATCTTCCCGGACCCTTTCCAAAAATGGCAAATTTTTTTCCATACTTGCGATTTTTTCACCAAAAAAAAAAATATGCCAAAAAAGGAAAAAAAAATTTCCTCTGAAAACAAGGCCGAACCGAACCGGATTTATTCGGTTGCTTCAAAAAGTACGGTTCGAACCGGATTTCATACAGATCCGGCCGAACCTGGTAACTATGATTAAAAGTTAGAAAAATAAATACAAAAGAAGCTCAATTTCCTTCTCCAACTCCTCTACTTCTTTACCATGGAAAATGGAATGGCAAAAGTCCAAATCATGCTCTTAAATTGGAAAAGAGGACATTACATAACCCCTTTGTCAAGAGCGAGAGAACAACATCATCGGCAAAAAGGAGGATGGCTATAAGCACCTCATGCAAAAGACAACCATCATCCATATGGGTATGTTGTCGAAGAAACTCCTCTAACTCATCAATGTATATGCTGAAAGGGTCGGTGAGAGAGGACAACCTTGTTTGACCCCAATGGTACTCTTCACAAAGTTTGACAAACCGTGAGGGGTATGAAGCTACCCAATGATTATGTTATAAAGCCTTCAAGTTGCAATGATCAAAGAATCAGGGATGCTGAAATCTCTCAACTTCTGGGAAAGCAAGTACCTCGAAATCGAGTCAAGGGCTTCCTCAAGGCAACAAAACAACAAAAGACTTTGGAAGACCTATGACCAACTTCTTAATGATAGCCCATCAGTAAAGATATGGTCAATAGTTTGCAGCCTTCCTTCAAGCCCGTCTCGCCCGTAAGCTCTAATATTATTCTTTTCCAATGATTCTCGACAACCGCATATCTAACATCAGTAACATAATGTTTGGCAAATGTATGCCCAATCATAATGGTCCTGTAGTTGTCAGGGATAGAGGGATCCCCAGACTTATGAATAGGGTAGAAGACGTGTTGGGACCAAAACCGAGGGAAGACCAAGACACAACTTTGATTAAAAAGTGTGGCAAGGGGAAAGACAAGGGATTCCACACCATATTTGATGAACGCAACTTTGAAACCTTCACAATCAACTACTATGTTAGTGCGTAATTTCAAAATAGCTCTCTTGACAAAGGAAATGAGAAAACAGAAGAGGATGGTAGAGTGGGGGCAATGGGATCAAGATGGGTTGCAACATCATAGAGGGAACTAGCATAGAGACCCATGATTCAAGTGTGATGTCGAAATGGCGGTTTCTCTTGGGAGAAGAGTGCGTCAAAAGTCTTGGGAGAGTGGTGGAGATGAGTACGGAGTGAAAGCCGCCTAGATGTAATAAATTTCCATTTCTTACATCAAAGAAGACAACCATCCTCCCTACGAAGGGTGGGCATGGAGGTAGGGTCATAGATTAGGAAAACCGTAGTCTCTCTCGATAAAGGGATTTACACTCATTATCATACCATTGGTTCATGGGGCAAGTTCCATGATGGGTAGGGGATCTGGAGTAATGAATAGTGTGGGGACATGAATCAAGGGCAGCATCCCAAAGGGTTTGACATAAAAACTCGTACATGGAATCAGTGGTGGGAAGAGGGAGGGAGTAAAACCCAAACATAAGAAGGGAGAGACGGGAAGCATAATCAATGGTGTAATCATCATCAAAATGGATCATGATGTGTCGAGTGTTGGGGGTGTGGTGGAAGCGGAAGGTGGGGGAAAGGGTTAAAACCAGATGAAGGGTGAATGTCAAGACGGCATGGTCAGCCAAGGGGAGCTGAGGCAACATAAGGAAGCCACAAATGAGGGATGATGAAACTGCTAGTGAGAATATAGTCCACGACGCTCGCACCACTACCATGGAGGAAACAAGTGAATCTACCAAAGTCGAAGAAGTGAGGAAGCCCATTGAGGATGTGGAAGCTATGAGATTCACCCAATCGGAGGAGGTGTCTCCCATGAGTTGTAATGGCATTCCTATAAAAAAATCTCTTTGAAAACCGAACTCCTCAAGATCTAGTTCATGAAGGCATAACTCATCTTGAGCAAGGTCATGAATAGGTATTTGTAGGTTCCTTGCATGGTATTAAAATTGCCCAAAAGAATGATATCACCAATAGTGGAGTACCAAGAGATCTTTGGATAGAGGTCAAGGTACAGGTCCCCATCAACATGAATGGTGAATGAAGATGTGGTGGGGGCAAGTAGTAAACAACTATGAAGACATCCCAAAAAGGTGGGTTTCTTTGAATCTAAAGCCATATGTATCTAAAGTGGACATCAGAAGCCACATGAAAAACTCTAGAACTGACATTGTCTTGAATGAGGTAAGCCATGCCACCTCAACCACAAAGACCTCCCCGATTTGTGTGTCTCACGACCAAAGGACGAAACCCACAAGTACCCTATGAATGGAGGGAGGGCCCGCTCGGGGTTCTCATGGGTCTCAGTGAGGAAGATGAGATTCCGGAAGCAATAACATCCTGGAAGATACCTGGAGAAGACCGTAATGCGTCATTGCAGTTCCAAGAAGCAATGCGATGTCGTCACCACCCACCAAGACCTGATATTGTCGCTGTTGTGACAGTCCAGGGCATGACCACCCAGGTGGGGGAGAGTCACGAATGACAGCCCTGCAGTCTCTAATAACAACCCACTTGTTCTCCTTCCTAGCAACTACTACTTGAATACAAGCTTTCCAAAGCTCTTCCACCTAGAGTCGTGTGAGATCGACATCTACATAAATTTTTGTGGGAGGGAAAAGAGCTTCTTTGATTTAAGAGCTTGCAAACGCTCTTCTGCAGTTCGGAATTGGATAACAAGGGTGTTGTCTGACAATGTCCAAGCTTTGTTAAGGGAGATATCTTTCAAGTCCAAAGATTCACGCAAGAACGCGTGACCTGCCTGTAAGGGATCAGCTGGTTTAGGGAGGCCACGAACACAAAGGTTGAGTGCCTTGGTTTGATGTGCCTTTTCTTCTTCAAATTTTGCTTGGACAGCCATTTCCACAACCGGAGGTGCTTTCTTCCCCTTAACCACTTGTACCCACGAATTTTGTTCCTCAACCTGTTTTTGGATAGATTGTTGTTGGGTTGTGGTTTCTTTTTTAAGGTGTTCATGCTGAATGATTATCTTGGATTGCTTGTTCTGAATTTCTGAAACCACTTCATTAAGTTGTTGTAGACATGGAGAATCTGCAGGGGTGGCTTGGGTTTGTTCAAGTTTAGTGATTCTAGCTTGCAAATCAGCAATAATACCATCTTTCTCCTGCAACTGTGTCTGGAACAGCGACAAAAGATCTCGGAGTTCCGAACCTAGGGCTTCAATTCCAGATATCCGGCTGCAAATGCTAGCATACTTAAATTTTGGGGTCAACACCTTGTGATGGTAAGGAGTTTTAAACTCCTGCATTAGAGGGAGCTCCATTTTGTTCACTGTATGACCCTGTGGATAACACAGAATCTGTAAATTGATGTGTAACACTGCATACGCTGCACAGAAATGCAACCTCACGATCACGCAGGGTGCTCAAAACTGGATGTTTATCAAATGGACTGTATGCTCAGAAATGGACTGTATTTCTTCATACCCTGGTCTGGTCGTGCCCTAAGCACAAAAACATTGTTTTTCCATGACTGTTTTGTGTCCACAGCCTCTTTCACAACTGCGTTCCGCTGCTGTTCTATGCCCTTGACTGGGCAGAGCTTGTGGTTGATAAACAATGGAGGGGTAGATCTCCAAGCAAAAATCCTTGGAAAAAAATAAGTTGTCCTCGTAACAACAGGCAATAGGCATTAATAAATAGCATCCAAGCCGAGGTGCTACTACAATTGTTCTTAGAATGCATTCCACAATTGACAAAGATTCATATAACAAAGGATCCTAATAAAAAAATGGATAAAGTTTTCCTTGGGAAAGACAATATTCTAAGAATGACGATATAAATTTCAAATTAAGGACCTGGTACTTTCAAATACAATCACTGATGGGGAATCAGTTGTATACAAACACCATATATAGGTTTCAATTCAGTTGCAAAAACCCTTTGATACCATCAACACCTAGAATAATCGTATAAGAATTACACAAATAGGTACTTTTCCAGCTCCATATAAGAATTACACAAATAGGTATTTTTCCAGCTCAAGCAATTACTATTGCAGAGAGACCTCTAGTGATGAATTTCATAGAGAGATAAAATTGAAGAGTGTCCTTTCCCACTATGGTGCTATACTAGGAAGACATTTCCTGGAGTAAGCGGAAGCGATATACAAATAGAAACATAAAACAAATATTTTTAAAATAGGCAGAGCTCGAATGATGATGGATACTGTATAAAATAATGTAATTGGAGAAGGGAATCAAACTCTAGTGTTGTTTCTGACTCAAGAGGAAGATAGATTCAAACCCGACATAGAAGGGACTTCATAATCAGGTAAGTGTTTCAAGACTCATTTATCAAAAAGAAGTACTTCATTGGTAGATGGAAAATTATGAAATGTTTCACTCGGCCTATAGTGTGGAAAGAGGGTGATATAGGCGACCAAAGCCTTTCTTTAAGATAGAAAAGTATTATCTTTTGACAAAATGAAAGAGTAAATCAGCATACCTGATTGGCATTGAGCTAGAGGAGATAATGTAGCAGTTAAACAATTTATTATGTCTAACCCACTAGACTTGAGGTGATGGGAACTATTTCTTTCAAGGAGGGACGACTAATCCACGTGACAGATCGATTCAGAATCCTAGGAGGGCAGAATCTTTTTGTAAGTTTACGCAAACAATGAGGAATTTCAACATCAAGAAATCCGCATATACCGATGTAATCACTTTGGTTGCCCCTGGATGGCCATTTCCAAATTGATTTCAAAAAGAATCAAAATACAGAGTTGCGTGGCCGAGAAGAGACAAACTGAAGAAATATCTAAAATCTAAGAGAATGGTGAGTGTAGTGGTGAAGCCACTATTGTTGGACTAAACAAAGTTCTTATTTTGAAAATGGGTTCATAATAGAAAATTGTAACTAATTGTAGCTAATGATGAGATTATACCCCTGGAAAGGAACTACCTTCCAGCAGCAGCTTACAATTAATGCCAACTTATTTGTAACTGCTGGAAGAGAAAGGATCACCAATGGATAAAACACCTTCAGACAAGGAATGCTTGTTGTATCTTCTTCATGCTTTATGCATCGGTACTTACATCTCATACAACAGGGTAGAGCAGAGTAGAGATGAGTAAAACGGAGATATCAATATACAACGTGGCATCACATTTGAAGCCCGCTCATGCTCAAGAAGCTCACTCATAACCCTTGAAGCAAATCTCCACAATGCGGTATGGGAATTTTACAATATCCCTTGATGCATGCATAGCAAGATGTAACATTATTTGCTCTCTATTCTACAATTTACTATTGTGCAACATTTTGTTCTTCATATATCTACAATTCAGTTCTGCAGATTTTATTTGTACTGCAATTGGTATTATTCTTTTATTTTTCTGAAGTTCGAGCAATTTAGAGTCTTGTGCACTAGATTTACCCCTGAGCCGCAGATTAGTTTGCATTAAAATTCAATTGCATAGGTAGGTATTGGACATGGTTTTGATTCCCATAAATTATTGACCCATAACATAGAGATTTCAAAGACATTGAAAACCATCATGACACTGAATTAGCACTGCAGAACTGGAAGAGTTAAATACCTAGGCATTCATGAAACATGTTTAAGTGAGGAACCTCTAGTATATTCAAGGTTGATGTTGAGCCTTTTAGCCTTGCATTCTTCCTGAGTTGATCTGTTAATAATGATGAAGTTTGAAGCTTCCCGAACTGGAAGTTTAATTACCATCATGGGTGAATACTAAGATAGTTCCTTTTCTGTGTAAATGTAAGTATTATGCACTTTAATTTTGCATTGTTGTAATGAGCAGAAAATTCCTATATATGTTTGCATTATTCTATACTACTAACATCTCAAAAAGAGAAAGCTAATAAAATAGCATATCCATGTTAAGATGGATGATGTACAAGGTTACAGACTGCCACATTATTGGATTTCACACGGTTGGACGGACAACCACGTGCAAACTACAGGTTGCATGTATCCATGCCTGGGTATAAACATTTATAAACTTGGCATTACATACTATCAAATTAATAATAAAAATTTGATTGAAGAGAACTGCTCATCATTCTAGATCCTCTCAACATTTATCAAGCATGTATTTTGAGATGCTTCTGTGAAAGGACAGAAGGACCAGGGGCGGGGTCCCTGCAACTGCAAAAATTCCCTAAATTTTGGGGACAGCAAGGGGATCGCTATTAAAATACTAAATAAAAATTAATATCTAAATATTTTAACTTTATTAAGTGAGATTTCAAATTTAGGGGTTTAAACTTTATTTAAAGTTTTTTAGGGTGCTTTAGGGATTAATATTCAATATTTTTGGTAAAATAACAGCTTTTAAAAGTAAGAGTGTCATAAAAAGTTTTTAAAATTAAAAATAATTGGGGACATCCTCCAAGTCCCCGGCACATTCAGGACATCTGGTACATCACTAAAATCTAGGGGACGGATCACCACATAACACTGATTTAATATCATTACCATATCATGCAAACATGATAGTTGTTACCCATTTTTACTTGAAGAAACTTTATTCAAAATTGTAAGTACTACTTTGGTCAAGCATTACACCATAATTTCCATATCGAATTGGAGATGAGATATTGGATTAAAAATTTAAAAAGTGTTCCAAGTATCACATAAAGTACAATATTCCAAGGAATTGAGGGGTGCTGAGCTTGAAATCGAAATAAATTTTTAAAAATCATTCTTCTAAATAAATAAAATCATTTTCCCTATACTACCTGAACATGTACGACAAAGATTAAAAATATATAGCACAATATTCTACCTAATAATAAAGATTCTGTAGTAGATGAAATATGCATTGGTATTGATCCAATAGTATTAAACTAATCAGTTATCTTGATTGGTCTGTATGAATATTGCTGACCAAGTTTTCAGAATGGAACTAACCAATATAACAGAGTTCGGCAACTAGAGATTTTCAAATTGAATTGATAGACAAATTACTAAAAAGTTTGCCAAAGATCTTACTGTTGGAAGGTCGATCCACATTCTAGGAAAAATAGAACCTGTGAGAGGCCGGTAGCTCAGTGGTAGACTGCCCCAGCGTTACAATAGGAGGTCCCAGGTTCAAGTCCTAGATGGTTGATATGTTTCAGAATCCTATCAGAGCCAGGCTAGCTGGCTCAAGCTGGTATGTGGCTTCAAGAGGCGGGGAACAAGGGGGAGTGTTGAAAGGGCAACCCACACCCGAGAAAAATAGAACCTGTGAGAGACTGGCAGCACAGTGATACAGCACCCCAGAAAGCCAATGGGAGGTCCTAGGTTCAAGTCCTTGCTGGTCCATGTGTTTCAAAACTTTGTACATATTTATTTCAATTTATCCCTAAAAATTAATTAAAATTAGTTTATTTCACTGACACGAACCAAACACAGGTAGGAACAGTTAAAACAATAGACCAAAAGCAAGCAAGTATATTGATATCTACCAGCAATCCTGGCAGATCTGCAGCAAATCTGTACTCAAACATATTTTATTGACACGTAAAAGCAAGAACACACCATTGCCAACAGCACCTACATCCCATCCAACACCCTTCACAGTCTTTATCTTGCTCATCGGCGTCCTTCGGTTGCCTGCACACTACAAAACTTGCAAACAAACAAAAATCAACATTCAAACTCTCAACATTTGTTAATCATGGAAAATATGCTATCTTGAATGGTCTCAGTCACTGGAATATGAATAAACAGTAAGAGCTATAGACTTGTTAAGATTCCTTGAGTTCTTTTCAGCAAACCTGCAAGGTGGCTGCAACTGTGTATTTGGGAAGCATCCTGCATGTGCAAAATATTTGGTATTTGTTTTTCTGATGAATTTAGAATTAAACAACTGAAGCACAATGAACTCATTTTATAAACTATCACCTTATGTCATCCATAGATATTAGCAATGGTTTTGGCAATAAACCACCCACTACGACGCGATACCTGATAAAAGTAACAATTGATGAGTTGCAATTCTAACTGTTCTTTGCAATAAATAAAACTTGTTATTAAAGTTTTAGCTGTGAATTTCTTGATAACACAACCTCTGAGGGTCATCAAGTACTGGAATGGGTCCATGATTACGCTTGTAAAACAGGTCCGCAGGTGTTACATAAGATTCAACTAAGGCGGTTCTAGGAGTTTCTGCATTGAAAGGTTCCTGCAAGCAAAACATTTCAAAATTTTAAAACAGTTGACACCTAATAATCTTCTTCAGCACAAATCTATTATCTTCAACTAAATCCAAGCCTGAACAAACCAAAGTATTTAAAAACAAAAGTAATGCAAGCTAATTTTATAGTTTACAAATACCGTTCTCCACCCTATGCACCACCCTTTTAAATTAGAAAAACTCTTGATTGTAATATCCCTTTTGGGGACAAAACTGAAAATTAAGGAAATTAGCTCAAACCCCAATAAAATAAAATTTGATTTTTATGACAACAATTAATAGAGGACCAAAAAAGCACTCTCAAACCCTAGCGACTAGGGAGAGAGAGAGAGAGAGAGAGAGAAATCCACCGTAGAAACACTCAAAAATTATGAGAAGTTATTCCTTGGATTGCCCTTGATTTTAGAAGCCAGAAAATGTGATCAAATCATCAAACTCAGAATTCTGGAATTTATTATGGTACAAAAACAGCTAGGAAGCCACACAAGAGGGGTTTTGTCCTCAAGTGGAAGAACATGGAGCAACAAGCTCACAATGCCCAAATAGGAAAATGCACCAAAATCTAGATGCTCCAAATGAGGTCCTAAGTCTTCTTTTATAATCATCTTTCGGCGCCAAAGCTTAGAAAGATAAGGCTGACCCATAAAGATGTTAAATTTCTTCATTAAGCTTCTTTTATTTTCCTTTAACCCAGCCGACCTGCTTCAAGAGGGAAAATACTAAAAAGAAAACATAAAAAATTAGAAAACGAAAGCAAATGAAAGCTCAATGTTCTTCTCCAACTCCTCTACTTCTTTGCCATGGAGAAGGAATGGCAAGAATTCCAAATTCTGATTCTTAAGTGGGAAAAAGGGACATTACAGTCCTCCCTTCCCAAGATTGTTTGTCCTCAAGCAATTGCAAGCCCTCACCCTAAAAGCCAATGTATCCAAGTAGAAGAACATGTTGTAATACTTCCACAAACGAGCTCCCATGCCTGTCAAATGAGAGAGCTGATGTAAAAACAATATTTTGCAATGGCTGCCCCAATCTTCCTTGAATTCCCAAGGCTGCCCATGAAGACCAACTGTTGTCATACCCAACATTGACAAGAAATCTGAAAAGTAATCATGAATTTGACAAGAAAAATCAATTCCCAACTTGGCCCATGCATCAATAATGTTCCTCAAAGTGTAAGAGAGTTCTTTAACCATGAACATGAAAGCAATTGAGTAATATAAGGGGTTGTAGTAATTGATGACAGCAGCTTTAGTGGCTGCAAATGAGCACACGGTAGCTTTGAACCAACTCCTTCCAACCTTAGAAAAAGGTAGAATACTCCCCTCTCCTTTCTTCATGAGATTTTGAGGTCCTTGGGCATGAATCCTCAAGTTATGAGCCATATGAACATGCATTTTCTGTACTAGCCCAAGGTGCAAAGAGGCTATCCCAAAAATTCAAAAATGCATGTCAAAACTTTTATCATTTCACAACAACAATCAGCTATCATGCCCAATTGAAAATTCATCATGTAACGGTGCCACAAATAAGATGTACCCAAACCATTACCTTGTTATAGGAGAGCAAAAAGTGAATGCTTGGAACACCAAAAAAAGTATTCCGGGCTGCGTACTTACCGTTGTCCATAACCCCCACAATTTGTCCAACTCAAGACTGAAAATGTGCATCCTATCATCCAATGAAGTGACAACAATTGAACATTCATCATGAGTGATTAGAATAGTCTTGAAAAATTGAAAATTGCCATCTCTAATGGTTGCCATGAACATGCTTATTCTACCCTCAATGCATAGTGGAACATTTTCCCAAACTTCTCCAATGATTTGTTGGGTCTTTGGAACCCAAACCATGATCCCAAGTGACAAAACATTGCGCATTTGTGGCACTTCTATATCTTGCAAATGGGTTGTCCTATGATACTCTGAAATGCACACCATACTATTTTCCATTCTTCCACAAGAATCAACTTTAACACACAAATGGGGAAGCAACAAACAAGTGTGTCTCAAATTTGATGAATCAAAAAGATTACCTTGTTGTAGAAGACCCTTTGATTGCCCCAAGTGGAGTGTTTGGAACACCAAAACTTGATTTCCAAGCTGCATACCAACTGTTGCACCTATTGCTTAATTTATGCTTGAAAATATGCATATCACTCCCAATTGAAGTGACCATAGCTGAGAGTACTTCAATGGTGACCCATAATGCCTTGAAAAACTGAAAATTATCTTTCATTATGGCTGTCTTCTTGTGCCAATCAGCAAGTATGATGAAATGAGATCTGAAAATAATGTTCTCCATACTTATGTTACAAACCATATCCATTTCTCTAGCATGCCTCTCATATTGATCCACAAATTGACATGTTGTAAGCAATGAATTTGAAAGACTTTCATACCTTAAGCTGATCTCAAAATGTTCATCTTTCTTTGTCACAACAACATCACTCAAACATGACATGTGATCCTTAACAACAATTTTCCCATCATGACATAAGTATGGCAGCGATATAAAAGGAGATAAAATGTCATCATACCTTGAGTTGTTTCCCACATGTCTACCTTCCCATGCTGGATGAGGAGTGATCAAAACATCCTCCATTTTCCCAATCTTGTGACTCAGAATTTCTGAGTTGAAATCAGCCTTCTTCTTCTCCTCATAATCAGCAAATGAAGCTTCTTTTGCCTTGGCTTCAACCATATCTTGATGGTGTTCACATAGGGCAACTCCGTGGCTCTTACCGTAATCATGGGCACCATAAATCTGCCTCCTCTTGACTGTTCTGGAAATTCCAGCAAACTGAAAATGATCATAGGTACCCGGAAAAGCACCTTCTTCATCCATGTGACCCCCAACAAGGTCACTCAAAAATCTTGGTCCATGGACCCTATGCAAATCAGAATTTTCATCATATGTAGCATCATGAAGACTACCCTTTTTCCATGATTTGCTTTGGAGCATCATATTTGCCCCAAGGTTAACAAAATTCCCATGATCATAAATCCGAAATGGCATGGCATAAAGAAATAAATCTGAGTTACCTCCAAACCTTCGGTTGCCTTGTTTGTGGGTGTTTGAAATGTCTTTGTAGCTCTCACCAAGGTCCCATCTATCACCACTTTGCTCTTTAGTGACTGTTGCTATAATCAGACCAGCAATCTTATTGTCATCATGTTCCTTTGGAGAAGGGTTTCCAACCAGCCCTTTCTCTTCCCCTTCTTGCTCCACACCCCTTGTTTCATCTCTGGATTCATCACAAGTCAAAACATTTTCAGTATTAACCACAGAATGAGCAATTTTTACCTCATGTTGTTGACTCTTTGGAATGGGTGTAAGTGCCATGGCCTTAGGTCCCTTGATCACCAACCCTTCTTCCTCAAACTTTGTGCTTTCTTCATGTTGCTTGTGTGGCATGTGATGTCTAGGCTTGGGCCTAGGTCTTCCTCTATTCACTCCTATGAATTCAGCGAGTGAAATGGCCTCACGAATCTCTCTTGGTAAAGCCATATATTCCTCATAACTTGCAGCGATGTTCCGTCCACCCATGGGTCTTGTTTCTTCCTCCGAATAACCTCTTCCCTAGGAAGGAAAGTGGGCTTCATAACCAATCCTCAGGCTGATCCCATTGGTTGTCATGTATTGTTAGCCCTAGTCGAGCTACCATCACCACTTTGAACCCTAGGTTCAATGATCTTTTGGAGGGATAGGGCTAGAAAATCCATTGTGTCTACAAGTCTCTCTTGGCCGGCAATCAACTTGTCAACTTTGGCTCCTTGAGAGTTTTGACCCGCCATATTGTCTTCTTTCATTGAAACCCTAGGCCTTTGAAGATCCGAGCTCTGATACCACTGTAATGACCCTTTCGGAAACAAAACTGAAAATTAAGGTAATTAGCTCAAAACCAAAGATCTCCAAATCTGATTTTAGAAACTAGCCAACTGAAAGTAATCTGATTTCTGCAATATTCTAGGGCAGCGAACTGTTTGTGGAATTCAACTTCACTTTTGAGCCTTCAAAACCCTTCAATTAACCCCACTTGAATTTCTAAAATTATGTTATAACCTCAACAATCATGTAATGCAAGAAATCTGATTTTTAATGCCCTAGATATGAAGATATGAATTTCATAAAACCCTTATCTGCAATGTATCTTTAAAAATTCATAACTCAACATAGAAAGCACCAAAAATCATGAAAATTGAGATATTAGCCTTATAAAATATAGAGAATAGGATGATAATTCCAGATTTTCCAAAATGCCACCGCACATATCAAACATCACTCCAATATAGGTCGCCCCTCTTGAAATTAAATATAATTTGCACCAACAATTGATAAAATGGAAGATTTCACCTTTATAAATCATAGGGAGCTCAACCATGCAAAGAAATCACATAGAAACCAGCAATATCCTTGAAAACATACCTCTAAGCAAGTCGCTTAGGGCAGAAATTTGTTATAACCAGCAATGAGATCAACACAAATGAGATAATGTGGGTTTTCATCCACACTACCCTCTCCTCAAGGGTTTTCGTCCTTGGGAGGTACTCAATTCAAGGGTTTTCGTCCTTGAATGAGGTGGAGAAAGGGCTTCAACAAGCAACCTTCACCAATAAGATAGATTCACCAAAAGCATGCTTACAAATGACTAAGCGACCTCCTTATATAGACATAAGAGGTGCTTATTACAATGCAATCCAGAAAGGCCAACCCCTTAAGGGAGGATCTTTTAAAAGTTCATTAAGTATTGGGCCTACATGCCACAGATACTTATTTTATTTCCTAATTACATAGCCATCTATTGGAGTGCTAATCGCCCAATAGGAATAGGAATACATAAATATATAAATGAAATAATTATCAAAATAATGATGCAACTACGAAGCTCGAGATCTTCCCCTTGCTTTCTCCTTTTCTCTTAATTTTCATATTAGAAGCATTTTCAACTAGAGCTTTAAATTCCTGAAATTTAGATAGGACATCAAACTTCTTCTTAATAAAATAAGACCAAGTCATTCTAGAATAATCATCAATAAAGAAAACAACATACAAAGCACCACTGAGAGAAGGAACCTCAAGTGGACCTCTCACATCACTATGAATCAGTTCTAATAACTAAGAAGAATTTGGATCATGATGTTTGTGAAATGGTTGAGCATGTTGCTTATCACGTAAGTAACTTTCACAAGTTTTTGTGATTATGGAAAGATATCTAGAAAACAGATGTGTATAAAACGCTGAAACATTCAAGACAAAGCGATTGCAAGGTGCAACCCCCGTGCTCGAAAAAATTATCCAACATCCTCCTTCCCCGTGGAAAAATGAGAGATTTAGAACAAGGACATCGATCAAGGTATAATGGAGAGATTTGTTTGATTTGATCATTTTTCGAGACATAAGACGGGTGAACTATTCAAAAAATGTCTCAATGATTTTTATTAAAATTTAGAAGCATCCTAAAGGCATCTAAAATGTTAATCAAAATATTTGAATGTGGTCTCAAGGATCGTGATGATGATAATCCAAATAGTTTCCTTAGTTCTAGAATGATCTCCGTACTTAGCTCCATATTGAGCTTTGGATTGAGCTCTACATTGAGCTCCGCATGGCCTAAAAAATTAGCTCCAGACAAATCTTTGGACTTAGCTATGTAGTGAGCTCCATACTTAGCTATGGAATGAGCTCCGGTCTTACCTCCAGACTGGCTTTGGACAGAGGTCCGATGGAAAAAAAAAAAAGAGGATAGTAACTAAAATTCTTCAGGTTTATATTCTCATGCCTCTGTCTCACTTGGTATTCTTTAATGTTTACCCACAAATTAGCTCGAAAAGGGGACATGACATTGATAATGCCTACCATGCAAAAGCATTATCATATGATCAAATAAGTTTTAGGTGTCAAATTGATTCCCAATTGGTTGCTTGTATTTAACAGCTTGTTTGTGGTTAGTAATGCTTGCTTGTTTTTGTTTTGTGCCGGTGACACTCGTGGGCACACCGCATGCGCAGCTTCTTAACATCCTCCAAGTTCTAACCTCGACCACCGGGGGACTACTTGTGCTTGACACCATAGTTCACTGCGCAACCAAGCGTGCTACTACTCTCAATCGCATCCGGCCTACATGTGATCCCGTGAGATCCGGGGATTCTCTAACACATACAAAAGCACAAGATCCACCACAAAAGACTACCACCGTATGTGCCATGTAAAACCCAATTTCCGTCACTTCTACATACCTCGTAAGAGGGTTTGCCCTACCCAGGTTAGGTGTTGTTTCAACAATGCATCGCCGCAGATTACAGAACAAAAAATAATGAAGATACTATTCCATTTTATAACATTAACTCGATAAAACATTTCAATCACGTTCATTAAAAAGTCATCTGCCCTGCTTAATTAGAATTAGATGTCTTGGATTGTCTTGCATTTTCAATGAGTTTGATTCTTGAAGCAAGATGAGTATTTTACCTCTTCTTACACTTGACAAGAGATTAAAGCTGGGCCATGTGCTTCTTTAGAAAGATTTTGTGATGTCTCGCACTTTCACGGTTGCGAGGTTGATTGTTTTATTATTATCGACATTTTGAGGATAAAAGCAGCTTTCATGTATAAGGCCGCAAATGGAAGGTGATGAATTGGGTACCATTTGTAATGTTAGTTTCCTTAGATCAACCGAACATGAGAACAATATATTAGAGTATAAGGCTTACCTTTTATAATTAAGTCACTATTAGTTATGTATTAACTAATGTTCGGTTGTAACCTCCTCAACCATTTTGAACTATCGCTCCGTGATAAAATGACAGAAAAGACAATCTACGTTGTGTGCATTATGGTTCCTCTTCATTCTTTCTCTCGTTGACATCTTCGAACATTGGTATAGAGAAAACCTATAAATCGAAAAGGAAAGTCAAAGTCATTTGGTGCCATTATTAAAGTCGCTTTTGAAGTAGGTTGTTCATGAGGGTGTTTTAAACGGTCATCATTGCTAATTACAGAAGGCATACAGCCATTCGAGGCATTTTTGAATGGAGTATATAGTCAAATCTTCCTACAGTCACGAGTCCTTTCATTAGGGTATGGGAATTACAGTTTTGGCACCATCGGGGCACGGGAAAATACGGTCACAAAAAAGTAGACAAAGGCAGTGAATGGAGACATGAGGAGACAGACGTGAGCTGAAAAAATGCAGTCATTTTTTTCATGGAAGCTTGAAAAATCCTAAACAAGAGTTAAAACCACACTCTCTGTTGAATCCGTGTGTTTAAAGCTTGTCACCAAAACGTGATTAGCAATGGGTTTTGAAGCCTCAAAATTGTGTTAGGGCAGTTTGCAAAGGCACATGATGCTTGAGGTCTACAATTGACACCATTAAACAAAAGACATGGTTTTTAGGTAGTTTTGGGGCACAAAAATACCGACAACAGTTTTTAGCAGGAATTTATAAAGTTGTGAGTACAATAGCAAAATGTTTTTGCTAGGGCACGAAGTAGCCATTGTTGGTTGGCTTCTAAAACAAACTTGAGCAGTAAAGTTTTTCCAGTCACAATTAAAGTTTCATACACTAGTCAAGGGAAATCGTCCAAGGCACAGACCTGCTTGGTAGAGTTTCCTTTCTTTATTGTAAAAATTCAACTTAAAAAACCTCGTTGCATTTATTTCCAAGTCAAAATCTGAATACATAATTGTATTTCTCTCTATTGCATTTATTTATGTGCCTGAAATCATAAATATAGAATATAGACTATAACTTTCATTTTGTTACATTAATTTGCAGGTCGGAAATTAAAATTGGTGTGAAAAATAGAAATCATTCAAAACCTTGTTTTGTCAAAGGTCTAGAAGTTGATAAGTCAAAAGTAAAATGTCTAGAGTCTAAAAATTTTGACTATTTCCAAATATCGAGATTGGAATAAAATAATACTTGGCACAAAAGGCAGATTATAGCCATTGTTGAAGACCCACCAGATGTTGAAAGTGGTGAACAATTCGCTAATGACGAATACTTATTTTAAGAAGTTCACACTTTGAAGACAAGGAGGGATCTAGTGTAGATGAAAGAGTTTGTGAATCTTGGGAATTACACCCTTGCGAGGGTCGTGAAACAACTTGACATAGCACTGTGGATGTAGCTCAACATGGATGGTTGTCCAATAATTCAAGAGGTTCGTAATTCGGGAGTTTGGGGAAGTGGAATCTGGAACTCAAGAATTCAGCTTAGGAGCTAAACCTTTACGAAGGTTATGAGACAGCTTGATGAGTTCTACTTGGTCCAAGAACTGTTTTCAAAGAAAAAACTTCTGAAGAATATATGGATCTATTTGGTTCTAATGTTTTTAGTTTTCAGTCAAAGTGTTAGTATGTTTTGCTTTTAGTATAGTAAGCCTTAAGAGGGGATATTAGAATATAAGACTTACCTTTTATAATTAAGTCACTATTAGTTATGTATTAACTAATGTTCGGTTGTAACCTCCTCAACCATTTTGTAACTATCTCTTGCATAATAAAATGACAAACACACAATCTACAATGTGTGCATTCCAGCTTCCTCTCGTATTCTTTCTCTATCTACATCTTCTCGACACAATATACCTCTGTTTGACCTGAAGGATCTGATTATAGACAGTATTCTTGACTCAAGGATAGACCACAACAATCATGTTATTTTTGGTCTCTAAATATAGAGCAGAATTGTGTTGACACACATCATTTGGGTTTCAATGTAGATAATTTCAATCCTTGGCTTAGATGGAGCAAGTCAAGCCATATTACCAAGACTTTATTTAGTTCATTGATGTTTGTGCAAAGAAGTAAAACTGAGAATGTCTCATTATATTGTAGATGGATACGCCTAGCATTTGATGCATTATGCCTATTGAATATTATAAGCAAGTATTGTGATACTTTCGAGTTGAAAGCGTGTTAGAACCTACTATACCCTTGAGTGATAACTGAGCATGACCTGCATTAGTTATAATTGTACTTTGAATAAAACTATGCTCGCAATAAAGCTCAAGAGTAAATAATTTGTTAGTTGAATGACTTAAAATTTGAAAGATAGTATGGTTGTGTGATTGTTGTGTGGATTTGAAGGAGATAAATTGAATTTTATTCAAGGAAACCTATCTACAAACCGAGTAGGGACACATCTTGTTAGATTATATAAGGTCCAGACTTCTAATCCTTGACATGTACCACTCAATACGATGAGGATTTGGGCATTGAGTGTATCTAATTCTTCTCATTTGAATCAAAAACTGAGACATTTTCCAACCTAAATTGGGTTTTAGGTCGGGAACTTAAACAAGTACAAACAACCCTCAATCGAAGTTGAACTCCATGCATAAAAATGTGGATAAACCCACAAATTCATCCAAACCATTTAATACCGGAGCTATACAATATGATCTTAATCCTCCCATTTCTTCAAAAAAATCTCAAACTCAAGGTGGAAACAATTTGAGAGGATTCAAAAAGCATGATTACTAGCAAGTTCAAATTAAAGATCTCGGTCCCATATGAGATTCTTCTAGCTGAAACAGGGGTTGTACCTCTAGAAGCTATTGTTATGGTTCGTCTCATAACATATTTAAAAAGGATCAAACAAATGGATGGTAGCAGATGGCCTAAGGTTGTCCTCAATGAGTTTTTGGAGAAAAGAAAGAAGTCATGGATGAATCAAAACAACAAATGGCTTAAAAATGGAACATTTACTTGAAGGCATGTCCTAATAATAGCCAAGAGATAAAAACTTTTGTTATAGATAAATTCCACCAAGTTATGTGGGCAAACCCACTTCATTTGGAGGAATTTAACTCTACATGTGATCATCAACAAAAGGCTTTTATAGGGGCTAATATCCTGTGGAAAGCAAAGATCTTCATAGCTCAATTAAGAACTAATTCACATCATCTTCGATGTGAAACAAGAAGATGGAAAAGACCTAAAGAGGCATGGGAAGAGAGAATCTGTGTTTTTGCACGTCTGGCGCAGTGGAGTCAAAGAAACATTTCATGTTGGAATGTAATGCTTATAACGACATTAGGGCCCAGTTTGCTAGCACGGTGGCTACTGCATCCTTTCAAAATATTTTCAGTGAAAATATGGTTGAAAAAACAGGGAGCTGATTGTCAAACTCATCAACAGGAGATTTGAATGCCAGAAAGATCTTTAGCAGGCTCTATTGTCCCATAGGCTGTCTTTGGTAGCCTCGTTAAAATCTTCCTCCTTCTTCAACTACCGACTATTGTCTGTAAGATTATATACTTAACATTGACCCAAAAAAAACACTTTAAAAATAGAATTGTACCTTGCCGTTGATTTTGAGAGATGGATGACGACTGGGTTCTTCGTCATATTTACTGGGACCTCTCAGGGCTTGCATTCTCTCTCTCTCTCGCAGAATCAATCGTTTTTTTTTTTCCGTATGTTATTAATTAACCACAACAGAACGCAATAATAAATCCTAATGCCTTGCTTAGGATCAAGGTTTGGCGCTTCGTGGCTTTCAATGCGAAACAAATAATAATGATGTAATAATTTTAACAGATTTTTCTATGTTTTAGCATCTAATTTCGCAACCAGTTGTTATCTGCTGTGTAGAGTTTCTCATCAAGTGCAGCCGGCCACAAATGGGTTTTCGGAGGTTTAGCCCGTAGAATTAGGTTGTGACGATATAGAGTTTCATGGCTTTAAAATTGAAGTTAATGCTTGTCCAATTCGACATCCATCATCTTTTTTTTCAATATTCACATTACTTTTATGCCCCAACACTAAGCGTGGGGACCATCCCTTCCACTACTATCTTCGTATATCTTCCTTTTTATTATTCCCTTGCTGAATAATTATTAAGCATGTTTGATTTCATTATCTGCAATAGCTTGGAAAGATGGCATAAATCTAGAAATTTATTTGTAAAACTTACAAAGGTGCAAGTGTTATTAATTATGTAATTTGCTCACAAAGTTTAATCAATAGGATAAGAGAAGCGAGATTGATGATTCTATCAGGGACCTAAAGTCGGATCATAATCTAATTTCCATAGTAGTAGCTTAGACGAGCAAGAATCAGCTCACAAGGAAAGAATAATCTCAACAACATCTTCCAGAAAAAGGAAGAATTCTTGTAACACAAGAAAATTGTGATATCTTCAAAGTGGCGTTGAGCCACTTAATGCAAGAGGGGAAAGCAAGACCACAAGGCCTTAAAAGTTATGAGTTAATAAACATAATTAAGAAGGCTCTTACAAGTTGCAAAAGAACAAAAATAAGAAGAAGCAAACAAATACTATTCCAAAGAAATATATGATTTGATGAGGATTGTAAAGCAACTAGGAGAGTTATTAAAGAAACAAGCAGAGAAAAGTTGAACGCAAAGTTGTACAAACAAATCATAAAGAAAAAAATGAGAGTTCATGACCATAAGGAGGGAAGAGCTTATATACTTAGAGAAACATAACCCAAAAGTATTTTGGAAGGAACTTCAATCAAAGAAAAAACATACGAAAACAACAATATCACAGCCAATGAGTGGTTTGAGTATGTAAAGCAACTTTATGAGCAGGATTCAGAAGTTGAAGGCCCCCCTTTGGTTGACACGACAACAAAGCTTTTTACTGTGCAAGAAATTGAGGAGGGTATTATGAAATCGGGGGTTAGAAAAGCCGAGACTTGGATGAATTTCGCAATTTCTCACTCCTCACATTGTCGACATATTCAACAACATCATTCAACAAGGTTTTCCTAGATATTGACTACAAGTATTATGATACTCGATTTAATTTAAATTTAATTAAATTTAATTATAGAGTAACTACTGTAAATAATGATATACAAATGTTAATATACAGTAAGACGCAAGAAACAAAGCAAACAAGCATGTGTGATGTGAAACCCTAAGCGAGAGAGGGAGATAGGGAGGCTTAGTGGATTTTCGAGCAAACTGGAAGTGATCTGGGTAGGTGAATAGTTGAAACAGATCAGTAGCGGTTCGCCATCATAGCTCTCTAGAGGTTCCGGAACTCATAACGACACAGACAAGGGTGCCCATAGGAGGGCGGGAGTGATTGGGTCTTGGTGACTGGATATGGGCATTGATGACTGGAAAATGCTTAGATTCCTATATCTTTTGTGTCGAAAGAGATTCGTTGTTGATTCATGTTTGTCATTTGAGATTCGCTTCTTGAGAGCCGAAGGTACCAGTAACCTACAAGAATGAAGTTCACATAAACATACCCACAAACCGCATCAAACCTAAAAAGGAAAATGCAGAATGGGAAGTCGGGCTAGCCTCGATGGTCACCCAAGAGTGAACTTACAATCGAGTGCTCCACTACATATCTAAATCCATGTAGTTCTTTGTGAGAATGTGTAATGATGCCCTAGGATACCCTTGTGCAAGTTGCATAATGATAGCAGACTAGATCTAGAATGTAGCAAATTTATAGAATGTGTGTGATGGAATAGAATAAACTTCCCCTCTTACGTTGTGTATGCAAAATTGATGTAGCCATTGTCCTTTGAATGAGTGTGCTAGATGGATGACTTTGATGCTCTTATGCCTTTTGGATGCAAGCTTATGTGATAGTAAGTAATGTTAGTGCTTGGTCCCTTATTTTTGAGAAGTAACTAAGCATATATATGATTCCCTTATTTGAATTTCATAATTGACAATTGGAAGGTTGACCCATGAGTGACAAAGATGCCCAAAAGATAAAAGAGACCCAAAAAGAGAGAGTAAAAGTGAAACTTGGAGACTAGGAAAGGGAAGTGGACCCTAAGGGTGAAGTGTATGCGTAGTAATTGTGTTGATGGAGCTTGTGCTCATTGATGTGAGTTGCTTCTTATTGAATATAAGGACGGACCTGCAAAAGAAGAGCAAGAAAGTAGTCAAAGTTTTGTATATGAAAGATTAGAGAAACATGTGTATAAGTATGTAAAAAGTGTAAAAGTGTGTAAAAAGGAAAGTGTGTACTTGATGTATAAGATAGTAAAACATATAAAGTTTTCCTGTTGCTTGGAGTTGCTGATTTTGGATATTGATAGTGAGGTTTTGGGCAATCTCATGCCAAGAGAGAGTTTTTTGGGTGATCTCACGCTGAGAGTAAGTTTTTGGGCAATCTCACGCCAAGAGTGAAGAGTGTTGGGGAGAGAGGTCTAGTTTTACTCTCCTTCCATGACTCTACCCAATTAGCACCATTGTAGATGGTACGTCCCGATTTGCTTCATTTGTTTCAATTTGTTGCGATTAGTTCTGAATTGTTCCTATTTGTTCCTATTGTAATTGATTGTAGGAAATAGAATGCATTCCATGACTGGAAGCTAGTGCTTATATCGTAAAATTGCTATGAAAACTACTCAAGATTGTGTTAATCGATAAATTGACTATTTCGGCCCCCAGGACATTAGTGCCCAGGGGAGGGCACAAGCGCCTGACACTACTATATGATATTGGGCGCTAGTGTTCGCTTTACACGTGAGGTCCAAGTCTGTTTCTAGACCATTTTGTGACTATGTGCCCGTGTTGTAGCTCTAAGTTGTTATATGGGTGATTTTTTCGCCTATAGATGTCCCCCTCGTTTGGGGTGCATGTGACGATAGTAGGAGAATGCGACCCAAAAGAGAGGACTAGAGACTGATATGCATATCTCGATAAGGGATACTTGCAGGGCTATGACACGTGCATGGTAAAAACCAAGGCACATACAAATAATATGGGCTAAGTAACAATTGTTAGTATAAAAGGTAACATGCGGATAGAAGACAATGTAACAAGCAAGTAGGAAGACAAGATGCATCGCAAAAAGTGGGTTTAAGACATGGGACATCGCTCACAATGTCACAAGACAATCAGAGCTGAAGCGGCCACAAGCATACAATTATCAAACAAGACATAGGGCATAGCCCAAAACAATAACAACCAATAAGAAACAAGTAGGAACATATAGCCATGGTTGTATAGATCCTGCAAGACAAATGCTACACATGAAGCACCCATTAGCATGTTAGAAAGATAAATAGTATGTCAAGGCATATATATATATATAAATGGAAAGTAAGTGCTAGTAAGAAGAAGTGATGAATGATAAAACAATAGAACTTGTCTTTGTGAGAGTAGTAAATATAGATGCCCTCGGAGACTTGGTGGGACCGGAAAGGGATTCAATGTTGAGCACCATGCATCGTGCAATGAAATATTTGGTAGAGCTTTAATCAAATTATATGACAGATAACACACTATGTCATTATTCATCTGACACACCATACAATATATAGGTAAAGACACTCGTATAAACAAGGAGGTAGCTACAACAATAATGTCTAAGGATATCTCACTAAATAAAAATATTAAACCATATACGTGAAGTTGTTAAAACAACTTCACTTACATAACAAAATAATATTACCCATGAAACACTAATATTCCTAACATTCCCCCTTAGTGTTTACATGGGAAGAAAGCACATCTAAAAAATTGGAAACATAATCGTATGCCTCCGCATACTTTTAGGTCTGCATACTTCGGCTTGGATCTTGTTACACATGACCAATTCACTTCACCATAGTGAATCCCATACCGATGATCACACTTCCATCGATTCACCTACATACGTGAACTCAACAGTTCTCGCTTTCACTTCTAGTGAATGCTCTTTCACCGGTCGATTGATGTTATAAGTACGACAGCCTAACAGATCACTCCAATTCATTTGCCCTTCTATACAATCAAGTTCTCATAATCCAAAATACATATTCTCCTCATTTCAATCATAACAGGGGAATGAAACCACACACCATTTTATTTTGCACACACCATACAACTAAAATAATACAAAAATGTGCCACTAGTGTTGACGTGACCCCGCCTAGTTGGTGACTGACGAGAGGCGTTAATCACCCTCCATCCTTTGTTGCCTCGACCACCAATGTGACACTTTGTTAACTCA
The DNA here is from genome assembly GCA_018340775.1 of Taxus wallichiana var. yunnanensis. Classification (NCBI taxonomy): domain Eukaryota; kingdom Viridiplantae; phylum Streptophyta; class Pinopsida; order Cupressales; family Taxaceae; genus Taxus; species Taxus wallichiana. Next base: position 291,461,326 of record CM031238.1, read on the forward strand.
ACGGAATGTGAACAAGAAGCACATTAGTTTCGACATTGTTTATTTTCAAGACATTGGGTAACACCAAAAACACATCCATGAAGTAATTTTTTAAAAAAATCTAATAATTTTTCATTACAACTTTCATGATGACTATTTTGAGAAATACTATGACATAGACAACTCAAAATGACTAGAGTGTAACAATACTAAATAATACTAAAACTTTTTAGTCATGCCGACATTTTAAACACAATACATTCTAATAGACTTTTTACTTATGTTGCCCTATACTTTGACTCATACACAAATGATGATACAATGAAAACAATAAAGCTTTGACTCCACATTTATACTTATTTGAAAAAGACTTTTAAGAATACAAATCTAAAGTGACCATATCAAACACTTATAAGACTATATAATAATAAAACATAAACTTTTAATAACTTATTAAAAATAACTAGAAATGAAAGTGCTAAAACAATTATAAACGCACAAATACTACCATGTCTTTAGAGGTCGGGCCCTATCCCTCACGTAAGTTCGCAGGGGTAGTGAGTTGGCTTGCTGACTGGGCACTGTCCAGAGTTTCACGGAGGTAAAAAAAAGTTAACGGAACGCCTGTCTTTTCAGCGCCTCCACTGACTGCTCAACCAACCCAAGTCATTTCAACGCCTCCCCTGACTGCTCAACCATACCTATTCACATTTATTGTTTTGAATATGCTGCGCCATTTCAAAGTATCTTTCAAATATATATTGAATGCTACCATTAATTGCTGCCTAAATTATATTCATTAAACTATTTACTCCATTTTTGGCGCCACTGTTCGTTTTTTTATTATTTTTACATAAATGATTTATTTAAGTATTGCAAAAAAGAACAGTCATATTTCATTCAGTTTTATGGAAGTTGAAGGAGATTTCTTAAGGCTGGCTATGAGAAAAGAACATTGCTCATGACAGGGAAAATTTGGAAATAATCTGTACATTGCAAATCAGGTAAGAACATTATATTTCCATCAAATCCTAAGTTTTCCTCGTTGTAACAAAACTACTTGCTGAAATTGACACAATCAAGTCCTTCCATGCATGGATGATACATTTTCCAAACATGGCAGATTTTGCTTTCATTCTTTATTTAGCATTTCAATCAAATTCTATTAATGCGAGGGATTAATATATAACATTTTTCTACCTGTTATATTCACACTATCAAAGGTATATTTCATCTAAAATTGTGCAAGACTTTGTGATCGGATCTTAACTGTAGGCAATTACTAGCAAAGCCTTTTGGTTTAACTCTGGTAAATTTAAAGAGACATATAATTTCTTTCCAGGTTGAAAGACAAATCTAACATTTGATTTGAATTTTAGCAATGGAGCTTGAACCCATAGAGTCTATAAGTATAATGGATACACCAATGAAATCAAGGCAGCCTGATTTTGTACTGCAATAGCAACATTCTTGGCTTGGTGTGCTTGCATGGAAGCTAACATATATTTTCTTCTTTCTGATGATACTGTTGGATAGAAACTTAGTATTACATATTTTTGTATCATGACACGATCATACACGTGGAGGTGCACAGTGACCTTGTTCCTAATAAGAGAGTTTTGACTTAATGAAACTTCCTAGTATCACCTTGTTTCTCAATGTTCTATGAATCACATTACAGCATTGGCTTGCTTTTATTGTGTAATTGTGAATCCTTGGATAGATATTATAAGGCCCAAAGAATTTTCTCCTTTGCTTGATGACCTCCTCAAACCAGAATGCTTGAGGTCAGAACTTCCCCTTGAATTAGCTATCCAAGAAAACTTTCCAGGTGCATTCTCAAATACTCAGCTAGTTTCTTTTTTTAACATTATCTTTCTCTTAGATGCCAATACACCAGTTTAGCTCATTTTGCGAGTCCTGTAGATTTTATTTCAATAAATTTAAAGTCTAGTGTATACCGAGCTTGCTGTAAGAATTCTAATGTCTGTGGAACTCTGAGTGAAGCTAGCCTAAATATTTGAAACAAGGCTAATTGAAAACAAAGAAATTATAAGTTGAATGGTAATTCAGATTCTTATATCTAATATTCAAGGTAAGATTTTTCCTGAGAGAGTTTTTGTTACAACAATACAACAACATATTACATTGTCGCCCAATCTAAATGATGGAATACGTTATATTTACAGGCTATGGTCATTATAGTGTATAAAACTATGATGCCACATTCTTATGTGCCTACGGGATCTATATAAAAGTAGGTTGTTTTCCCACGTAATACGTTGTTGCGTCAATGACATGAAGTTCTAAAGATTTTTTTGCACATCATTGTATTATCAAACTATTCAAATTTGTTTCATGATATTACTTTAAAATAATTTCAAATCCTTTCCCTCCTACTAGGAGTACAGCAATTTAACAACACATTACGTTGTTGCCCGCGATAACGATGACCTGACTTGTTACTATGCTGCATAAGGTACATGGTGTACTGTATAAAACTATAATTTAAGATCTTCGTGTGCCTACAGGATCTTTAGCTAAGAAGGTGGTTTCTCAACGTAATACGTTGTTTCTTTGACGACCCGCATTTTTAAAGTTTGTTTAGCACTAAATAATCTATTAAAAGTTGTTTGATTCAATTAAACTGGAATACTTTCCAATTCATCCTCTCACAATTTAATTTCGACACGACGACAACGTACTACGTTGTCACCCGGACTAAACGGTGGAACACGTTATTTTTACAAGCTATATTCATTATAGTTGGTGTGCCTCTCAGCTCAGTAGATCCTCCTCAAGGAGCATGTCACGTTCTCATATTCATGTTGTTGTTCTTCTCTACAACCGTGCCCTCAATCTGTCTTTAGTTGCATACACCTATCTTTTCGAACAATCAGCATTGAAGTCTGACTTCCAAGCATATAGCCAATGACAAGTACTTTGAGTAAGGTTGCCGACTGCCCTAACTGTCCACATTTACCTTTTAACTCCTAGCTACTAGTCCATTTATCCAACCTCAACACTCCATTTCTTCTCGAGTTCTAAAAAGAACACTCTCTCTTTGTCTCCATGCAAACTGTCTTGACTCAACAACACTCTTTTATGAACCTTAAATACCCTTGAATGCATATACAAAACTTCATCTTTGTTCTCCCTTGCGGAGGTAATCCTTTACGAGACTGTTATGCACCCGATTTATCATCAAACAAGGTATTCAAATGATACCATTCAAGGATCAATTCTGCCCTTCACAGGTTTTGGCCCACGTGTGTGCAATGAAGGATCATCAAAGTATCAAATCCTATTATTAGGTTGTCACCCATACTAAATGATGGAGCGCACTATTTTTACAAGATATAGTAATTATAGTGTATACAACTGCAATGCACCATTCTTATGTGCCTAAAGGATCTAAATCCTTTTTTAACAACACATTACGTTGTTGCCCGCGATAACGATGACCTGACTCGTTACTAGGCTCCATAAGGTACATGGTGTACTGTATAAAACTATAATTTAAGATCTTCGTGCGCCTACAGGATCTTTAGCTAAGAAGGTGGTTTCTCAACGTAATACGTTGTTTCTTTGACGACCCGCATTTTTAAAGTTTGTTTAGCGCTGAATAATCTATTAAAAGTTGTTTGATTCAATTAAACTGGAATACTTTCCAATTCATCCTCTCACAATTTAATTTTGACACGACGACAACGTACTACGTTGTCACCCGGACTAAACGGTGGAACACGTTATTTTTACAAGCTATATTCATTATAGTTGGTGTGCCTCTCAGCTCAGTAGATCCTCCTCAAGGAGCATGTCACGTTCTCATATTCATGTTGTTGTTCTTCTCTACAACGTGCCCTCAATCTGCTTTAGTTGCATACACCTATCTTTTCGAACAATCAACATTGAAGTCTGACTTCCAAGCATATAGCCAATGACAAGTACTTTGAGTAAGGTTGCCGACTGCCCTAACTGTCCACATTTACCTTTTAACTCCTAGCTACTAGTCCATTTATCCAACCTCAACACTCCATTTCTTCTCGAGTTCTAAAAAGAACACTCTCGCTTTGTCTCCATGCAAACTGTCTTGACTCAACAACACTCTTTTATGAACCTTAAATACCCTTGAATGCATATACAAAACCTTCATCTTTGTTCTCCCTTGTGGAGGTAATCCTTTACGAGACTGTTATGCACCCGATTTATCATCAAACAAGGTATTCAAATGATACCATTCAAGGATCAATTCTGCCCTTCACAGGTTTTGGCCCACGTGTGTGCAATGAAGGATCATCAAAGTATCAAATCCTATTATTAGGTTGTCACCCATACTAAATGATGGAGCGCACTATTTTTACAAGATATAGTAATTATAGTGTATACAACTGCAATGCACCATTCTTATGTGCCTAAAGGATCTAAATCCTTTCCCTCCTACTATGAGTACAACAATTTAACAACACATTACGTTGTTGCCCGCGATAACGATGACCTGACTCGTTACTAGGCTCCATAAGGTACATGGTGTACTGTATAAAACTATAATTTAAGATCTTCGTGCGCCTACAGGATCTTTAGCTAAGAAGGTGGTTTCTCAACGTAATACGTTGTTTCTTTGACGACCTGCATTTATAAAGTTTGTTTAGCGCTGAATAATCTATTAGAAGTTGTTTGATTCAATTAAACTGGAATACTTTCCAGTTCATCCTCTCACAATTTAATTTCGACACGACGACAACGTATTACGTTGTCACCCGGACTAAACGGTGGAACACGTTATTTTTACAAGCTATATTCATTATAGTTGGTGTGCCTCTTAGCTCAGTAGATCCTCCTCAAGGAGCATGTCACGTTCTCATATTCATGTTGTTGTTCTTCTCTACAACTGTGCCCTCAATCTTTTTAGTTGCATACACCTATCTTTTCGAACAATCAATTGAAGTCTGACTTCCAAGCATATAGCCAATGACAAGTACTTTGAGTAAGGTTGCCGACTGCCCTAACTGTCCACATTTACCTTTTAACTCCTAGCTACTAGTCCATTTATCCAACCTCAACACTCCATTTCTTCTCGAGTTCTAAAAAGAACACTCTCTCTTTGTCTCCATGCAAACTGTCTTGACTCAACAACACTCTTTTATGAACCTTAAATACCCTTGAATGCATATACAAAACTTCATCTTTGTTCTCCCTTGCGGAGGTAATCCTTTACGAGACTGTTATGCACCCGATTTATCATCAAACAAGGTATTCAAATGATACCATTCAAGGATCAATTCTACGCCTTTCACGGTTTTTGGCCCACGTGTGTGCAATGAAGGATCATCAAAGTATCAAATCCTATTATTAGGTTGTCACCCATACTAAATGATGGAGCACACTATTTTTACAAGATATAGTAATTATAGTGTATACAACTACAATGCACCATTCTTATGTGCCTAAAGGATCTAAATCCTTTCCTCCTACTAGAGTACAACAATTTAACAACACATTACGTTGTTGCCCAATAACGATGACTGACTCGTTACTTAGGCTCCATAAGGTACATGGTGTACTTGTATAAAACTATAATTTAAGATCTTCGTGCGCTTACAGGATCTTTAGCTAAGAAGGTGGTTTCTCAACGTAATACGTTGTTTCTTTGACGACCTATTTTTAAAGTTTGTTTAGCGCTGAATAATCTATTAAAAGTTGTTTGATTCAATTAAACTGAATACTTTCCAATTCATCCTCTCACAATTTAATTTCGACACGACGACAACGTACTACGTTGTCACCCGTGACTAAACGGTGGAACACGTTATTTTTACAAGCTATATTCATTATAGTTGGTGTGCCTCTCAGCTCAGTAGATCCTCCTCAAGGAGCATGTCACGTTCTCATATTCATGTTGTTGTTCTTCTCTACAACCGTGCCCTCAATCTGTCTTTAGTTGCATACACCTATCTTTTCGAACAATCAGCATTGAAGTCTGACTTCCAAGCATATAGCCAATGACAAGTACTTTGAGTAAGGTTGCATTGCCCCTAATCGTCCACACATTTACCTTTTAACTCCTAGCTACTAGTCCATTTATCCAACCTCAACACTCCATTTCTTCTCGAGTTCTAAAAAGAACACTCTCTCTTTGTCTCCATGCAAACTGTCTTGACTCAACAACACTCTTTTATGAACCTTAAATACCCTTGAATGCATATACAAAACTTCATCTTTGTTCTCCCATGCGGAGGTAATCCTTTACTACGAGACTCAAGTATGCACCCGATTTATCATCAAACAAGGTATTCAAATGATACCATTCAAGGATCAATTCTGCCCTTCACAGGTTTTGGCCCACGTTGTGCAATGAAGGATCATCAAAGTATCAAATCCTATTATTAGGTTGTCACCCATACTAAATGATGGAGCGCACTATTTTTACAAGATATAGTAATTATAGTGTATACAACTACAATGCACTATTCTTATGTGCCTAAAGGATCTAAATCCTTTTTAACAACACACACATTACGTTGTTGCCTCGCGATAACGATGACCCGACTCATTACTAGGCTGCATAAGGTACATGGTGTACTATATAAAACTATAATTTAAGATCTTCGTGCGCTACTGGGATCTTTAGCTAAGAAGGTGGTTTCTCAACGTAATACGTTGTTTCTTTGGCGACGACCGCATTTTTAAAGTTTGTTTAGCGCTAAATAATCTATTAAAAGTTGTTTGATTCAATTAAACTGGAATACTTTCCAATTCATCCTCTCACAATTTAATTTCGACACGACGACAACGTACTACGTTGTCACCTGGACTAAACGGTGGAACACGTTATTTTTACAAGCTATATTCATTATAGTTGGTGTGCCTCTTAGCTCAGTAGATCCTCCTCAAGGAGCATGTCACGTTCTCATATTCATGTTGTTGTTCTTCTCTACAACCGTGCCCTCAATCTGTCTTTAGTTGCATACACCTATCTTTTCGAACAATCAACATTGAAGTCTGACTTCCAAGCATATAGCCAATGACAAGTACTTTGAGTAAGGTTGCCGACTGCCCTAACTGTCCACATTTACCTTTTAACTCCTAGCTACTAGTCCATTTATATTGATGCTAGTGATGATTTGTGATACCCTTGAGAGCTATTTTTGGGTTAATTCTCTTCTATACGGCAGCAGCTGATTTTAAACATTTCTCAACCTTAAATAACTTAGAAAAGATACTCTATTGTCTAATCTTATATATGTATGATGTCGTTTTTATGAGATTATTGATGTCGTTTTTACTTTTTTTGTTGACCTGAATTTTTTTAATAATGATCCTCAATTTCTTTAACATATTGAACATTTGTGAATGCAGGCAGGTCCTATCATTTTAGCATCAGCTATAATATAAATATCAAATGGTTAGTGTTATTGTCTAATTGTATAGTGTGTTAGCTTGAGCATTTTTTTTCCAAATTTTAATGATTTGTAGTGTTATTAACATCAATGTATAATCAGAGAGACTCAAAGTGGAAGCGCTTGTTAGACATTCCTATCCAACATCCTCCTCAGGAAGGACTGTTCTCTGCATTAGATGTAGTTTGGAGCAAAGTTAAAGATAACCATGGAGTGGAAGGGGATTTTGTTGCATGGGTAGAAGTTGGACGAGTAGATGATTTTATTAAAGGGGAATGTCAATGGACATCATTTCCAACAAGTTATTACAAACGTTGGAGTCATTCATCACCCATAAGGGAAAGTACACACCGGGTTCGAATTGATAGCACCATCAGTTATATAATGTATGATGTGGCAATGTTCGGTGATGTTTTTAATGCGCTTTTTAAAATTGTTGTTTATTTTATTATGACTCACTTTTAGTGACATTTTGCAGATATTGGTGTAGCTATGGGCCTGAAGACTTTAAAGAAGAGGATGCTTTGCCATATGATAAGTCCAAGGTTCCAACTAGAGGGACGGGGAGTAGACCTGGACGTAAACATATAAAATGTGGTTGCCAATGCAATTTTAATGTGCGAATTCTTATGAAAAGAAGTGAATATGCACTTATCACATATCCTCAGATGGATCATGTGGATAACAACAATCATATATGCCATGGCCAAAAAAATCACAAATTTGAAGGGACACGAGCTTATTATGCGCCACATATTAGTAAGGAATTGCAAGAATGGGTAGAAAAGTTATTGTTATTAGGAATGCCAGCTGATATTGTGTTGCAAAAGCACCGTGAAATGGTTCATGAGAAGCTAGCCTTGTTTCATGGGCAAACAAAACGTGATGATTTCTTGTCTTCACATGATGTTCAAAATATTGATACAAAAATAAAAGCGAAAAAGTACATATGACGAAATGATGCCCAAAGTGTGAGAGTATGGCAAGATCAAAATCCAAATATATGTTTTGAATACCAAGAGTATGAAGGAAATGTTGAGGAAGATGGTCACGTGCCGTTTATCATGGGCATTCAAATGCCGCAACAACTTGAGTGGATGTTAAAATATGGCCATAACAACATACTTGCAATGGACGCCACTTTTGGGACCAATGGAATGAAGGTATTCTCTTTTACATAATCTTATCAATAAAAAAATTCTGCAAAAAATATGTTACATTTTCTTACCAATAATCTACTAATTCACATTGTTATTGCATTGCCAACTCTCCATAGTTCAAACTCTATACCATCCTCGCATTCGATTCCAAACACATGGGCCTACCAGTTGCATGGGTCATAATGTCAAGAGCTACAACTAGCGACTTAACCCAATGGATGAAAAAGTGGTGAATAGAGCACATGCTCATATGCTTGAGTGGAAACTAAATGCTTTCATGGTAGATGATGCTACAACTGAAATCAATGCTATTAGGTTGTAAATTACTCTTTGTGTATATTGTTAGAATATATAAATTTAAATTATAGATATTAAGTTTGCTATCAAATTTTTAAAATTCTAATACAATTCATTTTCAAATACAGAGAAGTTTTTGGGTGTGAAGTATACTTATGCAGCTGGCATGTAAGGAGGGCATGGTTGAAGAATCTTGTTGCCAAGGTTAAGGAAGATCAAAAAAGACGTGTAATGTTTAATAGGTTGGGGGAAATTATGCACCATTCAAATAATGAGGAGAGTGCTATTCAAATGGCACAAGATTTTGTTACAGAATTTGCGGACGAGATAAAATTTATTAAATATTGGCAGGAACACTGGCTTCTAAGAATTGGAATGTGGGTGAGACATCTACGGACTTTAAAGCATGTTGGGCAAGAAACAAATGCTGCAATAGAGGCATATCACTCTATACTTAAGAGTAAGTGGTTATCCTCCATTCGAAAAGCATCTCATCGCAGGGTTGACTGGCTGATACATCAGTTAATCACAGTTGTTTTTATATATTATTGGTGGAGTCAATGTTGTAAGGAAAGTGGGTTCTACCGTAACTTCAAAGTGGAGAAACTAGAAAATAACCAATGGCTGCATGCACAATCCATTCCTGATTATTATGTCACCTTCCATACCTCTGACCCACGGTTAGCATGGGTTCGTAGCCAGACGGATGATACTTGTCACTATGAAGTATGGTATCAAACCCCACATTTGGCAATGTGTGGATGTGGAGTGTCAAAGAATGGGTACTTATGTAAGCACGTAATTAAAGTGAATATGATGAAAAAGAATTCAGCGAGAGAAAACTTTAATGTTCAGGTATTCTAGGCAAAATGTTTTTCAAGATTTTCCAACATAGTAATTTATTGTATCTAAATTCTATTAATTTTGGTTTTTATTCAAATCTTTGATTTATTATACTAATTTGTAATGTTCTCCAGGGTTTATTTTGTGCTCCAAATGTTGCATGTGGAGATGAACATGTGGTTGATGATCCTTTTGGTCAAGCATGGAATCCTCCAAACACCTGTGAAGACTCTATGCATGTTTTGCAACAAGATAAACATGTTATAAATGAAGAAGATGAACACTTGAGCCCACAAGTGAGAAGGATCAGAAAAATAGTAGATAACAGATCTTGTTGGTCCTCTAAACAAGTCATTTCTTACTTTATTAGAGAATACACTTGTGGAAACAACAAACCGATTGAGGGGAAGCCAAATATCTTCTATATTAGGTGTGCAACATCCTGAGGCACAACCGTTTAGACCTGTAGATGATGGATTCAACAATACACTTCATCGAGAGAGAGATTTTATAGAGAAGATGTTGAATCGAAGGCGCCCATGTCCAACAAATAGGAAAGCTAGTTTCCCTATTGTAAAAAAGAGTCGTGTATCACGTCGACTAACATGGGAGGATGAATTAAAAAGAGCTGCAGAACGAGATAGGGAAAGGGGGCTTGTTGAAGAACTTGAAGATGAGACCAACACAAATGAAATTTAAGGGTAATTTTAGATTGCAGCAGTTCAACAACATATTATGTTGTTACCCTTGAGAAATGATGAACAAACACATTATTAGTTTACAAGATATGCTCATTATAATATCTAAAACTGTGATACCATCTTTTTATGCTCCTACATGATCTATACCAAAGTAGGATATTTCTCAACGTAATACGTTGTTGCCTCAACAAAATGGATTTTTAATGTTTATTTTGCATTTTATAATGTTATGTATCTATTCAAGGTTGTTTAATTCAATCACTTTGTAATAATTTCCCACTTATGCCCTTCTACTTCAATTAAAATAGTTCAACAACATATTGTGTTGTCATCCGCAATAAATGATGCAAGTTTCAATATTTATACAAATTTGTCACTTTTTAACAAAGGATATCCGTTTATCTCTTTACAAATTATTTGCAAGGCAATATTTTCCCAAATGCTTTAAAATTTTGAAGGGTTTCCTATCATATTTTTGCAAATTCAAGAACATTACCCCACACTTAGATAGTTTCCTATTGGTACGCCCCTTGATAGTCTTTGATGTTTCTAAGAATGCATTATTGGGATCCATGCCGTCTGTATGGCCTTCTACTCTAGAAGTATTGATGCTAAATGACAATTCCCTGATTGGAAATATTCCTCCAAGTTTGAGCAACTTGACTGGTCTTGTAAAGTTAAATTTGGCAAACAACAAATTAAACGGAGTCATTCCACCAAGCTTGGCTGATATTCTTCAACTTCTAGTATTGAATTTGGGAGATAATGGTCTGGAAGGAAGCATACCTTGTGGGCTATGCCCCTTGTCCTTGATTGTACACAATAATAAGCTAAGTGGAAGATTCCCTTCCCCAATAGTAAATTGTACAAAACTACAAACACTTGATATTGGGCACAATTCATTCACAGGGCATATTTCAAAGTCAATCGGAAATCTTTCATACCTTCAAGTGCTAGTGATGAAGAACAATCATTTCAGAGGTAGCATTCCTTCTGAAATTGGCAAGTTGAAGCAACTCCATATCTTAGATCTCTCCGCCAATAGTTTGTCAGGGTGTATTCCTCATAGCATTGTATCTCTGCAAGCAATGACTGTGGTAGAAAGTGGACATAGGATGAAAAGAAGGTATCCACTTGGTCCTCTTAATGAACCATATGCTTATCATGATGAGTTGAATATGACTTCCAAAGGCATAGAGCAACACTATTCATATATTCTATCCACTCTATCATGCATAGATCTCTCAAGAAATCAATTGAATGGAGTTCTTCCTTATGATTTTGGAAAGTTGAAAGGGTTGAAGTCTCTCAATCTATCCATGAACAATTTCAGCGGGACGCTTCCAAGTAGTTTGGGAGAAATGAGTGATCTGGAATCACTGGACCTTTCTAGAAACATGTTTTCTGGATATATTCCAAAGGAGCTCACATCTCTAGACTATTTGGGATTTTTAAATCTGTCCAGCAACAATCTCTCTGGTATCATACCACAAGGAGGACACATGTTCACATTTACACAATCATCATATTTACAAAATCTGAATTTATGGGGATGTCCACTTCCAAAGAATTGCTCTTGGCCACAATTTGCACCACCTCCTCCTGCTTCTAATGAAGAAGAAGACAACAATGAAGAGAGCAGAAAACAAATACCGTGGTATGAGGTAGGACTGGGGTTGTCATATGGAGTAGGTTTTGGTGGTGTATTGTTATTGATTGTGTTGAGAGAGAGCTGGAAAAATAAGTATTTCAAAAGGGTTGATATAATTCTGAAGCTTTTGTTTCCTTTTGTTCACAAGAGAAGGCTATGAAAGGTTTTTTCTCCAGCAAAACCATGCCTTAAGGTCTCATCAACAACTTAATCATCTTTCATATTGATCAGTTTATAAATCTCTATTCCTAACTTAATTCTGAACTTGTTTCTCCACCAGAGGGAGCTGAGACTATGCATGAAAAGACATCAAATGCCTATCAATTCATTTGTTACCATATAACACATATGGGTTGGAAAGATAGTAACAATAATGATATATGTTGCTGACGTGGAAAGATAGTAACAATAATGAAGTATGCTTTCCTTGTTGGCAACAATATATGGGAAAATTTTCAGCTGAGATAGTATTGATTGAAATTCCAGCATTCTCTGTCCGTTCTCTGCTCAAGGAATTCTAGCAATTATTATATAGAGGTTCAACATATTCTCGATCATGCCTGCTAAGTGTGTAAGTCATAGCTGTATTGTTTTTTTGTTGTTCTGCTTTCAATTTGGAGTCAATTTCTATGGAATTTGTTGCTATATTTAAGAACCATATTTATAAGGACACTACACGGGAATATGGTCCATAAACTGTTGCTCCCATCCACTTTGTTGCTGTTGAATATACTGAAACAAGAGGATCTTCAGTGGACTTGTTTATGACCCATTTATGATGGATATCGCCATACTCTGTATTTTTATTTATTTTTAAAAGATGACCTGACCTCTCTTGTGGCCCTGTGGGCATGCAATGCACAGCGAAAGTCTTTATCTGGCACCTGAGTCGAGGTTGAAACATTGACCGCAAGCAAATTTGTAGCAAATTTTATTGTGCTATTTTTTAAAATGGGGGTAAATGTTTAATTCCAATACATGGTATTCAGGGTCAGCTAATAACATGTTCACTTCAGAAGAGTTAATTATACAAGCATAAACAATTCCGGGTTAACATTGTTCACAGTACTAGTCATGACTTCATTAACAAGTAATGGGTACTTGTTCTCCATAGGTAAAAGGTTGGTAGAGAATGAGAAACTCAGAGATTGACAGCGAGAATATATTCTGGAAAGAGAGTGTTGGTCAAAAAGAGACCGAAATTATAAAATAAAAATAAAAATGTATACAATAACTTCATATTAAAAATGTACATAATAATTTCTATATAAAATTGCATTTACAAAATATCATTACATTTGCATCATTTCGACATCCCTTGAAACTCATATACAATCATTAGTTATGTTTGTGGTACTATTTTAGCTTAAATGTGACATGTTTGTTGTGAAAATTTCTGAGGCAAACTTCGCAGCGGGGTAAGTGTTTTATTTCAATTTTATTTTTTTGAGCATGTTCTTTCTTTTCGACTTTCTGGGGCGCTTCTTGATTGCACATCTGTTGTATCCAATACATCTCCTGACTGTACTTGAGCTATATCCGAATAGAAATGTTATTTGGTCTTGATCAGACCACAGCTGAAGAGTACTAATATGATGAATTTGCTCATTAAAAATGTGATATTTGAATAAGTACAGCCAGTGAAAGATATGCAACTCCAATCTAGTGACTGCAAAGTGATGCCTAGCTTGCCTTGGCCCAGCAGATGAGCAAGGAAGAAACATCAGACACATCCAAAGCAATGAATATGGGTCTTCCATTAGTGTTCTATAGCCATTGCCACTCTAGTGAACACTTGAAACAAATATATGATATTCAGACACTGTACCATTCAAATGAACTTTAATTTTTTCATGATTATCTAAAATTTCAACATATTGCAAAGGTCATAGCAAACTCGATAACTTTAAATACTATTAATAAGATACACGTGTATAGAGAAGGTATGCATAATCCCATTCATCTAATATGGACAGGAAAAACAACAATAATAAATAAATAGTCTCAACAGCAATAATAAATGCTATCAATAAATTTGACAGGAAAAACTCATTACATTTTACAAGTCATGTCAGAAGAAGAGCCAAAAGAGGATTTTGGCATAAAATTGGCACTACATATGGATCTTACATTATTTTCTCGTTCAAGGAGAAAAACCATAACATTAAACTTGATTTTTTCTTTCACATAACTGAGTATCTTGGCAATTGTTTTACAAATAATGATACAATTGATTGTAATATCAAAACTTCAACAGATTAAATCTGAGAGCTCTTCAAATTTCTCCGTTGCTTGTTAACAGCAATGGAGTTTCGCGCTTCCATCCATCCTCGAATTTTTCTTTTATTTCCTTTCATCTCATCAGGCGTAAGGTGTGTGTGAACTGATGCAACACTCTTGATACCCTTTAATCTTTTTCCCTGAAATGTTTACAAACAATGGGCATATCAGTAAATAAAACTATGCAAACGTAAATGATAAAATAAGTTTATCAAAATTATAAATAAGATATTGTGTGGTCACCTGTTGTTGGGAAGAATGGATCCTTTCTGAAAGTTGCATCTCAGTATCACCTTCACTATTACGTTGCTACAAAAATGAAGGATTATTGATGCAAATTATTTCCTACATTAACTCGAAGAAAAAAACACAAATATTTTAAATGTTTTTATATTTGACTCCTAGAAGTAATTAGCAATGTAAATCTTAAGTTTACGTAACTTACCAAATCAGATGAAGCACGACCCATTTTATGTATAATTTGCATGGAATCAACAAAACTGGATAACATTTTTACGTTTCTTACCAAAAGCTTATTTGGTTGTTCCTCTTCATTCTACAAACAATCAATTCATATAAATACTATATAATACAATTAAAGAACATGATTGTTAGAAAGAAAGAAAATTATAAGTAAAATGATATTGGGGTAAGGGAAGCTCCTGTAACAGCTGCAACAGTCAAGTAAGGGAAGCCAAGTTGGTATGAAAAGTACATAGTTTCATCGTGAATAATATGTTTCCATCGTATAAAATATTATAGTGAAAATGCAAACCAGTTTTGAAAGATAAATACATAGAGGAATACTGCATAAGAATGTAATGGAAGGAAATGTATAGGGAAGTAGGAAAAAATTTAAACATTAGACTAGAAAGGAAAATCCTACAGTATCCATTTCCTTGTGTCACCTATGCATGGTAAAATCTGAATATGAGCTCTCAAAATTCTATTGAATACTGAAATAAATAATGCATCATTGATATAGTCAATCAATTGGAAAAAAATAATGTACATCAAAACATAGTTTTACCTCAATTGCAACATTGTCATCTGAATATTCATTCATTCGCTGCAAACATGACAAAATGGATAAGTATACTTATACTGGATATAAAATCAATCAAATGTGCTAAAACACAATAACATCAATAAGAATACAAATTAACACACCTTTGTCTCTTTTCCATCCTCTTTCTGGTTAATTGCCTTCAAGCAATCTTTAAACCAGATGCAATATGTCTTCTTCGATTCACCAACAGTATCTGCTCCAATATGTGGAAAATGCAATGGAGCGTCATCTACATATGATTCTTCTACGCATATGACAATGCAGTCCCTTTCTAAAGATCGTCCATGGCATTTTGTTCCTGGTTTAGTTGCATGAATTTTAGCAATGCCAACCTTTTTTGCATGGTCAGGCTCTAGGAACATAAAAAAATTTTCTCCTATTGTGAATTCATATGCAGCCATGTCCCTCGCCTCATTCTTTGGTTTGCCCGGTTCCACCTCAACAAATTTTGAAAAATCAGTCACCTCAATCAATGGATCGGCCATATTTTTTCCCTTATGATCCTCTGTGCTGATTTTTTCTTTATCATTCATATCGTTTCCCTCACTTTCTTTTGTTCTAATGGAAATAGGTGTTATTTGCATCGGTGGTTCATGTACCCATGCACTTGAAGTGTATGCTTCAACGGTATTCTCTTCCTCAACACTCTGAAGTGGTAAAACCCAATTTTTCAAGTACAACAACATAATAATTAATTGTATATAAAAGATGTAGGTATAAATGCCAAATTAGGAATATGATTAAGATTTAAGCACTTAAAATATATAGAAAACACAAATATTTATATTTGTAATTTACAACTGTACCTTGTTTTCCATTGCATTGTTGTTTACATTCTTTTTTTGTATCGGATTTTCTCCATCAACATCAGTTGAGGCCTATTCATGCATTCAAGTCATGAAAAGTGTGAGAATCACATTTACACAAGATTTCAACATGTTAATGAATGAAAAATGACACTTTATTATTCCAACAATGCTACTAATGTTTTTAATGAAAGCATGTTTCCTTACATGATCAACATTAATGGATTCTTCTTGGATAATATCCTGTACAAACGAAACGTTAATTTAAAATAACTTAAAAAAATGTGAATAAACAAAACTAAAATAATTTTAAATTTAAATTATAATAAAAATGGTAAATACCTTATCCTTTTGTCCATTTAGTTCAGAATTTGTACAATCGGTTTTCATCAAATCCTTTTTATATTGCAGCGTTGAAACGGTTTTTTTCCTTCTTTCCTCCCTCTTTTCCACACTATCATACTCCTCTACAAGCTTGGAAATCAGATCTTTAGCTTGTTGGCTAAGGGATGAAAAATATTGCACATTTTCTTCCCGACAATAACGCTCAATTAACCTAGATTTGTACATATATTTAGAATTTTTCAAGTGCCAGTCAACACTTCGCTTTGCAACCATATTTTGTACTGTTTTTTTTGTTTTCCTTTTATACTTCCCGGTCGCACGTTTACCCGGCTTACGCCTATGTAATGGAGGGAGACCATTGTGATCATGGAGGCGGTGATAGTTGATGTCTTTCAAATGCCATTTTATTCCTTGCATTTCATAGTTGCAGCAAGGAAAGACCATGCACTTAAATCTGTCCCTCTTTCCAATTTCTTTTATAATTTTACACTGCTGCAAATACTACAATTCACAGCCAATAATTAAATAGTTTATGAGTAACAATTGATGTGTAGGGAAATCCTATAACTCTTTAGTTGAAATTATTATGCAAATGTAAAAATATATGGACACTAAAAGAACACGAAATTGGAAAATCCTAATAAATCTAAGACATACTAACATAAGTTGAATACTTGAATAAAAGTGTTTTATTCATGCAAAACAAAAATTATAAATAACACTACTTACTGATCTTTGATGTTTGCACTCATTGGATGCTTTATGGCTCGGACTAGGCACCCAATCTTCATCTTCATCATCCTCCTCTACCTCATAATCTTCGTCATTTTGATCACTACTGTCATCTATGTTTAGTTCCATGTCAAATTCTTCTTCAAAATCTGAATTCTCTTTTGTTTGATCAACAAATGCTTTTTCTTCTTCAATTTTTTCATCGTTAATCTATGTTTATGTTACAAAAACAAACACTATGTTGTCAGAAATAAGCATTTCATAACACATAATCCACTACAAAAATTATATTTCAATAAAAAACAAACAGTCACATTTCCTTACCCGTTTCAGAAAGGCCATTGCAGCACGTGTTGTCATCCTATTTTTTTGTGGTTGATTTTTTCCACAACCGCTATTTTCTTTCATTTGATTTGATTTCTTTGTGGTTAAAAAATGCAGTTTTAAAATTAATACATAATATATGGTCATGCATAATCAAAATAAACAATATTGATGAAAAAACATTGTTAAAAGTTTCATCAATACCTTTAAACACAAATGAAGATGTTGCTTTTGATGATTGCTTCTTTGCCAGCAATAAGATTAGAAAGGACTGCTGAAATCCAAAAATATAGAAAGGAACTTCAAATCATCTGGCAGCAATAAGATTATATCAAAAAAATAGAACACAGTATATTCCTGATATAATATCTACAATGTGTACCTGTGGAAATCCTGAAGAATTGAAGATTATATCTACCAAGCAAACATGATGGAAACAGGTCCGTAGCTTTCAGAAAAGTGATGAGAAATATAAGATGAAGACAATTTATTTATGGATTATATCAGCTCAGAAATGCCATTTTTAGATATCGTTCAAAAAATCAAAAGATATACAGTAAATAATCACTACTCACAAAGTCCAACAATAGGAGGAAGATTGGCTAGCTTGGCGTAGCTTATACCCTGCATAAGCATAGCACATTAACACAGACCTTGTATAAGCTTTATCAAACCCTTTCTAAACAAATTTTCTTTAAGACTATAATCTAATTTTTTAAATAGGCATAAAGTTAGTTTTCACGCCTTAAACAAATTCTCTTTTAAGACTATAATCTAAATTTGTAAATAGACATGAAGTTAGTTTCCTTTCCTGTGGTATGGCAAGACTGGCTATAGTTATACCAGCGATAAGATCAGACCTGAAGAACTTAAAGGAATATCTGGGTGCCCATTCAAGAATAGGAAATATATACCGGACTCCCAACAAAAGCTTCCTTTTTCTTGGCTGGTTCTTAAATTGCTTGAAGGGATCATCAGGAAAAAAGGTCTCCTTCACAGAATCTTTAATAGAGTGCATCATGCTCTCTGGAGGCCTAACGCTAACTTTGTGAAGAGATGACATCTCTAAATCATTTTGAACAATGTCAAAAAGCCCATTGACATGCCCACTGACATTGGTGGTATTCATTTTTGCGTTCTTTCTCTGTCCAAATCTCAACTACACAAGCTCAGACCTTGATGTGACTCATTGCATGGGTAATCAGAAATGCGGAGAAGTATAGGCTCTTATATTCACTGTGCTCCAATACTTTCTTCTTTTCACTCATGAGAAGGCTTTCATCATGTTGGAGCAGTGAAAAATAGAAGCTATTCTGATCTCAAATTCAAATATAGTTCTCACCATTTACCTTTTCTGTCTGGTTCCCACAAGACAAACTGATGGGGGACACGTTAAAATTTCTTGGGTTCAAACAAACCAAGTCATTGCCAGAAACTTTCTTGATTCCATAGTTTTTCCTCTGATATGTGCGGCTGTTAGACTGTAAACCTTGAAGTCCTCCTGCACATAAACGTGGTGATTGGGCTATAAACATTCCCAATTCGGCCTTTTGTGTTACAAATTTTTATTCTGTTGGACTGTCTAGCATTTTTTTTCGGATAGAGAGCTATATTTGTCCATTCTGTTGAACTGAGGTGACCGGGTTAAGAACATAAATTCCTACTCTCGCTCCTATTTCTTCTCCACCTCTATCTCCTACTCCTTATCCATTTTGTTCTGTTGGGGGACAGATGAAGAGGGGACTGGTCAAACCTCCTATTTGCTTGGGTTGGGGAGTAGAAATCATATTTAGTAACTTCAAAGATATGCATCTATTATTTAAATTTCAGTACTTGAATTTTTTTTTAAGACAAATCAAAGAAGTGGCATATTTGAGCTGTCCCTTCAGATCAGCGAAGATGACAGGATTTTCCTTCTAATTTCGTAGAAGAAACCTATCTTTATGTTCTTATCTTATCATCATACATTAAACTTTATCCTTTTCCATAGATAGCCATCTCTCGTGTCAAGAATCCTCCTTCTAGTGTAACTTATTGGACTCATTACAAGTCCATCCCTCCTTTGTTGGTCCCCAACCGAGAGTAGGAAAAATAGTATTTAGAGTATGCACATGGGAAATTTAAGGCACAAAGTCTAACAATTTTTCTATGTATTTTATCCTTGAAAAAGAACTCTTATGTGTCTTCTTAGTTTTCTTCTTTACAAAGAAACGTTGTCAAAAGTCCATAAAATGCTTTTAATACTCTTATTTATACTATCGTGGCTAGATATAAAAATTGGTAACGATTCTCACAACCTAATGTAAATAGAGTTGTTATACTAGCAATTGCATACGAGTTGCAACTTACGCTGGATCCCTGTTCTAAATCTTTCATTTGACAAAAGTTGGGAGGATGCTGAAAAAGGTTGTGGAGTTGTGGAGTTTGCAACATGCTTACAAAACACGATCCAACCTCACACATGCATGTTTTATTTGTTGACAAACATCCATGACATAAATTTGAGGCAATTTCTGAAACAAGATTAGGGCTTCATCAATATGCCCATTCTGAGCATACTCGGTAATCGTTTCCTTCCAATAGACCACATTCTCTTTAGCCATTTTCTCAAAAAGATTATGAGCCCTGTTGAAGCACCCATCTCATGCATACCCAACAATCATAGTTGTCTAGGAGGTGACATCTCAATGATGTATTTTGTTAAACAGTTAGCGTGCCTTATCTACACCACCGCATTTCGAATACATAACCAAAAGAACACTTCCCGTATCGTCATGCCCTGCTACAGATCTGCCAAGTAAATGGATCGATATACTTGTAAACGTAAAACCACATGCCATTTATGGGATTTTAATTGCAATGTGAACCATTGTGTTGTATTCCTATCCCTGGTTTTTCTTCAAACTATTTCAATGCATCCTTACCATTCCCACCCTACACTACAATCATCACTGACCATGAGATTTTTATGCCCCGTTCAAGCATTTAGAAAAGCACTTTGCGAATATCAACCAAAATTTTGCATTAAACATAAATAGGGATTTCCAAACAAATCCCTCAAACACATACTCATCCATGTGGGTATGAATTAGTTTTACTATGATTAAATACTCTCTATTTGTATTTTATACATTTTCCTTAAATATAACGAAATTTTATTGTATATGGAAAGGACAGTTATGCTATAAAGGGCTTCCAATTTTTATGGAATGATATTCTACACTTTTACTCGATTTTGTCCCTCCTTTTAGCACTAAAATCTATCCAACTCTATTATCGATCGCCACTTCTCAAACGGCCTCAAACAAAATTCCCCCTTCAAAGCTGCAGTAACTCTAAATATTTTCTGGAAACAAGAGGGAATATGGACAGTGATTCAGATTAGCATGGCCGCTTGATGTATACATTTAAGTTTATAGTTAACGCTCGCTTTTCATTGCAGGCTTACCATGGAAATAGGCAACAATAATGCTCTTCTCGAAGCTTGAGAGCTTTCAAAATTTTGGACAATGTCTAGTAGCTATTTTCATATGACAGACCTCTGGGTTTATTGTGACAAATTTAATTTGTTGGTAGCCATTAGAAAGATAAAGTAGATTTTTTTGATCGCTGCCAAAAAGGCCTCAAGTCAGTTATTTGTGTGAATGGAAATGATTCCATCATTTTAAAATCCTCATTTATTTATTAACTAACGGCGTATCCTTGCTACCCCCCTGGAGAAGCAACTGCTAGTTATACTACGCAGGTGAATGCTTTCACAAACACTTTCGTATTTTTAATATTCGTGAAATGTTATTTATGCTTGTTAAATCATCACTGGCAGGGGCATACATTGATTTCTTTGCTTTCCCCAACTCCATCGAGACCAACAATGGCATCCAGAAGGAATGTTGCCTGCCCTGAAAATGAAACCCTTGCCAAATTTGTGTTCGAAAAATGGGAAGAAATGGCCGTCAAAGAGACTTTCACCGATCGTTTGAATGCTACTTTCTCCAAGGCCTATAAAAATCTCTGTGACCACAAGGATCCCATCTTCAACCTCAAAGGAGCCAGCAAAATCAAGTATGTATTCACATTTGATTAATTAGCCTTGTTGCCCAGGGTTTAGGGTTTTGCAGTAAGCATAATAATGCACAATATTTTATTAAGTCTGATTATTTAGAAATTCAAAGTCAAGTGAATGTGCATATTCGTTTGGATTTATTTACTTAGTTTCAGGGTTTAGTGTTTTTTTAGGGTACGAGAGTTCTTTACATTTGTATTTCAGGGTAACCTTGGGCTTTGATATGCGATCAAATTCACACGGGATTTACACCAGGTTTTTTTCGTTGAGTTACACTGTGATACCCAACCATCAAGATGTATGCAGTCTTTTACCTAATTTTAACAGTATTACGTGTTTGTGGGGCTATGCTAACCTAATTTTAACAATATTATGTGTTTGTGGGGCTATGCTATGAAGGCTTCAAATGTAACATATGGTTCCGAACATTTTTTTTAGATCCATCTTGATGGCTGGGTATCACAGTGTAACTCAACGAAAAAAACCTGGTGTAAATCCTGTGAATTTGATCACATATCAAAGCCCAAGGTTACCCTGAAATGCAAATGTAAAGAACTCTCGTACCCTAAAAAATGCTAAACCCTGAAACTAAGTAAATAAATCCAAACAAATATGCACATTCACAAATTTGAATAATTAGGCTTTTTGCTGGACATGCATTCCAAAAAGATCCCTCAAAATCTATCTCACATTGGAAAACAAGTCATAGCCGTCGGGAAACATTAAATACAGCCAAAAAACATCATAGCTGCCAGGAAACAGCTGCCGGAAAACATTTAACAGCCACCAGGAAACATCATAACCGCTGGAAAACATTTAACAGCTGCCGGGAAACATCTTAAAAATGAACCTTTGACTTTCGTATTGGCACATTCATTGCACCCCCAAAAGGTGCAAGTGGTAGTATATGTAAGATAAAGTGTAAAGATCTCTTGTCCACACAAAGGGGTTCCCTGGATTTTTTATCATAAAATTATCAATGTTATCTTTTATTTTTATTATTTATTTTTAAAGTTGTTATGGTTTTGTTTAGAGGAGTTAGAAAGTGGATGCTGACGCTACTGAAGCAGTATTTTGAGAGCAACAAGGATGATTCAAGCCAGGAAGTCTTGGAGCCTAGAGGTAAGATTCAGCCCAATTTTCTTTGAAGTATTTTCAGTTTTATCTAGCGGCGAGAGTCTGAATTCTCTGGGTATTGTATTAATATGCCATTGTGATCTAAATGTTTTCCAATGACAGCCTTGGTATACTTAATTGTTCTTAGTTCAGACCTAAATGTTCGAGCAGATGATCACATGAGTACGATAATTTTTTTTGCTGAGTGATTAGGGGTGAGATTAGGCATTTACTGTTTGCAGGGTATGTATTAAGATTACATTATTAACAAGGATGGGATGATTTCATCTTCTAGTAGGTGTATAACCCAAATTACAGAGATCAGATGGCCTCTGGTAGTTGGTGCTACATCTTGCCTGAAAACTGCTCCGCTGCCTGTCTTTGGACGCGATTGTCCTAATAGGCCGTGGTTAGTGCACAAATCATAGTTGTCACATATGTGACTTGCAATCACAACGTTCTCTTTTGAGTTCGAAAGAAAGTTTTATGACTAATATTAGGAGACAAAGTTTGCTAAGGTATGTTGAAAATTTGGACAAAAATCGAATCCAGGATCTACTTGTAGACGACGAGCTGCTCTACCACAGAGCTACTCATTCATCTCTTCCTGGGGCTTTTATTATGGGTTCTCAAGCGCATGCCAGCACATCCAATACCCTCTAAGCATCAGTTTGCATTTTGCTTCGACAGTGGGGACAAGTATGGACTGTGATCGCAACACCTACAATCACCCACCACACTCCCCACCCTACATTAATCCTTCTTCGATCAAGGGTGCTAGCACGTTCACAAGGCAAGTTCTAGCTATGGCTCTAATACCATGTTGAATATATAGGCACACTAGGATTTGAACTTGTGATCTACTTGTGGGAAATTTCGTTCACTATCACCATCTAATGATGGATCATGGGGCTCTTATTACAAATTTTCAAGTGTAATTGAGCACTTTTGAGTACCCTACCTTTAGTTATGCGTATTTTTGCTTGTAAAACTGGCAGGTGAGAGTAGTTGGTTGATAGTATAATGGAGAGTGCCTTGAGGCATTTGGATGACATCTATTCCATTGAGTCTATTGCTATCTCATAGAATGTTTCATCGAGGCTATCTCGTGCTATACGAAGAATATCTTATATTAATGAGATTTTGTGCCATTCACAATCTCCTCAAAGCTTTCTGTCAAGCACCCACCTTTCCTCTCCGTCTTATCGGTTAGAGGAGACATATTTCCCTATGCACTCCTCAACTACCTGATGTTAGATGAGTACCTGAAGACTATCTCCTCCCCAACTCCCTGGGGCTTTTAGCATGGATTATCAAGTGTGGGCAAGCACTTCCAACATCCTGTTAAGGGCAGTTTGTTATTTGCTTCAACAAAGCGGGGACAAGTATGAATTACAATCTTAACACTATCCTCTAAGCTTCAATCCTTCTTTGAATGAGGGTCATCACAGATCTACAAGGAAAACTCCAGCCATAAAAATGTGGGTGCACTACGATCTGAACCAATGACCTACTTCAGGATAGTGAGCTTTCGCTATCACTGATTGTCTTAACCATCTCAGGATGGGACTTGTATTATGTATTTTAAAGTGTTGGTGAGCGCTTTCAATAATTCCCCACTCCTCTAAAGCCCCTAAGGGATGGACTGCTTCTTGCTACTGCAATGTGTGGGATAAATATGAATTGTGACATCTGCAACTTAAGTTTGCCGACAATTCTTGGTAAAATAACACCTGTATCGTAAACTTGTGGGTTCATCTGTTATGTGGTACCTGTATGTTGGGGGTGATTTTTCAAAACAATATTTTGTAAGAGGTACAGAGATGTTTAGAAGATTTAATATGGCTATTATCTGCTACAAAAAAATTTCATGCACTGACTGTGAACGACATTGGGCTTGACTCAAAAGAGTCTTCAGCATTTGGCCTGTCTCAAAATGTTACACAGGGACGCATCCCATAGATTTTGGTGATGTCCCGGATGTTCCAAACATTTTGGGACTTGGGACTTTGAGGAGGGGACATCCCCTATTTTAAATTTTTAAAACTATTTTTATGTAAATTTACTTTAATTTTTTGTTCTTTTACCAAAAACATTGTATTTGAATCTTGAAAGTACTTTGAAAAGCATTAAAGACAGTTTAAACCCCTAAATTTCATTGAACAAAGTTAAAACATATAAATATTATTTAATAGCCGTCCCATTCCATCCCCAAAATCTAGGATTTTTTTTGCCGTCCCAGAAATGCATGTGATGTATTTTTTGCTCTCAAGGGGTAGGTGATATACTTCGCCGCAGAGGGAGGTAAATAGCCGACCAATGAACTTAATCTTAAAGGTGTACGCAATCAGGCTTGTGATTGGGCGAGGGCAATATCCAGGATGAGGAACATTATATCCTAAATTATAATGGGCTATGATGTAATCATATAATGTTCGTAATAAGACTTTCCATTTTATTGCAAAATTATTAAACTCAATCATTTGAATGCCAAAATTGAGTGTGAGTTCTACATGGAAAGAACTTATACGTGCAGGAGATAGGAAGATTAAAAATAACTCTAAACTTATGCACAGGAATTAAAGGAAGATTTTAAGTAGGCTTGCATTGCTTTAAGGTTTTAGTTAAGCATTATTGTAAACAACTTTGATTAAATTGTGTAGTTCCTAAAGTACCTAACAACTTCATTGACGGAAGTTAACGTATTCTAGTAGTAGACACTGTTGAGCATCTGATATTGACAAACTTTGCTTCTTTAAATTTAGTACCTTTTCATAAAATTTCCCAACTCTGAAATATTATATGGGAAAATATGTCAATTGTGTTAAAGCTTCCAAAATCTTTTAACAAATACAGAACTGGTGAGAATGGCATACATAATATATTACGATCATCTGAGTTTTATGGGACATTTGATGGGTGGTAAGAAATTGTATTGCATTCCTTCTTCTGAGTTTTATTCCATCATCTGTCATTATAGCCATGGATTTGTTCAATGGAAGTGTTAATTCTCTCCTGCTTGTGTTTTCTTTGGGAATATGGCCATTCCTTGTACATTTTTTTATAAAATACTTGTGGAGGCCATGGATGATTTACAGAGCCCTGAAAAAAGAGGGCTTCAAAGGTCCTTCCCCTCGCTTCATGATTGGCAATCTTCTGGACATTGCAAACACTGTACAGCATCAGTTGCTCACAGACATACCTTCCATTCATCACGACTTCAAAAACAGAGCTTTCCCATATATAGTCAAATGGTCAGAAACGTATGGTAATGCCTCTCTTGAATTTTCCTAGAATGTGTGAAGATCTCCTTGTATTTTTTCTAATAACCCCGTTTGGATAAATTTGTGTCATTCAATATTTCTGTGTAGATTATTTTAATATAAGTACTATTTGGATTAATTTGTGTGCAGGAGAAAAGTTTTTTATGTGGTTTGGTTATGAGCCCAGAATTGTTCTATCGGATGCGGATAAAGCGTCAGCAGTAAAACCTTTCTTCCAAGAATTTGACTGACAGTGAAAGATCTCCTATGGTTCAAAAAATGCTTTCAGTGGCCTTTGGTAAAGGACTGCTTACTGTTAATGGCCAAAAGTGGAGCTTAACAACCTCAGAAACTTCGGTTCGATTCCCGGCGAGTGCGTTTACTACATAGGAGATTACATGACCTCCACACAGTACAGGGTGGATCAAGAAAGAGCCGTGGAGCAGGCTCTTCTCTATCTCAACTCCCTAAAATTAGCAGGAGATGGGAAGGATGCCTGGGTCTTTGACATCGACGAAACATTACTCTCCCTGGTCCCCTACTACAAAGATCACGGCTTTGGGTTTGTGCTCATGCTTTGTGTGTGTATATCTTCTAATATTAACAGGAAAAGTGCATTCAAAACCACAAAGCATGTAAAACCACAAATCATAGAAGCACAAAATAGCATGTAAAAGAGAAGCACCTCTGAAATCCGTTCTTTGGAGCAAACAGGGGAAGTTGCATAAGCCTTTCACAAATTCCAGCGTCAATAACAGCCTGCACTGCGCCTGCACCTTCCTCTTTGCTGTCGCAAAAACGGCGGATGATATAACAAGATTTTTCCTGTATTTCTATCTCGTTGTGCAATGCAACACGCTCAAACCAGGGACCCGAAACCGCATGGAAACCGCAAAAAAGAACAGGGGGCTATGGCGGGTCATGTGTTTTTGATGAAGGCGGAGCTATGATTTTTCAAACTGGAACCGTGTGACAGCTGCGGGTGATTTGACAGGAGTCGCTGAAATGATAGCCGACAAAGGCTGGCAAAAGCTGCAGTATTTATTAGCTTGTCAGGAGGGGAATGGAGACGGAGTTGACGGAAATGAAATCACCGAGTTAGATTTTATGTCGGGATTGAGTCATTCATTTGATGTTGTATTAGAAAGTTGCAGGTGATAGAAAGATCTCACGTTTGATTTCAAACCGAGTGAACAACAAAAGTATTAAATGAAGCCTTCTAAAGGGAACACATGCTTTAAACACCCATGCAAACCTTTTTGTGTGTAGGGGACAGTTGGTCATCTAAGTCTCCAAAGCAATATAACGAGCTTTACATGTTGTTGGAGCCGTGAATGGAAAACGGTTGAGAAAGACTCCAAAGCCGTAGATAGAAGAGCTCAAAAACTCCATCCAACCTACTCGATACTAGATGAAAGATTTGGCAGAGATTTAATCATATTATATGCCAGATAACACACTATGTTATTATTCATCTCGACACCATACAAATATATTGGTAACAACACTCCTATAAACAAGGAGGTAGCTACAACAATAATGTCTAAGGATATCTCACTAAATAACAATATTAAACCATATATGTGAAGTTGTTAAAACAACTTCACTTACATAACAACATAATATTACCCATGAAACACTAATATTCCTAACATGCAAGGAGTTGTAAGAGATCTGCATTCACTTCCAGAGACCAAGTGAATGCGCATGTGTATATAGAAAAAGATAATGACATACTAAGAATCTGTCTAGCATAGAAAACAAAGTGTAACATGTAAATAGAATAAGCTAGCAAGAGTAAATGGAACCAATATATGTAAATGTTGTGAGTGTGATGGTGTGATATGCAAGGTGTGAAGATGGTAAGAGCAATGTTGCCCCACAGTGGATGTGTATGAGAGGAGGTTCATTTAGAAATGCCCCCTCAATAGTCAAAAATGAACCATAGAGAAAGAGTGCGTCATTGGGAAATGAATATGTTGTATGAGAGTAGATGCTAGAAAGATATATCGTGAAGCGTGAAGCATGAAGTGTGGGTGATGCAAGGTTCATTTTAGAATTAGACCCTTAACAATGATCGAGTATAAACTGTGGAACTAGAGTGTGTCATTAGGTAATGATGGTACAATGTGTGTACCAAATGTGTAGGAGTGCTTAGAAAGATTAGACATAAATTACAAAGTGTGCGGTGTAATAGTGGACACTAGAGAGAATCGGCAGCGGCGATGGGAGGGGGAATAAAGCGTGATGCCTCCTCAAGTGTGTGATTGGAGAAGGATCAAGTAAACTCATCTAGGAGATCATTAGTGTCAAGATCATAACCAATTGGATTTGGATTAGATACTTGGTAAGAAATGGTGTGGGTTTGATCATATAAAGAGTCTATGTGGCATAAACTGTACATGCCCATAACATATTCTTCATCAATAAAAGTAGGTTGTAGGCAATTGTGTGCATACCAGTGAGTGATATTTTGAGTATAGCCAAGGAATGAATCATTGCAAATAGAGATGCGGCCAAAAGGCATGGGAAATGTGATATCAATATGATTGGGATCCAGAATGCCACCAATGTAGTCAAGCCAATATTGTCTAAGTGTGAGTGGAGAGGAATGGTGAGTACGTACAAGGAAGACTAATAAATGGAAGATACGGAGGCCATAAACAACAATAACGAGTACACATCCATGATAAAGGTGAGAAGAGTGAGGTGGGGAAGGAGATTAACAAGTGTGAATCCTAGTCATGCTAAGCCATCATGTGTAAACAATGTCAGAGAAAGTGGGGTCAAATGGAATATGAGGACAATAAGAGTCATGTATGAAGAGAGTACATGTGAAGGGATCTGCTACACAGTAGAATGAACTTGGGGAGATGCAATAGGTGGTATGATGTCCAATGTATGGACAAATCCCTGAAAGGTATCATGGCATTAGTGGAAGGAGGAGGTTTTTTTGAATTTATATTCACCAGGGCCAATAGTAACAAAAGTATCTTAGAAGTAGGATTCATCTATTTCAATAGGAGTAAAGTTAAGATTGTGTAATGTGTCATCATTAAGCTCTACAACATCAACCTCATCATTGGAATCATCGGTGTTGGCATTATCTTGTTAGATAGCATTGTCAAGGATATTGGTAGGAGTGGAGCCAGATGTAGGATTGAGAGGAGCCATGACATGTGGGGTAGTGGTAGCTATAGAGGTAGACATGGTGGGTGATATGAGATTAGTAGTATGTGTAGGAATGGATGGGATGCATGTGGAGGTAGAAGAAGTATTTGAAGCACTAGATTGACCAACATCATATGTACTGATATTATGATATGGAATAGGTTGTAGTGGAGGTATGGGCATGGTAGTGACTGGGTCTATGCGAAAGAACTTGAATGGATTAGGGTCAGCAAAAATAGTATGCTCATAGCCATCATGTAGGAATTTAACACACCGATGAACCATGGAAGGGACAACATGCATAACGTGAATCCATGGTCTACCAAGTAAGCAATTGAACTGAAATGATGTGTCAATGACATAGAATGGAGTGGGAAGGGTTTTAGGTCCAACTTGTAGAGGTAAGGTGATGGTACCAAGGCATGTGCGAGTAGTGGAATCATATCCACATACAAGAAGGGAAGATTTAGTGATCAGGCTATCATGAATTTACAATTGTGAGAGCAATGAGATAGAGCATAAGTTTATGGCGGAGCCATTGTCGATTAGTGTGCATGCTTGATATAATGGGATCCAATGGTAGCGGTGATAAGAAAAGGTGTAAATGAATTTCTAGCGAGTAGAGGGAGGGATATCCTCATCATTAAAGGATATGGTTTTGAAATATCCCTTGTGGGATACCACTCAAAAATTACACAAAATATATATAAATTGTAGCCAAATAAAATTTCTTATTTTTACGAGAATATGACCAAATAGGGCAGCGTGAATCATATTTAATTGATATCTCACAAAGTACTTGCTTGAAATTCATGAAATTTTAAAGGGATCTTAATAATGATAATAAACATTAGAAATTTTTTTGGAATTTTTTATTAATATTAAATTGTCTCAAAATTTTAGAAATCCCTAAACAACTCAAAATCTTCAAAAATTTATATCTTTCCAAATACAAGTGATAAAATTCTCAAAATATGGAAATAACATCTATTAACACACTCGAAAACCCTCCAAAAATTGCTGCAAAATACCAAAATGGGACGCCCCTTGGAAAGTGGTCAAAACCCTAAAAATGTCTCCAAATGTGGTGCTAAAACCTACTCTAATGGCTGCAATCAATCGGATCTAAAAACCCTCGATTTTTCTCGCACAAAAAGCCCCAAAAATCTTCCAAAACCCTTCTTTGAAAATTCTAAAATTAATATATGAAAATCAGCCCTGAATCAACTACAAAATGACAAACTAGGGCGGATCTTTTACCATCGAAGAGTGCCCTACAAGCTAGGAATGGATCTCTCACCACCGAAGCTAGGGATCTTGTGGGATCTTACTCCAAAAGCTAGAGGATAACAACCAACAGTTACTCAATGAAAATCATAAGCGTGTATGCAAGAATGAGCTCTCTTTCTTCCCAAACTTCTCTTATGTCATTTCTAGAAGTAACAAGAGGCCCAAAAGGCCCCAATCGACCCCCTCTAGAAATAATCAAAAATCCCAAAGTAACTTAAGTTACTTTTCCCCCTTCAAGTCACCATAGGGACATAAGTGACCCCCATGAAGAATTATAACATTAAAGTGTTATGAGGTCCCCCCTTAACGACAAAACATAACATCTAGTCCCACCAAGCCACTTAATACTCATGTCAATGCAAAATTATAACAAATAAGCAAGGTGGTAATAATCATCCATACCCAATAGCCTCTAGTGTCGTTAGCCCCTCGGGTATGACCAAGGCTAAGACAAATGAAAAACCTCCTAGGCCAACTGCTCGGAAATGGGGACATTACAATCCTCCCCTCCCGAGAAATGCTTGACCCCAAGCATTATCTTGTCATGTTGCAAAAGCTGAATACCACAAAGTTTCTCCACCTCACCCTGCAGTCAACCAAAGATCAGTGTGATCCGAAGTAACCAAGAAACCCCATGTAGTCATCATGACCTCCATGTTGTATAGAGAACAATGTTGTCTCGTGAAGTAGAATGATTCCCAAACCGACTCTCCACTAGTACCCACATCAGGACTGCCAATCTGTCCAATCCCTGCCAATCTGATACCATCATCATGTGATCACTCACTACCTCTCCAATCAACTCCTGGGTACGAAAGTCCACTATGAATCCTATAAAATCCCCTAGATCAACCTATGAAACAACCTGTATACGCACAAAGTGTGCTAACTCTCCCATATGACCCATGTGAGAGTAAGGCTCCTCATAATGTATCTCAATGTGTCTCGTGGGGGAAAAATCCCAAGACTCCAATAAATGGTCAATCACCGACAATGTCAACTCTACATAGTTCACCTCTTGTGATGAGTGTGAACCTACTGAATAACTAGGTAACTGAGTCAACTCCATCCCTCCACTAACCAACACATGGGTGAAGTACCCACCCTGCCTAGAAGCAGTAAAATACATAGGAATATTATCCCATGTCGACTCGAAAATGATGAACATGTAAGCTTTGATTTGTCATAACGACAAACCATACATCCATGTATGAAGTTGAGGATATCCTCCCTCAACCCATACCATTTGAACCTCTCTGATATTAACCTGTAGGTCTCATCGAATCTCAAGTGTCCAGTCATGGAAAAACAATGCACATCTCACATTATCTCCATCCTTAACCATGAATCTGATACAAGGTGCAATCTGCCTTGATAGAAGATCATCTCATCCTCCAATCAGTAGTTTTCATCCTATATATGACCATATAGAATCTCACAAGTGTGTCGGTTCTTACAAGAATCAACAAGAAAATGAGATCTCTGGTCTATTGAAACCTCAAATAACCAACATAATGATAAACTCAAATGATCTCGAACTCCGTGACCCCAAACTCGTAATTGCCTCATATGTAATACTACTGGTAATACCCATATCCATCGAAATCCACATTGGACCTGCAATAATAAAACCCCCATCATGCCGTAAATTCCTCTCCATCCCCTCGCCTACAACCACTCTAGGTGTTCCCGTAGATAATCCCCTCAAGATTAGATTCCCGCCCTCGAACTTAAACTTCACTCTATAGTTTGAAAGTTAGTCTGAAACTCACCAAGAGAGTGAAGCCACAACACTCCCAACACTATATTGGTCACTCCCATACCAACAATGTGGAAATCATCGGTAACTGTGTAGTTACCCATGATGATGCTCAAATGTGGAACTCTCCACGTGCATATCATATACTCCCCATTAGCTACAACAATGTTGAAGCCCTCAAAGTCCTCCATCTGCAAACCTCGTCTCTCAACCAATGATGCATCAATAAAGTTATGGGTAGCCCCACTATCAATGAGTACCACAACTCGCTAACCCTGCATAACTCCTCTAATCCTGAATGCCTTGTACATTGGAGTACTAGACAATGTAGCTATAATCTCCCGAGGAAAAGTCTCCTCCTCCTACTCCACATCAGCACTATCCAACGCAACTCCATCTCCATCATCCATCTCATGGATCTCTAACTCCTCACCTCTGTCACCCTCACTCTCCTCGAAGACCTCAATGAATTAAGCCCTCCCTTTTCCTATGCAATCATTCCCTGGAGCCCAAGGTGTATGGTAATCAAAACATAGTTTCTTTCAACTCAACTCATCCCTAAGCTCTCTAGAAATGAATAGATTCTTAGCCACCTCTTGCCTCGGTGGAGGCTTCTTCTGTTGAAGCTTGTCTTATCCAGATGGAGGTTCCCTTTCTTTGACTTGAGATGGAAACCTCGAATTTAGAGTGGCTAACTCTAAATCCCATGCTCTCTTAGTAGCATCATGCAATGAAGAAGGTTCAAATGCCTTCACAAATCCAACTAGAAAATATATCAACCCTGCTATGAAAATTGAGGTCAACCTCATCTCTGAAACATCAGTACCATGACTAATAATCTCTAAAAATCTGCAATGTACTGATCTAAAGAACTTGTCTGTCTCAAGTGAGTCAACTCCCTAAAATGCTTGTCAAGGTCCCTCCTATCAAATCTGCTCATCAACCTCTGTGTGAACTCTGCATAAGTATCAATATGTATGTGCCCTTGTGTAATCAGTCCATGATGCCACTAGTCATGAGCATCTCCCTTGAGATGTAGGATTGCAAACTTAATTACATCCTCTTCGTACATGGGATTCAATTCGAAATAAGTCTTCAACTTCTAAATCCAAGACTGCATGGTACACTTCTTAGAACCATCAAAGTGTGGAATGGAGATTTGTCCCAATCTCCTCTATAACTCAGGTACCTGTAGTTGATGATCTCTCTTGGGTTTGCTACCAATCTTCATTTTGTAGTACTCTGTGAAAGGCATATTATCCCTGAAGCCCTCGCTCAAAGATTGGTACCTTTCCCAACAAGATTCCTCATCCAAAACATATGTTGGCTGCCTTACCTGTGAAACTTTTGGATCCTTCAAGAAAGAGGGTTCATGAAGCCCCAAATGCCTGGTAGAAGAATGGGGAGATTTTTGCCCTATGTTTCCATTATCACCTCTCTAAACAGTGTGTCCCCTATTACTGGTTTCCCCTCTCTCTATATGAGTATCAATCCTGCCCTGTGCTAATCTCTCAGTGAGTTGGCTCAAATAGAGATTAGTAGTTTCCTACCATTTTACCATGTTGGTGAATACTTATTTCATCAAGTCAACACCCAAATCTTCACTGTCACCCATATTTTCATCCCAACATGCTAGAGAAACAACCGATCGACATAATTGAAATATCCCTTATGGGATACCACTCAAAAACTGCACAAAATATATATAAATTGCAAATTGAATAAAATTTCTAATTTTTGTAGAAAATGACTAACTAGGGCAACGAACCGTATTTAATTTATATCTCACAAAATACTTGCCCAAAATGCATGAAATTTTAAAGAGAGTTTGCAACAATGATAATAAACACTAGATTTTTTTGGAATTTTTGATTAATATTAAACTACCAAAAATTTCGAAAGCCCTAGACAACTGAAAAATCTTTAAAAATTCATATCTTTCCAAATACAAGTGATAAAATTCTGAAAATCTGGAAATAACATCTACTAACAATGCAAATGAAAACCCAACCTCCAAATCTGGAAATGACACACTAAAAACCCTCCAAAAATTGCTGCAAAATACCAAAATGGGATGCCCCCTTGGAAAGTGGCCAAAAACCCTAAAAATGTCTCCAAATGTGGTGCCAAAACCTGCTCTAATCGCTGCAATAAATCAGATCTGAAAACCCTCGATTTTTCTCCACAAAAAGCCCCAAAATCTTCCAAAACCCTTCTCTGAAAATTCTGAAATTAATCTCTGAAAATCAGCCTTGAATCAGCTCCAAAATGACAAACTAGGGTGGATCTTTCACCACCGAAGAGTGCCCTACTAGCTAGGAATGGATCTCTCACCACCGAAGCTAGGGATCTTGTGGGATCTTACTCCACAAGCTAGAGGATAGCAATCAACAGTTGCTCAATGAAAATCATAAGTGTGTATGCAAGAATGAGCTCTCTTTCTTCCCAAACTCCTCTTATGTCATTCCCCCAAGCAACAAGAGGCCCAAAAGGCCCCAATCGACCCCCTCTAGAAATAATCAAAATCATAAAGTAACTTAAGTTACTTTTCCCCTTCAAGTCGCCATAGGGACATAAGTGACCCCCAATGAAGAATTATAACATTAAAGTGTTATGAGGTCCCCCTTAACGACAAAACATAACATCTAGTCCCACCAAGCCACTTAATATTCATGTCAATGCAAAATTATAACAAATAAGCAAGGTGGTAATAGTCATCCATACCCAATAGCCTCCAGTTTGTTAGACCCTCGGGTATGACCAAGGCTAAGATGAATGAAAAACCTCCTAGGCCAATTGCTTGGAAATGGGGACATTATAGGTGTGTGGTAGATTTTTAAGGGATTGAATGAGATGGGTGGAGGAAACAAGCAAATTGTTTCTTTTGATGTGGATGGAGCAAAGAGAAGCCTTTAATGTATTACGACAATCAAAGTGCACTTTAAAGAGATCATAAAGAGATATTTTGGCTAGTGTATTCTTAAGTTGTTCAATGCTATCATAAAATTTAGAAGCGATGGTAGGAACCGTAGAAGTAATAGGCGATGAGATAGAAACAAGTGGAGTTGTAGAAGGTCATTGTGACGAGTGGTGATTACATCGATAGTTAATCGGACATATGAAGTGATGCAACGGTGAGGATGTTGAGTACGGACTTACATAAAATCAACAATGGTGGCATCCATGCTAGAAACCTTCGTGGGAGCATAGGATGGATAAGAATATTGATCCATGAATTTAGAAGAAGGGGATAAAATATGATGCATTCTTGGAAGGTAGGGTTTAAGTGAGTGGGTTCACCAAATGATTTAATTTAAATTGAATTAAATCTAATTGCAGAGTAACTACTATAAATAATGATATACAAATGCTAACATACAAAGATGTAAGTAAACTAACATGTACAACGTGTAACCCTAAGCAAGAGAGGGAGATAGCGAGACTTGGTGGATTTCCGAGCAAACTCGAAGTGATTTGGGCGGGTGAATAGTTGAAGCAGTTGTAGGTAGTGTTGTTAAATTTCTCTAGAGGTTCTACAACTCGGAATCAGTAGGACAAGGGCACCCGTAGGAGGGCAAGAGTGCCCGGGTGTTGGTGGCTAGATCTAGGCACCGGTGGCCATGCAAATACTTAGATTCTAATATCTTCTATGTCGAAAGAGATTCGTTGTTGATTCTTGTTTGTCATTTGAGATTCTCTCCTTTATCGCCGAAGGTACTTGTAACTTATAAGAAAGAAGTTCACCTACACATACACACAAATGACATCAAACCTAAAAAGAAAAATGTAGAATGAGGAGTCGACCGACCCCAACTGGTCCACCAAGAATGAACATACAATGAAGCGATGCACTACATCTCAGACTCCATGTAGTTCTTTGTGAGAGTGTGTGTAATGATGCCCTAGGATGCCCATGTGCAAGTTGCACAATGATAGTAGGCGAGATCTAGAATGTAACAAATGTATAAAATGTGTATGATGGAATAAAATAAACTTCCCCTCCTATGTTGTGTATACGTATGATGTAACTTTTGTCCCTTGAATGAGTGTGCTAGACATATGACTTTGATGCTCTTATGCCTCTTGGATGCAAGCTTAGATGATAGTAAGTAATGTTAGTGCTTGGTCCTTGATTTTTTAGAAGTAACTAAGTATATATATGATTCCCTTATTTGAATTTTATAATTGACAACTGGAAGGCCGACCCATAAGTGAAAAAGATGCCCAAAAGATAAAAGAAACCCAAAAAGAGTGAGTAAAGATGAGAGAGGGTCGAGAGTGCCTGGAGGGACAAAAGCGCATGTGCATTGGTGTCCTAATCAGTGCTAGTGTCTACGGCCATACAAGATAAATTAGTTAGGTTCCGCCATGGTCAGGGGGTGTGTAAGACCAAAGAGACAATAAGAGATAAATAAAAGAGGCCCAAAGATAGTTGTCAACGATTAGTTTTCTTGCTTAGGAATCATGTATACATTAGTATGCTTTAAGACCTAGAAATGTACCCAGTGCGTGATTTTGTGTGTACAAATACCTCTTTTTAAGAGTGGAGATGTTAACAATCCTTCTAATTATAGAACCATCATGATCAACCCATTGTTTGCAAAGTTGTTTGGTAGCATGGTGGAATACAAAATCAACAAGTGGGTAGAAGAAAAAGGTAAGAGAGAAAAGGGCAAGTAGGGTTCAGGCCTAAGTATTCAACAATAGATCATGGTATCACTTTGAGGCACATTATTGAAAAAGTTTGGAATGATAAAGAGGAAGTTTATTGTTGTTTTGTTGACTTCAAGAAGGCTTTTGACATAGTTCCTAGGAACAAGTTATGGGATAGAATGAAGGAGCTTGGTATCCTAGTGCATCATAGAGCAATTGTTCATAGGATTTACAAAAAGGTGTAAGTCAAAATTAGAACTCAAACTGGTATCTCAAAAAGTTTTAGGAGTGATATTGGGGTTAAACAAGGATGCCCATTATCACCTACTTTATTTGGCCTATATATTGACAAACTTGAGGAATGGCTAAATTTGTAGAGTGAAGATGGTGTTCGCCTAAGAGAGTATGTTGTAAGACTTCTCCTTTATGTTGATGACCTTATCTTGATTGTTAGGTCTGCTCAAGGACTACAAAAGCATTTATGTGTGCTTGAGCACTTTTGCAAAGAAGTGGGGATGCAAGTCAACACCAATAAGACCAAGATCATGATCTTCTCCAATAGAAAGAAAAGAACTCAATATGATTTCTATTTCGATGGAAGCATTTTAGAGGAAGTAACAAAGTATAAATATCTTGGGTTTGACTTTAATAACAAGCTCAGTTGGGAGATTTGTAGCAAAAAGAGAACTTTAGGGGTGGAGAGCTTTTTATGCTTTCCAAAACAAATGCAGAGAGGCGGAATTATGGGATTGGAAAACTATGCAAACTTTGTTTGGGCTTTTAGTAACTCCAGTGGTGCTTTATGGATGTGAGGTTTGGGCTAGCAACATTTCAAACTCAAGGTGGAAACAATTTGAGAGGATTCAAAAAGCATGATTACTAGCAAGTTCAAATTAAAGATCTTGGTCCTGAGATTCTTCTAGTTGAAACAGTGTTGTACCTTTAGAAGCTATTGCTATGGTTCATCTCATAACATATTTAAAAAGGGTTGAGCAAATGGATGGAAGTAGATGGCCTAAGGTAGTCCTCAACGAGTTTTGGAGAAAAGAAAGAAGTCATGGATGAATCAAAATAACAAATGGCTTAAAAAATGGAACATTTACTTGAATGCATGTCCTAATAATAGCCAAGAGATAAAGACTTTTGTTATAGATAAATTTTGCCAAGTTATGTGGGGAAAGCCGTTAGGGAGAAAGAAGAGGTACTATTTGGAGGAATTTAACTCTATGTGTGATCATCAACAAAAGACTTTTATAGGGGCTAATATCCCGTGGAAAGAAAAGATCTTCATAGCTCAATTGAGGACTAATTCACATCGTCTTCGGTGTGAAACATGCAGATGGAAAAGACCTAAAGAGGTATGGGAAGAGAGAGTCTGTGTCTTCTGCACGTCTGGTGCAATGGAGTCAGATAAAAATTTCATGATGGAGTGTAATGCTTAAAATGACATTAGGGCCCAGTTTGCTAGTACGGTGGCTATTGCATCCTTACAGGATATTTTCAACAAGAATATAGTTGAAAAACATGGGAGCTGATTATCAAACTCACCAACAGGAGATCAAAATGTCAGAATGATCTTTAACAAGATATGTTGTCCCATAGGTTGTTTTTGGTAGCCTCGTGGATGTTAAAAGTTCTTCTTCTTCTTCTTCTTTACTCCTACCTCATATATCTCCCCTTGATTGACGTGGAAAGATATAATTAGAGGACTCTAAAACAAAAAGAAACAAATATAACATACAACCGTTTAAATTGTAAGATTATATTATGTAGTATTTTTTTGTTTTTGTTTTTTTGTAAGTTCATGTATTTTTCTTATTTTCTTTAGCTTAGTGCTAAGGTCTAAGGGGTATCCATTTTACTAAAGTTGTTTGGGGCATAATCCCATCATAATTCCTTTTCATGTGTCTAGGCCTTTGCACACAAGTATTGATCCATGATGGGCTCTTTGTGAACCTAACAACTTCATAATATGCAATAATTTTATACAATGATTTGAGATATTAGATGCATTACTAAATATCTAATCACTATTATATTTATGCTAATAGACATTTATACAGTCAAACACGGTTACCTATTGATGTCCATCAATGGTTAGGATTTAAGTTGTACGCAGAGAAGACCATTACAAAAATCTGGGCCATCAACGTCTTCCATAGACTTCTGTCAACCTCATTTAAGAATTCTGGTGTGGTTTCTTTTATTTGAAAAGGTAGCCATGTTGTCCCAGCGGCCATTATTACTTGTCACTGTTTGTAGACCGGCTATTGTACATATCCCTATGTCAATGAGGTGTTTCATCCTTCAGCGAGGGTTTTCTTCGTCTTTTCGTGTACACATTTTGCAACATTATTGTCCTTGTTGCATGTTGTCTCGGGATGTTGATAGAGAATATGAAGAGATGCTACATGAATACTAATTTTCCAAAAGGTTGTGATCTGCTCTTGATGATAGCATGCAAAATGCAATCTGCAGTCGAAGAAGATATCTAAACAGTGTTTCTTGTTCAAGGTATTTGTAGATCCGGTTACTATTGTCTTTGCAATCTCTTTTGTATTTGTATTTGTTTTTAATGATAAGCATTAGGTTGTTTGGGCATAGGAAGAGAATGGGGGACCGAAGGCTTGGAGCTCCAACTCAGTTGTAGTGCTGGGGAGGAACGTGTTTGGAGGAAAGTGCAACCTGTTGTGCCGCTCGACTATGAAACGCATGACTTTGTTGTTGATCACATTTCATGGCTTTACGTTTTTGGGTTCATCCCTGATACTTAAAGGAAGTTAATAAATCATAAGCAAATTGATTTGTTTCTCATCCATTTGAGAGGGAAAATACACAGGTTCCTTAACCAATTGTCTAGCCTTCACTTGTACGTTTTGTATTTTTCTCATAGAATAGCTGGACGTATTTGTGGCAGAGAATATATGAAGTATTTAATGTGTCATCTTAGCGATGTGTCACACAACGAACTCACTGGTCCTTTCAAAGGCAGATTATTTGAATTCTACGGCATTATCAGGTCAAATTTGAATGTTTTCGTTGTTTTTTTCTATATTATTGTTTTAAATGTTTGTTGGATGTTTCATTTGTTTTTTGTTTTCTTCTAATTTATTATACTGCGGAAGCCGGATAGTATAGCATTTAAGAAATTAGTTAATTATTTATGTTTTGTCTGAGTTTTATTTTGCCAAGTGTCATTTACTTTTTTAATATAAAGTTTTATAAAAAACAAATATTTATTTTCTTTTTACAAAATCTTTAATTTATTTTTTTGATTGGCTGAATTATTTTTGTAAGCATATTAACTATTTTTCATTAGTAAAAACATTTATTTTTCTTATCAACCAATATAAAAATGACATGTGACAAATATTTAATTTTTCTATTAGCCAATTTTCTTGAGAAGTCTTAAATGATTTTTGTTTTATTCAACTTTATTTTGCCAAGTGTCAATTGCTTTATTTAACATAAATTCTCATAAATATAAATATTTATTTGATTTTTTACAAAGTCTTTAATTCAATTTTTGTAATCATATTAAATATTTATTATTAGTAAAAAGATATTTATCTTATTAACCAATTTAAAAACATGTGACAAATCTTTCTATAGTTTTAACATTACATTTTTTT
This sequence comes from Taxus wallichiana var. yunnanensis, assembly GCA_018340775.1. Lineage (NCBI taxonomy): Eukaryota > Viridiplantae > Streptophyta > Pinopsida > Cupressales > Taxaceae > Taxus > Taxus wallichiana. The sequence continues at coordinate 291,501,860 of CM031238.1, forward strand.
TTAATAAGTCTAAAATGATTTTTGACTTGGACACACCATTGTATTTAATGTGTCATTATTTTAATTTTCATAACATTATTAATTATTTTTACTTTGTCCAATCTTATTTTGCCAAGTGTCAATTGTTGTCTTTAACATAAAGTTTCATAAAACTAAATGTTTATTCATTTTTGACAAAATCTTTAATTCAATTTTTTGATTGGCTAAAATATTTTTGTAGTCATATTAAATACTTTTTATTAGTAAAAAAACAAATTTTCTTATTCACTTATGTTATTTTTTTCTTTGCAAATATGGTGTCTTCGAATTTTTGGATCTCGAAGTAGATCTTGAAATTTAAATGTGCAAATTAGAAACATATATTATGTTTACTTTCCCTATAGTGCAAAAATGGAGATTTGTGGCGAAGAGATAGCAAGGCTACTACGAAATTTGTATATATATCCACGAGGATCTATATCTAATTCATAATTTTTTTGTATTGATATTACATGACAATATTTTCCTATTAAATTTATATTCTTCCACCACGAACTTGTAGCCTTAAGACAATAGCTTCAGAAAATGGTCGTATTTCGACAATGCAAAATACTTGTTTGGTGTGCCTTTTCCTTTTCTTCTAAGTTTTGAACTTTCTCCCTAGTGGGAAGCAACAGAACCCTCTATCACATTTCTTAAAGTTTACCATGTCAAACTTTCGTGTTTATTGAACACTTCTAAAAAGCCCCCATGCAATAGTTGAGCTTAAAGATTACTATGATACCTTAGAACTCCAACATCCACTAAAAGGAATGTTGGGCATGATCTTTCATTTAATAACTCCGGTCCCAACTAAGACGAAGTTTTTCCTTGCTTGCGCATCTAAAATCTTTGCCCAACACATCTTTTTATGTAAAATTCACTGCAAAAGTAAAATACCTTTACTTTAACACTTCTTTGGCAGTATATGCCATTCATGGCCTTGTTGTTTTAAGGATTTGTTAGATATTCTCGGTTTTTAAATTTTTGAACATATTATTGTTATGGATATCTCTAATTACTTATTATATTTTCCCAATTTATATTTTAATTATATTAATTGGTTATGATCTCTGATATCTTGTGAATTTTTTTTGTTGTGTTTGTGAAGCTTTGAAGGGAATGCACGGCTATGCGGCCCTTTTATGGGCAATGATTTAATCCATGTTAAAGTTTTAAGTTTGAATGATTATTTGATGTATTATATTTATGACATGGTAGATCAATTCCAAGTCCCTCATCTATTTGGTTCCTATTATATAGTTCAAAATCTAGAAATATATGATACTTTACAAAACAAAATCTCAAACAACACTAATAGACATAATGTTTATGTGTGTTATGACTATTAACCTTTACTATAGTATTTATACAACTTAAAATATATATACAAGCATTAGTAAGAATTATAATGACATAAATAATAAAAATGACACAAGATTTCATTCCTCCCTATATTCCTTCCACTTTGAACAAAGAGTTTCATTACATTGGATTTTACATCCAAAATTTCGTTAGTGTCAAAAGACACTTACAATTTTAAAAGTAGTGACGTTAACTATTTTAACAAAATTTTCAAATTCATTAATACAATGATGATTCACTTTATCGATTCCTTAATTTTACCGGTTTAATGGATGTCCTACTCTCCTCCATCTACAAAAGATTGCAAGAGTGTTGAATTTATTTTGGAATTTAAGCATTTGACATTACATGGAAGTTTCCAAAGCCTTTTCAACAAGTTTGTTTTGGGTAGATTATGCAAATCCAAAAACTACATTTCTTTTTAAGGCATTACATACAGGGCACGTGCATTTGACATACTCTCACCATTTTCTTGCAAATGGTAAACCGTCTACTCTTTTTGTATTTATGTATTCCTAGGCATTTCAAATAAATTTAATGACAAAAATAATTATGCATGCAATTATCACTGATGGATGCCCTTACATGATCCTAGGCACCACTATGATATATACTGAAAGAATACTACCCAAATTTAGTCATTTTCCCTTCTCGGTGTCATGGGATTCCACTTTTTGCAAACATGTATATTATGATGTATAAATATATGTGAATTTTTCATTTTACATCTTGTGATATATTTCACATTGTTCCATTTGTTCTTTGTTTGGTTATGCATCACATGTGTTAGTGAAGACACTCGTTATTAATATATACAATTGAGGTTTCTTGTAAGGAATCATGTTAGTGCGATACGATTTCATTTCAGCTCCTAGTCTCATAAAAACTCATCTTTAGTATAGATAATGGAGCTTTCTTTAAGTGACCATGTCATTATTTTGCAACTTGGATTCAACTCTTTATGTTATTAACAATGTAAAAAAGGGACTAGAATTTTAGTAAATTTTTAAGAAGCTCTTGTATCAAGTGGACATGTTAGTGTGATGCAACTCTTGTTCCCATAAACATCTTGGTCTCGTAGGCATCATTAAAATCTTCCATTTCATTTTGCTCAAAAAAGTGAAATTAATCCTATCCACTTCTTGGATATATCATATCTTATACTAATTAAAAATGAGAATGTTAAATAGAACGTCCATATGAAGACTTTAATAGAAAATTGACAAGTTTATCAACTTCTTGGAAATTGTTCCAATATGTCTTATAATATGGATAATTTCTTCCCCACTTCTACTCTTTTCTCTTTTTATTCTTTTTAGACATTTTACCTTCTCTAAAATTTAACAACATTAGAAAAAACACCTTGACATAGTTGTGCCCAAAAATATTCATGCCTGAAAGTTGTATGTTATAGAATATGACTTGTTTGATTTGTTATGCCCATCTCTCAGTAAATAGAGTCTTCAACCTTCTTATTGATTATTAGAAAGTAGGCATATATATGAGATTTTTTGGAGTGTAAAACAAGATTTTTGGAGAGATTTTTCATGTATGATCTCCAATGGAAATGGGAGGAAATAACTTATTGTGTTCTTTCATAGAATAATTCGAGTTTTGAAACAAAGATACACAAAAATTCATAATTATATTTATAACACTCACAAATATAATAGGAAATCCACATCATGTGAAGCTTGGGGACCCAACACCCTTTAAGGGTTAGCGGTTATTAGATATTGAGCCCTTTTGGGCATCCACTATGAGCAAGGCATGAAAAATACACCTAAATCGCTACGGTTATAGGTTTATTAGTGGAAATATAAAATACATCGAGATGAAATGATGGGTGAAACACTCATCAAAGATCTACAACCGTTAGAATTTCAATCCGAAAAAATCTAGAACCACCAAGGAATTTTATTCCACGCTCACTGAAATATGAATTTGATTAGAAATTACAATTCTATTATTCTCTCTTGGGGAAAAGTAAATGATGTCATTTTTAAGTGATTTTCATTTAAGTGTGCGAGAACAAGGTTTTATACCCTTTAAATTACAAATATATAAATAGGAAAGCATTAAATAACTAACACCATATATTTCTCTTACCACTATTAATTTTATGAACATTTGTGTTAGCCACTATTTGCATATTTGGGTAATATGATACTTGGAATAGTAGCGAAAGAAGAAAACATTAGGGTGATGAAAGAAAAATAAAATAGGGTGACCAAACTAAAGATACAATTATTACTTATATATAATTGTCTTATGTAATTTTGATGAGAGTTGTATTTATTGGAAAACATTGCAAATTGGTTGAGAAGGATGATTGTATTTGTACTCAAACACTAATTTTGACTCTGCAGACATTTCATAGTATGGTGATTTGATATTCTCCATTTGCATGCCTTTAGATAGAGTAATTAGTGACATGAAAGAATGAAATAAATAATGGTTAGTGAAAGTAGCTCAAGAATATATAAAGTTACAATTTATTATAAAAAAACAAAAAAAACTTCATGTAAAAAATTAGAGTACTTTAAATTTAAAAATCACAAGAGTAGTTTGAGTCTTAATATGCACCTCTAATTTTTCCAAACTCAATAGATATGGAAGAAAAGAAAATGGATACTAAGATAAGGTGGTAATCATCCTTTTTGTGCTCTAATTTCATTTATTCATCCCTATCAGTGTGACCATTGCATCTCTTGATGCAATTACTAGTTTATATTTTATTTCAACTTATTCAAGAAAAGGAAGACTACACCAATGTAAGAGTGTGAAATATGAAGGGACAAATAAACCTAGAAAATTAACGAAATCACTTGTTTAGCAATTTTTCAAATTCTTCATTTTGTTATTTTCTAAAAATGTTGACACACTTATGTACAAAGTGATGTTAGCGCTATTGAGTTTGTGCAATGTTAACATAAAGGAGTTGTGATTTCATGGTACAAATACATGTGATTGAGATATTCTTGGAGCGAATGGAAAATACAACACTTAATGTGGAGTATCTATTTACACCCTAAAAATTATAAGATGTGATATGAGAAAATATAATATGATGTAAGGGTTTGTTACATGGGGTTATTCTCAATGAATTAATTTAGAATCAACCATGAACAATTAGAATAACTCATTAATAATTGTAACTTTTATCAACAATATAATGATAGATCAAAATACGAGAAGAGATTAAGACTTGGCAGTACAAAGTGAAACAAAGGAAAACTGGATGTGTAAACTAGGTAAACAAACTAATTTGAACCTAAAGATACTTTGTTTTTAAACAATAACTAGAAATTATCTCTCATGTCAGGGATCAGTATAACTTTACTTGGACCATGGTATGGTTCTACCCCTCATGTATAGTTTTGGACCTACCTGCAATGAGGTTCTATAACTTTTCCTACCCTTTGCTTATCTAGAAACCTACGTCATTGTACATCGCTCTAACTCACACAACCTGTAATGACCTGAAATAAGTGGAGACCCTAAATACTTGTAATACCCTTCATTAAATTATTAGATTATAAAATAATAAATTAGTGTGTGTGTGTGAGAATGGACTACCCTTGGTAATCAAACCTTGTTGAACCCATCCAAGTACTACACTACATCCCCTAAAGCGGGAGCAAGGTTCGTGTAATTCTCTTAGTGCTTTGTGCAAGTGTGAATATAATTTGAGTCAACCCCTATGTGTGCCCTCGTGTCTCTTAACTCAAAGATAATGGGCTAACTATAGAGTAGAGAATGTACTTGAATGTAGTAGTAGTGTGATGCGGTGTGTTTCATTGTTAGACTACACCTTTTTGTCAATTGAAGACATTTGATGATACTTGGATTGATTTGCTCTAGCTAAGACACGGTACAGGGATATTTGAATGCTTAAAAATGGATGAAGCTAGACTCTTTGACTTTGATTAAGTGTTATAGACCTAATGTAGTGACTACTCTAGATGATGTGCAATTGTTTGGGAAGATTTAGGAGATCCTTGATTACTTTTGTGTTGATATTTACAAGTAGGAGCTCATGAGAGTGGCAAGTGAGTTATGAAGTGATATTGATTTCCTTGTATTGGCTTCTGTAGGTGAAATGACATGTTAAGGTCGAACCTAGGAAGATAAAACAACACATATGAGATATTCAAATTGGAATAAGAGTCATTAGATAAGAGGGTCCAAGACCATATAGGTTGGCCAAGACCGTATTCCACTATGGACCTAATCAGACAACTTTGGTTAGGAAAACAATGATGTAAAATCAAAAGTTTTGGATTTCTTCCTGGATATAAATGACTATTTTGGTTAATTAATATTTATTGGATATATGATATAGCAGAGTGTAGAGATGAGCAAGTCAAGAGAGAGATAAAAAGATGTGTTGATGAGTTTAAAATGTGAGTGTTTGTCTTATCAGAGAACAAAGCCAAACTTGTCATTACCAAATGACAAGTTACCAAATTTGAGTGTCTACATTTTCCCCTTTAAGTGTGTAATTGAAAATTGCATACTTAAGGGAAAATTGTACATGAGTGTGCACAAAAACTTTGTCTTTACTCAATATTTAACTTTTGAGGGGTTGGTGTTGGCATGCTCCATGGTGAAACCTCAAACACATAATGTATTCAATGTCCATGATATAAATTGTATTGTAGCTCAAATGTAAATAATGATTGTAACTTCGTAAAATTTAACTTGCATAGAGTAAAGTAAAAGAGAATCAAAACATGTAAGGAATACACCTATTCATTTTATGGAGGGAGAATCTCTTATTCTAGTCATATTTTGGAGATTCTGATTTTTTTCATGAAAATTTTGAAGGATTGGGGGTGATTAGTCCCTAATTGTACTAAAGGAGAACCTAGAGTATTGAGTGCATGCAAACCAACACCTAAACAAAGAGAGGGGTCTTTGAAGCACCATGTTAAGAGGGAAGAGAAAAATATATTAATATTTAGTAAGCATGATATCATCCCCAAAAACGTGAAAGAAGAGACAAATAACATCTTATAAATAATTTAGCCTCTTCAACACCTTCCAAAACCCCAAGAACAACATTGTTACAGGTGAATCTAGGCCCAAATTTGTAAATGAACCACATAGTTGAGAAGGAATGAATGTATCATGCCCCCACCGTGTGTTGTATAGTTGAGTTTAAGTGTATAAATTTTGAAATAATGCAAAGGAGAAGAAGGCCCATACCCCCAAGTGATGTTTTTAAATTATATATAAGTAGTGTGATTAAAGAAGGAATAGAGTACTATTAACCCTTGTTTTTTGCTCTAAGTTGTGTCATTTGTGTTTGAATCAAGTACAAAAGTGTGTAAATCACAACAAGAATCTAAAATGTTAATATTTTCTATGTAATTTATCCTAGGTAGGGAACATCCAATAGGATCTATACCATACTATGGTCTATACTTAAAGTGTATGGTTTTGACCAATGTGAATTTCTACCACTTTTATGTATCTCAGACATTTTTATGAGGATCTATACCATATAAAAACATATGCCTATGTCCTGTAATCTTCTTGTATTGGATATAGATGTAGAATATATCTTAATAAATGCCCTTTATTTTGAGGCACATGTGATAAACCATTTAAACGTGTGGCTAAAAAGAAAAGATGTGTACCCATGTCGAGATAAGTCCGATAATTTGCGTTGGTTCAAATTAAAGGTTGTAATTGTGGCCACCTATTAGATCATGTTCCTACAAAATGGATTGTAAATGGTGGAGATTGTGGCACATAAAAAAGTAACACACCGTTGAACCCTGGTCATTGGTGTTACCATTGATGGAAAAGGTGTGAATGGTAGAGGAGAGAAATGTCATGCGAGATAAGTGTTTTCCGGTGGTGTGCGGTGGTTGATGGAAGAAGAGTGAGTGGTATGTCATGCATATAAGTGTCGATGCAGGTGGTGTGTAGCATTCGATGGAAGAAGAGTGAGTGGTTCCAGATAGCTATTGATGTTCCTTACATGCTCATGAAATATTTGGAGCAAGTTGTGTAAGTTTTTGTATATCCCGTTGAAGAAATGAGATTAATGTACACTGAAGGTTTGAAATACTTATTTCAGCATGTGCAATGGATTTTGGCGATGGTGGAGGTATTGGTCTTTGAGAACTCAAGAATATATTTCTAACGAGTCCAAGTTTGTGCAATTTGGATCTCTCGAAGGAAGTTATGGCCGTTCGAATTTTCGCAGTTAGATGACTGGGATTTAATTATATTTCGGTCAGTGATGAGGTAGATCAAAGACAAGTAAACATAAGTCAATATGTTTCATGCATCCACATTCCTAAAATTTGTGAGACACCTAGCATGGATTAAATAAAATTTCAGGTCCGACAAAGAATTACGAAGAAAAGAAGCAAGTTACAAAATAAAGTTGGTTTGACACGCGAAATGTGAAGACACATGGAGCCTTCTCGATTAGCATGATTTGATAAAGAGATGGAAAATGTAAAGAATGATATTACAAAATCTATGAAAGTACATGAAGCTTCCTATTGGATTATGTGTCACATTGGTTAGATACAAATTAAGAATAGTCGACATTGTGAAGGTGTGGAGCCTTCCTATTGGTTTAGGCTTCACACTCAGAAAATATTGACACCAAAAAGGTGTGTGGAGCTGTTTGATTGGTTTGTGCTTCGCACTTAGAAAATCCTGACAAGTGTGAAGGGCGTGGAGCTTCCTTATTGGCTAGCTTCTCATAGTGGCTAGTGGAGGATAACAAAATCTCGATAATTGTGAAGTGTGTGGAGATTTATTATTGGATAGAATTTCACAAATGGTACGCACTTGAGATAGAAGATACATCAGTGGAAGGTAGAAACATGTGGAATAAGCAGAGGGTGCCACTTGGCATTGATTTGATGAACAAAGGAGGACACATGACAGTATTTCGCTATATTTTTGAGAGATGGCTCCAAGCGGATGTGAAATCCCTAGAATGAGCCAAGATTAATAGATTTTCGGGTCCATAGAAGTCTAAAGGAAAAATGATGTGCAAGTCAACATGCATATGAGATGATACATGTAGGAAGTGACATGGCTAACTACACAAACATTGGAAATCTTCATGGATAATCAGATGGTGACATGTGTCCGACGTATGAGACCAAAGAAAAGGGAAAAGGGGCAGAGTTACAATTGAAGCTTTTCACATAATGGAAAATTCATCGAATCTCAAGATTGCACCAATGAAATTGCCTAAAATTTTGAAATTAACTCTGTCTAAGGGTTGTGGATGTGTTGCAAAAGGAATCAAGTTGATTCATCTCAAAACAAATGATAAATTTGTGACAAAATTTTGTCTCGGTCGGACAAGTCTGATGAGGAACAATTCAGAGCATGATGTTGGTTGAGCTTCCAAGCTTATTTGATCATGTGAAGATGTAAGGTTTATTTCAAAGTAAAGGAGCTCATGGAGAAGCTCAAGAGTTAGTCACAATGAGTAGCTAAAGAAGTGCCACTTGTCAACCTGCAAACACCAAGTTTCTTTGAGCTTTTGTACGTAGGAATAATGGTCATGTGAAGATTCATTAAACATGAAATGTCAAGGGTCATGTTTAGGAGTCATGCTTATTTATTTAAGCTCAATTTTTGAGCATGTAGTTGTTATTGAATTCAAGGAGAAGCTTGTTTTTGGCTCGGTGTTGTTGGAAAATGAAGAGCTATAGTTGTCAAATGCAGGGATGTTGTTGAAAAGAGTGTAGAGCTGAGTGCTTGTTGTGAGAAAATGAGAAGGGTGTGAATGTACTGAAGCCATGGTAAACTAAGAAAGGAGAGGAGAAGACAAGTGAGATGAAGAAGTGGTCATAATTAGTTGTGGAAGACAACACAATAAAGTGATTAGAATTTTTGTAAAAATTCTAAGTTGCAGCTTAACATATAGGGGTTGAAGCCTCCTTGTAAGTAGTAGCTTACAAAAGATCAGTTGTTGTTGGTTAAATTTGGGAGTTGAAGCTTCCAGACAAGTTGAATCTTGTCAAAGACTGAGTAATAGCTCGGTTAAATTTTTGAATTGCAACTCCAGGTTGAGTTGAAGCTCAACCATGAAATCATTATAACTTTATAAGATAGTTGTCCAAGCTAGTTCTTTGGTTTCAGTGGGTTTTTTTCCCGAGATGGGTTTCCCACATTAAATATTGTCTCCTCATGTGTTTATGTGTGTTTAATTCTCTCTCTATCTCTCATGGTTGAATATGCATGCTTATCATAGTTAAAGTAATTTAAAGATTGGATGATTGAATAACTCTGAGTTGCAAAAAAATTCAATAAGTCTTGATTCACCCCCTCTCGAAGTGCCTAGATTACTAACACACACAACAAGCAAGAATAACAATAATATATGTGTATATAATTAAGTAAGCACAATAGGAAACATATAGTCAATCAAGATAACATAAGTGATAACATAGAAACTAATCATATCACGTCATAAAGTTGCAAATTATCACAAGATAATCACATAGAAGGCACTCAGGGATGCATATAAAGAAGAAAGTGCATACACACAAAATATGCATATAACCACAAACATTAGACACTCATGGTGTCATAAGATAATCAAGGCACTCAGGCCTCATACAATAAACAAGAAAGTAAGAAGAACATACAATAACAATGAAAAATCACATAGAGCAAGATAGGTTAGCACTACACAAGACACATGTTAGTCCCGTTATTTTGAAAGGTAACACATGTATAATATATGTAATCAAGAATAATGAGGAAATAGAAAATAATTGCAATGAAATAAAAACACATGAATAGTGTATAAGATGCCCCCAAAGATTGGTGTCAATAGGAAGGGATTATGCCAACACATGTCATCATGCGACATTCGCATGTGTCATGTATCAAGCTTAATAAACCTTGTAAGCACATGTGTGTAAAGAGAACATGGAAATACACTTTATCTCTTAAACTAAAATGATAAACAATATATGTAAGAGAGATAGCTAGCAAATGAAATCGTGAACATGTTATGATTTTGTATTTTTGCAAACATGTGAATGTTTTTGTATTATGTCATTATTTGAATGTTTCGTATTGTTTGAAAATAGCTATGTATAGGGAAGGGGCTGACACAAGATATACATGAAAAGAGCCTCATTGGGAGGTAGGTGTTATCCATTTTAACCCCTTGGTAAAATGGATGACTGAAAAGAAGATTGAGCTTAGGCGGTTGACAGAGGCTTAAAGTCCGAGTCAGGGGTTTTCGTAAAATTTCATGATTGAGGGAACTTGCAAAGATTTTGGTAAGGTTGGATCATTTAATGCATTTTTCCTCTTCTGGGTTTCAAAGGTTCATAACTTGGCCAAGGTGAGAGAACAGGCCCAGGGCCCACATTCGACAAAAATGGGTAAAATGGGTAAAATTGAGAAAGTAATTTTTAGGGTGCCCTACTGCACCTCCATGGCTCTCTAATATGAGAAATTCATAAATTCAGAGAAAATACAAAGAAATTTAAAATTGTCTACGGAGCTAAGAAACAACTCGCCGAGCTATCAAGGCAAGCTAAAACTAGCTCGATGTGGAGAACAACAGTGGTCACAAGACGGCTTGCCGAGTAAGTTGGCGATTCAGGGAGTTAATGTGGCGTGGGGGTGAGTTCCGGGGCGAGTTCTGGGGCCTTCATGGATTGAAAACATTGGGGATTTCAGGCCTGAGTGGCCAAGTGAGGAACGTGGGTCACATGTTCCTTTGAACCCTGATATCGCCACACAACACACAAGATCAATACAATGCGGGCCCGAAGGAGTCGACAGGAATGAGAGTGGGGTGTGCTTGGCGTCCCTAAATCGAATGATACAACCGAGGTTGGAAATCAAGGCCCATGAGGAACTGGGTGAGATGGGTCATCAAATCCCAATGCGGCCATGGATGGGGTGTGGGGAAAATTGTTCCCAGCGGAAGGTTAAAGCTCGCATTGTAAAGGGCGAGTCACTCGCCGAGTCAGCGGGGAGTTGGTTAGTTGCGGGGAGCACCAAGTTGGAATGACAAGGTGACATGCAATCTCGGGAGGGGGACATAACCAAGATGGAATGGAATTCTTAGGGAACTTGCTAGTAGATAATGCGGGGCCAACTCGAAAAGTGAGTTGTCGAGTTGGTGCACCGAGTGACAAGGAACTAGTCCAAATCAAAGCCCCCAGGCCCCCTTTTTAATGAAATTTGATCTTATGGGCCCCCTCAAATTTTAATGCCATCACCATAAACTATTGAAACATGAGATTAAAATTTAAAAAGAGGGAAAATGCAAATAATCATTTCTAGCCACCATAATTAATTGTACAGGCTTGAGAATACTGAAATAGGCCAATGACTGACCTACACAAAAATGGCCATATCTTCCTCAATACTAAACAAAATTGGACAAAATTAGACTTGTTGGAATTGTGATTCTATCCTATTCACTGAGAAAATAAGAAATAAGAGATTTGGTGATGGTAGGTGAGAAAACAATGAATAAAACGAACCCAGATTCAAATGATCACTTCCAAGTGGTTGAAAATGCATTAAATGAGACATGGGAGGCCATTTTCTTTTGCAGCAAGTTATAGTACAACAAGGGATGGGCATGGATAGGTTCTCCATCATTTTTTGAATTCATTTAATGCTCCTTGTTTTTTTCGTTAAATGTATATTTCAGAATTCCTCTTTCCTCTCTCTCCTCTCTTTTATCCTTATATAAATGTAAAATGGAGAGCTCATTTTTAAAGGCTTTTGACATTTTGATGTTGATCTCTCTTCTTCTTAGCTCTTTGGTGGATATGGAGCTCTAAGCCATAGTTTTTAGCATTATAATGTAGGATCATGCCTCTTTCCTCTACCATGATGTATAGTTTTGGAGCAATAAAAGCTGGTGTTTGTGTTTCCATTGTTTTCTCTTACCTTTAAATCATGCTTGTAGGTATTTTGTGCATTTTATTGTTCTCATTATATGTTTAGATTTTTTGTGCTTAATGAAGATGGTGTATTGTATGTATTTTGGTCTGTGATGCTTGTCCATCCTCTCCATTCTCATCTTTCTCCATTTTCATGCATTTTGAACCGTCCAACAACCCCTTCTCTTGGGTATTTCACCTCTTTTAGCATAGGATTTTCTTCATTTTCATGCTCTTTACCTCTCTCCTTGGTCCCTTGGATTCATAGGTTAGGAGTAGTTAGTTGTATTTCCTTCTTTAAGAGTAGTATAGTACTAGGATTAGTTAGAGGAACCAACCTTCTCTAGAGGTCCATCTCAAGTCTGCAAGTCCCATAACTTGAGAGATGGTCCAATGTTACCCAATTACATTGATTTCCTAGTTTATTCATATGCAAGAAAATCAGAGGGTGTTGTAATTTGGTGATAACAATTTTGGAACGCTCGGTGGGAGAAGATTGAGGAGATTTACATCTTCATTTCAACAAGTTGGTGTGTTCTTGTTGGAATCCATCCTTGAGAGGCCTATGAAAACACATCCTGGAGGCTCCAATGATCCAAAACAACCCATTTTTCAAGTTGTAGAGATTTATTTTCACCCATTTCCATCCATTTTTCTTTCCATACCTTTCAATTTTCTTCCATCCATGAAGTTTTGTAATCATGACTTCATTTCCATCATGGGATTCCCATTTGAAGTAGAAGCAACATTGTTTAAACTCATCTCCAAGTCATTACAATTACCTCCAGATTATCCTTATAATGAAAATTAAAATCAGTATGTATATCCATAAGAGCAAGATGCAAATTTTTTTGGTTATGCACCAAATCATAGAGCTATTCAAGAACATGGATATGCATATTTATGAGACCATCCTACACCTAGAGATGTTGAGTTACGAGATGAAGGTTAAAAGGATGGAGGAAAGTATGGTGTTGACCAGAGCTACATCCCAATTGAATGCATTTAGAATTTTATTTAGGGTCCCTTGTCCATGGGTTGGCCCTATGCCAAAACACTACAACCCTCAACGAAGTTGGATGTCATGGTTGAGATGCTACCACACTTGCAAGTGGATTGAAAAGATAGAGGCTTATGAATCTAGTGTTAGGCAACCTTTTCAATGGGAAAATCCTACACTACCACCTCACAACCTTCCCATTTCTCTTCCCCAACCTACACCATCTCAACCTGAGTTTCAATTCCCTTACTTCCCATCTACTGCCCCCATTGGGGATTCCATTTCTTCATCTTGTACCCTTCCACCCCACCTTCTATCTTCTACTCTTTTCTCTTCTAAAACTCCAACCCCTCCATAGAAACAAGAATTTATACCTTCCCCCACCACAAACAATGTATAAAATTAGTTTAATCCCAACCCACCCCTCCTCTTGCATTCCCAAACCCATTTTGGGAAGAAAAAATCAGAAAATTAGTCAAGGAGGGAAGAAAACTGAGGAGCCTAGTAGAGAATATTTAGCAAAAAAGTTTGAGGAAATGGGATACCAAGTTCAATATAACCCAAATTCCATTGATGATTAAGCCTTCGTTAGAGGTTGAGATTCAAAACGAGTGGTGAAGACTGATTTTGCACAAGAGAAAGAAGAAGAAGAATATGATCAATAGTCCTTGTGTTACGAGTGTAGTGTTCACATTGACACCATATTCCTAAAGGTTCTTGATCCATTACCATTGCAAATCAATTTAAGAGGAAGAGAAATCAGCTCCAAATCCACAAGAAGAGGAACACATCGAGGAAGATAAAACAAATTCAAAGGTCTTGAGTAAGGAGCGGGCCACACAAGAGATTTCAGATCCTTCTTCCACTCCACCCTTCTAAAAATATGACTTTTGGATGAAATTAAACTCTCAAGATTTATGTTTGAGGATGAAAATTTCATGGTGAACAAATTGCAAATTCGAAGCCATCATGGAAGAAGGAGAACTCTTGGCACTACATGACAATGACGAGGTGAATACTTATTAGATTTGGTGGATTACTTTGATGGAGAAGAGCCTATGGAACTTGTCACTTTTTCCGCCCCATGCCATACCCTTCAACACAAGGAGCCTCTTGCCATGGAGAAGATCATTCAAGAACAACTTGTTGCTCACAACAATCCTCTTGAATAAAAAATAGATGAGTTTGATCTTCCAAGCTTCATAATAAATGAGCAAGAAGAAGAAAGGGAAACAAGGATGACAACCATTCCAAATTAGTCATCAAGGTAGAGAAAGAACTATTTGTAGAGGCATAACAAGATCTAAATCAGTTTTCAAGTAGTCACCTTTTCCAGGAATGTTTGTAAGAAGACTTCATTATTGAAGTTGGGATTCAAAGCAATGGGAAAACTTCATGGATCAGACCTTTCCCAATCAAGTAGCTGGCTTCATTGGAGAAAGATTCAGAGTTAACACTAGTCATGCTTACTTCTGAGCATGAGGATGAGTTTTAGAGTACCAAGGATCAGTTGCAATTCCCCCAAACCAAATGCAAAGAAACTAAAAGAGGTATTTGTCTTATTTCCAGTTGATACCTTGATGATTTGGGTGGAAAATCAGCTTGTAGTCATTTTTTTCAATTCTTGTACAAGACCATGTTTAGTGTTAAATCATTTACATGGTCTAGATTTGTGACGAATGGAAGTTACTTCACTTTGTTAGTTGAGGTATTTGTTTGAGTTTTCTATTCCTCCGGTTAGTGTAGAGTAGGTAGGTTTGTTTTCAGCAGAATAAGTACTTGTGCACACTTTACATGTTTCGATTGAGACATGTATGATCTTCCTCTTTGTACATAGTGTGTTATGGTGTGTTGTTTCTCTTGCATAATCCATTGTTGGGAATAGCAATATTTGGGGGAAATCAGTTTTAATAGCAGTCCCAAGTGTGTCCAAATTAGCATGTGTTCCACAAGCTTTTGCAATCCTTTACCCTTGCTAAGAAATTATCAGTTGTCTAGTTCTCCACACTTGGCAAAGAAATCAGATTTTGGGGTAGTTTCATCCTTGTCTCAATAGACCAGTTTGTAGAAGGAAAGAGAAAAAAGAATTACAGGTTCAAATTTTTTTTCCACTCGATCTTAATTTTAATATTTTCTTTTAAAAGTTAGAAAATTCGAGTAAAGGGATCAACTCCAAGTTCAACAGTGTTTTAAGTGGCTCGGGGACATTATTTCGAGTTCGGATCATAATTTTGTTTACCAAGCTGACTCCATTCCTAATGGATGCTTCAAGGTCACTAGTCAATTCATCTATCTAGTAGTTAGATGTCCTCGTGAGTCACCAATTGTTATCCATTTTTACTCTTTTAGTAAAATGGACAACTAAAAGAAGATTGAGCTTAGGAAGTTGACAGAGGCTTCAAGGTTGAGTACGGGGTTTTCAAGTAAAATTTCATGATTGAGGGCAATTATAGTGATTTTGGTAAGGTTGGATCATTCGGTGCATTTTTTCTCTTCTCGGGTTTCAAAAGGTTCATAACTTGGCCAAGGTGAGAGAATAGGCCCGAGGCCCACATTCAATCAAAAATGGATAAAATGGGTACAATTGAGAAAGTAATTTTTAGGGTGCCCTACTACATCTCCATGACTCTCGATATGAGAAATTGTGAGTAATTCAGGAAAAAATCCAAAAAAATTGAAAAATGGCTGAGGATATAAGAAAATTCTTGTTGAGCTATCGGAGGCGAGCTAAAACTAGCTCAACAAGAATGGTGGGGTCACGAGACAACTTGCCAAGTAAGTCGGCGAGCTGGGGAGTTAACGCGTTGGTGGGGTGAGTTCTGAGGCCTTCATGGATTGGTTACACTAAGGATTTTGGGCTTGAGCGACCCACGAGGAATGTGGGTCACATGTTATTCCCAACCACCGACATCACCACACAACACACTAGACCAATGCAATGCAAGCCCAAGGAGTTAGTAGGAACGAGAGCGGGGTGTGCTCAAAGATCCCAAATCAGCTGATGTGGCCAAGGTAGGAACTAAAGGCCTACGAGGAACCGAGTGAGGTGGGTTGTCAAAGCCCGATGTGACCACAGATAGGGTGCAGGGAACATTGTTCCCCGTGGATTGTTGAATCTCGTATTGTAAAGGGTGAGTCACTCACCGAGTCAATGGGGAGTTGGTTAGTTGCGGGGAACACTAGGTTGGAGCGATGAGGTGAAAGGAAAGCTCGGAGGGGGACTTGACCGAGATGGAATGGAATTTTGAGGGAACTCACCGGGTAGATAGTGCGGGGCTAGCTCGGAGCGAGCCACCAGGCGAGTTGACATCGAGCTCATAAGGAGCTAGTCCAAATCAGCACCCCAGGCCTGCTTTTTAATGAACTTTGATCTTATGGCCCTCCTCAAAATTTAATTCCCTCACCATAAACTATTGAAACATGAGATTAAAAGTTGAAAAGGGGAAAATGCAAATAATCATTTCCAAACACCGAAATTAATTACACAGCCCGATAATATCTTTGAAATAGGCTAAGGAATGACCGCACACAAATGGCCATATCTTCCTTGACACTAAATAAAATTGAACAAAATTATACTTGTTGGAATCGTGATTCCATACTCTTCAATTAGAAAATAAGAAATCAAATATTTGGTGAGGCTAGGTGAGCCAAAAATGCATAAAATGAACCCATATTCAAATGATCACTTACATGTGGTTATAAATGCATTAAATGCGACATGGGAGGCCATTTTCTTCTGCAACAAGTTATAGTACAACAAGGGATGGGAATGGACAGGTTCTCCATCATGTTTTACATTCATTCAATGCTCCTTATTTGTGGTTGAATGTGTATTTTGGGAATTCCTCTTTCCTCTCCGTCTCTTTCTCCTTTTATAAATGTAAAATGTAGAGCTCATTTTTAAAGGTTGTTGGACATTTTGACGTTGCCCTCTCTTCTTCTAAGTTGTTGGGTGGATATGGAGCTCCAATCCCTTTTTATCATTATAATGCAATATCATGCCTCTTTCCTCTACAATGATGTATTGTGCAATTTATTGGAGTAATAAAACTAGTGTTTGTGATTATTTCTCTATCCTTGCATTGGTTTCCATTGCTTTATCTTTCCTTTCTTCATGCTTGTAGGTATTTTGTGCATTTTATTATTCTCATTACATGTTTAGATGTTGTTGTGCTTAATGAAGATGAAGTATTGTATGTGTTTTGGTCTGTGATGCTTGTCCATCGTCTCCATTGTCATCTTTCTCCATTTTCATGCATTTTGAACTGTCCAACACCCCTTATCTTGCTGCTATCACCTCTTTTAGTGTAGTATTTTATTTGTTTTCATGCTCTTTCCCTCTCTCCTGGTCCTTTGGATTCATAGGTTAGGAGTAGTTAGCTGCATTTCCTTCCTTAGGAGTAGTTTAATGCTAGGATCAGGTAGAGGAACCAACCTTCTCTGGAGGTCCATCTCAAGTCTGCAAGTCCCAGAACTTGAGAGATGGTCCAATGTTACCCAATTACACTGATTTCCTAGTTCATTCATATGCAAGAAAATTAGAGGGTGTTGTAATTTAGTGATAATAGTGAGACAGGACCCATAAGGTGAAGGAGGTTTGGGCCTCACAAGTGTCATAAGAGAAGAAGGATGATCTTGTATAAGTTGTGTAGGAGTCACAACATGTACTAAAGGATACCTAAGGTAGAAAGACTCCAATATGCATTGATAGGGACCTAACAGGGTGCCTAATAAGGAGTGACCCGAGAGAAGTAACATGTGACCTAGAAGACCTAGAAAGAGAACTAAGAGAGAGTGACCCATGATAACTAGCAAGTGAACTAGAAGACCTATGCAAATATGTATTAGGATTAGGAGTAGTAATTATATATTTTTGTTGATCCACTTAGGTATAAGATCCTCATATGGTATACCCCTAATGGTAACGACTTGCTCATTATGAATAAATTTAACACATTGATGTAATAAAAACAGGATAGCTATAAAAACATTGTATTCACTAAAATATGCATGTATTACTATTACATTACGCCTCTAGTATGTTCTTATATACATCATTTCTATGTATGGAAACTAGGCACTTATGATACCTATTTGGTCATTTTTTTCTTTTGTTTGAATTTGCTTACATCTTTGCTTATTCTTTTACATATTTTTGGTCATGTCATAGGGATCCATCTTCCTATATTTGGTCTCATTTAGGATTGCTGCTTCTGGACAAGATTACCACCTAGACATGACACTAATGCTTATACACTTCTATCCTTCTCGGTGCTTTTGTCCTCTTCGTCTTATTTTCTTGTTTTGTCGGTTTTCTTTGGATTTGGGTCTTTTCTTGTCTCTTTTTCATGACCTAGGTCGGTGTTTAGAGTCACTATGTGTAAAAATTTAGAAAAGAACTCATATATATACCCAACTTACTAAATATTCTAAGGGGGAAATTATGGGCTATCATCTCTATATCTACCACATACAAAAGATCCACACAAGGGACTCGCATTTTGGGTTGCATATCCACCGCATGGGGAGGCTATTCTGAATTCCATATCACACATTTTTAGAGTGTTACAAATTAGTTGTAGCCCAATATTCTTTTTGTTATTAGCACTAGGGCATCCTAGCTCAAGGGACACAATTTCAATCACACACCATAAGAATTAAATAGAGTCTGAAATGTAGTGCAATGCTTGACAAAAAAATCATATCAGGGTGATTGTTGGCGTCATTCCAACTCTCTCATATGCATTTTTATTCATTCTAATGTGCACTCAAGTCTTGTGCATGTAGTTAGGGTTTGTTTTTTACAGTACAGTGCAATAGAGTAGAAGTGCAACAAACCTAACGTGACCTACAACAAACTAAAAGTGACAAGAAGTGACACAGAAAGAACCAGAGCCAAATTTGTTCCATTGACACTAGCGCTCATAATAGACGCTAGCACCGGTAGTCTTATCCCACTTTGCATGCACTCTTATCCCTAAGGTTGTCACAATCCAATTTCCAACACATAGCATATATTGTCCATAATTTACCTTTCCAGCCTATTCATTAGTCCATAAGCATTCCATACCTATAGTTACAAGTTGATTCATCTTTATCTCCTATCTCTCACTCTTGCTTGTACTTATTTAGTTAGATCTTGCATGTTACTATTATATTTACCTGATCAATAGTGTCCTTACATAGATTTAAATTTTATTAAATCAAGCACATAACCAAGGGAAATCAAGGCACATGTCACTTGATCTAATAGAACGTGCTACCAAAATGGAATATCCATATTAGCAGAGCCAATTATGATAGAGAAGATGATATGCTTGATTTTTGTATAAGTATTTAACGTTTCTTGATTTTTAGTGTACCCAAGAGAACGAAGTAGCTTGGAAGTGCATATATTATGTTTAACATTACTATAAACCAAAACACTATATATATGATGTTGGTCGAAAAAAGCATGAATGTAAAGTGTATCTGAAACAAGATCATGATCCATATCGAATCATCGAAAACAATAATTTTTTGAGAAGGTTTCATAGTAGTAATAGTACCAATCTTAGCATATGTTGGATGACCATAAGA
Source organism: Taxus wallichiana var. yunnanensis (assembly GCA_018340775.1). Taxonomy (NCBI): domain Eukaryota; kingdom Viridiplantae; phylum Streptophyta; class Pinopsida; order Cupressales; family Taxaceae; genus Taxus; species Taxus wallichiana. Next base: position 291,521,738 of record CM031238.1, read on the forward strand.
AGTTGTGCGTGTTACAACACGATGAACATCGTGCATTTATGAAGTATGTTTAATAATGTTATGATCGAAGTGGGTCCTTACAGATTTTGAATTTTACATTATCATTAGTGGGATTAGGCTCAACATGAGCATCTCATTCAATAGCATTAGTATTGACAAGGTCTTATATAACATGGTGAAGTTTAACACGATGATTAGTAGTATGACCAACACATTTATGATCATTGAAATAGGTGTTAGCATCAAATGCTTTTACTATTGGGCTTACTTTCATCAACCTTGAGTGGTGGAGGGAGAGATACAAGATTACACTTGAGTAATTTTTGTAAGTACTCGATAAGGTGAATGAGGCAAACATGTGAATTGTTGTCAAACAAATTGCAATTATAAATTTTGGGTTGAGATACAACATTGAAAATGGATTTATATTTAGTTTTATTACCATTAAGTTTTCCTTTGAAAGTAGATTTTCCTCGAGACTTTTGATTAGATGTATTAGTATCATTAACAATATATTTGAGCTTATTCTTGTTAAGGAGCTTAGCTTCACACTCTTTCAAGTATATGACATCTATGAAATGAATGACACTTATAAAAGATAATTGATTCTTTCAATGGGGGAAAATACTGTGTAAATATATCTTGAAGCTCACTATCTCGTAAAGACGTTGTTTGTTTTGGTAAGAATGGTCTTGTAGCTTAGAACATAATCATTGATGTGATCATTAGAACCTTGTCACATTTTAGACATTTTAGCATAAGAAACTTTGTCCCCAATATTGATAGATAATTGCGCGAAGGAATTTATTTGATAAAGGATTAAAACTCTATACAAAATGCATGGGGATACTATAAGACTAGTGCAAAGTAAAATCCTTAAGACTTCAAGTAAAGATCTTGGTAACTAATGTATTAATGTAAGCATAATATACACAAACAACATGGAACATATGAAGGTGCTCTTCAAGATCACCCTTTCCATCATAGATATAGAACTTAGGAGCAATGCAAATAAGAGGCTAAGGATAAGAGGCCACTTATGGTACAAGTGGGGTATGACGTAATTGATTAGAATACATGACACAAGAAACATGAGTAGTGTGCTTGTTATAACTATAAGATTTGATGTTCCAAATTATGAACAAGGGTTTCAAGAGTCTAGGTGTTATAAGAAGGAGAACGCAAACCACTATGGGTATAAATAGTAGATGTAAGGATAATAGTGGTCATAGAAATAGACATAATGAAATTATGAAGTGGAACATTAGGTGCCCTTGATGGAATAGTAATTATAGATGTATGCATAGTATTTTATATAATAATAGGTTTAGTCATTGAGGATGTTAAAGTATTTTTGACTTGATACCGAGAAACATAGAGAAGAACATCAATATTTTTAGGATTTTCTTGCATAAAAAATTAAAAATGGTGTGTGTTGTTTGTGGGAAGGACATGCTTATCATATTCACTATGGGAACCCTCGACTTGTACATGTTCAAAGTGAAAGAAAAATGAGAAAATATATCGGTATTAGAATGTGTGCACTCACAAGTATTGGAGGCCATGGTGTTTGATTGTATATCAACACATGTGAATCAACATAGGGGTCCCCTCCCTCGACAAAGTCCGAGCATGGACCTAATTAAAGTGATAATATCTTGTATTATATTAAGGAAGGAACCTTTAAGCTTGCGATGAAGAATATAAAAGAGTTAAGGATTAATCATGATGATATAAATAAAGACAAAGCCTAGATATAATAAGAGAATCATGCACCAAGAAAAGGAGAACCCATATGATCAATGGGGTTTGATCATGACGATGGCTTCAATAAAAATTTGGGTTCAACAAATAATTACACCCTAAAAATTATAAGAGGTGATATATGCAAATATAATATGGTGTACGACTTTGTTATATGGGGTATTGTACATTAATTAATTTAGAATTAATTATGAATAATCAAAATGACACATTAATAATTACAATCATGATAAATAATAAAATGATATCTTAAAAAACACAAGAGGATATTAATAATTGTCTATAAAAAGTGGAACAAAGTGTATTTAGATGTGTAGAATTCTCAAGAAACATGCTTGTTAAACCTAGAGATGATTCATTTATGATATTGTGACTGAAAATTTATCTTTGTCCAAGACCATATAACTCTTCCTAGTCTATGGTATGGTTATACCTTATTTTGTACAATTTTAAACCTACTTACAATGAGTTTATACAAATTCCATTGCCCTTCCTTATCTGAAACCTCAGTATCACTATATGTCACTTTATCTTGCATAACCTCGATACAACTTGTAATTACCTTCAAGAAATGGAAACCCTAAATACCTACAATATCATTCATCAAAGAATTAGATTAAAAATGATAAATCAACATGTGGGTGAGGTTAGAATACCCTTAGTGCTTAACCCTTACCAAACCAATCCAATTTATGTATTACATCCCCTTGATCATGAGTAAGCCTCATCTAGTTTCCCTAGTGCTTTGTGTAAATGCGAATGTAATTTAATCTAACCCCTTATGAGTGTCCTCATGTATCTTAAATAAAAGATAAAAACTTAATAATATATTAGAGAAGTGTGATGTGGTGTGCTTTAGCTATCGTAACAAACCTTTTTGTCCTTTGAAACCATTGACAATTATTAGAATGAATTGCTCTGGCTAAGACATGACTCTAGGAAATTTGAAAGCTTGGAAATGGAGGAAGCTAAACTCTTTGACCCGGTTGAGTACTCAAGACCTTATGTAGTGATTGCTCAAAATTATGTGTAATTGTTTTAGGAATATTTACGAGATCATTGAGTGCTTTTGCGTTGATATTTGTAATATGATATCATGAGAGTAGCATGTGAGTTATGAAAATTATTTTGACTTGCTTATATAGGCCATTGTAGGTGAATTGTCATGATAAGGATGAACCTATAAAGGTGAAACAACACATATAATATATTCAAATTATAAAAAGAGTTGTTATATAAGAGGATACAAGAATGTATAGGTTAGGAAAGAGAATAGTCCAATATATATCCAATTTGTATGGGTTTGGATAGGCAAACAATAATGTAAAATCAAAATTTCTAGAATGATTCTTGGAGATAAATGTATATTTTGGTTAGTTAATATTTATTGGATGAATTCCATAGCAGAGTGTAGGGTTGGGAAAGATAAGAGAGAGATAAAAATATTTACTTATTGAGTTTAACATGTGAGCATTTTTCTTAACAAGGAAATAGATCCAAACTTGTTATTGCTAAAGGACAAGTTACCAAATTTGAATGTCTATGGTATCATTGTTATAACATGAATCATTAAAAGAATTAGATAATTTGGATCTATTTCCCTCCTTCAAGACCAATGCTCCTTTTTGCATACATAGTTATAGAAAAGGTGGAAAGTTGTTGGTAACTTACACGTTTATAAACTATGTTCCTTGTGAAGGAACTTGACATGCTTTGACAATCTAGAAATGGGGATCTCTTTTTATATGTCTAGTTTGACCTTAGCATAATTTATTTTTCCTCTTTTACCAGAGTGTTGTAATCAAGATTCATCTCTACATGTTGAAGTGTGTCTACAACATATGAAATGCAAAAAAAAAGATGGGGAAAAATGATGTGAGAGTAATGCATTAAAACATTGAGTCTAAAATAAGGTAGAAAGGCATATTGATTTGGAAAGTGTCACCTCATATTTGATTGGCTATGGCGTAGGGCCCATACAAAATTGAATGAATCTTGTGGTAAGGTCTCTTATATATTTTTGAAAATGAATCCATGGCTTGATTGCCAATTTCAAATGTGTGTGGTGATTAGTGTTAATCATGACAAAACTTATACATAACATTAAATCTATGTAGAATGGTCTACACTTGATATTAAATGTGTTCAAAGAACTCTTTGGCTTTGTACTTGGCATTAGCTCTATGTAGAATGGTCTACACTTGTTATCAAATGTGTTCAAAGAACTTGTTGGCTTCCTAATACTAGAAGGTTTTGATGAAATTGTAATATTTTTGTGTAACTTTTTCTTTTTTACATGATATTTGATGAAAAATTGCGTTAGGAAAATTTCCTAACACAAAACTATATTAAAGGGAGTTTTCCTTCTCACATATTTTATTTTAATATAGAAAACGACTCCAAAATAATGCATGTCCTTTCAATTTGTGGTTTTTAAAAGTGCACACAATAATCATCGAGTTTGCATCAACATGTGACACTAAGGATTTGAATGAGGTGTTGAACTTACTATTCCAAAAAAAAATGATATTTTGTGCATATTGTATTAAAAAAAGTGACGTCTGAAATGTGACACAATTGCATATGCTCTTATAACTTTCAATTAATTTGGTGTTTTGATTTGATTTTGAAATTCGTAAGTTCAATATGCTAGACCAAAGTTGGTATTTGACACCCATCCGGGGATTTTTTGTTAAGTTTCACATATTTGACCCTTCTACACAATACTTAACCCAAGTATTACTTTCTTTAATTTGTATATTTTTATTTTCTCCTATGCATATTCATATTTTTTATATTCATGAGTTCTATATCATGTACGATCCAATAGATTTTCAACTTCCAAAATGTCACTTTATACTAGGGGCTGTCTTGGATGAATTCATAGTAATTAAACATGGATTTATGCTAGGAATTTGGAGAGAAGATTCACCCCTATTTGGAGTTCTTGAGAACTTGTGAGCATTGTAACAAACAAATTCAATGGAAAAGCAAATTGACATCATAAATATAAAAGATACAAGCCTTAATAGAGCCAAAAAATAGAGATACAAATATATGAAATACAATGTGTGGTGCTTTAATTGGATCCAACCAAGCCCCAATTGACATTACATGATCACATTTAGTAAGTTTGGGCTTGATTGGCCATGTTTACATTCCACATTAAACCAATCACTCAACTGGTACTTTAGTGTGACATTTTCTTTCTTTTTTCATCTCCTAAAAATTGGATTTTACATTATGGTTTACTAAATTAAATGTACTCCTCACATCATAAATTTTATTACATTTCAATTTATCCATCGAGGCAGGTCATGTGAATTTTCATGTGTGTTGGTAGTGGTTATAATAGGTTCATAACTAGAGTTAACTACTACACCAATAAAATATACTAAATTGGGAATCACGAACATAACATTAAAATCTTCCAAAGTGACAACATAAAATCCTCTTCTTACACGAATTCAATAAAGTTAACCATCAACTATGAAGATTAACCATTCATCTTCAAAGATATATTGTACCATGCCTTGTCCAAATATTTGAACTATAATTATACACTATTTTCCTCATAATTTTCATTCTAGACCTTACATAATACAAATAATATTTTAGGCATACACAATTTGAAAACCCTCACATTTGAATAAAATCCAAATTTAAGCTTGTCACCATTTTTGAAAAATAAACCTAATCTTAACCATTAAAATGTAAGTCTATCAAAAACAAGTAATTGAAGGTATATCAAATTCGATTTTTTTAAATTTTGTAGACTTCAAAATTTATGTGAAAATAGTGACTTGTAGTTGACACTAGTTATTCTCATAACATACACTTATGGAAATGGAGAGGGAAGGGAAATGGAATAATAAACGATGAAAGTGGAAATGAGTAAACTATGAATGCCACTCTTATATTTATATGCAAAACTTGGATATATTTCAAATATATATTTTTGTTTTTATGTGTAATTGAAAACATAACCAACCACACGAATTAAGGAAGTCACCGATGACCGGAAAAATGTCAATATGAATGATGGGCCATAATACTAAAATGAGTTCCTCATTTTTATTTAATGGGTCATAGTCACATAATACTAAATGAAAAGTTCTTGTTTTTTTTTGAGCTATGATTCTATGTATTAATGGAAATAGTTTATGATTTTATATGTCGTATTTATTATCTCCATCCTTAGAATCATTATCATCATATCCTATAAGAGTTTCCTTCAAAATAAAAAACTTATATATTGAATTTCCTATATGAGAAGCTTGGGTGCTATGACAAGTTGAAGTAATAATTAACTAACATCGGTTGATATTTCTCTCTAATTAAGTGTACAAGATGGTTCTTAAAGTTTTTAGAGTGGTCAAAATGTTATCAAGTTAAATTATGTCTTCTAACTATGAAGTTTTTAGATAACTACATGGGTTTGATGGCTCTTCAAAGTATTTCTATGAAGGAAATTTATAGGACTTTCAAGGAAGATAGGGTTTTAAGAGAAGAAGACTGATTTCAATACCTCACACACATATTTTAGATCCCGGGTCACACACAGAGCAACCTATTCAATAGTCACATTGGTCGTATAGTCACATATCATTTTTTTGAGAAAGATAAGTTTATGTAACCTTGGACATTTTATTTTGTCTTGTTGGGTTATTATATCCATAGGCAAGAGACATGTCCAATTTTGGAGATGAAGTGAATAAAAATATTTCTAGCTTATTCCCCCAATTTCACACCTAGATCAGTCACCAAAACACAAAAATTTAGGTTATTTTTAAATTAGATTTGGTAATAAGAAGGATAGGCTCCCGGGGCCTAACATAAGATGATACATTGTGAAAGCTCAACAAAAGAGACCATAGAAGACAAAGGAAAAAAATGAGTTAAAAAGACTTAAGTCTAGGTACAGAGAGGTCCAACTCACAAGACATAGAGTGAAAAAAAAATAGAAAGGAAACTGACCAGAACAGTTCACCAATAGGCTGTAAAAAGTCCAAGAGTAGAAACAAAGAGAACTAGTTAATCTTTTGATATTTGGGAGGATTTCGGGGGTGGTAACAGGTTCATCATGATGCTCCTTCCTAGTTCCTTTTGGGTATCCCCCTCTTGTCCTCATTATCGGTGGTGCTCATGCAAAGCTATAGTTTCCTTTTTTTCTGTCCCTTTTTTGTAGCCTCCAGACGCTCCCTTAGTTCTCTTACCAACTTATCTAGCTCAGTAAATTCCCTTCTGACTTTGGTCTGAGACATGCAGATTTTCTTCGTGGCCTCAATACCCTCAATCATCACATTCCTAATATTTGTATTAGTCTCCTCCATAGACTGCACGACCATTTCCAATCTTTGCACCCTTTTGTTAAGCTCCTCATAATTTCCCCCTTGTCATCAACAAAATGCCTTTCCCTTTAGAGGTGCCCTCATTTCCCTCATCCTGCCCAACCTTAGTTTGTAAATCATCCTCAATCCCCACTCTATTAAAGGACTCCTTACCCACTCTCATCTTAGTAAGGCATTCGAGCGGGGTAATGTTGTCAACCTCCTCGGTGGCCGCTACGGCTTTACAAGAATTAGTTTACCATTCTGGTATAGGAGAAGGATGAGACCCTCATGAATAGGAGACTCCACCACCCCCGAAAATCCCTTACAGAGGCCAAAAGAGACATGTATAAAAATAAAGGGATACTCATCATAATTTTGTGCCTAAACATGTTAAGCAGAGACAGATGGTGTGTATAAATTTTTGTTACTTTCCCCTTAGTGTAATATATTTCATGATATATAGACATAAATCTTTCCAAACCCCAGGGATATAAGATCTAGCTATGCCATCTATAAAATAATGGACTTTTTCCTTACCAACAAAGAAGGTTTTGATTTCGTGTTCCTCTGCGATTCATGTCCTTGAAAATTTTTAGGCCATCCATCTCCATTTCAGTGACCTAGGAAATGACCTTCTCGGATACCTCCAACTCCATGCCAAAACCATAAACTTTCCTTCATTCCACGCCATGCCAAAGTCCTTAGTGAGAGAAGGATCATGTTCATGCACTTGAAATGAATTTTCTGAATCCCCCAATCCTGAGTATACACCACATTAAAGGATTATCAATAATGTAGCCATGGCTCGAGGGCTCAACACGAACTCTATCTCCCCCATAGAAGCTTTGTAATTCCTTTGAATCACAAATAGGTAACCTTTGTTACAATTAAAATTGAAATGAATAAAATTTGGAGAGAAACATGTCCCTCAATATTGTTGTCTTGACATACATGAAATCTCAAGTCACTTGTGTGAGGAACAAATAACTCATTGTAATCTGCCATGTTGGATAATATCATTAATAGAAAAGGGATTTCATCACCTTTCAACCATACTTTAAAATCATGACTACACACCCCTATGTTAGCTAACTTGTCCACACATTTATTACCAAGACAGGAGTATGATTAATTGAAAAAGAATCAAAATCTTTAAGGTGTTCTTGTACATCATAAAGGATGTTACCTAAAGTCTAATTATGGATACTATTCTTATTGATAGCATTAAAAATGAGGAGAGATTCACCCTCAATTTGGACATTTTAAAATCATTTTCCTTAGCTAATTTGTCCCCCATAATAAGGCTTTAGCCTCTTCTAAATTATTGCTTAGAATTCATAGGGGTCCAACATAAGCCAATAGCTAATCAACCTCATGAATTCTAATGATTTTCCCCCACCGAATGACCAAGGTCTCCTTTGATGCTCCATCAAAATTCAATTTGACAACATCCCCTTGCGGTTTGGACCATTTGATCTTAGAACAAGGCATTTTAACTAGTAAAGAACTAAAGGTGAACTGTTTGAGAACTTCCTCTTCCCCCTTAGGAAGGCTTTTTTAGCCTTGCCTTTGAAATTTTTAATGTTTTCTTTGATGGAAGAGACCAATCAGGAACTAAATTTTTGACATTAGATTTTTGGTTCCTGAAGATGAGTGCGTTTCTCTCCTTCCACAAACTCCAAAATAAGTGAGGAAGAGCCATCCTCCAGGATGCCACAAGGACAAGAAACTTGAAATGGCTCTTTCATTACAAAATTAGGTCCTCAATGTTATTGGGTTGCATCCATTTAAATTAAATGGATCTATAACCACAAAGAAGACTACCTAAGAGAAATGTTAAGAAAGAAAAAGGTGGTTGACACTTTCCTCCTCCTTACCACAAAGAGAGCATCTACTGGGAATGGTCATGCCACACTTCCTCATATTATCCACCATTAGTATCTTGTTTTGGGTAAGCTAACCAATAGAAAATATTAACTTTGGGAAGAATATATTTCACCCAGAGTCTACTCCAGTAATCCTTTTGAACAAAGTCTTTAAAATTCAGTAGATAGGTAGATTTAAGTGAATACTCTCCCGATTCCTCTTCTTTCCACATGATAGAATCCTCTTGATGTTGGAATCTGGGTATGTAATGATTTCTTAATTTGAGATTGAGATCATTGAATAATTGATAGTCCCTTGATAATTAGGAGGTGGAGTTATCACTATCTAATTGGGCTCCTCACTGATAACAACCCAATAGTCCTAAATCCACACTTTACCTATTTCTTCATAGTATTGTGCCACAATTTTCTAGGGCTCTTTCTCAATAAGAGGTTTTTCCTCCAGCCAATAATCCTACCTAGAAACAAATTCTATTTCCTTTTCTAATGTTCCACTTAATACCTTTAGACATAATATACTTGGAAGTGAGAAAGGATTTCCAAAAAGTGGAGCCATTAGGGAGGTCGTTTTGCAAAAAGAAGTATCAATTCTACCAACATTCCCTAAGTATTTCTTCTTGAGAATGTCCACCCATAACCCTTCCTCTCTTAACACCCTCCAACCATATTTGGCCACCAATGCCTCATTCATAAGTTTGATATTCTTCAAGCCCATCCTCCACAATTTTTAGGTCTGGTGACTTTATCCCAAACCATAAGGGGCAATTTGAATTTTTCCTCCACTCCAGCCCATAAAACCATTTCTGAATCCTTTCCAACACATCAATAATTTTAGCAGGAAACTTGAAGAGGGACATAACATAAATAGGAATACCTTGAAGCGAGCTCTGGAGAAGTTGGATTTTTCCATCCTGAGTGAGGAGGGACCCCTTCCATGTTGAGAGATTTCTATTAACTCTCTCCAAAAGGTTGTTCCAGATAGAAGGATCCAACCTCTTGTGGATAAGGGCATCCCCAAATAGGAATCGGGAGATTTTAATCCTACATCCAAAATGTAGGCTAACTTTGACTTGGAATTGTTCTTCCACATTTATGAAAAAATTACACTTTATGGAAATTGACTAGCTTCCCAAAGATAACCTCATAATCATTCAACACCTTTTTTAGTTAGAATCCTCTTGGATAGAATCTTTCCCAAGCAGAAAATTTTCATCCACAAATTGGTTAAGACATATAGGAGGTAGACCATTAGAGACTTTAATGCCCTGAATATGGTTAAGAGATAGGGCATGTTTGAAAATTTTGCTTAAGGATTCAACAACCATTATGTAAAGGAAGGGGATAGGGGTCCCCTTGTCTTATACCCCTACCAGATCTAAAAAAACCTTCAGTTTTACCATTAACAATGACCAAGAAACTAGCAGTGGAAATGCACATCATAATCATATTTACAAAGAAATCACAAAAGCCTACCTTGACCATGATAGCACGGAGGAAGGACCAAGAAACCCCATCGTAGGATTTGTGCATATCAAGCTTGACCAACATGGCAGATCTTCCTAAGTTTTCAACAGAGTGGATGGCCTCTTGGATGACAATGATGTTGTCCAGAATTTGTCTCCCATGAAAAAATCCCCTTGATTAGGTGAAATCAAATTAGAAATCACCTATTCGATCCTGGAAGAAATAATTTTGTTATCACCTTATAATTGATATTACATAAACATATAGGTCTGAAATATTTTATATCTTTGGCCCTTGTCATTTTGGGAATGAGAACCAAAAATTATTATTCATCTTTTTAGGAGATGCCCACTATTGAAAAAATCTTGACCATATCAACAACTTCTTGCTTAATCACCTCCCAAAAATGTTGAAAAATAAGGTTGGGAAGCCATCAGGACCCTTTGAGGATTTATCTAGTTCCAAATCAAAAATAACAAACTTGATTTCCTCCTCACTAGGGATGAGTGTAAGCTCTCTATTCTCTTGTTGCGATATGGAATTCTGGAACAAATCAAGAAATTTATTCCTGATATCCTCCTCCAGAGATATCCTTGGGAGAAAGAGATCCTTAAAATAATTAATAATAGTTTCATTGATTTCATTTTCATCTATAGTTATTCTCCATCACATGTTAAATTTCATTGATTTTAAGATGGTTGGCTTTCGTAGTTGCAGTAAAGTGGAAGAACCTAGTATTTATGTCACCCTCCTTTAACCATTTCACTCTGGAATTTTGTCTCTAGTATACCTCTTCTTTGGCCAAAATATCATGGTAATTTATAAGTAGATTCTGCTCCTGATTCTTTAGAGTCAGGTTAAAGCCATCTTCCTCCATCAGTTCCTCAATAGTTCATAAATCCTCAATAATCCTGCTTTTCTCTTGGAAGATGTTCCCAAAGGTCTCCTTATTCCAAACCTTAAGTTTATTTTTAACATATTTCAATTTGAAGCTTAGTTTAAACATCGGGACCCCATGAAATTGCACCTCCCACCACTCTTTGATTCTATTGAGAATGTAAAATGCTTCACCACATCTTTTCAAATAGAAAAGGCCTAGATTTCTTAGGAATTATTCCTAAGTTGAGGAGGATCGATTTGATCTAAACCAATTCTTAGGAGAGTGGATAGAGTAGAACTGATTAATCATACAAAAATGAATCACCACAAACCTATCCAATCTGATTTGAATCAATTTCAAACCGGTTCTTCTATTGGCCCATGTAAATTTGGATCCCCCAGCTCCAGATCAAACATATCATTCTTCATAAAAATCAGCTAAATCCTCCATACTATCAGTGTAGGAAATAGATCCCCCTTTTTTTCATCGGAGAGAGGGGAGTGTTGAAATATCCCCCAATAATCCAATCACTATCTTTGAACAATTTTGAATCTATGAAAGGCTCTCCCCATAGTTTTCTCCTTCCACTAACCATGTTTGGAGCATAAATGTTGGAAACGATCCAAGTTTTGTTGGATTCTATCTTTGTGAAAGTAATAGCTATATGAAAAGGCTAAACTATTAATATTTCACCTCGTATCACCTATGGATTCCAAAGGGTAACAATGCCCCCTAAGGCTCCTTCCGAATTCACACCTTTCCAATGACCATCCTTCCAGATACTCCTACCAACCTCTTTAAATCTTTCAAGGCTCATTTTGACTCTTGTATCATCAAAATGTCTGGCTTATATTTATTCCTTAGATCTTTCACTATTCTATGTTTATTGGGGTTGTTCAACCCCTTACATTCTATGATAGAATAATCATTTAAACTTACTTGCTTGGGTGAAGGCCCCCAAAGATTTTCGTAAACCCTTATCCACTTCCTTCTTCACAGAGGATTCCCTCATTTCCTTGTTACTTTTCCTCCCCCTTGAAGGTGATTCTTTCCCAACATCTTCTCTTCTACTTTGGGTAATGGGTTTTGATCTATTCTAGCATTGTTGGTGATGACATACCATCTATCCATATCTAAACCACTCACTTATGCCCATCAGACCTCAAAAGCATTTGAGGTTATGAAGACCTCATCCTGTCTCTATCCAAAAGGCTTTGTCCCACTGATGAAATCTCTTCTAATGAAGGGCCAAAGGAAACCTTCAAGGCATAATTATTTTCAGATTCAAATACCTCTTCCATTTCATTCTTATTCTCCTCTTATGTTTTGTCTAAATCCACCTTGACTAGTTATTCCTTATCTTAGAAACCCTCTTCCCGATTTCTATTTTCCTTTAGGGAAGAGGGATCAATTTCCTTAGTAACTTCCTGACCTTGTTCCTTGCTGGGGTTCACCACTTTTCCATTTTTCCCAACTTTCCTCCACTCTTTAGTTTCCTTGTTATTTTCCTGTGGTGGAGGTTTGGGAATTGAATCATGTTTTTTTTTGGAAAGGGGACATATTTTGAAATCATGCCCTATTGTCTTACATTTGTCACATGCATGAAAAAGGAGATGACTCATACTCAAATCTTTGCACCCAATCCCCACACTTGGACATCAATTTGATATTACCCTCAAGGAATGCATCTTGACACATATTAACATAGAATCTAGCATGAGTGAGCCTTGTCCTAGATTTGGTAACATGATCTATAGCAATAGGAGAACCAAAACTCTTGGCTATTCCTATAAGCGCCTTTGGTTCCCAAAACTCAAGAGGTAAACCTGAAAGGTTCACCTAGACATGAAACTCGAAATTTTTTTCTCAAAAGGATTAAAACCCGGTTCCTATTTTTGGACAACCACATGATACTTTCCAATAAACCATGACCCCTTAGTTAATATTTTAGCTACTTGTTCTTTACTTGAGAGGGAAACAAGAAAAAAAAACATTTGCATAAGCTATTACCTCTATGGATGCATTCACAACCCATCTTCTCTTGGCCCAGCCATGAAAATAGTCAATGTTGGGACAAGATCCCAAACATTTTGCAAACAATGCTCCTTCCATGGTCACTTTTTCCTTGTCTAAGAGAATCTCTCGGTACCTTGAGCGAAAAGATCGCCATTCTCTTTAGAAAACCGGTCCTTCCAAAATATTTTTATCCAATATTTTTCTAACCAATCGGTCAGCCCACGTGGTCTCCACCATGATGACATGATCCTTTCTTCCTTACTCGGTGAGATCATGTGCTCCTGCTCCCATCCCAAGGCCTTCTTCTAGCTCCATAGAGTTCGCAGAGAGTTCCCACCCAACTCCCTCATTTAAAATCGATGTTCCCACTTTTCCATCATTCAAAATCCCTTCATCTCCCCATCGCTCCCACTCCATTAAAAATTTTAGGTGATTTATCCTCTTTTAAATTTATATATTTAACATGTGCCCTAATTTATTTGATGCCATAAGTAATTTATTGTACTTTTATATGTGTATACATGTGTAATTGATAATATGAATGTACATAATTTCAAAACTATAATCCTAACTAGAGACAAAATCCAATACAAACATACTTTCTAATTTAGGTTTAAATCATTTGGTAAGCCCAATATTCATCAAACATATTTGATCATACCCTAATAGGCCTTTTATTGAAATCCATAACCACATTAAGGTTCTTGTTGGTCGTCAAAATTGTAATTGCATCTAAGATATTGAAGGATCGAGTCATTTGAGGCAATAATGTAATCGTCTCAAAGTTGTGGGACCTTGCACGCTTGAGATAGATCTCCGGAGAAGGCCGGTTCCTCTACCTATTTCTACTGCTACTGGTACTCACAATGCTGAAAGTGAAAACTAAGCTAACAATGCCAAGGGACCAGGGATAGAAGGATAACATGAAAGAAAACTACACTAAAAGGTGATAACACTAGAAAAGAGGGATGAACACTATCTGTTATGAGTGAAAATGAAGGGAAATGTGTGAAAGAAGGATAGGCACATGTAACACAACTAAAAATATTTACCAGATCAATTTCATGGAACACAACTAGAAAGGGAGCTACAAGGGACGTAGAATGACACAACAAGCACACAATGTAAAAGAAAGGCAAGAAGAAAGAATACAAACATGCTTAGGACAAAGAATAGTCACAAAAATGCTTCCATTACTTCCAAAAATGCATAGAACGTCGATACAATGGCGAAAGAGGTTTCTATCCACATGCATAAGCCAGATCTAGAGGTTTGCAACTCAAAATATAGAAGATATGAAGTCCTTAGCAAAGTGCGCAAGGATCCAAAATGTCTAACCTAGAAAATGAGTCCAACTCTTACATTTATAGATGAATCCATGGAATAAGAAGAGAAGGAGGGAAAAATACAAATTTTAAATTCAACCACTAATAAGAAGCATTCAATGTCTGTAAATTTTCCTGAAAATATTTCAAATGCGTTTCCCCAAGTTTTCTTAGTGTGTTGGAGAAGGAAAGAGGGTGGATCAGATCAAATCAAGTGGTTGGAGTGATCAAATCTGCTCATTAATTTCCGAATGACGTTTTCCCATTTATCACCTACTAGATTTGTCAAAAATTGAATTTGAATGTCTAGCATTGTAGTCTATGTCAACACTATCTATTAAGACTAGGTGTACACCAATCGATCTCTCTGTAGCAACAAATATAGTTGTCGAAGTTTTTTAGAGTTGTCTGTGTATGTAAGATACTTGGCGTGTGTGGATTGGCTGAAAGGATGGCCAACTGTGTAAATGTTCTTATCATTTTTTCCACGTGTCACTCATTGATTTGTTGTAAGGATTTGGCACCCTATTGGCATGCTTTGATAAGTTGCTTGTGGCACACTCAAGCATGTCATAATGACATGACATGGAAAGGCATAGAGAAGGGCACAAAGATATGTGTGTAGAAGAATGAGGTGTGGGATGAAGGTAGAAGGAAGGCACACACAACACACACAGAGGAAATGAAGTAGACTGATGAGTGGTGAATGTATGGTCAAGGCACAACTATTACAAGGTAATGTGTGGGGTTCGCGAGAGGGCTAGGGAATCGGCTTATTGAAGCAAGTGCAAGGCATGCACATAGGATGAATAACTGCTAGGAAGAAGGAAAATGCACAGAAGGTGTGGGGCTCACGAGAGGGCTAGGGAATCATCTTATTAAAGCAAGTGCAAGGTACATGTGTAGGATGAATAACTACTAGGAAGAAGGTGAATGCCCGAATATGGGAAGGGGAGAAGGGGAAGCACACAAGGGTGCACAAGGAAACAATGACCAAGTGAATGTGCTAAGGAGACAATTGAGGTGTGTGCCACTGCAATGAAGATCTCTGAGCCATAATATGTATGTAAGTTGTCCAAATAACTAGGAGAGTTATTTAGATAACAGTTTTGGTGACTTTCGGGGCCATCTGCCTGCTAGATGAAGGAGATCAATAGCCTGGAGCATCCATTGGGCATGGAGTCTACAATGTAATCATGAAATTCTGATTTGCAGCTTTGAAGAACTACCCCTAAAGTCACTTGAAGGATCATTTCTTGACTCTACTCGGAACCTACAAACTACTAAAGAAGACCGACATCCTGGAAGAAAAAGAAGAGCACACAAGAAGCACGTGAGAAGAAAGAACTATGTACAAACAAAAATATACACGCAATGCACTTGGAGGAATTTAAACTACTCTAATATGTACAAAATGATGCAAAAACCTAATGGAAGGGTTTGAGATAGATCCTATTTATCGGGATTTGCAGGCGTGCCTCCATCAAGATGAGTTAAGTCAAAAAATTTAGCCTTCTTGCACGAATTGATAGTGTATGGGCCACTCCAAAGTGTATCAAACTTTGAATGGTGTTATGATTTAGCTTTGTCAAAGATCCCATTTCAAAACCAAGTCCCCAACTTTGAAATCTTGAGGCCTGGATTTTTTGTCAAACCATATCTTTGTTGTTTACTGATGTTGTTCTAGCTTGATCATGGAAGAGTTTCTTGATTCTTCAAGATTAACTAGTTCTACCATTTTGATTTCTCTCTAGTCCATGCCTTTGAGCTCCAAATTTTGGGAAAGCACCAATGAGTTCAAATCTAGCATCAAAGGAAGGGTAGCCTATTTTCCATAGACAATCTTGTAAGGTGAAGTTACTATTGATTTTTTGATTGCGATTCTATCTGCCCAGAGGGCACGTGAGACCTTTGCATGCCACTATTTTTGGCTAATGTTCATTGTGCACTTCATGATCCTGATTAGGTTCTTTTTTTAAAACTTTGCCGCACCATTACCTTAGGGGTAATAGTTAGAAGAAATATTCAGATAGATACCTAGATTTAGAGCCCAATCAATGATTTTGGTACCAAGGAAAGCTTTTGCATTATCATAGATAATGGTTTGAGGAATTCCAAACCTTGTGACTATGAATTTGAGAAAGTCAAGGATGACTAAATCGGTTGATTGCTTGAGTGCGAAAAATTCTGTCCATCTGGTAAAGTAGTTTGTAGTTGTCAACACCCACTTGTATCTAGCGCTTGAAGGTGGATTGATCATGCCTACGAAGTGGAGACCCCATTACACAAAAGGATGATCTGCTTGGATTGGTTAGAGGTGAAGCACTACCAATCTCTTCTTTCCTGCAAAGAAGGCACATTATTTTCATTTTGTGACCCACTTGTGTGCATTTGAAAACAAAGTAGGCCAAATGATACATGCCATTATGATCTTCATTGCTGTAGTCTTGGAAGAAAAGTGTCCACCAAAAATCCTTCATGAAATTATGCTAACACTTTTTTAGTCTGCAAGCACTATTGATACACCTTAACAACATGCTATCAAGATTCCTCTTGAAGAGAATTCCATCAATCAAAACATAAGGGGCCGATTGTAACCTCAAATTTCTTCTCTTTCCTTGTTTAATCTAGGAGGGTATACACCCTTGGAAGGGAATGTGATCATGTCCTTCATCCAATATAGCGCGCACTAGGATCTCGTATTCTACTCAAGTTCTACACGCGGTAAGTTTCATCAAGAAATAATGAAGTCTCAGATTCATTGTGTGTGTCCTCAAAGAAGTTCGCTTACAAAGCATGCTACCTCTTAATAGTTTTGTGGCCTTGATAGTCAAATCATATTCCATGATTTTGGTCACCCATCGTGTTCTCTTTTCACTTATTTCTGATCCCATGATGAAGTCTCTGATAGAAGAGTGGGAGACTAACACCTTAATATGATTTGTGGTGAGCATACTCTTGAATTTATTGAGCGTGAGCATGATGGAAAAGACCTGCTTCTTTATGTGATTGTAGTTTAGTTCATAATCCTTCGATTGTCTAGATGAAGAAAGCCACTTGATGTTCTATCCCTTGTTCATTTTCTTGTGTTAGGACAACATCAAGACTTGCATCAATGCCATAAGAATAAAGGATAAAATCCTTTGAGTAATTTGGGTTGATGAGTGCTAGTGCACAAGAAATATATTGCTTGATTTTGTTGAAGCTTTCCTTTCCCACTTGTTATCCATCCAAAGCTATGTCCTTGTTGAGAATCGGGTGATTGGCCTTACCCGTCCCTACGAAGTTAGGAATAAAACGCAAAACAAAATTAATCTTACTTGAGGAAGGAATGCAAGGCCTTTTTGTGTGCTTTGGTAGGGAAAGATCTAGGATGGCCGAAATGTGCTCAATATCAATTGCAATGTCATCCTTCAAAACCACATGGCCCAAAAGATTGCCTTGTGCCACAACAAAATTGCACTTCTTGGGGTTAGGGGATACCCCATTTTTTCTACATCTCTCAAAGATTTTATCTAGGTACGCCATATGATCCGCGCTCTTCTTTGAGAAGAATGTAATGTCATCAAGGTAAACCAAGATGAACTCTTTGATGTAACCTTTGAAGGAAATGTTCATGGCCCGTTGAAACATTGTGCCTCCATTTGACAGACAAAAGGGAATCTTTTGATATACATATGTTCCCCACTTGGTCGTAAATGCCATTTTGAATTGATCCTCTTCCTTAACTAGGATATAATTGAAGCCAGAGTATCCATCTAACATTGAGAATCTTTGTGCACTAGACACATTTTGTAGAATCTTCTCCATTGAAGGAAAAGGATAATGATCCTTTAGAGATACCTTGTTCAAATCTCTAAAATCAACGCACAAGTCTAATTTCACTATTCTTCTTATGCACCGGAACTAGATTCGTGAACCAGGTAGAGTACTTGATGGGAAAAATAATCTTCACCTCAATGAGTTTGGATAGTTCCTTTCTCATGAGGGGATCTATCTTTGGATTGATTGGTCACTGCTTTTGTCTGACGGGCTTAATACTAGGATCAAGGTCAATTGAGTGTTGAGCAACACTTGGATAAAAAAATTTGAGATCTTCATATTCCTACGAGAAGATATCATTGTATTTTGAAAAAGAGAGATGAAGGCATGCTTTTCATCATGTGTGCAATCTTTACTAAGCAACAACTCTTTTACGCACGTAATAGTGACTGGAGAACAACACCCTTGAACTCATCATCGTGGGATAAATATTTTCTCTAAGGTGACTAACCCTTTAGGCAACTTATTTGTCTTTAGTTGGTCACCATAGTTGTTATGTAGGTTAGATTGTATGCTTGATGAGAACTCAAATTCATTTTGAATGAACTAGATGATCTATGCGTCACTATCAAACACTTGCTAGCTGGTGTTATTATTTGGAATGGATGGTCTGATCACCATCTTAATGTGCTAATTGTTTCCTTTGAAAAGTCCTCAGCAAGAGAGAACTACGAACCAAGTTCGGCCATTTGGTTAGCTTCCCTATTCATTTTGTGTGGCACCACCTACATATTTAGAAAATAAAAGCTCTCAAGGAGGTCCCAAACTCTGTGTTTATAAGAGTTGAGAAGCTTAATATTTTTGGAACTTGTTGGTGACTTGGTGGATAACCAATTCAGTATCTCCAAAGATCTATAACACCTTAATATTCTTCTTTTCAACAATAAGTAGACCATGCACCAATGCCTCATACTCTGCTACATTGTTAGAACATGCAAACTATAACCTGTGAGTAAAGAATAATTTCTCATCCTTAAGAGAAATGAGAACGAATCCTACTCCCATGCCATTTCTACTTCTAGATCCATCAAAGTATAACTTCCATATACCAGAGTTCTCTTCCCTTTTCTTGAGTGCATGTGGCAACACAAATTCTTCTTCAAGAATGTAGTAAGTACCAAGCCCAGTTTCATAAGCTTCCAATTATTCAATATATGGGTCAAATTTATGGTGCCTCTCTACCCACTCATCAAGTACTAGATCAGGAATAGAAGGTGGAAGAGGCTGCTCTTCAGAAATAAAGCTTGTTCTTCTTGGATTAAATAGTTGGCTTAGAGAGGGGATGGGACATATGACTCTACATGATAGGAAAATATTGGCTCATCTTGTATGGTAAACCGGGTACCATACCTTGTCTTGAGTAACATATGGGACCAATCAGAAGACAAGTAACCACCCACTTTAGCAGTAAAATATCTTGACAAACATAAGGAAAATAGAGGGGGAAAATCAATGATTGACACATCTTGAGTAATTGTTAGACTTGGACATGCATGAAGGTTAGATCAAGATCCTTGATGATTCCTAGGGTAGTGACAATTGAACCATCAAGTTGCAGGACTCATTTTGTCAGGGGGCTATACTTAACTCCTAAGACATTAACAATATTCTTAGGCATGACAAAAGTATTAACACCTAAGTTAATCGTAAAGTTATGGATAAGATGTATGCCTATGATAAAAGACATATAGAAGGGTGGGGTTTTAACAACTTTACTTGTTTCTCCTCTTATTGACAGATGTTGATAGAAGCACGTGACTTCTAGATAGTTGGATCAATGCATGGAAGTTGCGCTAGAGCTTCATGTAACAAGTCGTACTAGGATGGAATGGTCAGGGCATCCCACATTGTAACATTTATGTTTGTCCTTTTCATCTGGTCCACAATGCTGAATGGAAAACCCATTGACTTGCACATTTGAGGAACAACAACATCCTTGCTTGGTTTCTCGAGTGTAGAGGCAAGAACCTTAGTTGGCACAAAAGTTTGACCTACTAAAGGAGGGGTGCGTGCCACTTCCGGGGGAGATTTGTGTGAAGCCTCATATATGGGCACTTGAGCACTCTTACTACTGGATGTCTTAGCTACTTCCTTTTTATTTTTAGGGTTTTCCTGTGTTATTCGGGTATTATGACTTGCACGCCATACTTGAGAATTCTCTTCTTGTATCTTGTGTTGTTCGCAATTTGGGCGCGCACTCTGCTTGTACCTTCTACAACTTGGTTGATTACATAGAAGTCCTCAGTGCCAAAGAACATCAAATTTTCCTCTGGGGAGGCTTCTAGATTTTCTTGGTTATCTACCTCTGGTGCACTCATTGAAGGTTCACAACTGGAAGTATTTTGAATCATGTAGGCTTGCACACACACATCATTAGCATAGTAATATTGGCTATGAGGCATATTACAAGGAAAGCACCATTCAGACTCATGCGCCATGTTGTTCTGGATTGGGACAAGTGCCTGACTTGTGTTGGGTGCTGGAAGGGGTTGTGTAGGAGGAATAACTTGTAAAGATAAGTGTGCATTAGCATGCCATCTATCATTCTACTAGTTTTATCCATATCTTTTATTCCCATATTTATTATGCCAAGGTTGATTGCTCTAGCTTTGTGCATGATTGGAACTACCTTTATAGGATTGCACTTGGTGCTTCTCCAATGATATGACCTTGTTGGACAAGTTTATAATCGGGGCCTTCAATTCACCGTCTTCTTTTTAGTGTGTAGGAGAGTAGGATGTAGATGTAACTGGTTTCACGATCTGCATTAGAACTGGAGAAATAGAAGGCTAGGGTGTTGAAGAAATTTTTGGGAACAAGGGAGCATGAGGCCTAGGCACCAACCTACCAGCTTGAATGAGACTATTTTTTGACCTTATTGCAATGTTTTATGCAACAAGTAAGGTTCTATTTCCCATGGATTGAATCATGACTAAAATGTCACTATTCAAAGCCCTTAGATAGTATAAAAAAGCATGCTAGGCTATAGGCCTTACCACTTGAGGAATTTTGTCCCAAGTCTTATAGAATCTGACATTAAAATAAGTCATCTACTCCTTGGGCACACGATTTGTTGTAGTTAGTTGATCCACCAGTGATAAATGATCTGATTTATATTCAAAGTAATTGTAAAGAGTTTTTCCGAGATCATCCCAAGTAGCAATAGATGCAAGTCTTAGGCCATGGTATGATTGGAGTGCTTTACCCTTGAAAGAGGTTGCAAGAAACCTAACAACAACATCATCATGTTTAATTAAATAGACAAAGCATACATTGACCACATCTTGAATGTGTTCAACAAGAGTGACTTGATTTTATCCCATGAAGTATGGAATACTTTTGAGTGTGACCACTGACATATCATGTTGAGTATTGAGATTGAGCAGGATTTCATCGTGAAGCCGAGAAGTTCCTTGGAGGAGGAGGAGGTTGAAGTGCCATGGCAGGGTGCACTTGTCTATTTTGAGGAGGAGTAGAGTGCGTGTAGCATGCTGGGAGATGGGGATGTGCACGTGGTAGATCTATTGCGTGTGTTTCTTGGTGAAAGATGGAGGTATTCAAAGGATCCTTCAACTGCAACACTCTGTTTAGTATGCACTCTTCTCATAAAAGGCACTCATGACTGTAAAAAAAAGAGTTCTGGAAATGTTGGGAGTCACCAGATGTGTTGAAATAAGCCTCCAAAGGCTGGAAATACTAAGTTCACACACCAAAACTTAGCAATATGAAATTTAAGCTTTCATTGCTTATCCCACTAGGCGTGCCAGAAATTTTTGGTCATCAAACTTACACCCGTGTCTCAGATTTGGAAGGATCGATTCGTTTGAGAAAATAATGGAACCATCTCCAAGTTGTGGGACCTTACGCGCTTGAGACGGATCTCCGGAGAAGGTTAGTTCCTCTATCTATTTCTACTACTACTGCTACTCCTAGTGCTGAAAGGGAAAACTAAGCTAACAATGCCAAGGGACCAGGGATAGAAGGATAACATGAAAGGAAACTACACTAAAAGGAGATAACACTAGAAAAAGAGGGATGAAAACTATCTGTTTTGAGTGAAAATGAAGGGAAATGCATGAAAGAAGGCTAGGCATGTGTAACACAACTAAAACATATTTACCATATCAGTTTCATGGAACACAACTAGAAAGGGAACTGCAAGGGACATAGAATGACACAAAAAACACGTAATGTAAAAGAAAGGCAAGAAGAAAGAATAAAAACACGCTTAGGAAAAATAATATTCACAAAATGATGCTTCCATTACTTCCAGAAATGCATAAAACTATTACAATGGCGAAAGAGGCCAATATCCACATGCATAAGCTAGATCTAGAGGTCTGCAAATCAAAATATAGAAGATATGAAGTCCTTACCAAAGTGCGTAAGGATCCAAAATTTCTAACCTAAAAAATGAGTCTAGCTCTTACATTTATAGATGAATCCATAAAAGAAGAAGAGAAGGAGGGAAAAATCCAAATTTTAAATGCAACCACTAATAAGAAGCATTTAATGCCTGCAAATCCACCTGAAAATTTGTCAAATATGTTTCCCCAAGTCAATTTGGCATGTTGGAGAAGGAAAGAGGGTGGATCATATCAAATTAGGTGGTTGGAGTGATCAAATATGCTAATTAATGTTGAGAATGATGTTTTCCCATTTCTCACCTACCAGATCCACCGAGAATTTTAATTTGAATGCCTAGCATTGTAGCCTATATCAGTAGTTTTTGATTGAGACTAGGTGCACACCGATTAGAGCTCTATAGCAACATATATGATTATCAAAAGTTTGTCAGAGTTATCATGCATATGTAAGACACGTGGAGCGCACGGATTGGCTGAAAGGATGAACAACTATGCAAATGTTCTTTTTGTTTCTACCACATGTCACTCATTGATTTGTTGCAAGGATTTGATGCCTTGTTAGCACACTTGATAAGTTGCTTGTGACACACTCAAACATGTCGAAATGACAGGGGCACGAAAAGGCACATAGGAGGGTGCAAATATATGCATGTGGAAGAATGAGGTGTGTGATGAAGGCAGAAGGAAGGTGCACGTAGCATGCACAAAGGAAATAAGGAAAACGATGAGTGGAGAATGTATGGTCAAGGCACAACTATTACAAGGTAATGTGCGGGGTGCACAAGAGGGCCAGGGACTTAGCTGATTGAAGCAAGTGCAAGGCACGCACATAGGATGAATAGCTGCTAGGAAGAAGGTGAATGCATAGAAGATGTATGCAAGGTAAGAGTGGAACAAAGAGGAAAAGGAAAATGGGAAGGGGAGAAGGGGAAGCACGCAAGGGTGCATGAGGAAACAGTGACCAAGTGAATGTGCCAAGGAGACAATTGAGGTGTGCGCCACTGCAATGAAGATCTTTGAGCCAAAATATGTACATGAGTTGTCCAAATAACTAGGAGAGTTATTTGGATAACAATTGTCATATTAAACATGGTTCGTGCATTACAATCTATCTTTCCAAAGCATAAGGCTTATACTAATTTGTCAATTTAAATGATATCCATTAATACAAATCTATTAACGATGAATAAGACATGTTAAATCCTCTAACCACTCCTCTATTTCATTCTTATTGCAATAATATTCACCTTGAGGTAATTCCCATCACTACTTGACATTAGAGGGCTTGTATAGGAACATTTGCCTTCTCTCCCCATCGATCTAAAACTTGTACTAAATACAATCACGTCCCCTCTGTTCACCATAGGATCATATTATAATTAATGTTCCAGTTTGTTAATACAAGATGAGGAAGGCAATCAATTGGGGTCAATCAAAAAAATCCTCGGCTCTTCGTACTTGGTAAATCCTCAACAAAAGGGATATGGTATCTTTGGATAAACTATACAAAATTGCTACAAAAATTCTATTTTATAATGATTATATATATCTACCACATACAAATATGTTTTATACAAGGCATTGTGAAATAATACTCTCTGGGTGACACAAAACCCATTGCGTTCACTTATATTATTCATACATTCAAGAACATCGACAATTATATCACATTTGACCATACAAATTTACCTCGTAAACACACCTAAGACAAATACCAACCATTATTGATATGGAGGACACCTATAGGTCAAATAGTCTATAACATTTATAAAATTCATGCATAGTGAAGATCTTATTGAGAGCTTACCAACACATTTTGAATGGAATCAAAATGACATTGTATGCAAAATTTATGTCTTGCTAAAATTTTACGTCAACAAACAAAAATGAAGCAGTTTATAGAGTGATGATGTCATCATGTTGACTGTGCTTTCCAAGTGGACCAATGGAGTGTTGAAACGTGGAAAATATCATTTTTCAAAAATATAAGCTTTGTATTTTTCCTATGGCCTTTGACGTACGAGTGTGGGTCCCACATAATTGTTAGTTGGGGGACATCAACCGATGGGGTCAAATTTTTGTCAAGAGGGGGATTTTCTCACCTTGTCATCCCATTTCCACCACCGAGTTTAAGGAATGAAAAGATCATGAATGAGTTACATTACAATGCATATACCATCCGAACCACGTCCCAAGCATTGCATGGTGGAACCGAGCTACAGGAAGGTCATTAATTATGTGTCAAGTGTCATTTCCAATACACTCCACATACCAAACACCCAAAAAACTCCCACATGGCCTAGTCATAAGCATTAGTGGTCTTTTGGCCAACCAAAAAGGTGGAGAAAAATCCTTTTAAAGGCTTATGTATGCATTATCCCCACATATGTGGAATTTAAAACATGTAAAAGTGCATATGTTAAGCACTTAGGCTTATTCCTAAGCCTATTCAAAAGGCTACATGAGGATATGGGATATAATCCCATAAAAATGCTCTTTCTTAACTTAAGTGCATATATTTTTAAGGCATTGATTGGAAGATTCACGTGGAAGTGGGATTTTTGTGGCAAAAAAACAAAGGGATGGTACATATATCCTTTAATTTTAAGCCTTGAAACACTATAAAAGGTCGATTTTTATATGTATTTGGAGATCTTGGTTAAGTAGAAGCCTCTTTGTAAGGGAGAAGGCCAAGTATGTATGGGAGCCTCTTTTAAGAGGAGATGGTTATTTTTCCCTTTTGTAAGGATATAACCATTTGTAAGGAGATAAAGAGTTCCTTATTCCAAAGTAAATTAGGCCTTTGTAACGGAGAGATAACCTCATTAGAGAGAAGATAAATAAGATATAGTCCATTTATTATAGGGATCCTATTATAGATCCTTCCTCGAGGATATTAGAGAATTTAAGGTAGATTGAGAGCCCCGTATTGGGAGAAAGTTGATGTAAAACATTATATTTTGCATTGATTTAATTGATCGGTTGGTATGTTGAGGTGAACCCGAGACATAAACCACATTGGATGAACTTTGTTATCAATTAGTTTGCATCGTTCTCTATTCTTATCACTTGCTCACTAATTAAATTTAGTTTTTAATGTCATTTTTAATTATTATGCCATTTCAACGTAAAAATACCAAAAATTGAAAAATGGATATTTAAATGTTTAGGATTGGTGAAGTAGAGTTATTTTGCATTTCAAATCAATTTCGGGTTAAGTCAAATTTTTAGTGATTTATGAGAAAAGTTAGAGAATTTTAGTAATTATTCGAATGGAGAAATTGAGTCGCTTTTTTAAAATACCCATTTTCGGATCAAGTTTGGTATTAGAGTCGATTTTCCAAAGCGTTAATACCTTTTCTGTGTTAGATTATTCCATTTGTTCGGTTTGTAAATTGGAAGTGTAGGTATGAGATATTTTAGTGGAAATGGAGAAGTTGGAGAATGCTCCAAAACAACATAAACAAGAAAAAATTATAAAAGAAAAGGGCCTGAACCACTAGCTCTGTAAAAATAGCCCATGCAAGGTAATGACAATTGTTGTTTTGATGAAACTAATAGGAATACTATTTCTCCGAATAATGAGAAGGCCTCACATGATGATGGTGAGAGTAAATGTAAGTTGAAATCAAGAAGGGTAGAACCTTCCAATCATGGGAATCACAGCCAAAAATAATGCAAGATGTCTCTCTTGAGAGATGAACATCCTAAAGCGGAGATATCACATTTTTCTCTCATGATACTTGCACAAAGGGGAGTCCTAAAAGAGAAATTCTATATAGAGGAATTCCATGATCTTTAAGGAGAAGGATTCTTATAAAGAGAAATCTCCAAGTAAAAATATAGAAATCGGAAAAAAGAGCTTATTGTCCAAGAAAGTGGGAAAAAATTATTGCACTCATAATAATATGAGTGGCCACTAGGTTGGAAAGTGTTGGAATCTTCATCCACAATTTTGTCCAAATAAAGTTAAGAAGAAATTTGTGAGCACCAATAGTTCAAGAGGCAACCTGTGAGAAAGCCCACTATAGACACAAAATCTATGCACTTGGGTACATTTCTAGGTCCTAAAAGCATGTTAACATTTACATGATTCCTAAGCAAGGAAACTAGTAATTGACAATTCTATTTATCCTTTCGATTTATCTTCTACACTTTTATTGGTCTTATACATCTTGCACTCTTACCGACATTTGACTTTTTTAATCTTTTTATGGCCTCAGACACTAGCGCCTAGTCGAACACTAGTGCCGAGCACTCCTATCCTCCTTAGCACTCCTATCCTTCTTTACCTCTGTCTTATCCTTTTTGACTCCTTTTTATTCTTAATTACTTTTTACTACTTTGGGTTGGCCTTTCAGTTATTAGTTATAAAATTCAAACAAGGGAATCATATAAATACACAATTATGTTTTCAAAGTAAAGGACCAAACACTAAACATTATCTATCATCACCTAAGCTTACATTCAAAGGCATAAGAGCATCAAAGGCATCCATCTAGCACCCATTCAAGGGATAAGGGTTGCATCACTTCTACATACACAATATAGGAGGGGAAGTTTATTCTATTCCATCCCACACATTCTATACATTTGTGATTTAACAAAATATAGCTATTACTTTATTTTGTTAAATTTAAATATGTACTGGCACAAATGATTAAAGAATGCTATAACACAAGTATATAAGCTAATATAGTAAAAAAACAAAGTACAATAAAAATGAAGAATGACTATCTTTGATAATCACTAAAATCCCAAAGTGTCTAAAGTGGAAAATTGGTAAACCAGTCTGTGAAACTATCGCAACAATGCACAAATATTTGTAAAAGTTTCAAATATGCATAGAATAGGGCGCTGGTAGGTCTTGTGGCACCTAGGTGCTTAGGATCCCTTTTTGGACAACAGGTATGTGCAAAACCTCAAGAACTAAATTTCAGAGGGTTGTGAGGTTGCCATTGATCTTTTTTTCATGTAGCTAGTATGTCACACAACCCTTGCAAATGTCATTGGAAACTTGTAATATGAAATCCACTTATAAAACCCCATAAATGCATCAAACCCTAAAAAAGAAAGATGTAAAATGAGGGGTTAGACTGCCCCAACTGTCAAACTAGTGATCTTACAACTGAGCACTACACTACATCTCAAATCTAATATATTTCTATGTGATTGTGTGTGCAATAGTGTCCTTAGGTGCCTTTGCGCCAATGAAACCAAATATATAGCGGGTTATGGCTAGATAAAATGCAAGAATGTGTGGATGTAATAAAAGAAACCCCTCCTATGCAATGTATGTATGTAGATGTAAGAAGCCCAAAGAATGTAGTCCCTTTTGTATGTAGATAGCTCGATAGTTGCAAACCCTTAATAATGGTATGTATGATATGTTTATATAGGGATCTCTAGTTTAAATTTTGACACTACTAACATGACATGCCGAATAGAACCTCGGGATAGGGGAAGGATAACTGAAAAGGCTGACCATAAATGTCAAAATAAAGATAAGAAATAAGTAGGACAAAAGCACCCCGTACTGGACATAAGCACCTGGATGCTAGAGTCTAGTATGTGGCACTAATGTTCTAGAGAAAATGATGACAAATGTGAAACTACTGACATAAATGGATCATTATGACTTGACCAGAAAGCAGTGTAGGAGTGACATAATCAAAAGAGATGACATATATAAAAGAGTAATAAAAGAAGAAAATAGAAAACAAAAGGGGGACAGACAGGGGATGTGTTACTAGTGAATACTCTTTTCGCTAAAGATCCATAGATAAAAAATCATACTTGCTAACATAATAATATCATAGCAAGTACATGATTTTGTGTCTACATTTGCCCCCTCTTTATGTTCTTTGAATGAAATTCAAGTATTGTAAAGGAAGTAAGGGAACATACCTATGTGAAAGCCGAGAATCCATTTTTGTAGAAGTATGCACATAACAATGTGTAGCATGGCGAACCATGGATTGATGTTTCGATCCATGTGGTGTAAATAGAGATAAAGAGTCACGATTAAGAAGCCCTATGGAGAGAATTGATTAGGAGAATGTTGAGATTTTGATTTATTATGAAGCAAATATTTTTGAAGAGGGGAAGGGAGTGATCGAGTTCCCAATCTAATTTTGTAAGTTGTGTGAGTAACTAAAGTATTTGGGTGTCCTTTCCTCCGGAGGAAGAGTGTAGGAGAGAGGTCTAGTTTTACCCTCCAACTTTAACTACATCCTCAAAAGGTAAAATTGATGTAGATGGTATAAAGACAAATTTTTCTCTATTTCAATCCAAGGTTGAATAACACACATAGGAGAAAAATAGAAAAAGAAATGACGTCTCATTTCCCCACTCCATGGGTGTAAAATGCTAGACGACTTCCAAGTTAGGTCATCCGAAAGTGGAAGAAATGTGACTCCCAACTTAGGTCATCTCGGGAGGAATAATGATGTAATGTAGCTCCACGTTAGGTCATCTTAGAGGAACCATAGAACATTTTAATTACATTGATTGATGATTCACTTATTGATTGGATTTTGATTGAATTAGGGTACTGTACGATGGAAAAGTGACAAGCGAGCATGGGAATCTACAAGAAACTCTTCCTCGCACCCGACCTCCCAAGGTCATGCCGAGATAGCCAGTGGGGATGGAATATGCATGGGATGCGGACAAACTAGTTAGGAAATCTTATATCTTCGATGCGTACTAGTGGAATCTCCGAATCTAAGGCGAAGAAGGCCCTCTAACCTGAACTGGTATGATAGATTGATTAGCGAGGATGATGACTGCTCAAGGCTCCAATCAATATCGAGCTCGCATGATTCGGTCTATGGGTTGTGGAATACGTGGAAAATGACCGGGATAGTTTCGTGTATGTATCGAGATAATGTCATAGGGTGGATGGTAAATATAATTGACTCTATGGGTGATTCCCTAGCCTAGTCCAGAATTCCTTAGCTTCGTTAGCTACTACGTCTAACAAGGATAATTGTTTGATGATGATAGGTGGAAGTGGGGTAGATCTGAATACTAATGTACATAGGCTAGCATCTATGTCTGATTCACCTATAGATTTGTTGGGCTGTGGGATTTGTGGGTCACAACCATAGATTCGTGTTTGTTGTGGTCCTGCTATGGTCATGTGTGGACTCAGTCCCTAATCCCTAGTATCCAATAGTCATATGCTTTCTCAGCCTCTATATTTAGAATTAACAATTGTGTGATCTTTTCAGAGTATCTCACAGGCATTCGTGCAACTTGAATTCTTAAGCTGGTATCTATATTTGTGAGAGTGTCTCCTGCGTCTGGCTATGGGACCAAAGGATCACAACCAAATGTTTGCTCTCTTTCAAACCCTTCCACAGTCATGCGGATATATATCTAGGGTAATCTGTAGTTTGGTTGATTTGACCAAAACGTGTGCGCTTTGTCATCTTCTATGTTTAACCCGCTTAACTGGAGGCTGATTTGTTGTAGATTTGCTCGTTGTTTGGAAGACTTGGATCCTAAGATTCTGATCTATATCAGTTATTGCTGTGACGAGATTGGGTTGGGGCACGATTGGATTGAATACGTATTCTCTGGGCTCTCTAGGTCCCGTGATTGTCATACAAAAGCAACAACGTAAATCCAAATGTAGCAAAGTGAAATTAACTATGTAAAGTGTATCTATAGCATATATGAATTCTCTATTTTTGTATTTTTCTGATGAATTTATATGAATGAAATTGAAGGAGAAACTATTTTAATATATCTAGAAATTGACAATTAATCTATTGACGAATTTAAAACAAACAAAGCAACCGAGTATAGCTACTTTCCTGTGCAGTTGTAAATCTATTCTAAACAATGAAATAACTGATCTAATCTATTTGAAAGACTCTCGATCCTACCTCAGAAGTGAGGAATGAATCATAGTCTCTCAGAAACTATCAATCCCCATAGCTTCCCTGGCAATATCGAAAGTAAAATTGACTGAAATAAAGTGATTGGCTACTCTATTTGATATGATTCTAATTAGAACTTTGAAAGCTAGAACTTGGATTCTGTAGAACAGTGGTGAATTTGATGGTGTGTGTGATCTTTTCCCCTCAGTGTGATATCCTTGCTCCTTCGTGTTCACGTGGATCTAGAAAAGCGTGTAATGCTAGCATCAACAGAGGTAGATATTGGGACAAAGGTAGCTTAGGATACGATCCGAATACAATGCGAGTAGGAGAGAGATAGCGCAAGAGTACAGAGCTTGGCTTATGTAATTCCTAGCGGGATTTATTGTGAGTCATTCAACATAAAACGTCCGAACACAAAACTATCTTGTTTGAAGAACAAAACCTGCAACTTTAATGGCTTCCTATTGAAAACAAACTATCTTATTCCAATTGATTTGTATGAAGTGATAACAACAATTGCAAGATGGATATGTGGCTTCCTAACAAAAAACAACACTAACTAGGCATGTAATGAATGAAACTAAGAATTCTAAGGAAAATGAAAGACTAATCTATTGTAATGAGAAATTCGAGGAAAATTTGAGGGCCATATGCTTGAGCATAAGCCAACTATTTATGGCATTTGCATTTACCCAAGGTAAAAACCAAATTGATCTCTTAAACTATAAACAATGGTAAAACACTATTCCAGGGAACCAGAATCATTAATGCAAGCCAAAGGCGGTGAAAAAATCTGTAAACGTTGAAATTTACGTGAGTCGCGTTAAAAGAGCATTCTGGAAAATGTGTGAAGGACTGCCACCCTGCTTAGGGTGGCGGTTTCGTAATTGAAGAGAAAAAGGAAAAGAAAAGAGGGGAAAAGAGAAAATCAAAGCACACGGGGGCTAAGCGGGGCATGCGAGATGTTAACGCACACTGGGAGATTTTCTAGATCCTGAACACCTTGCGAGGAGACTGTATCGTCATTAGGGCACGTGTTATGTTGTTCGGTGGTGCGGTACCCTCTGAATTTTGGGTACTTAAATATTGCCCCCTCGAGAGCGCGTTTTAGCCATGAAGAGGCGTAAAGCGATGGGTCCAAGTATGGCGGTCCCGAAATGGGAAGTTGGAAGTTATGCCTGATACGTTGGTGTGTCGCAATGACGCCATCCAAAATTCCCGCCACCTGCAAAATGAAAAGAGGAATCAAGTGCAGATAGACAAAATAGATTGGAAAATAAATGCTAAAATAACGTGAAATGAGGACGTACCCTTTGTGTGGGGGTAAGAAATTACCTCCGTTGGCACTCCAAACTTGTGAAAAGGGGGATTCAAAATGAGTTAGGTTGCTATATATACGAAGATGGGCCCATTTTCCTATTCATTTGTGTGTGTTGATTTGATTGATTCTGAGCTCTGGGACCCACGGTGACGGTTTCTTATAAGAGTAGAGTCAAAACGTTCGTGACGAGATAACGATCATGCCTTCGTGAGCAGATCATCGACCCACGAGATCACATGTTAGTTTTCCTCAATTTATCATTTTTACCTCCAAACTTTTAAAATGCTAAAATATTTTTCGTGGGGGGGTTATTTTTGAAAATGTTAGGTTCAAAAGGTCCATCTAGGGGGGGCGCCTACTGGGTAGGCTTTGTTTTTAGTTAAAATGGTCCTTTTTCGTGTTTTTTTGGCTTTTTAAGTTATAAAACCCACGTGGGTTTTCAAGACACGACCGCCACCCTCGTTTAGGGAAGTAGCTTACAAGACCACCGCCTTTAAGGTGGTGGTTGTGAAACCGCCGCCCTGCTCAGGGTGGCGGTTCTTCACAGAATGCCAAAAGAACACTTGTTTGAAATTGTTTTTGCATTTTTAGCATCTTTATGTGTTTTTGTGATTTTTCTAATGTCATTTGGATGCTAACTTGCTCTGTTTTGTGTGTTTTTGGGTGTATGCAGGTGAGGGAGGAGTACATTCGGTGGAGCCGAGAGAGAGAGAGTGTGTGGCGGCTCCCGACAGTATTAGATGCCCTTTCACAGGATGAGCAGGACACTCTACAGAGGGCAGTATACTACGTATATCGCGGGTTCCACATGTTGCACCATCCAGTCACATACTCTGTGACTTATTTTCCTATTGGGATGCTGACTAGAACACCTTCCGATTTCTAGGGGTCCGAGGTGAGTGGACCATCACTTTGGAGGATGTTTACTGTATCCTAGGGGCCCCGATCATTGAGAGACGACTCACCTTTGAGACAACAGGTTCACGGGCCTAGATAGCATAGTGGGATTCTTATATGGGAGATGCAGTTATCTCCACTGGATCGAAGAAGGGGGTGAGGGTCCGATCTATTCCTAGCTTGCCTATCCCCTTGATTCTCCAGGCCATTATGGGGATCCTTGCCTCAAGATTGATCGGGGACAAGGGAGGAGACACACTACTATACTGCTTTGGTCCCCATCGATGGCTAGATTTATGCAGGGGAGTAGATATACTTGGGACTACCTACCACGACTTATACGGGTAGTCCACTTATAGAGGCAGTCTTTGAGCCACCCGACCCTAGTTATGAGTTGGGTTTACGAGCACTTCATCCCTTATGGCAGCGGTGTAGAGGTGGCAGATCCTAGAGCTGTGAGGGCATCCAGATGGACAGATATGTTGGTGCTCAGAGCACCTCACCAGCCAGTTGCTTCGTTGACCATTGATGACATGGAGGCCACACCGTATCAGACCATGGTAGGTTTATGGGGCGAGGAGGCTCTTACTTTGATCTCCTGCTCCACCACAGGGCAACTCATTAACAGAGTAGGGCGAGTGGAGATACACCCCTTTGGCCAAGTTCCTCAGCAGTTTGGCCTACCTTACATGGGCATGCTTCCCCTGGTAGTGCTAGTATACAGGTCAGTTTGAGAGGCCAGAGGGGGTCTAGGGGGACGGGGTTGGACGGTTGTTACCCACACCCCCGCGTTCCTATTACGGCTAGGCAGGTAATACGTGCTCGAGGGAGAGCCTGCTCCTTAGGAACCCTTACTTCAGATTGTCGCGGGTCTTTCCCATAGCAGTGATGACCCCATCGACATAAACTCTGAGTCTAAGGAGTTCACAGGGGGAGAGACAGAGGAGGAGACTAAGGAGGACAATGATCCTGAGTGGCATGACACTCAGGATATCATGCAAGTAGAGAGGGCAGAGGAGAGTGCAGAGAGGGTGACTCTAGTTTTAGAGGAGCCACTCTCCCAGGGCCATGGTGGGGAGGATGAGTCCATTGCGGGATGCTACATCGCTCCAGCCATGGGGGGAGTACCTCGGTCGGCCGGTGGCATCTGTGGCGTGTGTGCCGACCCTAGAGATCCATCTTGGAGGCCTGGTGATCCGAGTAAGTTGCCATCCTTCCTTTTAATGTTTTTTTTTAAATTAGGATTGCCTTAGTTGCTATCTCTCCTTTTGTTTACACTTGTGTTTTATCTCTTGTTTTATTTCTAATTCATTTTCTCCTTTGTTTATAGAGACCGCCGATGAGTGGCGAGACTTGATTCGCAGGGTATGCACCGATACCCTGATGATCCCCATGGAGAGGATTCGTGTAGAGCTATTTGCGGATGCAGGGGAGCCCTCAGCAGCTAGCAGACGTACTGACGTCTTTGTCCCCATCTAGCATGTGGCTAGGATGGTATCTACCCTCCGTACTGAGCTGGTAGGGTATAGGACAGTAGAGCACCTGATGAGGAGTCATTCTCATGGCGAGACTGCAGCTGCCCCTCGGGATCGTGAGCCCTCCGTGCATTCAGAGTGCCGGCGTAGCCGAGTCCTAGGCATGGGCGTGCACCTTCAGAGGGATCTCATAGGGGTTGAGAAGCCACTTGGCTCTCTTAGATTTTTGCATGACATTTTTGTACTTCCCGGGCTCTTTGAGCGTTTTGACCATGCCTAGCGCATGATGGCATTGTACAGGAATTTTGACCATTTATATATATATATATATATATATATATATATATATTCTTTTTGGATCAGACTCTTGGCATCTATGACTTTGCTTCCATTTCCGTTTTCTCATGTGAACTATGATGTTATGCTTATATGCTTTTTAGAATGTATGCAATGGAGAACAAATGATACAAGTGTCTACTTTCTTTTTGTATTTCATGATGCTGATATATGATAATGTAGATATAACGTGATTTTGAATTTTTAGCTTCTTTAAGAAATTTTGATACCTCATATCTATTTTGGCAAAGTGGTGAAGATAAGCCGGTATGATGAGCAGATAAACTTGCCCCACTCCTAACTCCACGCAACTAGTAAGATGCGAGGGCTCATCACCGAGAGTTGGAAAGGGCATAAGTTATGAAATGTGTTGAAATGATAGTGATGAAAGATAGACAAAGCTTTGGTGGAACCAAATTAGGATGCTACAAGCCTACTCTACTTGAGTGACTCCATAGTTTGGGATGCAACTTGCTTTGCGGTTTATCTAGACTTAGATCCGTAGATGGCCACATGGTAGACAAAATCTGGGTTTTTAGGATTTTTAATTCTCTTGGAATTTTGGACATCCGATTCATTTGTTTTTGACTCAAGACTTCAAGATTTTATGACCTTTCACGTTTGTTTGTCAAGAGGACCCCCACACCTTGCCCCATGCTACTAGTAAGAAGCGTGGGTTTATCACCATAGGCAAGGCATAGGCAAGTAAGGGAATTTCCATCCTTTCCCAACCCTATGTCACTAGTAAGAGACGCAAGCTCATCACCAAAGGTTGGTGGGGCAAGGAAATGTGTAAATTTAAAATTTTCTATTTGATTTATACTTGACTTGTTTGTTTGAGTAAAATGTCAGCATGCTCTTACTTCCAAAGAGA
Organism: Taxus wallichiana var. yunnanensis; assembly: GCA_018340775.1. Classification (NCBI taxonomy): domain Eukaryota; kingdom Viridiplantae; phylum Streptophyta; class Pinopsida; order Cupressales; family Taxaceae; genus Taxus; species Taxus wallichiana. The sequence goes on from CM031238.1 coordinate 291,557,390, forward strand.
TATTCATACGGGATAGATGTGACACGATGAAGCTTCTAGAACAGACCATAGGCAAGACACCTATCCTAAGAAGAAACCAAAAGTGAGAACAAGCATGTAGATCTTGGTATGGTTACCGTTAAGACTTTGTCATATCTAACTTTGTTTGATGAAATGATTCCAAAATAGTTGATGATATCATGAAAATGGAGAAGTATGATTAGAGCGTTTATGCCAATACCATCAGAAGTTTGTAATGAATTGATTTTAAGAATAAATTCCTTGATCACAAAGTTGTACAAAACAAGTGGACAAAATGATCCTAACTATATGAAGATGCAATGTAGCTATAATTATACAAGTAGTGCTGGTTGCTTATGCATAGAATCGTTTAAGGTGTAGGGAATTGACCGTTTCACCAAATTCCTCACCTTCCAGTGTGCATAAGAGATATGCACCATTTCCATAGTCCTTCATGACTCGGTATGGGCCCAACCATTTGGGCCGGAACTTCCTTCCTTTGCCGGTCTTTTTGTCGATCCGGCTGTCTAGCCTTAGAACTAGATCACCTTCATATATGTCATGTTCATAGACCTTCTTGTTATACTTTGCCAAAGACATCCGGTCAAAGATAGACTCACTGTCTGCATTGTTCAAAGATCTAACCTAGCTTCATCTAGGCTTTCTAGTTGGGAAAGACGTGCTTCTCTATAAGCATCTTCATCTAGGATCCCTTGTAATGAGATACGAGACTAGGTATTTCAACCTCAAGCGGGAGAACTGCTTCTACCCCGAATACTAGTGAGAAAGGAGTTGCCCTGTTGGTGTTCTTATTGAGGTTTGGTGGGCCCATAAGGCTGGATATAACTTCAAATGCCAATCTCGTTTGTTTTCTTTCACTGTTTTAAGGAGAATGGCTTTTAACATTTTATTTGTTGCTTCAGCTTGTCCATTGGCTTGAGGGTAATACAAGGAGGCCGTATGATGACTTATGTTGAATTTATTTCACAATTTTTGAACTTCATCATTCTTAAAAGGAGTCCCATTATCCGAGATAATGATTTGCGGGACACCGTACCTGCAAATGATTTGGTTCAAAATGAACTTGGTGATTACAGAACCTGGTACAGTAGTAAGAGGCATAGCTTCTACCCACTTGGTAAAATATTCGGTGGCCGTGATTATGAAATTATGGCCGTCTGTAGATGAGGGAGAGAACTTCCCTATCAAATCAAGGCCCCACGTAGAAAAGGGCCATGGAGGAGTGATTGGTTGTAGAGCTTGTGCTGGCATGTGGATCTCATGGGAGAATTCTTGGCACTTATGACACCTTCGTACAAAATCTACTGCGTCGTGTTCTAAAGTAGGCCAGAAGTAGCCCATTTGATGTATTTACGAGTGGTGGCATAGTCACCGAAGTGGCCCCCACACATTCCACTGTGAGATTCGTGGAGAATCTTCTTGGATTCTTCTGTGTCGACACATCTTAGAAGCATTCCATCGAGCGCTTTCCGATAGAGCACTTGCTCTATAATGACGTATTTGGCTACAATAATGCGTAACCACCTTCTTTGTTACGATGTAATGCCTTCTAGATACGTATGATCCATTATGTAATTAATAATATGAGTATATCAAGGACACTCAGAGATGGGAGGTCTATTTTTGATGTAGTATACGCATTCATCCGGAAAGTCCAGGTCTACTAGATTGCCTCTGTCTAGTGGCTTATCATCTAACCAATCCACGATGATTTGTCCTTTAACGGACTTTTGATTTACAAACGTTAGTTCGAACTCCCCCATTAAGGTTATAAAGCGTCCAACCTTTTTAGACAAGGACCCTTGCGTGAGGAAAGTTCGTAAATGCTTTGTCTTTACAATGACCTTTGTTTCTTGATTTAGCATGTAATGTCTTAAGCATTTGGTTACAAAGACTAAGGCAAGGCATTCTCGTTCTGCTTATGTATAACGTTTTTCATAGTCGAGCAACATTCAGCTAATGAAATAGATCACACGTTCTCTCATGTCATCGTCTTCTTGAGCCAAAGATATAGGTGGTGAGACATTGGTAGCTTGTGAATACTAAATTAATGGGCGGTCTGGCTTAGGTGGCATTAACGTAGGTGGTGATAACAAGAAATGCTTAACTACGTTGAAAGCTTCATTACAATATTTGGTCCAATCAATACTATAATCTTTCTTGAGTAGATTGTTGATTGGATGAATGGCGAAACTTAAGTCCGGATGAATCTCCGGATTGCACCAAGCTTTCCGAGAAATGACCTGATTCCAGATTCATCTGAAGGTGGGACCATTTCGAGAATAGCCTTAATTTTGGTTGGGTCAACATCAATCCCTCGTGACGATATAATGTAACCTAGGAGCTTTCCTCTTGTTACACCAAAGACACATTTTTCTAGATTTAGCATGACTCCATATTCTATCAGACATGAAAGAATGATGTGAAGCACTTCTAGATGGTCACAACACTTCTTGGCCTTGGCCAACAAGTCATCTACGTAGGATTCCACAATTTTATGAATAAGATCATGAAATATATACGTCATAGCCCATTGGTATGTAGCGCCAACGTTCTTGAGACCGAATGGCATAACAACATAGCAATAGGTTCCCCAAGGAGTTATAAACATGGTTTTAGCTTGATCTTGTTCGGATATTCTGATTTGATTGTATCCCGAGAATCCATCCATGAGAGACAACAACTCAAATCTAGTTGTTGCATCAACAATGACGTCTATGGATGGTAATGGGAAGTCGTCTTTAGGACACGCCTTGTTAATGTCTTGAAGTCTATGCAGATGCGTATCTTCCCATTCTTTTTGAGAATGGGAACGATATTAGATACCCACTGAGAGTAATCGACTGGCTTGATGAATCCTACTTGGAGGAGTTTTGTTACCTCCTCTTTTACCATGAGAGCTACCTTAGGTTTCATTGGTCTCGATTTTTGTTTAATCGGCTTTGCATCTGATTTAGTGACAAGGTTATGTACCACAATGTGTGGTGCAACCCCTATCATTTCTTTATAATTAAATGCAAAAGCCTTCTGATGTTCCTTGAGGATTTGAGTGTGTATTTCTACTTCCAATGGAGTTAATGAGGATCCTAACTTCAATATCCTTGGTTCGTCTTACATTACGATATTAATATCAATTGTTTCTTCGATTAGAAAATCGTTACCTTCTTCAAACTCGGATGGGGCCGGAGGTAATTCCGAGTCATCTCTATTTTCGATCGTGTATATGCTAAGTTCCTTTTGTGGGGAAGCTCATGGGATTTCAAGTAGGAGGATGAATGCGGGATTAAGGATAAATCTATCACGTGATGGGTGAGATGTAACGCCGCATAGGCGTTTAAGAAATCAAGAGTGGTTGTATCACTATCGATGTGGTCTAGGATAGTAGATTTGTTTTCATTTCCATTTAAAAGAGGATTTGACATTGTTTTTATCGGTGGTTCGAGTCAAGGGATACCATGAAATGGGTATCCTCTAACTTACTTTGTTTGGAGTAAAGTGCGATCTTTGAGGTTGCTTTATTGAATTAGAGAGAAGATTTTTTCTCATGGGATTGCTTCAATTGATATGAAGTCAAACTCCTTGCTTAAATTCAGTACAGCTATTTTGTAGAGTTGTAAGTGCTCGGCTCTAGTTTCATACACCTCAGAGACTTGGTTTGCTACCAATTGCAAGTCTCCCAACACCCTGATATTATTAACACCGATCCTTTTAGCTAAGATGAGGCCAAGGAGGAGGGCTTCATACTCAGCGCCATTGTTTGTACATTCAAAGTTTAGTTTAAAGGAAAATGGTAGGACTCTTCCCTCGGGAGAAGTAACAATTACACCTGCCCCAGCTCTGTAACGACATTTAGCTCCATTAAAATGGAGAGTCCAATACTTAGCTGGGAATATGGGCATTGGGATATTTGTTGTGTTAACATCTTCTACCTCTACCATGCAGAGATCTACTGCTGGGAGAGAACCGACACCTAGGGTGTATCCCATGCCTACAGAATCAAATGGTAGGAACATTGGTAGATCTTGTTCTAGCAATTCAACAATTTTTGCAGTAGTTCCTAATGATACTGTTTCTACAATCTTAGCCTCATCTTTGAGGGCTGGGATTGTCTTAGCTAGGCTCATAGTTTCAAGATCTATCGTAGGTACTAAATTTTCTTCCGGTTTCGGGCCGGTAGGTTTATTAAGTTGGTTTGTTGGGATTTCAAACTCCGAGTGCACGCCTGGTCTTTTCTTTAGGTCAGCCAGGTGTATATTGAATGGCTTTGGATCACCTTTGGCTATGAACACCTTTCCTAAATGCAAGAATCTTACTTCTTGAAATAGCGTAGAAGGTATAGCCTTCATACGATGTATCCATGGTTGGATGAGGATCATATTATAGTTAGTTTCCCAATCTATAATATAAAACTCAGTCAGGATTTTTTTGGGCCCTAAGGTGACCGGTAGTATTATAGTTCCATTTAAGGTGGCTTTAAGGCTATCATAGCCTCTTAGTGTATTTCATGTCGTGGAACAATTCGTTTCTCCATACCCTAGCTTTTGGAGGAAAGAGAAGGGGACTACGTTAATTGCTGCCCCATCGTCAACCATCGCTTGTTTTACATAATTGTTATAAACCCATACTTGCAAATGTAAGGCTGGATCACCTCAGCGTGTAATCTCAGCGTCTGTTGGTATTTTGTTTATTTCGAATATGAATTCGGTGTCCCTATCCGGCTGCCTCGGAGGGTGGATATTAAAGTCTATATGGTTTACCTGTGTTTCGGGAGGTGGAGTGATGTTAATTAGATGGCCTAAACCTAATGCCTCTAAAAGAGAAGCCTTGTGGGTAGGAGAATTCTTTAGTAAGTCCAAAAAAAAAATGTGTGAGAAGGTTTTTGTTAGATCACTAATTAAATCATAGGTACCTATGGGTTTTACTAACATTTGTTGGATGTTATCTGTCCTGGTAGGCAACTTGGATTTGGCTGAGAGGAATATTCTCGTGTCCTTGTTACAGCTTCCATGGGTAGTTCGGCATCTAACTCCACTAAACCGACTATCTTGGGTCGCGGTTGACTTCCTAATTGTGGCGCAACTAATGGGTTTAATGAAGTCGAGGCTTCATGATCATGGTTTCCTGTTATTACACCCTTGTTTGTCCCATTTAATTTTAACTTGTTGTCGTTGTGATTTGGGAGTGGATCATTGAAGATCTTGAGGGGTGCATTTTGAGGGGAAACTGCCCCTGTAAAAGTATTTGGTGCTGGTGACGTAGGATCTGCCAAGAACATATCTATAAAAAGTTATTTTTGTTCCTCTGGCAAATGTTGCATGAATTTATTGTAGTCACGGCACATTCTAGTGTCATGGCCTTGGATTTTGTGAAAACCACAATACGAGTTAGGATTGTAATTCCTAGTTTGTTGACTTGGTGTATATTGTGGCCTAAAACTCTGATCAAACCGTTGCCTATTAGGATTAAAGTTTTACATTTGTTGTTTTTGGTTTTGGCTTTGGTTTTGATATCCAGTTGAGTTTTGGCTTGGACCCTGTGTAGGGTTTCGCCATTGTTGTTGTTGTTGTGGATGATTAAAATCCACTGTATTGACTATTGGGGTAAAATTGTTGTCTCGTTGGTTGTTTATTAGCGGTGGAGTATTCACAACATTTACCCTTTTGGCTTGATCAGTTACCCCATCTCGTTGTCACTCCACAATTTCTATTAAGGAGTTTAGGTCCTTGATTGACGCTTGTGGTAGTAGAATAAGCCATAGTATTTTGGTTGGAGGTGATTAACCTCCCGTTTGTTCCATACGTCTTCCGACCGCTATCTATTGCAGCTTGATCTATCCTGAGAGCGCTCTCAAGTAATTCATCGTAAGTCCTTAGTGGGAACTTCTGGACTTCTTCCTTCACTTCTCTGCTGAGAGAATGAATGAATAAATCACATAGTTCCATTTGGTCCATATTTGGAGAACTTGCTGAAGAATAAAGAACTGTACGCCACCTTTGGATGAAATGAGCATAAGATTCATTGTGTTCTTTCTTAATATGCAAGAATTCCCGATTCTTGTTCTCAACAGTTTGTTCATGTCAAACACGTTGATGAACTTGGAAATGAGTTGTTTGAATGAATGTATGGAAGCTTCGGTATTCTCAGTAATACCAATCGAGAGCGATACCTTCCAAGGTTTTGGGAATATTTTAAAACAACCCCATCCTAAGGGAGTAGTTCTCGAAGGGTGTGGCATAAGCCTTGATATTTGCATTCGGATATCCCTCTCCTTTGTACTTGGGAAAATTGGGAAGAGGTCTTAGAAGCATGATGCTTCGTATGGTGAAATCTAAGGGCTCCTTCAAGTATTTTGAATATGTCCCTATCGCGTAGGTTTCGACCATTGATGGTGCTTGCTTTGAGGGGGCGGCGGTGGAATAGGTTGTTGATATGGCATAGCGTATGTGTTGGCAGGGGCATAAGGTAGCCCCTGTGTTTGAGGAAACATGCTTTGAGAGAGGATAACATGTCCCCTTGTGGTGATTTGGAGTATATGTTTAAGTATGAAGGGTACTTGTCTAGGAATGGATTATTCTGTACTAGGCTAGGCTCGGTATCGAATCTGGTGTTAGAAATGGTGGTTCTTGTTGGTGTTTGTTGTGAATACTGAGGAGGCATGCCCAACGTGCCTATTCTTGTGAGGAGGTCTACTTGGCTAGGATGGTGTGGAGGTTTAGAATTTCCTGCCTGCATGAATTGAGAATGGTGATTTTCCTGAGCAAGTTCTAACCCCCTCACTTTTTCTACTAACGTTGAAATGACTTCATTTGGTGAAGTCACGGTATTTTGCCTTAGTGGCATTTGTTGTATATCTTGGTGTTGTATAGGCATGTGATATCCTACTATGAACTGATCATTGCCCTACCAAGTTTCCCCAAGGGCATTTCCTATACGACGTGGCATGGAGGTATTTTCTTGAAAAGAGACTTCGGGTTGTGTTTGTAAACCTCCTATGGGTGGGTACATACTCGAGAGTGTTGTCCATTCCTGGCATGACGTATCGAATGTTCATCATCTAAAACCCGGTATGGGTCGATTGCCTACTGATTTTTGGTCTAAGTAGTACTGAGGAGACGAACAGATTATCCTATGAACGTCATATTGTTCGAGCACTCAAGGCTCTGAGTGTTGCGTTTGAGCGAGCTGATCCAAGTCCTCTATTTGGAAAGATAAGTTATATCTGACCCTTGGCGATGGATTTTGTGTTGATAATTGGTTATTTGAATAGTTGTCACCCCATACAGAGAGTGAGGGTGATGATTGTCTATTCAGTTGAGCGTAGTATGCTTCAAGACCTAGGAGAGGTCTACTATATGCATCAAATCCTGACATATTCGGGGGTATATGAATACCCGCAGAATAATGGGAAAAGGTGAAGGTGGAAGGAAGAAGTGAAAATAAAGAAGAACTGTTTCGTTTCATGTCAGGTTCACCAATTTTGTTGGTGAAGCTGATGGTGAAAGCTGATGAGGTAGATAAGATGAAATAAACGTTTATTTGAAAGAGCAAGTAGAAATATGACTCTGAACCAGAAAGTAGGAAGTTCACGTTGGGTTCACCAATTTTGTACGATGGAAAAGTGACAAGTGAGCATGGGAATCTACAAGCAACTCTTCCTCGCACCCGACCTCCCGAGGTCGTGCCGAGATAGCCGGTGGGGATGGAATATGCATGGGATGCAGACAAACTAGTTAGGAAATCTTATATCTTTGACGCGCACTAGTGGAATCTATGAATCTAAGGAAAATAAGGCCCTCCTAACCTAAACTAGTGTGATGGATTGATCAGTAAGGATGACTTCTCGAAGGCTCTAATCAATATTGAGCTCGCGTGATTCATCTATGGGTTGTGGAATACGTGGAAAATGACTTGGGATAGTTTCGTGTATGTCTCCGATAATTTCATAGGGTGGATTGTAAATATAATTGACTCTATGGGCAATTCCTTGGCCTAGTCCGAATTCCTTAGCTTCATTAGCTACTACACGTCTAACAAGGATAATTGTTCGATGATGATAGGTGGAAGTGGGGTAGATCTCGAACACTAATGTAAATAGGCTAGCATCTATGTCCGATTCACCTATAGATTCGTTGGGTTGTGAGATTTGTGGGTCATAACCATAGATTCCTATTTTTGTGGTCCCGCTTGTATGGTCATGTGCGGACTTAGCCCCTAATCCCTAGTATCCAATAGTCATATGCTTTCTCACCCTCTATATTCGAATTAGCATTGTGTGATCTTTTTAGAGTATCTCACGAGCATTTGTGCAACACCGAATTCTTAAGTTGGTATCTATATCTGTGAGAGTGTCTCCTGCGTCTGGCTATGGGACCAAAGGATCACAACCGAATGTTTGCTCTCTTTCAAACCCTTCCACAGTCATGCGGATATATATCTAGGGTAATCTGTAGTTTGGTTGATTTGACCAAAACATGTGCGCTTTGTCGTCTTCTATGTTTAACCCGCTTAACTGGAGGCTGATCTGTTGTAGATTTTCCGTTGTTTGGAAGACTTGGATCCTAAGATTCTGATCTATATCAGTTATTGCTATGACGAGATTGGGTTGGGGCACGATTGGCTCGAATACGTATTCTCTGGGCTCTCTAGGTCCCGTGATTGTCATACAAAAGCAACAACGTAAATCCAAATGCAGCAAAGTGAAATTAACTATGTAAAGTGTATCTATAGCATATATGACTTCTCTATTTTTGTATTTTTCTGATGAATTTATATGAATGAAATTGAAGGAGCAACTATTTTAATATATCTAGAAATTGACAATTAATCTATTGACGAATTTAAAACAAACAAAGCAACCGAGTATAGCTACTTGCCTATGCAGTTGTAAATCTATTCTAAACAATGAAATAACTGATCTAATCTATTTGAAAGACTCTCGATCCTACCTCAGAAGTGAGGAATGAATCATAGTCTCTCAGAAACTATCAATCCCCATAGCTTCCCTGGTAATATCGAAAGTAAAATTGATTGAAATAAAGTGATTGGCTACTCTATTTGATATGCTTCTAATTAGAACTTTGAAAGCTAGAACTTGGATTCTGCAGAACAGTGGTGAATCTAATGGTGTGTGTGATCTTTTCCCCTCAGTGTGATCTCCTCGCTCCTTCGTGTTCACATGGATCTAGAAAAGTGTGTAATGGTAGCATCAACAAAAGTAGATATTTGGACAAAGTTAGCTTAGGATACAGATTGAATACAATGTGAGTAGGAGAGAGATAGTACAAGAGTACGAGCTTGGCTTATGCGAATTCCTAGTGGGATTTATTGCATGAGTCATGCAAAGCATAAAATGTCCGAACACGAAACTATCCTATTTGAAGTACAAAACCTGCAACTTTAATGGCTTCCTATTGAATTCAAACTATCCTATTCCAATTGATTTGGATGAAATGATAACAGCATTTGCACAAGATGGATATGTGGCTTCCTAACAGCAAAACAACACTAACTAGGCATGCAATGAATGAAACTAAGAATTCTAAGCAAAATGAAAGACTAATCTATTGCAATGAGAAATTCAGAGGAAAATTTGAGGGGCCATATGCTTGAGCACAAGCCAACTATTTATAGCATTTGCATTTACCTAAGGTAAAAACCAAATTGATCTCTTAAACTATAAACAATGGAAAAACACTATTCCAGGGAACCAGAATCATTAATGCAAGCCCTAGGCGGTGAAAAAAGCTGGTAAACATTTAAATTTATGTGATTCACATTCGGAAATGCGTGAAGGACCGCCGCCCGGTAGGGTGGTGGTTTCATAATCAAGAGCAAAGGGAAAAGAAAAGAGGGGAAAAGAGAAAACAAAGCACACGGGGTCTAAGCGGGGCATGCGGGATGTTAACACACACCGGGGAGATTTTACGGATCCCGAACACCTTGTGAGGAGACTGTATCATCATTGGGGCACGTGTTATGTTGTTCCGTGGTGCAGATACCCTACAATTTCGTGTACGATGTACTCATAAGGATATATTTTTGATTTTCTTACCCCCAAGTTAGGTCATTAGGGGAAATGAATTTTGATGTGATTGAGAGATTATTAAGTGAAATTTTTGTTTGATGCCCCTGTTTAGGTCTTTAGGGGAATGAATTAGTCATGAGTAATAGAATGCTCGGAGAAAATTGCATGTGTTTCCCCCAGGTTAGGTCATTAGGGGAATGAAAATGTATTTGAATGAATAGATTGAATAAGATCAAAGTAAGAATTGTTGTTGTGATATATGTAGGATGTCGATTGATTTCTTAAAAATGAAGATGGATCATGATATGATCCCAATTGTCTACCCCCTTTCGGTGAAAAGGGTGAATGGACTTGTTGACGAGCATTGAGCCGAAAGTAAATATGCAATGATGAAAAAGTATATGAATGATAGATAAAAGAGTGGTTGTAAGATTATACAAAAATTGGTGAAAAATGTTCTAGATTGGAACATAATGTTGTGAAATGTATTTAGTGCAATAGTAGGAGGAACCCTGAAGTGAGTTTTACAAACGGGGATGAAAACGGAGAAATGAAGCTCAAGATATGAGTGAAACCGTATTCCGTGCATTAGTGTGAGAGGTGGTCACAAATAGTAACTATAGTATAAGGAAAATTGAAAGTTACTATATATGATAGGGATAAAAGGTGCATTTGTATCGTGAGTGAGTTGGAAATTAGCTCTGGACTTACGATGATGCCGTAGATTAGAGGAGTGAGGAGGACTAGCTTCGAGCTAGTGGTCGAGGATGTGATAACACATACGTCGATGAGTTAGTACATATGAATATTTTTACAATTTTTGATGAAATGTGTTTGTTTTTTTGATTTTTGGGAAATTTTTGATTTTTAGAATTTTTGGTGTTTCAGACCTAGATCAGAATGACCAGGGGGCAAAGATGTCCTTAGGGACACTAGTGCCCGCTTACGGGAACCTCGAGTCAAGATCACATTCTAGTACAAATTTTTGCATTTTTATGAATGTAGAGGATGTTTGTGATTGGAGTTGGACCTATATGAGGTGCTAATGCTGATATTTATTGTTGTGTTTGTGTTGTGCAATGAGATATCCATTCTAGGGAGTTTTGTGGAGGTCGGCTTTTAATTACTTTGTTGATGTTAGGGTTATCAGATGAGGAGTGGGATGTTCTAGACTGTGCTAAGTTATGACACATAGTAAGGTTGGGGAGGTGCCTCATAATATGCCCATGATCACAACACTATGTGAGAGATGGTGTGCGATATGTGCACATTTTGGTTGCCTATGGGTGAGATGAATTTGAATTTGGAGGATGTATATTACATATTGCGATTTCCAGTAGTGGGGGAGAGAGTATATGTTATGGCCATAGATGATACTACGAGGAACATGTGGGAAGCTAGGAGATATTCTACAAGGTCACGGCTCCCTATAGAGACTCATATAAGTTTGGATGCTATTTTAAGATCTGGTGTTCTATGATTGTAGAAGTTTATTGTAGTGGTGATAGCATCATCGATTCATGATTGAGGGTGGTAGTGTGGGTATCTTGTATAATATGCATGACATATGCTAGCGTATTGAGGAGCATGGTATGAGGTATGCTTGGGAGAGATGTGTATTAGCTCATTTATATAGGGACTTATACAGGTTTACTCATGGTGAGCATAGGGGTGGCCTAGGAGCCACCACATTATTATAGGTATGATGAACATATTGATATACTGAGACCACTTGGTGGGCCACACACAGAGTGGGCGAGGCTAGAGATATTTGTTGTGAGATGGGTAGGAATATGAATTAGGAGGTTGAAAACTACGACCTATATATCTATGCTAGATAAAATGGGGTTAGGGGCCATTATATGGAGGTCATATAGGGAGTTTGGTGGATGGGCCAAGGATTTAGTTGAGTTACGATGTATTCGTCGCACTAGGTGGTTGGAGGATCACTTTCTTGGGGTAGTTGAGCTATTTCAGTGAGAGAGTATAGAGAAAATTTAGTATGGTCCAGGATGCACCTCTAGAGCCGACTATGTGCTTGAGAGCTATTAGAACACCGAGGAGGCAAGGTGTGAGATCGAGACCCATAAGAGCACATCTTGAGCATTCGGGGCCACATGAGGCGAGATGCGACCATTAAGCCGATAGGTGTAGATGATGTAGGTTGTCGAGGCATATACTGAGTGGTGGGGTATCCATTGGTGGGGACTATTATTCCCTGTGATGGTAGATGTGGCGGGTAAGCCAATAGTAGGAGGAGGAGTGGAGGCTCCTATTCCTGACGTAGATGTTGTAGCAGCAATGCAGACCAAACATGAGTATGATTTGTTTTATGGTTTATGAATTTGAGTTGTGTATGGTATATGGTATGTGTAGGAGCTAACATGTGGTTTTTTTTTTTTAGGGGATGCATATTGGACGTTGATCGTTGATACATCTATCTACACATTGACGTGAAATGTACCTCTTGATGTGCTCCCAGGAGGCGGTGTATTAGAGTGAGTGGATGTGATTGCGGATGAGCATGCCCACTTGTTTGAGCCAGTAGCGGTTGCAATGACCACTTGTAATGTGTAAATAGGTGAGCGAGACAAGGCTCGAGAAAAATATAGAGTGGGTGAGAGATGATGTAAGTGGTGGGGCTTTATGCCAAGATGTATTTGCTAGATTTTTACATTTGCAGCAAAGACTGATATGCGATGTAGACAAAGGAGATTGCCTTAGCATAGAGTCATATAGAGTGATATAGGAGTCACAATTTATGATGTAGATTGAGCTAAGAAGCATCTAGTTCTAGGGCTCCTGTGATTGTATATAGTGATAGTGAGGATGATGATGTATGACCTATTGATTGTATGTTATATTTTTAATGTATCAAGGCATGGGACTTGCCCCTAGTGGTTGTATTTTTGAAATGATGATTTTGGTTGATATATATAAAGATGGATGTTTTAACACTATGTATATTGTTGTTGTCTATTGATGTATAATGTGATAATGGTTTTTCTAATATTGATTTGTTTTGTGTGATGTATGATGATAGTTGTTGTAGATATTGATGTGTGATGTATTTTTGTGCGGAATGCATGATGTTTGATTTTCTTTGCGTAATAGATGATGATATGAAAATTGGATGATGATGTATAACATGTGATAGATAGACATATGAGATAGTGATAGAATAAACATATCATAGTATGATGATGATAGTAAATAGTAAAATGATGCATGGTAGATTGAAAAAGATGTATCGAGATGTGTATAAGTGTGCATAAACATTATGAAGACGTGGGGGAAGAAGCATGATGCCCCCAACATGTGTGTAGAAAAGATGATGTGGTTCATTTAGATAAGATCCATCAAAAATAAAGAATGAACCAAAGAACAAGAGTGTATCGTCGAGAAATGGTTTAATAGTGTATGCAAGAAAGATAAAACATGAAGTGCAATGCATATATAGTGAGAGATGTGAGGATATTATTATATAGATCCCTCAACAGTCATGTAAGAACATTGAGAACATGAGTGCAACATTGGGAAATGAGGTGATTTCAAATAAATCATCTACCGAGATATGGAGGCCGATGAGGCACGGTGAAAGCATGTGAGATGGTAGTAGCGTGAGCGTATGAACCAAACTCGAAGGTCTAGTAAAGTAAAGATGATAGATGGATATGGAAGCAAACAATGGAGATGCTGAAGGATTAGGAAACCAATGAGAAGATGTAGCATCATGTGATGAATGTGATGGTGCAGTGGTGGAAGCACTAGGTGGAGGATGTGAGTGTAGAATAACCTTAGGTGGTGGACGAGAAAAAACCTTAGGTGGTGGATACAAGTGAATTGAGGAAGAAGCACACCTATGTAGAATAGGAGTTAAAGAATTATCATAATATAAAAACCACTCACAAGGGTGAGGAACAAAGACAATGAAACCTTGATCTTTGAGCTGTTGTAATTTTTCATGTAGAGCACAACAATCATTGTCTCGATGGCCATTGATGTGATGGAATTTGCAATAGGGACGATCAAAATGATGTTGCAAGAGATAAGGAGGATGGTAATGGCTATATGGTAAGTGAATTAAGTGCTTATCTAATAAATCATGCATCACATCATGAGGTTTTTTAGCATGTGGAAATTGCAATGGTTCTTGAGTAGTAGTAGAAGGAGTCTTTTGTGGAGACCTATGTGGAGTAGAGGGAGGATGCTGACGTGGTGGCCAAGATGGAACACACTTGTGTGGTGGAGGAGAGGGAGACCTAGGAGGACACTCAACTATTGGAAGAGGAGAAGAGACCTTAGAAACAAAAGTGGAAGCAAGAGAAGGAGGATCTATAACATGTGCAATAATCAAGTCTTGTTCTAGATCGATGAATCTATAACATAAAAGTGTAAATGATTCACATGTGTCATATTGCAATTGTTCTTTGAGTGCAAGGATCAAGCCATAAAAAAAAGATGAATTTATTTTCTAAGTCAATTGGCTGAAATAATAATTGATGCATGCAAGAATTGAAGTGTAAGATATAGTCTAAAATAGGCTCAGTTTTCCTTGATGCAATGTAGGCAAGCAATCATGAGTGATTCTAGGACCATTTTTAATCATGAATCTCCTAAGAAAAGCATCTTCCATGTCATAATATGTGCTAATAGACCCAAAAGGTAAATGTGTATACCATTAGAGAGCATCATCAACAAGACTATGGTGAAAGGCCTTGAGTAATAATCAATCATTGGAATAAGAGGCCATAACAAGATGATAATGCTTGAGATGTAAGTAAGGATTTCTAGTTCCATCAAAGCAAGTGAAAGTAGGCATGACAAAATCCTTAGGAAAAGCCGAATTATGAATTTTCTTAGGAATAGGGTTTCCATGAAGAGAATTGTTATCAATAGACACATAATAGGCTTTTCTTTCTAAAGTGAGAGATTGGACCTGAGATTGCAATTGACCAACAACATGCATGAGTGATAAGATATCATGTGATGGAATGGTAGGTGAAAGAAGAGGCACATTAAGTGGTTGAACCTTGCCATTGTGAGTTATCATTGGAATTTTTGGAGGAATAATGGATGTGGAAGGAGGTGTAGAAGATGGAGACTCAATAGGAGTGCTAGATGGAACCTCTTGTGAGATGATGAGAGGGGTGCTGATAGGAGTAGAAACAGGAGGTGAAGAACATGCATGCTTGATAACAATGCTAGATGCGGATTCAGGAGTGACAACGAGAGGAGGAGAATCATCATGCATGACATTGGAAGCAATCTTAGAAGTAGAAGAAAGAGGAGTAGAAAATTCACACTCAACAGTATGTAAAGAAGGATCATCTTGACTAATATGCTCATGATCGAAATGGAATCTATGTCACTATCAGCCAAATTTTCACAAGCAATTAATTCTTCTAAACTATCATCAACATAAAAAGAAGTAGAAGAACTAGTATGAGATACATCATTGCAAGCATTAGGAACAATATGAGATAAAACATTAGATTCATCTAGACTATGAGTAGAAACCACATCATGTACATGTGCATTTACATTTTCGAAATAGAATTACTTGCATCTAGAGGAGAAGACATATCACCAAAAATAACATCTATAACATCAGTATGCATACCAACAATGGAGGAAAACTCAATAGCAGTAAGAGATCCTTTGGGATAACAAGGCTTGCAACTCATAAAAGTTTGTGCATCTTCAGGTGAAAGTACATGAAGAACATATTCATTAAGAGTAGTAGTGGGAAGGTGATCTTCACTAGTAGAAATATTGTGGTAATTTTCATTAGTAGCTTGAGCACAATGATAAAGATCAATAAGTTCAGCCACAACAACCTCATCATCAAGGATATGGTTCACACTTTCATGAGAATATAGAGTAGTGAGGATCCTAAGGAAATGAGCTCAACTATGATCGGGTTCACTAAATGATTTAAAAAATATAGCTATTTCTTTATTTTATTAAATTTAAATATGTCTTGACAAAAATGATTAAAGAATGCTGCAACACAACTATAGAAGCTAATAGATTCAAAACCCTAAGTATAATAAAAATGAATAATGACTTAGACTGATAATCGCTAAAATATTGAAGTGTCTCGATGCTAGTTAACTGATAAAAAGAATGTGAAATTTTCATAATGATGCATAAATATTTACAGAAGTGTCAGATGTGCCAAGACTAGGGAGCTTGGGAAGGTACTTGTGGTGCACAGGCGCTAGGATCCCTTCACCGGGCGCTTGAGTGTCGAGAAGAACCTTAGGAATTGAATTTTAGAGGATCACGAGGTTATCGTTGATCTTTGATTCTTGTCACTTGTATGTCACACAACCCTTGCAAATGTCATTGAAACCTGCAATATCAAATCCACTTGTAAAACCCCACAAATGCATCAAACCCTAAAAAAGAAAGATACAAAATGAGGGGTCGATTGGCCTCAAATGTTAAACTATCCATCTTATGACTGAGCACTACACTACATCTCAAACACATCGGACCCAATGTAGCTCTATGTGATTGTGTGTGCAATAGTGTCCTTAGGTTCCCTTGCACCAATGACGTCAAGATATAACGGGCTGTATGGCTCGATTAAATGCAAGAATGTGTGTATGTAATAAAAGAAACACCTCTTATGCAATGTATAAAAATTTAAGAAGCCCAAAGAATGTAGTCATTTTTGTATATAGATATCCTAATAGTTGGTAGCCCTTAGTAATGGTATGTATGATGTGTTTATATAGGGATCTCTTGTTTAAATTTTAAAATTAGTAACATGACATGCCGACTAGGACCTTGGGATAGGGGATGGATAACCAAAAAAGGCAGACCAAAAATTCCAAAATAATGATAAGAAATAAGCGGGAAAAATGTGCATGGATGCCGAGTCTAGTATGGGGCACTAGTGTCCTAGAAAAAATGACGACAAATGTGAAACTACTAAAAGATAGGGATCCTTGTGACCTAACCAGAAAGCAGTGTAGGAGTGACATAATCAAAATGGATGAAATATATAAAAGAGTAATGAAATAAGACAATAGAAACCAAAAAGGGGATGAACGAGGGGATGTGTTACCAGTGAACACTGTTTTTAGTCAAGATCCATACATAAAACATCATACTTGTTGACATAGTAATATAGTAGTAAGTGCGTGATTTTGTGTCTACAATTTGCTACATTTTAAATCTATATCGCTATCACTGTGCAACTTTGCACAAGGGCATCCTAGGGCATCATTTTTACACACACACAATAAATATTTTGAGTCTGAGATGTAGTGCAATGATTGGTTATAATTTCATTCTTTGGGTGACCTTCAGGGTCAGTCTGACTCCCAATTTTGCATTTTGCTTTTTAGGTTTGATGTGGTTTGTGGGTATGTGCATGTAAAATTATTTCTTGCAAGTTAGAGGTACATTCATGGATCAAATAATGAATCCAAAGTGATAGACATAAATGGAAAATGAACATCATCCAACCACCGAGAAATATTAGATCTAGAGCGCCCGATTGGCGAAACTAGCTCCCATAACGGACACCAGCGCCTAAGTGCTCCTAGATGACACAATTCCAGATCTTAAAACCTCTAGTTTATAGTGACAAAACTATTTACAGGTCTCTTCCAAATATTCACCTACCTAGATCACTTCTTGTTTGATCGAAATCAGCTAAATCCCCTAATCTCTCCCTCTTGATTGGGGTTTCATATCGCTCATGCTTTGTTTCTTGCGTCTTACTTGTATATTAGCATTTGTACATTATTTACTATAACAATGATTACTCGAAAAGAAGATTTAATTCAATTTATATTCAATCATTTTGTGAACACATTCCTTACATGCCCATTATCGGATCTTTCATGTCTTCCCCATTGTATACCCATGCTTAACTTCATAATCTCCTCAATAATCGTGTCCTAGTTGATACTAGATCTAGTCTTAACATATGTACTCCATCCTTTCTCCATTAAATAGGAATTTCTACTACTCATCTTAATTCATCTATTCTTTGTATTTGTGGCTTTGATAATATACCAAAACAGTGTTGTGACAATTTCTCTTCCCCTTACTATGGGATCTTGCACTCTTAATGTGTCTACGTCACATTATGCCTCATGATTCTCCTTATACTATCCTTTTGGGCCATCCTTGGTTACATACTATGCATAGACTTCTATCTACCCATGCCATAGCACAAAATTCCCTTACTACACCTTCTTCTATGGATACTATTAAAGTAGATTATGCACCTCATGTTGGTACTCATTGTGATATTCCTCTTACACATGATGCTCATGAAATTACATACAATTCACATCCTTCTCCTCAAATGCACCCTAATGCTATTGATTTACATGATCAATTCTCTATTAGTACCCATGATACTCCTCCCATTGTGTCTCACTATTGATACACTTCTATTGATCATATTCTTAGTGCTTCCAATGTTACATCTCTCTCTCTAACTTCCTCATTACATGTTATAACATTGTATGATGGTTTTACATTGATTTTAATCCTTACACTTTCCACGATCCTATGTATGATTCTATGGCTATACCTTATCAAGTTACATTCATGGGGGTCATCTGTTTCCCCTCTTTTTGCATTTTTGTTTATGATCTTAGGGGCTAGTTGATACTGATTTATTGCTTCTAATATTCCCAAATTACAATTATTACTTTTCATTACTACCGATGAGTATCCTATTATTACATATGTTCCACATATTTTGACTCACATATTGATCCTTATGTTTGCACTTACTTTTTCCACTATTTCCAACACACATAATGCTACACCTATCCTATTTTATCCTAATGGGTACATTATTATTGCTTATACACTTCTTATTCATCTAGTTTGGATCTTAGACTCTATAAAGTTTTCCCCTCATCATGTTGACATTATTCTTTGGTAGCTTTTGCAATCTTCTACTTATTCTAATTCTGCCACCATGGCATGGTATCTCTTGCATCATCACATAGATATCCATTAATCACACACTTGGGGGCATTGAACTCCCCCTCCTCATAGTCACATGTTTTAATCAACAATTGTCTATCCATATTATTCACATATACATCTATAGATTACTCTTTCTTTGCAATTCATGTCAATATTTCTAGCATCACTTTCTCATATCTACACTACGGGAACACCTTTCTACATCTCTTTACATTCCTATAATACTACATACACATTTTTCTACTCATGCATACTTATGGATCCTTCTATTCATGGTACACATATGTATGATACACATCCTTTAGTGTAATATACATACTTTGGCTATTCTTTCTTACAATGATCACATCTATTTGCCATCAGCTCTTGATATACACACTTGGGGGCATCACACTTTCTCCCCCCTTCTATCACTATTAGTTGTCTCTAGTGTCTACTTTGCTACATCAACATGCGCTACACACTTCATGTATTATATTTATTAGTACTCCTACACCTTTGGTAAACACATTATACCATCATTACCCGATGGAAAAATTTAGTGCTATGGTTCACACTTAATCGTTGAGGGCACACATAATCTATGAACCTCACATCATACACGCTTCATGCTCGCACTTCACGATACATATTTCCTAGCATATACTACTTTCACGATCAATGCTTCATGATATATATTTGTTCACATATATCACTCTCTCTCACTATATACTTCACATATATCTTTATGAGCATCGCTTCACAAATATCTTTCTGAGCATCACCACTTTGTTGGTTCATACACATATTCTTCATTTCCCGATGACACACTCTTGTTCTATGGTTCATTTTTGAATTTTTATGGAAAATTTATAAATAAACCTCATCTCATACACATCCACTGGGGAAAACACTACTCCCATAATCTACACACCTTGCATATCACACCATCTCACTCATACAACATTTACATATCTTTGTTGCTTTTATTTTTGATAGCTTACTCTACTTACATCTTACACTTCGCTTACTAGGCTAAGCATATACTTAGTATGTCATTATTTTTATCATATAAACATGCACGTTGGCTTGGTCTCTAGAAGTGAGTGCAGATTTATTGCAGATCCTTACATGATGTATGATGCTCAACATTGAATCTCTTACTAGTCTCACCAAGGCTCTTGGGGGCATCTACCTTTACTACTCTCACACACTACAGTTCTAGTGATTATTCATTTACTACTTCTTATTAGCACTCAATTTTCACTAATTTGTACACGCCTTGACATAATTTTTATCTTTCTAACATAATAACGGGTTCTTCATATGTAACATTTTCCTTGTAGGACTATATAACACCATGGTTATTTGATACATTTTGTTTGTTATTGTTTGTTATTGTATGCTAATATTTGCGGGCTATGCCTTATGTCTTGTTTGATCATTGTATGCCCTTGACCACTTTGGACCTGATTGTCTTGTGACATTGTGAGTGATGTACTATGTGTGAAGCTTTGCCTCTCACATTCTATCTTGTTTTCACACTTGTTACATTTTATTCTATTACAAACTAGATTTTATACTAACACTTGTTCTAGCCTCTCTTTTTCACATGCCTTGGTTTTAAGCATGCACATCCCCTACCCCCGTAGGTATCTCTACTCGTAGATATGCATTTAAGATTAGGTTCCTCTCCTTTGACCGCATTCTCCTACAATTCTCGCATGCACCCCAAACTTGGGGGGCATCTATTGGGTGAAAAAAACACCGTATAGCAGCTCGAGCCACAATACATAAATAAAATAGGCATATAGTCATGAAATAGTATATACCCAAACTAGGAATTCACACATAGTATGGACACTATCACCTAGACCCGAGATAGTAGCACTTTGTCCTTTGTGTCTTGGGGGAAACAACATGCAAATTTCTCATTTCAACACAATCTTCAATAGTTTACAACACGGTTCTCAAGTAATAGAAAATTTCCTCCAAATATGGAATGCATTCTACCTCCTACAATTAGTTACAATAAGGAACAACACAAAACAAATGAAACTAATCAGGACATACAACATGGTAGGAGAGAAAAATTAGACCTCTCTCCCAACACTCTTCTTTTGGCATTAGATCGCCTAAAAACTCACTCTTGGAGTGAGATCACCCGAAAAACTCACACTTGGCATGAGATCACCAAAAAAACTTGCACTTGGCATGAGATCACCCAAAAACTCACTATTGGCATGAGATCACCCAAAAACCTCTCTGTCGAAAACAAAATAAAAAAATCAAAAATCGAACAAATTTTATATCTCTTACAAACACAAAAACAAGTACAAAATACACATACACTTCACCTCAAGGGTCCACTTCCTTTTCCTAGTCTCCACGCTTCCCTTTGTGATTACTTCATGCTTCACTTATCCACTTGACACGCTATTCACCACACTCTCTCTTGGATAATAAAGTACACATCTTCTATCTACTTTATGCTATCGAGTATTCACTTAACGACATAAAGTGGGGAAAAATGTAGACACAAAATCTATGTACTTATTTCTTGTAGGATATAGGTACATTAAAAAATAAATAAAAATATAGAGCGATATATAGAAACAAACAAAAACATCATCCTACCCTAAAAATAATAGATCCAGAGCACTTTCATAGATACTAGCACCACGAACGAACACTAGCGCACGAGCGCTCATGTCCATCATAACTCTAGATCTCACAACCTCCGGTTTACATTGAAAACTCTATTTACTGGTCTCTTCCAACTATTCACCTACTTAGATCAATTCCTGTTCCCTCGAAAATCAGCTAATTCCCCTATCTCTCCCTCTTGCTTAGGGTTTCATATCGCACATGCTTTATTTCTGCATCTTACTATATATTAGCATTTGTACATCATATATTATAGTAGTTACTCTAAAAATAAGATTTAATTCAATTTATATCAAATCATTTGGTGAAAGCATTCCTTACATGCCCATTATCATATCTTTCATGGATTTCCCATTGTATATCCATGCTCAACTCCATAATCTCCTCATTAAGCATGTCTTAGTTGATCCTAGATTTGGTCTTAACATATGTACTCCATCCTTTCTCCATCAAATAAGAATATCTACTACTCATTTCAATCAATCTACCTTTTGTATCCGTGGCTTTGATACTATACCCAATCAAGTGGTGGGAAAAATATCTCTTCCCCTTACTATGGGATAATGCACTCTTAATGTTCTATGTCACATTATGTCTCATAAATTCACTCTTTGGGTGACCGTCATGGTCATTCAAAATCCCCATTCTACATTTTCATTTTTAGGTTTGACGCGGTTTGTGAGTATGTGTAGGTGAAATTATTTCTTGCGAGTTATAGGTACATTCACATATCGAAAGTGAATCTAGAGCAAAAAATAAAAAAAGACAATGAACATCATTTGATCTTGAAAATATCGATCTAGAAAACCTACACAAACATTAGCACCTGAGTGCTCATGTCCTCCCAGGGGCGCTCTTGTCGACACAATTCCAGGATGTAAGAACCTCCACTTTATAGTGATGATGTTTTTTTAGTCTCTTTCACCATTCAACATCCCAAATCACTTCCTATTCATTCATAAATAAGATATGTACCCTATCCCTCCCTCTTGCTTAGGGTTTCATATTGCACATGCTTTATTGCTTGCATCTTACTATATATTAGCATTTGTACATAATTTATTAGATTAGTTACTATGAAAATAATATTTAATTCAATTTTTATTAAATCACCCACCTATCCAAAGAAAAATCATTAAGTGGAACCTACCCAAATAGGAACATCCATCAAATTGGGTTGGTAAGAAACTATTTGGTTTCATAGAGAAACATTTTTACATAGATAAGTTTTGTTTAACATGCTTAGTAGCACTTGAAAATTACTTCTTGGGGTTTCATTGTTGAGGAAGTGCGAAGGAAACTAGCCTTGCCTATTTGAACAAGTTGAGAGGTAGAACACTTGTTAAGGGTGAAATATGGAGCAACCATTCAAGTTGAGAAACACATTATGAGTAACCATTATAAGAGGTTTTATCATTCTTATTTCATATTCTCATGTTCATGTTGATGTTGATATTATAATTATTGTCACCACTTCTTCTTTTAACATTTGAAAAGATGGGTGAAGAGGCACTTCATTAAGAGGGAAATTCAAGCAAAGGTTCTCCACATTATGAGAACAATAGAGAGACATTTTGATGGGCACCTTAGAGCATGCAGATCTGAAGTGTTATTATAAGAGGGAGATAAAGTGACATGAGATCAATCCAAGAAGAGCTTCCATAATAAGTAGTACTCAATTAGAGCATTGTTGTTTTATGGATGTTCGTTGAAATCCGTTTCATTTCATTGAAATGTACTTTGAATTTTTATGTAATTGTTTACATACATATGTGCTCTGTAAGACCAAAATTTGGGAAATTTTTGTACATGGAATTATATTTACAATCCATGTATATTGAATTTGATTGTAAATACTGTAAGAAGGAAAATTGTAAAAGTGGTGACATGTTATAATACCGCTTATTATGTAATGTATTTTTTTACCTTTGTTGAGGAGATTAAACATCAAGGAGAATGTAAATAACATTTCAATTAGGAGAGATTCATTCTATCCTACAAGTGATGCAAAGGCTAAGAGAATCCACTAAGCAAAATACCAAGACACCAAGAGTGCAAGAAGGTATTTTGGTCAAGATAAGAGGGAGTCATGATCTCTCTTTATCACATGGCTTTACGGTATCAATTTTGGGTAGTAAGCCTACAAGAGAGAGAAATGTGGTATTTCCTTACATGCCAATGTATTCCGTATTTTCCCCTTATTAGGAGAAATAGCCCCTATTTTGGGAGAATAAGCATTTGTATTCCCCCTTATTTGGAGAGATAAAAGAAAATTTATTGTCTATTATTATAGGAGTAGTAATTTAAAAACCACGAGTTTGTTACAAATAACTCTTAGATATATTAGAGAAAATTTCAGCACCATATTAGAAGAGACAACCCCATATATGGAGAGATATCCCAATATTCTGAGAGAAAACCCCATATTAGGATAAAAACCTTGTATAGGAGAGACAACCATGTATTGGGAGAGATAGCCATGTGTCGGGGAAAGATAGTCTGTGTTGGGAGATATGGCCCTATGTTGGGAGAGACATCCTTCTATGATCATGGATCAAGGTGAGAAGTTCAAGTTCCTTTTGTTGACAATTTTTCTCATGAATTATTTGATGAGTTGCAGGAAGAGGTTATACTTGAAAAAGAGAGAGAAATCCATAAATGAGGGAGTGGTGCCTTCAATTATTTTTTGAGAATGAAACAAAATTTTGGTGGTCCAAAGGCTTTTCATTGGGGAGGAGTGAACAAGAGGATATCCATAGGTAATATGGTCTATAATCTATCCAAAAGTGCTTTCACAAAGAATAGATAATTGAGAGCTTTCCAAATCCTTTTGAATGGGGTCAAACCGTCGTCATATGTAAAAGTTATGGCTCACTAAAGTTATACATCAATAAGAAAAAATAAAGCAAGTTACACAATGATGATGTTATCATGTTGATTGGGCTTTCAAGTGGAGAAATGGGGTGTTGACACTTAGAAAAGATCATTTTTGCAAAAATATAGGTTTGTTTTTGCCTCCAATATTTGAGGACCAAGCGTGGGGCCCACACTAATTATCACCGGGGGCCCATCAATTGGTGGGGTCCAATTTTTGTCAAGAGGGGGACTCACCACCTTGTCATCACATTTCCACCACCGAATGCAATGAATGGTGAACTCATGATGAGTTACATGGTAATGCATATGCTTTCAAAAGTGAGTCTAATAATTGCATGGTGGGACCGAGCTACATGGAGGCAACATTATTTATGTGCCAAGTGTCATTGCCAATACACTCCACATACAAAGTGCCCAATCACATTAAATAGGCAAACCAAATAACTCCTAAGCTCATCTAACTCATCATTCAAAGTCACACATTTATCTATGTGCCAAGTCAATGCCAAGTCACATAACCAAATAAAGAACTTGCATGGTTGAGTCATAAGCATTGGTGGTCCTTTGACCAACCAAAAGGTGGAGAAAAGTCCTTTTAAAGGATTATATATGCATTATCCCTACAAATGTGGGATTTTAGACATGAAAAAACACATATGTTAAGCACTTACACTTATCCTAAGCCTATTCAAAATGATATATAAGGATATGAGATATAATCCCATAAAATGCAATTTTTAAAAACTCAAACGCATGCCTTTTTAAGGAAAATGTTGGAAGACTCCATGTCATCAGCAATCCGGCACTATGATAATTCTTCACCGGGAACTCCTCGTGCTATGATTATTTACTAATGCACAGCCTTTAGTTTGGTGGACGTAATCTGGAAACAAAACAACAACATAACACAAGAATACCATTGACTATGATAAGACAGAATGATGAAAAATCTGAAATATCAAAATAAATTATAATATTAACATGAAACTGTTACAATCTCACCCATGAGATTCTTCAACAAGACTATGGGAGAAACTTTACAATTACACCTCTCGATGGCTTCTTCAACACACCTTTAACTGATGGCTTCCTTCGCACACTTCCTACAATATTTCTCACTACTTCTTTCTATGCTAAATGAGGGGGGTGGCCTCTCTATTTATAGAACTTCCAGGCTTATCCATCCTATCTCTAAGATAGGATAAGAAATCCACTCTGATGAATCATATTCCATACCTTAACTCTTATCTCGTACATGTAAGCTTATCTCATTAAGATAAGATAAACCTTATCATTTTACATGGGTTCCACATTTTTAGAATTTTTACAAATAAAATACACAAAATATTTATGACCTCACTCCTTGTCCTTATTACCAATATAATATTTCTAATTCCTAATCATGTAGACCCTACTTCTCTAATTACCCAAACTTTGACATTTTAACATTACCGGACCACTTACGACAAATATTTACTTTTTACAACATTCCTATTGTACTTTGATTCACCGTACTCCACATTATTGGCGGCACCGTCGACGGTGGCGCCGTTATCTTCTATCGACGCTACTACTAATTACACTTAACAACATCCTATTCCTAATACATATATTAATGAAATGGAAATTTTGGAGGAAAATTTTAGTGTCGACATCTTCCCCCTTCCTAGCTTCTACTCCGTCCTCGGAGTAGACTATTCTCAGTGCTTGGAAAATCTTCAACTCGTCGTGGTTGACCCATTTCGTAATGGAAGTGCCATCCAATTCCTCCACTGGGTCAGTGCGTTACCATTTTCATGCACAATTTCTTTTTTTGTAGGGCCCCATCCATTTTGGAAGAAATTTTCTCTGTCTTCTTTTTTTGTATCTGGAATCATATACTAGAACCAAGTCATTTACTTGAAATGGAGACCACCGGATCTTTTGATCAAAGTACTCCTTCTGCTTCATTTTCTTCTTATGGCTTGTATCCTTTGCTATTTCCCTCATTTCCTCTAGCAAATGAAGATGTACCAACCTTTCTTTTACTGAATCACTTTCATCCATCCTTTCATTTTTCATAACTCTCACAGTGGGAATATCAAACTCAATAGGAAGAACTGGATCAATGCCATAGGCCAACCGAAATGGGGAGTATCCTGTTGCTGACTTTGATGTTGCCCTATATGCCCACAATGCCTGCATGAATCCTTTTATCCCATTTATGTACCGCAAGGCCGCATCTTTTGCTAGAATTTGACACAAAGACAAAATTTGTTCGTTCCACCTGTCCATTTGTGCTTGGCTTGTATGTTGTTGCCTTCCTGTGCTTGATAGAAAACTTATTGACTAGGGCTTCTACCACCTCATTAATGAAGTGGCTTCCTTGATCTGTTACAATTTCTAATGGACAACCAAATCCGTGACAATGCGTTCATATATGAACCTTGCCACTTCATCCATGGAAGTCGCTTTTAATGGCCTAGCTTCAACCCACTTGGTTAAATAATCTGTGGCAACTACAATATACTTATTTTGACGTGATGTAGTTGGAAGTGGACCTACAATGTCTATTCCCCATTTTTCAAAGGGACCAAGGGGAAGAATAGGACATAATGGAGCTGATGAAGTCTTACGGTTACCATGTGTTTGACAAATATCACATGTCTTACAATAATTATAACAGTCTTTAAAAAGAGTGGGCCAGTGATAACCTGCATCCAAGATCCTTCTTGCTGTAAGTTGTCCAGAGAAGTGCCCTCCACATGTACCATTGTGGAATTCTTCTAGAAGCTCTTTTCCTTGATCACGTCCAACTGCCCTCTTGTACTGTCCATCAGGTCCTATTCGAAATAATGCTCCATGCAGAATAGAGTATGGACGACTGGCTTGAGTAATCTTTCTCTTAGTCTTTGCATTGGCACCATCCGGAAACTTGAATTCATTCAGATAATTCCAAATATCTATGTATTCACTAGGGATTGTGTCAAGGGAGAACAATGTTGCGTCGGAAAATCATTATCATCACAAGATGATCCTAAACCATCATAGGCTCGAGAGAGTGCATCTGCATTGACATGCTTCTTTCCCGCCTATCTATAATATCAAATTCAAATTCTTGTAGCAAAATTATCCATCTTGCTATCCTCCACGATGGGTTAGGCTTATTGACAATATATTTGAGCACGATGATCCGTTACAACTATAAATTTCTGCCCTAGCAAGTAATTTCTAAACTTCTTTACAAAGAAAAATGAAAATGATAGCGAGCCTCTTTTTTCGATTACAGATAGTTTACCTCAAAGATCGCTCATTTGTCTGCTCCCAAAGTAAATGGATGTTCATTCCCATTTTCATCCTTTTGGCTCAAAGTACTACCTAGTGCTGCATCTCGAGGCATCAGTGTACACAATGAATGGCTTGCTCCAATCTGGATTCTTCAAAACAGTGAAGACACCGTGGCTTCCTTCATTGTCCAAAAGCTTCATGCGCCTTGTTTCTGGTTCATAAGCAACATCCTTCTTCAAGAATTAGTGGTGGTCATGCAATCTTTGAGAAATTCTTGATGAACCTTCTATAATAACCCACATGGCCTAAAAATGATCTCAACTTACTTCTATTTATAGGAAATGGTAAATCTTCGATTTTTGAAACTTTATCGTGAGATCGCACTACAATACCATCTCTGGATACAACATGCCCTAACAAAACGCCTTTAGAACATCCAAAGACACACTTTGTAGGGTTTAGTGAGGCTTGTGCTTCATCTAACCTTTGAAATGTTGTCTCCATCTGGTGCAGGTGGTCCAACTTGCTCCCATAGATGCAAAAATCATCCAGAAATACTCTGATGAAGGTCCCAATGTAGGGTTCGAACACCCTATTCATTAAACGCTGGAATGTTGCTGGAGCATTACACAACCCAAAAGGCATAACTCTATAAGCAAACATTCCCCAAGGAGTGGTGAACGTGGTCTTCAGCTGATCTTTCTCTGCTATACGAACTTGGTTGTAGCAATCAGAAATGCTATATCCATCAAAGAAAACTATAGCACTCCCGGCCAGCCTACTTCGGCCCAAGATCTGATCTGAAAATGGAAGAGGGTAATGATCCTTCTTTGTTGCCTTATTGAGCTTCCTATAATCAACACAAATGCGTAGCTTCCCATTCTTTTTTATTGAGATCACAATGGGAGAAACCCATTCTGAATTCTCCATAGCAAATATGAATCCTACATCAAGCAACTTATCTATTTCTTCTTTTACGCCTCTTGGAAAAATTAGGATTCATTCTATATGGCATTTGCTTTATGGGCTTAACACCATCTACCACTCAATACAATGTTCTACCCAACTTACTTGGCAGAGTTCCTTGTAATCAAAAGTGAATAGGTGTATGTACCTTCAAAGAGCCGGAGGTAGGATTCCTTCTCACTCTCCATCACAAAGATCACCAATCTTTATTTGTTGGAGATGATCATCAACTTCTTCTTCAGATAATTTTATGGGGTCATGAGTTGGTGTGACTGGCAGGATATCCATGACTGAAACATCCACCTCACTTTCTTCATCTTCAGTGTCCACTTCACTGGTACTAGAGTAATCAGAGGATGTCCAATCATCAGTTTCATCACTTGAATCCACAAGTTCTACTTTATGATGTCGAGGGATCACGTTTATCTTCACCCTCTCTCTACCACGTCCAAGTGTCATGAAACCTTCATTCCAGTAGTTTCTTGCATGAACTCTCCTTAGCCATGGTCTTCCCAGCAGCATTGGGTACGCAACAGTACCATTTTTCATCACCTGAAAGTCTACCACACATACCACACCCATAACAGATATTGCCACATTTGAAATTACACCTTCTGGTTTAGTTTTTCCCTTATTTAATGACCTTAACATAAGTGTTGAAGGGCGATCAATTTTTAACCCCAACATATTCATTACTGAGACTCACCATTACATTAATCGCAGCACTCCATCAACTAAGACATCATGAATTGAAATACCATTACATAATACCTCAGCTTGTGGAGCATAGGGATCTGCCTCTGCCTCCAAAATAGGGACCTCAACCTCCTTCCTTCTTCGAGCATTGAGTCCACCTCGCAACTCCCGCCTCTTCTCAGAAGACATAGCCAAGAGTTGACCATATGTAATATTTGCAGGCCTTTTGGACAGATCTTCCAAGATGGAGTATGGTCCTTTCCCGTGAAATCGTAAAATCCTGCACACCCAACTTTCTTCTCCTATGTTTCTTACTAGTTTCTTCTTTCATCTTCTTAGGATCATTTCCATCTTGATTATCTTTTTCTTTCTTTCTTTTTGTTACAAACACATCTCATTATTTCTGCTCTTATCTACTACATCAAAAGAATTCACAGTGCTTTTCCTTTATCATTATCTCCCTTACTAGATGTAGAAGCTCTATCTAGACAATTATACTTATAATGACCCTTTTATAACAACCATAACAAACAACTTCAAAAATATTTCTCTTTGACCTCTATCTCCTCCCCGAGAACTCGAATTCCTTTCCTCAAGAAGATTAATAGTTAATCGACCCATCTTTTTGAGCAGATCTTCATACTCAAGGTAGATGTATTAGGAGAAATATTTTTGCTCACCGGGAGTGGTTGTGGATTCAGGACCAAAGGTGCTGGTGTAGGCTCTACTTTAGCAACAATTTCTTTGGGCTCCTCTTCCATGCTTTCTTCTTGCCTTCTTGCAATCTCCTTTGCTTGTTCAATGGTGGCTGGGCGGTCATACTTCACTCGTTGTCTGATCTCTAGCTTCATCCCAAGAATGAAGTGCTTACAGAGGAGATTATCCACGCCATTCATCAACCCATCCGCTAGTCCTTCCTTCCGGATCTGGGCATCGAGCTTCCTCCTTAGCTCTAGAACACGAGCATGATAATCCCTTATCTTCTCCTTCTCTCCTTGGGATAGCTTTGTGATCTCGATCATGAGATCTGCATATTTCATTGTTCACCAAATTCTTCAAGAAAACTTTCAGTTAATAAATCCCATGAATTTTTCACATTATCACCTAGTGTTTCAAACCACCTAAGTGCTAAACCATCCAAAAAGGTAGGAAAAAATTCAGTCCATTGTTCCCTTCTTATAAGGCCATTACAAATACAAGATCGTTTAAACTCTTGAATGAAAGAAGAAGCATCTTCATTAGATTGAGCTGAAAAAACAAGAATCTTTCCCATTTTCAAAAGTAACCACCGTGAAATACCAACCCACAAGTACAATTAACAAGACTTATGTGCACAAATAATTGGAATCACTATACTAGAAAGTGACTTTACACCTTTCTACAGTAAAATAGAAATGACCACGGTAAACTATGGTAAAACTTGACTTACTACGGTAAAAATTGACTTTACTGTGGTAAACACTATTCACAGTAAAAAGTGAAGTTACTACGGTAAATACTATTCATGGTAAAAAGTGACCTTCATCATGGTAATTACTATTCCCAAAGAAAAAGGACTTTACTGGGTAACTACTATTCATGGCAAAAATGCCTTTAACATGGTAACTACTATTCACGGTAAAAATGACTTTACCATGGTAACTACTATGCGCATAAAAAACAAGGTTACCCTCCAATTGATTTTTGACTTAGTGGGAATATCTCTCCGTAAAATCCACTAACAAGGAATGGTCCCAACGGAACCAAAATGTCATCAAGAATCCGACACTATGATAATTCTTCACCGGGAACTCCTCGTCTTATGATTATTTACTAATGCACAAATTTAGTTTGGTGGACGTAATCTGGAAACAAAACAACAACATAACACAAGAATACCATTGACTATGATAAGACAGAATGACGAAAAATCTGAAATATCAAAATAAATTATAATATTAACATGAAACTGTTACAATCTCACCCATGAGATTCTTCAACAAGACTATGGGAGAAACTTTACAATTACACCTCTCGATGGCTTCTTCAACACACCTTTAACTGATGGCTTCCTTCGCACACTTCCTACAATATTTCTCACTACTTCTTTCTATGCTAAATGAGGGGGGTGGCCTCTCTATTTATAGAACTTCCAGGCTTATCCATCCTATCTCTAAGATAGGATAAGAAATCCACTCTGACGAATCATATTCCATACCTTAACTCTTATCTGTACATGTAAGCTTATCTCTTAAGATAAGATAAACCTTATCATTTTACATGGGTTCCACATTTTTAGAATTTTTACAAATAAAATACACAAAATATTTATGACCTCACTCCTTGTCCTTATTACTAATATAATATTTCTAATTCCTAATCATGTAGACCCTACTTCTCTAATTACCCAAACTTTGACATTTTAACATTACCGGACCACTTACGACAAATATTTACTTTTTACAACATTCCTATTGTACTTTGACTGTTTCCGTACTCCACATTATTGGCGGCACCATACTGGCGGCGCCGTTATCTTCTAATCGACGCTACTACTAATTACACTTAACAACATCCTATTCCTAATACATATATTAATGAAATGGAAATTTGGAAGAAAATTTTAGTGTCGATGACTCCATGTGGGAAGTGGGATTTTTGTGGCAAAAATAAATAAAAGGATGATACATATAACCTTTAATTTCGGGCCTTGAAACACTACAAAATGCTAATTTTTATATGTATTTGGAGAGCTTGATTAAGTAGAAGCTCCTTTATAAGGGAGAAGGACAAGTATGTATGAGAGCCTCTTTTAAGAGAGAGATGATTATTTTTCCCTTTTATAAGGAGAGATAGCCCGTTGTAAGGAGATAGAGATCCCATTATTATGGAGTAAAATAACCCTTTATAAAGGAAAAACAACTTTTTTAGAAAGAAGATAAGCAAGTTATAATCTGCTTACTATAGGTAGCTCCGTTATGGATCCTTCTTAGAGGTGCAGACACAATTTTTTTCACTCATTATTATTATATTACGAATCTAGTATGTCATTATATGCATGATTCCTAAGTGATAAAATTAGACACTGGTGACACCTCTCCTTGTCCTTTTATTGATTTCAATTGATTTTAATTGTGACATTGAATTATATTTTTAAATTTATGCTTTCGAGTTGTGGTCAAAGGGATCTCTATTTATATCTCTCGTCCGATTATTCTTCTTGTCTTAGGGATAATATCGCACAATAAGGAAATTAGTTCCTAAGCGCTAGTGTGCCTTCCGAGTGTTTTTGTCTAATCTTGCTTATGTTTTAATTTATCACTTGATGTTTAATTTTGGGTCTTTTCTAATTCTTATTTCATGTTTGGGGTTAGCCTTTGGTGTCACTAAGTGTCAAAATTCAAATAAAGGAGTCATATATATACAAAATCTATTAACTACTCTAAGGGGAAATTGGGCTATTACTTTTTGTCTACTATTTGGGAAAAATGAACACTTAATGTAATAGAAAGGAAACAATTCTAAATTCCATCACACATATGAGCTACAGGGAAAAGTAGTTGTAGCTTGTTATCTTGATGTAACTTACACAGGGAAACCTAGCTTTAAGGGACATGATTATATCACACAAACACACACACACACAGAGACGAACTACATTGAGTCTAAAATATAGTGTAGTGCTTGATGAAAATCACATTGGGATGACCTCTGAGGTTAGTATGACTCAAACATATGTATATTTTATTCCTTTTAATGTGTGTTTGAGCCTTATGCATGTAGCTAGGGGTTTTTTATAGGTAGATGTGAAATAAGAGAACACTAAAGTGAAGTGAAGGTGACATCAACATACCCTAAAATAACTACATCCACAATCACTATGAGGAAACTAGTGCTCGAGCGGTCCCGCCCCTTTTGGGCGCTTTTGTCCAACATACCCGTAGATCACTATCTTCCGTAAAAAGCATGCAATATTCATATTGATCCTATTCCACCATCATCCCAACCCATATTCAGTATAAACATTGAGATATTAGCTAATTCACTCTCATTCTCTTGTTGCTTATACTTTCTCATCATTACATGTTTGCATTTGCGTATTTCTAATATAGCTTATTGATCACTAGTTCTTTGACTTAAGATTTAAATTATGTTAAATTAAGAGGATATTAGAGACTTGTATGCATATCAAGAGCCTTGTATTAGGATAAAGTTAATTTAAACTATGTATTTTGTATTAGTTTAATTGATTAGTTCATACGTTGAGGTGGACCCAAAGACATAGTCCACTTGGGATGAACTTCATTATCAACCGGTTTGCATTGTTATCTATTTTTATCACTTGCTCGCAGTTTAAATTTAGTTTTTAATGTCGTTTTAATTATTATCCAATTCTAAATGTTCAAGATTCGTGAAGTGGAGTTTTTTTCATTTCACATCAAGTAAAGATCAAGTTAAGAAATTTTTAATGATTTACGAGAAAATCGAGGGAATTTTAATAAGTATTCCAAAATGGAGAAAATGAGTCAGTTTGTTTAAAACACCCATATTTGGATCAATTACATACCATAATTTAGATTCAAGGATTCCTATTTAAGAGTGTAATAATAGACAATGGATCAACCCTAACTATATGTCACAACTCTTTGTCACAACAAACATGCATTCACATGAATTCCATTCAAAAATCATCTCAAGTTATCAAAGAATTTGACAATATTGTACTACCTATAATGGGTAAGATTACATTATAGGTTATATTCAAGCCCAAAATGATGCCCACTACATTTCATGTTATGGATAACACCTTATATTATAATATTTTATTGGGTCAACATTAGATTTGTGATATGGAGGCAATACCATTTGCACTCCATGGATGTATATAATTCATATTTTAAAAACACAAATACACTATTACTTGTAGAAAATAAGTCTTTTAAGTATTGAAAAATTGAAGATTCACCATCTCAATTGTTCGTATTATACCTCATGTATAATCCATTCCAATTGATAGGTTACATTTTTACGAGGTTAGTCAATTAAGTAAAACAAATGATAGAAATTGGCCATTGTATCAAAACAAAACAATTATCAAAATAAAAATTAACAAGTGAGCAATTAGATCAATTAAAGCTAGCTAAGGAACAATTAAAGAAAGCTTAACTAAAATTAGCACAACAACAAAGTGCATAGTGAAAATATGTAAAATGAATGAGAAAAGTGAGATATATCATAAGATGTTATACAACAATCACAATTATGGGACACCATGGAGAAATAATCCTAGGTCATCCCCATTATTATTTAATTTTGACCAATAATATGTTACAATAATAAATTGGTATGAAATTGATGATGATGTGCCTGATATGATAGATGAGAAGTTATGCGATCTATAAATCAATCATGTTGATGATGATGATGATTATATTTTTCACTCATTGTTCACCTCTACTTGGCCTAGGGAATGACAAGATAACTCTTATAATATTGAAACCCAAAAACCACTCCCATTAAAGAGGATAGAAAAAAATAAAAAGTAATCTTCATGCAAAAAAATGAAATCATATACATAGTCCCCTTCTCATGTTTTGAGACTTCAAAGCAATTTATTTGTTAAATCAAGTATGACCAAAGAGAAAGAACATATGTACATTGCTAAATCTGATAAACCTACAAGTCATTTCTCCATCAATAATATTTAATCTATGAACATGCCTAGTTTTATTCAAATATCTCACACATAAGATACAACAGGCACATATTGCTGATAACCACATCATTAATACCTCGCTTTAATTTATTAATTTGTCAAATTTTGGGTGGTGTCCAAGGCTATTTGTAGTAGGATGATGGAAATATCATTTTAAAAAACCCACCTAATAGTGGGAATAACTTGAAGGAAATACAATATCTAATCTCATCTAGATTTACGGATTACAAAAGACAACTAAGATAATTATTTTGAAAACATGACTGAAATCAAACAAAAATCTAAACATAAAATGCTTTTTTAAACTAAAAATATGCAAAAATCTAAAACGGTAATCTCGACGCTAATCTAAGTATTAGTGTGACATAAATCTATTCTAAGAAAATACCAATTGTCCTCCTCCTTGGGAAAGAGTGGGCCCTTTCTCCTCCCTTAGACTTGGATTTAAAAATTTAAACGCAAGCTACTCCGCAAATATTCTATTGATTGAAAAATTACTATTGCAAAAATTATACACTATTACAAGTGTATGATATTACATCTATAATCCTCCACTCAGTTGGTGAGTTACCTACAAAAATGGAACTAAGTAGATTCTTGGGAAATTTATTAACAAAAAGTAAAACATAAAGAGAATGTGGTGTATTAAACAACACCTCCTATTCCTATTATGACTCATCCCATGAAACAAGGGAGAGTGTTTATTTATGATCCCCTTATATTCCTCTTTTATCCTTATTCCAATTGATGGAGAAAACTTAGGAGAAACATGAAATATAGGAAAAATAGTTATAGTGGAGGATTGGATCTTTGGATTTTTCTACTTTAACTCTTTATTATGCCACACAATTGCTAGTTTCAACATCCTTAACTATTTGTATGATGATTAGATCCACAAACTTAATCAAGTTTGCATGATGAGCATATTCATGGTTGAGTTTTGGAACAAAAATTTACAAAATTCTGAGTTGGAATAGTCAGTAGTTTTCCTATACAAAATGGTAGGCGGAATAGTCTATAGTTCTTATAGCATGCAATGGATCATGGGATTAAGGAAGTATCAAAGTGTAGCCTGATACATCTCAAAACTGCTGAAATACACTAACAACACCCCAGTTAATGCGTCAACCTACTATTTTGACAAGTAATACACCTTTTTAATATGGAACATTAGTTTTAAATGGATAATAATGGCATTCAAAGAAAAAATCAATATACACCTTCTCCTTATCCTAAAATAGGTAAAAGTATTAATCACACTAAATCCATCTTAAAACTTATCCAAAAGAGAAGAAAAAGGGTTCCTTTTTATGTAACTGATTAGGCATATAATGGCCTCATCAATTTTCACTACTACTTGATCGTGGCTTACTATTATTACCATCAATGTGTCATTGCGTTACTAAAACACTATCAAAGCAACAAGATAAACACTATTATGATTACCTCCGCATCATAGGTCATAATAATAATCCATGTAAAACATTTATATCAAATATTAAGATAGTCAAGGATAAAGACCCAATCCAAATAATCAAATATACTTCATCAATGCTAAAATTACCAACTAAACAATCATATTCTACCAATACAAGTGAAATTCACAAGCATCCACGACATGAAAATTTCACAATTACAATGGTATATCAATAGTTAGAGTTGGTAATATATTTTGATCAACAGGAAACAAGCAAAAATACTTGTATTTTTGAGGCATTACAATACTTGATTACACTCTTTTAAAAATCACATATGAACCCAAAGCATCACAACATTATGGGTTATCTCGTGGTTTTTGTGTTTTGGAAACAATAGTTTGATACCAAAAGCCATGCAACATAACCATTTCATTTTGGGAAAACCATGGTTAAGACAAATGTAAGTTATTATTGATTTACACAATCAATATATTACATTTCCTCAATCGATGGGACACTTACACTTCAAAATGATAGTTATCCTAAACATCAGAGAACTTGAGATGTTACCAATCAACTATGGTAGAGCAAGGTCCATCATACATGGATGAGGATTACATTATGGGATTATACAAACTTTGACAAACAAGACTCTAAAATACCCTTACCTTCGAAATATTTATAGCATGGTTGATCCTAGCCTAGTTGGGCATGACCCCACCGTGGATGACTTACTTGATGATCCCAAAATACCAAAAATTTAAGACACTTAAAATATACTAAAAAAACATAGATATAAAAATAAAAATAAAAGAATATTAAAAAAATCATTAAGTATGACTTGAGGATGAATTTAGTTCTGGTTTCTACTTTACATATAGTGTTTATAATTTTATTTTTATGGAACATATTCTATGTTTGTATACAAATCCATTTCATATGGTGTGTGATGATGATGTAGGAAACACAAGATCACATGCACTTTTCGATGCCGACTTTCCCTTTTCCTAATGGACCCGCCTTTTACCGAGGTCATATTTATATAAAAATCACATTATACAAGGTTATATCTTTCTATGAGACTTTACAAATATTTTGATCGAGCAATCAAAACCACTAAGAAAATAGGGTAAACCTTATTTCCATTGTGGTGGAGACAATTATTTTATTAATCTCAAAATGAAAAGTACTATGAGGGTTTTAAACACCCTTAACCCTAAAGCAAGTCTTAAATACAAATATTTATCGATCTACCTTTGTATAGTTAAATCCAAACTACCACAACTTCCTATATCTTGTACCTTCCTAACTCATACATGGGAATGTTTACCTATAATTATTAATTACTATCAAAATGACACAAACGAGGTGTATTTATAAGAAATATGTGTGACCCTTTAATTAATTAATTAATTTATTAAACTAAAACACCTAAACCTAAGTGAGGAATTTAAGATCAAGTCCTAACAGTAACACTTGGTGATCCAAAGTTAGTTCTTTGCACACATAACAAGTCGCCTCCTAAATTTTTCAAATTTTATAAAGTATCAAGGGGTCTTGTGGAAATATCAATTGTTTGATCTGCATATAGGAAAAATATCTTTGGACAAAGCATTTTGTTCGACAATAACATTCTCAAATAATGATATTTGACATATATGTGTTTAGTTTTTGTATGAAAATATGATTTTTTTGACATCTTTATTTCAATTTGATTATCAATGTATAAAGGTGAAGGTGGAATTTGAGGAATTCTAAGATCTTCAAGGATACAATGGAGGTAGACAATTTCTCTGAAGCATACTAATCTATAATGTATTCTAACTTTATTGCCGAATTTTCCACATATCCTTCTTTTATTACACCACACAATGGTAGTTGCATCCATATGCATAGTGTATCGCATGGTATAAACTCTCTCATCCACAAAACCAACAAAATATACATCATAATAAATGAAAGTGTTGAAATTCTTATTTTGGTGGTTTTTAAGGCCATATGTATTTATTATTTGTAGGTGATGAAGTACTCATTATATTACTATGCCATTGAATTTTTATAGAATCATGCATGAATCTTGATAAAATTACCACCAGAAAGGAAATATATATCCTATTTGTCATCAAGTAGATTAAGCCTCTTACAAACTAGCTATATGTTATGTCGTTAATGACAACCTCACCATCATCTTTAGATAATTTTAGGTTCCTTTCCATTAGTGTGAGAGTAGGTATGAAACCATGCATACTAAACCTTTATAATAAATAAAAATATAATTATTTTGAGAATTAAAATGCTTTTATCTTTTTGAGTTATTGTTATGTTGAGATAATAGTGAAGAAGTTCAAGATTTATACTCTCAAACCCTTTTAACACACTCTTCATTGTTTTATCAGTAAGCCTCATTATTTCCTGTAATGAATAAGTAATCAACATAGATAATGATAATTACCAACTTATGTCCCTACACTTCAATATAGAGTGTATAATCAATTTTAATGCAAAAATCCATTTTTACAAGTAGGAGTCCATTTTAGCATAAATATATAGCTTTGATCAATTTGTATACCTTGTTTTCTTCATTGACCACCTAAAAACTTGTGATCATGTCATTTACAACTCTTACTCAAAATCACCATTCAAAAAGCACTCTTAACATCCATATGATGTAATTTCCACCAATTTTGTGTGGCAAGTGCAAGAACCATGAAAATAATGTACTACTTAACAGCTTAGTTCAAATGTTTCTTTATAGCCAATACCTTCATTTTACACATACCATCATTGTAACAAGTTATTCCTTATGTTTATTAGTGGAAGCATCTAGGTAATATTTCACCTCATAAACCCATTTATATAACTCGACGGGTTTAATATGAGAAGGATGATCAACCAAAACCCAAGGGTTATTACACATGATGGAATAATATTCGACTTA
Source organism: Taxus wallichiana var. yunnanensis (assembly GCA_018340775.1). NCBI lineage: Eukaryota > Viridiplantae > Streptophyta > Pinopsida > Cupressales > Taxaceae > Taxus > Taxus wallichiana. The sequence goes on from CM031238.1 coordinate 291,596,908, forward strand.
TCTTCTTTTTGACATACTTTGAAATAGATGCCTCCTAAAAAATGGTTAGCTCACCAAAAGAATTAGAAATCCTTGGATAATTAACCTAATTAAAAGTACTCATATGATATGTTTTGCCAATTTCTTCTAGTTTCAACCAAAAAATGTTATAAACCCATTTTGGATACTACTATAACATTTGAAGATCGAGAACATTAGAAGTCTCTACCTATGAATCACTACTGTGAAGTTATTTATAATGCCCAAAATTTCACTCACTAGATTAACCTAACATTATTAAATTTAGATGTAATTTTTTTATAAATTTTTTTAATGAATGTACCTTCATTTATTTAGTTGTGTAATGAACTAAAACATGTAAAAGATAAAAAATAGGTTTATCGTAAATTTTTTATTTATAATTAATACTCAATGAGGTGAACTTGCAATTATTTTAATTAGAAAATTTTCTTAGATAAAATTTAACCCATTATTTATTTTAAAATAACTTCTTAATTTCTCATTTAATTGAGTTTACGTAATTTATAAAACCCAAGGTTATTATATTTGGAAAAATAAAGGTTTGATTTTTGCCTAAATTCCTTTATGGAATGCCCTTAATTTATACTTATCCTTTTATTCTAATTTTTATTATCTCTATTCTTTTATTTACAAAATCAGGTTTGAACAGATGAGAAAGAATAGCTTCCACGAATCGGTTGTATATATGATGTGGATACACCCTTCCCATTCATCTTAGAATTTTTTTCTTTTGTTTCCCTTTTTTAGTTTCTTATGCTATAGGTTTTCTTGGGGCTTTCTCATGGAGGTTTTTCTCGGGAAATTTTGGGATGTGTGAAGGTTGTAAAACATTAAACAAGACTACATCGAGATCCATAGGTTCATGATAATATTGCATGACTTGTGTAAACTTGAATGAAAGCCCAAAAGTATAGCTTACACTACGACAAGAACACACCTTTTCGGGTGTGAGGTTCGAGTGCATTATGTATAAAAAGGAAAACTTGTGTCGAACCTTTAAAATTATGATCAATAAAGGGAATAGTGCATATTAGGATTTTGAAATTTAGGAGAAATTTGGAACTAAGTTATAAATGTGTTCAAAAATTATGAAAGTATAAAATATAAAGGCATACGACCAAATCAAATTTCAAATCTCTCGAATGTTAATTGCAATCTTGCTTTGAATATGTGAAAGTATAAAAACAAAGAAAGGGACCAAATTAGGATCTAAAACTTGGGGGTCATTTTGTAGCTTGATTGTAAAACTTGTTGAAAATTCTTAGGCTTTAATTTATTCTAATTTTGACAACTTAGTCTATTTTCTTCTAGTTTATTTAATACTTAGTTAAATTTTTGGGCTTTTATTCAAGCACAATAACATTATTCTATTTTCATTTGACAATATATGACATATAAATTTCATCACTAATTTCTAACCTTATTCATCCATTCATTTTCAAATTCCAAGTAAACCTATTTACATATTTTGCATACTCAACACCAACATATCTTTCATCCAATTATACATTCAAACTTTCAAATGTAATAAGCGCACTATTGCTTTTCATCATTTTAAAAACATAGTTTTCCCATGATTTACAATAAACAATAAGTTGCAACATTTTTCTTCCTCTGAATCACATACAAATACTACAAATTCCACACAAATAACATAATTTTCTCCAATTTTTCTACACTTTGCATTTTTCTTCCACATAAGGATTTATAATAATTTAAATCTTTTCATGTATAGTGCATTTCAACAATTTCCAACCTTTTATTTTTAATGTCTTCATAAGTTTCCCAAAATCATAACCAAAAAGAGGAATCCAACGACGTTTACCTCCCAATCACACAATGAGGAATAATCCCATCCTTGTTGCACCACTAAATCCCAACTCAATAATGGCTCCAAGAACTAACACCCAAATGCATGAGAAAAAACATAACAAACAACCAAAATGTATATAGAAAACATTCCATGTAACCAATTTGAAATTTTTTAAAGATAGGAGAGAGATATATGACATATACCAAAAAAAGAAAACAAATCACACCTTAAAGTATACTAATAAGACTTGCAAAGGGAGATATTCCATGACACACAGCCTTTTGATTCCATTGAAGGAGACATAATAGGCCCTTGGTTCCTTTGGGTGAAACATATACTCACAATACTTTTTCTTCCACTATTGGGAAAAAAATATACCTTTCACCTCCAATAAAAAATCATCCTTTTCCTATACTTGAAGGAAAATTTTGCACTCCTTGGTTCCTTCGAGGTGAACCATAAAACTTACAACACATTTTATTTTGCTATTGGGAAATAAAATATCACGTTTGCCTCTAATAAATTAGTGTTCCATATCTTTCCCCACACACACTCAATTCCACTCTTGCATGCCCACAATGGTGCAAATGCAAGTCCACAAAATTCAATTTTAAAGCTAATACATGCTAAAAAGAACAATAAAAATACATGTCAACAATTCAAGAGAACGAGAAGAGTGTTATTTCTTACAAATAACAACCAAAGGGTAGATACTACCTCTTTCTCATCTTGTCCCAAGTATTTAATAAATTCTCACACAATCCACAAGCCAATGCAAGGTCTTCAACACACTCCAATTATAAAAAAACTTCCAATGATGTAAAATTTCATATCCCCAAAAACTTCTACAAAACCTTAATATATAGAAAAGAATCTGAGCCTTAGGGTCATCAGAGTTGGTGACTAGATATTTCTTTTGTGATTTTGGTTCCAATGTCTGCATCACTCCTTTGACAGGGATCCTAGCTTTGGACCAGTCTATATGAATTTTCCCACTAACTTCTTTATAGAAGATCCTCCCTAACAATATCCCGTAGGTTGTTGGAATATCGCTACGAGAATAGTCATTTTTTACCCTTTTCTCAGAAATGCCGAATGCAAATTACGCATCCTCGATCTAACTAATCGATGGTAGATGTTTGGTTTCCATGGAGTAGAATCTGCCAAAAGGTTTAGTAAGTGGGAGGATTAAAGCATGGGCAACCTTTCTTTGCGCATAACATTGTCGAAGCTCCAATCAATTATACAATTTCTTAGTTTATGTCCATTGATCAGGAGAGATAGGTAAAAAGGTTCAATTTTTCTTGATGCGGAGGTCGAGGCAACATTTACGTGAGATGTAGGAGGAGTGGGAAGAATTCCTTTTGGGGAAATGGGAGGAAAGATGACAACCTAGTTTTGGATATACTTGGTTAACATTACAAGCTGCTCTGGATTGGACTGAAGGTACTCAACTTCAGACATCTGGATCTTGGTCTTTTTAGCATGATCAATTATATCGAATGTGACCAAGGGTTGTGCTAACGAAGGAATGAGTCCTTTGTTTCACATTTGTGGAGGAGGATTACTGGTCTTTATGGAATTGGAGGAAGGCTAGATTGGAGGAGAAATGGGAGGAAAAGATTTCTTTATAAAAGGTTTAACAAGAGGTTGAGCAGGAAGGGGATTACCTCTTTTAGCGATTGTTGGTGGTGGAGCTACCACAACCTTTTCCTTTTGTTTTTCAGTAGCAACCTTTGCTTCTTTTCCTTGTGAGTGAGTGAAAATACGTATGATTGTCCACTCGCATACCCTTGAGTACCCTCTTCTTCACAAAATTCCTTGTCTTCAAATTCCATATACCCGATAGTAGAGTTGCCAGTCGGTTCACCGACATCTTGATCATCTTCATTTTACAACAAAGGTTCTTCATAATTTGTATCATCTTCTTTGATTTCAACCAAGACATTAACTCAAGGGGCTTCAATTGCTAACCTAGAGAAGCAAGCGGTGCGTGACATGACCTTTGAGGGTGTTATTGGGAGTGAAGTTCCTCCGTGGGATATCCTGGTATGGAGTAGTAGACGATGTTTGAGCCAATTACTTTTTTAATGAGAGAAAATTATTCGCCATCTTCTGGAATGCTGGATCTGATGAGGTATCATGAGAAGAAGTTGAAGCCTTTGATTTTGATGGCTCTCGTCTTAACTCACCAAATATAAGAAGGTTATCTTCTATCCAAATGGCCATAGCCTGGGCAAGGACTAAGGTGCATATCTGTTCTATAAAAGTAAGAAACTTACTTTCAAACTCATTGCGTTCACAAAGAATCAAATTTGATTCTCTAACATTGGCAACATGGAAAGTGGCACACGGTTGATCAGTGAATTGAATCAGGTGATAAAATCACGCATGGTTTCATTGGCTTCCTTCTTCACGTGAGTGATTTGCGACAATAATGTGAATGCGTCTTCTAAAGGCTTGTACCTATCTTCAAATGCAATCCTGTAATGTGGCCCAACTGGTGATGGATCCAATGGTAAATGTTGGAACCATTCGATGCATGAGCCCTTACAAGGACTCGAGAAAGAGACATACGAGATACGTCTTCATGAGTCACATCCAAAATCTTGCATGACATAATAAACATAACTATATGCGCGTTTTTCTTTGATTTCCACTCCCATCAAATTTTGGGAAATTCTTGCAATTGCTTGGGAGGGCGTGAACTAGATGTGGAAGTGCTAGAGGACCCATGGTGTTTCCCTATGGTATAGGTAGATTTATCACCATTTGAAAAGTGGGAAAAATAACTTTGAGCAAGGAGTGTAGTTCCACTTAGAAAAGAGCACTTGCGAAATGGATGTCAAGGTACCCTATGAAATCTGGCTCCTTCGTGGAGGCGAGGCACTTCTTGCTGATCGAACCGCTAAACTTAGTGATGTGAATTGTGCTGGAGTGATACTAAAATTGTGCCTTTGAATAAGATCAAATATTGATCAAATTTTCCACGAGCTCTTCTACCACGAGTAAATTGTTCACCGCCAAAGGTGTACCCGTTTAAATCAGAATAATTAAGAAGAGATTTACAACAATTTTTTTGTTGTACTTGCTGATTTTCTGATTTTTCCGCAATAATCGGTGGCATGTAATTTTTAATATTTAAATTTTACCCTCTTTAATAACAACCGATTGCGTTTTTCGACAAGGATCAACAAGGATAAAAAGTGGGTCAATTTAGAAAACTGATTTTCGGATCTTCGACTTGAATTTTGCAAGTTTTTGAAAATATCATGAAATGTCGAATCTCGGATCTACGAAAATATACAAGTTTGTGTAAAAAAAATGAACTAAAAGCTCCTATCTGGTCCAGATCTATGGATTTGTATAAGGAAATTTTCAGTTTTGATCACTTCTACAATTTTTTTTTATTTTTAACAAAGAGTTAAAAACTGCAATCTTGTAGTGATTTTTAAAGTTTTTTTTTAACTATTTCCTTAGTTTGATCCCTAGCGAGTCACCAAAAACTATTGGGTTGAAAATATGTTGGTTAGACAGTCATGGGAAACAAGCCAACGGTGTGCGGGCATAGCCCTCTTAAGATAGCAAAGCGAAACCGGTTTATTTGCTATTCTATTAAGCGGAATTTGTGCAAATCTACACTATTGTAACTTCATGGGTTTCAAGATCTCATCCCAATAGAGGTAATTCCAACAATGAACGAAATTTAGGAAGGAAGGAACATAGGAAGATATATCTAAAGGAAGAAAAGAAAAGAATTCCGAGACGGAAAGGTCGGAAGGTTTATGCTTTGGGATGGTAGTAAATGAGAGCCAAACTTACTCACATAAACAAATAAAGCAATCACGATGAACATATGAACATAATAGGAATGAATCCAATGTAATAAAAACATAGATCTAACTTAAGAAAGATCTCGATGCAAATATATATTAATAATTCTTCTATTATAAGAAAACACAAAGTCTTTCTCTCCTCACTTCTCTTTTCATACAAAAATGTCCACCTGGAATACAACAAGTATTCTATTATTTATAGAAGGAGAAGAGGAAAGAAGAAAAAAACAAACCAACCACCTTACAAAATATCTAAAAAGTCGAAAGTTGACTTTGGGAAAGTTTTGGATGGCAACATCCCATGATGCAACATGGATGATGTCATCATAAATGCCAACATACTTTTTAAATATTCTTACAAAAATGATTGAAGCATACACAAGAGGAGAAACTACTCCTCATCATCTCTTTGCTTAAACAGAGTGTCTTGCTTCTGATCAGGAGAGGCGATGTGACACTGAGCTCGGTATTCCATAAACTTGCTAATCATTGTCTAAAGTTGATTATGATCTGGACCCTTGAAATGGTCACCAATGACTTTGCAAGTTTCCTTTTCATTCTTGAGCTTGTCTGGTAATCTGTGTACTCTTCACATGCATCAATCAAGAATCCAATGAAATCACGGAAAGCTAGAAGGTTATTGATTGATTCTCGGTCAAAAGTGACCTCTGGCACCAAACCTTGGGTTACGATAGCCTTGAAGAGCTGGATTGTATCGTCTGCCTCCCTCAAGGTGAATGATTCACTGAGCATCCCTGGAGACATATTTGTAACCATCTACTCCATGTTGTATTTTACATCCAGGGATTCGTCCTTGATTTTATCTATCCTCTCCAAGATATATTCCATTTGATCAACGCGGTAATCTAATGCGATGAGAGCTTTATTATGTGCATGTGGGTGATCGATGACACCGACCTTCAATAGGTCATTAGCTGAGTAGTTGACCATTGCTTGGAATATTTCATGTTAAAATCTGGTATTGTCTAACTCCTCGGAGAGGGAACCTGCTTCTTCGCAGCTCCTTATTTTCCCGATCTATATCATGGTAGATCCTGTGAACTTCTTAACCATTTTCTCACTATCTCTGAGGATTCTCTCTATCCAGGAGGATTCTATTGCACCTTGCTCACCAATCTTGGTGTATTCATTTATCTTGTCATGACTGAGAACTTCAAAGAGGTTTGGCGAGATGTTACAGGCGAGCATTGCCCATTCTCTGTAATGCTTGGAGGAGATGTTTGTTTTTCTCCTTGAGTATTCTCTTCTCCTCTTTTGCTTCCTGAAGCTTTTTACAGAGAGCATCTACAACAGATAAGGCCTCTCCTTGTAGGCTTTCAGATGAGGTTCCCATCGTGACTTGAGTCACTATGAAATCTGTAGGAGACAGATCTTTCTTTTCTTTGGTGGGATTCGGATATGCAATCTCCATGACTCTCTCCCAAAGTGCTCTTAGAAAAGCAAGTTATCACTTTCTAATTCTTGGGTCCCTTCTTCAGAATGACAATGGAGAAGTCCATGGGTGCGATGGGAACCTTTCTCTTGAGTTGACCCAGATGGTCAGAAATCTAGCTTGGACTTATGGGAGAAGGAGTAGAGGGAATGGAAGAAGAAACGAGTGAAAGGGGAAGCAACTGAAGAGGCCGTAGGGAAGAACATTGAGACACTTTGTGGTGGCATCGACATGGAGTCCTACAAACTATTGTTTGTGGGGCATGGAGTTACTATAGGGAAGAAAAGGACATGGAGGCGGAAGGGATCTGCAATTGGATGGAGGGAACACTTGGCGACAGATCCACAACAGAGGAGAAGATGGAAGGGAGGAAGGGAGAGAAGAAGAAACATCCATTGGAATAGATGCTTTAATGACAGGGGGAGGAGAAGGAGCGGAAGAAGGAATGGTGGGTACCTTAGTGGTTGTAGCTGGGATAACATCCTGGGTGGATGTATCATTAGAACTTTGGTGGTCTCTTCTTCTTTACCTAGAGACACCAGGTCGACCACTTGTTTCTCAGAAGTAGTAGGAGGGATTTGAGGAGCTTCTTCTTGCTTGTTTGATTCTCCCTCCTTGTCTTTTCCTTTTCCTTTCAGCACCTGGGCCATTCTTGGAGGTGCTCTACCTAAAGGGGAAGTAGTGAAATCTACCCCGAGGTAGGTGAGACCATTATGTTTGCACCAATGTTTGGTGCACTACAACGTGGGATTGCCCCTTTCTTGAATGGTATTTGCCTTGACTCACAATTTCTACAAACGGATAATCATCCCCATCCGTGTCAAGGTAAACTTGATCAATTTCTTGATCAGGCTCTTGGAATCCTTTTGGAATGATGGCTACACCATAATGGACGATCTCTTCTAGAGCCAGCCGAGAGTGATCCTTTTACCTGATATCTATTTCATGTGTCAGGTCGATCCAGATGTCCTCGATCTCAGGAACATGGATGGGATCAATTTTGGCCCTTGGGAGGCAACTCGGCAGTCGAAGGTAGGCCTGGCTGGGAAGTTGTGCTTTAGATTCAGCAATTCAAGCTCGCATACATTTCCGTGCTTTGGCCAGTGTGGTGTAGGTGTATCGGCCAACTGTAAGGGGGAATGGAGTTCCTCCTTTCTTTCTCTTCATGCACTTCTCATGGTATGTGATCAGTTGCCTTGATAACTCCAAGAGAATCAGCTTTGGCCCTGCATACCTTGGTAGCTTTGTTGGTTCACCCTCAAAATTCACTGCTCTAAGATATGTGAATGTGGGGAACTGTGTGAACAATGCTCCCCATTTCTTCATGGCAGCAATCATGCTCGGGCTGGTCCAACCGTGTCTCATATTTGGCCTCAATAGGCAGATCACCTCATAGAAGAAGGCATCATTGATTTTGGAGAACTGAGAGATGCTTGCCTCGAGCTTCAGCTCTGGGTAGAATTCATATACTTTGACCTGGGGCCATACCCCATTTCGAGCTAAACCCGTAAAATCCCTTGTTGATGCTGCAACGTATACAACGTAGGAGTTCATGTAGAACTTCCCAGTTGTTAGAACTTGTTGAAGCTGTTGAGAGATGGTGTCACGATGATTTCCCCCACTAAAATGCTTTGATCAGGCGTATTCTTGCTCATGGTCTCTAAGTACCTCAGCATCCATTTGTGGAAATAATGGGCATCAGGAAGCCCATATACTCTATTTAGGAAGGTGATTGTATCACTCAATTCCTCATTGAAGTCACTACGGTGGATGGTCTGAGGCCATCTGCTAACTAGCTTCTTATTTTTCAGATATAGCTCGTTCATCATTTGCATGCATTTATCCTCATTGTCGTCCCATGCTTTCTTGCAGTTTTCTAGACTTATGGCGACATATTGCCTGTGATGAGGAATGCCCAGAGTTATTTCAAAATGATGAGTGTGAGGTCGATGATCACCTTTCCTCCTTATCTTCGACACATCTAGTGTCCTTGTTATAGCACCGAGCCACCAACATGATGAACTCATTGTTTACAACACTTACTGGCAGCCCAGCTGCAAAGTGCAATCCGCTACCCACTAGCTTGTTCATCCATGGGCCACTAGTTGCCTAGTTGGTTCTCACCCAGAAGTCATCCATATCAATATGCCCAAGCTCAGAGTCTCTAATGTCGAGATCACTCTCTGCATATGAGTCAGGCATCCTGACTTTCTAATATTTGTACTTCATCTCTTGTTCTGTCAGCTTAGCTTTACCTTTAGACTTGGTTGACTTTTTGCTTGATGAAAAAATGTGTGAGTTTGAGGATGGCTTGTTATTGTTCTACAAGGAGAATCAAGGAGGTCCAACACATAAGAGCCATGTCAATGTCATGTTATTCATAATAAAATCTTGTAGAAAGAAGAATGAGCAATTATAAGGCCTAGGGCACAAGGCGCAAGTTCACAACATGCTTTGCAGAGGCTTAAAAAGGCTGGGCACACTTTTGGAGATGTCAACATGTAAAAAGGTGCACCAGTGTTGACAGGAGAAAAGTTGTGCCAAGGTTATAAAGGGCACACTTTTGAGGGGTGTTGCATGACAGAAGGCGGTGCCAAAGGGTAAAGTGCAGGGCGTGGGTTTATAACATACAACATGTCATGTTGATGTCAAGAATATGTGCCTGCACCTTAGGAAATTTTCTTTAGCTAGGCACTGAAAAGGATGGTGTTGCATGGCTTTTAAGTGCGCCCAAGGCACAATTTTGGAATATGCTACAAAGGAAATCAATGCACTAAGGGGAAAAGTGCTTAGCATAGTTTTTAAGCTCACAACATCGTATGTTGATGTTGTGCAGGATGCACTTGTACCATTACAAAGTTGCTAAGTGTTTTTATACTGAGCGCGGGTTAGGGATATGTTTCAAGCGAGGACAAAGGTGCGAGGCACAACTTTGGGGGTTGCAAACATGTAAAAATAGTGCGCCAAGGTTTTTAGTGATTTCTTTGCAATTTCTCATATTTCCTCTCTCTCTTGGTTTCTTCAAATGGTAAAGAGAGGTTTTGTAACAAGATAATAAGCAGTGAAAAGGAGGCCTTAGGTTTTTTCAGAGGCAGGGGCCTTCTAGATTTGTAGATCTGGAAGGAGAGGAAAAGGGGCTTCTAGATGGTTATGGATTGTTAGGTTTTTCATTTTAGATTTGATCTTTTGGTTTATAACAACCCTAAAACCTAACAATAACCAAGAAACAAAAACCATAATAACAAGGATGACAGAAGCCACTTACTCGGTTTTATAAAGGAAGAAGGACAATGTTGGGGTCCACAGGCTCGAAAATGGCACGCGGGGGTGAGAAGGACAGCTGATAGGTGCAAAGAAAACACTTTTCACAATTTTCAATTCATGAAAATGACAGGTGTTGAGCACCTATTTATAGAAAACTTGGCATTAATTATTTCACCAACTTTCTTTGCAGATTTGAGAGTGTCGACATGACAAAAGAGTGCCTTAGCGCAGCTTCATTGATGATGTCGACACCACTCTTCCAACACCTTAAGCACACATTTTTTGATGTTGACATGATAATTTTAGTGCCTTAGCGCACATACTTGGTGCATGTTTAATGATGTTGACATGTCATTTCCTGTGCCAAAGGGGCGCAACTTCATTGATGTTGACATGTCAATTCCTGTGCCTAGTTAAAAAGGCGCAATTTTTGGAATGTTGACACCTCAAAAACTATGTCAGCTCTAAAGAAGCTAAAAATGGCTAAGTTCTAAAAAAATTGATTTTTGAAAGGGAGTTTTAGGCCATTTTGAACGTTGTCAGACTTCTTCAGGGGACCAAAACAAAATTTTGGTATGGTTACCTACAAAATTGCCCTTGTCAATTTTGTAGGATAATAAGGTGATGTTAGGGTGGAGAGGATTTGATACAATGCACTATATCTCCATGTTGGATAGGTTGAAACCACACGATTTCATTTAGAGGCCATACATGGATTTATGAGGGTGGCTAGAGGATATCATGGAGATGTAGTGTCCATGTGATGTACCATGTGATTAGAGGATTGATTTCCCCAACAAGGGGGAATTATTTCAGTATGAGTGCATGAAGAGGAACTTTGGGACCATGTAGGAGGTTCCTTCAACATTATATCTTTGGAGAAGGTATATCCATGCAACTCATAGATAGGGGTTTGGCCATGACCAACCTCAACGAAGCTATTTACGTCACTAACAGATTAGGTAGACCCAATGGTTATGTTGAATGATTAGGATGATGCACATTATACTTTATGACATACATAGAGTGACAAGTATAGAATAGATGGGTGTTAATGTTTCCTATTGTAGTTAGTGATATAGGAGGTGATGTTATAGCTAGAGGAGTATGTAGAGTAAGGATGCCTCCATCCACAAGTGGAAGAGATAATGGAGGGAAATATTCCCTAGTGGAGATGTAGTCGTAATAATGATTTGTGCATCGTAAGTATTATGTGATGTTTGAGATTTGATTAGTTGATAAATAGATATGATGTTTTACCCTCGTTAAATGTTGATATAGTGGTGTTGGTCATTGCAGGTGATACTTATGAGAACACCATTGTTGATGCATATAGACATACATTGATTCAGAAGATTTTGGGGAATGTGGTGACTAGATGTATGCTTGAGTGAGTGGATGATATAGCGGGTGAGCATGCATACTTGTTTGATCCAGTTGTAGTGACAGAAGTCACATTCATAGTGTTACAGAATCAGAAAGCTATAAGTCAAGCATAGTGAACACAATAGTTATATGCTCACCCTAGTACTTGAGTTGATGGGATATTTTTGATGATATTGGAGTCCCAAGCTTGGTATGCATATGTGTTGGTAGATAATGCCACATTACCTGATCGATTGACCTAATAGTGAGAGAGATCATGATCAATAGGTTGGGGTGAAAAATAAGTAGCCTTGAGCTCTCAAGAATTGATGCCTCTTGAGAAAAATGATGAGGATGAGTTAATGCACAAAGGGTAATTCCTTGTCATATTATATGGAATTTTTTTGTACACTTATATATATTGGATTTGGATTCGTGAAAAAATTAAGTTTGGAATATTAGTTATATACCTTGCGGTATAGTTGAAGAGATGAATAAATGTATGTGATGATTATTAGATGCATTTGATTTAGTTTTGATGTGGGTGTATATTAGTTTATATTATGATGTGCCCATTAGATGATGTATGTCTATTTTTAATATTGATAAGTAATATGTGTGATGTGTAAGAAAACTAGAGCAGACACAATTAAAATATTTTTGATTTAATAATGACCGTATTATTGGGAAATTGATTACGAATTTATCGATGTGCTTGTAGTGACAACAAAACATGATGGATGGTATGTGTGTAACCTTTATTTAAGATCTCATGAGCATATATGGAGAAAAACCTATTCTTAAAAACACAAGTAAGGGTGATCCTCATATATTCCTTAAGGTACTTAGTGAATGGTAGTGGTCATAAGAGACGTATATAGTGAGTGTAATATATGGGTAAGTACAACATTATGGAAGATAAGTCAAGTGGGACTAGGTATGAGTAGTCACTATAGAGATCGAAGATGCATGAAATGCGAATCAAATGTGAATCTTTGTCTTAACTAGACCTATCCCGATGGTTCCACAACAGATTGCATAGGTCAAGTGTGTAAATTTTGGTACAAAATTCTTCTCCATGGTCAACCATTTATATGTTGGATGTTGAGGATCTTGTGAAGGAATAACATCATCATGAGAAACATTGTTAGATGTATCACTAGAGTAATTCTTAGTGAGAGCAACACTTGTTCTTGAATGATGTTGCGGAGGAGATGAAGTAGATCTAACTAAAAATCATGTCTCGAAAGTGATAATTCCTTTTTCCTCAAGTAACTTAAGTTTTGATCCAATGCATAAAAATCATTATCATGCTACTCGTTAATATGGTGAAAATTACAAAAATTCCTTCCCTTTCATCACTCAAATAAGTGAGGAGGATGATGGTCATTAGATGATAATATAATTAAATCCTTATTAAAAAACATAAGTAGAATGTCATGTGGCTGATTAATAGATTTAGGCTTGGGATTATAAAAAAGTGTTACCACGGCGCAAAATCTTAACTTGAGTATCATTATGTACCAATTATGGTGGTGCATCATAGTCATACATGATAGAAGCAACTACAATATTCTCTTTCATAGGAATATGTTTATGTGGGAGTGTAAGCTTTCACTCTAGATCAATAACACGTAGACAAATATTGGTAAATGAATCACATGTGTTATAGAGAAATTGTTCCTTAAGAGGTCATATGAGACCTTGAAAAAATATATATTACATCTCTAGGTCAATGGGTTGATATAATAATAAGTGCATGTTTTCTTTGAAACATAAGATATAGTCAGATACAAGTTCAATCTCACCTTGATGTAAAGAGGGTAAATGCTCATATGTAGCTCAAGGGCCTTTATTACAACTATAGTGGGATATGAAAGCAACTCCAAGTTCTAATAAGGTACACAAAGATCCACTAGGGAGGTTTGTAAACTAATACTTAACATCTCCTGTGATACTTTTAAGAAAAAATTTGAGAAGCAACCTATCATTGTGATATGAAACCATAAGTGCCCTATAATGCTTAAGATGTAGATAATGATATGAGGTACCAACATAAAATTGGAATGAAGGAATGAAAAAAATTCCTAGGGAACTATGATTAGAAGAGTTTATGTTGAATTGGAATTCCATAAATAGTATTGGATTAAATGCTACGATAGTAAAATTTTCTCTATAGGGTCAAATTATGTACTTTAAGTTGCAAATATTCTACTACATACATAAGAGAGAGGACCTCTTGAGGAGGTATGGTGTGGACATCAATAGGATAATATAACGGTTGTACCTTACCATTAATAGTGGTCATAGGAACACTATTTCATTTAAAGGAAATGTTAGGTGATGTGTCATTAGGTGGAATTTGGGGTTCTATGGGCTTGGTCACACATTGAGGTTCTAAAGGAGTATTACTATTATCCACAAGAAAATAATTCATAATAGGTGAGGAAATTAGACCATGTGTACCACATGCAACTAGAGGAGAATCAACATGTTCATTTTTTTAAGAGAAATAGAAATAATTTCATCATTATGCACATTATCATCTACAAGTAGTGGAGGAGAAGTAATAATAATCATTGCATTTACTTTCAAGAGGAGAAGTATATTTTTTTATTAATCACAATATGTGCAAAAGGAATGGAATCATTTGTATCATTATTGCATTCAAGAGTATTAGTAGAAACATTATTGGTGTAAGAAAGATAATTTATTTCACATTCAATGGGAAGAGTAGGAACACAAGTAGAATCATGTATATGTGAAATAGAAATTTTACAATCAAGGTCATTAGTTTTACATTCAAAAGGAGTGGGAGAGACACAATTGTGTTCATTCATATCATGTGCAAGGAGAGAAGAATCATCATGGATGTCATCACTAGGTAATTAATTATAAAGGGAGGATAACTCATCATAAAAAGCATAAATATCACCATTGATTAATGTAAGAATAGAAGGAATATCGTACTCATATAAACTAGAAACACTCTCATCATCCCTAGATTATATATTATCTATGACCACTAAAGGGCCATGTGCAGGTGGAGGGGAAGGTGGTTGTTCACCATCATTATCCCAACTAGCTACATTAATCTTGTAGCTAGGATCACTATCACCATTGGTAGTGGGAGGGGCACATAAAAATTCCATGGTTGTAGCTATGAATTTTTCTTCTTCAGGAGTAGGGGAGGAAGAGTGTTATGGGTTGGATCCAAGCTAGGTGGTTTGTCTTAAAATATAATAAGATTGAATTCTTAATCATAATGGTATACTATATCATCCCTATCAACATATGAAGACGGAAACACATGTCTTGCATTCAAAAAAGTGGTGTGGACCTGGTTAGAGGGATAATAACCATTATGTTTCCACAAGGCATGAATGCAAGCCATAATCACACAAAGAATAGGGAGGATGATTAGAAAAACACACACATGCCTTAATGCAACTATAGGGTTTTGAAAACAAAATGCCTAATGTAATGGAACTAGCAAGATTCTAGATTAGGCAAAGGGTTTGTCAAAAGCGGGTTCACCAAAATGTATCACCCTAATTAATTTTAATTAGGTTTATGAATGACGTTATTGTAGCTAAGATTATAAATACACTTAAAATTTATGTGATAGATAAGATAGAAGAAATATACATTATGATAATCAAAATAGCTAGCAAATATATGCAATTTGAAGTGTAAACAAGATGGAAAGAGGTACTTAGCTAGTTTAGAAAGTTGTCGAAGTATGTTAATGATTTATCTAGACATGAAGATAATCTAGGAACTAGTCAAGTTAACTTCTATGGATATGAAATTATTTTTTAAGATCATACAAAGAGGTTCGGAATGGATGGTATGGTAAAACCAAACTATACAGTTTTACACTTTTAGAAAATAAGGATTTACAACTAGTAATAATCATTTTGTGTCATTGTTTATCACTCTTTGATATCTTTATCTTCATAAAAAACCCCGGATGTTGCACCTAAACCTCAAAACAAAACCTAACTAACTTGTAATTCAATTAATTAGTCATTAGATCTAAAAATGAAGATGCAAATTTTTTATTCGAGACTAAACTCGACATTCACTCCATTTTTGAGTCATGAGCGCTACACTACATTTTATAGTAAATGTAGTTCTCCTAATGCTTTGTGTTATGTGCATACAACTATCCCTTGAAATAGTTTTTCACTTGTGCCTCAACACTGATTGTGGGATATGTTACTTCATCCCAATAGACCCTCTTGTGTGCGATGACGAAATAAAAATTTATGCCCTCTTATGTTGTGTATGCGGTATGCGGGATGTAAATGTATCTTTTACTTCCATAGTTCAAGAGATGGTAGATATATAGGTGCTTGCCGGATAATAAATGATTACATTATACTTGTATATAGGAGTTATTAACTTGAATTTCGAACCTTAGTGGTTAGAAAGGCTGATATTGAACACAAGAAAGGTACCATAAAATAGTAATGAACCAAATCAAAAGATAAAAATTAGAGGGACAAAAGGGGTTTGGGGCTATATATGTATGGTCCTAAACCATCTTTAAATTTTTGATCGACACAATATGGGATAGAACTAAATAAGTACATGGCCAAAAATCCTTATAACTCGACACAAAATCATAATAAAAAAGTGAAACATTACTCTAGACTAATCAAACCAAACAAATAAGTATAGATGAAGGCGCCTGTGTCACTAAGATATAGCTTAAAGGTTTATAAATCATGCATATATAAGTCTATTTAAAGCATGATGTAATAATAATTTTGTGCATATTTTGGTGTCTACATCATACCACATAGCTCAAAATTCCTCCCTCAAGAATGGAACTACATGAACAAATCCTAGAAATTTATCTCAACAGTTCCCAGCTAATATTCCATTGGACCCTTAACACAATGTGTTTACGCCCCATAGAAATGGAATAGATGGGGACTTCCAGTGGGTAATATCCTATGGATAGATTAATATTATAGTACTTTACTTAATAACTAACTTTACCTCTATCTGTAACCATGACCTAGAACACTAGGGTTGGATAAACAAAGTAATTTAAGAATAAGGCCAAATTATGATTAATGAATTTGTGGTTACTTCTAGAGTCAATAAATATTATCACCCTTTGTTTCTTCATGAACACAACAATATTGAGGTTTGTGGGGTGCTAATTCCTAAAATGGCATGATGATAATAGTCGGTTGAGATTATTCAACCTCTATCTCATGAACCTCTTACTCTTCACCGGTTGCTTCCTCCTAATCTTCTTCCCGATTGGGACCCTTAATGTAGATTTTTTTCTCAGGACATTTATGTCATTTGATCCACTTGATATCACAACTATTACATAGAAAATTTTCTCTATTGGGGTGTTAATGTCAAGTGGGGATAACCACTTAGACAACCTCTTGTCTTAAATATTATTTTTAATAATCTTAGTTGGTCTTCATAACTTTGAAAAGAGTGAAGTGGTATAACCGCTCACCCATCCTATATAAATAGGATGATCCCTCACGAGATTGGACTACTTGGTAATCTAGCTTTTGCTAATGTTTTTCATAGACCAATTGATCTATACTTAGCTACTTATGCAAGATGTTATATAGTGAGACAAAAGTTTGTTATTGTTATTGTGAGACCGAGGAGCGAAGTGGAAGTGTTGGGTTAAATTGATAAATTCTTAATATAAGACAAGTTATTTTCAGTGGAGTTTTTTCCTTACAGGTTTCTCCACTTAAATTTGGTGTCTCTTGTCTCATTTAATTTCAGCTATTGATATTTGTTTTCATTCATATGTTAACTATTATATGCATTTGTAAAACATCTAGGTTAAAATGTTTGCACATTATAATCTATAATCCTCAACTGTTAATCTATGGATCTATAATTCTTCAATTATATCTTCCCGCATTTGTTCTAACATGGTATTAGAGCTTGTGATTATGTGTGTGTAGAGATAGATATGGATGTTTTCTAGCTTGCAAGAGTGAAGAAGCTTGAAGATTGTTTGATCTACAAAACCCTAAAAATTCAGTTGACAACTTCAAGCTAAACCAGGTGCAAAGTTCTAATTTTCATCCCAAAATTACTTGGATATTGGTCGATTGACTATTTAAATCCTATTAGAGTTATTTATATGCTTGATCTTTGCTTCTACATCTAGTTTCATCGTTTACAGTTTAAATCCATCGGCTACGAGTGTTTTTGAGTTTTCATGTTGTTTATATCATTAGGGTTATTTTTTGATTATGGACCCAAAATATTTCCTTAGATCTAGTTAGTTCAAAGTGTTTAAATCCACCCTATCTTTATAAATCTTTATTTTTGCTAGATTTACTTTTTTGAAGCCCGATCCAATCTTTTTCGCCATCTGCTTTGTTTTTTCGATTTTGCAAAGTTTGGACCAATAAAATTGCTCCAAATAGCTTCACTATTCTTTTTTCATGTTTGTAAAGCCATACCCACTCTTAGAGTGCTAAGTGGCTTCAATATGACATCCTTCTGTCTTTGTGAAGCTTGGGCCAATCATTTTGTGCCATCTGGCTTTTCCCTATCAGTCTTATTTGACTTCTTTCGTTTCTGCTATATTATTTTGACTGCAAAGCTTGAGCTAATCATATTGCTCTAGCTAGCTTTACATTGTCAGTTTTGCGAAGCCCAAGCCAATCAGAAGGCTCCATCTTGCTTTGTTGTGTTAGTAATATTGTTTATCTGATTGTCAGTCATGAAACATGAGCCAATAAGGGCTTTACATGTGTCTTCGCGTTTTCAGACTTGGATTAGCTGTCCTCTGATCATCTGTGAAATTTGAGCCAATAGGATTGCTCCAAGTAGCTCTGTATTTCACATTGTCAGTCTTATTTTTTAACTTGCTTCTGAGACATATGTGAAGGAAAAACCAATAAAATTGCTCCAAGTATCTTTTATTTTGCACTTGTCAGATTTATGAAATCCGAGCCAATAGAATTGCTCCACATTTTTACATTTGTCAGTCTTTCATTTGTGGCAGTTGTTATCCAATTAAAATTTGCCATCTTTTTGCATTTTTCAATCTTGTAAAAAGTGAGCCATTTAAAAGGCTCCACGTGTCCTCAGTTTGCTTTAGTCATTTTGGTTGCACTACAAAGTGTGAACCAATAGTATTTGGACACGTACATCTCTTTTTTTGCATTTTTCAGTCTCTGTCATTTACGAAGTGTGAGCCATTTAAAAGGCTCCATGTATCTTCTTTTTGACTTGTCTTTGTCAGATTTGCAAAGCGTGAATCAATTGCTTTTTGACACATATTTTAATTGTGTCAGCCTTCGCAAGTGTCGGGCATCAATATTTACTTTCGCTTGGCCACTTAAATTATGACATATGTCTTATAACTTTTTCAGACCTAAAATTTATTTCAATTTTGGTTTATTTCGAGGAATTTAAGCCCACTTAAAGCTATCTATTTAAAGTTTAGCGAAAAGACGCTAAGTGTATGTTTTTTAGTTGTTAAAATTTCAGCAAGTGGCCTCGTTTGAATAAGACTTTGATTTCACATTGTGTTAGAGTGTGAAAAATGATCCAATTAATTTAAGACGTGTATATGGTTATGTTTTTTAATTAATTGTCTCTTGTTTTATTAATTTGCACTGGCGAAATGCAAGCTAATTGAAAAATGACTCGTATATTTGTTTTTTTGTTGTTTTCAGTCTTGTCTTAGTTTTTTGACATGTGTCTATTTTGTTTATTTTTAGACCCAAAAAGAATTAACTTTATTTTTTAAAGTTTCGTGTCCGCTTGAGGATCTATTTTTTAACTTGTTTTTATTTATTAAGTAGCTCATTTTTGAGCTCGCCCCACCAAGTTGCTAAATAACTCGTTGAGATACTCTAGCCCGACTTAGTCCGATCTTGGTTAGCTCACCTATAAACTTGACCCCAACTAAGCTCTGTCAAATTGATCTTAAATTCAACCAAATCAAGCTATTTTTGACTAAATTCGAGTTGATTGCATTCATATAGCTAATAAAAAGATATGTAGCTATTTTTTTGTCTTTGTTTGGCTTCCTTGACTTATTTTTAGCTGAATTTGTTTCCATTTCCATCTGAGCATTAAAAATGGCTAGTTCTGCTAGTTTTTGTTGGATAAGTCTCAAATTTTAAATGGAACGAACTATAGTATCTAGAGGGTAAGGTTAAAATCTTGTTTCATGGCTAGAAATCTTTGGGATCTTGTGACTGGTATTGAAAAACATCCCACATGGAGATAAGCTACCCCTAAAAACCTTAGCTCCTTCTCTCAGAGATCTCAAGAAGCTCTGTCCATCCTATTGCAAAGCATTAGAGATGAATTCTTAATGCATATAGGTCATATGGACTCGCTTGCAGATGCATGGAAGAAATTAGAGACCATGCATGAAGGTAGTAGGTTGTCTAAAATTATTAAACTGGTTTTAGAGCTGTTTACAACACCCATGAAGGGGATGAGAAAATTGTCAACTATTTGGCTAAAATTAAGAACATCAAAGCTCAATTAGATGGCTACAACTGTGAATTATTTCAAGATAATATTTTATACTTCATAATTCGATCAATATTCATGAAAATTTCAGAAACTACATCTCAATTCTCAATTCTAAGTATTAGAATGAGAATGATCTTGCTTGATTTAGACACTTTTTCTTCTTTATTGATTCAAGAAGAGAGAGTCATGGAGAAATAGAAACAATCATAGTCAAAATCCTACTATCATATCTATATATAAATCAAATCCTAAGACTAACTCTAAGAATAATTAGAACTTTAAAGTCAAATTTAATGGTACTTGTAATAAGTGTGGAAAATTTGGGCATAAAGAGTCTAATTGTAGGGTGAAGAATAAAAAAGTAGCTAATAATACTAAGAATAGCAAGCCTAATAACCATAAGAAAAATCAGAAGCAAACCCAAACAAATGTGGTTGAGCATTCTATTGATTTGTAAACTGCCCTTTCAACTTTAAATGATAATAAATGGATTCTAGATAGTGGTGCCTCTAGGAACATGACTTGTGTAATGAGTCAAATCTTGCAACCTAAAACACAATCGATTTATCGGTAATAATTGGAACATTTTTTTAAAACATGAGTTAGCATTTAAACAAGATTAAAATATTTATAACAATTAACATTCTCTTAAAGAAAATATAACTATTATTACTTGTGCCTCACCCCAGGGTTTACACGATAAGAACTTTCCATATTTCATCTGACATCGTCTACCGAATGGATAAGTGATGTTTTATCTCGTCCAAAGTGGAGGCATACGATGTTTCATACTATCACATGATAGTCCATCCTAGTGAGTTAGGAAGAATGATAAATAGTTGGTATTTCGAAAAGGAGGAATAAACATTTTCTAATATGCTTAAATCGTTAAATAAAATAACTATGGAAAATCAATCGCTAAACATTAGAGGATTTACAATATATGGAAAGGTATGATTTCATCATCGTAATACATTTAGTAGACCCGATTATGATTTTATAAGGATTTATTTATTTATTTGTTTTCAGCCACATTAAATTGTATTAGACTATGCATAAATAATACCCGCCTTTTAAAAAAACATAAATACAAATTTCCTAACAAAATTTCCAAGGTTGCGATTAATTCGGTCAAGCGTACTCTAAAAGTATCATCTTACCTAAAAGAGAAAGCTACCATGAAAAGCTATTTATCTCATTAACAAACTATATAATTAAGAAATAAGAGAAATTAACTTAATAATAAATAAAACATCCTATTTTACTACTTCCTAAAATTTAGACCCAAATGGGTGTCCCCGATTTCTCCCTAAGAGTATTTCAATTTTTATTTATTTATTAAAATTGAATTAAAAAAAAAAAAAAACATCCTTTCTATAATTAAATTAAATAATACTCTCAAAATACCACACCCATCAAATAAACCCTTCTCTTTTAATTTTATCAAAGCCCATAAAATGAAACCACTTACCTAAATACATGGGCAAGAATTAGGGTAAATTAAGACCAAAGGATTAAAGCTCCTTCCACTGTGGATCTAAAATAGATCTAAACAATTAAGAACCCTAAAATTTCCCATCATACACGCCCTTTTCTTTTCTTTCCTTTCTTAAAACATTTCTAGGTTTTCCAGAAGGAGGTGGCTATGGAGGAAATCCATTAATTATTTTGTTTTGAAGATTTTTTTTGTTTAACCCATTACTTTTTGGTTTGGTTGCAGCTCACAGGAGTAAATATGGAAACATTTAAGCTAACAAATTTTGCAAGAAAGATTTATATGTTACAAAGCTTAGTGGAGATGCATGTTAATTTTTTTATTCTTATTTATTGCTTACTATCCACATATAGATGACTGCAAAATCTTATTTTTATTTTATTTTTCTAGTGGAGGGGGAGGAGGCTTGTAGTGGAGCGGCCGTGTCCGGAGTTAGCAATTAAATAAGGAATACATACATTTTCAAGAATATTTTCTTTTATACTTAGTACATATAAATATTTTTGATCAGTTGTTGTACATTAGGTAGGGCGGTGACTTAACATTGAGTAAGGGGTGGATTGCATGAGACGCTCTCCTTCTACCACTTCTATTTCTATTTCTATTTTTTTCTTGTTTTTTGCATAAGTAGACCAGAGCCGCCATGAGAGCAGGTGACCAGGAGGTTTTATTAAATATTATTTATTTATTTATTTATTTTTTATATTTTTATTTAAAAAAATGAAACTATTTTTATTTTATTTTTTATTTTTTTGGTATAAATATTGTGCAAGTAAAATGACATGTCTAAAAAGGCATTTATGTGTCACTTTTCATGTTCTATTGTGGAGTTTGTAAAATTATTTTGTTATTGAATACATGGAGACACAAACACAGATACATTCCTTTTGA
This sequence comes from Taxus wallichiana var. yunnanensis, assembly GCA_018340775.1. Lineage (NCBI taxonomy): Eukaryota > Viridiplantae > Streptophyta > Pinopsida > Cupressales > Taxaceae > Taxus > Taxus wallichiana. Next base: position 291,619,551 of record CM031238.1, read on the forward strand.
AGTTATACGATTCATAACATATCCTTTCAACCGAAATCTTATCATTCTAATGAAGATCTATATTGAATGACCTTAAAACAAGGCTGAAAGAAAATGTTGAAAATGACACCAATAAGTGTTATTTATTTATTTTCAAATTTCCCTTATGCTTAAACATTTACTTCTCAATATATTATTCTCGGAAGATATAGTAAAAGAAACTAAGGACAAGATTTCTTCTCAAAATAAAAACCCAACAAACTCTTCTATTTGTCACTCGTTTACAATACTTTTTCAATAGTAGTATTTGGAAAGATTTTACAACCAACTACAGTAGAAATACAACATTCTATAAGGCATGAATGATTTACATACATCTTGTATACATATCCACACTTTCTTTGAAATAAGATTTATAAATATTTACAAACAAAAGAGAGTTCTACAAAAAAAAGGGAGGCAAAGTTTCAACACAATGACATTTCCTCTCATGGAGAGTAGTAAGATTAATCCCATTACATACAACGTTCAAGCCACACTAAAAGGAATAACATAATCACTTGCTTGAAATGATATACATACACCCCAAAAGGAAGGCTTACAAAGAGGCTTACTTCAATATTTTTACAAAGAACACATGCTTGAAGAAAGGCTAAAAATTTTCCAACAATAGGAGAGAGCCAATATAGACCATGCCACCAAAGATACTCCAGCAATCTTCAAGCTTAAGGCTCCAACTATCATCCATATGAATTCCAACTTTTGAAGGTTAACAAGGATCCCACTTGAAGAGAACAAGGCTTGTTTAACCACCCAACCTTTAGGCATCATGACATGCCTTTCCCAAGGTTGGGATGCATGCTAGCCTCCCCCAAGCCCATGGGAAAGAGGACAACCATCCACAACTTGCACAAGAATGAGGTGAAACAACCAAAAACACATTCACATGGAAAACAAAACAAGTATGAAACAAGACTCCAAGTTTTACAAGGAGGAGAACCCATGTTCTACCTCAAAAGTGGGGAAGAGAGGAGAAGAGTTCTCCAAAAGTTATATTCAATATTGCTTGCACAAAACAAGATCTCCATACCCTCCTTATTGCTCCTAATTCATTCAAAACCCTCCTTATCCCTCCACCCTTTCACCAATTCCTTCTTGAAAGGATTTTCAAACCCCAAAGGGGTTTCCTTACCAAGAATGGGGAACGGATTCAAGCCAAATGAATCATCTTCCCCACCTCAATCATTTGAGGGGAAACACTAAGACCCTACAAGGCTTGTCCATCAAGCCTTGAGGATTGAGAGGAAAAAAATCCCTCTCTCTTCCCCCACAAACTCCAAAACTCCATCATGCCATATGATGGAGGGAGTAAAACAAGCAAGTAACAACCAAAATCCACATACAACAATGAAAAATTCAAGTAGCCAAACTAAAAACTAAGATGAATACAACATATGCAAAAAGACATAAGAGCCTACCTCAAGGAAAGCTCTCCAAAAATATTTCCAACTTCAAATTTCTCCACTCTTGACTCAAGCAAATCTCAAGCTCCAAATCCCACAAGCATCCCAAGCAAGAAGTTCCAAAGTCCCTCTCTTTTCCCATGAAGGGGAATTTGAAGAGGAGCAAGCAAAAATCTTCACAAATGAGGGGGTGACATGTGTCACCCCTCTCCTCCTTCAAGGTCAAAGATGCCAAAACAAAAGAGAGAAAGGGTAAAAATGTCTTTTTGCCCTCTTCTCCCAAATTCCCTAAATGTTAGCAAGACAAAATTAGTGAAAATTTTAACAAACACTCCAATCCACACCCCTTACATGGATGTGATCAAACAAGAGGCAAAAAGGGAGGGAAAACTCCCTCTAGCCTTGGAAATAAGCCCCCCTACCCATTAGGTAGGGTCCAAGGGCTCATTTTTATGTTAGGGGAACTCCCAAGCTAAAAAGGGGTCCCCAAAAATGCCCAAAATAACCCAATTTCGGGTTTTTGCATTTTTGGCACAAGGGTAGAGGGTGTGGGGACCACCCAAGGGTTTCACATGTGACCCTAAACCCTTGTGATTAAGTGACTCATTAAACAAAATCAAAATTTTAATGAAAGTGGGATTATTAACTCCCAAAACAAGTTTACAACATAACTAATTACCGTAAACAAGATTAATAATTCAAGGCACAATATATTACAAAAAAATTGGGGTCACTCATGGTGCCCAAAATAATAATCTCCTACACTAATGCTTCACACAATGAACATGGCTAGGCTCGGCCCGTAGGGTAAATGCTTGTGCAAGATTGTGTAGCTGGCCTGAATCCCATGTTCTCCTATAAACTTGTCACCTGCACACTCATTGCACACATTAACCGTACCTGTATGATAAAATATAAAACAATGACACAATAAGATATCAATGAGTTCTAAGCTATCCTAACATCCTACTAAAATCAAAATGTGACAACGTGCACAATTATACTCAATATTCCAAAAGTTAGACAAGATGATAGAGTGACATATAACCATAGGATCCCAACATGCAACAACTAAGTATCCATCAATAACATCATATCCATTAGTATCCACGACGTCATATGAAAAAGCGACAACATAGAAATTAAGCTAAATTGGCGCTATACGCCTGAATGTCCACACATGTCTAATAAGATCCAATCTCTAATATAATGTCCACGATATAACAAAACTCTATCAAAACATGTCTATGAGCAAAGAAACAACAAATAACTGAGCTATAAAAGTGTGGGCACTACAACTTGTACTCTAGTATCCTCTCAAATGTAGTTAAATGTGAACAAAATATCTATCTATGAGATAACTAAATCATTATATCAAAAGGTTGTGGCAATGTTAAGATTTCAAATGGTGTAATTAGGAATGTCTTGTATGTTCCTCAATTGAAAAATAATCTTTTGTCTTGCTCTCATCTAACTAAATAAAACTATAAAGTTGTTTTACTGCAAGATAAGTGGTTTTTCAAATATATGTTTAAATTTTTATTTCTTCTGCATTTAGAAAAATGGCTTGTATATCTTTGATGGTTTTGTGTCTAAATCTTATTTTTCTTCCTCTTCTAGAAATGATATTCAACTTTGGCATGAAAGACTTGGTCATGTAAATTTCAAAATCCTATATGATATGTCTAAACTGAATCTTATTGTTGGTCTTCCTAAGATAAAGACAGGTCATGAAACTTGTGAAATTTTCCTATGTGGTAAGCAACATGCTCAACCATTTCACAAACATCATGATCCAAATTCCTCTCAGTTATTAGAACTGATTCATAGTGATGTGAGAGGTCCACTTGAGGTTCCTTCTCTTAGTGGAGCCTTGTATGTTTTTTTGTTTTATTGATGATTACTCTAGAATGACTTGGTCTTATTTCATTAAGAAGAAGTCTAATGTCTTAGTTAAGTTTCAAGAATTTAAAGCTCTAGTTGAGAATGCTTCTAATCTAAAAATTAAGAGAATTAGGACTGATAATGGAGGTGAATATGTCAGCAAAAAAAATTTGATGAGTTTTGTGTGTCATGTGGGATTCAAAGAGAGTTGACTACTCCTATTCCCCTTAGCAAAATGACATTGCGAAAGAAAGAATAAGACTGTCTCTTAGAAATGGATAGGACTATGATTCATGCTTCCAATGTGCCTAAATTCTTATGGGATGAAGATATGAACACTGTTGTCTATATTATTAATAGAGTTCCTACTAAATATCTTCATCAAACAACTCCTCTTGAATCTTAGAAAAGTAAAAACCAATTATATCTCACTTAAGAATATTTGGTAGTCCTTGCTCTATCTTCATTCCAAAAGACAAAAGGAAGAAGCTTGATCCAACCTCTTTTTCTTGTATTTTTGTTGGCTATGGCTATACAAATAAATGATTGAGAGTTTATGATCCATTCAAGCATGACATTGTTAAAAATAGAAATGTTCAAGTCTTAGAAATAACTTTCTCTGATGATCCTCATGAACCCTCCTCTGTTACTCTAGAGATAGAGCCTGATAATTCTTCTCCCATGGAAATAGAAGTTCAAGAGGTTGATCATTCTGATCTAGATATGATGGATATTGAGGGGGAGTCATCTCAAAATGTATTATAACCTAAGATTCCTAAACGATCTTAAATTCTTGTTCAAAACTCTCAACCTGATAATCTTAGAAAGCTAACTAGAAGTCAACATACTTATCATGCCTTGATGACCCTATATGAGGTAGAACCACAATCCTTTGAAGAAGCATCTCAAGATGATAGATGGATTCAAGCTATGAAGGATGAATACAATGCTTTAATAAAAAATGACACTTGGGAACTAGTCCCTCCTCCTTCTAAAAGAAGCATTGTAGGATCTAGGTGGTTGTTCAAAATCAAATATAACTCTATAGGAGAGATTGAAAAGTTCAAGGAAAGGCTGGTAGCTTGTGGTTTCACTCAAAACCTTGAATAGAATATGTTGAGACCTTTTTTATGTTGCTAAGATGAGCACTATGAGAGTTCTTCTTGCATTAGCTACCCAATATGGTTGGGAGATTCACCAAATGGATGTTAAAAATGATTTCTTAAATGGTGACTTAAAAGAAGAAATCTATATGAGTTAGCCTAAAGGTTTTGAAGAACATGGTAAATAACTTTATGTCTGTAAGCTTAAAAAGTCTTTGTATGGTCTTAAGAAAGCTCCTAGAGCTTGGTATGCTAAAATTAATAGGTTCTTTCAGAACTTGGTTTTTCTAATTGTTGTTCTGATAATGATTTATTTGTTAAGTTTGATAACAATCATATTATCATTATTGTTCTCTATGTTGATGATATTTTGATTACTAGCAGTGATAGAAATCTAATTGTTAGAATCAAAGAAAATTTAAAACAACATTTTGAAATGATTGATTTAGGTTTATTAAATCATTTTCTTGGCATGATTATATTTCAAGATCATAAGTCTATTGTTGCATCTCAATATCAGTATGCTATGAATTTTCTTAGAAGATTTAACATGATTGATTGTAAGCCTATTTCCATTCCTATTGAAGTTGGTGTTAAGTTAGACCCTAAACCAACTTGTGCTAAATTTGATCCTACTTTGTATAGGCAGCTAGTTGGTAGTCTAATTTATTTGACCATTACTAGACCTGATATTTCTTATGTAGTAGGAGTAGTTTCAAGATTTATGCAAGAACCTTATGAGGTTCATTGGAAAATGGAAAAGAGAATTTTGAAATATATTAAAGGAACAATCAATTATGGTCTTTTTTATTCTTCTTGTAATGATGCACAATTATTTGGTTATTGTGATTTTGATCATGCTAGTGATGTTACAGATAGAAAGTCTACTTTTAGATTTCTTTCAAGTTGGGTGTAGGTTACATCATTTGGAGTAGAAAAAGAAACCAAAAAGGTCTATATCTTCTATTGAGGAAAAGTATAGAAGTGCAATGAAATCTGTGAAAGAAGCTATGTGGTTGAAAAGTCAGTTGGATGAGCTACACATGGGCGTCAAAGGGAGATTTAATCTTCTTTGTGAAAACCAGAGTTGCATTGCTCTTGCAAAGAATCTAGTTCAACATCAAAGGACAAAAAATATTGAAGTTCATATGCATTTTATTCAAGAAAAAGTCCTAAATGGTGATATTGATCTCAAGTTCTGTTCTACTGAAGATCAAGTTGCAGATATCTTCACCAAGCCTTTTTGTTCTATGAAGTTTTGTAAGTTTTGTGCCTTGTTGGGCCTATCAGAGTTTCCATTGAGGGGGAGTGTGCATGACAATTCCACCTCTTAACGGATGTTGTAAACTTCCAATACTTCCTCCACTTTGTAATAAGTAAATGTGTCACTCTATGTGAAGTTACTTGTAAATCCCAAAAGCTTTAGTTGTGGGTATGCCTTAATTTATAAAAGGCTCCATAATCTGATGTAAGTATTCATAAGTAAAGAACTTTTTCTTAAGAATTTTTGTATGGGAAGATCAGTTGATCTCCCTTGTTTGCATGCTAGCTTGAATCATTGTTGTTGATTCAAGGATCTGTAAATCCTTTTGTAGAAAAAGGTTAAATTGGCATGTCTATTTTTTTGTTTTCCCACTTAACATTAAGGGGAGTGTTGGGGTGTTAATGTCAAGTGGGGATAGCCACTTAGACATCCCCTATCTTAAAGATTATTTTTAATAATCTTAGTCGGTCTTCATAGCTTTGAAAAGAGTGAAGCGGTATAACCACTCACCCATCCTATATAAATAGGATGATCCCTCACGAGGATTGGACTACTTGGTAATCTAGATTTTTCTAATGTTTTTCATAGACTAATTGATCTATACTTAGCTACTTATGTGAGTTGTTATACAGTGAGACAAAAGTCTGATTATTGTTACTGTGAGACCGAGGAGTGAAGTGGAAGTGCTTTGGTTAAACTAAAAAATATTAATATAAGATAGTGCTTTTTAGTGGAGTTTTTCCCTACGGGTTTCTCCACTTAAATTTGGTGTCTCTTGTCTCATTTACTTTTAGCTATTGATATTTGTTTTCATTCATATGTTAATTGTTATATGCATTTGTAAAACATCTGGTTAAAATGTCTACACATTATAATCTATAATCCTCAACTATTAATATGTGGATCTATAATTCTTCAATTATATCTTCTCGCATTTGTTCTAACATTCTCACTACTCTTTAATTTTTTGAGGATTCAATTAGGTTGTTTGGTGCAATAATGGTGCTAGAATCATGCATTTCTTATGAGTAGTGAGACCCTCCATTTTACCATATCTATTTCCTCCACTCAATAAGAAACTATCACAAATTTAGATATCAAACCAAAATTATGAAGGAAAACATCAAGTTGGATGTTATCCTTGATTTTACCCAATAACACATCATTTATATGATCCTGTGAGATGATAACCACGCGTACGGTTAAATTTTAGAACTATTAGATATAATCCTTGAATAAAGTTGTTTATCACAACTTTTTGTCTCACCGAAATACTTTTCTATAAAACTAGTATTGTATTGTGTTTGAAGCTCATCAATGAACATGGACCAAGCAATACGCTGGCCCTATTTTTTAATTTTACTCACACATCCATCTATACCAAATGTACACTTCTAGATTTTGATACAAAGATGCCATTACTACCTTTTATCCACTTGGGGATTGATGCATATCAAAAGTTTATCCATTTGGTTTATCAAGGTGACCAAATCATTCTTAATGAACTTGCACATTTCCATTTTAGGAATCATGTTCCGCCACTAGTTGATAGACCCATATGGTTGTGTGAGGAACCGCCTTATTAGTGTAATTTGAATTTGAGTGTGTAATACTCGAGGAACCCACATACTTTGAATGGTAACCCATGCCATTATTCATAAATGAGTGAATGAACTTTAAATCCTTCATCAATGATTTGAAATCCACCTTCATTTCAACATTCACATATTCAAATTCTTCACTCATTGATTTAAGATCATGGTTGAGGCCACCCTTCCATGTTTTAAGATCATATATTAGGAAAACCTTCAATGCTTGATGATCATGGTTAAGGACATAATTATTCACCATATTTTTAACCTTTTCTTGATGTTGGGTGCCTACCTTTGATACCCGAAGATGAATTTTCAAAATCCGTATTTTCCTTATTTGGGGTTATTCCTATAGTGACTTTCCTCTTCCCTTAATATATGGTTTGTCTCCTTGTCATTACGAGGTGTTTGGGTCTTAGGGTACAAGTATCGGGGTAGGGATTTAGGTTTTAGGGTATTATATGGTTCTTGGCGGAATAGAGAAAAACACAAGGAATAAACCCTTGCTAATTTTTGGTAAGCTTTCCTAATGTATAAGAAACTTTAAAAATACCAAAATTGTAGCTTATTGAGATAATTTATGAAAATTCTTAAAATGGATATAACTTGAGAAAAACAAGTCATTGATCTTTAATTTGGAGATAACCTTGAATGATTTTGCCACTTCAATTTAAAAATTTCTGAAAAAATTGCCACCTTCTGTGGCTATAGCCAAATCGTCAAAATTAGGTTTTGACCTAATTTTGGCCCAAATAAAAGCTTTGATACCACTTGTAATGAATTTACTTAGATATATTTAAATATCACTAGTAATATAACACTAAAGAACACCAAAATATAGATAAAATATCACAATATGCAAGTAAAATGATTTAGCCACTTCAAGGGGGAAACCTTTGAACCCATACAATAAGACTCAAGTGACTAATATGATGACCATCTACTAGTTACTAACTCCTATATATACCCTACTATATTATGTAAAGCATCAAGGCCTACCTATCAACACATGAAATCATAAATTCGTTTGATATACTATGATAAGAGATTATGTTAACACGAGTGGGCATGACCTAGGATTAAGGGAGTAGCAAAAAAATAATTTTAACCAAAAAAAATTATTTTAACCAAAAAAAATTAACTAGAAGAAGAGAGGAGGGGATTTGAACCTTACCTTCCTCGGGTGATATGCGACCCATAAAATTAATCTAACCAATTTACTCAATTTCTATGATATTAAAAGAGTCAACTTGCTTTTAAAAACTTTTAAATTCCTTATTTCTCTTAATTTCAAAAAGAAGAAAAATTATTGGTTCCACATTCTTGTGAATAAATGTATTTTCATGGAGATGAATATTTGGAGGAGCCCACCAATTAATATCTAAATTGTATGATGTTTAATTAGAAACTTTTGTAAGAATTTAGGGTTTAGGCATCATATATAAAGTATTTCAATGTTATTATGAAGTGTTCCACACCATGACTAAAAAATGTAGTACCTAATCATAACTCCCATGCCATTATGATTTTGAAATTCTTTGGATCTGGTTTCATGCAAAGAAAAGGGATCCCGTGTGATGAAGAAGTGAAAACAATTTAAAAACTTCATTTTAGATGGTTGTACTCAAGAAATATTGCTCAAAAATAGGAAAAACACTATTGATGGCTTTTCCCAAGTTGTAAATGATGTTAGTTCTGCAAGAGAAAATATTAGTTATTATTGATATCATTGAGATGGAATAAGAATATGCATCCTAGAGAAAATACAAACACAAAAAACATTGATAGTGATTTTGCTTCAAAACTATCATATATTAAATTCAAAACAACACCCGCAAATGCCAATAAACACTTACAAATGAGATAAAAGCTTGAAAATCAATACTATCACCATGTTTTCATAAAACTAGTAATTGTACGTGAAATGTACGATGTGAACTGCTGAAAGGGATATAGTGAAGAAGTGAAACCATATGAAGAGAAATGAAGGGAAGGAAGAGGGGTGTAGAAAATGTGCATTTGAGGGTGGAGAAGCGGATGGGAAAGGAAAGAAGAATCGAGGGACAATGTGAAAATATATGAAATACGAAGAGCAAGACATGTTTGGTAATCGTAAAAAGGATAAAACCTATTTTTGGTAGACATCACAAAAATGTAGAGGAAGATACAAGAAAATGCAAAAAGAGGAGAAAATCTGTTGTCAGGTGAATACCGATTGAATTTTCATATATTGACTCCATTCGGTAGTTACAAAAAATTGTAAAAGTAAGGGGAATTTGAATGCACGGTGTACGGAGATGTTAGGGACATGAATACATGTATTAGTCACATTAACGATGAGGGTATCAAACTATTTACACAAGTATAATTTGCATGTTAAGGGGAAAAAAGAAAAACAAAATGTTCCAACTTTGGAACCTTACCACAATGAGCACATGTTACATAAATTTCTAGCCTCTAGTATCTAGTTGTAAGGTCAAGCAATTCCAGGGAGCAGATGCACATCCATGTATCAATAATTAACACATTCCAATGATTGGTCATATGAGCCAAAGCTAGATTAAGGTTGTGGCTTGCATGCCCCACACATTTTCCACATATCATATTGTTCCTACCCAAGTAATATATGTTATTTATGCTCCACTTAAGCACTTCAAGCTCATAAAGAGGAAAATTAATTTTTTGGAAACTCAAAAAAATTAAGCGTTTGGAAAATTGGAGCACATAACAGATATTATTTAGGTGGGAACAATATAATTCATGGTGATCCACTTCCCTTTCCAGTTTCAAGCTCAAGTAAGCACATGAGAAAAGAGAACGATTGATAATCAGGTTCTTCAAGCGGTTGGCCAAATGAGAGAAATGTGGCTTATATTTTCCATTCAAAAGAAGGATTTGAACTAATAAAACCATAAAAGTGTACTGTGCAAAGTATAGGTGGAAAGAGGTTTCTTATTTTCTTAATTTAAGATACGATGTGTTTTGTCTAAATTTAAGAAGTTCATGCCTTGCAAATTATAGTCATGAAATATTTTATTACTAAAAATATACAATTTACTAATAATATTCAAATTCAAATTAGAGCTCAAATATGTTTAAAAACATTACTTATGGTGTGCAAGGGATTAATAGAACATATTTTGTAGATATCTCGAGAACACAAAGAGTGTTTGATCAAAATTGTTGATAGCAATATTCGTTTACATTTTCAGATGTTGTGTTATATGTGTGCTTGTTGTTTATGAATTTCCTAAATATGTTTTAGCTACTTCACTTGGTTTTTGATTTAAAAATCATTGTGTTATATGATTAGTTAGAAAAAATAATAAATAAATATTGTCCAAATTGCACCTGCACCATTAATAAATTTATAACTATTAAAAATTCGACACAAGAAGGAGAAGAAGATATAGTTTTTTTGTTCAGACAGTACGGTGCAGGAAGGGATGATTGTGCCCCTTCGATTTGGTTTGGTTTGGATCCACACATGTTTTGGGATTATCCATCTTTCTGTGAGAAATTTTAGATGAAAATAAAGGATTCTTGTAGAAATTCCATGGAGGGGGCGAGAAATAGGGGATAAACTGAAATAAAGCTTACAATCATATGGCTTTTCATGTGAGTGTTATTTATTTATTTCTATTGAACCATTTCTTTTAGGTCTAGTTGACTATGGTTATTTTATTTAATGGAATAGAACAAAAACAAAAAGACAAGAAAAACATCCGCGCCCCCCACCAATGACCGAATGTCCTTTGATGAATTGATCTCGTACATGTCAATTCTACAAGAAATTATACACAAAAATTACGAGCTTCTTGTATAATTTCCATGAGGATTCGTAGCAGGGCTCAACTCTAATAAATCTTAGGATGGCATAATTTAAATTTGTTTTTATTTAAGGCTTTCAAGGGCTAACGACATTAGACAATGTCATTATACTTTTAAATTTTAGATTTAATAAAATATGACTATATGTATGTTGCCTCAGATATCATTGATCATTGCCTTGCATGTCAGCGGGATTTGGTGTTGATCCCATTTGGAAATGCCTTTTGGGATAAAAATAATTCATTTTTAACATTGATTTTTGATTCAAACTCCCAATAAAACAAAAAATATTTTCAAATAAAGTGATAATTTGTAAATTAAAACAAAAAATCACACCACACAAGATCTCAACTCTTGACGTGTGGTCCCACCACGTTCAAACAACTCCTTCAATGCTCTCTTATTTTTCACCAATTCTTTGTTACCACCGATCGAGCAATATCAAAAACCAGTAAAATAAGGTAAACCTTGTTTCCACTGCAACAAAGACATATTTTATTAAATCTAAAATTTAAAAGTATAATGACATTGTCTAATGTCGTTAGCCCTTGAAATCCTTAAATAAAAACATATTATTTACCTTTGTAGCAGTAAATCCAAGCTAACAAAAATTCTTAATTCTCATACCATCCTAACTCGACATGGGATTATTTACCCATTATTATTATTATTACTTACTAGCTAAGTGACACTAAGCGAGTGTATTTATAATAGACATGCATGCCCCTTAAAAATATTTATCTATTATTAAACTAAAAACCTAAACCTAAGTAAGGACTTTGGGATTAAGTCCTAACATATTTGTATTCCTAACACATGTCTTTCTCATTTTTATGACTTACATTGTGTGATGTTGCTACTATATTTTTTTACTAACACATTAGGCTTGTATGAAATAGTATACTTTGTTTTATCAACCTATCAATTGTTATTTAATTACTTACAGAATGGATTTGTTGTTACTTATCTCTTATATGTATCCCCTAGCCCTTGTTTATATATGTGACACATTAGCGTCCCATGTTTGGAGCCTTAGTAACCTTTTTTTTGTGGCCCTTGTCCCTTGTTTCTATGCATGAAAATCTTGTGTCCCTTTTATGCATATTCCTAGCCTTCTATATGGCCTTATATGTATGATTTTACTTGTTGAGCTCTTTTACTTATCGCGCTTCTTACACTTAGTATTATGATTTTTATCATGCACTCCTTCATCATGGAAAATATATATCAAATTATAAGACATATGATTGTTTTCCACATGTGTGTATGATATTACATGTTTTTATCTTCTTCTACATGACATGGTACAAATCATATTTCTTTTGAAATGAGTGATATATAGGTTATCTACCTTGCCTTAAAAGAGGGGGAATTTAATGGGATTGTTATAGACATATAAGTCTATTTTTAGGCACAATACAAAATACAATGAATATGATATAAAATACAAAATACATGTTAAAAAATATAGATATATGATATAGGGTTACAAATATATGATTGAATTATGGATAAAATTGTTAGGTTTAGACAATATCGACTGGTCAAATTTGTCATGTATTGGCCAATTTTATTTGGTACAATTTTGACAGTCAATTTTAGAAATATTCAAACATTTATAGAATATAAAATGATTTAGGAGTGAATCAAACATAGTGGTACATAATTCAATACAATACACTATATTTCAAGGGCATGATAGTAAATAAATGGTCAAATTTTATTTATAAGAACACTTTGTAAATATTCTATGACATATTTCACTTTTGAAATCATGGGGGCATGAATATCCTTAATTCCCTTTTGATAATTATCAAATACTACAAGTATGGTGGGTGCACAAGTGCACTTAATTCCCTTTCGATCATGTAAAAATTAGAGCCTAGATCCATTTGTAACGATGTGGTTTAGTTTGAGTTGGTGGTGTGCTGATTTAATTAAAATAGTATTATTAAATCTAATTACACAGTAACTATTGTAATGAGTGATGTACGAATGATAATATACATTGAAGACATAAGAAAACAAGCATATAAATGTGAAACCCTAAGCAAGAGAGGGAAATAGAGAGACTTTTCTGATTTACGAGCAACTGGAAGTGATATAAGCAAGTGAATATCTAAAACAGGATGAGAAGAGTATCATCAATGCTCTCTAGAGGTTCTAGATTCTAAAATTGTACAAGATGGAAGCACCTGGGAGAGGACATGAGTGCCTAGAGTTAGTTTCTAGATCTGGGTGATGGTGTCCAAGTAGATGTTGTGGATCTAGCTCTTTTAGGGCCAGATGATGTTAATTTTCCTTTCCTATCTATCGCTCTGGATGCACTTTCCGATCTACGACTATACCTGTGACCTACAAGAAAGAAGTTAACTTGGACATACCCACAAACCACATTAAACCTAAAAAGGAAAATATAGAATGGGAGTCGATCAACTCAACATTCACCCGAAGAGTGAACTTATGACCGATCGGTGCACTACATCTCAATCCATGTAGTTCTATGTGAGAGTGTGTGTAATGATGCCCTATAATGCCCTTGTGAAAGTTATACCAATGATAGCGAGATATATCTATAATGTAGCAATGTATAGGATGTGTGTGATGGAATAAAATGAAATTCCCCTCCCATGTTATGTATACAGAGTGATGTAACCCTTGAACCTTGTATGAGTTTGGTAGATTAATTCCTTAGAATTGCTCTTTGTTCCTTTGGATGGAATATTAGGTGATGATAGGTAATGCTTAGTGCTTGGCCCATGGTTTTGGAGAAGTAACTAATTATATATATTATTCCCTTGTTTGAATTTCATAATTGACAACCGGAAATCTAACCCAAAAGTTAAAAGAGACCCCAAAGAGTGAGAAAAGGATAGAGAGGGTCGGGAGCACTTGGGCGCTAGTGTTTGAGTCCATAAAAGATAAATAAGTTAAGTTTCGATAGGGTAGTAAGATGTGTAATACCAAAAATAAGGCAAGAGATAAAGCAAAAAGGCCAAAAGGATTTTTCAACCACTAGTTATATTGCTTAGGAATCATGTATACATTAGTGTGCTTTAGGACCTAGAAATGTACCCAAGTGCATGATTTTATGTCTACATTTTCCCCTAATTTATATTGTTGAGTGAATAAGTGATAATATAAAGTAGATAGAAGATGTGTACCTTGTAATTTTGTAGAGAAGAGTGTTGCTGATAGCATGTCGAGTAGATAAGTTAAGTGTGAAGTGATTGCAATGTAAAGTGTGAAGACTAGGAAAGGGAAGTAGACCCTAGGGGTGAAGTGTATGCATAGTAGCATGTTGTTGGAGCTTGCACTTGATGATGTGAGTTGATTCTTGTTGTGTATAAGGATGGGCCTATAAAATATGATCAAGAGAGTAGTCAAAGTCCCATATTAGGATAATGTATGTGTAAGTAAGTAAAGAGTGTAAAAGTTTGTAAAAGGAAAGTGTGCACCTGATATGTAAGAGAGTATGAAATAAAAACTTGTCCTATTTCTTAGAGTTGTTGGATTGGAATGTTGATGATGAGGTTTTTGTGTGATCTCATGTTGAGAGTGAGTTATTTGGGTGATTTCACACTAAGAGCAATTCTTTTGGGTGATCTCATGCCAAAGGCAAGTTTTTTGGGCGATCTCACACCAAAGGCGAGTTTTTTAGGAAATCTCATGCCAAGAGTGATTTTTTTGGGTGATCTCACTCTAAGAAAAGAGTGTTAGGGATAGAGGTATATCTTTTCTCTCCTTCCATAATACTTTTGAATAAGCACCAAAGCAAGAGATGTTATGTCCCGATTTGTTCGATTAGTCTCGATTGCTTTCGATTATAAGTGAAATGTACTTGATAGATCAATTCTATGACTCGAGGAAAGTCCTTGCAGCTATAGAAATATTTTGAAAGCTGTTGGAGATCATGCTAAATTGTGAAATTTACTTTTTCTTCCCCCATAACATTAGCACTTGGGTGAGTACACAAATGCCAAAGGGCGTTACTTTCTAGGTATGGGCGCTAGTGTTTACTCTGTATTTTGGACTCAAGTCTATTTCTAGGTCAATCTACAACTATTTTCCTATGCTGATTTTGTATTCTCCTGTGATGAATAGTAGCTTTGAGTTGTTGTATGGATGATTTTTTCACCCAATAGATGCCCCTACTCGTTTGGGGTACATGTGACAACTGTAGGAGAATGCGGTCCAAAGGAGAGGACCCTGATCTGATATGCATATATGAAATGGAGATACCTATAGGGATAGGGGATGTGTGTGGTAGAAACCAATGCATATGAAAATAAGAGAGGATAGTAACATGTGTTAGTAGTAAAAATAGATAACATGTAATAGAAGAAAATGTAACAAACAACTAGAAAGATAAGATAGACCATGAAAAGTGGGTTTCATACATGGTACATCACTCACAATGTCATAAGAAAATTAGGGCCAAAATGGCTAAAAGAATACAATGATCAAACAATACATAGGTCATAGCCCAAAAACAATAACATACAATAACAAGAAAAATATATCGATAACTATGGTTGTATATAGTCTTGCAAGGTAAATGCTACATATGAAGCACCCATAAGGATGTTAGAAAGATAAATAATATGTCAAAGCAAGTATATAAAAATTAAAAGTAATGAGAAGTAGTAAATAATATAACCATAGAACCTATAAAATGTGGATTTTGAGAGTAGTAAAGGTAGATACCCTCGGAGCCTCGGTGTGATTGGTAAGGGATTTAGTGTTGAGCATCATGCATCGTGTAAGGAGTTATAATAGATCTGTATTCACTTCTAGAGACCAAATGAACGCGCATGTGTATATGATAAAGATAATGACATACTGAGTATCTATCTAGCATAGTAAGCAAAGTGCAAGATGTAAGTAATATAAGCTAACAAGAATAAATGCAACCAAGATATACAAATGTTGTATGAGTGTGATGGTGTGATATGCAAGGTATGCAGATGATAGGAGAAATATTTCCCCCTAGTGGATGTACATGAGATGAGGTTCATTTATAAATTCTCCCTCAACAGTCAATAATGAACCATAGAATAAGAGTGTGTCATCAAGAAATGAGTGTATCGTGTGAGAGTAGATGCTAGAAAGATATATCACGAAACATAGACTGTGAAGTGCATATGATGTGAGGTTCATGGATGAATTATCCCTCAACAAATAAGTGTGAACCGTAGCACAAGAGTGCATCGACTGTAATGATGGTATAATGTGTGTACCAAACATGTAGGAATGCTTAAGAAATATTAATCATAAAGCACCGAAATGTTAGAAACCACAAGCAATGAGAGGGGGTGAATTAGTGTAGATAAAAAATTTAAAGCACTTCAAAACAAAATTACTTGATTAGGATCAATATTTTTAATTTGATAAATGATCAACACCATGCAAGAAAACAATAGCTCACAACACAAGATTTATAGTTGGAAACCCATAAAGGGAGAAAACCTACGTTGGAACCAAGGATTTATTGAGAACACCAATTCTAAAGCTTTACAATAAAATTGGTTTTGTTGAGCACCCAATAAACCTATAAAGAACCCATTTCAGAATCTCCAAGCACCCACTTGAAGAAAGCTAAGCACCCACTCAGCTAATTTAGCAAGCTAAAACTTGCAAGGAGCACCCACCCCCTATGATCTAAGCACCCACTTAGAAAGATATTACATACATTTTGATCATATAGATTCAATATTTCTTATATAATGGATTATGATCACCTTTCTATTTCTCTCATTACTCACTCTTCAAGTTCGGTATCTAACACTCTCCTTGTCTTTGTATTAGTCCTTCAATCATTCATCCGATCTGATTATCTGCTTATATAACTCTTATACAATCAACAAATTTTCATTTGATAACTCTCTCTCTCTCTCTCTCTCTCTCTCACTCTCTCTTACCCTTTCAACTTGAATGAACCCTTTCTCATTTGATCAACAACAACAACCATCCTTCAAAATTTTCTTAAATAGACAAGTATATCTCCCTCTTATTGGCTCATAATTTTTTATGTTTTAAAATTCTTCTAAAATTTCCTTCATTACCATAACTAAAAATCAATCGTTCCTCCAAAATTGATTTTTTCTATTTCATGAGATAGAGGATGAAACCACCTTTCCAAAAAGTCCAAAATTTTGAAATTTTGACACCCAGAGTGAAATATATCTCAATGCGGGTCTAGGGGGCTTGTGGAGAATCGAGTTCCATATACACACTACCATTCGCACTATATAGCCTTTTAAACCTTTTAAAAATCCATTATATCATTTTTCATTTATTAATCGGATCATTCAGGTTATCAAAGAAATGGAGGTACAAAGGTACTCGGGTCACATTAACATTGTTCTTCTATACCCCTTACTATCCTCACTTCACTTCATTTCCTTGGTTTTTCACTTTTCATTTATATTTCAGGTCATAATGGCATGCAGAGAAATCAATCTCATAAGTTCCTATTCCTCCTAGGTCTTTTGTACCCGCATCCTTCTCTTGGACCACATAAAACTTTGAATCCTCCATTCAACCATCTCCTTTTTGTTTCGGCTCCAACCTATGTGTGGAGAAATTTAAACCTCTTGAACCTGTGCCATTGGAGTACTTTGTACTGAAAGATTATCCCAATAAAAATATATCACTTCCTTCTCCTTTCATTCTAAACTACCGTGTGGATAATTTTTACTGCGGGGAACGAGTCTTGGATGAACCCTTTGTACCTAAAACTCTTGCCCGACCCACATTATACCAATTCCTTCTCATTTCGGCATGTAGAAGTTTGCAGAGAACACCGAGTCATTTGGAACTTGTTCTCACAAAAGGGGCCTTTATGCCCGATTTCCTCACCTAACCCACAAAACATTCAACCCTTTGTTCTTTTTCCCCAAGACCCTTGTGGAGCACATATGTTCCTAGAGAACTAGTTCCTTTTGTAGACCAAAGTCTCAATACACTAGAAAATCCAAAATGCTCAAATTTCTCCAAAATTTTCTAAGTACTAGAATTTTTTCTTTTACCATAGAGACCCTGTAATCACTAAAGACATATGTAAATACATTTTAGACCTCTAAATCAATTGAGCCAAGAGTACCAACCTTTTCATTACCTCCAGTGTGTTCCTATCTCACTATCCAAGCTTACAGTGACCTTGAATCATCTTCAAACCATTCTGAATGCATAATGAACTAGCCAAAGACCACTATACACCTCTGAAACATCTATCATCCATCAATGCCATCATCATGCCCTGGTTCAACCTTATCACTCTCCTTCTTGGGCCGCTTCTAAACTTCATAAGCTGATCATGAAGGCTAGTTACTTGAAACTTGTTAACACTTGAATGACCCTATCTAACCTTGGGAAGTCTACATACCACCTTGAGCACATACCTTACTTCTGGACCATGCAATCATAGAATATTCACTAGCAATCAACCTTTAATTTCATCATTTACACTTTTTTTCCATTAATGCCACTTGGCATCAATGATAACACCAATGCACAATGACCAGGGTTTAAAAAACTCCCCCTTTGTCATTGATGGAAACATACTCAAAAAATTGATGGAAAAAACATTTTCAAACTAGGTTACTGACAACACTCTCTCCGCCTTTGACATCTATGACAAAGGACCACCTATTCAATATCATGATTAATCAAAGAATCTTGATAAACCATAATCTTACCATGGATGGTTGACTAAAGGGTATAATTTGTTGCATAAACCCACTTCACACCTTTTACCAGTGACACTCCTTCTCCACAAGATCCCCTAAGATTTTATTCCTTCTTCTCCAACTCAAATCATTAAAAAAATGACCCATTTGACTTGAATAAGAACTTCAACAAGGCTCACTCGAGCTGATATACTCCATGATGGTCTTTAGTATTCTTATGCACTTCCTTTCACATCTAGTATAGGAACCATCAAATCTATTACCTATTTCCCGCACCTCTTTATCTTTGGGAAACACTTTGTTGTTCATGATAATATTTGTAGAGAAAACATGAACAACACAAAACAATATTCCAAATCAAGATAACAACATGAGCTAGTAGACTATCTCCCCCTCACATGAGGATTTATTTGCACTTTGTAGGAGATGATATTGCATGAATATGCTCCCTTAAGTTGTCTCAACAATCCTCTTTTCTTGTGGGATCAAGAATGACCCCAATTCATTTCTCAAGTGCTCAAATGTTGCTTTAGGCAGTGGCTTGGTCATTATATCAACAATCTCTTCTTTTGTACTTACATATTCTAGATTGATCTTTTATCATTTACTTATTCTTGGAGACATTGATAACACTAATACACTAATACTGTCAAAAAACAAAGGAATTGGGCCATCAAATTTTACCTTGTAGTCCTCCAATGTCTGTCTCATCCAAAGAACTTGAGTACAACACATGGCAGCTGCTATATACTTTGCCTCACATGTTGAAAGTACTATTGAATATTGTTTCTTTCTCAACCAAGATACCAGGAAATTTCCAATGAAGAATGCACCACCACTTGTACTCTTCCTATCATCACTATCTCCTTCCCAATCAACATCAATGTATGCTTTTATGTTGAAATCATTGCTTTTAGGGTACCAAAGTCCATATTCAAGTGTTCCCATGAGGTATCTCAGAATCCTTTTGACTTCCTTGAAGTGTGTTTCCCTTAGATATTCTTGAAATATCCCAACAAGACCCACAACTTGCATGATATCAAGTCTTGATGCAGTAGAGTAGAGAAGACTACCTATCATAGATCTATAAAAGGTTTTTTTCTACCTTTGGTGAGTTGTCCTCTTTTCTCACTTTTGCAACCCACCTCCATTGGTGTTCCTATAGGTCTGCATTCTTCCATCCTGAACCTTTTGAGAATTTATTTGATGTATTTGGTTTGGGATATGAAGATACCTTGATCTGATTGACTAATTTGTAAGCCCGAGAAATAATGAAAGATCCCCAAGCATAGACATTTCAAACTCTTCTCTCATCACATCAGCAAATTCATGAGTCATTTTATCATGATATCCTCCAAATATGATATCATCCACATATACAATGACAATGAGCAGATGATCTCCTTCTTCTTTGATGTAGAGATTACTGTCAACAACACCTTTTCTAAAGCCTTTCTCAATGAGATATGTGTCCAACCTATTGTACCAAGCTCTAGGGGCTTGTTTAAGTCCATACAAATCCTTTTTCAACCTACACACATAGTATTTATCATCAGTTAGAGAGAATCCATTAGGTTTCTCAATATATACCTCCTCACTTAGATGGCCATTTAGGAAAGAAGACTTGACATCCATTTGGAAAACTTTGATTTTCTTATAAGCACCATATGCCAGAATAGTCTAATTTCTTCCATCCTTGACACAGTGCAAATGTTTTATCAAAATCAATTCCCTCCATTTGTGCATAACCTTTACATACAAGTCTTGCCTTGTTTCTTGTCACTTCACCTTTCTCATTCAATTTTTTTTTTTGAATACCCATTTTGTTCCTATTACATTCTTATCTTTTGGCCTTGGTACAAGCTCCCATGTTTCATTCTTTTCAATTTGGTCAAGCTCCTCATTCATGGCATCCACCCAATGTTGGTCCTTGCTAGCTTCTACCACATTCTTGGGTTCTATCATGGATAAGAGTGTTATGTCTTCATGGTTTTTCTGATCTCTTAACTTTCTTCTTGTGAGAATACCTCCTTCTCTACTTCTAATGATCTAATTTTTTGGATGATATCTCTTAACTTTTCTTGAAGGTGTCTTGGTGTCTTGTCTTTCTTCCACTTCTTCACATGTACATTCTACTTCTTCATCATCTTCTTGATCTTCATGACTGTCCTTAGGATGAGTGCTAGAATTTGATGGATAAGACTCATTAACCTTCACATTTGTGCTCTCAACCACATTTTGTAGCCTCTTATTGTAGCATCTATAGGCTGCACTAACTGCTGAATATCCAAGAAATATGCCCTCATCACACCTAGAGTCAAATTTTCCTAAGTTTTCTTCATCCCTCTTGATGTAACACTTTCTTCCAAAGAATCTTATGTGTTTCACATTGGATGGCCTTCCTTTCCAAATTTCATAAGGTGTCTTACTACTATTCACTCTCAATTGAGCTCTGTTTAGAATGTAGACAACTTGTACAAACTACCTCACTCCAATAGCCATTAGGAAGTCTAGATTCATTCAACATAGTTTTGGCCATTTCTTGTACAGTCTATGTTCTTTCTTTCAACAACCCCATTTTATTGAGGTGTCCTACCAGCTGATAATTTTCTTTGAATCCCATGTTCTTCACAAAATTCATCAAATTCATTGGACCAAAATTATCCACCCTTGTCTGATCTCAAACATTTGATTTTTGTGTTCTTTTCATTCTCCATGAATGCTTTGAAATATTTAAATCTATCCAAGGCTTTAGATTTATGCTTCAAACAAGCTACCCATGTCATCCTAGTGAAGTCATCTATTAGAAGCATGAAATACACATCTCCTTGTATACTTTCAGTTCTTGTAGGCCCACAAAGATCTGTATGGATCAGCTCTAAAGGTCTAGTGGTAGAATACTCCTTGGACTTGAATGATCTTCTTATTTGTTTGCCATGTAGATAGGATTTATAAAGAGTATTTGCTGGTTTAACAATATTTGGCATATTTCTAACACCATCTTTAGCACTTAATTTCACAAGATTCTCAAAGCTTATATGTCCCAATCTTATGTGCCATAACCAACTGTCATCAAGTTTACTTGTAAATAATTTCTCTTTGTTTATTTCCTTGAGAACATACATGTTATTCTTGGTCCTTTTGGATTTTGATACTTTATTTCTTGACTTACCATCAATAATTTCACATCCTTTGTCATGAAATATCATATTATAACCTTTCTTACACATTTGAATCACACTTAAAAGGTTGTGCTTGAGACCTTCAACATTAAGAAATTTTCAATATATTTTTTCCATTATCTAGACTTAAAGTTCCTTTTCCCAAAATGTTTTCTGAATTATTATCATCAAACCTAACAACTCCTGATACATTGTTCGATAAAAAGATAAACTTGATTTTGTCACCTGTCATATGACTAGAGAAACCACTATCTAAAAACCAGATTTTGTCTTCATCTTGTACGTGAAAAGAAGTTTGTACAATCATACCAGATTATTTCCCTTTGTTGGATTCTTCCTTCACAACGTACATCAATTTTATTTTTTTAGGAGGTTCTTGGTTACACATCATAGCTATGTGACCAGTCTTGTGGCATTTATAACAAACAACATTATGATTCATTCTAGTGTTTTGTGAATTGTAGTTTCTTCCATATCCCCTAGCATATCTTCTACATTTAGTAGATTTGTGTTTAAACATGTTACATGAAAAGCAATAACCATAGAAACAATGCGAGTAACTCATAACATAGGTAGTTCTAGGAGAATTTTTCTTCCTCTTGTCAAGTTTGGTGAATTCTTTGTTTGTAGTATGAGAGATGCTTGGTGTAGACTTGCCCTCCTTCTTTTCTAGTTCAGATTCTTTGCTTTCTTCCTTAAAACCTATTCTAGATTTGAAATTTGTATCCCTTTGAGTGCTCCTCAGTATATGAGTTAGGAAATTTGAGCTCTTTTATAGCTTCTCATACATCTTGATTTTGCTAGTCATTTGCTCCAATTTAGTCTCTAGGAACTCTTAGTTTCATCCTCCTTTTCCTTATAGGATTGAGAGATATTTTCAAGATGAGATTCAAGTTCTTTGAGCTCATTTGTTTCTTCCTCTTCCTTTATAATTTGTCTTCTTTCAAAAATGTGAATTTGTTCTTCATAATCTTTCAAAGTGCATCTCAACTTTTGGTTCTTTCATCTGCACAATTTTAACTCTTCAAGAGCACATACAAGTTCAAATTCTAGGTTCAAATTTTCTTCTTCTTCATCAGAATCTTCATAATATACTTCATGATTTCCTTTGGTGTTGCATTCCTTAGAGATATCCATCGCCATAAAAAGGATTTAGAATGAGTTTCATCATCCTCATTTTCTGAGCTGCTTGAGTTACTTGAATTAGATTCACTTGACTTCTCCTTTGTGTAGAAGTTTCTCTTGTTCTTGAAAAACTTATTCTTACCATCTTTCTTCTTATAATTCAAATTTTTCTTATTATGTTTGTGTCCTTCTTCAAACCGAGTTTCCTTGTTCTTGTTTGGACATTTTACAACAAAATGGCCTACTTGTCCACAATCAAAAAATTTGAATGGAAGTTTACCTTTGTACTTACATGAGCCTCTGTTTAGTCTTCTCATGAACATTGCTTCAATCTTCTCATCATCTTCTTTATCCTCCAAATCTGATTCTTCTTTTTATTGCTTGGATTGAGTCTCTTTCTTGGATTTGAATGCTACTTCCTATTTAGTAGACTTAGTTCCAATTTTCCTCATTTAATATGCTAATAAGATAATTTGTAGTTTATCTAATGTTAAGGTTTTCATGTCTTTTGCTTCCTCAACAGCTAACACCTTTGCATTGTATTTGGGAGTTAGAGATCTTAGGACCTTTTGGACTATGACATATTCTTCTTATTTATCACCTAAACCTCTGATTATGTTAATCAATTTATCCACCCTCTTAATGTAGGGTGCAATACTCTCATCCTATTTCATCTTTAGGCTCTCAAACCGAGCTCTGTAGGTCTACAATTTGGCTAGCTTGAACTTGTCATCTCCTTTATAAATAATTTAAATCTTAGACCGGATATCTTTGGCTATGGTATAGTGCATTACCTTCACAAATTTAGTTTCAGTCAGCCCACAAAGGATGAAATTCATGGCTTTTGAATTACTTTCATACGCTGCCTTGTCTATTGCAACAGTAATTAGAGTGGCTGGAGGAGTGTAGCCTTTTTCAACACTTTCTCATATATCAAAACCAAGTGACATAATATAAGTCTTCATTCTTATCCTCCAGAATGCATAATTTGTTCCAGTGAAGAGAGGTGATCTGGACATTGATAATCCACATTTTTCTTGATTGGTTTCCATGCTTGTGAAGAGAGGATCTCCTTGAAGATGTTAAGCTTCCACTAGAAGGACTCGCTCTGATACCAATTTTTAGAAATCACAAGCATTGAGAGGGGGTGAAACAGTGCAGATCAAAAATTTAAAGCACATAAAAAAATTAATTGATTAGGAGAAATAGTTGTAACATGAATATATGATCAACACCATGCAAGAAAAAAATAGCTCACAACACAAGATTTATAGTGGGAAACCCATAAAGGGAGAAAACCCACGTTGAAACCAAGGCTTTATTAGGAACACCAATTCTAAAGATTTAAAATAATCTTGGTTTTGTTGAGCACCCACTCAACCTATCAAACACCCACTTCAGAATCTCCAAGCACCCACTTGAAGAAATCTAATCACCCACTGAACTAATTTAGAAAGCTGCAACTTGCAAGGAACACCCACCCCCTACGATCCACCTATGATTTAAGCACCAAATTAGAAATATATTACATACGGTTTGATCATATAGATTCAATATTGCTTATACAATGGATTATGGTCACCTTACTATTGATCTCATTACTCACTCTTCAAGTTTAGGTATTCAACACTCTCCTTATCTCTCTGTCTTTGTCCTTAAATAATTCATCTAATCTGATTATCTATTTGTGAAATTATTATATAATCAGTAGCTCTTCATTTGATAACTCTATCTTCTCTCTCTGTAACCCCTTCACTAAAATTCACCCTTACTCATTTGATCAACAACAACAATGATTCTTTAGAATTTTCTTAAATAGACAAGTATATCTCCCTCTTCTTAGCTCATGATTTTTCTATTTTAATAGTGTTCTAAAATTTCCTTCATTTACCATAACTTGATAATTAGTTTTTCCTCCAAAAATTGAATTTTTATATTTCATGAGATAGAGGATGAAACCACCTTTCCAAAAATTCCAAAATTTTGAAATTCGACACTGGAGTGAAATATATCTCGATGCGGGTTTGTGGGGCTCATGGAGAACTAAGTTCCATGTACACACTACTAGTCCACATTATATAGTCTTTTAAACCTTTTAAAAATACATTATATCATTTTTAATTTGTTAATCGATCATTCAGGTTATCAAAAAAATGGAGCTACAAAGGTACTTGGGTCACATTGAAATTGTTCTTCCACACCCATAACTATCCACACTTCACTCCATTGCCTTGGTTTTTAACCTTTCCTTTGTATTTTTGTTCATAATGGCTTGCAGGAAATCGGTCTCACGAGTCCTTGTTCCTCCTAGGTCTTTTGTACCTACATCCTTCTCTCAGGGCGCATAACACTTTGAATCATCCATTCACTCAACTCCTTTGTGTTTCGGCTCCAACATACGTGTGGAGAAATTTGAACCTCTTGAGCCAAGATCTTGTCGAAGTACTTTGTGCCTGAAAGATTCTTCGATTTGTAATATATCACTTCCTTCACCTTTTGGTCCAAACTTCCTTGAAAATAAATTTGGCTTGGGGAACAAGTACTTGATGAAACTTTTCTACCTAAAACTATTTCTCGACACGTACTATACTAACTCCTCATTTAGTCCTATAGAAGCTTGGAGAGAACACCAAGTCACTTGGAACTTATTCCGTAGGGGGAATTTATGCCCAATTTTATCACCTAACCCACAAAATACTCAACCCTTTGTTATGCGGTGCTAAGACCCTTGTGGAGCACATGTGTTCCTAGGGAACTAGTTCCTTCCGCATACCAAAAGTCTAGAATACACTGGAAAAGCCAAAATACTCAAATTGCTCCAAATTTTTCTAAGTACCAAAATTTTCACTTTTGCCATAGAGACCCTATAAGCACTTAGGACATATGTAAATGAATTTTAGACCTCTAAATCAATTGAACCAAGAGTACTAGCCTTTTCATTACCTCCAATGTGTTTTTATCTCACTATCCAAGCTTGTAGTGACCTTGAATCATCTTCAAATGATTCTAAATGCATAATGAAATAGCCGATACCATTTTACACCTCTCAAAACATCTATCTTCCATCAATGCCATCATCATGTCCTGGTTCAAACTTCTCACTTACTTTCTTTTGTTGCTTCCTAAAACTTTATAATCTAGTCATGAAGACTAGTTACAAACTTGTTAACACCTGAATGACCCTATCTGACCTTGGGAAGTTTACATACCACCTTGAGCACACACCTTACTTTTTGGACCATGAAATCACTAAGGAGTCATGAAAAATCAACCTTCAATTTCACCATCCACACCATTTTTCCATCAATTCCACTTGACATCAATGACAACACCAATGACAATGACCAGGGTTGAAAAGGAGCGTGAAGTCTAGTAGTAGAGACTAGAGACAACTTGATAATGTTGGAAGAGGGGAGAAAACGTGATGCCATATATGAATATGAGAGCTAAGTGTAGAGGTAGATTTATAATTGAGAAGCGTAGGACACCTAGATGTCATGACTAGTACATAGATATCAACGAGATTGGGCCGACAATGGTGTGTGTGATGAAATACTTTTGATAGTGAAAAGATTTTTTTGTTATGTATGAACTTGAGACATAAGTGATGCGTGGAGGGGATGACTTGAGTAGCATAGAGTCAAGGGAGACCTATGAGCATGTCACAATTGATGATTTTAGAGGAAACTAAGAAGGGTGTAAAGACCATAAGAGACCCAACTATAATAGGAAGTATGACATGACCATAAGAATTAGGAATCATAAATGTGATTAGAGATGTTGGACATTTGATAGCTAAAAGAAGTGCCACAGAGCATGCATTAGTAACATCCAATGGATAGACCATAGTATTGTTAATGGTATAAGAACCAATAGAGGCATTGATATGTAATGAATCAGAAGTAAATGTAGCATGATAATAATGATATGAGAAAGTGATAACATGTGGTGACACATCAGCAAAAGAAACAAGAAATTCAAGAGGCCCTGATGAAGGAAGAGGAAAAACATGATATGTATGATTTGCAGAAGAATTGATAGCTTTCTTGTCATGATTTTTTAGAGATTCATTAAATATTTTTATATTTTGATTATCGTTTATTGGATTAGTAGCAAATCACTCGGGAGCTCGAGTGAATTGTTATTAATAAGATCTTGAATAAGATGTTTAAGTTTAAAGAAACAATCAGTATAATTCCTAATGCATTTGTGGTAGTCACAATGTGCATTTACATCATAGTTGCATCCATGGGGTGAGAAGGATCAAGATTAAGTGATGGAGGAAGAGTAATAAGATTACTTTCAATAAGTTGTGGTAAGAGAAGTCGTGTGATGCGTAAGGTAGCTTAGTAAAAGTATGTTGCGCAGTTGTAATTGAAGATTTTTAGGTGTAGAAACATCATTAATAGTTTCCTTAGCTTCAAAGTGGGCTTAGGAAATGGTTTGAAAGTAGATTTTTCTTGAAAATTGATTGGAAGATGAAGATGAAGAAGTATCATAGTATTTTAATTTTCCCATAGATAAGAGTTTTCCTTCACGCAATTTAAGTGTATGGCATATTTGATCAAAGAAGGGAGAGGTCTCAAAGATAAAACTCTCTTGAAGTGGAGGTAGGAGAATTTGAATAAAGAGGTCTCTGCAATTAAGAGTTAGCTAGTACCTAGTCATCTTAGCAAGGTTTTTCTTATAACACAAAACATAGTCCTGCTAGACTCTCATTAGATCTTATTTTAAGTTTAGAAAGTTGTGCATATGAGATCTTAATACCGATATTAATAGAAAATTGTGTGAATAAAGAATTGAATAAATGTGAAAAATAAGTTACCAAGTGAACAGGTAGATCATAGAACCAACACATAGCGTAATCTTACAAAATTCTAGGAAATAGTTAAGCTAGTAACATAAAGTCATTCGCATAGTCAAGACATGCCACATGAAAAGATCAAAGATGCTCTGAGGGTCACCATGGCCATTAAAGGTGGGAAGCTTGGGTGTAATGAAGTTAGGAGGAAGTGGATAAGAAAATATGGCAGGTGCAAAAGGGGTGTGAAGGAGTAGTGAGGAATCAAGAGATGAAGAGGAATGAAGTAGCTTGTTGTAATTGAATGATTTGAATTTATAGATCCTAATATAAAGAAGTTAGGTCTTGGGTACCGAGAAGAGGATATTTGTCGTGTATGTGAAGTAATAGGACATATAAAATGATTGGTAGGAGTAGGCATAGAAACAAGAACAATGGAGGTGGGTGGGAGGGTAGAATTAGGAGGTTGTGTCACAATAAGAAGAGAAGTATTATTAGAGATTGGTGGGTTGAGATCAGCTAGGTTAGTGGCTTCCTCATGAGTAGTGAACAATAAGAGATCTAAATCTTGAGGATGTTTAGTAATATGGGCCTGGAGGTCACAATGATCTTCATCGGTAAAGGGTTCATAAGTCTTAGCCATGGGAGAGGAATCAAAGGAGAGGCTAGAAGAAAGTTGGGGTTCGAGCGATGGGGTTCACCAAATGATTTAATTAAAAAATATTATTAAATCTAATTTTAGAGTAACTACTATAATTAATGATGTAAAAATGCTAATATAAAGTGAAGACCCAATAAAATAAGCATATGAATGTAAAACCCTAAGCAAGAAAGGGAAATAGAGAGACTTAGCTAATTTATGAGAAATATAGAAGTGATCTAGGCAAGTGAATAGCTAAAAAGGATAGGTAGAGTGTCATCAATGCTCATTGGAGGTTCTGGATTCTAAACCTGTAAAAGACAAAAGTGTCTGGGAGAGGACAAGAGTGCATGGCGCTAATTTTTGGATCTAGGTGCTAGTGTCCAAGTAGATGCTATGGATCGAGCTCTTTTATGGCCATATGATGTTTATTGTCCTTTCCTATCTATCACTCTGGATTCACTTTCTGATATGTGATTGTACCTTTTAATTGTAAGACATAACTTCACCCGCACATACCAACAAACCACATAAAACCTAAAAGGAAAATGCAAAATGGGGAGTCGATCTGACCTCGAAGGTCACTCGAAGAGTGAACTTATGATTGATAATTGCACTTCATCTCGGACTCCATGTAGTTTTTTGTGAGAGTGTGTGTAATGATTCCCTAGGATGTCATTGTGTAAGTTTCACCAATGATAATGAGATGGATCTAGAATGTATCAATGTATAGGATGTGTGTGATGGAATAAAATGAACTTCCTCCTCATGTTGTGTATCCAGAGTGATGTAGCCCTTGTCCTTTGTATGAGTGTGCTAGATTAATTCCTTTGAAGTGCACTTTTTACCTTTAGATGGAAGCCTAGGTGATGATAGGTAATGCTTTGAGTGCTTGGCCCCGTGTTTGGATAAGTAACTAAGTATATATATGATTCCCTTGTTAGAATTTCATAATTGACAACTGGAAGGTCAAACCAAAAGTGTAAAATATTCCCAAAAGGTAAAAGAGACCCAAAAGAGTGAGAAAAGGATAGAGAGGGCCATGAGTGCCTAGGAGGGACATGAGTGCACAGGTGTTAGTGTCCTAACTAGGAGTTAGTGTCAAGGCCATAAAAGATAAATAAGTTAAGCTCCAATAGGGATGTCGATGTGTAAGACCAAAAATAAGGTAAGAGATAAAGCAAAGAGACCAAAAGGATTTTTCAACCACTAATTTTCTTACTTAGGAATCATGTATACATTAGTATGATTTAGGACCTAGAAATGTACCCAAGTATGTGATTTTGTGTCTACATGTGCATAGAGTCTAATAATACCAATTGTACTTAGCATCATTCCTAGTGGGACCTTAGCGGTTCCCTCTTTGTGAGTGGTACATCGTGTTTTCCTCAATATCATGATTATTTGGTCAAATACACCCCTAAAATCATTGGCTAGTATTGGTTTTTGTAAATTGGGGATTGATCACCCCCATTCTCCATCTTATTTGAAAAGTGTATACTTGTTCATGTGCATCAAATGGGAAACAATATTCTCTAAATAACTCACCAAGAAGCTTCAATATCTATAAAGAAAATAATTCCTCCACACATAAAGGTGTACTCATTTTATTTCTCTATTTTAAATTTCAAGATTTTAGAGTTAAAGTTTCAAACTCGTATATGGACATTTACTACACTCTATTTTTGTAGGCTTTTCTTTGGAAAAATCTCAAGCACTCAAGTATTCAAGCATTGATAAAAATTTCTACGTACTCAAGTATGTATTTTCTTTTAACTGGTTGATTTAATATACTATATTAAATGGGTGGCCAATGTAGACACCTAAATTTAGTCATTTGGTAGTTTATAATGATAGTTTTGACTTATATCATTTATACATGACTTGCGTGCTCAAAAAATCTCAAACACTCTATCCCAAGGATTGAAATCTGTAATTTTTCTTCTCAAACACCTACATGAATGCCTCTATCAGGTCAAAAGAAATTTATATCTACTATAAAAATTCTAAAAATAATCAACCAAGCTTTTTCCTCATTAGACATATCTACCCAAAGACAGGTAGGATTGACGATCAATTTTTTTCTTTATTGGTAAATATCGTTGAGGGTTCCCTGACTGTTATATTTCATGTTGCCATTTCTTATAAAGAGGAAATTTTCCTCCCAATTGACCATAGTGCAAAATATTACCTTTGGATTCGTATCAATACAAATCAAACTCACTTATTTTCTCATCTAACACTTATCAAGATATCCTCTAAAAATATTTATCAAAACATAGAAAACTGCCCTATGCTTCTCTATTTCAAGAGAAAACACTAAAATCAACCCATATACAAGTTTTAAGCTCTCTTAAAAATGTTAGGAGTGATAAAATGTTGAGGGTATTCAAAACCAAGTCAAATAAAATATTATCAAGTGTGCAAGAGTGAAAATGGTAGTTCCATTATCAAAATTACACTTTTAATAGGTGGAGAAGTACGTGGGTTTGATGCTTCTTTGTAGTCGTGAAACATAGGTGGTAGAGGGGCTCCACAACCCAAAATGTTGATCTTTTTACAAGAATTTCAAGGAAGCTAGTGTTTCAAGAGAAGATGATTATTGTGTGCCTATTTTAGATCCAATATTGCATATAGAGTATCTCATTCAATAGTTGCAAATAGTCATACAATCAAATATGCATTTTTATAAGTGGGAAAATTTAGTTAACTCTATAAAGGTTATGTATTTCAATTTTGTCACATGCTAGTTGATTTTTTTAGAGGCAAGATGCATGCCTAGTTTTATACATAAATAAAATGTAAAATATTTCCATCATGTTCCCAGTTTCACACCTAGGTCTCTTCTTGTAATGTAGAAAATATAAATAGATTATACTCTTATCAATTTTCTATATTCATCATTTTCCCTAATTTATTAGATTTCCTAGATATTTTACTATACTTTCATATTTGTTTATGAATGTGTACTTTACAATCTAAGTGTACATAGTTTTTATATTCTAAACCTAATGAGAGATGAAACACTACATGGACATATTTTTCTAATTTAGGGTTAAACTATCTCAATAATTTAAAAGCACCAAGAATATCAAATACACTGCATATAGAGATATGGATAATTTTTACTTCAATAGGGGCCAATCGAGCTCCAATCAACATAACGTTATTGCATTTGGTACCTTTGGGTTCAATTGACTCTAATTATGTATCACATTAAAATAATCAATTTATTAGATTAATTTGATACTTTAATTGAGATAAATAAATCCCTAATTTGAATTTACAATATAACATTTGGTGGGTTTGTATTTGATTTTCCCCAATTGAATACCACTTTAAACCAATCAATAAATTGGTTAATTATGAGACTTTAGTTGAGGCCAATCGAGTGATAATTGACATTGTATCATCACAAATGGTTGAATTTATTTCAGTTTACTTCATTGACATACCACATACATATAATAACTTGATTGGTTCAATGTGGTATTTGAAAGGCCCCATTGTAACCAAAATTTACATAAACATAGTTTTATTTGGTGGGTTTAGCCTTGATTGGCCCTATTTGCATATCCTTTTGAACCAATTATTCAATTGGTTCAATGTGGTAATTTAATTGGGTCTAACTTAACCCTAAATAACATTATATTATCACAATTCGGGGTTTGGGTTTCATTGGCCCCAGATTGTGTACCCTATTGAACTACTCAATCAATTCTCGAGTTATAAAATTATAGTAATACACACATAAAAAGAAATATTTCAAATTTGAGTAATGAGAATTCAAACAATCCTAAATAAGGTTGAAACTGAGATATTCAATCAAGTTTCTAACTAACAACATAATATAAAAATAAGAAACAATTATTTTGTGTTATATGGGTGTGAAGGACACTATAACATGGATAGATACTAATTTATAAACTACATATACGAGCTCTTATAAATATTAGTTGGATCTATGAATTTTTGGGTAAGTTTGAAATATTCAAACATTTTCTCGTATAAATATGTCTATATAAAAAAGGTACATCAATAAAAAAATTCAAGGGCTTGCTAATCTATTTTCCACTAGTCAACAATATCTTAGAATTATAGTGGGTGATTTTCTCGTGTGTAAATTTAAGTGTTTGGTCTTGATATTTGAGATACAAAAGATAAAGAAAATCACAATTTCCTTTTCCTATAAAACCCTAGCTTACTCTTCTAACTTATAAAAAAGGATCAATATTTTGGGATGGACACCCTTATCACATTCCAAGTGACATGATATGTGTTTCCTACATATAGATATCTTTGTAAAGGGGATCAAGTCACACATATTTCTCCCACTTATGTGATTGTGTGAAAGATGAATAAAAAAGATATGTAAATCTATATGAAGTTTCACCAATTCCCAAATTGGTACAAACATGCAATTGAATGATATAATAATCCAAATTTAAAACATTTGAAATTCACTCCTTAAGAGCATATGTGTAATATAATTTTGTTTTGATCATTTCTTGTCTCAGTATATTTCCTTTAGGGATTATTGTTTGTATCGTTAATCACTTTAAATTAATAACCCCTTAGCATACAAACCAACTCAATAAGAATTTAAAAGATTGATAAACCAAAAAGAAGGGGATCACCTTTAATAATAATAATAAAATCCACCACAAGACATGTTCACGGATCTTGGATGGTCTCAAGACCTAACCTATCTAGGAATTTTGAACCTATCTTAGGCTTAGAAGAAGTGATAGAGAATAAAAAAGTTAATACAAGTATTCATTGAAAATCAAAATAATTAGAAACAAAGGAATGTTGAGTTTTTATGAGGTGATCCGATAGAAATAAGGGACTGGACAAATAGGGAAATTCACTGATAAATTATTAATATGAACTAATACACAATGCACTCAAAACACAACAAATATCAATGTTAAAATAATGCTCATACCAAATATAGGTATCTAGATAATACCCACTTATAATCTAGTATTGATTTTTTTGGATTAACATGAAAAATACATGTACAACCTAAAAATTCATCATAGGATGTGTACATGGTTGAAAACCCCAACTTTGTCCCTTGTGCAAAAACTTGTATCTTCTTGAATTGAAGTGTCGGTGCCTATGTATTTGAAAATCATGTCAAAATAATAAACTATCATTCATTTAATGAAAGTAATGTAAAATCATGAACTAAGAAAATAATAGAATACAACTTGGGAGGAGTATGTGATCTTTTGCACCCCTTGAAATGTGCAACAACTTGAATTATAGATAGAAAATTGCATGGGTCCCAAATGACCACTTCCTATGGAAACATTTTTTTGAATTAGTCTTTCTCTCTTTTTATCCAAGTAAACATGATAGGATTCTATTATAAATTTCTTAGAATTGGGGCTTAAAATTGAATCACCCAACAACATACCGCGATAAGCTCCTAACTAGACAAAAAAAGGCCAAAATGACACCAACTATAGAAAAAGTGGTAATAGATATTTCACCGCATATTAAGAAAATCACTTTAAGTGTCATCATTCCATCCATAATTTTAAATTTCATAAATGTAAGTATTATAAATCTGAAATTTCATAAATACTAATAATGAGAACTTTATTTTCATAGACTTCAAATGCCATAAGAACATGATTGTGATAAAATTTGAAAATGTCGTAAAATTGAACTTAATTCTTAAATTCCTTTAAAGACTTATTTGTTTGGACATACATGAAAAAAAAAAAAATATCACATTTTTGGATTCAAACCATCTGACCCCATATGTAAAAGTAATTAGTTTTAATTGAATTTTGTGAACTTTTATTTCTTAACTTGTCCCAAATAATTGCCTCTTTGGACTTGCATGCTCTCGAATTTATATACATTGAAAAATGTCTCTTGAATGCTCTTAAATAAAACTAGTTATATGCCTTCCTTTTTAGTAATGTGAGTTCCCCTACATATCACCCATCTAAGAAGAAAGGACTAATAGTTCAATGTGGAAAATATGAATAGTAATTGTCGACTCATTAGAGAAACATAGTTCATTTGAATAAATGGTATCACTCGCACATGTCAAGAATTTTTTGTGGCAAGCTTTTCATTTTCCATATTGTGAGATAAGTAATATGTCAATGTCATTTTTGGTAGTCTAATTGCAATATAAATCCTGTGGTGGGAATGTCATAACCTTATAGGTGTATAGTGTGTAATATTGGAGTTGTAGGGATAAGTTATATTGTAATAGAATAAATGAGATAAATTAGCATAGAAATGTGATTTTTAACATGTGACTTATGTCTTGTTGAAATGCCCACTAGATAGTCTTACATGTTTTTATTGAAACAAAAATTTTCTAGGTAAACATGCCCCATTATATTGGGCACTTTTTTCATAACATATGATAGGATTAGGGACAAGTTTTTCCCCACATAATTTTATGTTACATATGTAGAATGCCATGTACGTGAATGTCTCTTATATAGCTTATAAATGTGTCATTGTTGTATATCTAATTATGTGTTTGAAAATAATCAGAAACCCCTTATTGGACGAATGCTAGAAGTACTATTTCCTAAGTCACATGTCTTGGATTTTGTCATGTATGGAGATTAAATTAATTTACAATAGGACCAAAGAGTTTTTGAAACATATGATTTCCTAATCCAATGTAAAAAATATGTCTCATGTACGTAAATGTAATTGAATATAGCCTCTTGTGTGATCACTCTTGCGTGATTATGTGGTGATTACCTCGTTTCCCCTAAGTTGAATGAAAGTTTAATTGAAATGTATGCTGTAATAGAATTCATCCATGATAATATAAGACATTGCTTAAGATGAAATTTTAACTAAAAATAGAATTGCCAAAGGGTGTCATTATAAGTAATTATTGATAATCATGTCACTGTCATTAAGTTAGATTTATTAGTTGACACTCATTTAAGTGTCATCCCTAGATTAGGGAATTATCTCGGTCTATATATGACAATGTGCATTTGTACAATGGCTCTAGAATTATGTCTTTCCTTGGACATTCAAAACTATCCTAAGTGTCACAAACCTTTCTATAATTTTATGAAACTGTCTAAATTCATATGAATCTATATGACGAAGGTATCACGTTGTTAGAGCACGTTTCCTCAAGATTGATAAATTGTAAGAAATAATTTTAGACTTTATGAATATTTATGATTATATATAGAGAGAGAGAACACTAATTACTATGAAATTTATTAAAAATGTTAAAACCGGATATTGATTTCAATCCATAAAGACTAAGATAAATTTAAAATTTAAGGAAAAAAGGAAATCGACTAAAATAAATTCAATAACACACCCAATAGCTTTCTTACATTAATCAATAAATTTAAGAGTATATATCTTCAAGATTTCTTTTGGATGTCAATGAACTCCCGAAATGGAAGAAAAGGCACAATAAGAACTTATGCAATGATGAATCGAAATAATTTATAATTAAAGACACAACCATAGCCAAGGACATCTAGGGTGTACCTTGTACCCATAATTGGATCTGCGAACCTATATACGTCATCTCAATAATAAGTGTACTTTTCTCGACATTGTACTTGAGGTTTTCTTTTGCCAAATTTTTTTCTTTTTTTTTCTTCATATCTTTTATCAATCCATTTCTCATATTAATAACATTTAAAGGGTCATTATAACTAATACATCCCTTAAAATATATTTTCACTTGTGTTATTACATTCATAATATCAATACCTTATTTTATCGGGCACATAAAAGTTCTTCATAATTTTGTGTAGTTATTAATTAAATTTAAACACCCATATTATTGGGAAAAAAATATATTTCATTTATTTGTTAAATTTTTCACTATTTCACACATAATTTGAGGTGAATTTCAATTATTTTATCTTTTTATTTACCATTATTCCACTATGGGGTTTTGCCCCCTATAAATCAAATTTTGACTTGAAGAGCAATGGATTGATATCAAACACAATTCACACTTGCAAAAATGCTAAGTAGTCAAATAAAATATTCATTTTTGCACATATAAAACTATCAACATCACAAAAATCATTTTATACAATTCCTTAGTGTTTTAGTTCATTTATCCATAATTTTATCTAGTTTCATTTTAAACACATCTATTTTACATGGTCGAAAAACATCATGCATTTAAATCGCAAAATTGGTTAGCACATTAGCTAACCCAAAAATGTTTTAAGACAACCTCAAAGTAATCATATCAAGTTCAAAAATTGTTGTACTTTTAAGATCAAATTCTTAATACATAATTGAGATATCCTAATTACAAGTCAATTTAAGGAATATATTTCACACTACTTAATTGATAATCATACCATGAATTAGAGGTACATAATACTAATTTCATTAGCATAAGCTTATTGAATTGACAATAACCAATACATATTTTCATGATATCATTACCTTTATTAATAAATAATACAAGAGCAAAAATGGTACTAAAATTCAAATTAGTACCTAAATCACCAAAAAGGGTTTCTAGAAAAAGAAGAAAAGATATGATGTAAATGTAACACCAAATTCTTTAGGAGGTGGGTATTTATAGGAAGTTGGTTAATCTTGATGAAAATATCAACCAAAAATAAGATAGAATTATTACTTTTATGGGTTTTGGTAAACCATTAATATTTTTGTGCTTGAAAATTCCCATTTCCACTTAGGTATTGACATAGTTTCTTACGTTATGACTCCACCAACATTGATTCCATAAAAATATCACTTGGGTAAGTTCAAGAGTTTTACCATAATCATGAATGTAGATAAGCTCATAGAGTCACAAGTAATAAATTATTTTAATTCATGGAATGTTATATAACATATAATTCATTCAATACTTCAAGAGAATATTATTTCTCTCATTGTATTCATTTCATCCATTCAAATAAAACTTCTACACAATCACAAACAACATTAATCCTAAAAACATTTCATTTAGATCATTGTCAACTATGCACTATATGCAATGCTTATCTTGAATATCAAGCCAATGTTATGTTATGAGGCATATTTGATGTATATGATATGTATGTTACTAATGCTTGAAAGTAAATGAATTTTATTCTAAATTGTATGTCTCCAATATTGAAAAGATAGGTATCCCCAACTATCACACAATGTGCATTCAATACATTCCTTCAAATTTCTTCAAACAACACAAGATGGCCCAAACCTTGATTGAATTTTAAGCTACATATAAGTAGTTTTGCTAAATAATCCTTAAGTTATCTAAGTCAATTGATTTAAAATATAAATCTTATAACTTAGGTTTTTAATTGTAAGGGTCATATCTCCCTTATAAAACCCTTAATGTCTACATTTGATCACCCTCAAGATCTTGCGTTTTCATAACATATGTTTATTTATCATTATTTTCAACTAGCTCTTTAGTATACTATATTTTTGGTACTAAAATTTCATATTTGAAGACGTTAGAAATAACTCAACTTGTTAAATTACATAAAGACATAAACTATAATATGATCTTTTCTTTCCAATGAGGTGTGGGTGAATTAGTAAAATGGGCCAATTGTGTCCAACCCAACCTAAGTTAAAAACCTCACAAAGGTGCCCGGTTCATAACTTACACAAAAAGTATTTACCGATAAAAATGCTCTTACCTTGTGCATGTGGAAACCCATATGTACGCATACACGTGCACACGCGCACACACACACACACACACACACACACACACACACACACACACACACACACACACACACACACACACACACACACACACACACACACACACACACACACACATTATAAATAAAAATAATTCATTATCCTTTAAAGGAGTCAATAATATAATCATAATATTTTCCATGATATTTATCTCATCTCATTGAAGCATTTAGTTTGGTTTGTAACTTGTAGAAAAATTCTATAGATTATTTAAATTAAATTATTAATTTAATTTATCTCTTAATCACCTCAATATAATACGGTCTCTTCTACAAAATTAGAACAATAATTACTACACATAAAATTACCATTAGTTTCTAGTTAACCAAAACTTTGACACATTCTCTTTCATACTATTTACCCATATGTCTTATTAGAGCCCCTAAAATAAGTTGTATAAGGTCATGTGTTGAAAATTTTAATGGCATTTAAAATGAAATCTTGATGTAGTTATTTTTAGAAGCTAGAAAATAAATGCAACTATTTATTATTTTGATATTTGATTCTTTGAAATGTTTTCCAAAACTTTCAATATCTTTACTTGTCATTTTCTAAAGTGATTATTTAAAATTATGATTACTTATTGATTTTTTTCTACATTTATGACATATTTATAGTAAGTACATAAATTTTACCATTAATATTTTAATGTAATTTTTGTTATTTATTTTGCCAACACACTTTATTTCTCTATTATTATGGTTTTTGTAATCAAATATATTTGTTTATATGTGTGATTATTATTTTTATTTTGTTCACATATCTTATCTCACATATGTTGAGACTAAAATATGTCTCATCTAATAACATTCTTTTCAATGTTATAACTTGGTATTAAAGTGGACTTAGATGTAGTTTAGAGAACTAATAGCTTATTTAAAGTAAAATCTAGAGTATATATTTGGTATATTTCTTAGAAATATATTGCAATCTAATTGTTCGTGTTTCTTAATATTTATTTAGAAAAAGATATCATATGTTGCAAAACAAGTTATTTCAGTCATTCAAGAATAAAGATGAAGTGTTGAAACAAAGATGTATTCTAAGATATTGACTTCAAAGCAATATGAGACACTTCAAGCTCAACTTCATTCTATTCCAACTCCAAAGATGACATATCATGTTATCTTTGGAACATTTTCACCTTTGAATGGCCAAACAAAGTCAGGTCCAAACTAATAAAATCTAGAAAAATGTACGAGAAGTAGGCATTAGAAAAGAAGGAAAGAATGTAGTTTCGGTAAAGCGACAATACCTTTGATTACTTATCTAAAATTAGAAATTCAAAATGTTCCATAAATCTTACAATGAGGTGCACAAAACCTAGATGGTCATTTGAATATATTCATAACACATAAAATGTAGTTTTGATAAGAAAGTGGTGGATGTGAAATCATGCACTTGAAGAGAGAGAAAAAGTGGAAAAGAAAAGTCAAGGAAACGAATATTTTCTCCTAAAATGTTAGGATGATTTGTTGAAGATTTTTAATTTTCAAGAGACCCAATATTTTCTCCTCAAAGGTTGGGGATGAATTAGTTGTAATAAGAGAATAAAGGAGGTTATTCTTTTATCCTAGTAGTTACATTATGTTAGGAGTTTTCAATGAGATGCTCTCTGATATTTCTCATAGGTGGTTGGGATGCAAAAAAATAATAGTTTTTCATTAGGAGTCTCTAATAAACACTCTTCCATGATTTATTCCTAGATAAATAGGATGAGTGGTAGTGTTTAAGAAGGATTTTGTGAATGCAACACTTTTCCATATTTTCCTCTTAACAAGTAGGACATGTAATTGAGTTTCATTTGTATTTTAATTAAGAATAGTTCTATTTTAAAAATTAGTAAATTAAACCATGAATGGTTTGTTATAAATGTAACACTCAATGGCTAAAGAAAAATATGGGCAAAAGGTTGTTTGTAAATTGGAAAATTGTTGTAATTTTGGAGCAATTTTTGCTACTCTTTAGTGATTGATCTTTGTCCTCTTCTAAAGAAGGTGGTGGAAACTCATCCTAAGGAAGAGGACACCATTTGGTATTTATGTTTTTCTATTTTAGTATATGTTTTCATTATGTTCATTTTTATTATATGTTTTATTTTAATGTTTTTCTATTTATTGTGTGTGTGTGTGTGTGTGTGTGTGTGTGTGTGTGTGTGTGTGTGTGTGTGTGTGTGTGTGTGTGTGTGTGTGTGTGTGTGTGTGTGTGTGTGTGTGTGTGTGTGTTTAAATGTTAACTGCAAGAGTAATTGCATCCATATGATAAAAAAATTAGGTTTCCTTTCGTAATTTTAATTATGCAAGTTTGATTTCATCACTTAGATAATTTAATTAAATTTATATTTTTTCCAATAATTAGTTTATTTTAAATTTTTATTAGGGGTAAATAGTTTTGAAGGGACTATACCCTGTTACAAAAATCTCATAAGCCAGATAGTGCATCAAAAAGTATACCAAAGTATTAAAGGGACTAAGCCCTAATACAAGAAGGCTAAAAATCCAAAAAGAGTAGTAAAACCATCAAAAAGGATCAGAATCCAAGATAACCATGAGAACTAACTATAGCTTGAACAAAAACTATGCAAAAGAGTCAAATTTGTAACAAAGTAGCTGAACACAACAACTATACAACATCAAAATAGGAATATGAAAGTAGTAACAATCCACATTACTTGACTACTTTATCAATCTTAGTTTTTATCTTCTAAAGAGAGGTGAATAATGTCAAGGTCGTGACATGGGAGGGGTCCTTTTTATTCAGCTGAGAGAACTAGGTCTATTGCTAAATCCGACTCTTAGATGGTAGCATGAATGTCACTGAGTATGAAGACACTTTTGACATGTTGCTCCATGAAGTTGTATATATCCCTGATTACAGAAACAAGTAAAGTCACACCTGCCTTTTGTAAAACCCAGTCTATTATCCATAGAATTAAGTTTTTATAAATTTGTAAAGTCTACTCATTATCCGTTTTCAGTCATCATTCATCTTCCTTTTACCTTCTCTCTTACCAATCTGTTTGAGCTCTTCTTTTAGGTCTCTAACTTCCTTTTCCAACTTGACAATTATGTTGAGAAGTCCTTCCTCCTTTTCATTAGAAAAAGAGTCAGTAGGTTTGCTAATATGGAGCATATTTTTCCGATTCAATCTCTTTATCTGCTGCGAAGGACCCTTTGGGAGGGGAGGGGTTGGGTGATGGGGTAAAGAGGATTTTTGGTTCTGATTTTTCTATGCTCAGGAGTGGTGGTGGGGGTAGTGGAGTCAGGGAAAGGGGGGGGGGAAGTTGGGATTGTATGAAGTTGGGAAAGACAATGACGATGCAACAAGAAATGAGACCTTGATGGAGGGCATGGCCGGGTGTGGTTTTGAAACTCAAGGATAGAATGCTCCAAGGAATTTAAAAGATAATGCAGAAAACTAACCTATAAATTCCTTCTAAAGTGATTCAGGAAAACTAGATGTTTAAGAGGAACCGTCACATATCTGCCTTCCAAAGTTACATACTTGAAAATCATCCTTGCAATTTTGTCAAAGGGTTTAGGAATGGAGGCCACTTTTACACCTGCCACAACAAATTCAAGATTTTCCCCTTCTACAAGGAATTTCTTGGCTTCAGCATTCTTGTCAACCCTTTTACTGAAAAATCTAGCCCCATCTAGGCTCAGACCCATAACCTCCGCAATAAGTTCTTTAGTAATTTTGACGTTGATCTCCCCATACTCAACCGTCCTCTATTTCCATCTAGCTGTAAATTTAACAGAGACGTCTTGATCGTGACCCTACATTTTCTCAATTAGGTTAGAGACCCCACCCATTTGTAAATAATTCCATAAAATCACATCATCCTTCCAAGCTAGGTCAAATATGGGTTCCGTTTTGCATGGAGGTCCACCCATTTTGCTGTTTTTTTGTTGTTTCGATTGCAATGCTTCTTCTCCAAAGCCACTTCTAAAAAAATTCTTCGCATACCCAAAAATCATGTGAAATGGAAGTGGTTTAGTTTTAATTTTCATCAAGTAGATTAGATTAAGTATTTTTCTTTCATTAGAAAAGAAATGTTAATAAAAAAATCTTTAGGTTCCTTTTGTAGAAAACCTTTGGACACCAACCTTGGATTGAAAAATTATAAAATTATATGGAGATGATTATAATGACCCTCAATAGTATACCATATTTATGCTACCTTTATTTCTATCATCTTGATTTAAAATCATTGTTATTAAACTAGTAGTTATACCAATTTTTATAAAAGACCTCAATAGAGATTAAAATTGTAAATTATTTTTAAAATCATAATATTAATGGAGTTATAATATATTTTTCCACATATACATATGATATTGATCCAAAAATGGATATGAAAGTTCCCAATTTATGTAATTCTCTAGCTTAACTTGTAATATCCCCTCTCTCACGTCTAAATTGTAATGAAAAATTGTTGAGTCAGTCTGAAGGTGATTCGAGAAACTTCAAATGACAAGGCTAATTTTTTTGTTTTGAGATGGAAGTTTTTGTCGAAATTACAGAGAAAAGTGAATGTGAACAGTTGCAAACATTTGCACTTCTCTAAATGGTTCATTTCACTTCCTTCTTCCTTCTTGAGCAGAGCAACATTAAATACAAGTGGAAGAACACATCCAACATAGTGGTTTTGGGTGAATCCAAGTCTAAGAGTTGTAAACAAGTAAATGCAAGTAAGAGAGGTTTGAACCTTTCATGAAGGCCACATAGTGGTAGTAAGCTTGTATTTTTTTTAGAGAATTGCATAGTGGAAGGGGGGAAATTACTCACCCACTAGAGTTTTTCCCAATTGGATTTCTCTAGGATAATTCCTTGTATCTTGTTTACTCATTTCCAACCGATTGTGTCTTAAGTTGTATTTTCTTGTCACTATTCGGAGGATATGTTTTTGCTATCTATAATTAGTTTATGGATTAGATTAGTATCAGAGCAGTTAGAATCAAATTGTCTTTGTGTGGTTAACTTGTGTTGACATTGCAGTTATATGCCCCTTACCCGGAGAGGTAGTGAAAGTGGTGAAGGTATCCTTATACATTTTAAAGAAGATATTTCCATAAGAAAGTGAAAGCAAGAATCCAAAGCATGGCTCATAGTGGTGATGAAGATACATTTGGAACTAAAGAGGAACATTTCTATAAGTTGGAGTTGGATGTGGCATGTATGTCAAAGAATATGGGAAACATTTCTTTGTCTATGGGAAAGTTGGAGTCTATCATGGGACTGCTCATGGATAAGCTTGGCATCCTTAAGGAAGCACTAGGACATCATTGGGATGATGCTCCTAACTACTAAAAAGAATAATCAAGTTCCAACCCTGCCCTTCCTCTATTCAAAGATGAGGCGAATATAAATATTTGGCCATATGAAAAGACCTAAATTCTGAGAAGCTAGACCATTGGCTAGCTCAATTAGAGGTATATTTTAGTTTGCATCATATTAATGAGAGTCAGCATATTTCTTTTGCAAGGTTAAAATTAACCAATCATGCTCTAACTTGGTTTGAAAGTTATGTTCACACTTTGGTTGTTAAGAAGCTTCCTCTTATTTCTAAGTGGGATGAATTTAAGATGTTAATCAAGAAGTGGTTCTATCCTATTTTCTATGAGGAAGAGAGGTCCATGTATTGTAAGTACAAGCAAAAGAAATTCCAAAATGTGAAAGGGCACACCATCGAGTTCTAAAATAAGGTTGTTTAAATGGGAAAAGATGTAACAAACTAGGATATCTTGATGAAATACATTGGTGGAATCCATAGCCACTTGAGAAGACCAGTTCTCTTGGCCAATCCGATGAACATAGATGAGGTTTGTTCTCAAGCCCACTACCTAGAGATGGATACGAAGAAGAGTTTTTTTCCTCTCAAAGAGATTCAAAAAAACAAAGTGACACCAAGAAAAAGGAAAAAAAAAAGGAAAGCTAAAAATAATGTAACTTCCATTTCTAAAAAGGATACTAAAGTTCATTATATTCATTGTTATGTTGAGTGCTCATTTTGAG
The DNA here is from genome assembly GCA_018340775.1 of Taxus wallichiana var. yunnanensis. Classification (NCBI taxonomy): domain Eukaryota; kingdom Viridiplantae; phylum Streptophyta; class Pinopsida; order Cupressales; family Taxaceae; genus Taxus; species Taxus wallichiana. The sequence goes on from CM031238.1 coordinate 291,663,841, forward strand.
GATTGATGTTGGAAGCTATACACATATTTACACCCCTTTAAGAACAATAAGAATAAGAAGAACAAGAATAAGGAAATGAATTCCCTTGAAGGAGAGAAAGTAGATTACAATGATGAGGTGGAGGAAACAATGTGTTATACCTTTGTCAATAGAGAGGTATGTTTGGGTAGTATTAATGGTGTTCAAGAAAATGAACTTTCTAAGCTCTTTCATATTAAAATTCAGTTGAAGAAAACCAAAGTGGATGCTCTTTTTGATACTTGTTCGCAAGTGAATTTGATAAGTAAAGAGTTAGTTGATAAGCTAAAAATAGAGACTTACCATCATCCAAGCCCTTACTCATTGGGTTGGGTGAAGAAGGGTGTAAACATCAAGGTTACCAAGCAATGCAAAATCATGTTTGGTGTTAATAAACATTTCATTGATGAAGTTACCGTGGATGTTGTTCCTCTTGATGTGTGTGGTGTAGTGTTTGGAAACCCATACTTATATATCAAGGATGCCATCTTCACAAGGATATCTAACCAATACCACTTGGTGAAGGATGGTAAGAGCTACATCATTTCATCCTACAAGGGATATTAAAATATCTCTTTGGTAAGTTCATTTGAAGCTAATAAGCTTATTAATGCTAGTGGGAAATTTACGTTTCTTTTTTAGAGATATTTAGGAAGAGAAACTTGTTGCATTTAAAACCTCTTATAGTATGTTTACTAACAAAGAGCATAAGTAGGTGAGATATTTATTATAATACTTTAAGGAATTCTTCCAAGAGCCTATGAGGCTACCCCATTAGGCCTATTGAGCATGAGATACATTTGTTACCCGATAGTTCACTTCCAAACCTTGGTTTGTATAGAAAGTCCTTAAAGGATGCCAACAAGGTAAAATAATAATTACAGTCTTTGATTAAAAATATTTAATCCATCCTAGCACTTCTCTATGTGGATATCTAACTCGTTTGATGCTAAAAATATAGTTCATGGAGGATGTGTGTTTATTATAGAGCATTGAATAAAATAACCATCAAGAATAGGTACCCTCTTTCTAAAATTGATGATTTGTTGGATCAATTAAAACATGCTAAATATTTTACTAAGATTGATTTGAAATCTAGGTATCAATAAGTACAGATTAAGGAAGAGGAAATTTGGAAAAAAAATATACAAGACAAGGAAAGGGATGTATGAATGGCCAGTCTTACCATTTTGGCTATGCAATGCACCAACTACTTTCATGAGGTTGATGAATGAGGTAATGAGACCATTTATTGATTCATTTTCCACTATATATTTGGATGATATTTTGGTTTTTAGTATAAATTTTACTGAGCACATTAATCATTTGCATCAAGTTTTACAAGTTTTAAAGGATAACTACTTAGTTTTGAATGAGAAGAAGTACGAGTTTACTCAACATTCACTTGTCTTCTTAGGGCACATGGTTAGAGATGGAGAATTGAGAATTGATCTAGATAAGATAGAGACCATTTTGAAGTGGTCTATATTTTTTAGTTTGACCAAGGCAATGATTTTTATTTTTGTAGTTCAATATTTGAGGAAGTTCATCAAGAACTTATCCTCCATACCATTTCCTCTACATTATGTGACAAGTGGGTGGTAAGGTTTTTGTTTTGGGTAAAAAGCAACAAGACGTATTTGAGACATTTAACATAAGATTATTCATGCTCCATTTTTATATTTTCCTAACTTGCAACTTCCTTTTGAATTAGAAACAAATGCTAGTGATTATGTTATGGGGGTTGTCCTACTTCAAGGAGGTAGGCCCATATGTTACCATTTTGAATTGTTTCATGGTGCAATTCTAAATTATTGTACATATAATAAGGAATTGTATGTTATTGTTCAAGTGGTCAAGAAATGGAAGCACTATTTGATGGGTAAGGAAACTATCATACACATGGATCATCAACCTCTTCAATATTTGCAATCTCAAAATAAACTTCAACAAGCTAAACACTATAAATGGATGGGTTTCTTACAACAATTTCATTTGATCATAAAATATAAGAAATGTGTGACTAAAAAATTAGCTGATATGTTGTCTAGGCCTCCTTTGCTTTCAGCTATAGGCATGTTAACTCTTCTTGAACCTTTTATATGTGAAACATATAAGGAATTTTATGAGTAGGATCCTAATTTTAAAGAGATATTCCAATGGAATCCTCCAAGTGAGGGATTTGAGCTTAAAGGATAATATTACTTCTGAGATGGGATACTCTACAAGAATGAGAAACTTTGTGTGCCTAAGGGGAAAGAGTACAATTGATGAGATAAGCACACACTTCTAAGGTTGTTGGTCAATTTGGTGTTACAAATATTTTTACACACTTACAGAGGTACATTTAATGGCCAAATATGCAAGCAGTTTAGTTTATTAGAAGATGTGTTTTATGTAGTACAAACAAACCTAGTAATAGAAATTTGTGTTTATATATGCCATTATCGGATCCATCTAGGCCATGGGAAAACATCTCCATGGATTTTTTGGGTGGTTTTCCTATTTCCAAAAGAGGATATGATTATATTTTTTTGGTTGTGGACTGGTTCAGTAAAATGTGTATTCTTACTCCTTGTAAGAAAAATCTCAAATCCAATGATGTAGTTGAGTTATTTTTTGTTAATGTGTGGGTTCATTTTATTTTTATTGGATCTATTGTTTTATATAGGGACTCATGGTTCATCAAGAAGTTTTGGTTTACTTTGTGGGAGAATATGGATACCAAGCTAAAGAGGTCTACAAATTTTCACCCACAAACCGATGGGCAGACTGAAGTAGTAAACCGAACATTGGTTCAGCTCTTATGGGGATATAACAGAAAACATACTAAGACTTGGGATGAGAATTTGGTGTATATTCAACATTATTATAACAAGGTAGTTCATGATTCTACTAGTAATACTCCTTTTGAGACTTGTTTTGGTTATTTTCATAAGAGTGCATTTGATGTTTTTTTGAGACTACCATGTAGAGAAAATGGGAGAGTGGATCTAGAAGTCCAAAAAGATGAGAATTTCATTGAGAAGATTTAAAAGATACACCTCTAGGTACATGAGAGGTTGAAGGATTCATAGACCAAGTACAAAGCAATGCATGTTTTGGAGCTCAAAATTGCACCCTACTCTAAATCATGAAGATCCAGAATTTTGAGGCAACATGTTGTCTCTAAGTGTGAGAATTGTAGCTTGAGATAGCCCTCTGGAGAAGGCTGGCTTCCTTGTTCTAAGAATTAGAAAAACCCACAAATCACAACTTACTTATAATGCTAAACTACTCTTAAATATAATCCTACACTAACATTTCTAAGGGACCAAGGAGAGAGATACGTAAAAATAAGAAAAATAAGCTATAAGTGAGATGATAACACCAAAAGAAGGTGGAAATTTCCTAACTCCAAATGGCATTGATGTAAGTTCACAAAATTGAGATTATGAAGATGTACATGATTCCAAATAAAATAAGTGAAAGAACACAAAACACACAAGAGTTCAAGGTATTCACACAAAACATAGAGTATTTGAAAGACAATAAAGACCAAACTTGCATTATTTGATCCTTCACAGCTTTACATACGATAGGAGGCAAGAAAATATCCATTTGAGAGTTACATAGTTCAAAGGTATGAAGATTTTAAGTTTGAAAAAGAAGAGCTCAAAAATATACTAAGGAAGGAGGGGGAAAGAACCCTTATAAAGTGTGAAATCAATTACATTTATATAATTTGTGGAAAACAGAAATAGAAGGTGGAGGAAGGAGAAACGACAAATCGAGATGGAATCCGTCCTTTCTAAAAATGTGTTGAATAAGCATGTCCCCCATGATTTCTTGTAGAGTTTACTTGTAGTATAGACATGGGCATCCTCATATGAAAGTCAACAACTACATCACAACCCCTTTATTCTATCATACTCCATCGAATTTATAGAAGGAAGCCACATTTCATTAAATTTCAAAGGTTAGTTGGGGTGGTTAGCTCTTTGGTTCGAGTCCGATATGGTTTTGAGATCTTCTATGGTTATTTGATTTGTTAATACATCCTTGACCTTTCAATTGTGCTTAAAAACTATGACAAACTACCGCCTTATCTCATGACTCTCATTACTTTGTTTCATATTTATTTTCCTTTTGTGGACCCTCAAAATGTTCTCCCCTTGCAGACTTGTATTTGGTTCCCAAGGTCGTGTGACACCATGCTTGCATTCCATGAGACACCAACTATTTCCTCACTTCCATTTGTTCCATGAATTTCATACCTATTCTTTTTCTCCAACTCCTCGTAGATATATAACTCCATGTTACTTCATTCCTTCTTTGTCAACCTACAAGGGACTAAGTTCCTTAGTGCCATGAAGTATGAAAAGATCTCGCTAAGCACTAAATTTATTAAATTTTTCATAAGTCCTAGGTTTCTCATTCCTTTTCTTTGAAAGTTAGGATAACCCACAAAACACAACGTTCTTGCATTATGTGGATGGTGAATCAGTGTCCCGTGGATTTTCCTAAGTGTAAATATGGCTAGGTACTTTTGATCAGTTGTTCAAAATTACATAGGGGTGTAATTTTGGACAATAGTTTGACTACCTCCAGGGGAAATATTCCAATTAGATGATGAATACCAATAGCCTTGAAGCATCCATTAGGCATGGAGTCAATCATAACCTTGAAGAAAACCGATCTTAACCTTCCAAACATAACCTTGAAGAAAATCAATCTCAACCTTTAAAATCTTGTCTCTTGGATCCATATGAACTTAACATTAATTAAAGATGATCTTATGGAGTTGAAATAATGTACCCTGAAATATGCTCCAAATATTTGATTTCTGCCATGAAACCTACTCTAAGATGATCTGCATAAGACTACAAGTGGCCTCCAAAACTTATGTACAAAAGAGAAGATCATACATGCTTGAAGTGAAACATAAAAAGAGTGCACAAAAATAATTAAAAACAAATAATATCCCCATAAGGATTGAGGAAAAGGAACTAAATCAGTGATTAATACAAAATAAAAGGTGAGGACCTCCAAAAATACACAAAACACACTAGTATTTACAATATGCAATGGGAAAAATCAATGGGAGTGTTTGAGATGAATCTCGTTGTCTTGAATTGGTAATAGTAATACCTCTCCATCAATATTAGAAAAATCAAAAGAGTTGGCTTCTTTATAAGTAGTGATGATGTATGGCCCACTTTAAAGTACATCAAGCTTAGAGTTTCACCCTAGTTTATCTCTATCCGCTTCCCACTTGAGGAATAGATCACCTACTTTGAAAACATGCAACTTGGATTTCTTGTCGAACCATTACATAGTTGATTTTTGATGTTCTTCCAGCTTGACCATGGTGGATTATCTTAGTTCTTCAATTTCAACGAGTTCCTTCATCCTAATTTCTCTTTGATCTACATCCTTAAATTCCAACCGTTGAGCTATCTCAAGTGAAGGTAACTCAAGCGAAAACGATAGCCTAGCTTCTTTGTCATATACAAGGACAAACGGGTAATTTCTAATTACTTTCTTTGGAACGATTCTATCATCCCAAAGAGCATTCGTTACTTTCATTTTTCACTACCTTTTATTAGCCTCCATAGTCCTTTCCATGTTCTTGATCAATTTCTTGTTAGTCGATTATGCTAAACCATTACCTTGTGGGTAATAATTGAGGAAGTCTTCAAGTAAAATCCATGTTTAATATCCTAATATAAGATCTTAGAACCTAAGAATTCCTTAACATTATCAGAAATAATAATTTGAGGAACCCCAAACCTTGTTGCAATGTCCTCCAAAAATTCAAGATAACTGATTCAATAGCCTCCTTGAGTGGTATGGCCTTTGTCAACCTGGTAAAGTAATTTTTCACTTTCAAGACATATTTTTGACCTACATGTGATGGATGATCAATAATATCTATGAAACCAAGTCCCCACCGAGAAAATGGTTTATTTGACTAAATAGGATGAGGAGGAAGGGCCATCATATTCTTCTTACCAGTGAAGAAGGAAAATTATCTACATTTTATGACCCATTAATGTGCGTTTGTAAACCAATGTGGGCCAATAGTATCATGCTCTAATTATTTTCATCAATGTGGCCTTGATGAGAAGTGTCCACCCAAGAAACAATCATGGAATTTCTGCTAATGCCTAATCTATATGTTCTCATTCAATGCATCTTAGCAAGACACCATCTAGATAAATTTTGAAGAGAATACCACCGATTAATACATAAATAATTGATTGTAACTTAATATGTCTTATTTTTCCTTGCTCAACCTAGGAGGATAGTCACTAGTTGATATAAATGTTACCACATTGTCGATCCACTTATTACAGCTAGGTTGAGTTCCTTTGTGGTGCAGTGCTCTGCATTATGAGGGAATTCAACATTCTATGGATCTTTTATGTTGTGTGAATTTCTATGTCCCCCGAGTTTGTAACACTCTGCAGATATTCTTGTTGAGGAGCTTCCAAGTCCTATAGATCCTTCGTGACTTGTCCTTATTCTTCCTCCATGAAGAAATAAGATTCTAGATTATTTGGACCATCTACTAAAGCTTCTCACATAGTCCTCTCGTCACACCAATTTTATGGCCTTTATGGTTACATCAAATTCCATGATTTTGATCACCCATCTAGCTCTATTCTTTTCTATTTCTTCCCCATGATGAAATATCTCACATTGGGGCGTGAGACCATAATTCTTATGCAGTTGGCAGATAACATAGGCTTGAACTTGTTGAGAGCCTACAAGATGGTGAAAGTGCGCTTTTCCAAATGACTACACTTTAGCTTGAAACATTTCAATGTTTGGGTGAAGAAATCCACATGATGTTCTAAGTCTTCATTATTTTCTTGAGTGATAACCACAACTATACCAAGATCAACACCATAGGCATAAATTATGAAGTACTTTGCAAAATTTTTATTGATAAGTGTCGGTGCTTAGGATATCACAACTTTGATCTTGGCAAAGCTTTCTCTTCCATCCGTGGTCCATTTAAAATAAATTTCCTTCCTCAACATTAAGGTGATGGGCATGTCTACTACTATAAAAGTCAGGAATGAATTTCCTAACAAAATTATTTTTCCCAAAAAGGACTAAAGGGCATTCTTGTGATTTGGAAAGGAGAGGGAGAGAATGGTAGAGACTTTTTGGGTCAATTGTGATTCCATTATTTGAGACAACGTGACCCAATAATTTACCCTACAGAACTATAAAATTACACTTCTTAGGGTTTAATGATACTCTAACTTGTCTACATATCTCACAAAACCTTATCCAAATGATCCATGTGATATTGTTCTTTCTTTGAGAAGATTATGATATCATCCAAATAGACAAGGAAAAACTAGTTGATGAGTCCATGAAAGGAATGTTCATTTCTCTCTGGAATGTGGCACCCATGTTTGATAAACCAAAAATGTATTTTATGATATGCATATGTTCCCAACTTGGTTGTGAATGTGATTTTTTGTTGATCCTCTTCCCCGATCTTAATTTGGTTAAATCCTGAATAGCCATCAAACATAGATAATCTTTCAGATATTACCAAAGTTTGAAGGATTTCTTTTATGGAAGGCAGAGGGTGATAATCCCTTAGTGAAGCCTTGTTCAAGTCTCTAATCCACACATAGCCTTATTTCTCCATTTTTCTTCTTAACAGGGACCACATTTGTCACCTAGGAGGAGTACTTGATGGGAAATATAATTTTTGACTCAATGAGTTTAGATAACTCCTTCCTCATGAGGGGCTCAATCTTGGGGTTTAATAGCCTTTTTTGTCTAACTAGATTAGTCGTGGGATCAAGATCAATATAATGTTGAGAAATGTTATTGTCAAAACTGTTGAGATCATTATAATTCCATGAAAAATATCACTAAAGTTATGACACAAGGAAATAAAGCTTGTTCTTCCTCAACATTACATACCTTTCCAAGTAAAATCTCTTTTACTTGTGCAATGGTAACCAACTTGCAATCTTCCTAACCCATGGAAATGCTTCCATTCTTCCCTTTAACCTCCTCATCATGATTGAATATGTCTTCAAGGGTAACTAATCCTTTAGGTAATGTTTTTGTCTATGGCTAAATTATTTGAGCATCATAGCTCTTTTACAAACTAGTATGTAAGATAGTAGAGAACTCAACTTCATTATGTATGAATTGAACAATTTTCTCATCATTCTCAAAAAATTTGCAGTTGATATCATTATCTAGAAGGGATGGTCTTACAACCACCTTGACATGCCTGGTTTCTTTAGAATAGTTCTTTCGTGGGGAAAACTAAGAGCCAATCATTTCCATTTGATCTTCTTCCTATTTTACTTCTTCATGACACTAACTAAATATTGATAGCTTCAAAACTCTCTAGAAGGTCCCAAACTCAGTGCCTACAAGATCTCAAAATCTTTTATTTTTTTCTACACTGCTTCGACTTGGTGAATGACCAATTCGGTATCCCCAAAGACTTGCAAAGCTTTGATTTGTCTCTTTTATTTAATCAACAGACCATGGATCAATGCTTCATATTCCGCCACATTGTTGGAGAATGAAAATTGTAGCCTATGAGGATAGAGGAAATTTTTGTCTATTAGGGAGATAAGAACTACTCTCAACCCATCTCCATTTTTACTTCTAGAACCATCAAAATACATATTCCATAATCTAGAAGCATATGTTTATTATTCCTTGTATGGCATGGGGATAATGAAATTCTCTTTGTGAATGCAATAAGTATCTAGACCAATTTCCATAATTGCATCATAGGGGTCAAATTCATAGTGCTCTTTGGCCCATTCATCAAGCATAAGATTAGGAATTAAAACTAATGAATGCACTATTTATGTGGGTTTAGGATCATTTCTTGCTTCTCCTTGAATAATGAAATTACATTAAGCATGACTAGGATCATAAAAATCCACATGATAAGATGAGATATGTTTAACTTTAATTGTAAACCTATTTCCATACCTTGTCCTTAGTAGTATATGAGACCAATCTGAGGAAATATATCCACCCACCTTGGCTGTAAAATATCTAGAGAGGTAAAGGGAGAATAGAGGTGGAAAGTCAATCACAAATATTTCTTGTGTTATGATTAGGCTTGGGAAAGCATGAAGAGTTAATTGCATCTTTACGATCGTGCCCAAAACTTGCATTGTTGATCCATCAAGTTGTAAGACACCCTTTGAAGTTGGATTGCATTCAATTCCCAAGATATCCACAATATTATTTGGAATATTTGAGGTACTAACACCAAAATCTACCATGTAAATGTGAACAATGTACTTTCTAATAATGAGATACATGTAGAAAGGAGGAGGCTTGACCATTTCACTTACTTGTTCTCCCCTGGGTTAACAAATGATGACCATATATTCTACTATGTGTATTGTGGGTTATAGAGGTGGAAGTTTCTTCAAGGATTCTTGCAAAACATTCCTTTAAAATGGGATTAATAGGACATCCCACATTATAACATTTAGGTTTGTCTTTTCATCATCTCTCTACGATATTGAGGGAATACTTGCATGAATTTTTACAATGGAGTGAAATGGTATTTTCTTCTCTACTCCATCCATGGAAGTTATTTGGTTGGTAGAATTTGTATGTCTCGTTGGTTTGTAGTGTTGTGTAGATTTTGTGTGTTCCACGAAACTTTTCATTTTGTGGTTGTTGAGTTGCACGTAGTTGAATGGATAAAGCTAAATTTCTACCCAAATCTGCTGGCTAAATGGAATTATCATGTGGATTTGGGAAACATGAGGAGGAGGCCTTATTTCTATTTGCCTCTTTTTGGAATTTGTGTTATCTATCACATGAAGTTGCGGCATGTTCAAATTATCCACAACTTGGTCAATTGCACAAAAATATTCAAGTCCAAAGAGTATAAAATTAGGTTAAAGGGTGATGTCTTGCATATCCTTTGCATTAATTTTTTATGGATTTGTGGCTTGTTCTTGTGGGTAGAACATGGTTTTGACCATAATATCTTTCTCCTGTAAGGGAATCATGCTAACTTCACGTGCATATTGGTTATGGGGTTGATCACAAGGATAACACCATTCAAAACCATAGGCCATGTTATTTTGGATTTAAAAATAGCTTTGCTTAAGATAAGAGCTGGTATAGGATGCATATTTGGATTTTCCAGTTTTCTTGGTGGGTAATTTTGAGGAAATATCTGATTTGGATATTGAAATATTTGTTATGGATAACCTTGAGGGGGATTAGGATAATCTTTTAGAAATTGATATTTTGTCTCTTGAGAGAGACAATGTCATTTATTAGTTTTTAAGTTGGACACTAAGGCTTTCAATTTCATATTACTTGATGGAGGGACCAGATGTTGACGTGGAAGTTGAAATAAATGGTTAAGAAATGAGAGCACTGAAGGGTTGAGTAATTTGTGACAATTCAGGGAAAATTGGCATAGGTAGTCTAGGGGCTAGTTTTCCTTCTTGAATTAGATAATTTTCATCCCTAATGGCTATTGTATAAGTATTTAGTAGTTGAATATCATCCATAGATGAAATCATTACTTTGTTATACCATAATTCAAATATCTAAGAAAGTATAAAAATGCACCTTGAGGGGTCGGTCTTAGAAGGAATGAAATTTTGTCCCATGTTTTCTGGAATTTCAAGTTGAAATCTTCCATGAGCTTATTTGGGGCCCACTTAATTGTGATAAACTACTCAAGAAGTGAAATATTGTCTACCTTTTCATCAAACTTTTGACAGAGAGCAATTCCAATTTCATCTCAAGTATGGATTGAAGTAGTACGTAAACTTATGTACCATCACAAGGATTTTTCTTTGAGAAATGATGCCAAAAGCCTCACTGCAATGTCATCTTCCATGCCCGTATGTATTGAATAGACACTTGAAATTTCTTGAATTTGTTCCACAGAATAGTAGAGTTTTTTCCTATGAAGAAGGGGCAGGGTTCATTTTAAGACCCCCCTCTAAAAAATAGTTTAGAATTGGTAGCGAATCTCCAAAATTGGATTTTACATCAATGGAGAATTTTTGAAAAAGCTCGTTTCATGGAAAATCCAACCAAGTTAGATGGCCATACAACCCAAGTTGGACGGTCATCCATCTTCCTACATACAACCTAGGTTGACGTCGTCCAACCCAAGTCAGATCTGAAGATGATGGAGGACTGCGAGAGATGGGTTGACGATGTCTAACCTAAGTTATACATAAGACAATAGACAAACATCCATCGTTTGCTGTCCAACCCAGCCATCCAACCTAACCATCTAACCCAAATGCCATCCATTGTTTTCCATCTAACCCAACATGTATTATACCTTGGAAAATACGTGCATAAGTTAATATTTACATATAAATAGTAGGAAAAATGACCCATAAAAATGAATTTTGGGCCAAAACTTTAGGCGAACTGGGTGGCAACTAAGTGCTGAAAATTTTCCATTTCCAATTTCCAAAATCCCTAATATCCGCAAGTTTACGAAAATTTTCCACTAAAATTTTCCATGAGAAGGGGATACTCTTCAAGACAACTATTTGGATATCATCTTGTGTAGCTAAAATCAATGGAATTCCTCTATTGAAACTTATAAATAGTAATTTCCTTCGATGCACCATGAAGTGTATCGGCCTTAAACTTCTTATTGGAAACGAGAATAGTCTACCTAGAGGAAGAGTTGCAAAAATTTTATTTGGAGAATTTGATCTTTTGGATATCTCTCTCATCTTCTTCTACATAGGGAGAGTTGTAGATAATCAAGTGGTTCACCTTGGGATAAATTCAACCTCGTTTTGCACTCTTCTCATGAAACATGAAGGCTCGAACTGATTGAAACTAGAAGATTTGATATTAGGGAGTCACCAAATGTGTTGAAGAATGCCTCTAAAGGTTGAAAATACCAAGTTACACACTAAAAATTAGTAGTAATGGAGTAAATATTATTTAATTGTCCCATGAGTTGTGCCAAAATTGTACCCCTCTCTCGAATCATGGATATCTAGAATATTGAGGCAACATGGGATTGTCTCCAAGTGTGGGACTTGTGGATTCAAAAATACCTCTAAATAAGTTTGACTTCCTTTCTATGAAGATTGGAAAACCCATAGAACACAACCTACTTCTAATGCTAAAATACTCCAACTATTCCTACACTAACATGTCTAAGGGACTAGGGGGAGAGAGATGAAATGAATAAGAAAAATAAGAAAGAAGGGTGATGATAAAACCAAAATAAGGTGAAACTTTCCCAACTCCAAATGACATCGTTGTAAGTTCATAGAACTGGGATTATGAAGATGCACATGATTCCAAAGCAAACAAGTGAAAGAATACAAAACACATAAGAGGGCAAGGTATTCACACCAAACACAAATTATTTGAAGGAAAAAGACAGACAAAACCCACATTAGTTGATCCTTCACAATTTATATATAAATACGAGGCAAAAAAATATCCATTCATGAGGTATAGAGGTCAAAAGCATGAAGCTTTCAAGATTTAAAGAGAAGAACTAAAAATATGCTAAGGAAGAAAGGGGATAAAAACCCCTACAAAATGCGTAAGAACTTGTATTTCTACAATTTGTGTAAAAGAGAAATAGAATGAGAATGGAGAAAGGATCTGTTGAACTAGAATATGTCCTTCCTAGAAACATGTTGGATAAACATGGGCGCCATGATTTCTTGCAAATTTTGTTTGTAGTACGTATACATGGGCATCCTTAGATTAAAGTGCATAACCATAACACGACCCCTTGATTCTATCACACACCATTAGAATTCACATAAGGACACCATATTTCAGTAAATTTTAGTGCTTGTGATGGTTGGCTCTATGGTTTAGAGTCTCGTGCGCTTTTGAAATTTTCCACCATTATTTTCTATGTCAATACCTCTGCATCCTTTCAATTGTGCTTAAAACCTACATAACACTATTGCTTAATCCCGTGGCTTATTGGCCATTGTGGGTTAGTGTTGTCATTGATGTTAACCCCCATTAATGGAAAAGGGTGTCATGGTTTTGTATGAGTCCCCATATGATGTCAGTCAAGTGTCAAGCATGAAGAATGAGTGGTTGTGTTAGGATTAAGAGTGTTCTAGGGTGTCCTGGTGCATGGTCTAGTGAGCTGAGTCACAATATGAGGTCTTCCAAGCTGGTTGGAGTGTTTCATGAAGTCATACATAGTCCATGAGGTGTGTTACAGGTGTGTATGAGTATTTACAAGGTCATTATGGTCAAGTCATGTGGTTATAGTGTTGAGTCAGGTCATTCTAGGCTTGTTTCTAGCCTTGGAACGTCTAGAATGAGGTAGAGGCATGAGATTTGGACCAAATCAGTCATGTTGGAGCATGAAATCAGTGTTATGACAGTGTAACTGAGGTGTATGGTGAGTTTCAAGTCAGAATTCATATGTTTGGTGCTTTTGGGGGTCCTTGGGAAGCTATAGGTGACAAGTATGCAATTTTACATAGGTAAGTTGTTATGGATGGAGAGTTTGAGGAATATACGAGCTATGTGATGATTTTAGACAGTAGAGGATGTTTTCATGATGATTCAAGAAATTTGTTAGGTAATTTTGTCATGGGAAATGAAAGTTATGCAAGTTTTGGTGAAACCAAATAAGAAACAATGTTTATATGACAAAAGTAAACCTTCCGATGCTTGTTGTGAATTGTGTTCTTTACATGGGGACTTGAGATATTTGGCATATATTATTAGGTCAGTTATTAAGGTTTCAAAAAAATAATGAGGTGGTTTGATTGTCATGTTTTATGAATGATCGTTAAGAAGCTAAAGTGGTTTGAAACCCTAGTTAAACCCTAGCTAGGAGTAACTTGCAAAAAAGTGAGAATAGTGACACTATTTTGATTCATTTTGAAAAAGTGATGATTTTATGTTGTATAGGACTCTTCTATATTTCCATAAATGTATGATATAGCATGTGGTGATATGTGGGCCCCACCTAAAAATATAAGTTTCGAATAGTTCCAGTTTGAGGAAAAGTTATAAAAAGAAGGTAATATATAAATTAGCAAATCATGATATCTCAGGATTTTTATATATTTATATTAATGTTTCATATAATTTTTATGATGAAAAAGTGAAGTTGTGCCCTATTTAGGTTGACTTGTCAAAGGGCGCTTTGAGGCAAAAAAAGTCTTTCATAAAATGATCATAACAGGGGAGCTACATGTGGAGTTAGGAGGTGATTCAAGTTGTGTTGGAAATATAATTTAGATATATTTCCAGTGATATAATTTTTTTAATGATTATGATTTTTGTTAAGGTTTTTAGGTTAGTTTTGGAAAAGAATATTTTCTCCAAAGTGTATGAAAGAACAGGATCTCGCTAGATGTTTTGAGTTGTTTGGAGCATGAGATGGATTAGGTGATGATTTTTATTACTTTTAATGTGAACAGGGGATAAAATTTTCATCCAATGAATCCATTTATAGGTATTGATTGTTCCATAAAAAGTGTTAATTAAATGATCTTTGAAATTTTTTTTGGATAGGTTGATTCGGTGAAGACAAAAGTAGTTATGGTTTGAGAAGGTGATTGTTTCATGACTTATAACTTGATTAGAAGTGTTCTCTAGGTTATGAAATTTCCATTTAATTGTGAAATGACATATTTTGGATGTTTTCGAGTGATATAGTGGCATAGATTATTTTTTTAGGCTTCAAAGGGTGTAGGAAACATCTGTTTTGAGAAGAACAAAGAACATTGGGCCCATTAAATGAAATAATATGATTGTTTGAGATAATTGTGACCATTTATGATATTTAAATGTTATTTTAAACATGTGTGATGATTTTAAAAGAATGATGAAAAATGGTTTTGGGATTAGGATATTTTTGGCATTCCAATGCATGGGTTTTGTAAATTTTGGTGCATGGAAGAAGGGTTTTTTCTAGGCCGACCCATATGGGTCACTTGTAGATATTTTGATAAAGTTATGGGATGTTTTTAATGATTCATTGGTTAAACAAAAGGTGTAGGACTGGCCTCCTTTGGGTTAAAACAAAGAAAAAGGTATAAAAGTGATGTTTTGGGTTCATTTTTGAACTAGTGCTCTTGGAGGGAAGAAGTGCAAGCTAGAGGATAATAATTTTCAGGTATGTGTGCATGGTTTGAATGCTGAGGAAGAGAATGTCAGGTTGAAGAAGATTAGATATCATGTGTGCATGTGTTTAGAGCTATGACAAGTGAAGTGATTAACTAAAAATTAACTAAACTAAGGGAACATTATAATGATAGTTAATTTAATATAGGAGGACATAAACATTGTAAATAATTATTATAAAGTAGTATAAGATGACTAAATAATTAAAAATAATTGAAAAAACCTTAATGTGCAAGAATAAAGTGAGGAAAGAATTCATTTGATTGTATATAGTCACATTGCAGAGTGTCAGAGTTTGACAGAAATTACGTAAGAAGGAACAATAGCACAAAGGTCCCAAAAAGAGTGGATCTGGAATATTTGAGCATAATGGATCACCTAGGAGGGTACTGGGGCACCCTAGGGAAACCTAGTATGGCAGAATAGGCACCCTCATCTATAAAAAAAAATCAGAACTTGATTCTTTCAGGGTCGGAAGATATCCTGTAACCTTCGTTGTCTGTCCCACTAGGTTTCCTAGATCGCACCGAATGTATGAATTATTCCAAGAGAAATAATGCATTGCAAAAGACCCAAAAGGAATTATCAAAAACCTACAAAAAATAAAATATGCAAATGAATGGGTAAGACTGACCTCAACTTCTACAACATTGGGCTTACTAAACTCGAGTGACATATTATATTTCAGACTCCAAATGTAGCTATGGTGTGTGTGTGTGTGCATTTCGTGCCCTAGGTTCTCTTGTGCCACTCACACTATGTGAAGTATTAAATAATAACTAAATGTAGAAAATTTAATAACATGTGTGCATGGAATAGAATAGAATCCCTCCCCCTATGAAGTGTGTGTTGATGTAGATCTCCTAGCCTTGATGCATGGAACTATGTGGATGCAAGTGATGCAATGAATGCAACTCTAAATGGAGTGATAGTAGTAAGTGATGCTAAGACCCTCATTATGGTTTCATAACTTTATATTTATAGGGTTATCTTGATCTAATTTTGTAATTAATCTTGACATGGCCGATTAAGAAAAAGATAAGGATGAAAACGGCTAGAAAGATCCCCAAAAGTGGTAGGAAAGTATAAAAAGGATCGGGCACCTCGGGTGGAACCAAGGCACCCTAGTACAAGATTGAGTGAACTAGTTTAGGATAATATGGTGACAAAGTGTCAAAACAGACTGGCATGCATATAAAAATGTGTGGGAATGATGAAATAAAAGGTAAAATAAGATGGACAAAATATGGGATTAATTAGTAATTTCTTCACTCAAGGACCTTCTAAATAGTAGTGTGATACCGAGATAAATAATGTCTAAAGTGCATGATTTTGTGACTACATTTTGCCCCCACTTTATGTTGGTGAGCTAAAAGCTCGGTAACATAAAGTAGATAGAAGTACGTACCTGATATCCATGGAGAGTGTAGTAGAAACACGCCGAAGGACTAGACTCAAGCGTGGAATGAAAAAAAAGAAGATGGAGGAGCATGGAATCTAAAGATGAAAAATGTGCAAATAAAAAGTGATGAGAGTGAACCTAGGGTAGAATGCATGTGTAGCTATTGTAATGTGTAGTGTACCTACATGGTTAGTAAAGCATGTGTTGTCTTAGTATGTTTTTGTTGACGTTGTTTTTGTTGTTTTCTTGCCCCCAATTGGACTTCTTGTTTCTCATACGGTCAGACCTACAAGGAGAAAACGATCAAGTAGTCAAATATGTATGTATGTAAAAATTGTTATGTAAAATATGCATGTGCATATAAATGTGTAAAATACGTAAATGTAAAATATGCTAAATGAAAATGTAAATGGAACATGTGCACCTGATCCATGTTGAGAGAAAGGGTGTAGAAGGATACCTTGCATTACTATGAGTTTTTTGGGTGATCTCACACCACCCCGGTGGAAGTAGTGTAGGGAGGAAATGCTTTATGTGCTCTAAAATCTAACCGCTTCTATTGAAATGTGTATGAAGAGATCTTTATGACGTCCTAGTTTTTTGGGTGATCCGCACCACTAGTTGAAGTAGTGTAGAGAGGAACACCCATAAGTAACCCCTAAGCCTAAAAATCACTTTCCGTAAATGATAAGGATGTTATGTCCTATAAAATCTGCTCTATATGGGGTTCGTAGACTGGTCTAAACCCACTTGGTATATGTAAACCCACAATGTTAAGGGTGGAAGTGCATTGTACTCGAACTTGTTGTGTTAGTATGTAAACCCCAAAATGATGCCCCCTCTTTAGGGACGCATATGACGTCATGGATAGGAGAATGTGGCCCTAAAATAGGACCAATTTTACTCTTAATGGTATACCTTGGAAACTTTCTTGGTAGAAACCAAGGCACACACAAACAAGAAGGCTAGCCAAAGACAAGTGTAAAGAAAACAATGCATGCATATAGAAAACATGTGTAAGCTACGCAAACAATGTAGTAAATGTAAACACACAAGAAAATAAGTAATCCGCACAAAACAGGTTGCAAACATGGGACATCACTCACGATGTCACAAGACATGCAAGGCCATCTCGTGACACAAACAAGTGTGCACACAAATATAGGGAAAAACCCACATACAATGGAAAAAAAATATGTCACAAGTACATACAAACAAACAAGTAGTCATGGAAACATGTAATCCTGCAAAATAAGTGCTGCACATGGAACACCCATTAGCATGTTAGAGAAATAACCAATATGTCAAAAGCATGTATGATCAAGTAATGTAAGATGCTAAGTACAAAATGAAACAATAACACCTGGATGAGACAAATGTGGATGCCCCTAGTGACCAGTATAGTAAGGGTAGAAGGAGAACATCCATGTCGCGTGTAGGAGTCCTATATCTGCAATCAAAATAAACAAAGGCATGAATGATCATGTGTGGATAGTATAGATAATGGCATATAAGATATAAATATAACATGTGTAGTAAAGTGATCATGTAAAACACTAGAAAACAAGAGTAAATGCCCCAAGACAATGCAATATGTTGTGGATGAATGGAATCGAATGCAAGATGGAATGATATAAGTTGCATGCCCTTTGAGTGGATGGAAGTGTATGCAATAAGGTTAATTTTGTTTTCCCCCTTGGCAGTCAAGAATTAATCGTAAACGAGAGCGCATCATCGAAAAATGGTCAAATAGTGTTTGTTTGTCTTGCACGTTGTGATGAGTGTGTATGTAATGGTGATGAAATGTGACATATAGAAAGGATGAGCATGAACCCTATAGCCGAATCGTATATCATGACTTAATGAATGGAGGAGTGATGATTTAGCCTAAGCATATATCACTATATGATGAAAGGATTAGGATGAGTGATGATTTAGCACTAAGTGTATATCACTATATGATGAATGGTAAAGAGTGGTGATGTAACCTAAAGTGTATACCACTATAAGATGATATAATAGAGGTGGTGATCTAGCCTAAAGCGTATACCACTACTAGATAGAAAGAGGATGAGTGACAATTTAGCCTAAAGCATATGTCACTAGCCTAGGAATGTCACATGATGAAATGTCACATGGTGAATGTAAGGTCCATTTGATTTGTAAACCCTCAGCAATTGAGTATGGACCAAGGAACTAAAGTGCATCATAGGGTGGTTAGCGTAGCACGTAGAAAATAATGTAGTATGTGTAATGATGAAACGACCATGTGGTGAGTAAGGTTTGTAAATGCGTGGTGTATAGAATGTGATGCTAAATGTGTAGAATGTGTAAAATGTAATGTAATACTAGACTCATATGTGATGTAACCTAACATAGTATGTAGAATAGGTGTGATGTAGAAATGTGTAGTGCGACATGTCGAAGTAAACTAGTAGTGTGGTACGTAGGATGAAATGTAAAGCTAGACTCATATATAATGTAAGCTAGCATAGTATGTATAATGTATAATGTGAATAGGTATAAGGTATACATAGATAGCCTAATGGTGTATGTAATGTGTAAAATGAGTAGGGTATGATAATAGTGCATTGATAGTATGTTATATGTAAGATGAAGACTAGGAGAATGTGTGATGTAAAAATGTAAAAATGTTAAAGACTAAATGTAGCATGTATAGTGTTTGAAACGTAATGTATGATGAAATGCAATGCAGAATGCCTATAGTGCAATGTGTGGGGTTCAATGTAATGGTAATCCATCAACAGTCAAGTGTGAATCAAGGCAAAAGAGTGCGTCATTGGGTAATGATGGTGTTATGACATGTGATATGGTATGCTTATAGGAAGGACAATAAATGATAAATACGAAAGGTGTGATGTAAAACTATGTAACTATGCTAAAACATGAGGAGGGGGAGTGTGTAATATTCTATTCCCCCTAATTATGTATGAGATGAAGGTACCGAGAGATGTTTTCAAGGAGATCATTAGTGTCATGATCGAAACCCACCTGGAGCCGCAATGTAAAACCTGATAAGCTATAGAATGGGGAGGGTCATATAGGGACCCATTGCAGCAAAGTGTATAAATAGTCATCGTGTATTATTGGTCAATAAAGGAAATGGGTGGACAACCAAGGGCATGCCAATGAGAGATGTTTGGAGCATGAGTGAGAGAGGAATAATTAGAAATAGAGATAACATCAAAGGGCATAAAAATGTAAATGAAGAGTGGATGGGATATATTGTACCACCAATATAGTCGAGCCAAGACTATCCTAGTGTGAGTGGGGAGGCACGAGGGGTACGTGCAACAAGTATTGTTAAATGAAAAACCCGCAAGCCATAAGTTGTTGTAATGTGAAAGTAGCCATGATAAATATGCGGTGAATGAAGAGGAGGTAATATGTCATTAAGTGTCATAAAAACCTAGACAAAATATCACGTGTAAAAATAGTATCTAAACAAGTGGAGTCAACAGAATGTGTTGCCAAAAGGACTTGTTGATAAATAATGTGCATGTAAAAGGAGGTTATGGAGTTGCTACCGGTAGAGGAGTAGATGAAATAACATCAACACTGTGGACAAATTCTTTATACAATACCATGGCATTAGTAGAGGGAGGAGTTTTGAATTGATATTCTCCTGGACCATCAACCACAAAGGTTTCCTCAAAATAAGTATCATCTACACTAAGAGGAGTAAAATAAAGTTATTGCAGTTGATTCATCCGTAAGCTCATTTTCGTAGTCTTCACAAGCGTCAATATGAGCGCCAATCTTTTGTTTGGCTCTATGAATTACGTTAGTAGGGGGTTCTATAGTTAGTGGGGTAAAAGGTGACATAATTGGTGGAGATGAGACACTAGTAGGGACAAATACTGTAGGTGAAATAATATCCGTAATGTGAGTGGAAATAGAAGGATCCCCGATGGTCAGTAGTAGGTGATCAGTGAGACACTAGATTTCCCGATCTCATTTACATCAAGAATAGCATATGGAATATGTTGCGGAGGTGGTATGCGCATAATAGTAATATAATCTATACTATAGTACTTGAATGGCTCGGGATTAGTAGTAATAGTATGTTTGTATCCATCATGTAAAAAATTGACACATTGGTGGATAGTAGATGGGATTTCTTGCATTGCCTTTGTTGGTACCCAGATTTAATCTCCTTCACAACTTGAGTTGCATCATGGATTTTACAAGACACTCAAAGGTAGATAAATGGTTTATATGTCATTTGTATCCAGGGAAGAAATTTATCTTACTTGTTAGCACTCAAGATTTGAAGAAGGGGGTAGCACCTCAAAAGGATTTGATCCAACCTCACTATTTTAGGTTGTTCCTATCAATCAAGGTAAGAGAACCTATATTGTAGCCTCTATTTTGTGAAGGAGGTGAAAATATCCTTATACTATGCAGATTGTATGGAGATGGCCTTGAGAAAACATGATCAATTTCCCATTATTCAAACTCAACAGATCTGTCACTACTAAATGATGGAAATGATTTCAAGACAAGGCTAAGGCTACTAAAGACATGGTATGATCCTTGCTTTGTGCATTTTTGTAAATGGATTGTATTCTTTTGTTGACACATAATACAATGCAGGGGTATTATAGGTAGGATGAGTTAATTTGAAATGAATTTTGGGGTGGGAGATATTCAGACAAGACTAACCAGAATTTTCCAACTTCTTTGAGGACCTTTTCAAAACTTGAAAGACTTAGACAATAGAAATGCTTCAAAGAGGTTAATGTGTTCCTTCAACTAGGATATGTGCATCAAATGGAAGCCCATATCTGCACTCTTCCACACAATCTCTAATGATTTATCACAAAAGCTTGAGTTAAATGAATCAACAAAGCATTTAGAAATTTCTATTCTATCAGACCTAAGGTACCCCCAAAGGTTTACAATAAAATCTATATCAAGGAAAGCAGAGTGAATTTAAATTTGTTTATCCCTTCATCAAATAAAAGCTCTTCTGATTCTAGAATTGCAAATGCCACTAAGTTGTTACTAGAATTAGATCTGCATAATCAAAAGGAAATTCCAAACACCAGATTGCAATAGGGGCAAGAAACACAAATTGAAAACATTCTGAAACATAAGTAAATGCAAATTTTACCAAGAGAAAACACAAAATAATCCAGAATGACCAAATTTATTAGCAGGGGAATGTTATAAGAACAATCTCAGAGCTTGTTAGTGGCTATACATCTGCAACCAACCTAACATGATAAAAATTTGATACAAAAGGAGTTAAAATGGTTCTCAGGTGGTTTCTCAGAGAATGGGCTTCTTCCCACATTTTCTCATGAAAATTCTAAGTTTCTCCAACCCTTTACATGAAAAATTCATGCAATATGTACATTTTCAATCACTCACTCACTTTGCCTCTCAAATATTCCCTCCAAAAGTGGAATATTTGAAGCACCTTTTCTTTACAATATTTCTAGAAAATGACATTTAACAAACTCACAAAAATTTGCCAGTTGTTCTTTCAAAAGGTGAATCATTACAAAACTTTCATCATTCTTCAAAGTGGAAGCACATTTTTCATTTCCCACACATGTAGATCCCTTTCACTTCATCATTTCAACTTTTCCCTTCCCAATTTTTTACTCTGTAACTTTGGATATGGTAATTCACATTTTTCATGAACCAAAGTAAAAATTCATTTGAAAAATGCCTTGGATTCACAAATTGAATCCCCAAATTGATTAATTCGGACCTTGCATGCCAAGAAGACATAAATTGGTAAAAAATTGATGAATATTGATGCAAAAATGCATCTCCAAACTTCCTAGAGCTCAAATGGTGGCCAAATTAGTGAAATGCACAAATACCATCGATTTGTTTCTCAACTTCAAATTTAAGCCCTCCACGTGGCGAGATCTGGGTAAAAACGAGCCTCGGGACGCCTTTTTACCTTTGTACTACTTTTGGAAAATTTACACAATTTATTTATTTCCTCCTTCACTCCACCAATGAGATTTGGGCCTGACACGTGGAGCAATATGACTGGATACGGAGTCGTGGCTCAATTTTACACATTTTTCATCTTTCTGGGAAAAGGAAAAAAATTCATTTTTTCTCTGCAGCTTTGCCCTCCTGTAGGACACATGTCCTCATATGATTGGTTGAGGGCAGTGCTCTCATTTCATATTTTAATCATATTTCACAAAAGAAATTTTTTAACATTTCCTCCACTAGCCCACACCTCTGCTATTGACTTCTCAAATGAATTTTGACTTTTTACCCTCGGGCTCATGGGTTAGTTTGATACTTTTATTCATTTGAATATAGGAGGAAAAATTTCCAAGTTACCCCCGATGGTCCACCTCCTCACCTCTTTGACTTTTCAAACTGCCACATGTCACTATAATGCATCTTGAGGCGGTCCCAAAATTTGATACCTTGAATGAGCGCGGGCTCGCCACATGTCCTGTTCCGACGAGATTTGTCTGAATGCTTGAAGCTCAGTGGAAGGCACCATGTGTCATACTCTGAGGTAGTCTCCTTTTGGTTGTTGAAAATTCTAAGTAAAATGCAAAGCAAGTGGAGGCCTCCATGTGTCATCCTGGTGCTTCTTTAAGATGGTGCCCAAAGTAGAGACCCTGAATGAGCGCAAGCTCGCCATGTGTCCTATTCCTCGCCAAACTGCTCCAACTGCATAAATTTTTTTGTCCAAGTCCAAGCCAAGCAGCGGAAGCCTCCACATGTCCTCCCAGTGCTACTCCAAGGCCAAACCAAAAACTTGATTCTCAAACGAGTGTCGTTCACCCATGTGGACATATTTCTGAGTTGAGGCCTTTTATAGAATTTTTGAAGTATTTAGCCAAGCCATGTCCAACCAAAAGGTGCCACATCCCCTGTAGATGCAAGGATGTAAATTTGATCTGGAGAAACACCCGTCAAATCGTAAAATACATAAAAAATGACCATTTGAGCCTCCTCGTGACATATCAACTCATTCTTCTTCAAATATTTAAGGCAGAAACAACAAGAATGACAAATTTTGACTGTGGTAATAGAGGGAATGGGAAAATGTGAGTTTTTGAAAGGACAGAGCATGGGGGACTCAAAATATAGACCTTTTCTAGAGGAACAAAGAAACTAGGAGACAAATATGGACCCATACATGATCTTTGACCCAAGGGCAGACTAAAAATGGCAACAAAGACCAGCCAAGCACAACATGGGGAAGGATAAAATGACAGAGGTCGTAAATCAATAAATTTTCAAGGGCACAAATGGGGCAAGACAATTTTTAACACCAACAAAATTAATACAAATTCTTCCTAACAAGAGATTGAATTGCAAGGAGGTATCAAAGATGTAAAATTCAATGACAACAGTTTTAGGCCCAAATCGAACACATAGTGAAATGATTCCTAAGTATGTGCAACTGGTATAATCCTAACCATGAATGAGAGTATAATTATGGGAAATAAGGGTATCACTTATACCTAATTGTTATAAGAGTGAATGAGCACAAAGATTAACAACAGATCCATTATCAATTAGAACTTGCTTAATACAAGTGGTGCTAATAACGGCGGTAATGAGAAAAGGAGCACATGGATTTCTTTTAGCAAAGGGTGACATATCCTCATTGGTGAAAGAGATAGCGCGGGGTAGATTATGAAGAGATTGGATGAGATGTAAAAAGGCCTCAGTAGAGTTATCACATTCAATATGAATAAGCACGAAGGGAAGCCTCTAATGTGTTACGAAAATCTAGTGCATTATGCAATAAATCATAGAGAGAGATCTTAACAGACATATTTTTAAGTTTAAAAAAAAAATTATATCCCTTAGAGGTGGTAGTAGGAGTGGGTGGAGCCGTTGGTGGAGTAGGACGAGTGCGATGAGTAGCGACAACATTAATGGTTGGATCAGCCTTAGGTGTGATAAAACGAGGAGGATGTTGGGAGCGCACCCACATGAAATCAATGACAGCGGTAACTATTCCTGAGACCTTAGTGGGTGCATAAATACGATAGGAATATTGAGCCATTACATGATAAGGGGGTGGTATGATAAAAAAGGAGGTGTTGAAGCATTGGGTTCACCAAAATGATTAGCTAAAAATTAATTAAATTAAGGGAACAATATAGAGATATTTAATCTAATTTAGGATGACATAAATGATGTAAATAATTATTCTAAAGCATTATAAGATGAATAAATAATTAAAACTAATGGAAGCAAAACCCTAATGTTAAATAATAAAGTGAGGAAAGAACTTTGTTGATTGTAGATGACTATCGCAGAGTGTCGCATGTCTAGCATGAAATTCTAGAAGAAATAACGACCACACAAAGGTCCAAAAATAATGGATCTAGAAGATCCGGTCGACTGGAGCACCCAAGAGGGTATTAGGGTGCCTCGGGGCACCTTGGTATGTCAGAACAAATGCCTTGGTCTCTGAAAAAATATCAGAACTTGATTATTTCGTAGTCGGAAGATATCATGTAACCTTTGATGCCTGTTACACTAGGTTTCTTGGACTGCGCCAAATGTAAAAAATATTCCAAGAGAAAGAATGCTATAAAATACCCAAAAGGAAGTATCAAAACCCTAAAAAAATAAAATATGCAAATGAATGGGTAGGATTGACCTCAGCCGCCACAACAAAGGGGCTTACTAAACTAAGTGTTGCACTTCATTTCGGACCCAACTGTAGTTTTGGTGTGTGTATGCATGTCATGCCCTAGGTACTCTTGTGCCAATCACACTATGTGAAGTAGCGAGCAATAAATAAATGTAGAAAATTTAATAGCATGTGTGCATGGAATAGAATAGAATCCCTCCCCTATGAAGTGTGTGTTGATGCACATCTCCTAACCTTGATGCATGGAACTATGTCGATGCAAGTGATGTAATGAATGCAAATCTAAATGGAGTTATAGTATTAAGTGACGTTAGGACCATCATTATGGTTTCATAACTTTATATTTATAGGGTTCTCTTGATATAGTTTCATAATTAATCCCCATATGGTCAACTAGGAAAAAGATAAGGATGAAAAATGGGTAGAAAGATCCTATAAAGTGGCAGGAAAGTAGAAAAAGGATCGGGCACCCCTCGTGGGACCTGGACACCCAGGGGGCCTTCAGATAGGCTTAGGTGCCCAGTTTAGGATAAAATGATGGGAAAGTTTCAAACAAACCGGGAAATCATATAAAATGTGCGGGAATGAAGAAATAAAAGGTAAAATAAGATGGCCAAAAGATTGGATTAATTAGTACTTTCCTCACTCAATAACCTTCTAAATAGTAGTATGAGACCAGGATAAATAATGTTTAAAGAGCGTGACTTTGTGACTACATGAAGAAAGAGAAATATTATGAGAGATTGAAGACCTAGGGTATGAGCTAGGGTTTGTGAGTTGAATAAGTGATCTCCATCAGTTGTGGCAGTAGAAAAATTAGAGATCAAACATCTTCAAGTGGCTAAGTTGGTGCTTGGTCATCCTAGGGGTTTTAGCCTCCTTGTGGAGTTAGTGCTTCACTAAATTAGAGGTTGGTGCTCCTTGTAGGGTTGGTGCTCTAAGAAAATAGGGGTTGGTTGTCCTTGTGAAGTTGGTGCTTCACTAAATTACTTTGTTGTTAGTAATATCAATAAAATTTCAATGGGTTTTCTTCCCCTTGAGGGTTTCCCACTTATATATTGTGTTCATGTGTCTTCTTATTTGTTTCATGTTGTTGTGAATGCTTAATACACATCTAATGCACACATATGGTTATGGATGATTAATGGATGAATGAATCAATGAATTTATGTGATGGTAAATGAATTGAAATATTTTTAGGACTGATTCACCCCCCACCCCTCTTAGTCCATTGTGCTTCCAAAAATTGGTATCGATTAGGTCCTTCTGAAGAAAGTTTAGCAACTTAAAGGAGATCCTTTGAAGCACAAGAAATCAGTAAGTTTGCAGATATTATAGCAGAATTAAGAATGAGGAATGAAGTAGCTTAGTCATGTATTGAGGCCTATCAAAATTAGGTTAAAATAATGGAGGAAGAGCATGATCAAGCCATCAAGGGTTTGAAATATCAAGTGGAAATTTTTTCTAATGCCCTAAAGGATAAAGAGGATGTTTATTCCAGGTATGAAGAAAAATTTAAGGTTATAGAATCAGATTTAGAGAATGCATCAAGTAATTTGAGATTGTATGAGAAGCTTAAAAAGAGCTCCAATTCTCTTGATGGTATTTTAGAGGGACAAATAGTTACTAATGACAAAATAGGCCTAGGGTTTGAAGGTAAGCATGATGATGAAGCTGGTTCAAGTAAAAATTAGTTGATAAGGTAACTAAGAAGGTTGATCCAAGAAATTCTAACTCGCTTACACAACCTAATGTTATAAGGTATGACACTTACTTCAATGGATATTGTTTTTTTTTGTCATGATTTTGGTCATAGGGCTAGATATTACAATAGAATGTCATTTGGGAATGATGTAGGTGTTTTCAAGGGTGAATGTCATTCATGTTGTGAGTATGGCCATAGAGATAAGGATTTTGGATGGAATTTAAGAGTGTTTGAACCAAGAAGGATCAATAATGGTGTTGTATGTTTTAAGTGTCACAAACAAGGACATGTTGCTAGATTTTGTCTTCAAGGTGGAATCCCAAGAGTTGTTAGTAGGTTTCAAGCATCCAATGGAAGAGTTTTCAAGAGAAAGGTTTGCTCCATGAATGATTCAAAGAGTTCCATATCAGATCCAAAGGTCAAGAAGGAGGTTTCTCATATCAAGGAGGTTAAGAAAACTGATTCTCAGTCTGAATTGCAGCCTAATCCAATGAGATTTTTCAAAGAAGGTTCTTGTGGCATCAAGGAAGGGTCCAAGTAAAGTCAAAGAGGCTTGTTTTCTCTTGTTGAGGGGCCTAGAATTAAAGAAGATCATTTGTTAAAAAAATTAATGCATTCCCTTATTCATTAGAAGCCAATGAATCTTGGATTTTGGAACACTTCAAGTGTTATTAGGTATGTGGAGTAACATATCTCCATGATTCTTTGAGTTATTACACTTGTTAGGTGTCTAAGTTTGTGTGTTTTTCCAAGGTTTTTATAAAGTTCATGTTGTCATGATCTAGAACATGTCTCAAATCAAATATGGTCTATAAATGGTGTTGATTGTGACCTTTTATGTCAAAAGGAGGTTTGAGAGTAAGTAAATATATTCAAGTTTTTTGTCTAGATGACTCACCATCAAGGTATGATCATGAATTATGTAAATATAATAAATTATAATAATCTTGTGTTATTGTGTTTCTAGTTGCATCACGGTGATGCTACTGGTCTTAAGAAGTATTGTTTTAAGGGGAGCCACCGATAAGAGTTGTAAGATTTGAAGTAAATATGTCAAGTTTACCTTGGTAATGTAAAAAGGGTCATGTCCTTATTTTTCAACAAAAATATGAGTCTCGTCAATCAATTCAAAGGTCTCTTCTCATGTTTCATAATTCAACTTGAAAAGGATGTATGTTTCACAAAGAGGGAGCACATTTCATGTTAAGTAATCTGCATCAATGGTGTCTCCGTCATCATCGGTTCTCAAGTAGGTCTCATGAGGTATTTGGTAAATCAAAATAGGAAAGTGTGTTAGGTCTTTCTATCCCTTTTCTTAATCATAATAACTTATGTGTGATCATCTCTTTCTAAGGTCCCAAAAAGAATCAAGATGTATGAAATGTGTTGTGGAAAGGTTAATGAGTTGACTCAATCCTTGAAATGTATCTAGTGATCTGATTTAGTTATGAAGGGTCCTATTGGTCAAGCTCATTCAATGTTATCATCATTTGAGTATCAAATCATTTCATGTTGGCTTCAAACAAGTTATGTATGTCTTTGTATAGCCCTTAAAGTCTGTGTATTAAGGCCCTCAAGTGAGTGAATTGTGTTTTGATAAAAATTGTAATTGAAGATCTTTGTCATGATGTCTTATTTGTTAATTCAGATGGTCAAATGTACCAAGCTTAAAGTATCATGTGTGAGTGTCTCAAAGGTATAAATTCTCTTCCTCAAAAGGTCTATACAATGTGTGTGCAACTATTGTGATGTATCCAAGAATATACATTCATATAAACACATCAATAATCAAGAAATCATAAAGAATTTCACCTTTATTTAGCTTTACCTTTGAGGATAATTTTTAGTCTTAGAAGAGCTTATCCTAGTCTGTCTAATTCCTCTTTCCATAAATATCTTCAATTTTCATCATAACTTGTCACATATCATGCCCCTGATGTCACTTTAACTCTCCTATAACTCACTCTTGATTATTTAGGCCAAACTTTCCTTTCTTGTTCCTTGTCTGACACTAGTTAAAATTAGGAAAATTTCCTTCCCAAGTCTCAAATTCATTCTTCCACTTATATACCCTATCAAACACTTCAAGTTCTATTATATTATCCACAATATAGATTCTAGAAGCCCCAATTCATTCAACTTACCTTAGTCAATATTTCTCTTAAACTGTCTTCCTTTATCTTGATGCAAACATGTTTAGTTCATATATGGATATAGACTCCTAGAAGTAACTATAAGACTTCACAATATTTCATAGAACCTTCTTTTCACTTTAGATGTGCACCTCAAATTTGAAGAGATAACTCCTACAATTCTTGGTAGCTCAACTTTTGCAATTTTGTTTCTAAACCCTTAACTAGGTCTTAGGTAAGTTGTTTTCATGCATAAATATTATTTTAGATGGCTTAAAACTTGAATGAGTATATATCTGAGCACCCATTAACTCAATTTAGATATGTTCCAATTTTTAGGCTTTAACTATGAGTTTAGCCCCTACTTTCTTTGTAAAACTACCTTTAAAGATAGGTCTTGACTGTGTTGGCTTTCCACTGGAAGGAACTATCATTCATATCCTAGGTTATATCCAATGAAATCTTAAATATTCACTTGAATCTTATTCAGTCCCATCTTATTGAAATTTCTTTAAATTTTTCATGCAAAAGTAACTTGATTCTATGCTTCAAAATTGTTTCCCTAGTAGTGTTTCCACTATAGCACGTAGTCAAGCACGAGAGTAATGAAAGACTTACAAATTTCTTATTTGATGGATTTAAGACCTCAAATTTGTTCCTAGGGTCTGTATTATCCTCTTACATTTTTCTATTTTTTCAGAGGTTCATGACAACTATCACATTCCATTCAACTAGCACAAAGTCACTCCACTCCCTTACTCACATTGGAGGTAGAGTTATATCATAGTTAGCAGGATTAGGGATTTACAATGAAATAAATATTCCTTGTTTACTTAAACCACTCTCTCCTATGCTCATCACCTTAATGTCAAGCCTTGCTTGTATAATGTAGTGATAAGTAATTCTTCACTTGATACAACTATTAAACATAGTTTTTAGTTTAGGCTATTTCAATGAAACTCTATCATGAAAAAAAGTTTACAGCTTTAGAGTTTTGACACCACATATTTATTTTACCATTCTCAAACTCTCTTTTGATCATCAAAGGAATTTATGCACCTATTGCAATATCTTTCACTTCTCTTCAAATTCACAAAGTCACCTTTTGGCTTCAACATGTAAAATATTACACCAACATGCATATCCAAGTTATTACACCCAAAATGCATACCTTCATATTTGGGTATCATGACCATTCTCTTTTGTTAAGAGATCCCACATCCATGCTCAATATTATTTATAAAACATGTTATTAACTATGCAAGGGTGTTTAAACAAATATGAAGTTAACAGTGCTATGTCTTGATTAAGAGGAATATATCACAGCCACATATTTATTTTTTCCATCAAACTCACACATTTATAGGCTAAAAACAAACCCTACAAGACACTAACACAAGTCTCATCAAACCTTCCTTACCACATGGTCTCTTCTTTGCCAATATATGCTCGGTTTCATAGTGTTTTTTCCACCTTGGCATTCTCATCTATTTTCAAGAAAGCATGCATAAATTTCAACCGATTCCATTTAATTCTGAAATAAATGACCTACCATGTATGAAACAACACACAAAAAGAACATACAAGGAACCACTACACTCTGCATCGACACAAAAATCATGAAAAAAGCTGTCAATCATGAGTTTTCTTCTTCAAATCTCCTCTTGAAACTTTACAACATGATTATTACCCAGTTAGAATGAATAGATTTAGTTACATTTTGCAATATATAGTCATCTCATCCAATTCTAACCGAATAAGCTCTTAGTTCTCTTGGTCACATGAGTGACTTCTAGACTTAACACTAGGTTTCTTAGCTTAAAATCAAGTCCTTAATTATTGACTCATATTATGACTTCTAAACCCCTAAGAAGACCTAAGACACTCATTTTGACCTCTTTCCATCCTTTTATAAGTTTACAAGCCCATGAATTCATGAAAACAACAATGACAAGCCAAAAATTGGCCTCCACATTCAAGTTTTACATTTTGGAGGGAAAGAGTGATTTTCAAATTTTGAACATCCTAGACTCACACAAGCACACCTAACTGACATATAATGATCCCAAATACCTATTACCATACCTGAAAAACCAAAATTTGATTCCTTCATGGCTTATTCATGTACATGGAGTGATGCTCCCTGTACCATATTAGTAAGAGTATATTCTTAGTCCGTGTCATGACAAAGTTAAGATGATACTTGGTCTCTTGAAAGGCTCGAATTCATTTCATAAGGTGTGTTGAAGGCCTAAATTGTAAAACCTAGAAGGTCAATCAGATAGTATGAAAGTTTTTACATGTGTGTGTGTTTGAGTACTCCATCTTCAAAAGGTTTGTGTCCATCTTGTGTTGGTCATGGTTTTTGCACCTAGAGTATGTCATTGATTCATGAAAAGGAATTATGAATAATGTCAAAATGGGTCTACTTGGTATTGTTTATGTCATATACAACGTCTTGAAGAGATTTTATGTCATCAACCTGGGGATGTAAGTATGGTATGATAAGTACGCAAATGCAAAAGAAAGTGTGTCTCTTGTCTAGTTATGTGTTTATTTGCTCATAGTGTTTCCAGTCATAAGAGTGAATTCTAAATGTTTCTTAGTGCTTTGAATAAATTTTGTGGTGAAGATACAAATTTTTTTGAGATCCTCAATACACTATCGGTTTACAATTTCTTGTAAGAAATGTAAAAGGTTGACTTTTTCAAACACAAATGATCAAAGCTACTTTAACATCAAAGTGATTGAATAAAATGGTCTCAATTTGTCCTACCAAGGATGTCTCGGAGAAATTATGTTCATAGAAGGGTGTAGTGAAGTTTCTCGGTTGGAAGAGACTATGAAATTTTCTCACGAAAGTGTTCAAAGTGATCTAAACTAGCTTCAGGATTCTTGCAAGGAAGTACTTCAAGGGTATGAAAATCCAATGATCCAAGACTGAGATGCAATGATGCAAATATGAGTATGAAGGTATTCAATGATCCTTTTATGAATTAAGAGAGGTGATTTATATTTATAACAGAGAGAGGGCTTATCGGGGCTTGAAAAATATGGGAAATGAATCTCAAAATAAAAGGATACCTACAAGTACAATGACAAAAATATTATCTTCATCAAGTATGAAAGGGTTTTAAGGTTTGTTTTTGCATCTAAAATTTGTAGACGTACTTAAAGACCTATGGAAAGGTATGCCAAACATGGTATTTAAGATAAAAATAAGTAGCTACGAACTAGTCCATCAGTGAGGATGATGTTGATATTTGTGAAGCTCCACGGTGGTCCAAGGCTTTGAAAATTTGCTACATGTACATTGATAAAGAAGTTAGTACTTCCTCTAGTATGGACTGTGATAGGGACTATTGTTGACTGGTTAAACATTTTGGTTGAGATTATGATTGAAGTTAAACCATGGAAATAGTCATGGAAGAAGGCATAGTAAGTATTGAATGTTGATAGAGTTCCTCTAAAAGTATGAGGTATGCATCTCTTGAAGTGTTAAGGAATGTGTTATGATGTGGTGGTTCTAAAATGTTGTCAAAGTATGTGATTGTTATGATATGTCAAAGAAGAGCTATAAAAATGCCACAGTGAGTGTATAAACATGTGAAGCATGCTATAGGTATAGGTCTTAGGTGTTGAAGTTTTCAAGGTTAGATTAAAGCATGTGTGATGTATTTATTCCTTTACAAATTTTTGTTACAGGTGGTGTATTTGGCAAGGTTCTAAGAATTGTCAAGATTCCATAAATGATACTTGCGGATAGTTACTGATTAACGGAGCAAAGGAAGCTAAATTCATGTCTCCATAAGGTGTACATGTGTGTTAGAGGTTGATTCAATCTTGAAAAGGTAGTATATCTTGAGCTTGTGACAAGAATGAAAATGGTCAGGGTTTGATTAGAAACAACAAGCTACATGTACCTATGAGGTGAGAGCACTATTAAGTTTGGAAGGTTATTGTGAAGTCGAACAAGAGTGTCACCGGGAAAAGGAAGCTAGTATTGACATTTAGGGTATGATTAAAGTGATAAGAAGGCCTGTGATTTGTGTAAAAATGCTAGAGTTGATCCTATGAAGAAATTTGTGCCTGAGATATGAGTATATTTCTATGTTAAGTGTTTAAATTTAGAAATAAGGCCAGTCCCTAATTTGAGATAAAAGAATTTTTAACAGAGAATTGAGTGTACAGAGTTGAGTATGATGAAAATATTGTGAATCATTAAGGTCTCAAGCATATAACTGTGATATAATGCTCTATTCTCTAAGAAGTCTTAGCACTATTTAGGCCATACAAAATGAATTCATGATGTATAGAAGATTGTTAAATTCTCTTGAGGGTTGTTGAATATGAACATAGAGAATTCATGATGTTTGACATATTGAAATAAGTTGAGAAGTTCACTACATTTGTCCTTAGACTACTACTATGAAGAAACAAAAGTGATCTTTGTGTGATATGAGATAGGTATTCATTGGTTTCAAAGCAATTCAAATTAGTATGATGTCATTAAGGTTGCTCAAGACTATTAAAGATGAATAACAAGGTAATTCTAGGCTAGATTCAAGGTGAAGGTACCAAGATACATGTATGATTAGCTCATCAAAGGTAGGGGAGCCTATTTTTCTCCATAGTCAAGTAAGAAAAGTGTTTTAGGTGTTGGTAAGACCTAAATGGAAGAAACAAGGTTGGTTGCAACTCTAATGGCATGTAAGATAAGTGTCTTGTTCACATGGTCTCGATTGCATGATAAGAGAGTGCATATACGAAAAATTGATTCAAGGACTAAGATAATAAACTTTATCATCTTCAAGCCATGCAAGTCGGGTAAGAAACCATAATTCTATGTTTTTAGTTAGAGAAATGATGTATCTTCATAGGGGGAGCTACAATTTGGTTTTTCATGATGTATGAGGATGTTTAGAGCCTTGGTAAGTTTTTCAAAGTTGCACTAACAAATTTGTTCAGGGACTACATACCTAAAAGGTGGAAATGTTGAGTTAGAGGAAAAATTGTTTCTTATATGCTTAAAACAGACCTAGAAAGTGATAGAAATATTGAATAAGGAAAAAATGAAGAGTACAAGTTCGGGGGATTTGGTTGTAGGATCATTACAGTCCACATAATCTTCTTATGCTACTGCAGCAGGAGTCAAGGAGGAGATAATTCAGTCCCAAGGGGAGATTTTGGTCAAATATGTTATATCTTGCATTGTTGTCAT
Source organism: Taxus wallichiana var. yunnanensis (assembly GCA_018340775.1). Classification (NCBI taxonomy): domain Eukaryota; kingdom Viridiplantae; phylum Streptophyta; class Pinopsida; order Cupressales; family Taxaceae; genus Taxus; species Taxus wallichiana. Next base: position 291,698,077 of record CM031238.1, read on the forward strand.
TTTATGTTGTAATTTTCCATGTTGTAGAGTCGGTTTAGCCTTTTACATAGATGTAAAATGGGGAGAGAAGCATCATAAACATGGAAATAAGGTCATGTAGGTGTTTACCTTGTTGGTTGCCATCAATGACAAAGGGGGAGATTATTGGCCATTATGGGTTAGTTTTGTCATTGATTTCAACCACCATTGATTGCAAATGGTCTCGTGGTGATGTATGAGCCCTCATATGATGTTATTCAAGTGTCAAACCTAAAGAATGAGTGGTTGTGTCAAGATTTGGAGTGTTCTAGGGTGTCTTAGTGTATGGTCTAGTGAGTTGAGTCATAGTATGAGGTCTCCCAATATGGTTGGAGTGTTTCATGAGGTCATACATAGTAAATGATGTGTGTTACAGGTGTGTGTGAGTCTTCACAAGGTCATAATGGTCAGGTCATGTGGTTACATTGTTGATTCAGGTCATTCCAGGTTTGTTTCTAGCCTTGGAACATCTAGAATGAGGTAGAGGCATGATATTTGGACAAAATAAGTCATGGTGGAGCATGGGAAAAGTGTTGTGACATTGTAACTAAGGTTTATGGTGAGTTTCAAGTTAGAATTCAGAGGTTTGGTGCTTCTTTTGGGTCATTGTGAAGCTACATGTGAGAAATAGGAATTTAACATAGGTAAGTCAATATGGATGGAGATTTTGAGGAATATATTAGCTATGTGATGATTTTTACAAGTATATTATATTTTCATTATTCTTCATGACAAGTTTTAGGTTATCGACATTGGAAATGAAAGTTATGCAAGTTTTGGTGAAACTGGGTAAGAAACAATGTGTTTTTGTGAGAAAAGTGAAACTTATGATGCTCATTATGAACTGTGTGTGATTTTTATGGGAACCTTATATATTTTGAATAGCTTCTTAGGTAAGGTTTTAAGGTTTCACAAAAATAATGAGGTAGTTTGATCATCACGTTTTTATGAATGATCGTTAAGAAGCTAAAGTGGCCTGAAATCCTATTTAAACCTTAGCTAGGAACAACTTGCATAAAAGTGAGTATAGTGGAATGGTTTGATTCATTTTTAAAAAGTGATTATTATATTTTGTATAGTACTCTTCTATATTTTCATAAATTTAGGATAGAGCATGTGGTGATATGTGGGCCCTCGACCTAAAAATGCAAGTTTATGAAGAGTTCCAATTTAGGAAAAGTTCTGCAAAGAAGGTAATGTATAAATTGGTATTAATGATATATTAGAAGTTTTTATAGGTTTATATGAAGGTTTTATACCATTTTTGTGATAAAAAGTGCAAGTTGTGCCCTATTTAGGTTTACTTGTCAAAGGGTAGTTTTGAGGCAGTAAAAAGCAATCTTCAAAAATGAGCATAATAGGAGCTACAAGTGGAGTTAGGAGGTGATTAGAGTTGTGTTGAAAAGATAATCAAGATATATTTTCAGTGATATAAATATTTTCTCATGATGATGAGGTTTGGTAAGGTTTCCAAGTCGGTTTCTAAACAGAAGAATTTTTCCAAAGGTCAATCTTGAACATGATCTGTTGGATGTTTTGAGCTTTTTAGAGCATAAGATGGATTAGGTGATGATTTATATTATTGTTAATGTGAATAGGGATGAATTTTAAATCCAATGAATCCATTTATAGGTATTTATTGTTCCGAAAGGTGTTAATCAGCCAATCTTTGAAAATAACTTTTGGGTAGATTGATTTGGTGAAGACAAAAGTAATTGTGGTTTGAGAAGGTGATTGTTTCATGACTTATAACTTGTTTAGAAGTGTTATAAAGGTTCTTAAATTTCCATTTAGTGGTCACATGACATATTTTGGATGTTTTTAAGTGATCTAATGGCATAAATATGTTTTCAGGCTCCTAAAGGGCGTAGGAAACAACTGTTTTGAGAAGAACAAAGAACACTAGGCCCATTAAATGAAATAATATGATTGGTTGAACTAAATTAAGACTATGTATGATGTTTAAATGTTATATTAAACATGTGTGATGATTTAAAAAGATTGAATAAAAATGGTTTTGGGATTAGGATTTTTAGCATTCCAATGCATGGGTTTTGGTGATTTTTGGTGCATGGAAGAAGGGTTTTTGCTAGGTTGACCCATATGGGTCAATTTTAGCTGTTGTTACAAATTTATTAGATTTTTTTATTGATGCATTGGTCGAACCAAATTTTTAGGAACTCTTTGGGTTGGAACAAATAAAAATGTATAAAAGTGATGTTTTGGGTTCAGTTTTGAACTAGTGCTCTTGAAGGGAAGAAATGTGACCTAGAGGAGAATGATTTGTAGGTATGTGTGTATTGTTTGAAGGTAAATGAATAGTATGTAGGGTTGAGGAATATTATATAGCATGTGTTTAGAGCTATGACAAGTGAAGAAAGAGAAATATTATGAGAGATTGAAGACCTAGGGTATGAGCTAGGGTTTGTGAGTTGAATAAGTGATCTCCATCACCATGTGCAGAGAAAAATCAGATATAAAACATCTTAAAGTGGCTGAGTTGGTTCTTAGTCATCCTATGGGGTTTTATACTCATTTTTGAGTTGGTACTTCACTAAATTAGGGGTTGATGCTCCTTATAGGGTTGGTGCTCTACTAAACTAGGGGTTGGTGCTCCTTGTGAAGTTGGTGCTTCACTAAATTAATTTTTTGTGAGTAATATTATAAAAATTTCAGTGGGTTTTCTCCCCTTAATTTTTTTCCCACTAATATATGGTGTTCATGTGTCTTCTTCTTTGTTTCATGTTGTTTTGAATGTTTAATACACATCTAATGCACACATATGGTTATGGATGGTTAATGGATGAATGAATCAATGGATTTATGTGATGTTAAATGAATTGAAATATTTGTAGGACTGATTTACGCCCCTCTCGGTTCATTGTGCTTATAACATGGCTCTCATTCATTTTTTCACATTTTTTTCCTTTCATGGACCCTCATAGCTTTCTCCCCTTAGTGAACTTGTATTTGGTTTCCAAGTCCGTTTGAAACTATGCTTGCATACCATGAGACACCAACTATTTCCTCACTTCCCTTTGCTTTGTGGATTTCATATTTAGCCATTTTCTCTAAATCCCAATGGATATGTTACTCTGTGGTACTCTATCTTGACGTCAACCCACAAGGGACTAAGTTCCTTAGTGCTACGAAGGTTGAAAAAATCTCGTGGAACACTAAATTTACCAAAATTTTCCTAAGTCCCGTGTCGTTGCTCCTTCCTTTGTTTCAAGGTTAGGAGAACCCGTGAAACACTACATTCCTAAGTTTGAAGAAATAATGAATTAATGTTCTTTTGGATTTTACTAGCAAAAATATAGCTAAGTCCTTTTGATGAGTTGTTCAAATTACACATGGGTGTAATTTTGGACAACAACATGATCAACATAGAATTGAGCATTCTTTCTTTGTTGGTGAAAAGGTATGGTTTTATTTGAGTATAGAGAGACTTCAAGGTAAAGCTAACAAACTCAAACCTATTAGACATAGCCCATTTGAAATTCTAGAACAAGTGGGCAAGAATGCATCTAGGTAATATTTTCCTCTTTATATGAGAATATATCTAGTTTTTGATGTTGAAAACTTACATCTCTTTGAGCCCTTTATACTAGACCATGGAGAATAAGGGTTATTCTTTCCATCCATTAAGGATATTTCTCCAAACAGATTAGCTATAATTAGAGGAATATGTGGTATTGCAGTGAAAAGAGAGGACAATACAATGGGGAGTGTAACGGTGATTGATTGATCGGTTGAAAGGTCAATTACTCAACAAGGCCAATTTTTCTTCCAGAGAAGATGTGGGAAAAAAATTTCCTCACCTCATCCGATTCCTAAATATTTAGGGACTTAAAACCTCAAATTGGGGAGGCATGATCCAAAAATGGATCTAGAAGTGCATGTTTTATGTAATTCTATAGCTTAACTTGTAATATCCCTCTCTCACATGTAAATTGTAATGAGAAAATGGTTGAGTTAGTCTACATGTGATCTGGACAACTTCAAATGAAAAGGATATAAATTTTATTCTAAGAAGGAAGTTATGGTGGAAGTTACAAGGCAATTCCCAAAAAAATTGAATGTGAATAGTTGCAAATGTTTGCACTTCTCTAAATGGTTTGTTTCACTTCCTTCTTCCTTCTCGAGCACAACAACATAAAAGAAAGTGGAATAACAGACCGAGCATAATGGTTATGGGTCCATCTAATTCTAATGGTTCTAAAAAAGTAAATACAAGTGAGAGAGGTTTGAACATTTCATGAAGGCCACATAATAGCAATAAGCTTGTATTTTATGAGATAATTACATAATGGAAGGGGAAATTTTGTGACCCATTGGAGTTTTTCCCAATTGGGTTTCTTCAGGATATTTCCTTGTCTCTTGTTTTTGATTTCTAGTTGGTTGTGTGCTGAATTTTTATTTTCTTATTAAAAATTGAACTCTCTAAGAAAGGACATTCATTATCACTATTCATAGGATATGTTATAGTTGTTTGTAATTAGTTTATAGATCAGTTATAATACCTCCACATCTACATATACAAACTAATTATATAATTAAAATAAATGTGTGAAATATAATAACTAAAATTAAGATACAAGAAGGGAAAGAAAATAAATACTCATTTTTATTAATATTTTCATTATACAACTCTTCATTAGTTTTTCTTTGCATGTAGAGAAACCACTTACTAAACTTTATTTTTTATTTTCATTTACTATTTATTAGTAACTTTAAATTTATTATGTTTATCTATTCATCACTCTACATACATTATTTTAATCATCTTACTTGCTCTCTAGTTATTATATCCACTTTTATATCCTCTCATTTTATTATTACTACACTATATACCATTGTATTTATGTGTATTTAATTCTACCTCTACACCATATATCGATTTACTTTTTACTTGATACACTATGTTGTTGGCATGCTGAGTTTAGGTGTTATCATTGATGTAAAATCCCATTAATTACAAATAATATTATGGAGGATTAATAGAATGTTCTTGATATGATGTTGACATGGAGATCTAGGTGGTTTCATGATTGCATGAATGGATTCGGTGAGACTTGCTTGGTTTAGCAAGCCTAACTAGGTGACCTAGCTAGCCTAGGTGATAGAGCATGGTGGATGGAGCTACATGGTTACTTGAGAAGAATGATAGATGCATGGAGAGCATGTTAGGATAGTTTTAAAACACTCACATGAGTTTTAGAGTGTAGGTATAGGTGGAAGACTCAGTTGTAGGTGCACATCTAGACCTAGTCTAAGTGCTTGGAGGCTAAATGAAGCATAAGGATGAGGTATAGAGTCATGAGAGATCATGGAGGCATGTAGGGATGTAATACATGTTTTATTAGTTGTGTTAGTTCCTTTTGGAGAGGTTTTATGATGATGTATGAGGTTTTTCTACTATGACCTAACTTAAACCATGTAAAACCCTAAGGATACTCATGAAAATGAGATGGGATATGAATATGTAGACATATTTGAGATAAAATTATTATTGGATATGATGAATATGTATGTCCTAGATGTTTGAGCCAAATTTCAAGTCATTATGAAGAATATTTTGCAAGTTATGATGTTTTAGGTGAAACATGGTCCAAAAGGGTGATTTCCAACTCGAATTGTAACTTTTGATGCTCACTGTGGATTGTGTGATTTGCATGGGAACTTGTATATTTTAGGTATTTTTGCCACTGAGATAATAACATTTCAAAAAAATAATGGAGTGGTTTCATTGTCACATTTTTATGAACGAATGTTAAGAAGGTAAGTTGTTTTTGTGAGTTTAAAACCCTAGCCCAAAAGCGGTAGGAGAGATCTTAGTGATAGGTGCATAGAATTGATTTTTATTAATTTTATTATGATTTTATGTTGTATAGTAATCCTCCATATTTCCATAAAGGTATAATAGATCATGTGATGGTTTGTGGACCCCACTCAAACAGGCAAGTTTCTAAAGATGTTCAGTTTGTGGCAAAGTTTTCCAAAGAAGGTATGAAATAAATTGACATTGTTTTTATCCTAGGAGTTTTAATATATTTCCATGATAGTTTCAGATCATGGTTGAGGTCATAGAGGGAAAAGTGTGCCCTATTTATGAAGACTGGTCTTTGAGTCCAAAAAGGGTAGTTTTGAGTAGTTTCAAAGATTGACTGGTTGAAGGATTTCCACTTAGAGTTGGAAGGAAATGTAAGATTTTATGGAAAGTAGATTAAAATAAATTTCCAATGGTGTATATTTTTTCTCTTGATGATTAGGCTTGATAGGTTAACCAACTTAGTTTGTGAAGAAGAAGGTTGTTTGTTTTCAAGAAAGGATTTCTCTGGTTAGAAGATGAAAGTAAAAGTCTAATGTTTTGGATTGATTGATGATTTATATCCATTAGAGATTTAATAGAGATAAATTTTTCCCTATTTAAGACATTTAGAGATCATTAAAGTGGAAAAAATGGTGTAAACAAGTTGAGTTTCCAAAACAACTTTTTGGGCAAATCAATTTAGTGAAGAGGAAAGTTGGTGTGGTTTGCATGGATGGATGTTTCATGAGGTATAGAAATAATGGATGTGATATAAAGTTCAATTTATTTCCAATGAGTGGTTATATGGCATAGTTTAGGTGCTATGGTGTGATCTAGAGGTCAATAGGTGAAGATTGGTTCCTGGAAGAAACTATTTTGAGAAGGATATGAGCCTTCTTGATAGAGTTATGAATAATTTGATTCATTAAACTTAATGTGTGACTATGAATGATGTTATTATGAAATATTTGACATGTGGGAATCCTTTTAAGACTTGAATAATCATGGTGATGAGTTCGGAGGTCTATGGTGAACTAGGTGATGGGGTTTTGAGCCATTTTTGGTGTTTGGTTGTCTTGGTGCATGGCCGACCTATATGGTTCCAATTTTATGAATTTTTATGAGTTTATTGCTATGTTTTTTTAGCTTTGTTGGTTGAGATCTTGGGTGAGGACTGACCTATGATGTGTTTGTGAGTTGAGAAGCATATAAAAGTGCTTCTAGAGAGAAAATTATGAGTTGCTTGTGAGTGTGTGAGAGGTTCTAGTGCATCATTTAAGAGTTGAGAGAGTGTGAAGAATCCTAAGGAGAACTATATAGCTTGATTAAAATGGTTTGCATTAAAAATTTTCCAATTTTGATCGAGGTGGAAGGAGGTGTGTTTAAAGAGGGTTTGAAAGAGTTTGGAGTGTGATAACCATCAACTTAGTTTTGGAATCATATCTTTAGTGATATTCTCATCAAAATCTTATGTGATGAGTCATATTCATGCAAGTATATTTTTGTGAGTAATATCAACAAGGGTTTAGGGGTTGGTGCTCCTTGTGGGGTTGGTGCTTCCCTAAAGAAATCTCTTGTGATGTGTAATATTCACTTGAGTACTTTGTTGTGAGTACTATCTGCAAATATTTGGTGGGTTTTCTTCCCCTTGAGGGTTTTGCAATTAAATATTTTGTTCTTTTGTACTTATTCATGTTCATGCTCTTTTGGATGGTTGTTGTTTGTTGTTAAGATCTCATTAATGTGTGGTTAAATGTTAATGGTGTATGAAAGTAGTTTGAAATTATCTAAGAATTTTTAAAGGAATGATTAAATCCCCCTCCTCGGTCCATTGTGCTTCCAAAAATTGGTATTAGAACAAGAAATTTTGGAGAATTTTGATCACTTGAAATGAGATCCTTGAAGCACAAAAATGGTGAGTCACCAAGATGGATCTTTTTCCAAAGAACGGACCATTATTCGATAGAGTGAACTATGATTTTGGAGTCTAAGTGATCGAAGGATTTTTCACTATTAAGATCTTCCCCAAAATTCCCTAAATCTAGACCATGCTTGAAGGGATTATCAAGACCTTTCCGACGATATCTTGCTGAACTCTAATTACGGAGTCCATAAGCAAATTATATTGCCGGTCAAAATGGGTCTCAAAATGGGTCAACCTTAGTCAACGAGTCAACAGTGGACCAATGGCTAGGTGCCACGTGGCAGTTTTCAACAAGTAAAAAGAGGGAAAAATGAAGTATTGGTTTGCAACCTCCGGTCTTTGTTGGGCATAAAAGTTGTTTGTTGAAACAAGAGGCTTAACTTTTTTATTCTGACGAAGGAGCCCGGCCACCGTGAGGACTTATATATTGATCGTTGATGTGGTGGGTCCTCAAACTACCACGTGGCTTGCCACCACTTTTCCATATTTAATTATTGAAATATTATATTATTGTGTTGTCAAATTTCATATTGCTTTGGTAATTATTCACCATGTATTGCCATATGGTTCCAAGTCATACGTTTTGGATTGACCGAGTTCATTACTATCTTTGCTCGGTGTTATTTCCACACAACTCAAGATATACCTAACAACTCAAAGGATTACCCACATTTATTGGGTTAGCTTCATATTGTTTGGGTCATTTAAATATCCAACAGCTCGGCCCATGTATTCGGTGACTTATCCAACAAACCGCCCAACTCGGTTGGGATTAGAATGCACATTATTCGGCCCACATTGTGGGCAATACAAGCAAACCCATAACCTTGCAATGTGGGTAAACAAACATCCAGCTCGCCACTATTATGTGGCCAAAAAAAAATCTATAAATGTGGCTGAAGCCATGAGTAATTATTCACCATGTATTCCTATGGTTCCAAGTCATACATCTTGAGTTCATTACTATCTTTGTTCGGTGTTATTTCCAAACAACTCGGGATAGACCTAACAACTCGGAGGATTACCCACATTGATTGGGTTAGCTTCATATTGTTTGGGTCATTTAAATGTCCAACATCTCGGCCCATGTATTCGGTGACTTATCCAACAAACCACCCAACTCGGTCGATTTTACAATGCACACAATTGTTTGGCCTACATTGTGGGCAATACAGGCAAGCCCACTAACCTTGTAGTGTGGGTAAACAAACATCCATCTCACCAATATTATGTGGCTAAACAAAGATTCTATAAATGTGGCCAAAGCCACGAGTTTATAGGCTCTCACGCCTATACTTAAACATCAATCCCGCCTAATTCGGGATCTATGTGGGATTCTTATCCCCACAATGCAAAACCACTCTGCCAAAATACATGCGCGATGACTTAAACATTAGACCTTGTGGTCCCAAGCACATGGCCCCAAATATCTCAGCCAGGGATCTCGATGAGCTAGAAATGAGCTCACTTGTATTTAAAGAGCTCGTGTTGTAGACTATAGAGGGATCATACGGGCGGTTGCACTCGAGGCTCGGTTTTGAGGCACTTATAGGAACTTTCAGAACTTGGAGTAAAAATAAAATTTTCTAAAAATTTTGAGACAAAGATGATGGTGGTATTATTTTCTCATTAAGTGCTATATTTTTTCCTGTGTTTGTGTTTTTCCATCGTAGTTTCACATAACAAGCACGAGGAATAGGAAAAGATCTGCATTTTCCAAGCACTTATGGTTTGAACCAGGACATGGAGTAAAAAGGGAAGTTGTTAATAATTTCCTCTAGTTTCAAAATATGTAAACCTATTTTATTTAGGTGTTGTACATTTCAATTTGTAGATGTTTTTGGATGTAATTGCACAGGAAACCAACAGAAGAAACATTGTAGGAGCCACAAATCATTCTTGGGACAATTTTTGATTTTGTGCAGAGTTCCATGGGACATAGATCAGCTCATTTGCAGGTATAAAGTTCTATTAAGTCATTAGTGAAGGTATATTGTACTTCATTGGATTTTTAATGGATCGATTCACTTTCTGTGAATCCGGAGACGTAGCCTTCAAGTGAACTCCATTAACAAGTACTTGTGTTGTGGATTTGATTTTAGTTTTTATAAGTTTTTGATCAGATAAAAACATTCAAGGTAGTTTATTTGATTAATTATTAAATCAATCACAAAATGGATTAATTGGAAGGAAGTTAATTTCAGTATCCATAACCCACAACAAGATTTGAATACACTTTTTAACTTGGATTTAAACATCATATTGAGTGCATTCTAAATCAACTGTGATTATTTTATTTGGATTTTTGATAGATTCAAATATTTCACTTAAGTTGGAAATTAAGGATTAATTTGATCTTTTGGAAGAGTTTAAGTTTGGGGCTTTCAAGAACACCCATAATTGATAAAAAAGGAACTCTTGATCAAGTTGAAATATTTTTAAAGTTAAGAATCTGAGAATTTTCTAAGTACTGGAAAAATTTCAAGTACCATTTTCAGATCAAGTTTGGTATCAGAGCCGGTTTAGCTCTTGATTTTCTTCAGTTGATTTGGTTCAGTATTGGTTTTTGCATTTTGGCTTGATCTTTCATTGGCAGTGTGTAGAGTTTGGAGGAACAAGTGTGCAGGAATCATGGGCAAGATGTCCAACAAGACCAAGTTTGAAGAACTTGAAGCATGTAATCATCAGATTCAGGAAGAGAATGCCTTCCTGAGATGTCAGGTGTTAACTCTAGAGGAGAAACTTGACACATTGAAAAGAGAGCTAGAATCCAAAAATGAGCTCTTGATGGTGTTGCAGATTGAAGGACCTAAGAAAGAGGTACCTATTACTATTGATGCATCCACTATGATAGATGAGTGCATAGTAAGTATGACAACACTTAATTCCTCTCCCAAAGCTAAGTTAGATTCAGAAAGTGTGCTTGGTGAATTTGAAAAACACACTAAAGGTATAAGATCTAAGCTTTTAAGTAATATGGGTTTTAATGGAATTGGCCTTGGTAAGAACAACCAAGGCATAACTAACCCAATCTTGGTAGAGGAAAGGCCTCAACATGCAGGACTGGGATATGCTAGTGTAGGGGAAAAGGTGATTGGAGAGAGTTCCAAATCAGCTAGAAGAAGACAAGCTTCTAACAACCAAGTGTCATCCCCAGTTAGCATCAGGTGGTTCATCCTCAATAGGAGGATCTGTAAGAATTCACCATGGAGAGGTATAGAAATCCCTCCACCTTCTGTTTACCATGGTTCTAAAAATAAAGGTAAACAAATTGATCCCTTATCTACATTGGAAAAATTTGGCTATAATTTTCAAGCAATGTTGAATAGTTACCCTTGCACATTTTGTGGGTTGTCTAATCATTGTGTGGCCAAGTGTAGGAAATGGAAGTCCATATTGGAACAGATTGAGAAAATGCATTCTCCTAACCCTGGCTCTAGCTAAGAGTAGTCAAGGTAAGGTTCCTAAAAATGTGGATCCTAAAAAAGTGGATTAGATATTTTGTGGTCACTGTAAGAAACCAGTCATGAAATTGAAAAATGTTGGAAGCTACATCCAGAACAAAAATTAAAATTTGTTAAAAAGGATCACAGTTTTAAACCAACTATTTTGACCACTTCGGTGGCACATGTAAAAACTGAATTGAATCAACCCCCTAAAAAGGACAATATGTTGAGTAAGGTGGGTAAGCAATTTATCAGTTTTATGTTTGCATAGTTGATTTGTGGAATACATGCAAACTAACAAAGCAGTTTTGGAAATCCTATTGAATTGTGAAAGGGATAAGTACCAAATTTATTTTTCTGCTTTGGTGTTGGTGAAGTATCGTGAAGAGGAAATAATCAGGTGACAAGTTTAAAATACTTGATGTAATTTTCTTTTTGATGGTTTTACAACTTCATCTTTCAACAACATTTACAGTTCAGTGGGCATGATCATTGGTCAGATGTCTATATTTGGATTGTAGTTAGTATGTTGTTATTGTGCAATTTGTGGCATGTAGGCATTGTTTGTAAGTGTACAACTTATACAAACTCTTTGTTTACTATGCATGATATTTGCACATGTGTAAGTCTTATTGATAGGCTTAATATTTGTAACTATCAGGTATAGTTGCAAATAGTATGTACAAGTTTTGCACTAACAAGTTGTGAATGCAGGTTACATTTGCATTGTTGACAATGGTGAGTGTGTACATGTATTCTTTTTCCTAAGCTAGATTGAAAGCAAGAACTACCACCTAAAATAATTCCCTAACCTAGCTAGAAATAAGATAGAGTACCATCAAGATGAAGAAATGAACAAGGCCTACACTAGCATTATAACTTTGAAATAGTGAAATCAAACATAATGCAAATGAAAAACTCTATTCTTCTAAATTGCCTAATTAAATCAAATGGACCTATGTAGTCCAATGGAAATCAACAATATTGCTTGGTTTGATCCTTCAAGGATGTTTGGGTGTGAGGCTTAGCTCTTCAAGATGGATGGTGGAGGGCTTGAGAATGGCAAAAGGGTTTTAGTGCAAGACTATGTGCTTTCTCAAGGGAATTAGGTGTAGGTATAAAGGTAGAAGGAGGGATCTTTATATAGCCCAATGGATAAAGGAAACACTTCATCCCTTTGCATGTGGGATAAAGGTAAAACATGATTAGGAATGGATAAGGTTGCTTTATTAAAGGTAACCTTATTTTAGAAGGATTTAATTTATGCTTAGCAAGTCATGGGAGTTGGGGGGTGTTTTAATTAATCAAAGGTGATTAACTAATAGGTAGATGTAAGCTTATAGAAGCTAATTAGAGGAATATTAGTATGATTTAGGCTATTAGAAGGGGATTAAATCAATTAAATATTGATTTATTGGTTAAATGGAAGGGAAAGCTAATTAATTAATAATAATTAATTAGTCTAGGTAGAAGGGGTGATTTATTAATGAAAGGTAGTTAATTAGGGCATTTTTTGGATAGGAAACTTAATTAATTAGCTTAGTGTAATTAATTAATGATGATATGAGGGAAAATGAGCACTTTTGATGATATGTCGTCGATTTGTGAGAAAGAGGATAATTAACACAATTTAAGTATTTAAATTGCTTGGGCGTAATTATGGGTGTCTACATTTGCCCCTCTTTGGGGTGGCGTAAGTGACGCCACTTCAAAGATAGTAGATGGGTGGAATTTTGAAGAGGTAGAAGAAAAATTAGTAGAAGTGAGAGATGCCCCCTCGAGTGTCGATGGGGTGATGAAAGAAGACAATCGACGATCAAAAAAGGTGAGAGATAGATAGAAGAATGGGAAGAGGCAAGATGCCCCAGTAAGATGGAAGAATAGGGGTGAGAGGAAAGCGATGCAGAAGGAATATGGAGGAGGGGAGAGAAGATCTTAGCCTCTAGCCGCTGTGTATTGGAACAATTTCAGTGTCATCATATTGCCATAAGAGCTATGTCATTGGTCCTTATGAAAAATATAAGCATATGACAAAGGTAGAACGACATGAAAAGCCATACTACGAATGATTGTCCATTGTTGAAAACACCAACTCCATGCAACATACAAAATGCAATGCAATATGAGAAATTGAAATATGCCTAACTCCATGCAACATACAAAATGTAATGCAATACGAGAAAGTAAACAAGCTAAACTAACAGAGAAACATAATATAATGTTTTTATTATCGAGCTTCAGTTACGACCTGTGAAAATTAATGAAAAGGGTTGATGATGGTGCCCCAAGAAAGGATACATGCGAGGGGAATAACGGAGGACACTTGGGTCCGATGGAAAAGAAATGTGCACTATGAAATAGTACTAGGAAACTTGTTGTGCCCCAGTACAAATGAAGTAAGCAACCTAGCTTTTTTATGGAGGTAGATCAAGATGATCCATGAAGTTGCACACATGAACAAGTGAGAACCAAAGAGTGACGTTTTGTAGGATGATTTTCAATTTTTAGAAGTTTTCTGAAACATATTTGAATGTTTTGATGATTTTTCTAACATATTTGAATGTTTTGGTTGATTTTGAAAGTTTTATGAAACTATGTACAGGAAGACAAGGAAGCATGGATGCCCCTAGCAATAGATGGGATGTACAAGGGCATAAGGCCACATGCATACCAGAAAGGTGAAGATGCAAAAATGCCCCAATGATTAGGTGGGAGTATTCAAAGGTAAAATCTTCATAGGTAGAAGCGGGACCCAAGGCCATTATGGATAGGTTCAACATGATGATGAACATAAACCAATGAAATGTTGGGAAGAAGCAAGGATGCCCCTAGCATAAGTTGGCCTAAAAGCACATGATAGAAAGGAAGGAGAAGATTGTTTTTGTGGAAGGGGACAAAGGTGCCCAAAAACATGGCAAAAAAGTAATCTTATACACATGGATGTTCTGAATGAAGTAGAAGAACGATGTGAATGATATGAATGTAGCTTAGAAGCCTCATGACGAAGAAGTGATTAGCCAAAGGCATAAATCGTGAGACGAGATATGGACTAGAGTAAGAGTCTGAACAAGGTCCAAAAAAGACACTTGGTAACATACTAATCTTGTTTACTCATAGAGATCTAGTGTGTGCATGTGGAGTTTATTACCTCTTGAAGTGAAAATTTAATAGACAACAAGTGAATACACCCTAGCCACTATGTAGGGATGATTGATTTTGAAAGGTGATTTTGTGATTTGTGGATGGAGGGTGGAAGGATAGCCGTACATTTCTTCACTGCCAGCCAGGCATCCATATCCCCGACGAAGATGCATTTAATTCTAATCACAAAATTTCTCTACTGCCAGTCAGACGTCCATAGCCCCGATAGAGATTATTGGAAATACCCCAAGAGAGTAATATATCGATTTGTTTTTTTGTAGCTTTTAGCTTTTCATTTTTGATTGATTTTGATTCTTTTGCTTTCTGAAAACTTATTTCAGCTCTCTTGTTTGACAAGGGGTTAAGAACCACAGATGGTTGGATGGAAGGAGGTGGAAGTGATTGTGATGATGACATTGGCTAGTGTCAAGAAATATGTCCAAAATTTCTTCGCAACTAGTTTATTAGATGTTAAATGTGATAGGATCTCTATGAAGTCAGTCGTTCTTTAATTTACCAAGGTTATAAAAGACCAGGCTCAAACAAATACCATAGAGATAAATGTCGCAAAATGTGTGTGAATAAGCTAACCAAAATATCGCCAAAGGGATGGAAATGGTAGGAAGACTTGCAGAAGAATAGCAAGGAAGGGAAGAAAGAAACATCCATGTGTACACAATACCTGATTGCAATGTTTGATCTTTTTACCTTTGATTTTTGTTGTGTTTTCTCATATTTTTTGTATTTTTGTATTTTTAAAATATTTTTGATAGTTTTTTGGACCATTAGGACTAACAAAGTCACTATGTGTGGTAAGATCTAATAACAATTTTTGTGACTTCCTTGATAAGGGAGACTAGGCACGTTTGTTTATCGAGAGTGATATTATCCCCTATCTCGATGATCAAGGTGAGTTCACACTCAACAAATGATTGTGATTTGTTTTGAAACATGTGTTTTGTATGCGGGAGCTTGAGTTCCCTATCCAGAGGTTTATGCACTTTGCGCCATACTTGATGGTTACGTTGATGTGTGTTCTTGAATCGTGCTTGATTTAGAATTTTGAGATTGTTTGATTTTTTGGGAGCTATAGAAATATTTGAAGTTTTGATCTGAGCTTGATTAAGAAATTGTTTGGGTTTCTTATAAGCTAATGCGTGACTTGTCTGGTCCCAATAAGGAGAAGAAAGTGAATGTGGACGTTTAGAACTGATGCGAGAAATGACCATGGGCTTACCACCATCTTTGGTAGAAGAATAATGTGATTGATGAAAAGGATACGGTCCAAGGATTGAAGAAGATGGGCTACTGGGAGGTGAGCCATAGATAGAAGATGAAGGGCTACTAGGATGTGGCCCAAGAATAGAAGAAGAAGGGCTACTAGGATGTGACCCATAGATGTAAGATGATGGACTACTAGGATATGGCCCAAGAATAGAAGATGATGGACTACCCGAGGGTGATCCATACCTAGAAGACAAGGGGCTAGTTGGACGTGCCCCAAGAATAGAAGATAGTGGACTACTCAAAAATGTCCCACAAATAGTAGAGGGAGGGCTACTAGAAGGTGACCCACACCTAGATGAAGATGAAGGGCTACTTGGCATTGACCCCATAAGAGATTTTGATTGAGGAATTATGATAGACAAAGTGTTATTGGGTGATGAGAAGATAGGCCATGGATCAATGCAAGACCAAGGAGTTTCATCACATAATGAAGAATGGGAAGATGGAAGATTAAGAGGAGGATCAAGTTGCATGATCTGAGGCTCTTCCTCCATTTCTTGATAAAAGGAATCAACCTTTTCCTCACAATATGTAGACACATCAAAGTCTAAAGAGAATCATTTCTTGTAATATACTAAAGGAATATCTTCATATGCCCCTGATTGTTTTCTTCATTTTGAAAGAGATCAATCAAGATGAGTTTTGATCAACCACCGGGGGTTGATTGGAAGAAAGAGATCAATTAGTGTGGGATACTTTCAATATGCTTGATGATGATTGATAGAAGAAGATGTTGTGGGGGACGAAGAAGATGTGTAGCTATATGTCTCAGGAGTAGAAGAAGGTGGTGTGGACCTACCTATACAATGGTATGTCATATGTAAAATAGTAGGATTAATTCCAAAGTCTATAGATTGCGACGCATGGGTCGATTCAGACGTTTGTCTCGAAGGACTTTGAGTCACATGAATCTTCAAAGGAGGAAGACTTATTGGGGGTGATTGATGAAGAAGGTCCTGCAAAGAAGGGGAGGACCATGATTCAAGAATCACATTGGATGAATACTAACAGGGGTCCTGCAAAGAAAGGGAGGACTGCGATTCAAGAATTGTATTAGATTTTTTATTGGATGGATTTGGAGTCGTGCGTATCTTCAAATGAAGAAGACATCGTTGAGGTGATTGATAAAAGGGGTCCTGCGAAGAAAGGGAGGACCGTGACATAGGAGTCGCATTAGATGAAGGATGAAGATGATTTTTGGTGACACAAATCTTTAGAGAAGAGAACATTGTTTGATGACTAATAATAGAGGTCCTACGAAGAAGGGGAGGACCGTGACTTAGGAGTCAAATTGGATGAATCTGAATAGTAGTTTGGGTCCTAATATTAGTTTGGATCCAAATCATCAGAAGAATCAGAAGAAATGTTTGGATTGGAATCCTCAGAAGAAGAAGAAATGTTTGGATTAGAATCAAAAGAAGAGTGGGGGAACTCAAATAATAATTTGGATCAAAAGCGTCCAAATCATACCACCGACTATGAGATGAAGGTGGGGAACGAGTTACCCATGCCGGCTCTCTAGCATGAAGAACCAAACAAGGTTTAGTTGTAATGGGAATCTTTTTATTTGAATTTCTAAAACTAGGTTCCATATTTTTGTAAGTATGGGGAACCGCATGATATTCAATCATTTTTGGCATTGTTTTAAGCATGAATGTCTAGATATAGATAGTGTGATGGAACTCCTTCAAAGGGAAGGAAGTGACATGTCGATTTTGGGTAGCATAAGGACAACCAGCTAGATATTGTGTAATTATGGAGATGCGTGCGTGATTTTCTGAAGAAGGTCTAAGGAAAATAGACATCGTGATTTATGCAATCTCGATGATATCGAAAGGGATTGTCCTAGAAAATAAGTTTTCTAAATGAATAATCACAAGGAACAATCATGCAAGTGTGAAACACAAAGCCAATCAACAAGGAAATACACCATATGAAAATTGATGCAAAGATGATCAACACAACGTCAATATTTACGTCAAGCTCGAAATGAACAAGGCATAAATATTAACAAAGGGTAGATGTGAATCCCAATAAAAGGATACCACGACAAGTTTAACAACCAACAAGGCCTAAATGTTAAAGGGCGAGGTTTACAAATGTAAGCTACGTAACCACACCAATTGGACACGTCTATCGAGCTTCGTGGAGAAGTGAGATATTAGTGTCAAAGTGGTATCGAAATGACACAAACAAAGTAAGTGACACCCTTCAAGATTTGGGAAAATGTTTGAAATCAAACTAAGTCAAAGTATACTAAGGATGTGTTAAAATGTGGGCAACGTAACGCCACAATACGAACACTTAGATCATGTTTACGAGAAACGTGACATAAGTATCTTAATTATGTCAAGATAATACAAACGAGGTAACATGTCAAAGGGAGATAAAATGATGAATCATTCCTAACTATGATGATGATCCTGACATGGGTATCAAGATCACAAAGGCAACCAATGATGTAAATACGTCTCCACACACTTTAGATGTTTAACTAACTTGACCATGAAACATGGATGGGTGTAAATGGATAAAAAAGTGGCAGAAACAATTGATTGGTAACACAAAGGTAGTCACCCTTCTTTTGATCAATAAAATGTCAAAAGAATGTGAAGGAAGTATAATAAATTGGGGATGAAAAATGTTGGCCTCACTTCGGCAGAGTTTTTCCTCTCCTTAAGGCAAGTGAAAAACTAAGTGAAAGTAACACGTCACACGTTTCTCGATGAAAAGATGGTTCACAACTCAACACTATTTTAGAATGGTCAAAGTGGGCTCCTGGCCAAAGAATGTCTTCCTAGGTGGTTCTCTCGTCCTAGGTGTTACAAAATTATCCACGAGCGGGATGATTTACCCAAATAGTTCACTATCTTGGGAGTATCTTGACTTTGCCCCCTTGACATAGTGGGCGGTAAATGCATCCATCATGTACTTAAAAGGGTCGTGTAAGGACAACTTGTAACGCTATCTCACAAAGGAATCACTAGTCAGGTAAGTAGTGCGGATCACTTCATGTTTCATCCACAAGGTTACCTCTTGCGTGGACTACTTTGGGGTTCCTAGAACCACCCCTATTGTTGTAGCTAAGGCGTTATGCCAAATGGGTTATGTTCTAGTTGAGCGGAGAGGGACGTACCCTTTTCTATTTTGAATATGTTATTCTTTTTATCTTGTGTAATTAGGTGTGGTTTGTTTGAACACCTTTTAGCAACCTATTTAACAAATGTATTAGTAGTTCTTGATTTCATTTTGATTCCTTTTTTCTTTGACAAGTGTTTTTAGGTCTTGTACTCAAGCGTTAGTAGTTCTCCAAGAAAATCACATTGTTTAAAAGAGGATTAAGAGTTGTTTTTATTCTCAAGATCATCCAAGGATGCAAGAGAAGAGCATACACAACAAATAATCCAACTAAAAATTAAAGAAAATCTTTTCATTCAATGAACCATACACAATTCTTGATAAATGTTCATTCCCCTAAACCAAAAGTGAAAGATGAAGTTTCTAATTTACCAAATGTTATAAAATGAATACTAAAGTTGCTTTTGATTCTCAAGATCACCCTAAGGTGCAAAAGAAGAGCATATATAAACTTTATCCCAACTATATAGAAATAGAAAACTTCAAATTAAAGGACCATTAAAAATGTTTTGTAAAAGGTTCATTCCTTAAGCAAAATGAATAATAAAATTTCCAAGCTTAATCCCAATGTTAAAAATATAGAGATAAAAGTTTTTTTATTCTCAAGATCACCAAAAGGTTCAAGATAAGATCATACACATGCTTTTTCTAAATCGAGTAAGCATGGAAATACAACATTCATCAAAACATTAGACATGTTAGAAAATGACCATTTTTAAACTAACAAAAAAACCTAAAATTTTTGTAAGTATAAATCCTGAATTTATGTTTTCATTGCATAGTTAACTTCAATACCTTTCCAACGCAAAAAAATGGAGTCATTTCGAGTTTGGGAGAAAATTTATGGCCTTCGGAAGATGGGTTACGCATATGCTCTAATGCTCACGAGTATGCACTTGACATGCACTCAAAAATGTAAAAAAACGTCCCTTAATCTGTAAAATGGGTAAATTTTTCCAACCAAGATTCAATTTTGACAACAACCCATCACATTAATATATGAATAGAAGACTCAATGCTATCAAACATTAACATACATGCTCAAGAATTTAAAATTTTCAAGAAATTGACAAAACTAGCATGTAGAATGATGAAAAAGTAAGCTCTAAAAATGAAAACATGATGAAATCTTGAAATTTTCTCACCAAGATTAAATTTTAACAGCAACCCACCACATTAATATGTAAATAGAAGACTCAACACTATCAAACACTAACCTACATGCTCAAAAATTTAATATTTTCAAGAAATTGACAAAACTAGCATGTAGAATGTTGAAAAAGTAAGCTCTAAAAATGAAAACATGGAGAAATCTTGAAATTTTTCCATCAATTCCAATTTTTACAGCACTTCACCTTCTTTATACCTACAAAGAAGACTCAACACATGCAAACTCAACAAAACAAGTTAAGAAAAATAAGTTAGATCAACATGTGTAAAAGAGGGTTAGTAACCAAAAATGAAACTTAACTACAAAAACTTGAAATTAAGTGCAAAGAACAATGGAATAAGTCCCACCGGCGTGCCAAATGTGTACATGTATTCTTTTTTTCTAAGGTATATTGAAAGCAAGAAATACCACCTAAAATAGTTCCCTAACCTAGCTAGAAACAAGAAAGAGTACCATCAAGATGAAGAAATGAACAAGGCCTACACTAGCATTATAACTTTGAAATAGTGAAATCAAACATAATGCAAATTAAGAACTCTATTCTTCTAAATTGCCTAATTAAATCAAATGGACCTATGTAGTCCAATGGCAATCAACAATATTGCTTGGTTTGATCCTTCAGGATGCTTGGGTGTGAGGCTTAGCTCTTGAAGATGGATGGTGGAGGGCTTGAGAATGGCAAAAGGCTTTCAAAAGTGCAAGACTATGTGCTTTCTTTTGATTTCTTCAAAGGGAATTAGGTGTGAGTATAAAGGTAGAATGAGGGCTCTTTATATAGCCCAATGGATAAAGGAAACACTTCCACATCCTTTGCATGTGGGATAAAGGTAAAACATGATTAAGAATGGATAAGGTTGCTTTATTAAAGGTAACCTTACTTTATAAGGGTTTAATTTATGCTTAGCAAGTCATGGGAGTTGGGGGTGTTTTAATTAATCAAAGGTGATTAATTAATAAGTAGATGTAAGCTTATAAAAGCTAATTAGAGGAATATTAGTACGATTTAGGCTATTAGAAGAGGATTAAATCAATTAAATATTGATTTATTGGTTAAATGGAAGGAAAGCTAATTAATTAGTCTAGGTAGAAGGGGCGATTTATTAATAAAGGTCGTTAATTAGGTATTTGTTGGATAGGAAACTTAATTAATTAGCTTAGTGTAGTTAATTAATGATGATATGAGTTCTTTTGAAGATATATCATCAATTTGTGAAAAGAGGATAATGAATGCAATTTAAGTATTTAAATTACTTGAGCGTAATTATGGGTGTCTACAGGTGAGTACGGGATCAAGATGTACGAGAGGAATATGGAAGTTATAGTTCAGGCCATTGGGTTATTTTTTTTTTCTTAAGGGAAAATAGTTTTGAAGGGACTATACCACTTTATACAAAAGGGCTCAAAAGCCGAGATAGCAAAGGTGAGAGAAACAAATGTAGAGAAGGGCAAAAGCGGCCAACAGGGCTCAACGGTTCCAAATATGACAATCAAGTGAAGAAAGGATCCAAATGAACAATGATCCAAAAAAGTCATTCGAGAAAATATCAAAAGCAAACAAAAGAGAAACAACATATAAAACTCTGCCAAAAAGTAGCGCGAACCACCTAGGATAACAAGAACTTCGCAACCAAAAGTGCTTCAACAACTCATTATTTGATAGCCCTATCGGAAGGCAAAATGGCACGAGAGGAGTCTTTCATATCCGCTTTGAATGAATAAAATTGCAATATCCCTTTTCTCTTTAGGGCCCCAAATGTCCTCATTAACCCCACTTAAACTGCAGACACTATGAACATGTTGTTCAATGAAATTATAAATGCTTTTAAGGGCAGATAATATGCAGTCATTGCGACTTTTTGCATTCCCCATTCTACCATCCAAGGACTGTAACTTCTTGAAGACTTTAGCAATAACCCCCTCTTCATCATCACTTTGAAGAATTCCTTTTCCCTTAGCTCTTTCCATATTTTTTATAGTCCCTTTGAGCTCTTGTATCTCCTTTTCTAACCTGTCCACTCTGTCCATCAATTCCTCCTCCTTGGGCTCCTCCATCGGTTTGCATATGGCGGAGGTTCTCGGCAAGTTCAGTTCCGTGCAGAGGACCCGTTGGGAAGAAGGTATTTTAGCTTTTATGCTCTTTCTTTTCTTGTTGGAAGCAGATCTTCAATCTTTCTTTTCAAGGGGAGTGGATGCGGCGGTGGAGGTATGGAGGAAGAAGGTGGGGTAGGATTCATGGGGGGGCAGCTAGAACAGGGCGATGGATCAGGAGGATAAGCCCTTGGTGAAAAGGGAAAGCCCTAGAGTGGCTCTAAACTTCCCTAATTGATTTCTCCAATGAGTTTATCAAATAGTGAAGAAAGTTGATGATGATATTTCTACGAAAGTGATTTAGAAATATCAAATGTTTTTGAGGTATAGCCATTGGGTTATGTTACTATTATTGGCATTTGAATATTGTAATATTTTAGAAAAATTACCATGTTATAAACTGGGTTTTGTGTTTGTATTATGTATAGAACGTGTGTACAGTTCAGCAGAGTGAATTTCCATTTTGAAGTCAAAATGGTCTTACTAGGGAGGAGTGATCTGGAGGATTTTTCACTATGTATATCTTCCCTAAAATTACCTAAATCTAGACCATATTGAAGGGAATCTCAAGACCTTTCGGCGACGATATAATGAACTCCGAAATGAAGTCCGTATGTAAATTCTATCGCTGGTCAAAGATGGGTCTCAAAACGGGTCAACCTAGTCAACAAGTCAGCAAGTGGACCAATGGCTAGGTGACACGTGGCGATTTCAACAAGAAAAAAGAGGACAAAAATAAAGTATTTGTTTGTAACTTTTGTTCCTCATTGGGTGTAAAATGTGTCCTTTAAAACAAGAGGCTCAATTTTTGTTACGGAAGGGAGCTTGAATTGCCATGAGGACTTATATATTGATCGTCAACGTGGTGGATCCTCAAGCCACCACGTGGCTTGCCACCACTTTTCCATATTTCATTATTGAAATATCATATTATTGTGTGGTTAAATTTCATATTGCTTTGGTAATTATTCACCATGTATTGCCATATGGTTCCAAGTCATACGTTTTGGATTGACCGAGTTCATTACTATCTTTGCTCGGTGTTATTTCCACACAAACCAGGATAGACCTAACAACTCAGTGGATTACCCACATTTATTGGGTCAGCTTCATATTGTTTGGGTCATTTAAATATCCAACAGCTCGGCCCATGTATTCGGTGACTTATCCAACAAACCGCCCAACTCAAATCGTGATTTTACAATGCACACAATTGTTCATTCCCACATTGTGGGAAATAGAAGCAAGCCAACTAACCTTACAACTTGGGTAAACAAACATCCAACTCACCACTATTATGTGGAAAAACAAAAATTCTATAAATGTGGCCAAAGCCATGAGTTTATAGGCTCTCACGCCTATACTTAAACACCAATCCTGCCTAATTCGAGATGTAGGTGGGATTCTTATCCCCACAATGTAAAACCACTCCACCAAAATTCATACCATTATGAATTAAACCGCAACCTCATGGTCCCGGAAAATGGCCCCAACCAGCTTGGCTAGGAGCTCAAACAAGCTATAAATTATCTCACTTTTATTTAAAGAGCTATGTGTTCCAAATCGTAGAGGACCGAGGCAGGCGGTTGTACTCGAGCTCGAGAGGCACTTGGAAGCACTTTCCGAACTTGGAGTAAAAATAAAATTTTCTATAAATTTTGAGACAAAGGAGATGGTGGTCTTATTTTCTAATTAAGTGCTATAGTTTTTCTGTGTAGGTGTTTTTCCATCGCAGTGTCACGAAACACGCATGAGGAGCGAGAAAAGATATGCATTTTCCAAGCACTTCGACCTAAACCAAGACATGGAGTAAAAAGGGAAGTTATTAATAATTTCCTACAATTTCAAAATATGTAAACCTATTTTATGTAGTTTTTGTACATTTCATTTTGTATATGTTTTTGGACGTAACTACACACCGAAACCATGAAAGAAACACTCGTAGGAGCCATAGATTGTTCTTAGGACAATTTATGATTTTGTCAGAGTTTCATGGGCCATAGATCAGCTCATTTGTAGGTATAAAGTTCATCTAAGTAATTAGTTAAGGTATATTGTACTTTATTGGATTTTTAATGGATCGATTCACTTCCATGTGAATCTGAGCATAGAGCATTCATCAAGTGAACTCCATTAACAAGTACTTGTGTTGTGGATTTGATTTTCCCTTCTCATCCGTTTACTTGCCTAGGTAACCTAGGGCACGTTTACATCACCAACTATCCCCTTGGGATAGTTTTCCAATTTGTGATTTAATCACCTACTCTAAATTTAATTCATCCCATCACATCTTACCCATGAGTAATTAAGTATTAAATATTTAATTACGCTTCTTCCCATGCATCTTAATCACTTATCCACCCCAAATTTATTCTACCCATGTATCACATCTATTTTTAATCTTCCCTAAGCGGGATATTTTCCCGTAGTCGGGATGAGTCTTATTTTTCTCGAATCGATCATTTTTAGCCATCTCGGGAGTCTTCTCCGCGATCGGCGCCGACCCATATGGTCGGCGCCGATTTTCTAGGAGCGGCGCCGATTATAAAAGCAAGTCCAGAACTCAGTTCTAAGCGCGGAAAAATCGAACCGAAAGAGATCGGAGCAAGAGCGAAAAAGCGAACAAGCGAAAAAGGAGCACTTGCACACGAACAGAGAGAGAGAGATACAGTCTGAGAGATCTTCAGCATCAAGTGTATCAAATTAGGGCAGATCCTGTCCGAATCAATCCCTGAGAGGAGCACCGTTACTCTGTCCCTGTCATATCAGCATCGCACCACCATCTATCATCTGGTGACTCTGTTCCAGTGTCTCGCCAACTTCGGCTCATCCAGCAGACCACATTCGTCTTCTAATTCCCGAATCTTATCGCACACCCCCGATCGATCGATCGCTCGATCGCGCCGATCCGGGCGACGCCGATTCAACCTGACGCCGCTCAACGACGATCGGGCCGACGCCGATCGATCGACGCCGATTTTAAAATTGACGCGACCAAGATCAATCGACGCCGATTTTAAAAAGCGACGCCGATTTTCTCTGCAGATAGGTAAAAGGATACAGGTAACACAAATCCAGCTTTTATTTCATAGTTCCCTGTTTTCTGTACTGTCTGTCTGCTGTTTAGATTCTGTCTTATTACTGCAATCAGAAAATCTAGTCTTTATTTACATCTTTTATCATGTATGCTTCCTTTCTTTATTGAAAACGTGGACTGACATCCGCCGAGGAAGCTTATCGCTTCTCGGACCCGCTTCTCGGGCAGTCCACTAAAATATCTTTTAACGTGGTCTTTTTCTGTCAAGCATCGGTGTTTTACAGGTTATTCGGATCTATTGTGCGAATTGCTTGTGTGCGCCCGTCTTATCTACATTGGCTTCCTCATCCATCTACATCTTCATCAGGTATCAATTTCATTGGAGTTTTTCAGGGTTTTTGTGTTTAGTTTGGTACATTAACTTGGACAGGTAACAAGCACGAAATTCTTGATCTACATTCTGGCACGCCCGGTGGGACCGAACCAAAGTCCTTTATTGGTAAGTTCATTTCTTTTCTAGTTTTGAACTTTGTTCCTTTTCTTCACTGATTTCTATCAGTCCTATTTGAGCATTTCTGTTCATCATTTCAATTTTGCTCTTAGGCGAAATCATTATCTTGAAATTTTTCTATTTTCTTAAAATAGAAGTTTTTCGTTTCGCCATTATCTGGATGTATCTTTCCGGATCTTGTTTGTTGTTTGCTTGATCCTTTCTTGCGGAGCACTTTGCTTGTTCGTGGGATTGTTCGAGGGGAAGAGCTCAACAACGCGCTTTTTGAAGTCCACACACCTTCGAGAGCTAAAACTACAGTATTCCTCTTTTCGGTGTTTTCCTTTTTAGGATTTCTTTGTTGGTTGTTTATCACATCCAAACACTTCAGTTTTTGGTGCTTAAAAAGAACCTAATCGCATTTGGGAAAGAACTTGTTTGAATTGTCTTCATCGAAATCAAACATTTCGTTTTAAGTGCTTAAAAAGAACCCTTTCTTTTTCATTGCTGCATGCTTTGTCATCTAGTGTTAATTAGGTTGGAAAATTGATCAAAATCGGTAGTGACACTATTTGATTTTTATTTTTCACCCTTGCACACAAAGCCAAAATCACTAGGTATAAAGCATCTAAACAAAACTCCTTCCCTGGCCTCGCCTACTTGGAAGTGATATCCAAGAGGAAGAGCCTACGCGGTACTCGGGCCGCGCTATAAATTCACGAAAGATTTTGGTATATATTGGCAAAGCACCCGACTCCCTTATCGCAGCGGTGTGTGAAGTGCGGGGGTAGGCCCCTATATCAAGCCACGTACCGGTCTTTTACTGAAGTGCCTTCGGGACTCCTCACCAAACATTACCCAAACCATCCCTAGTTTGGCTATCTGAGTAGTTCCTGTTCTAAAAAGCCTTCCCTAACATTTTCATTTCTTAAAAGCATCAAAATTTAAAGGAGATAATCACTTGCGCTGCTTGAACTATTTGTGCATTAGTTAAGACAATCTTCTTTCTTGCTTGTTTATGACGGCTATCACCCGTTCACAATCTAGGAAAATGGCCCAACAGGTTCCTTCTTCCTCCGAAATCACCACCAGCGTGGATGTTTCGGCACCCCTCCAATCTTCCTCGGGACCACTGTTAGTGGGTTCCCCCTCATGGTCGTATAATCCTTTCCATCAAGCCAAAACAATCCCATCACGTCCGGCTTCTCCTAGTCCATCAGAAATATCTTCTGACTCAGAGTCTATTCCTCGCGGGGATCCTGAATTTCAGGCTCTCCTTGATCGCAATCCGGTAGCCCTCATGGACTATCTAGTACACAAGTCGATCCAAATATCTGACCAAGACCCACCAATCCGACAAGTGTACAATTATCCTCGCGGATCATCCCAGGCCTCTTTAGAGCAGTTTGCACCATCTCTCTTGCCTCGAGCCACGGAGAAGGGTGAGGCCCCTATGCCTCCCTTTTCTCTTCCACCTACCATGTCGACTAATTCTCAATTAGTCTTACCTATCCCTAACACTGCAGCTACCTCGACTATTCCACAACCCATTTCTGAGAGGTCTTCTGCCCTTGCTATAGTAAATTCGTCTGCACATCCGCACATTGCCGTCAATTCGTCTATGCCCTCTATCGTTTCTCAAGGTCAATACCTCTTCATGAGCCAACCCCCTCCGAATAGGCAGTTGGCTCCTACTTCTCGTCCTCTAGGGGGTCTTTCTTCCAATATTCCAGCTACTGTGACATTCGCCCATCCTCTAGTATCGGCACCCTTGATACCTAATTCAGCAATAGAAGGCCCCTTTCAGGTCTTGTTCCCCAACATGACCAATCCAACCAACACTCATATTCCTCAATCTATCCCGATCCAATCAACCAACATAGGAGTCCACCAATCACAGGCTCCATCCGTCACCCAACCTTTATTTGCTCAACCACTTATTATCTCGCAGCCTGCCTATACGCAAGCTGCCTCACAGCAAATACCCCACCCGGTGTCAC
The DNA here is from genome assembly GCA_018340775.1 of Taxus wallichiana var. yunnanensis. NCBI lineage: Eukaryota > Viridiplantae > Streptophyta > Pinopsida > Cupressales > Taxaceae > Taxus > Taxus wallichiana. The sequence goes on from CM031238.1 coordinate 291,725,629, forward strand.
CCAGAACACCTGGTTATTCCTCTTATCATCCTATCCAACAACAGATGAATCCCCCATCGACACCTCAACAACACCCACTACTTGCTTCTCATATAGGACAAACCAATGTACCTCCTCCCCAATCGGATGTGGTTCAATTTCTCTTCAAGAAAATTGCAGACTTGGAAGCCTCCACAAAAGGAGCCCGCCCTTCATACTCCTTTGAAGAAGTATGCAATGAACCCATTCATCCTTCGGTGGCTTTTAAGCCTTATCCTCCCCAATGGGAACTTCCCAAATTCTCAAAATTTCATAGTCGGGAAGACCCCCAACAACATCTGCGAGCATTCAAACATGCTTGCTACCTCATTGTCCAAGATCAGGAGCTCATGCTCCGTACCTTTCCTATGTCTCTAGCGGGTCCCGCTTTGGACTGGTACAATAATATTCCTCAACATTCATTATTTTCTTTCTCTCAATTGGCCCAAATGTTTGTTGAGAACTTCTCAATAAATATTGCCCATAAGATCTCAATCACAGATCTTTACAACATTCGCCAATTTGACGATGAGTCTATTGCAGACTTTGTCGCTCGTTGGAGAGGGATAATCAACCAATTGTCCTTCTCTCTTCCTCAATCACAACAGATCGAGCTGTTCACCCGATCTTGCGCTAGTCACATTTCTTCCACGTTAAGAATCCAAACTTTCCACACCTTCGAAGAAGCCTTCACAATGGCACGCAAACTCGAATCTCGTGCCATTGAACAAGGAAAACTAAAACTTCGCTCCAAATCTAAACCCGATTTCTCTCGGTTCACCAAACCAAATTCTTTTCCTCCTAAAGATAAGAATCAAGGGTCCACCAATGCTATCGTATTAAAAACATCGAGAACCGATAGTACTCCTAATCAACCACCACGAAGAGACCCTTCATCTGCTCGAAAAGGGGCTTCATCATCTCGATCCTTCGCTCCATTGGGGGAATCATATGCCTCCATCTTAGGAAAAATGTTGGAAGTTCGCATGATCGAACTTCCACCCATTAGAGATATTGATGAAAGTCGAGAACGTCCTTTGTGGTACAGAGAAAACGATTTTTGCCACTATCATAGAACCAAGGGTCATGACATCGAACGATGTCAGACTTTCAAAAATCTTGTCCAAAAATTCATTGATAAAGGCGAGCTTATTCTGGATAACCCAAATGCTCCCCCAAATCAAGCGCTGGACGTTTTCAAACAACCCTTCCCCAATCATGCCCCAAATCATAATTCTTCAGAATCTCAAAAACCAAACACCCACACTATCAACTTCATTTCTACTGAAGAATCCGCTTCTGAAACCACATCATCTACAAACGCAAAATCGAATCGTAACCCTCTTCCACTTCACCAATCACTGGAATTCCTCCATCCTCAGATAACCCATCTTTGGATATTCCTACATTGCTAAACACGGAGTCATCTCTCTCCGCTCCTTTGTCCGATCTCCCATCCATACCCGAGACAGTATCTTCCTCATCTGTCTCATCATCAGACATCCTTTCAATGCTCGAGGCAATTACATCCCTTCGAGTTTCCACTTCAGACACATCTACTTCTGCTGCTCCCATTCCGGCTACAACTATGCCCTTGATAAACATCCCTATAATCGTGCCGACTTCGGCGAAAGTGTCCTCAACTTTGACTCTTCCTATCTCTTTTCCTATAGTAGTTCCACCCATGATCACTACACCAAAAGTGGTCCCTTCGCAAGGAACTTCTTCATCACTTACTTCTTCCATCACTAATACTACTTCACCTATTCAGGAAAAATCAAAAGAAGTAACACCAACACCTGCACACTCGATTCCTCAACCTAAACCGCGACAACCAAAATCTAACATTATACCATCAATATCTCCCCATTTGCTTCCTCCAAAAAGGTTACAATCACCTTATGACGTTGAAGTTGTCACCATCCCTGAAAAGGGGAAGCCCATATTTCGGACCATCAAAACTCTCGGTGTTCTTCCACAAAAATCTCTCTCCACGCCTCATAAACGATTAGATTTGCCCGCTGAGAAGGCATCTTCTTCTACACACCTATCAAAGTCATCATCTTCTTCTTCATCAACATCCCTAAAAGTAGACTTACCTACCAAAAAGATGCCACTTCTTCTATCAAAATCCTCATCTTTGTTACCAAAAATCAAGACACCCTATCTTCCTCCAAATTCACCTATTTTGGGAGCTTCTTCCTCTTCCAAACCGACATTATCTAAATCATCCGTAAATCCGACTAAACAACCCCCTTTGTCTCCAAAAACCGCAAAAATTATCGCATCTCCATCCTCTTCAAAATCTATTTTAGGGGCTCCTCCTCCACCAAAGACAATCATGTCTCATTTACTCCCATCCCAAGCACCCAAGACTGCTCCTCCGAATGTCCAAACAAATAAGAGGATCCCTAATAAAACCGTTAAACCTAACATGCAAGTTCTTTTACCCCGGCAGTCGGTTAAGGTAAAAGAACCATCTCCATTATCTCTATCCTCATCTTCGTCTACCGGATTCTACACCGAAATCCTTCATCAACTTATCCAATCTTCAGCCATAACCCTTCCTCCGATTAAGCCTTATAACCCCAAAGGAGTGAAACCTACCTGGTTTAACTCTGATCTGATTTGTGCTTACCACCGTACTCCAGGTCATGACACTGAAGGATGTAAAGCTCTTCAAGCCGTTGTCAAGAACCTTCTGGAAGAAAGTGACCTCTTGTTGGAGGAGGAACAAGTACCTCCTGTTACCCTAGCCTCATCCGAACCTCAACCATCCATTCAGACCTCTAGTGGTTCCACTCCACTTGATCTCCCTCCTTCCCAAATTGACACAATCCATATCGCCACTAGAACCCAACATTATCATAACCCATCTTCATCTCCAACATCTAGACCACGGGTTGTCATTTCTGCAGCCCCTGAAGGCGTGTCTCCTTCCTCATCAGCCCCACGACCCAAGGTCTCCATTCGTGCTGCACCTCGGACTCAAGTTCCCGTATCCGTTGAGGAGAGTGTCATGAAGCAACTCACCCAAGCTCCGGTCAAAATGTCTCTTTTTGACCTCATCCAATCCTCTCCACAACATCGCCAGGCTCTAATCGATAATCTGCGTCGCATCGCAGTAAATTCCGATGAGCCCCAGCCCTTCGAGTGGGTTGTTGGATTGAATGGTCCATCGACCGCCATTTCTTTTGAGGATTCAGAAATTCCTCATCTTTCTTCAGAGGATTTGGAGGCTCCTCTCTTCATCACAGTCCAAGTCAATAACACCGCTTAAAACGTGTTATGATCGATAGTGGAGCTGCTCTCAACGCCATCTCTTCCCACACATTCGAACAACTTAAGTTACCTAAGAATGTGGTGTCACCTCCGCCTTTCGCCTTTCGATCATTTAACGATCAGCTAGCAATCTCTAGAACTGTGGTCTTACCCATCCGAGTAGGTAAAAAGTCGCTCCATGAACTCTTCTATATTGTCAAGGAAAATTCCACTATAACATGATCCTTGGACGCTCCTGGGTTCGCGCAATGCATTGTGTCCCATCCACCCTCCATCGATGCCTAAAATATCAATATGAGGGCAAAATCTACACCCATCCAGGAGATCCTTTTCCTTCTGCGCAATGCGACATGACCACAAGGTCTGCCCCTTTAAAAGAAAATGCATCTTCTCCAGATGGGGCTTCATCTTCTTCCATACCGCAACCAAACTACCAGATTTGCGAAATCTGGAAGAGACATTGCAGCGTTTCTCACTAGGAGAGCTTCCTCTCTTTTCTTTCGATGCCCATCTCAAACCTAATGAGTATGGTAGACCCGACAAGCAACCTGAATATCAATCAGGTCTCGGTCGCATCGTTACCATTGGTTTGCCCAATCAACAGACCAATTTCATCTACGGTGGTCTTGATACACCTCATTATTGTCCGATTCTCCTCCTAGAGCCAAACCTTACCTAACAGGTTTGATTATCTACGTAATCCCACGTTTGCAAAAACTTATCTATATCGATGCGCGTGGAAAGGTTTTGGCCTTGGAAAATACGAACAAGGTATACATGACCTCAAATCCATTCCCACTCTCATGCCACATCAAAAGTTTGGTTTGGGATTTAAACCCATTTCAAAAGCCACCGTCACTATTCTTGATGAACCTCTTCCTACTGAAGAACCATCTTCCCCCACCAAATCCGAAGCATCACTTGATGTGGACGATGACATTTCCATCCCACCTAACTTTTTTTTTTGATCAATACCATTTCCTTGGGACCTTTAGTCTATGAGACTAACAATCGGTCTGCTTCTATACCATTAATCTTCCCTGAGATAGTTGGAGACGACTCTCCTACTATCAACACTATCCACTGTGCGGATGACGACTCTGTCCTCACCTATCTAGGGGCAGAGGATTCATATCTTCCCAAAACCATTCCTTCTGACACGTCTACCCTTCTCAACGAGGCCACTATCGACCTTAATATAGGGACTCCCGAAGACCCTCGCATCATTAAGGTCGGCCAATCCTCGATCCACAAGAATTAGGGACTTTACTACTTTTCTTTCCAAACATCGCAAGCCTTTGCTTGGTCATACGAGATATGCCAGATTTCGATCCCGATATTGTAGTCCACAATATCGTTACCCTTCCCAACATCAAACCAAATAAGCAAAAATTACGTAAATGCACCCTAGAGTAGCCCTTCTTGTTAAAGAAGAATTACAACGCTTGCTCTCGGCTAACTTCATCCAACCCATCGATTATCCGCAATGGGTGTCCAATGTAGTACCAGTAACTAAGGCTACTGGGAAGATTCGAATTTGTACCGACTTCCGGGATCTTAATCTGGCCTGTCCAAAGGATGATTTTCCTCTTCCTAATATCGACCAACTCGTAGATTTAACTGCGGGTCATGAAATGCTTTCTCTTATGGATGGTTTCTCTGGATATAATCAAATCCTCATCGCACCAGAAGACCAGCATAAGACTTCCTTCATAACTCCTTGGGGGACCTTTTGCTATCGTGTCATGCCCTTCGGTCTTAAGAACGCCGGAGCAACTTATCAACGAGCAATGACCTACATCTTCCATGATCTTTTACACAAAACTGTAGAGGATTACGTTGACGATCTCCTCGGCAAATCCAAACGTCGTCAGGAGCATCTTTTCATCCTTGCACCTCTCTTTGAGAGGCTTATCCGCTTTTGTCTTCGTCTAAATCCATCTAAATGCGTGTTTGGCGCCCTCACCGTAAACTTTTAGGTTTATCATTTCCATCGTGGGTATTGAAGTGGACCCCGCAAAAAAAAAGCCATCCTTGAGATGCCTCCCCGCCTAACTTAAAAAGCAACTCCTCAGCCTCCAAGGACGCCTTCAATCGCTAAGGCCTGCTTTATCTCCCAATTGTCGGACCGTTGTCAACCTTTTCACCATCTTCTCCGTAAGAATGTTCATTTCAAATGGGATGAGCATTGCCAAAAGGCCTTTGATGATCTCAAAGCTTATCTTCTTTCTCCGCCCGTGCTTACACCTCCACGCGAGGGGGAGCCTTTCTATCTTTATATCTCTGTGACTGACCATGCTCTGGGAGCCATGATTTCGCATCGGGACACTTGTGGTAAAGAACAAGCTGTCTATTACATCAGTCGCACCCTCCATGAGTATGAGACACGTTACTCCGGGGCTGAAAAACTATGTTGCGCTCTCTTCTTTGCAACTTCTAAGCTTCGTCATTATCTTCTTAATCACAAAACTTACATCGTCACAAATGTCAATCCCCTCAAGACAATTCATGCAAAGCCTTATCACAATGATCGCATCACTCGTTGGCTTATGCTCATGACAGAATTTGACCTCGAATTTATCCCGCAAAAGGCTATCAAGGGTCAGGTTATTGCAGATCAACTAGCTAGTGCTCCTCTTCCGGACACTCAAGACCCCCTTGCTCAATTCCCCGATGAATTTATTCAACAAATCGATTTTGGTCTATCTCCATTTAAAGTAAAGCTCTTCTTTGATGGATCCAAATGCCAGCAAGGGGGAGGTGCGGGTTTCGTGATGATTCCTCCTTGGGGTACGCCTATCCCAGTCGCACACAAATTGAACTTTGAGTGCACCAATAATATGGCTGAGTACGAAGCTCTTGTCTTAGGACTTCAAAATGCCATTAATCTCGGCGCTCGTCATATTGACATCTTTGGTGATTCTGAACTCATCGTTAATCAGGTCACGGGTGTCTATCAATGCAAGAATGATATCCTTCAAAAATATCGCGACATTGTTCTTGCCCAACTCCAATCTTTCGATAAGTTCACCATCCAATCCATTCCTCGTACTGCAAATCGATTCGCGGATACCATGGCCTCATTAGCATCCCTTATCCCGCCTTTTACTGAAGACTCGCGTCTTTATGTGGCTGTGCAACGATTAGATCAACCATCTTATCTTCAACAGCTAACTTCGATCAATGCTGTCATAACCCATACTCAGGATGAGTGGTATCAACAGATAGTTGATTATCTATCTCATTCGGTGCTTCCTCCAGATCTGACTTCCAATGGTAGAAGGTCTTTTGTCCAACGCGCTAATCGCTATTCTATCCTAGGCGGGATTCTTTACAAACGCGGCTTTGATGGTATTTTGCTTCGATGCCTCAAAACCCATGAATCATCTAAAGCTATTCAGGAGGTCCATGACGGTATCTGTGGTGGACATTTTAGTGGTTTAGCTGTGGCTAAGCGCATCTTACGTTTGGGATATTATTGGCCTTCTCTTAATCAAGATTGTTGTGAATACACTAAGAAATGCGTCAAGTGTCAGCAACATTCCAATCTCACGCACGTCCCTAGTCAGGCTTTGCAACCTGCGGCGGATTTGTGGCCTTTTTCACAATGGGGCCTTGATCTTATTGGTCTCATCAATCCCCGTTCTTCACAGCGTCATCATTCTATCATTACTGCCACTGAGTACTTTACTAAGTGGGTAGAAGCTATCCCTCTTTCTTCAACAAAGGCTAAACCCATAGTTGATTTTGTCTATCAACACATCATTTGTCGCTTTGGCGTTCCACACAAGCTCATCACAGATAATGGTAAATCCTTCAAGAACGTCGATTTGCAAAATCTCTGCAATGCTTTCAAAATCAAGCTCAGTTTTTCTTCTCCATACTATCCTCAAGCTAATGGTCAGGCCGAAGCTTCCAATAAAACTTTGCGTAATATCCTCGCAAAGGTAACTAGTCGAGCTGGTAGGGATTGGCATCTACATATCCCTTTCGCTCTCTGGGCTTATCGGACTAGCATTCGTACTCCTACTGGTGCTACTCCCTTCTCTCTCGTCTATGGGTCTGAGGCCGTCCTTCCTTTGGAGGTCCAAATCCCATCTCTCCGTGTTTCTCTCAGAGAATTTGTCTCTGATGAGGATTATCGTCAAAATCGTCTAGCTCAACTTGAATTATTAGATGAGCGGCGTCTCAACGCTCTTGAGCATCATCAAGTCTATCTCGAGCGTGTCAAGCGTGCTTACAACAAGCATGTGCAACACCGTGACTTCAAAATTGGTGACCTTGTTCTTAAGGAAAATCAAAATGTCACTACACTCGAAAGGAGTCAACGTGGTAAGTTTGCTCCCAACTGGATGGGTCCCTACATTATCACTCATAAATATGGGTCTGGGGCTTATCGTTTGTCTTCCATGGATGGTATCCTGAAGAACCTCTTAATGCCTTGCATTTACGGCCCTTCTATTGTTAAAATCTCTCTACACAAATCTAGTCGCAACTCGCATCTTCCATCCGTCCTAATAACCACCATCTACTTTCGTGGTGATTTGAAATTGTGTGGTTCTCCGCCTATTGCCTCGTTTACCTTAAATATGAGTATCGCGGCTCTACTCATCAGCACGTTTCTTTTGGATATGTTCCTCCTCATGGTAGGAATACCTTAATCACCACTTCATCTGTCCCAAGTACTTATCTTAATCGGATCTGCTCGGGGCATGAGTACATGTTCTTCCATGTTCTCCTCCCCTTCATCTGATCTATCTAGGTCTAAACTCAGCTTCTTCCAAAGAGTTTCAAAAAAAAAAAAAAAAAAAAAAATGCTATCCAAAAAGATAGACTGATCCCTCGAAGGACAGCTATCCATACATTGTCAAGTGAATCAAAAAGCAAATAGACCATACCCTCGAAGGATGGCTATCATACAAATTTCAAAATACAGACCGCTCCCTTGAAGGACGGCTGTTTCTCAAAGAAATATTCAAGGCTTCTTGTAATCAATCAGCCTTCCAGTCAGTTTATACACTTGTTAGCATCACTGAAAGACTTCCCGCATCGATCAGTCTTTCCATATCAAGCAAACTTCCCACATTGATCAGTTTGCTTTTCTGTCCAAATCATGAAGCTGAGATTTTAGACCTTTTGTCGATCATATGGAGAATCCTATTTTCCTATCATGGACATGTATTCTGTCCCTTGTAGGTTCCGACAAGATACTTACTTTCTTTTCTTTCCATTTCTATCCTAGATCTGGTTTGCGACTAGTTAGTGTCAGGTTTATTTTAATCTTATATAGGGCCTTGTATGCTTGGTCTTTCGGTTTCTTATCTGGATCTTCTCTATGGTCGGTTGGAAGTCCGACTTATCATTTCCCTTCTTTTCCGAGTGTCTTCTCTTCTAAGTCACGGTTATTTCTGCTTTCATCTTTTGCTCTTACAATAAGCATTCTCCATTTCTTTGTCTTGCATCCTGTTGAATTGACATTTCACATGTTAATTCAATCAAAATCTATCTTCTATCAACATTCCTCTTATCTATCAAAACATCTATCTTTATTCATTTCTCATTAAAATTACATCCATCTATACATCAAACGCATCTATCTATCTATCCATCAAAATATTTAAAAGCTATCTATCTATCTATCCATCAAAATATTTAAAAGCTATGTCCATCCAAGATACTTCCCATCATCTATCAAAATTAAATCAATCTATCTAACCACATCCATCTATCATCTATCAATCTATATCTATCCAATCACATCTATTCTATCCACATTTCAATCTATCTAATCACATCCATCTATCATCTATCAATCTATATCTATCCAATCACATCTATTCTATCCACATTTCAATCTATCTCATCACATCCATCTATCTATCATCTATCCAATCACATCTATTCTATCCACATTTATCCAATCACATCTATTTTATCCTCTATCGCTCTATATCTTTATCCATCACAATTACGCTACATCTATCCATCTATCCATCAAAACATCTAAAAACTTGTGCATCCAAGTTACATTACATCTATCTATCTCTCTTTTCATCAAAATTTTATCCACATATCAATCAAAATTCTATCCACATCACATCTATCATCTATCACTTATATCTATCCAATCACATCTATTTTATCCACATTTCAATCTATCTAATCACATCTATTTCTATCCTCTATCACTATATCTATCCAATCACGCCTATTCATCATCTATCGGTCTATGTCTATATCATCATCTATCACCATCGATTTATACTCATTTTTGCCCGTGGATTGCGGTATCGCTTCTCCACGCCGCTTTGCTTCTTCCATCTCGCTAATCTCTTTGCCATAGTGTTGATGCTTGGCTGGTCTATCCTATCTCGATCATTATTGTGCGCTACATGTTGTCTTTCGCACATATTTTCGATATCATCATCTATTTCGAGTTTGTTCCTTTGCGTGGAGCACTCGCTTTTTGTTTTTAGCCGCTTAGAGTTACGCGGTCTCAGTAGGCACTAACGCCGCCTCGACTTATAGACCGCCTAGTTGTCCCTACCAATGTGTCTCTCTTTAGATGTTGGCTATTTTGCAGCTTCTCTCTTACACTCATGGGTCTCAGTAGGCACTAACGTTGTCTCATGAGGAGACCGGCTAGTTTTCCCTACCAATGTGAGTTCCTTAGGTTGCTGCCCTTGTGTTTATTTTTATGCGTCCTCAATGATCAGTTCTACTCCAGCTATCCGACTGGGGCATCCTGCATTTTTTTATCTACCTCTTTCAAACTCGGGATCGTCTGTTCTATCATCCATCCCATCCCTAGTTTGAGGGGGATCACATCACCACAAATTCTTCTCTTCTTCCATCTCCATGTTTTTGTCTCATAACCTTGCTTATCGCAAGTTACTTGACAAAAAGGGGCAAAATGTAGACACCTAAAATTGGTTACCCAATTTAGTGTCCCTTCTCATCCGTTTACTTGCCTAGGTAACCTAGGGCACGTTTACATCACCAACTATCCCCTTGGGATAGTTTTCCAATTTGTGATTTAATCACCTACTCTAAATTTAATTCATCCCATCACATCTTACCCATGAGTAATTAAGTATTAAATATTTAATTACGCTTCTTCCCATGCATCTTAATCACTTATCCACCCCAAATTTATTCTACCCATGTATCACATCTATTTTTAATCTTCCCTAAGCGGGATATTTTCCCGTAGTCGGGATGAGTCTTATTTTTCTCGAATCGATCATTTTTAGCCATCTCGGGAGTCTTCTCCGCGATCGGCGCCGACCCATATGGTCGGCGCCGATTTTCTAGGAGCGGCGCCGATTATAAAAGCAAGTCCAGAACTCAGTTCTAAGGGCGGAAAAATCGAACCGAAAGAGATCGGAGCAAGAGCGAAAAAGCGAACAAGCGAAAAAAGGAGCACTTGCACACGAACAGAGAGCGAGAGAGATACAGTCTGAGAGATCTTCAGCATCAAGTGTATCAAATTAGGGCAGATCCTGTCCGAATCAATCCCTGAGAGGAGCACCGCTATCGTCCCGCTATATCAAGCATCGCACCACCATCTATCATCTCGGTGACTCTGCTCCAGTTGTCTCGCCAACTTCTCGCTCATCCAAAGCACTACATTCGCTTTCTAATTCCCGAATCTTATCGCACAGCCCCCGATCGATCGATTCGCTTCCGGGCCGACGCCGATTCAACCTGGGCCGACGCCGATCAGTCTCAATCGACGCCGATCAATCGACGCCGACCAGTATCAATCGACGCCGATTTTAAAAAGCGACGCCGATTTTCTCTGCAGATAGGTAAAAGGATACAGGTAACACAAATCCAGCTTTTATTTCATAGTTCCCTGTTTTCTGTACTGTCTGTCTGCTGTTTAGATTCTGTCTTATTACTGCAATCAGAAAATCTAGTCTTTATTTACATCTTTTATCATGTATGCTTCCTTTCTTTATTGAAAACGTGGACTGACATCCGCCGAGGAAGCTTATCGCTTCTCGGACCCGCTTCTCGGCACCCACTAAAATATCTTTTAACGTGGTCTTTTTCTGTCAAGCATCGGTGTTTTACAGGTTATTCGGATCTATTGTGCGAATTGCTTGTGTGCGCCCGTCTTATCTACATTGGCTTCCTCATCCATCTACATCTTCATCAGGTATCAATTTCATTGAGTTTTTCGTGGTTTTTGTGTTTAGTTTGGTACATTAACTCGAGAGATGGAATCAATTTTAGGTGTCTCCATTTCTTTGTCTTGCATCCTGTTGAATTGACATTTCACATGTTAATTCAATCAAAATCTATCTTCTATCAACATTCCTCTTATCTATCAAAACATCTATCTTTATTCATTTCTCATTAAAATTACATCCATCTATACATCAAACGCATCTATCTATCTATCCATCAAAATATTTAAAAGCTATGTCCATCCAAGATACTTCCCATCATCTATCAAAATTAAATCAATCTATCTAACCACATCCATCTATCATCTATCAATCTATATCTATCCAATCACATCTATTCTATCCACATTTCAATCTATCTAATCACATCCATCTATCATCTATCAATCTATATCTATCCAATCACATCTATTCTATCCACATTTCAATCTATCTAATCACATCTATTTCTATCATCTATCAGTCTATATCTATCCAATCACATCTATTTTATCCTCTATCAGTCTATATCTTTATCCATCACAATTACGCTACATCTATCCATCTATCCATCAAAACATCTAAAAACTTGTGCATCCAAGTTACATTACATCTATCTATCTCTCTTTTTCATCAAAATTTTATCCACATATCAATCAAAATTCTATCCACATCACATCTATCATCTATCGCTTATATCTATCCAATCACATCTATTTTATCCACATTTCAATCTATCTAATCACATCTATTTCTATCCTCTATCGCCTATATCTATCCAATCACGCCTATTCATCATCTATCACTTCATGTCTATATCATCATCTATCACCTATCGATTTATACTTATTTTTGCCCGTGGATTGCGGTATCGCTTCTCCACGCCGTCTTGCTTCCATCTCGCTAATCTCTTTGCCATAGTGTTGATGCTTGGCTGGTCTATCTCGATCATTATTGTGCGCTACATGTTGTCTTTCGCACATATTTTCGATATCATCATCTATTTCGAGTTTGTTCCTTTCATGTGGAGCACTCGCTTTTGTTTAGCCGCTTAGAGTTACGCGGTCTCGTAGAGTACTAACGCCGCCCGACTTATGACCGCCTAGTTGTCCCTACCAATGTGTCTCTCTTTAGATGTTGGCTATTTTGCAGCTCTCCTTACACTCATGGGTCTCAGAGGCACTAACGCCGCCTCATGAGGAGACCGCTAGTTTTCCCTACCAATGTGAGTTCCTTAGGTCAGCCCTCTGTGTTTATTTTTAATGCGTCCTCAATGATCAGGGCTACTCCAGCCTATCCGACCGGGCATCCCGCATTTTTTATCTACCTCTTTCAAACTCGGGATCGTCTGTTCTATCATCCATCCCATCCCTAGTTTGAGGGGGATCACATCACCACAAATTCTTCTCTTCTTCCATCTCCATGTTTTTGTCTCATAACCTTGCTTATCGCAAGTTACTTGACAAAAAGGGGCAAAATGTAGACACCTAAAATTGGTTACCCAATTTAGTGTCCCTTCTCATCCGCTTTACTTGCCTAGGTAACCTAGGGCACGCTTACATCACCAACTATCCCCTTGGGATAGTTTTCCAATTTGTGATTTAATCACCTACTCTAAATTTAATTCATCCCATCACATCTTACCCATGAGTAATTAAGTATTAAATATTTAATTACGCTTCTTCCCATGCATCTTAATCACTTATCCACCCCAAATTTATTCTACCCATGTATCACATCTATTTTTAATCTTCCCTAAGCGGGATATTTTCCCGTAGTCGGGATGAGTCTTATTTTTCTCGAATCGATCATTTTTAGCCATCTCGGGAGTCTTCTCCGCGATCGGCGCCGACCCATATGGTCGGCGCCGATTTTCTAGGAGCGGCGCCGATTATAAAAGCAAGTCCAGAACTCAGTTCTAAGCGCGGAAAAATCGAACCGAAAGAGATCGGAGCAAGAGCGAAAAAGCGAACAAGCGAAAAAAGGAGCACTTGCACACGAACAGAGAGCGAGAGAGATACAGTCTGAGAGATCTTCAGCATCAAGTGTATCAAATTAGGGCAGATCCTGTCCGAATCAATCCCTGAGAGGAGCACCAAGTACTCGTCCTCGCTCATATCAGCATCGCACCACCATCTATCATCTGGTGACTCTGTTCCAGTGTCTCGCCAACTTCGGCTCATCCAGCAGACCACATTCGTCTTCTAATTCCCGAATCTTATCGCACAACCCCGATCGATCGATTCGCTCCGGGCCGACGCTCGATTCAACCTGGGCCGACGCCGATCGGGCTTCAATCGACGCCGATCAATCACCTCCAATCGACGCCGATTTTAAAAAGCGACGCCGACCAGTCTCTCAATCGACGCCGATTTTAAAAAGCGACGCCGACCAGTCTCAATCGACGCCGATTTTAAAAAGCGACGCCGATTTTCTCTGCAGATAGGTAAAAGGATACAGGTAACACAAATCCAGCTTTTATTTCATAGTTCCCTGTTTTCTCATCGTGCCTGTCTCATGCGCTTAGATTCTCGTCTTTATTACCGCAATCGAAAATCTAGTCTTTATTTACATCTTTATCATGTATGCTTCTTTCTTTATCAAAACGTGGATCGACATCCGCCGAGGAAGCTTATCGCTTCTCGACCCGCTTCTCGGGCAAAACTAAAATATCTTTTAACGTGGTCTTTTTTTCTCACAAGCACGGTGTTTTACAGGTTATTCGGATCTATTGTGCGAATTGCTTGTGTGCGCCCGTCTTATCTACATTGGCTTCCTCATCCATCTACATCTTCATCAGGTATCAATTTCATTGGAGTTTTTCAGGGTTTTTGTGTTTAGTTTGGTACATTAACTTGGACAGGTAACAAGCACGAAATTCTTGATCTACATTCACTTAAGTTGGAAATTAAGGAATAATTTGATTTTTTGGAAGAGTTTAAGTTTGTGGCTTTCAAGAACACCCATAATTGATAAAAAGGAACTCTTGATCAAGTTGAATTTTTTTTAAAGTTAAGAATCTAAAAAATTTCTAAAAACTGGAAAATTTCAAGTACCATTTCATATCACTAAGGATGAGGACTCACATCATGTCATTAGGGTTTGATATTTAGAAATCTAGTGGTGGATGGTTATATTGCTCCTATAACTCCTCCAACAAGTAATGTAGACAAGAAGTTGTGTAGTGACAATTCAAGGGATATGAATGTTATCATGTGTGGTCTAAATTTGAACTTGAGCTTATGAAGGTAATGCATTACAAATCGTAAAAAAAATGGGAGAAACTTCAGTATTGTATGAAGGAGATTCGAAGGTGAGGATAGCTAAGCTTAAAGTTTTTAATTCATTTTGAAGGGTTAAAAATGAATGATGATGAGCCTATTGTTGCATACTTGCTTAGGGTTGACAAGGTTTTCAACACCATGAAAGGTCTAGGTGAAGAAGTGAAGGAAGAGGTTGTAGTTCAAAATGTTTTGAGGTATCTTACATCTAGATTTTATTTCAAAGTGTCTACTATTAAATAGGTCAAGGATTTAACTCTCTTGAAAATGGATGATTTGCATGGAACCCTAATTGCATATGAGATGAGAATTCGAGTTATAAACCTATCAAAAAGGAGATAGCTTTCAAGACTGAAAAAAAGGTAAAAGGAAAGAAGACTAAGGATGATGATGTTGCTCATGATATGGATGATGATTAGTTGTTTGCCATGATTTCTAGAAGACTGAAAGTTGTATCACGTAAGTACAAAGGTAAGCTTCCATTCAAATGTTTCAATTGTGGTAAGGTAGGAAATTTTGCAAACAAAATCCCTCATAATCATAAGCATGAGAATGAATAAAGTAATGGAGAAAATAACAAGAAGGCCGATAAGTTTGACAAAGGTAAAAAGAGTTTTAAGAATTCTGATTATAAGAAGAGGATAAAGAAGAGTGTTATTCATCTGAGGATAGCAGTATTAATGATGGAGTATCTAATTCTGAATCATAATTAGATCATGAAGAGATTTCGATGAAGTATTGTTTATGGCCAAAGATGTCATGAGGTCTATGAGTGACAATTCCACATTGTTTGGTGATAATATGCAATTTAAAAATGAAGAATAAGGTGATGACTATGAAACTGAATTAGTATGTGTTCAATTTAAGTTAAAGCATTCTAAGAATAATTTCAAGAAGCTAAAGACATGGGTTAAAGAGTATGAAATAAAAATTCATGAGCTTGAAGAGAAACACTACTGGTGTAATCAAAAAATGGATGAGACAGTTAAAAGGCTAGAGACGCAAATGAGTTCCATAACTCTAAGTTTGTAATTGAATGAGGAACAAGTGATCTTTATTAAAGGAAAATTATCAAATGAATTCAGCAAGGCTAAGTATTTTTTAAAATTTTGATAAGAGTACCAAATATATTAATGATATTCTTACTACACAAAAATCAGCAGGTGATAGAGAGGGTTTGGGTTTCAAAGAGGACTTAAAAGGTAAAGAGATGAAACAAAAATATAGTTTTCCAAGAAAGGATGATGAAGGACCAAGAAATGAGGAAGGAAATAAATAAAACTTCATCAAAGACATTATGAAGATAAAGTCCATAAGGTAGCCTAATTCTTCAAGGTATGAAAGGTCATTTAATGGTTATTGTTTTACTTGCAATGAATTTAGTCATAGGGAAAAGGAGTGTAGGAGGTTTTATAGAGATGATCACCCTTGGAGAGATATTAGGAGTGAGTAAGCAAAGAATATGGTGTTTTACAATTTTCATGAGAGATGTCATGTTGTTGGGTACTGTTTCTATGAACCATCAAGTCAAAATTGGAGGAATGAAGAAGCTAGAAGTAGGAATTCTATTGTATGCTACAACTATAATAAGTTTGTACATGTTGCTTAGGAATTTCACGGTCCTAAAAGGAAAATAAGGAGCTTTCAAGATCCTAATATGCATGTTATAAGAAAAAACAAGTTATGTGAGGCAAGAATGAATAATAGGGTTCCACCAAGAGCATATGATAATGCAAAGCAAAGTGTGTCTTAGAGTATAGATCAGAAACAAGTGGATGAAAGTGAATTTCAGGTGACTAACAGGGATTGAGACCTCTTTAATTATTTCTTCTAGACCTATCCTGAAGTGCTATGTCTATATTGGGATTCTTAGATACATGCTCATCCATATGAAGCATTGAGAAGAGGGGGAATTGATTGATTTAAGGTATGCGATTGCGGAATTCCTTTCATGAGGTAAAGGAATGTTATCAATATTGTTAAGGCATGTCCTATAGTCCTATATTGTTGTTAATGGTTGTTCAAATAATGAAAGTCTATTTTTTTAGTCAAGAATTGTTTCTAAGAGTGTATAGTCATGTTCTAGAATCATTATGGAGTATTGAAGGTTGAAGACTTTTGAATTCTTATCTTGACATTTTAGGGTATGGTTATGATTTAAACTTCATTAATACATGTTTTCAAAGTGTCAAAGTATGTTTTGTGATTTCACTTGGTTTTTCAAAGTAGTGAAATTATATGGTTATAGTAAAAAGAGCTCGATTTGGTATACTCATTTCTTCAAGATTATGATATCATATTTGGTGTCTATTGGGTCATGTTTTGATCTACTAAGATATAGTTATGGTCTAAACTTATATAGTCCATGTAAGTCAAGTCTTAAGGTTTAAGTTACTGTAAAACCCTTACACCATGAAAAAAAATCTTGTAAGGTGAGTTTGAAGTTAATAAGTAGGGTCTTAGGTCTAAGATGGATTGATAGTCTAAAAAGCAATGTTAAAAGTGTTCTAGACCCTATATGAAGGTTTGTACAAGTATATCACATCATTAAAATTAAGAAAAAAGGTGTCCATAATATTTTATGCTTGAAAGTTATCTTGAACCCATATGAAAAGTGTGGAGGTATGTCAGACCTGTGTGGGTCATGGTCAAGGTTCTTAGATGTAAATAAAGTTTGACTACTTGTCTATGGTAGCTTGAAAGCTTGTAGTGTTTCCTCAATCGAGGATACAATGATAAAATAAGGTTATAAGAATGTATAAGGCCTAAGATGATGCATAATATCCTAATGAAGAGTTATAAGGATTGAGAAACAAGGTTACAGTATGTGTGATGTCATTAAAGATATGAAATGGTGTCTCCCAAATGTATGAATACTAAAGGTATTGTCTCAAGAAAATGTAAGTTAAGAGCATTGTCGTATAAGACAATAATTTTTTCTAGTTCAATCATGCTCAAGATGGAAGAGTTACATCCTAATGTTTACTCACTAAATTGTACAGAGGTAAGTTGAGTTCCCAAGTTCATTCCTTGAAGAGGATTCAGTGTTGCTGAGATCTGTGAGTGAATATCTTGGATTGAATACTTGTGATAGTTTGTTCGATTCATGTTTTTAAAAGTTTCAAATTTGTTTAAGAATCGTAGAATGTGTTTGAAGAAAGATGATGTACTCAAGTTTTTCAACAATCAAATTTGATTTTCAAGGTGATGTTGGTTATGTGAAACTTGTATATGGCGTTTTGGATTCTATGGTATGGTATATAACAAGTATGAAGGCCATCAAAGGAGTCTTAGGGTATGTTTTCTTGAGAAACTCATGATAGAAGTCTATAGATTGTGGAAGGTGTTCCAGATGTGAGGTGTGTTACTTTAGCCTACCCATGGAGCTATTACAAAGTTATAAGGTGAAGAATAACATTCTATAGAAATTAGATGGACTCTCAAGACAAGGGGAGTAATACATGATTATCCAATAGATCAAGAAAGTGTTAAGGAAGTTGATAAAATAGAATGATAGTGGTATATGATAATATATTGGCAAAATGTGTGCAAAATAAGGTATGGTTCTATGTAGCAGTATTATAGGTGGTGATTTTACACCAAAATATGGAACTACGAGATTATTAATGCCTTTAGAGACAAGCGGATCCATTGAAGGTCTTGATCTAAGTACTTTAGGTGATAAGAAGGATTGAATAACATGAGTATGCACTTACGTAACTAGTGAAGGCACTTTAAACTTAGGTATGGATCCGAATTTCATTTATTATTGATGGTATAGTGGTTACAAGAACATGATTGTAGTGGTACAGACTGAGGATGAATATTTCATGAAGTTTTTTTCATGAAATAAGTTCAAGGGGGAGCCCGCGTGCCCTCTATCTTAAGAAAATTAATCCTTGAAGGATATTTGACCAATGTGGCTTGGTTAATGAATCATTGTTGGTCTTAAGTGTTGTGAAAGAGCATATAATGTTTGTGAAGAGAAAAAGATGAGTTACAAGTATTTAGAAGTTTATTAAAGTACAAGAATCTCATTATGACTCTTAAACTAGTGATTTAGGAGTAAAAGGGATGAGAATGGAAGATCTCATGAAGATTTTAGGTTTGTATGGATAGTTTCTTCCACGAGTAAAGGTTGCATGATATCGGGACATCGACATTTCATGTTATAGTTATGTATAAGGTGCCTAAGGCAAGGGAAGTTCAATTGGATCATAAAGAAAGTAATTTAGGTGGCCTAAGATGTATAAAAAAGCTAATAAGGTGGTATTGGTCATGCTTTCAGGTATATTGTCAAATAAGGGAGGTTCTATGGTAAATTAAACTTCATCATGCATGCAAAAGGTAAAGAAGACTAAGAAAGAGTTTCAAGAAAGAGGAAATGTGTTTGAGTCATCTCCAAGGCGTGATATCAAGCTATGTGGTCTTTCTTTTGTCTTTTTAGTTAGAAAATTATGGCATAAGTCTAGGGGAGATATAAGGAGTTGTGTCATAGAGTGTTTGAGCTTCTAAGGCATTGATAATTTAGTCTAGAATGCACTAAAATTTGGTCTTAGGGATTTCAGTCCTAAGAGTTGTGTGAAGGCAAGATATGGAAGAATCAAGCCAAATTCGAGAATTTTAGAATAGATATGGATCAATAAAGAGGTGAGAATGATGTTTTTATCCCTGAGTTATGATTTTTGGCATGTGTATGAGTGGTACACATCAGTTCAAGGATTGTTACAGTGATGACTTCATGTCTTGAAAGAGGGCAAAAACAAAGTTTAGTAAGGTAAGACATATTAGTATGCTTATTTGATGATTCTTGATGTTTCCAACCAAGAGGTGAATCTAAGAAGGATGAGAAATATGAATAACATGAGATACGAGTATGTAATTCATCATTAATGTAAAAAGGGGGAGAAGAATAGGTGGTTTTCCATCAATGACAAAGGGGAGATTGTTAGCATGGTGAGTTTAGGTGTTTTCATTGATGTAAAATCCCATTAATGACAAAGAGGATGATGGAGGAGTGCTAGAAGGTTCTTGAAATGATGGTTACATAGATATTCATGTGGTTTCATGATTGCATGAGTGGATTTAGTGAGATTGGCTTGATTTAATAAGCCTAACCGTGTGACCTAGCTAGCCTAGGTGATAGAGCATGGTGGATGGAGCTACATGATGACCTGAGAAGCATGATCAAGGAATGGAGAGCATCTTAGGAGAGTGTTAATAGACTAACATGAGTTTTAGAGTGCAAGTACAGGTGGAAGACTCAGTTGCAAATGCACATATAGACCTACTCTAGGTGCTTGGAGGCCAAATGAAGCATGAGGATGAGGTATAGAGCCATGAGAGATCACAGAGGAATGCATGGATGTGATAAATGTTGTCTTAGGTTATTTAGGTCCTTTTGGAGTGGTTTCATGATGAGATATGAGGCTTTTCTACTATGACCTAACTTAAACCATGTAAAACCCTAAGGGCTAGTCATGCAAATGAGATGGGATATGAATATGAAGACCTATTTGAGATAACCTTATGATTATAGATGGTGCATAGGTATTTCATAGAGGTGTGAGAAAAATTTCAAGTCATTATGAAGAATATTTTGCAAGTTATGATGTTTTAGGTGAAATAAGGTCCAAGAAAGGGTGATTTCTAGCTCGAATTGCAACTTCTGATGCTCACCGTGGATTGTGTGATTTGCATGGGACCTTGTGGATTTTAGGGATTTTTTTACATTGAGCTAGGAGAATTTGAAAAAAATAATGGAGTGGTTTCATTGTCCCATTTTTATGAATGAATGTTTAAAAGGTAAATTATTTCTTGTGAGTTTGAAACCCTAGCCCAAAAGTGGTAGGAGAGATCTTCATAATAGGTTGTAAAAAATAATTCTTGATTGTATGATTATTATAGATTGTATAGGACTCCTAAAACATTCCGAAAGGCATGGTAGAGAATGTGATGGTCTGTGGACCCCACTCAAACAAGCTAGTTTCTAAATATGTTTAGTTTGTGGCAAATTTGTCCAAGGAAGATATGAAATAAATTGAAATTTTTTTAGCCTGGAGGTTGTACTAAATTTTCATGATAGTTTCAGATCATGGTTGAGGTCATAGAGGGAAAAGTGTGCCCTATTTATGAAGACTAGTCTTTGAGTCTAAAAAGGGTAGTTTTGAGTAGTTTCAGAGATTGACCTGGTTTAAGGCCTTCCACTTAGATTTGGAAGAAAATGTAAGATGTTATAGAAATTAGATTTAGATACCTTTCTAATGGTATATGGTTTGTCTCTTGATGATGAGGTTTGAAAGTGAACTCGTAGACATCTAAAATATGCCTACGCAGCTTTAATACTAGAAATTGCACTAATTACCCTCTTTCCTATCATTTCCATAATAATTAGCGCTTTTTCACTAATTATCTAGCATTCCCCTTATTATTAATTAATTAATTACCTTTCGTTAATTAAGTAACTCTTCCCCTTCTCGATTCCAATTAACGACATTTTGTTAGCTATAGTCCACTTCTAAATGATTAATAAACATTATTAGTTAATTACACCGTCTATCTTAATCAATAAATCCCTTTTATTTGGTTAAAATTCCTTCTTACGTCCTCCGAATAGAGCCAATTTTCCTCTAAATCCCCTCTAAAAATCTCATAAAATTTTATCCCTACCTATTAATTAATCACATTTAATTAATTAAACCCCTCTCAACTCCTATAAAGTATACATCCTTTATTAAACATGCACAACATTTGCATTTCTTCTTTGGGATTTATCCCATATCCACCAAATTACAAGCATGGCCCAAACAAGCAAGCTATATAAGGAATATGTTATCTCAAATTTACACCCCTACAAATTAGGATAACCTATTCATATTTGAAGTGTAGGCTCGTGACATATGGATGACCATAAAATCCAACCCAAGTAAGAAGAGAAAGACAAAGGTGCGTGATTTAGCTCAATCGAGAGCTCGCCGTGGTGAATGTCTAAGTTGGCATTCAATCCCATTGAAGATTGGGTTGGACGTCTGTGTTAGACGTATGGGTTGACACACATGTTGGACGCGTGGGTTAGACACATGGTTTGGATGCACGGGTTAGACTCCTAGGCTGGACACACAAGTTGGATGGTAGGCAAAGACAAACGGTGGTTGGACGATGTCCATCCCCTTCGGGTTGGTTCATCACATTAAACTCTTGAGCATTGGTTAGATGAGATGGATAGCTTGGTTGGTGGGTGAGTTTGATAGGCCGGTGATCGGGAAACAATGTGATGCATGGGATCATTTTTGTGGGCCTAATATTCAAGGTAGTAAGAAACGACCATCCAACACATTTGGACAAGTCCCGCTTGGATGGCATCCAACCCCTTTGGTTGGGCAGCCATCTAACCCATTGTATGTTTGAAGAGATGGATGATGTTTAACCCGCTTTGGTTAGATGACCCACACAGATGTACGGTCGGTGAATGGCGGCCTCCCAACCTAGGTTGGATGGGTCACATGGATGGTTGAGAAAATTAGATGGTGAGCAGTGTTGGATAGGTGGCATAGTTAAATGGTTCATTTGCTAACATAGGTGTATGGCCATGGGTTGGATGGACACCCAACTCAACCTGATTGGACAAATGGTCACTGGATGCAGTTGTACAACCCGGTGCAGTTAGATGGCGTCCAATCCAACTTGGTTAGATGGCTCACGGTCTTGAAAATGGAGCAGCTCAGATGATGGCGGTTTATGGATCACATGTGAGGACATGAATGAAAAGATAGTTCAGCTACCTATCATATTATTTAATGCGACCTATCAAAATATTTAATGCAACTTGTGAGATAATTAATGCTTTCTATCATGCATTTAAGCATGACAAGACAACTCAACAACCAAGGCTATGAAAAGGGCATTAATTATGGTAGGTGAGGTTGGTCAACCACCTATCAGGCATTTAATGTAAAAATTAGGGAAAAATTAGGGTTTAATAACGGCTATAAAAAGGACTCAACCCCCTCATTTTTCAAGGATATTTTTGGAGAATTTGTAGAGTAACTCTGTCGAATTTTTTCTGTGAGTTGTAAAGCCTCAAATCCGGGCATTTTGTGAAGTATTCTTGCATTGTAATGGATTGTGCACCATTTTAATCAATAAAATTGATGTTTTGTGGCCTTTTTCACCCTTTCTTCAATTATATTATATTCTTTTTCTTTTCCATTATATTTTCAAGTATTTTATACATGTATGTGCTTTATAGGGCTTAGATCTGTTATGTTCTATAAAAATGGAGACTTGAGTGTGATTTTAGACTATGGTGCTTCCTCCTTGTCTACCCTCTCTTACCTCATTTTGCCCTGTTTTCACTCACTAGGAATCTCTCCACCCCTTTTCTTGGTGTTATCACCCTCATTAGCTTAGGATTTACATTTTATGCACTTCTTTCCTCCTGGTCACTTGGAAGTCTAGGTTAGTTGTAGGGTAGTCACATTTTTCCTTTCTAGGAGTAGTGTTAGCATTAGGGTTAGGTAGAGGAACCAACCTTCTCTGGAGGCTTGTCTCATTCGCACGGGTCCCACACCTCGATACATGCCCATGTTAGTCAAAAGTATGGTTTTGCATTGCATGAATCCTAGGGTGCAAATTTTTTTCTGTAATAGTGTTGGCATGCCCTGTGGGACAGAAGTCATTTTTTAGGTGTTATTGCATAACATCTTATCTAAATCTTTCATTTGAGCAAGACTTATGTGTTATTGTTGTGAATTGAATCCTTTAGAGGTTTTTGAAGTACACTTAGTGAATCCCAAGAAGAAGAAATCAATGGTGTAGCAGCCCAAGTCCCTCAAACATATGAGAAGGATCCAGACTCGGTCCAGATCAAGAGAGGAAGAAGTCTTTGAGTATTTGTAACTATCCCAAAGGAGAGAAAGGAGGGGAAGGAAAGTTCGAGGTTTCCATCTCCACTAAACAGACCTTGTCTATGCCTCCACTAGTAGAATATTTTGCTAATCAACTAGGGTCCTCAAGCCAATCAAGATGACACATCCATAACAACTGCAACCATCAAACCCATTTACCAATTTCACGGGTAGTAATCCACTCACCCTCAATATGTAAAATCCCATTCCAGGTGGCAGACTAAATAAGAACATCCCCTACTTCACTAGGTAGAGTCATACAACTCCCATTGATCATATTCAGGACATTGCAAATGTTTGCGCCATTCACGAGATTAATAAGATGGATGTTGCATTCAAGATCCTTGCATCTTCTCTCAAGGGTAAGGCACTGCAGTGGTTTAGGAGCTTGACATTGTGGTCAATTATAGAATGGGATGCCTTGTGTTTAGCCCTCTACAACTAGTTTGGAGAAAGGGCAGACAACTTGTCAATTTTGGAGCAGCTGACTATGATCAAAAGGGCCCCTAATGAGAAAATGGTTGATTTTAATTTCAGATTTCAAAGGACATGGAACAAGATCCCAATAGCTATGATACCAACATTGGAAGGGGCATTCCTATACTATTTGAAAGTTTTAAATTCATAAATATCTGTGATGATCTATTTTATGGGAGGAGTGACTCTGCTTGGAGAATATGCCATCGCAATTAGAACATAGAACTACTTGATCTAGGCCGGAAATATTGCACCGAGGCCACCTATTCCCTTCTATCTGGATATGAAAAATCCTACCTCTAATCAAGAACCTGATCTGAATCCAATTCCAGCTCCTAGAAATCAGAGCACTAGTGAAGCCCTCACTTCTTATAGTACGTCCAAGGAGCTCCAAAAGTTATGAAGTAGTCTGCAGAATTTGGGAAACGAACTAGTGACTATCAAAAGGCAAAGCAGGATCAAAATTACAAACCATACCAGCCTCAAGCTCAGTCAAATAGGCCTTTGTATCATTCAAACAAGCCTCCAACTCAAACTATAGGTCAAAGTCAAAATCAAGGACAACTTCAAGTTATCAAGCCATTTCAACCATACAATCTAATACAACTTCAACATCAAGAGCTTTGGTTCCAGTACAGAACAACATGGCACAGGAGTATGATTGGTGTTTTCCTTATAATCAGCCTCACAACCAAGAAACATGCTTTAATGGTGCTTTGAATCAAGCCTTGATGGTGCAGATAATAGGTTTATCTCAAGAAGCAAGTGAGGAGGGAAATAAACAACAAGCATGTCTAGGAGAGGCTCACCAAACCGAGACCACGCTTGTGAACTAGCGGGTAAAATATTTTTATGGAGTTAATCGATCCTTTCTAAGGTGTAGGATCCAATACATGGTCTAAGAAAATTAATATTGAGGATTGTAAATCATCCAACCCATTCATTCTTCATCCCACTCCCACACAAAATGGAATCAACAATGCAAGAGCAGCTCCAAATGTGCAAAGTCACCCAAGACACTTGTCATAGCAAATCTTGTACTAGCTCAAGTTCCTAATAAATTTATGCCAACCAAAGGGAAACAAATGGGGATTCCACATCCATTCAATATTATTGATCAAATGAAGAAGACACATGTAAACATTTTCATGTGGGAATCACCGACGATTCCAAGATAGTGGGATTTGTTGCAAGCAACTATGGAAAACTAGTCGACGCCAAACGATCCATCAAGAAATCAAGAGAGAGTCATTACCAACACAATGCAGTAAGAAGGAGTCCAACAAGGTAAAAATTTAAAGTCTCCACCATTTTATGTATTGTTGATTATCGGAGATAGGTTGGTTCACAACTACATGATCGATTCCGGGGCAAAGACTTTCGTAATGCCAAAGAAAATAGTTGATTAACTAGATATCAAGTATGAGCCAGTATTGAGAGGAGTAGTGCAATTAGATGGGACCATAGTTGGAGCAGTTAGAGTAATAGAGGGGTTAAGCTAACTACACACATGTCCAAATGTTAATGTCTTACATGATGTTTTTGTAATTGATAATCCTCCACTTTTTAGATTGTGATTTTCAAGGGACTTCACAACTAAAATCGATGGGTACCTATCTGTAGATTGGTCGCATATGATTTTTAGGATAAGATATCGAGCTAAGGAAACATTCAGGTCAGAACCAATTGCAAGCTTTTACATTGAGCCCCATGTGCCAATTCCCATCAACAAAAATTGCTCAGTTTTTTATTAGGAAGACTTCTCAGGCACTCCAGAAGAAGGTACTAAAATTGGTAGAATTCCATATTTGACATTAGATGAGTGGGAAAACAAGAGCCATGTGTTTGACCCATAAAAATAGAAGGAAGAAGATGAATTAGGCGTATATTGCTTGCATGAAGATAATTCATACATTCCCATCCTTACTAAGCCAGAAGATGAGGATGCCAATGAAGTTTGGAAGTTGTTTTTGATGTTTTAAGAAGCGAGACAGGCAGGGTGCTGGAGGAGGTGCAATGTTGGTGTCTTCATAAAATGCCAAGTACTATTCAGCTTTCTGTTTCCAGTTTGCATGTTCAAACAACACACGGTGAATATGAAGCTTTTATCCACAGGACTTCATTGGGCGAGAAACAAGGTATAAATAATTTGTAGGTGTTCGGGGACACTAAGATGATTGTGAATCAAGTGAAAGGGCAGCATGCAGCCACGAATGATCTCCTTAAGAGATTAAAAAATTAGGGTATGGGACCTAATTGAGGACTTTGAATCATTCAACATCAATTCCATACCTATGAAGAAGAATAAAGTTGCGAGATAGGATCGCCGCAACTAGAGAAAATTTTGATGTGGTGGATAAGTATCAAAGAGACAAAACGTAACCACACATCCATGTGATTATAAGACCAAAGGTTCTAGAAAATAACATGAGTTGGCAGGTGTTTTTTGAGAATGATTAACATATCATCAATTTCTTATAGGAGGAGGCTGAATTCTCGGTAAAAAATAGGAGAAGTTAGAGCAGCAATACGGAGATTAGGTAGTACATCTACAAACGAACAAGCTTCATAAGGGGTTAGTGACCAAGATTCCATTTTCAACCTAAACAACCAGTTTAGAAAAGAAAATGTAAAAATTTAGGTCAGCAGAGAAGACTTAGAGCCCATTTCAGTTGGAGAAGGTAAAACGCTGCAAATTGGCAAAGTCGGTACCGAAAGGAGAAGTTTAATTTTATGTAACTTTTCTAGGAATTCCCATATTTATTTCTTCGTAGAGATATGAATACTTGAGAGGATTTAATCCAAAGCTAGCACAACAAAAAATTGAGTTGAATCCGGAGGCCAAGCCCATCATAAATAAGAAAAGGCTAGTCAATCCACACATTGAGCCTCTTATCAAGAAAGAGCTAAATAAGCTAATTGAGGGAGCATCATATTCTCATCAAAAATTCTAGTTGGGTTACAAATATGGTGTTGGTTAGGAAAAAGAATGGAGAAATCATGTTTTGCATGGATTTCTAGGATCTAAACAGGGCATCTCTCAAAGATCACTACCCGTTGCCCTCTATGGAATAGATATTGTAGGTGGTAGCTGGTTTGGAGAGATTCTCTCTCTTGGATGGATATTCGGGCTACAATCAGGTCATGGTAAATGAGGAGGACCAATTCAAAACTTCTTTACCTACAAAATGGGGCACATATGCCTACATGATGATGTTTTTGGACTGCGCCAAATTCCAGAGCCACTTTCCAAAGAGCAATGGATATGGTGTTCAAAGGGTTAATCAAAAAAATAGTGCTGGTGTATCTAGATGATATCATTATGTTCTCTAAAAATAGCGGACCACCTCTTCCATCTCAGGCAGGTCTTTCAAAGGTGTAGAAGATTTGGAGTATCATTGAACCCAAAGAAATGCATATTTTTGGCTCATGAAGGAAGGTTGCTAGGCCACATCGTGTCAAAGGAGGGATTGACCATTGATCTAGAGAGAGTAGAATCCATTTGAGCATTGTCGCTTCCAAGTCACAAGAAGGCTCTCCAAATCTTCTTGGGAGAATCAACTTTGTTCAAATATTTGTGCCATATTTTTCCACTCTCGTCAAGCCGATAACTATGATGTTAAAAAGAGCATGGAATTTAGGTAGAAAATAGAGGGCAAGGCAAGTTTTGAGGCCATCAATAATGTTATATCTCAATCCCCGACTCTCGTCAATCTAGACTTTTCCAAATACTTCATGCTCTATGCCTTTGGAGGTTCAAACACCATCTCTGCAAATTATAGTGGAGAAAAATAAGGAAGGATCCGAGCAGTCGGTTGCTTTTTTGTCAAATCCTGGAAGATTATGAGGTGAGGTACTCCTTCATTAAAAAACATGTTCTTGTTGTTATTAGGAGTCTAAAGAAGTTCAAGCACCTAGTCTCAAATAATAGAATTCAGCTACTAGTATGCCATGGGGGAGTCAAGGATTTCCTTTGAACAAGGATTTGAATGAAAAATGGCGGGTTGGATCACCCGAGTAATGGAATATGATATTGATATTAAGGTCAATAAGTTAGTTTGTGGCAAAGGAATGTGTGAGTAGTTGGCTTCTAGTCGAAATGTGGAAGCAAGGGATCAAGAAGGGTTGTTTTATTATTGTAGGAAGGTCAAGAACAGGCTACAAAAATATAACCACTCCTTGTTGGACTCGAATATGGTGTGATTCCTTCAAACAGGTCTATGTTCTTCAGAATTGAGCAGAGCAAAGAGAAGGTATTTTAGACTACATGTCATCCTATACGTCCTCATTGATGATGTATTATTCAAGAGGGATATGAAACAGAGTTCTCCCGAGGTGAATTGGAACAAATCAAGGTGAAATAATGCTGCATGAGTTTCATGATGGAGAATCTAGAGGTCATTTTGTTCCATGAGTGACGGATCTCAAGATCATGATAGTGGGTTATTATTGGCCTACACTTTTTAGTGACTGCTTTTCTTGGGTCAGAAGTGTAAAAATGTGCCTTCTTCATAGGTAAAGGAAAGCTAGCAATGATGCCACTTCATCCCATTTCAATTGACAAAACCTTTCATACAATGGGGATTGGACTTAATCGTGGCCATCAATCCAAATTCTAGCCAGGGCCACAAATGGATTCTAACAACAACAAATTATTTCACCAAGTGGACCAAGGCAGTAGCACTCAAGGAGGTGAACAAGTATAGCATAATGGAATTTTATGAAGGAATAATGACAAGGTTTGGAGTGTCGGCCACCATTATATTAGATAATGCTTTGGCATTCCTTAGTGCCAAGATCACAGAATGGGTTGTTAGGAATGGAGTATATTTGAGCATCTCTTCAAATTATTACCCCTAGGGTAATGGGAAGGTGACTCTATGAATAAAAATATGTTGAGGATCATCGGAGGAATCTAGATGAAAATCAAAGGACTTGGCATACCAAGTTAAAATCATCCTTGTGGGCTAATAGAATCACACCAAAAGTGTCAACGAAAGCTAGTCTATGGGAAGGAAGCTAGGCTTCCCATATCACTTGAGTTGCCAGCATTGGAACTCATGAAATAGCTAGAGCTATCCAAATTTGAGCCCATGGAGGCCAGGTATGTAGAACTCATGGATATGGAGGAGATAAGGGAGTAGGAAATGCAGGCCATGGAGAAAGACCAAGCCTTGATCAAGAAAAGGTTTGAAAAGAAAGCTAAAGCAAGAATATTCAAGGAAGGAGACTTGGTTCGAAATGGGATGTGGATTGCGCTAAACCAAGCAGGCATTCCAAATTTGATGCCATATGGAGTGGCCCCTACATGGTCACAAAATGCAAGAACAACAATGTTTTCCAGCTATCCAAGTTGGACGGAGAAGAACTTCCAATTCTGGTCAATGGAATTTACCTCAAGCACTGCTATTGAAGGGAAAATCCTCACCCTTATATATATACATACATACATATATATGTATGTATGTATGTATGTGTGTGTGTGTGTGTGTGTGTGTGTGTGTGTATTAGTTTAGAATTTGTAATTCCTCCAAGTGTTGTGGCACATTGCTCTATTGTAGTTTAGGTTTTCTTTGTGATTAGTGCTTGTGCACACTCTACATGTTTCCACTTGGAACATGTATGATTTTGTATCTTTGTACATAGTTTTTGTCATGGTTGCTCTTGCACAATGCATTTCAAATGGTAGTGTTGATGGTGAAATCAGATTTTGGGGAAGCTTTCAAAGATACATCACTCAATACCAATCCATGCAGTACTTCAGAATAATCTAGGGGAAAGTTTTTAATGAAAGAACAGTTCAGGTTGTATACTGACTCAATGCTCAATGGATGTTTAGAGGTAGCTAGTTTCTCCATCTAGCAGAAGATGTCCCCTAGAGATCATCAAAATGTTATCCCAAATTTTTACCCTTACAATTTGGATAACTTATTCAAATTTGAAATGCAGGCTTGTGATGTGTGGAAGACCATCAAATTCAACCCTAGTAAAAAGAGAAAGACACTTTGTATGATTTGGCTCGGTTGAGTTGGTTTTAACTCACGGTGAGTGAGCCACAGAGAATGTCCGAGTTGGAAGTCAAGCCCATCGAAGAATGGGTTAGATTCTGGAGGGTTGGACACATGGGTTGGATGCATAAGTTGGACGCATGGATTGGACACATGGGTTGGATGGATGGGTTGGACACCTAAGTTGGATGGTAGAAAAAAACATACAATAGTTGGATGGTGTCCAACCCCTTCAAAGTTAGTTAGTCATTGGTCGGGAAGCAGGTGTGATGCAAAGGACTAGTTTGGCAAGTCCAGATGTTTGAGGTAGCGGAGATGACCATCCAACTAGGTTGGACGGGTCCCAAGTTAGATGACATCCAACCCCTTGGTTAGATGTCCCATTAGTTGGGTGGCTATCTAACCCCTTGTATGATGAAGAGATGGACAACATCCAACCCCCTTGGTTGGACTACCCACGCACGACGATGTACGGTGGTGAATGGGTGGTTACCCAAGCTAGGTTGGACGAGTCACATGGAGGTCGATGACATTGAGAAAATTAGATGGCTAAGTAGGTTGGACGGGTGGCATAGTTAGACGGGTCATTTACTAACATAGGCATACGGCCATGGGTTGGATGGATGCCCACCTCCACTTGATTATACAGTCACAAGATTAGATGAATGGTCACTTTGAATGTAGTTGTAGACAACCCAGTGTAGTTAGATGGCGTCTAAACCAACCTGGTTGGATGAATCACGGTCTAAAAAATGGAGTAGCTCAGGATGGGCAAGTTCACGGATCAAGCGAGGACATGCATGAAAAAATAGTTTAGCTACATGTCAAAAAATATTTAATGTGACATGTCAAAATATTTAATGCACCTTTGTCAGAATATTTAATGTGACCTATCAGATAATTAATGCTTCCTGTCGGCATTTAAGTGTGACAAGACAACTCAACAACCAAGGCTATGAAAAGGGCATTAATTATGGTAGGTGAGGTTGGTCAACCACCTGTCAGACATTTAATATGAAAATTAGGGAAAAATTAGGGTTTAATAGCTATAAAAGGACTCAAACCCCTCATTTTTGGGGATATTTTTGGAGAATTTGTAGAGTAACTCTGCCGATTTTTTCTATGAGCTATAAAGCCTCAAATCCGAGCATTTTGTGAAGGATTCTTACCTCCTTCTTGCATTTTAATGGATTGTGCACCATTTTAATCAATAAAATTGATGTTTTTGGAATTTTTCACCCTTTCTTCATATACATTATATTCTTTTGCTTTTCCATTATATTTATAGGTATTTTGTGCATGTCTTATTCTTTGTAGGGCCCGGATCTATTGTGTTCTATGAAAATGGAGACTTGAGTGTGGTTTTAGACTGTGGCACCTCTGTCTTCCCTCTCTTACCTCATTTCGCCCATGTTTTCACTCACTAGGAATATCTCCACCCCTTTTTTTGGTGTTATCACCCTCATAGCTTAGGATTTACATTTTATGCACTTCTCTCCTCCCTGGTCACTTAGAAGTCTAGGTTAGCTATAGGGTATTCACAGTTTTTATTTCTACGAGTAGTGTTAGCATTAGGATTAGGTAGAAGAACCAACCTTCTCTGGATGCTCATCTCATTTGTGCGGGTCCCATACCTTGAGACAGCCCATGTTAGTCAAAAGCGGGGTTTTCCATTACATGAATCCTAGGGTGCTAATTTTTGACGTAACATAACCACCCTCCTTACCTTTCTTCTTACACCCCATTTTTATTAGTGGAAACTATAGGAATTTTTATTTGATCCATTATCAATTGTTGTAAATAGATTCTTCATCTTGCATCCATTCTCTCAAATTAAGGAGCATGGGAATATCCAAAGATGGCCTTGTATTCATTTCTTGGTGAGATCTCATCCTCATTCTTGAGGAAAACAACACCAATTTTATTTCTAGGTGATCTTATTAGGTTCATATTTTAAGTAACAATTACAAAGAGTAGGAATGTCTTAGCATTTATTTGTTTTATCATGTTTATGCATTGAAAAATTATTTTTCCTTAAGCTCTTATCATGATGTTCTTGTTTGATTAACTTTGCTTTGAAGCTACTAGGTGTTAGTTTCATTTCAATTAACATAGTTATTTTGAAATTCATACATTTGGCATGCCTAATGGGACTTACTCCATTGTCTAATGCATTTAATTTAAAGCTTTCTCCATGTTTTCATTTTTTAAGCTTCATTTTTCATCATTTTACATGCTAGTTTTGTCAATTTGTTGAAAATCTTAAGTTTTTGAGCATGTAGGTTAGTGTTTGATAGTGTTGAGTATTCTATTCACATATTAAGGAGATGGGTTGTTGTCAAAAATGAATCTTTTTGGAAAAAAAAAATTAGGATTTCTCCATGTTTTCATTTTTAGAGTTTCATTGTTCATCATTTTGCATTCTAGTTTTGTCAATTTGTTGAAAATGTTAATTTTTTAATCATGAATGTTAATGTTTGATAGCGTTGATTCTTATTTACATATATTAATGAGATGGATTGTTGTCAAAATTGAATCTTGGTTGGAAAAAATTGACCTTTTGCATATTAAGGGACAATTTTTTAGTACAGGTTAAGTGCATACCCATGAGCATAAGAGCATATACATAACCCATATTCCGGAAGCCATAAATTTTTCTCCCGAACTTGAAACGACTCCATTTTTATGACGGAAACGTATTGAAGATAAATATGCAATCAACATATAAATTTGGGATTTAGACTTACAAAAAGTATAGGGTTTTCATTTATTATAAAACTGGTCATTTTCATTGCATGTTAGATTCATTTTTTATCAACACCACGTATGCTCTTCTCTTGCACTTTCGAGCGACCTTGAGAATCAGAAATGGATATGATTATGGATATTTTTCTAACACATTTAAATGATTTAATGAATGTTGTTTTTCCATTTTACTTGAGTTAGATCAAAGCTTGTGTATGCTCTTCTCTTGTGCACTTTTGGCGATCTTGAGAATCAAAAGCAACTTTAGTCTTCTTTTCTTACATTTTGTGTTACTTGGAAATTTCATCATTTAAGTTGCTTAAGGAAATTAATCTTTTAAAGAATTTAATGGTCATTGATTTAATTTTTTCCATTTTTACTTAGTTAGATCAAATTTTGTGTATTTTCTTCTCTTACACCTCTTGGTGATCTTGAGAATCGAATACAACTTTGGTCTTGTTTTCTAACGTTTGGATTAACTTGGAAGCTTCATTATTCATTTTTTATTAAGGGAATGAACCTTTTACAAAACATGTTCAATGGTCCTTTGATTTATAGTTTTCCATTACTATCACGTTGGGTTACTTGTTGTGTATGCTCTTCTCTTGCATATTTTATATGATCTTGAGAATCATAAACAACATTTGATCCTATTTTAAAATGTTATAAGTTTCATGAAGAAATACTAACTTTTGATTGCATGACCTTATTCATTTGTTAAATAAAAAGGATCCAAAACAAATATAGTTTGGTGTAGGTTTCCAACAGTGTGCAAAACCTCATTAAGATCAAAAGATAAAAAACACACCACTTTATTCAAAACACTTTGTATTTGCAGGTTCGGATAAGAGTTATGACTCGTCCACTTTAAACTGTGGGAATTATCTTGGAATAAGCCATAAAAATCATTATGAGTATTACCACATGAACCCCAAAGTAGTCCACACCTTGAAGGAACTAGTGGACGAAATGGGAAGTTCCCACTACCCACTTGAATAGTTGGAAAATCGTGTGAGAAAAGCTTCATGTTTCCCGTATGAGGCCCCATTCATTAATTTGATTGTGGGGTAATGGTCTATTGTCTAGAATAAATTCTAGAAATACATACCTCTCTTAGGAAAGAATTGGTGAGTTTTTGAACAAAATTCATAGGTAACCATTTGGCATTGGGGCCAACTTTTCCTTTAACCAATCGTGTTTTAAAGAGCTCTCACAAAGCAATAACTTTTTCAGAGTCAAAAACTTGTTTCTCGAAAAAGGGAGAGTCCATAAAATTTGTCATTGTGTGACATTTATCACAAAGCTTACTACGCACAATTTTTTCTTAGTTTCTACCTTATTTTTCAACAAGGCAAAACTCTACCAAAGTTAGGATAACTTTGTTTCACCCTCACTTGTACTATCTCCTTTGGTATCTTGTTGATATTTTTGATCAAAAGAGGAGAAACATATGAAGTGTTACTCAAAATCGTGTCCACCACTTTTGCACCCACTTACATCCTTCCTTATTATGACTGCGATAGTAAGCATTGAAAGTGTGTTGGTATGTTTTCATATTTTGGGTAACCTTGTCTTGACACCCAAATCAAGACGTCTCATTATAGCTAGACTTGCTCATCATTGACCTTCCCTTGAGTTGTTATGCCACTCACATCATATCAATACAATTTTGATACTTACATCTTGTTTTTATAAAACTTGATATAAGTTTCTAAATTATATTGTTACGTTGCTCGCATATTGGCAACTCCTTGTTATACTTTGACCTTTTTTATTTCAAACATTACCTTGATTTTTGAAGAGTGTTGTTATTACGTTGTTTGCATCGTATCAATATTATTTTGATACTAATATATTACTTTTCCGCAAATCTTGATTAACGTATCCAAGTGGTATTGTTGTCGTTGCTCGCATTTGTAACTTCCACTTTTTGGGATTTAGGCCTTGTTTGTATCTAAAATTGTTTTAGTATACCTTGATTCAGAAGTCACCTCAACCCTTTTCTAATACTTAAATCTTGTTTTCCTAAAAACTGATTTAAGTGTTGGAATTGTGTTGCCATTTTAAATGTAAACTTTGAGATGAACGTGCAAGCATTATGGACTAAGTCCATCTTTGATTGGTTTTTGGTTTGAAACTACTAGTGTTGTCCTTGTATCTTTTTCATTATTTGTCAATTCGTTGTCATTCATTCTTATTATTTGACATTATTTGTGACCTTCACATTCGTCATATTATCAATTTTTTCCTAGGTTCATTCTAGTACTCGTACACATTTTTCAAACCTTAGAAAAAACATTTCATATCAAGAAAATTTTGAGATAATTTGAACATTGGGAAATTTTCCTTTACAGCCTTTATGTTGCTAAATTTTGATCAACCATTTTGACATTTACACTTGTAACTTGTTGTTTAAAACTTATTGAATTGTCTAAATTATGTCATCACGATGTATATTTTTCCTTAGAATCCCTTCAGAAAATCTCACAAGCACCCCTATAGTGTTTGAAAAATGTCTATTTGGTTGTTGTTATGCTGCTTGAATCGACATGTAACCTCCTTCCATTTGAAGGAGTTCAATCTTAAAATCTAGGAATTAGCATTTAGACCCGACGATGCCAACCATGACTGATTATCACATGGTTCCTCACACTTACGAAAATAGGGAACCTAGTTTTAGGCATTCACATCAAAATATGCCCATCACAACTAAACCTCAATTGGTTCTTCATGCTAGAGAACTCATTCGGTTCCCCCTTTCCCCACATTCATCTCATAGTCGGTGGTATGATTCTGATGATTCTAATTCATGTTATTATTCTGATTCCCCTCATTCTCCTGATTATTCTAATCCAAACTATTATTTGGATTCCCCTCAATCTCTTAAGCCTCATCCAATCGACTTTCTTCTAAGGAATAACCAAAAACAAATTTTTCCTCCTTTAAGGATTTGTGTTGCCAAAAATTCTCCCCATCATTCCTCTAATTTGACTCTTGATTTGTAGTCCTCCCTTTCTCTACAGGACCCCCTTTATCAGTCACCTCAACGATGTCTTCCTCCTTTGAAGATCCATGTGAATCCAAGTTCCTCTAATCAAACATCTAATTTGACTCTTGAGTCACGATCCTCCCTTTCTCTACAAGACCCCCTTTATCAGCTTTCCTCAACGTCCTCTTCCTCCATCAAAGATCCGTGTGACTAAAAATTCCTCTAATAAATCATCCAAGTCAACCCCTATGTCATAATCCAATGAACAGCTACATGATCCTCTTTGTCTACCTGCACTATGTCATCTTCTAGGAAAACATATACTAACCTATTCCAAATCCACATCTTCTTCCACTCGTGAGACATATAAATCCAAATCTACTTCGTCTCTTAATTCATATTCTTCTATCAATCAAAATCCAATCCCTCTTTTTCCCTTGGGTCATTTTGATCATTCCTTATTCTATCTTCATCAATCTTCTAAAGATCAATATTTACGTCCATGTAGAACACTTCACAAGAAACAATGTGCTAAGATATATTTTCAAGCACTATCAAATTTCTTTGTGGGAGAAATAAGGTCAAACCTTCCCCTCATCTACATCATCAAACATATTTTAAATATTCCACACTTGTTGGACCTATTTCTTCTAATCAACCTACTATGGTCGACCAACAATGACCCATACCGATCGATTTATTTCAAAATGAAGAAGCGGTCGAGAATTCATGGGGCTACATGATGACATTCCTCTAGAGGACCATGAGAAAGGATTCTCTTTTGACCTCGATATGTTCACATATTGTGGGGAAGAAGTTGATTCCTTTTTCATAAAAAAGGAAGATCCTAAGATCATAAAACTTGATCCTCCTCTTGTTCTTACCTCTTCACATTCCCCATTACATGGAGAAATTCTTGGGTCTATAATTAATCCCTAGCCTATCTTCTCATCACCTAAACATTATTT
This sequence comes from Taxus wallichiana var. yunnanensis, assembly GCA_018340775.1. NCBI lineage: Eukaryota > Viridiplantae > Streptophyta > Pinopsida > Cupressales > Taxaceae > Taxus > Taxus wallichiana. Next base: position 291,762,477 of record CM031238.1, read on the forward strand.
ACATATCATAGTTCCTCAATCACAATATTTCCTCGGGTCACCTCTAGGTATCCCATCATCTTCTTCTATATATTGGCCACCTCCTAGTAGCCATTCATCCTCTTTTCTTAGGAAACATCCCGGTATCCCATCATCTTCTATACTTGGGACACGACCTATTATTCCTTCATCTTCCATCTATGCGACACCTCCTAAGTAGCCCCTTTTCTTTTATACTTGGGCTACATCCTAGTATCCCTTCATCTTCTATCTCGTGGACCATCTCTCCTGTAGCCCATCCTCTTCAATCCTTTGACCATAGCCTCTTCATTCATCATATCATCCTTCTATTAATAATGGTGACACACCTATCATCATCCCTACCATTCCTCTCATCAATCCTAAACATCCAATTTCTTCTCCTACTTCTCAGGATCAGAAAAATCATGCATTAGCTTGTAGGAAACACCAACAGTTTCTTCATCAAGCTAAAATCCAAAATTCAAGAGCTCCAAAGCCCCCAAAACTCAAACAACCACAAAGCTAAAACTAAAACGTGATTCAAGAATGCACACCAATGCAACCATCAAGTATGGCGCAAAGTGCAGAAACCTATGGATATGGAACTCAAGATCCCACATACAAAATCCATGTTGAAAGATAAGTCACAATCACTTATCGAATATGATCTCACTACGATCATCAAGATTAGAGATAATATCACTCTTGATAAGAAAAAACTCCTAGTCTCCCTTATCAAATAAATTGCAAACATTGTTGTTGGATCTTATCACGCAGAGTGACATTGTTGGTCCCAATTTCCCAAAATCTTTTAAACCTAAAAATTTCAAAAAAATCAAAAATAGAAAAAAATGAGAAAACATTACAAAAATCAAAGGTATAAGGATCAAACATTGCAATCAGGTATTGCATACATATGGATGTTCTTTCTTCCATTCATTTCCATTCCTCTGTAAGTCATCCACCATGTTCATCCCTTTGATGATATTTTGGTGAGTCTGTTCACACTCATTTTACAACATTTATCTCTATAGTATCTATTTGACCTTGGTCTTTCATCACCTTGGTAAATTAAAGAACGAATGACCTCTTAGAGATCATATCACTATCTACATCTAATAAACTTATTGCGAAGAAACTTTTGGACTTGTTTTTGACACTAGCCAATGTCATCATCACAATCACTTCCACATCCTTCCATCAAGCCATCAGTGGTTCTTAACCCTCATCAAAAAATTAAGAGAGTTGAAATAATATTCAAAAAAAAAAAAAAAATCAAAAACAAAAATCAAAAGCAAAAAGCAAAGCAATAAAAATCTCTCTAGGGGTATTTCCAGTATCTCTACTAGGGCTATGGATGCCTGATGGCAGTAGAAAAATGTTGTGACTAGAATCAAATACATCTTTGTTGGGGTTATGGGTGCCTAGTTGGCAGTGGAGTAATGTATAGATCTCCTTCCACCCTCCATTCACAAATAACCTTTCAAAATAAATCATTCCTACACATTGGCTAGCATGTATTCACTTGTTGTCTATCAAATATTCCCTTCAAGAAGTAATTAATTTCCACGTGCACACACTGGATCTCAATGAGAAAACATGACTAGTATGTTACCAAGTGTTGTTTGGACCTTGTTCAAACTCTTGATTTAGTCCTTATCTTGTCTCACAATTTGTGCCTTTGGCTAATCACTTTTTCATCGTGAGTATTCTAGTTACATTTTATGTTCTTCTACTTTATTCATAACATCCATGTGTATAAGATTTCATTTTTACCATGTTTGATGGAAACTTTGTCCCTTTTCAATAAACAATATTGTCCTTCTTTCTATCATATGTTTCTTTTCCATCTTGCACTGGGGGAATGCTTGTTCCCTCTTGGAACTTCATTGGTTTGTGTTCATCATCATGTTGAACATATCTATCTTGGCCTTGATTTGACCTATCTTCTTCTTGTATATATGTGAAGAGTTTTCCTTTGTACATTCCCATCTAATGTTGGGGGCATTTTCGCATCTTCACTTTCTTACACATACGCGTGGAATTTTTCCTTTGTAAATCCTTACCTCTCACTAGGGGCATATTTGCCTCTTTGTTTTCCCCCGTATATAGCTTCGGAAAACCTTCAAAAATCCAAAACATTGGAAAAATTCAAAAAACGCAAAAAAGTTTGTAAAATTAAAAAATTCTATCAAAAGTTGGTAAAAGTATGCACGCAATCAATCTCGTATTAAAAGCATTTTCCTCAAACATCAAAACTATCCTACAAAACATCTCTCTTTGATTCTCGCATGTTCTTGCATGTGACTTGCGGGTCATTTTGGCCTACCTCCATTAATAAAATTTGGTTCACCTGCTATGTCTGTACTTCCTTGCATGAACGAGTTGCATGGTATTGTTTCATAGGGCACATCTAATTTTTCATGGGAATTCCCTATCCTCCATTTATTCACCTTGCAATGTATTGTTTCTTGGGGTGTCATCTTTAACCCTTGTCGTATAACTCAAATAGGTGGAATCTAAAGCTAGATAACAAAAACATTGGTACAACTATCTTGAACGTTGTTTGTTTGAGCATATTTATATGTACTTATTTACTTTCTCATAAAGCATTGTGTTATGTATGTTGATTTGAGTCATTCCTTGCATGTATATATATAATAAAGATATGATGACATAGATCAAAAATAAAAAATGATGAAATAAAGTTGTTTTTACATCAGTTGGATGAAAGCTATCTCCATTCTCTTCATCTCCACTTTTCTTCATCTTCATTTATCTTCCTTATCATTTTATTCTATCACACTTTTTCTTCAAAAAACATGGGGCAATAGGGATTATTTGTATCCCCCTCCCCTTTGTTTCTTCTATCTATTTCCTTCATTTTTTTAATCGTCAATTGACCTCTTCCATCACCCCATCAACACTCGAGGGCATCCTTCATTCTACGAAATTTTGAAGCTAAATTTTTCTTCCACTCCTTAAAAATTTACTTTTCTATAATTATCTACTATCTTTGAAGTGGCGTCGCTTATGCCACCCCAAAGAGGGGAAAATGTAGACACCTAAAATCTGCTTACACAATTTTAATACTAAAATTGCACTAATTACCCTCTTTCTCGTCATTTCCATAATAATTAGTACTTTTCCACTAATTATCTAACATTCCCCTTCTTATTCATTAATTAACGACATTTCATTAATTAATTAACCCTTCCCCCATTCTAGATGTCAATTAATGACCTTTTGTTAGTTATAGTAAACTTTTAAGTGAATAATTAATCATTAGTTAATTATGCCTTCTATCTTAATCAATAAATCCCTTTTATTTTGTTAAAATAACTTCTTATGTCCCCGAATTAGGCTAATTTTCCTCTAAATCCCCTCGAATAGCTTCTATAATCTTATCCTTACCTATTAATTAATCACATTTGACTAATTAAACCCCTCTCAACTCCCATAAAGTGCACATCCTTTATTAAACATGCGTATCCTTTGCATTTATTCTTTGGGATTTATCCCACATGCACCAAATTACAAGTCTGGCCCAAACAGAAAAGCTATATAAGTAACCCTCCTTCCCTTTCTTCTTACACCTCATTTTGATTAGTGAAAACTATATGCATTTTGATTTGAGCCATTCTCCATTGTTGAAATAGCTTCACCATCTTGCATCCATTCTCTCAAATTGAGGAGCATGGGAAGATCCAAAGATGGCATTGTAGACATTTCTTGGTGAGATCTCATCCTCATTCTTGAGGAAAACAAAACTAATTTGATTGTTAGGTGATCTAATTAGGTTCATACTTTAAGTAACAATCACTTAGCATTTAGTTGTTTTATCATGTTTATGCATTGAAGAATTTATTTTACCTTAAGCTCTTATCATGATGTTCTTGTTTTATTAACTTTTCTTTGAAGATACTAGGTGTTAGTTTCATTTCAATTAGAAAAAGAAGGTTTCTTGTTTTCAAGACATGATTGCTCTGGCTAGAAGATGAAGGTAAAATTCTAATTTTTGGATTGGTTGATGTTTTATATCCATTAGCGAGTGATGAGGGATGAATTGTGTCCCTATTAAATGAATTTAGAGATCATGAAAGTGTCAGAAAGGGTGTAAACAAGTTGAGTTTCAAAAACTATTTTCTCGGGTTGTTCATTTTAGTGAAGAGGAAAGTTAGTGTGGTTTGTATTGATGGATGTTTCATGAGGTCTAGAAAGCATGGATGTGATCTACATGTCAGTGGATTTCCAATGAGTTGTTACATGGCATATTTTATGTGCTATGGTGTGATCTAGAGGTCCATAGGTGAAGAATGGTTCCTGGAAGTAGTTGTTTTGAGAAGGATATGAGCCTTCTTGATAGAGTTATGAAGAATTTGATTGGTGAAACTTAATGTGTGACTATGGATGATGTTTTTATGACATATTTGACATGTGTGAAGCCTTTGGAGGCTTGAATAATCATGGTGATGAGTTTGGAGGTCTTTGGTGAACCAGGTGATGGGGTTTTGAGCCAATTTTGGCTTGTTTGGTTGTCTTGGTGCATGGCTGACCTATATGGGTCCATTTTATGAATTTTTATGAGTTTATTGTTATTTTTTTAGTTTTTTTGGTTGAACTATTGGGTGAGGACAGATATATGATTTTTTTATGAGTTGAAAAGCATATAAAATTACTTCTAGAGGGAAAAGTGTGAGTTGCTTGTGAGTGTGTGAGAGGTTCTAGTGTATCACTTCAAAGATGAGTGAGTGTGAAGAAGTATGAGGTGTGTTAGAGAGCTTGAGTTTAAGGTTTTGCATTCAAAATTTTCCAATTTTGATCAAGTTTGAGTGAGTTGGAAGGAGGTGTGTTTGAAGAGGGTTTGAAGGAGTTTGGAGTTGAATCTTATGATCACCATCAGTTGAGTGTTGAAAACATATCTTCAAAGTGATATTCTCATCAAAATATTATGTGATGAGTCATATTCATGAACATATCTTGTTGTGGTTGGTGTTCCTTGTGGGGTTGGTGCCTCACTAAAGAAATATCTTGTGATGTGTAATGGTCACTTGAGTTCTTTGTTGTGAGTAATATCGGTAGAGTTTCAGTGATTTTTCTTCCTCTTAAGGGTTTCCCACTTACATATTGTGTTCTTGTGTACTTTTTCATGTTCATTCTCTTGTGGATGGTTGTTTCATGCTGTTAAGATCTCATTAATGCATGGCTAGATGTTAGTGGTGTATGAAAGTAATTTGAAATTATCTAAGAATTTTTAAAGGAATGATTCACCTCCCATTCTCATTCAATTGTGCTTCCAACATATGTATCATATCATTTTACTTCACTCACACACACACATTGTAAAATTATTTTTACAATTTCACATCCAACTAATATAGTATTTATTTAATGTTTTTTCAATATGTAATATGTTTAAACACTCATTCTTATGATAACTTCTATTATATCTATTTATATTTATGTTCCTCCACTATATTATTTTTTATTTAATACAATCTTAGAAATAATTTTATTATCTTTTCTGACTTAATATTACATTCCATCAATTATTTAATGTCTTTCTCATATACATCCATACATATAAATTATCCATTATATTCTTCTTTTCTTATCAATAAATAAAAAGGGTTGTAGGGTCACTTACCTTTTTCTATATAATATTCATAGCAAAATATTTTACAATTTGCTCAATGACATTCAAAAAAGGAGCTAATTATTTTCATAGACAAACAAGGAAAAGAAAACCAACATATTGTGAACCAAAATTACATATTTAGGTTCGAGAAGATTGCATAATTCTAAATTTTTCATAGTAAAAGAAATTGAGTTCCACATTTTCTATGATATTCAACCAGCTTCCCACTCTTAATCTATTCATACTAATATTAAAGTATAATATGATCCGAATACATAAATAACCTTTTACATATCGCATGATCTAAAGTAGTACTCTAGTAATTCCTTTCTTTCCCTTACCAATGAGTGTACTTTTGTAGCTCCATAACTCATATTAACTTAATCCATATGATCATTATTAGTAAGTTTTTTTAACACTTGGTGTCCCCGAGATTTCACCCTGAAATTTGGGACTACCCCTTTTAAAAAAATTCGTTCTTTTCAAAGTAACGGGTTGTTTTGTGTTTTTTCATGTAGTTGTTTGCATTGCTCTAAGGTATCCCCAAAGAGTCATAAAAGCCAAATTCGACAAATACCCACATGTCAAAGCTCACTCAATCCCTTCGTCAGACCTTGTCTGCAAGTGTTTTATTTATTTATTTATTAAATAAATAAAGTTCTTTTAAAAATAGATTGAGCTAAAATTGGAGGATTTAGGTTATATAAATCACTTCACCCCATCATTATTACCACAGAACATTCACTCGGGGAATTTTTACAGATCAGCTAATAGGAGAAATTTTTGAGTAATTGCCTACTGACTTTTTTGTTTTGTTTTATTTCTTTTTGTTTGTTTTTTGGTTTGTTTTCTCTGGAAATTCCTCTAGCCTATTCATTTTTCCTACCATATCTTTCCCTAGGCCTAGGATTTTGAAAAGATATCCAGTATTTTTAATTACTAAAATGTCTAAAGGTGATCAGAGCTCAGGATTATTTTAGAAGATTGTAAGGAGTTGCTTGGTCAAAAAAGGTACAAAAATGGATTTTATGAAAATAAGAAAAATATTTCCATCAATGCGTAGAGCTCAATAAAATATGAACTTTTAGAGAAAACTGCACCTAAAATGGAGCCATGGAATGAAAGTTATGGCACATGCATGTTTTTCCTGCTACATCTTCTCGGACCCTTTCCAAAAATGACAAATTTTATTCTGTCCTTGTGTTTTCTTCACCAAAAATCAAAAATGGAAATAAAATGTTGCTGATGAGTTTTCACGTGACTTTAGAAGCTTTCTTCATGCAAGTCGCACTTTTTGGGAAGAGCAATTTCTTCATGCAAGTCACACTTTTGGAAAGAAGCTTTCTTCCATGCAAGTCACTTTTTTTGGAAGGAAGGATTTAAGCTGCCAATGGGAATTTTAGAGGTGGCAGGAAGATGAGAATTTCTTGCCTGCATAGAAGGTTACTTTTTCCCATCAAGTCAAATAACTTAAGTTGCCAATGGGAATTTTAGAGGTCGCAGGTAGGCGGGAATTTCTTCCCTGCATAGCAGTTACTTTTTCCCATCAAGTCAAATCACTTAAGCTGCCAATGGGAATTTTAGAGGTGGCAGGAAGGTGGGAATTTCTTGCCTGTATAGCAGGTTATTTTTTCCCATCAATTCAAATCACTTAAGCTACCAATGGGAATTTTAGAGGACACAGGCAGTGGGAATTTCTTGTTTGCATAGCAGGTTACTTTTTCCCATCAAGTCAAATCACTTAAGCTCCCAATGGGAAGTTTAGAGGTGGCGGACATGCGGGAATTTCCTATCTCCTTGCAGGTAAAATTTCCCGCTACTTTGACTTCCTATTTTTAGTAATTCCTCTTGCCAAAAAGTACGACCCATTCTGGCATAGCTAAATTCCTAAAAATTGACTTTTGAAGCATCCAGCTTTTGGCGCCTAGGGCTAGAAAATATTTCTTTTTATTATTCGAGCATCTGCATGTTGATGTGAGTGCACAGTGAATAAAATAATATTTTTAGCTTGCTTGGCATGCAAACAAAGTCTAAAAATAGAGGGCAGCAGGATTTATAATCAGATCTCGGTGAAGAAATTAGATATTCATGTTATGGAATGCATACTTGTTTGAATTATTTGCAGGAATACTTCATTTATGCCCATATTGGTGAAGAAAGAAGAAGTCAATATCTAATACATTGAATATATCTTCAAAATCAGAGGAAGAAATAGATCCAGCTCTCATAATTACAAAGGCTTCCGGCAAAAATTCATCCTCTTGTTTCTAATGCAGCCCATGTGGAAGTCATTATATGGAAAATTCCTTTCAAGAGCTTGTGCAAATGCTCCCAATCTTCCAGTTGAATCCTTCATTGAATTTACTTGTGTTTTCCTTCACCCAGAGTGCTTTCCGAATTGAAAATTGCTCAAGTTTCAAGGATAAGAGGGAAGACATGTCAGAGGCAACACCCATAAGCGAATCACATTCAGCTACTTCTAGATCCAGTTTGGTGAGAATCAAAGGCAAAAGAGTCAACCACATGCAAAATATGGAAGAAGAACAAGACCGAGAGTATTGAACTTTCTTCTAATTTCTTTTTCTATTTCTTCTTATTTCTCTTATTTTCTTCGTAAAATTAATTGAGCAATCTTAATTGATTGGTTTAAAATACTTTACTTGAAGAAATCAATTACTTGAAATAGGTGGCGGGACGTGTAAAATAGAAGGTTTTATTTTCAGTTATAAATCATGTATGTCATGTAAAGAGGAATTCTTGGAGGGAGATTGTCAGTTGTTTCCTTTACAACTTCCACATGTGTTAGTTTAGTCTGTAGTTTCCTATTTGTAAATTTCCCTCTATGCACTATAAATAGAGGAAGAACCTATGGGTTAATGGATCAGAATTTGTAATCAACATTCTTGTGTTCTAGACTTTGAGTTGAAACCCTTGATATCTTTCTAAAAGCTAAGGAATTGAAAAGAGACATATTTCCGAGAACTTTGTGTCAATGGTGCATTTGTTTCTTACTTCTGTGTAGATCTTTGCATAAACTTTGTGTTATCTCAGATCTAGATTTGAAACTTTCCTTTCCTTTAAATTCTATATTTTGAGATCTGTTTGTTTTATCTATGTGCATGAGACCAACTCTGCAAACTATTGGTTGGATTGCACATTTTCTCTTCTTTCTTCCTAGATTCAATTATTTTTATCTTTTTCTCTTCTTTCTTCCCTGGATTCAATTATTTTCCTCTTCTACAAATATTTCTTTACAGTTGCTTACTTGCTGCAAAATTTCCTAGTTATGGCTCATGAGATTTGCAATTAAAGTAAAACCCACGAACAGATTACTCAGATCCATAATTGATAGAAATCTTACACGGAGACTCACCGGTAAATGAGGGAGATTTATCTCATGACTGCCTAGGTTTTCAGTTGTGTAGAAAATCTAGCCAACAACACTCAAGGGTACATTTTACCATCTTATCAACTCGAGAAAAGGAAGTCTTCCACCGGTTAAGCGCCACATCTCTTACATCCAACACTTGATGCTTTCTCTCGTTCTTCCTCCACTTCATATGTAACTTCCTAATTTCTATTTTTGTTCCCCTATATTTTTGTAAGCCTCTTTTGTTATTCCTTCTTCCATAACCAATTTAATACTCGGATACATTTCATCCAATTCATCCATAAAATAACTAAATCATCTCATAGTTGACCTTCTATTATTGAGAAAAGGCACAATGTGCACATCAAAGGTGATTTTTCTAAGGAAATGTCTTCTTGATAAAATATTAATAAATACTTTTCCATTTCATATAACTACAATGATTCCTTCATATCAACCTACTCCTGTAGCTTGCTCCTTTTCACCTTCCTCATCAAATCCTAGAAAACCGAGCGGTCATGATCACTTCCTACAAAACTATAAAATGTTGCAACAACATAGGATCAGAAATTTTGGTTTTTAGGCCTTCACTTTAGTCTTATCAAGGGACCCAAAAAAATTCATTGTAAGTGATTTTAAGAACCAACCTCATAACATACTTATCATTTGCATATCCCCTAGCCTTTTTAAGAGGAAGAATGTGAAACCGTTGTTTACATCATCCAATTTGGGCACTTCATTCTAATTTTTAAAATATTATCACTTGTTATTATTCTAACTAATCTAACATATAGTATTTGTCAAAACCAACTCCCCTTAAAACAAAAGTAAACTATTTGAAATAATTACTTCATACCTTTACTACTCCCTTATCCAAATCATTATAATCAATTATTTGCATGATGAAAATATTGTTTGTATTCATTACATCAAACCAATGACATCTTAAATCAAATATGATATAAGCTTTACTTTACATTTATATTCCCAAAATTCTTAAGTACAAAAGGAAGGCATAAATACTAGTCCTATGGCTACCTTATACCGAGAGAGGGCCCATAGGCTACTATTGTACAAGAATTGGAAGGTAGAATACCCTTATCATCCCAAACCATTTCATCAATGATTTGTTTTTCCATAAAAATTTCCTAACCCATATCCCTTGACTTAGGTATTCCATTCATTTTAAAATTTTCATGCAAACCTTGTTGTAAATTTACCACTCCATGTGGTCCTCTTACTGTAATTTTGGTTCAAAGTTTACTCAATTGTGTATAATGAATTTAACACAAATTAAAATCAATAATAATAATATTCTCTATATATTATACATCCATGACACATTACATATTTATAGGAGTCACATCTCCTAAAATATAGAGAGCTATAAAATCTCCTATAACAACTCACTAACAATACACAACCTATTCTACGTGAGTGGTTTTAACCACCACTATTATTAATCTAAGTTGTTTATTAAACAACTTAGTTACATAACCAATTACTCAAAATCGCATTTACCACCCCGTAAATTATTACTACACACACACACACACACACACACACACACACACACACACACACACACACACGCACGCACGCACGCACGCACGCACGCACGCACGCACGCACTCACAATTATATAATTATATCCAAGATAATATAATTTTCTATAATTAAATAATGTGATCACAAACCAATTATTTCTTAACAACCGTGTCCCTTTCCATTGTCACAAAAACCTCCGTATTCCCCTTATACCTTCAATAGAACCTCTTTCATAGATTCTATTGAAGTTCCATGTAGTACTTTCTCCTTTTCCTCAATAATCCCCTTCTCTAACTCGATTCTTCAGTAAATATCTCTAGTACACAATATTTATTTCTTAAGTAGGATCATTCTCCATATGTTCATGATAGTTAAACCCCTCTTCCTTGGGTGAAAAAGGTAGATTCTCTAGTCTCATTATCCGAATCAACCATTTTTATACCTATTCATTGTGCACTAATTTGTTGTAGAAAATCTATAACATCTATTGGGATATTTGTGCTCATAAATAATTGATTGTAAGAAGATATTATTTTCCTAAGGTAAGAAAAAAAGGCATTGAATGAATTGGAATCATCAATAGAAATCAACAACCTAAAAAAACCTTCCTAAATTTTTCTTAAAGGATTTTGGATCCATCTCCAAAAAACACCGATTATAACCCTAATATTTTTTAAAGCCTAAATACTCTAGAATTGTTGTGGTAGATCATACAACCTTATCCAAATTCTTTTCTATACACACTTTACCATTCTTTGGTGGAATTCCCAAGGAATAACCTCATTTATACAAGAATTTAAACTCTAGATTCTTATTTTAGAACAAGATCAATGTTCGTGCTACCATGAAAGCATACAATGAAGCATCCCTTAGCAATATAACAAATGTTGTTCAAATTGACACCTTTCCAATATATTTTTAACCAGTTTATAAATGGTGAGCCTTTCCATAACCTTCTACAAATGAAACTAATTAAAGTTTTGGTTTGGTTACTAATCCTATAGGTTCTTACCCACATTCTTATCCTCCTTACCTAGTGGTGTTGCCCTCAAATCCTTAATACAATCTATTAGTGATTCATCAACCAAGACTCCTAACTACACATTTGAAGGTTAAGATCCTAGTAAGGTCTTAGGACTATCCTCTGAAGAAAACCCCAACCCTACTCTTTTCTAATGAAGAAGACCATCCTTCTCGATCCACCATATTTTGGATTGAAAAATCCTTTACAATGTCTGGATCCCCGTTTTCAATTTTTGTTCCCTGCATAACTTTCAAATATTTCTTACTTGAAATAGGATTCCTTTATTCAAATATTTGTAACCATTCCAAATATTATTTAGTGACCCATAACTTTCCCTAACCCTTTAGATCATGAAGAGTGGCACTAGATATTTTTCATTTTCATTGTGACGTGTTATAGTAGTGACCGCAAAATCCCTAACCTTTTTCATTAGACGATGCATGGATCAATTGACACTTGATTCCTCCAGCCTCGTGTTAGCATTTCCTCCCTCATTCATCATCATTTGACTTGGTAAAACTTTCCCAACCTTTGGATCACACTTACCAAAGTAATTCCTCTTCATCTATGGTCCCTCCTAAAGTCTATGTTGCCATTCCAAATTTTCTTAAATAAACCATCCATCATCTTTTGCGCGTGAATCCTGAAAATTTACCATATAATTTTTTCTCATTTAATTATGACTCATTATAATGTGAAACCATGGAATTAATTCCTGCTCTTCATACAAATCCAAACATTATGAATCCTCCATATTCCTTTTTGACCTTTGATCTCTGTTATCTCGGTTATTGGTTTTTCCAAACAAAATATTTCTCTTGACACTCTCAAGGGTCAGACCTTCGCTACCCATTGATTAATCTATCTTCTCTCTGAGGTGGTACCACTTTTCGTAGCTTTGTCTTCTATATCTTGATTAATTTGTTGCATCGTTTTCCACTGCATGGGTACCCTTCCTATTAGACCCTCTTCATGTATAGTTTTCTTAGCATTCGCTACTTTTTCATATAATATTTATCATTTGTATTTTTTTACCTCTTTCACCCTATTTCTTCATATTCCCGCCCTTTATTAAATTCTCTTTTAGATTTAATTTTCATTAACTTTCTATTTTTTTACAATATACGTTTTTCTGTTCACCTATCATTTTAATATATATATATATATATATAGAGAGAGAGAGAGAGAGAGAGAGAGAGGGGCCTCATACTAAACATTTAAAAATTGTTTTTGTCTTGAATCGTATAAGATTATATAGAAATTTAGGTAATAAATAAATACATTAGAAAATTTAACCCAAGTGGATAGTTAAGATCCCATGGCCCTAAATGTCATATACTAAATTAAAAGAAAACCACACACACACACATACACCATATATACATATATAATGTGTGTGTATGTATGTGTGTATGTATGTATGTATGTATGTATGCAATTTTAGACATTATGAACATTTGTTTTATAAATATATAGAAAAGCCTAATTACTTCAAATTGATTAAAGATGTTAAAATCTAATATTGATTTTTATCTATAATTAATAAGAGAAAGTTAAAACATAAACATAAAAATAAGGAAATCAACTCATGTAAAATTAATATAACACACATAATAACTATCTTAAAAGGTATTTCGATTACATATCTTAAAGAGACCTTCTTAATATCAATCCAACTCTCAAAGTGTAAAAGGGGCATAATGAACACTTGCGCAATAAGGAATCATAATAATTTCAATTTAAGATACAAATCTAGCCGAGAGATGTTTAGCGTGTACTTTGTACCCCTAGTTGGATATACCTTGTACAACTTGTCTCAATCACACATTTACTTCCATCCCACTTTTCACTTGAGGTTTTCCTTTGCTAATTTGATTTTCATACATTTAATTTATAGCTTTCATATTTTTCCAAATCCCCTTCTCATATCTATAAAATTCCAAAATGTCATTATAACTCCACATATATTTTTAATTACATTATTACATTCACAATTTTAGTAAGCCATTTTATCGGGCGCATACAACCTCTTCATTATTTTATGTAATATATTTACTACATTTAATATACCCAAGTTCTCAGGGAAAATGTATATTTCATTTTTCTACTTGACTTTTCACTCTTTCACACTCACAGTAGTGACTTTGAATTATATTATCTTTTTATTTACCACTATCCCACAATTGGGATTTAGTCACATAACACGTGTTTCATATGAATTTGTCTCTTCTTATTTATGATATAGCTTATCATTGTCGCTTGTTATTTTTTTTTGGCTACTTCTATCCTAAATATGCCCAGGGACATACACCCCAAGTATAATCCTTGTCACATTCTCTTTGTGTACCAACATATTATTTTTGTTTTTCTCCTAAGTTATCACCCGATGCGTTAAGAGTTTATTAGATGCCTACAGTTCAAGATTCTAGGTTATTGTTGTGATTGAAAAAAGGACAAAAGCTTGGTAAATTATATTAATATGCAAAACTCAACTTACAAGATATTGAGAATGCTACAATATCTATATTATACAAAAACTAAAAATAACAAATACAACCAAATGGTTATATGGTTTTAATAATCATACTACAAGAAAAATACAAGCTACGAGAATACTATTCCTAATTACATAAAAATATAACAAAATAAACCAAGGTAAAAGTAGAAAATGTAGAATTAACTAGTTACCATCATATTTTACCCAAAATCCCCGTTACTTATGCATGGTTTCTAATGAACATGAGAGAAATTATCCAATATCTTGAATTTATCCCATGCAAGTGATTTTATGAATATATATGCACGTTGTTGATATGTTGGGAAACACTGAAACTAAATGTTGTGTTGTATGACATATTCATGAATAAAATGTACATATACCTCAATGTGCTTCATCCTCTTGTAAAACACCGTTATTGCAAACAAGTTTTAAAACACCTTCGCTATCAACATACAATATAGTAGGTTTCTCCCGTGGTACTCCAAGTCCCTCTAATATTCAAGGAAGCCATATTGCTTCACAAAAGGTCCACCGCAACGCGATATTCAACATCTATAGAATATAGAGAAATAAAATTTGGTTTCTTACTTTGCCATGATATTGGACCATATCCCAAAAATAATACACATCCTAAAGTGGATTTCATGTCATCAATGTTACCTACATGATCTGAGTCTAAATATCATGTCAAGAAGAATTGATCATTCTTCTTGTACTCTAGGCCAAAATCCATAGTTCCTCTAATATATCTCAAAATCCACTTTGTTGTTTTCTAGTGAAAAACTCGTGGTTCTTTCATGAACTTTGAAATATAGTTGAATTTAAAGCTGATGTCTGGCCCAATATAGGTCAAGTAAATGAGACTCCTGATTAATTTTTGATAGAGAGTTGCATTTACCTATGGTGATAGATTTGTAAGAAATAGTTGAAGTCATGTCTCCATAAGTGTGGCAATTGAAATGAAATCCATTATCTGAAATTTCTCAAGCATGGTCTTGGTGTATTTCAACTAAGAAAAAAATATGTGATTCTCTTTCTACTATACTTCCAAGCTAAGAAAATAGTGCATCATCCCAAGATCTATCATGTCGAACAATTTCTTAATACTTTTTCATTGCATCGACCATCTTTACTAAATTACCAATGATGACTAGATCATTGGCATAAGCATTAACTATTACAGTCTCCCCCTTGATTTTTTAGGTAGATATTATGATCATAAGGATTCCTATAGAATCCATCTTGAATGAGATGCTCATCTATTTTGATATACCGAGCCCGAGGAACCTATTTGAGACCATATAGTGATTTAATAAGTCTACATACATTTATTTTATTTTCCAGGTATGACAAAACCTTCTGGTTAAGTCATGTAGACCTCTTCCTGCAAGTATCCATTGAGAAATGTACTTTTCACATCCATCTAGTGGACTCTTTATCCAAATTTTGGGAGCAAAGTCTCCTCATAATCAATACCTTCTTTCTGATCATACCCCTTTATTATCAATCACACCTTGTACTTTTCAAAGTAGTCCCATCTACTTTGTACTATTTTTTTAAATATCCTTCTGCATATAATGGGCTTCTTCCCTGGTTGAAGATCAACATGTTACCATGTGTTATTCTTCATCACAGACTGATATTCAACATCATGGTATCTTTCAAAAATCTAGATTGTAGGGCTTCTTGAATGGTAGAGTGGTCAAAAAATTCAACAACTTTATTTATTAAGTCATAAATTACCTCACCATGAGCCTTTCTGTGAGTCCTTGGTCTAGATTGGATGTTCCCGGAGGAACATCCAATTAGGCATCTCATATCATATTAGTGTACTATTTAGGCATACATTCAACTGTTCTCGTGGGTTGGGATCTTATCAAATTTTCACCATCATCCCCATCATCACTATCATCATTAATGAGAACATATTCTTTTGTATTCACATCATGGATTCTTTGAACATCTCGAAGAGTTTATGGAAGGAGCCTCAACTTTTTTCTTCTAAAAAACTCAACATCCCTGCTTGTGTACAATGTACACTTTTTTGGTCTTTGGATCCATTAGTCTATATCCAAGAGATTCTTCACTATACCCTATGAAGATGTATTTCTCAACTTTCATGTCAAGATTTGTTCTCTTCTTCTTGGGAATGTGCATGCTTGCTTTACATCCAAATACTATAATATGTGCAATAAATGGTTTCCATCCTGACCATGCTTCATGTGGTGTTATCCCATCAAGAGTAACCGTGGGGAACTTTATTAAGTAAATATATTGTTATTTTGGCTTCTTGACCCATAATGTCTTCATGAGTCTAGAATCATCAATCATACATCACACCATCTCCATGATAGTATGATTCCTTCTCTCAAAGACACCATTTTTTGTGGTGTATTTGGAGGCTTATGTCGACAAATTTCATGAGATTCCAAGAAGGATTTGAACTCATTTCTCATGTATTCCCCCTCTATTTGAGCAAGAGAGTTTTGATTTTTGACCAAACTTTATTTCAATTTAAAATTTGAACTTCTTGAAATAATCAAAAGCTCCATCCTTACTACAAAGATGATAAATCAACATTTTACGTAACAAATCATCAACAAAGAGCATACAATAATAGAATCCAGAATGAATGTGTCTCATGGGTCCACACAGATTGGTATACACCAGATTAAGCTTACCTAGAGCCTAAAATTTATCTCTCGAAATGGTGCTCGATGTTGTTTAGTTGTTAGGAAATTTAGGAACTTATGTATGTCCTTTTTGACATGTGGAAATTCTCTCACCATATCATACGGGTGGCGTGTGTTGATATATTTGAAACGAACTTGGACAAGTCTCCAATGCCACAATTTTGTTAAGGAGGTATATTTCGCCACAATTTTTGATCATCTCTCTAGACAAAATCAAGCTGGAACATTCGTCCCACATTGGAATATCTTACAACATTTTTGAGCTTCTAGATTTATCTCTTATTAGACACATTTTCTTTCTGTCTTTACAGTGAAAATCAATTTTCAAATTGTGATCTAAAATTTGACTAACTAATAGAGAAAATTCTTAGATAACCCATGGACATATAAGACATCACATAATCTACAATTTCATGTACCAAGAGGTAAATAGATATTGCCAATAACTTGGAAATTGTATGAAGAATCATCACCCAACAAAACATGACTTTTGGAGGATGTGTCTCTCATTGTGTAGAACCTATCCTTGTATGTTCAAGTGTCAAGTGGAATCAATCAACATACCGATTACATTTGTAGACGTGGTTGCTTCTCTAGATTAGGAAGCATATAAGAAGTCTCCATTATTTGAGTTGTCTTCCTATTCAACAACAATACCTTGTTCTCGGGGTTTCTTCCTCTAGCTCCCCTTATTCTCGCCCTTGTTTATTGATTTTGTGTCCTTGCTTTGAGATTTTTATTGTTCGGATTTGAGTTTCTTGATGAGCCCTTTTTGAATGTGTTGTACCAATAATCTTTCAAATCATGGCCTTTTAGCCACAAATCGGCATTTTTAATGTTTTTCCCCTTCTTGATTATGTTGCTTCGGGAATTATTGGAAGACTAAACTTATTTCTTCCCTTCTCGTGAGAAGCAAGTGTCTCGCTCTTCTTCGTTATCTTTTTGAACATGGAATCCTCTTGTTGCAATATATTCACCAACTTCTCAAAATTCATAGTTTGATCAAATATATTGATTGTTGTTACAAATATTCTATATGCGGGAGGCAGTGCTCTCAAAACAATAGGAACTAGAGTGTCATTTGTGATATCTACTCCTAGTGCTAAGAGTGATCCCCTCAACTCGCTTGAGAAAAGCCTCCACTTTATCATCAAGCTTAAATTTGATAATATGAAGTTGAATCTGTAGATTCGAGAATGGTATTCTTTTTCTTGGCCTTATACACAATGCTTAGTTTGTCCCATGTTTTTTTGGGCTATTTTGGTGTTTCAAATTTTTGGTTTCCATGTGTCGACACTCGAACAAGATGATCAACTTCACCTTCTCGTTGGCTCACAAACCGACATTGTTAGGTTGCATTTTCCTCTTATCTAGTGACCGATCCATCTACCATGGACAAAATATCTTCAAATTCAAGCCAAGCACATATTCTTGTCTTCTATGTGGCATAATTATCGCCATGTAGGAGATGTGAGTCGAAAGAAAATTTGGGAGCGTTTTTGGCCATTAACGAGATGTCTCAATTTGTAGATTCCCATCTAAATGGCTTGTTGTACAAAAATGAGTAAAATATACTAAAAATCAATTTAGCTCCCTTTCGTAAAAATTATTTCATAGGCATTTTTTTGGCTCTATGGCCTCTTACCCCTTACAAACTAGTTTTAAATGATTTTTCCACAATATGTTGTGAAATACACCAATTTCAGCTCCACAAGCATCTTACTCACACAATAAAAATATTATTTAAATTTTTTTCAAAAAAATTGATTTTTGGCCCTAATTAGGGTTTTACATCTAGTTTAGTTAGTTATAACTAATAGACAATTAGAGGTCACTAAATTTGGTTAGGCCTCTAAAATTTGCAGGTCCACTAAGATAAGTTTCACCAAAATGTTAGTTTAGAAGAGGGTGGGTGGGGCTTGAACCCTCGACCTCCAATATTCCCGTAGTCTTGCAAAATTAAGCTAGTTGTTTATGTAGCTCTATATATAGAAAAACATGAATGAATGACTTTTAATGATGTTCATAAGACCAAGCACTTTAAAGGACCAATATCCACATCAGATCTTCTACCATGAATCACACATGGTCAATACTCTTATTTTGGGAACTCTCATGGGAGGCCTTTTGTCCCATAGGTGGTAGCCTCGTGTATGTTAAAATATCTTCTTCTTCTTTAAACTTTGAAAAATCTACCAAAGAAATACAATAAGCACTGCCTACCTTTAAATGGAGAGATAGGGTAGGCAAAATGATCACCATGTGGTGTGGCGAGAGAGGAGCAAGTCGATTTAGGGTTTGGAGTGCTTTGAATTTGTTTTTCACACCTTTTAATCTTCCCTACAAATTTTTTGGTCGGTGCTTTGGCGTTTGGACGCCATAAATGTGGATGTCGTGTATTGGCCATTTTTTATTGTGTACAAGTCGTCTTCTATTTACCTTAGATTTTGTGGATAATGCCTTTGGAATGGCCACCACTCTATGTTGAGTTTGGACGCCTCTACACGGAGTTTTGTATACGTCCATAACAATGCTTCTAGAGATGTCGTTTGTGATTTGATTTACGTTTTCAATGGCTTTTGATGTTCGATCAGGTTGCACTTTTGGATTCTCCTCTCAAATGTTAATGCTTTGTCTTTCCAGTCTTTGGAGCATCCTTGAAACACTCAACCAAGTACTCATACTAGGAGGTTATTTTGCATATTCTTCCCCTGAAGCATATATGCAAGATGAGGAGAATTACTTAGATCCGTAGTCGAATTAAAGGTTAGGAGCACCCTAGGAAATAATTGGAGTGTATGCCCTCCTCACAATTTTAATTAATATTTTTCCACCCAAGAAATAAATAAAATATGCCTATATTCATGTATTTTTAAATTTACATTATAGTCATAATAAAATAATAATAAAAATATCTTATTAAATTATCAAAGAAGGATGCAAAATATTCCATGGATGGAAAAAAATTAATGGTAGGAGATGCTCATAATGCAAAATATACAATATTTTATACAAGGCTTCGTAGAAGTATTATTTAGCTATATCAAGTAGGTGACAAGAACTCCATCCTAAAATAAAGCACCATTTTTTCACAAAGAAACAATAAGGTTTATGTATCTCCCATGGTTTTGTGAAGAGTTGTATTTGGACTGGGCCTACTAGTTCCTCCATAAAAAATAATAGACATTTCCGCCAAAAATTAAGAATAGAGAATTAAATATTTTTCCCTTCAATTATACTCACCTCTACTAGATACACCAATGACGTTATAAATAATACATTAACCTTTTTGTATAACAAATTATACACCTACATAATCTGGAGCTACATCAGAGAATGGGTAATAATACCAACAAAATCATATGCACTTATAAATATGTGATATTTGCTTTTACTTGCAAAAATATTACAAAACCTTTTATTTGTATGCTTGAAATTTATGTTACTATATAATAATATCTATAAATGGGTTGATCAAAATTAAATCTTCAGATAAATTATTTTAAAGATAAGTTATAAAATTAACCGATAAAAAGGAAATTTCTAGATTCACGCACCCCATTCGCTAGCTCCCTAGGAAACTACCTAGTTTTCCTAGGGCTTAATCCCCCTTGCTTAGATCTTCAAATATGGCATGCCAAGAGTGACCTTATCAAATGGATGTGCTCCTCTCTATAGTCCAGGATGACGATCCAATGTGGTTGTATTGGAGCTTGTGTTATGTGTAGATGATGAGCTTGAATGGAGCTAGAGTATATATTCTCTTCCTTAAAAAAAGGAAAGCCTCCAAATATAATGATTTAGCCAAAGTTGGTTTTTCGCTATTTGTGTCTTTAAATATAGAGGTAAAGCCCTTATTAGAAAAAATATTTTTTGTTTTAATTTGAACAAGATTCCCCATGACCAAGTCTAGTCCAAGAGGCAATGCCGGGGTGGTTCCTCATTTCCCGGTGCACATATGAACTTGTAAATTGCTTCAAATTACTTGAAAAATCCTCGTTTGTTTGCAAGGGTGTGGGAGGATGGGAATGGAGTTGGGAAGAGGAAGATGGATACAATGGCTCCTCTTATGCTTTGCTTAAACTTCTCCAAATCTCCACAATTTTCCCGCAATCTCTCCTTCACTCCATCCTCTGTGCACCTGCTTTGATACCAAATGTGGTTGAAACGGGATGAAAGCCTAGTAAATTATAATATTAGTATGAAAAAATCATCTTACAAGCTATTGAGAATTTTGTAATATTTATACATATTGTACAACAACCGAAAATAACAAATATAACCAAATGGCTATATGGTTCTAACAATCACACTACAAGACAAATACAAGCTAGGGAATATTATTCACAATCATATAATAAAAAAATATTGTTGCATAACAATATAACAAAATAAACCAAGTAAAATTAGAAAATGCTAAATTAACTAGTTACAATGATATTTCACTCAACAAATGCTATAATTAATGGAAATTGTTTGACCAAGATATGCATGCAATAGAACAACTATATATCATCAAGCGGGATATAATCCATTCAATATACAAAATCATTAAGTATATTTCTTTTATTGTATCAAATACTCATACAACACATGTTAAATGTTAAATATTAACATGAAGAATCATTTGAGATCATATCATATAAAATTTCACGTTTGCCTTACAAATTAGATTTCTAACATATTCAGCAACATAAATTTACTCTTCACCCTCCAAATCTCTCCATGGTTATGAAAATGGGGGATTTTATAAGAAATTCACTTCTTAGTTTCCCTTCATTCAAATCATTCAAATGTGATTAGCCCCAACTTTTTGCTATTAACACTTATTCATGCCACAATCTCGTAGGGATATTAGGATCTTTTCCATAAATCATGATGTCATTATGAGTTTTGAATAAATCTAGTAGTATGGTTGATTGTTTTTAGAACACACACCTAATTTTAATGGACCCTTAATTCATTCACTTCCTCACTAACACACTCATGTGCACGCACCCGTGCCCCGCGCGTACACACACACACACACACACACACACACACACACACACACACACACACACACACACACACACACACACACACACACACACACACACACACGAGTGCGTGCGCACACGCGCACACACACTTTTATAGTGCCAAAATTTAGGCCAACGTCTCCCCATACTAGCTTGCTTGTCTATCCTTGACAAGATTCATGCTCTTATTGAACCAAAAATACTTCCGTCTTTGTGAACCTTTTGTTTGAATGTGTTCCATCACGAGATGGGGGCATCAATTTCCTCTATTATACTCAAAATTTATGAGGATAAAATGTTTCCCTCCTTGATGTTTCATACCTCTCAAGTACCATTTTCCACAAAGGTTGTACCTTAGAGACAAATTTCTCACGTGTCTCTCATACTTCATTGTTTTCCTCTATGGTTTTTTTATAATGTCTTAAAGGAAATTTTTATTTCCTTATGATTTTCCTTTATTGAATCTTCTAATTCTTAAACCTCCTTGAAAATATAAGTTCTCTCTATGTTATCCTTTATTTTGAAAACTCTATTTTTGAGTGCATTATTCTTAGTTTCTTCCTCTGTGAGCTGCGATTAATCACCATTATTCTGACATAGAACATATAAAACACTTTGTTTGTTGTTTTAGTTTTTCCTTAGAGTATAGATACCACTTTCTCACACTTTCCTTTAGGTGTTCTTCAAACTCATTGCAAAGTCCTTCCTTGTTCCTCTTCTTATCCCTCTCATTAGTTGTTTAGCCTCCACTTTAGGAGGAAGTCCAACAACTTCCATAATTTGATATGAGCATTACAATAGGAATTGTTGTTGAAGATCTAGTCATTTATTTATGTTATCTTTCTACACATATATCCAATATGTGCTTCCAAATTTGTTAGATTCTTTTACATAAGAGTATGTTTATTTTGTGTGAGCGTTTTGTCTTACTTACCCTACATGGTGTAATTGTTGATAGTATTTTGGTGGGAGAGCTTGCTTTTAAGTGTGATTAAGTCATTCCCTCTGCATTCCTCTTTTAATTTTATAATTTCAAGGAAGATAATCTTTTGATTATCCATCTTCACATATTTCTTCTTTATTTGTAGTCCCTTTTTCAACATTTTAAATCCAATCTCATCTAGGTATTATAAACACTAGAAAACCCACCTTGCACATAAGGTCTCCTATTTAAAAATACCCAAAAACATCATAAAACACAATAATCAAAAAATCAAATAATCCCACAAAAGTAACTAAAAATATATAAAAGCCCACCAAAAGTTGATAAAAGACACCTCATCACTCATTTACTAATCCTCACCCACTCACATTTAATTTTTTCCATCCCACCTACCCATTTACATGCCCAATGCACTATAGACCCTTATCATCTCACTCACCTATGCACATTGCACCCATATGTGTCACAATCTTCTATGCACTCAAAAACTATAAAACACTACTCACCCCCATCATTTCACCCCCTCGACTCTTGATGCACTAGAGCCCACACTTGAGTTTTTCTATTTTGCTCGTATATTTCAATATTGCAGATTTTGAAGAGGTGAAGGTGGATCAAAAAGTTTGGTGCAACCTATGACATCACTATTTTGGTGATATTTCAACATAGGTGCTAGTTGCGCCTATGACTAGCCCGCAACCTCTATGCAATGTTTGATGAATCGTAGTCGTGGATCGAGTCATGTATATAATTCATTCTATACATGATTATATCATTTTTCTATAATAAAGTGTATTTTTATCTCCTTAAATGGTTAGATATCCGGACGAGACAGGTCCCCTAACCACTAACAACAACTAACATTTTTCTAAGTGTTTACATGCAAGTTTTAGATTCAAATCAAGAAGTTTACCCACTTTATTCATCGAAGAACCCATGATTGTCCTCATTTTCAATGGTAGTGTAAGCCCATTTATTTAGTAGCATTGATTTCAAGATTTTTGTATCGACTAACATATCTTGCAAGTGATCCAAATCAAGGCATACATTTTTGCAACCATGGTAGTACCATTTTGGTTGTGGGTAAATCATTTTATATTTTTAATCTAATATTATTTTCTTTAGGGTTGTATAATCCTTTCAATTTGGTTTTATTTTTCCATAACATTTAGGTTGCAGATCCAATACTTGGTTTTCCAGATCTGCCGAAAAATAGTTGCATGCTTAGTTGCACTCCACGACTATCACACGATTTTTTCTAATAAAAAATTCTAACAATCTAGTTGTAGGGTAGTTGCGAGCGCGATTGTTTTGTAATTTATTTATTTTTTAATTTTGTTTAAATGGAAATAATTTTTTTTTGTTAATCACATAGTTTATTTACTACATATGCTCTTCCTTGTGCCCTTAGGTGATCTTAGGAATCGAAATAGTTTTAATTTTTTTCACTTTTTTATTGTGCACAACATTGAGGCTAGTACTTATAGCGGTGTTTGGTATTTTCGATGCCTCTAGGTCACACTTCTAGGTGAAGCCATCATGATTGACCGACTACATTTACTACCTAAGTACACAACCGTAATAACAACGTTTATGTCATTCACCTTATAAAATGTTAGGAGAGATAAGAACACAACATACACATCCATTCTTCCATTTCCCTCAGAAAGTCCCCAATGGGACTATTTTTGCCCCCAGTTGGATTTTAGGCAAATCCCAAACTCAAAATTGTAGATTAGAGAAAATATGGAAATTTATTTAATGCAGATCTGAATTTAACTTGAAAAGTGTGACTAGGGTAAAGTGAAAAACCCAACTAAATAAGCCAATAAAATATGATTTCTCCACTCCAATCTAATCTACCAATTTTATAAGTCCAAAAAATGAAAGAACATACATATTTTGATGCACAAGAGGGCTAAAATTAATTTATAAACTGCCCATAAAAATAGATAAAAAATATCTCTGAATCCCCAAAAATTCTGAAAACAAGTTGATTTGATTTATAAAAATCAGAATAAAATGTTGCACTCAAATCAGATCTGAAATACCTTGAAATACATCAGATATGCCATAAAAGTGGGTCGCTCCACATGGATGAAGGGCATAGAAAATAATAACAACTTTCTCTCCCAAACCCTTGCCAAAAATCTGCAACTTCCCCTTTATTCAACTGCTGGAAATAAACTGAAAACATTGCTAATCCACTGAAGCACAATGGAAACCCTTGTGTAGAGAATCCTCACAAACTAGAGGAAGGGTTTTCGTCCTTCAACTAGGGCTCTTAGAGGGTTTTCATCCTCAAGAGTGAAAATGCAAGCAAACAATGCTTAACATGTAAATCTGAATTTTTAGAAAAAAACAAGTGATCCTCTCCTAAGCAAGTCGACTTGCTTATATAGAGAAAATGGCCCAACTAACCTCCCTCAACATCCAATCAGCTCACTTGCCTCATTTAATGTTTTCCACTTACTTTATTTAATATTTTCCCTTGCTTTCATTTAATATTTTCCTTTGCTTTCATTTAATATTTTTCATATTAAATGTTTTTCCCAACAACTTTTCCCTCCTAATGCAAGTCACATTTTTCCTAGAATAAAACAATTTGGCCCAAATGCTTTTCACTATATGTTGTATTTTTCTATTTTTAATCCACTAATAAATTATTATAAGTGCATCTAGTGTTTTCTTTTATTTTATTTTTACCATGCACTTTATAATAAAATATTAAAACTTAAGTCATCAAGTATTTTCATTCCTTAGGTATCGGAGTAGACAAAATAGGCTAAGGGTCTTCAACCGGGAAAGGGATATTATAGTCCCCCTTCCCAAAATTGCTTGCCCTCAAGTAATTCCATTTTTTTTTCCAAGTGCCATGCAAAAGAGACAAAACATTTTGAAGTGATCCAAAATCCTTACACATGTGCTTGTTAGATGAGCTAAAACTTGCCACCATATTTCATTAACAAGTTGCTCATATACACATGGTTGTACCCAAGGCATTACATAATGCAAATTGCAGATTTCATCATCTAGATCATCACTTTTTCAACAAAAATCTGAATATGCAACATATATGAATTTATCTTGATTTTATCATATCTTATGAGATCACCATGGTTCACAAAGGGCTGAAATTATTCTGCAATCTGCTGCTGCAATAAATGTGCAATCTACTCCTCATGTATCTCCACTTGTATTGAATCTTTTTTTCTTCGGATGAGCAACAATTTGGTGTAGGACAAGAAGCTAAAATCAGTTATCGGTGTTCGGTAAGTGAGCCTCAATCACCCAATCTTGTGGGCACATACTTGGAAACTCTTAGTAGCTTCCTTCCATAGTGTGAACTCCTTCAATCAACTTATCATTAGTTGTTGGTTTAGAAATTGTAGTAGCCTGCAATTCCACACAAGTGTCTATGTGAGGCTCCTCCTCGTGTGCAAGTTGCTCCACAAACTCTTCTTTCATTGGTGTAGACTCCCTTGCATCATTTGTCCACATGTTTTTATTGTACTCTAGTAGATGTTGTTTTGCGTGGGCGGCTATCAATCTAGCAGCCTTAACTCTTCTATTTCATTCCTCATACTTTCTTAGAGTTTCCATTACATCCTCCATATTAGCATATATGAATTTATTCTCTTGTATACTATCAACTTTGGTTCCTTTGGAGCTGAAATAATTTCTCTAAATTTTCATTCAACAAGCCATGTTTCTTCCTCACTATTGCAATTATTTTTCTCAATGGAAATCATACCTTTCTCTCTAGAAGATTCTTCTTCTTCATTATCTAAAACTATCTCAATGTAGTGGATATATCCTGTTGGTTTCTCAAATGTGCACTCGCATCTCGGATCTTAGAAGATCCGAGGTGTTTGAGACCACAATGGATCCGTTTCCAACTTATGGGACCTCAAGCGCTTGGGATGTATCTTCGAAGAAGGTCAGTTCCTCTATCTATTTCTACTGATATTTTTTCTCCTAGTGTTGGAAGGGGAAAATAAGCTAACAATGCCAAGGGACCAGGGATAAAAGGATAAAATGAAAGAAAACCTATGCTAGAAGGTGATAGCACCAGAAAAGAGGGATGAACACTATCTATTATGAGCGGAAATGACAGGAAATGCATGAAAGGAGGCTAGGCACAAGTAGCACAACTAAACACATATTTACCATATCATTCTCATGGAACTCAACCAAATAAGGAATTGCAAGGGACGTGAAATGGCACAATCAACACACAATACAAAATAAAAGGAAAGAATAAGGAATGCAAACATGTTAGGACAGAGAATAGTCACAAAATTACATTTCTATTACTTCCAGAAATGCACAATGTTGTTACAATGATAAAGGAGCCTGATATCCACATGCAAGAGCTAGATCTAGAGGTCTGCAAATCAAAATACATAAAGTATGAAGTCCTTAGCAAAATGTGTAAGGATCTAGAGTGTCCAACATAACAAATGAGCATAGCTCTTACATTTATAGATGAATCTGTAGAAAGAGAAGAGAAGGAGGGAAAACTCAAATTTGAAATGCAACCACCAACAAGAAGCATTTAATGCTTGCAAATCCACCTGAAGATATGTAAAATACACTTCCCCAAGCCTGTTTGGCATGTTGAATAAGGGAGGGCATATCAGATTAAATTGGGTGGTTGGAGCAATTAGATCTACCCATCAATGCTCAAAGAGACGTTTACTCATTTCTCACCTATCAGATCTGCCAAGAATTTGAATTTGAATTTTTGGCATCAGAGTTGATGTCATTAGCTTTCTAACAATTCCGTGTGCATGTCGATCTAAGCTCTATAGAATAATATATGGTTGTTAGAAGATTTCAGAGTCATCGGTGCACACAAAACACGTGGCGTGTGCGGATTGGATAAAATGATGGCCAACTATGCAAATATTTGTCATTTTTGCCATGTGTCAGTCATTGATTTGTTGCAAGGATTCGGCATCCTATTAGCACACTTTGATCAAGTTATGCATGGCACACTCAAGCATGTCGAATATGACTTGGCATAAAAGGATGCGAAGGAGGGTGCGCTGAAGAAAATAGAGGAAGGTGCGAGAGGAATGTGTGCGCGACGCACACGGGAGATAAGTAAAGTTGGTGAGTAGAGAATGCATGGTCAAGGTGCAACCATTACAAAAATATGGGCACGGTGTGCAAGAGGGCTAGTGACTTAGCTGATTGAAGCAAGTGTGAGACCCGTGCATGGTAAAGAATCTAATTAGGAAGAAAGCAAATGTGCAAAAGGTGGGCGCAAGGGAGGAGTGGAACAAAGAGGAAAAGTAAAATGGAAAGAGAGAACAGAAAGTGTGCAAGGGTGTGCAAGGAAAAGAAGGGGGCACCAGGGAAATCGCAACCAAGGAAATATGCCAACCGAGCTTGAGCATGCGTAGCCTTTAATGAGGAATCGAGAGCTAGAATATATATATATATATATATATATATATATATATATATATATATATATCGCTTACCCAAATAAATAGGAGACTTATTTGGATAATGTAGATCCCTTACCTTTGCAACGATGGTTGGGTGTCCATGGGTCCTTACAATCAAAGCATAATTTTTTCTCCTTAACTCATTCCTTGTTTCTATTTTGGAGTTGTTTCTTTCCCATTCCTTTGCCTTACCTTGCTGCCCACTAACTGCTTTGCCCCTTGCTTATCATGTTGAGCTTTTATTGGTTCTTCAAATGAGTTCTTTTGCAATTCAGGTATTGGCATATGATGATCTCTCTTCAGCTTGCTACCAATTTTCATTATGCAATAATATGGAAATGGCATATTCTCTCTAAAACCCTTACTCAAAGATTGGTATTTCCTCCAACAAGAATTATCATCAATCACCTCTAGGATGCCCTTTATCACTTTTTCTCACCTTTTTCCTTATTGTCCCCAACTCTGCTTTGATTCAAATTATGAGTGAGATGGATCAAATAAAGGTTAGTGGCTTCCTATTGATTCAACATGTTGATGAACATTCTCTTCATAAAACCCACATTTAGATATTTCTAATCTACCATATTCTAACCTTTTTCTACCCAATAGGTGGAGGAAATCCGGATTTGATACCACTAAATGTCCCCAATGGGACTATTTTTGCCCCCAGTTGGATTTTAGGAAAATCCCAAACTCAAAATTGCATATTAGAGAAAATATGGAAATTTATTTAATGCAGATCTGAATTTAACCTGAAAAGTGCGACTAGGGTAAAGTGGGAAACCCAAACAAATCAGCCAATAAAATATAACTTCTCCACTCCAATCTGATCTACCAATTTTATAAAGCCAAAATATGAAAGAACATACATATTTTGATGCACAAGAAGGCTGAAATTAATTTATAAATATGTAGACTGGGTTTCCCGTAAAAATATATAAAAATAGTATCTCTAAATCCCTAAAAATTTGAAAAATAAGTTGATTTGATTTATAAAAATTAGAACAAAATTTCGTACTCAAATCAAATATGAATTACCTTGAAATACATCATATATGCCATAAAATTGGGTCTCTACACATGGATGAAGGGCATAGAAAATAATAACTTTCTCTCCCAAACCCCGACCAAATATATGCAACTTCCCTTTATTCAAATGCTAGAAATAAACCAAAACATTGTTAATCGGTTGAAGCACAATGAAAACCCTTGTGTATATAATCCTCACAAACTAGAGGAAGGGTTTTCATCCTCAAGAGTGAAAATGCAAGCAAAAAATGCTTAACATGTAAATCTGAAATTTTTAGAAAAAAGTGATCCTCTCCTAAGAAAATCAACTTGCTTATATAGAGAAAATGGCCCAACTAACCTCCCTCAACATCCAATCAACTCACTTGCCTCATTTAGTGTTTTCCACTTACTTTATTTAATATTTCCCTCACTTGCATTTAATATTTTCCTTTGCTTTCATTTAATATTTTCTCATATTAAATAATTTCCCCAACAACTTCCCCTCCTAATGCAAGTCACATTTTCCTAGAATAAAACAATTTGGCCCAAATGCTTTTCACTATATGTTGCATTTTTCTATTTTTAAGTCACTAATAAATTATTATAAGTGCATCTAATGTTTTCTTTTATTTTATTTTTATCGTGCACTTTATAATAAAATATTAGAACTTAAGTCACCCTTATTTTCATTCCTTAGCCGTCGGGTAGACAAAATAGGCTAGGGGTCTTCAATCGGGAAAGGGATATTACACCCACCATCATTGGTCATTAGGCATAAACCTCGAAGGTTTGGTACACCATCGACTTACATAGGAGGTATTTTATTTTAATGTGCCGCCATTGAGTGACGAGTCTCTTTCACGTACTTTTTTATGTTATATTGAAAGAAACATATTATTTGGAGTGATAAACACCCATTGCAATCAGTATCACAATATATTGTATTTAAACAAATATTTTCCAAAAGAAACACCATACTTGATCAAAAACCTCATCCACACATGTCCATCGTATTCCCGAGTCACATCTCGTAATTATTTATGTTATATACAAAATTCTTCCATATTTCTATTTGGATGAGGATTAATTAACCAATCAATATATTACGATAAACATTAGTAAATAACATTATTTTTTTTAATGGAAATAACTTTATTTTTGTTAATCACATAGATCATTTTCTACATATGCTCTTCCCTCATTCCCTCGAGTGATCTTGAGAATCGTAAAATATTTTTAATCTTTTCACTTTTCTATTGTGCACAACATTGAGGTTAGTACTCATAGCGGTGTTTGGTATTTATGGTGCCTCTAGGTCACACTTCTAGGAAAATCCATCGTGATTCACCTACTATATCTATTGCCTATCACAACCCCAATAATATTTTTTATGTCATTGACCTTATAAAATGTCGTGGAGAGACAAGAACACAACATACACATCCATTCCCCATTTCCCACCATCATTGGTCATTAGGCATAAACCTCAAAGGTTTGGTACACCATCGGCTTACGTATGAGGGATTTAATTTGAACAGTCTGCCATTAAACCGACAAGTCTCTTTCACGTATTGTTTATGTTATATCAAAAGACACATATTATTTGGAGTGATAAGCACCCATTGCAACTATATATCACAACATATTGCATTTAAATAAATATTTTCCAAAAGCAACACCATACGATCAAAACACCTCATCCACACATGTCCATCGTGTCTCAGAGTCACATATGCAATTATTTATGTTATATACAACATTATTCCATATTTCCGTTTGGACGAGGATTAATTAACCAATCAATATATTGCAATAAACATTAATAAATAACATTTAAACTATGCAATAAAATAAATAAATAATAGTGACATAGATTTACGTGGAAAACCCCCGAGGGGTAAAAACCACACTGAAAAGAGTTATTCAATTTATGCGATAAACATTACAATCTCTTAAAAATATCCCTCCTCACTTATCTCCACCAATCCACATATGTGAATATAATCATAATGATCCAAAATCATATATATTTGACCCCACGGGTCATGAACCAATTAAGTGATAGGATGTAACTAATTATATATAAATGGAATTAAATATAATTGTAGAGTAACTAATGTAACAAATGATAATATACAAAAAATATAGAAGTGCTAAGTACTTAAGCAATGTAAAATATAAGAAAATAAGAGGTATAGATGACTTAGTTCCTGCACAATCTGGAGGTAGTCGGGACTGTGTATCTGCTGGATATGACTAGAAATGATGTAAAAATGGTTGGATGAGAGTTCTCAAGCTTTGTTTTGTGTAGAATAGGAGCACCCACAGGAGGATAGAAGTGTCGTGTGCTAGTTTCGTTTCGGGCACTAATGTTTGTGTAAATCTTCAGGATCTACTCTTTTCCGGGTCTCAAGGTCTTCTCTCAATATATGTTTTTCACTCTGAGTTCTCTATTAGAGTTTCAATTACACTTTTAACATGTAATAAAAACCATAGCTACAAGAAAAATCTCACGAGACACATTAAATATGAATGAAATATGCAATATGTGAAGTCCTGATGACCATGGCGGTCACCTAATGAGTGAACTTAGTGCCGAGCACTGCACTATATTTCAGAATCCATGTAGTTTTGTGTGCTTGTGTGTGAAATAATGTCCTTAGGTTTCCTCGCACTAATGATGCCAAGCTAGTGGGCTATAACTAGCTTTGATGTAAATGTGTGGTATGGAATTCATCACTTCCCCTTCTTATGTAGTGTATGCAACGTAAAATGCATTCCCTTAATAGTAGTGGTAGAAAATGCAATGAATAACATAGATGAATATATGTATGACTGAACACATAAACATAAACAAAAATGTCTTCTATCGGAAATACATGTGAACACCTTATGTATGCACATGTAGATGGGTGACTATACTACTACCATTAGTTGTTTACATCACAGAGCATGAATGGAGATGTTATGATCCTGGTGTGCGGATTCACTAACGCCTCGAGGTTTTGGTGTAATGGTTTTTTACATTTGGTATCGAGTGATCACCTAGGTTTGATTCCTAGTATGGGAAACTATGTTAGTATTATAGTGTTCTCCTAGGGCTCGTATAAGGTTGGGTGTGGTCCCACTATATGGGGGAAAATCTAGTCCATGGTCTCGGGTTATGGAGTGTGGTAGGATGTTATGATCCTAGTGTGCGATTCATTAACACCTCAAAGTTTTGGTTTAATAGTTTGTTATAGGCTAAGGTGAGAGTTTCTTGACCATGGATGAAGTTTAGCACCCTACTACACCCAGCTGGATGCAAATACAACTAGATGCTTTGCAGAATCGCAATTGAATGCTTACAAGTGCAACTAGAAGCTTGCAATTGTAACCGACCACTTGTAATTGCAACCAATTGATATCGTGTCACACGTGTGCTCAATCAACTAAACACCACCACATGTACGCATCAATTTATAAATAAAAACATATTATGTTATTTATCATTTTTCTCAACATACTTTGATGCACACTCGTACTCCTCCCCCTCCTACCCTTTCTATATTAAGTTTTTATGGAATTCGATGGAGGCATTTTTGTATATGTGGTTTTATCTATGTAGCCATTTTTCAGAGATGGATTTTCATGAAGCCATCATGGACATCAAACTAAGTATTTTTTTCAAAACCCAAACTTGGTGAGTCTTAGATGTAATTGTTATCCAATTTCACTACCTTAGTGAAATTAGACAACGGGCATGATTGCATTGTGATAATTTGATTAAAGGGGCCCACTTGGTAAGGAATGATAAGTCTAGAAAATTTTCTAGGGGCATCTCTAATCACTGCATAGGCTCTCCAAGCAATGAGAGATCCAAATTATGTAAGGAAATTAGAAGGGTTGGAAGAGGTTACCTTTTTGATCTTGAAAAACCCGCGATTCGGTGGTCAAATTACTAAGGGCTCTTGAGCTCACATTCTGCATTAGCAAGCTATCTAGAACTAAGTTATCTAGGAGGCATGCAAGTTGCTCATATCAACCAACAAGCTACTCCTTAGGGAGACCGAGTCGCTAGGATGACATTGCTTGCCAAGTTGCATAACATATGGGATCAATCCATTCCCTTTCAAGTGAGATCAATTCGATGGTTTTTCCAATGAGATGAAGCAAGAATGTATTGTTTGAAGAAGGAGCCAAGATCATAAGGAAAAGAGTGAGCTCGGTCGATATGGACCAATTCTAGCACTTTTACCCACCGAGTTATTGTTGAAGAATAGACGAGCCAAAAGCTGAACTATATATTATGGAAAGGGCCAAGTTGTTGTAGAAGTGGGACAAATCTCATATGATGGAACAATGAACTAGCTTAGTCAAGTTACACTTGGGCCTCGAGTGGGTGAACAAATCCATTTTAGGAGGAGGCTGAAGTTTATTTAACAATGAAACAAGTTGTTCCAATGGCAAGCCCACATCCACGGGGAAAGCGAGCTATCCAGAGACTAGATTATTCATGATGTAAAGCGAGCCACTTTTTTCAAGCTATTAAATCCTGTGGTGAGCTCATTGAGCCATTTTGACTCAACAACAACAAAGAACATAATATACAGGCTGATTTGCTTCAAACAACCATGGCAAAGTTGAGACCGAGGCAGTCGGTGTGTCGATGATATGCCATACAAAAATTTCCACCCCCTTTCTAAGGATTATTGGTCTCGAGTGTTAGGTACACCGATGCAAAGAAAGCTCTACATGTAGCAACTTGATCTCCTATTAGATAATCAACAAGTGGGAAATGAAGAAGGAGGCATGACCGAGCTTGATTGAATGAGATGAGTTGAGATACTTTGGGCAAGCACAAAATCAATGAGGGGATGGTAAATCGAGCCGTTATAACGTAGAGATATTGAGCTCAAATAATATCTAGGGATTGAAGTCTACACATGTTGTCACCTTCCCAGAAACTATGTATTTCCCCCCTTGGATTTTTAAAATTTCTAGTGAGGTGACTATGAAGAGGTCCTTATGAAGTTGGTGAAGGAAGAGTTGTTTTCAAAAAATTAGTCTTTTTCTTGAACTTTGGATCTTTTCCTTTGTTGTGTGGACATTTCGGGTTTTTTTTTCCCTCCGTCTCAAGCTCCATCGGACTTCCAGTTCATTGATTTCCTGTTTTCCCCACATTATATTTTTTCCCCTTCATTTTGCGGGTACTTCAAATTTGTAGAGAAATCGCGTCCCAATGTCCCATGGACCAACTCTGCAAGTTTTTTCTGCTTACCCGATTCAAATATATTACATACATTTCAGCTTGTCATGTCTGCATGCCCCGAATGTTTCCCGCCTCCGTTTCCCTACAAACCTGCTATTGCCGCATCCCATTCACTACGGTTTTTATGTTTGTCACATCCTAGGTATCACATTGTCCCAAGGGCCAGTTGTACACAATTTCTCTCCCATATCCAATTTCCATTGTCTTGGGTTGGTACAAAGCATTAATTTTCACATTCAATTCCCCCCTTTGACCTACTCAAAATAGGATGTGTATAAATAGCCGAGGTAATTGATTGTTTTTACCATATTGCTTATATTTTTTGCTATCCATTTCATTGTCTCTCTCTCTATTGTTTATAACCATGGCCAAGTCCTTGCTCTAGTCTTTTTCAAAAGTTACAGTGAAAAAAAAGTCGCGATTGTTGAGAACATAGTTACGAAGGTCAATAAGCTCATTACACAATATTTATGCTCTTATCATACAATGAAGATCAATTACAAAGGGCATGAGCATTTATCTTCTTTGGAGACAATCATACCAGACATAGGGGATAGCGAGGCTCAACATCTTGACTTGGATGATTTCTAGGCATGGCTTAACTGTCAAAACCCTACTCACATTGCTCAACTAATTAAGGAGAACAAAATTGTTCATGAAGGGGGTTTTCTAATTTTCATTCAATGTGATGATAACGTGCTAGCTTGTGGTTTCTATTTCAACTCAAACAAAAGAGATCATTGATCCTCACTGGTAGGTAGTTTCACAACTAGATACAATTGTATTAGTATTGCCCTTATAATTCCCATGATTGAAGGCTCCAACACTCCCACAAAGGATCAGGCCCAACTCGAAAGGGTGAATGATGCATTCACCATGTACATTGTCAGATTGTTAGAGGGTAACACAGCTCAAAGATTCTCATATGAAGCTAAACAATTTATTAAGGTCTATGGTAGTTATTACACTCAATTCGGAAATTATCTTACATACAAATGGATGGATTTAAGTGAACTCCTTTAAAACTCCCTATGCATTTTAGTAACAAGATGGACCTAGTTGAAATTTGCAGACGCTTAGTTAAGCTCCACAGAATTACATATACAAGAAGATTGCAAGCATCTAATTACTAATTACATTGGGTAACTACACTTACGTAACTTCTTTAGATGCCCAAAATATTAATAGAAAAATTAATCCCCTTACCCTCCATTATTACAAACAAAGGAATTGCTTTGATATCATGGACTTTACCGCCACTAATTCAAGACTACCGAGTTGATCGCTCTAATGACTATGAAGCTAAAAGAAGATATTATGCCAGGTTATCCTTGCGTAAAATCAAATATTTCAATGTATACGAAGTGCCAAAAGGACTTCAAGATAATGATAGGAATTAAAATCCTTGAATATGAAAGGTCTATCGGACACACTCCTATTGAAACCATTGGTTTGGTTTGCTAAGGAAAGGGATGATTTAAAGAAACTCATGAACCCCGTCTTGGTGAGGACGAAACTTTGGTTTGACAGAAAATGAATATGTTCGAGCTAGCAAGTCTAAATCTTCCTCCCAAGAATCATCCACCCCTAATAAGGAAATGCATGTGGTAACCCCCCGAAACACATGAAGAGCCCGCTCCTTCTAAACTTGAACCCTCAACTCTAGTATACATAAAGAAGGGAAAGGCCAAGAAGGATGAGAAGATGGAGGAGGTCATTCAGAGAGAGTGAAAAGTTATCTTCTCCAAAATAATTGGAAGCAATTCCTAAGGTGGAAACAATTGCAGATATCAGTGATGATGACAGTGAAGAGAAAGAGAAATAAAAATAAGAGAAAAAAATACTAAGGAAAACAATAGAGGAAAGGAAGAATGAAAAGAAGATCAATTGAAGGATCAGGTTTCAAAATTTGTGAGTGTTTTGGAAACATCTGCTAAGGAATTTCCTATCAAGGAAGTTCCCACCTCCCAAACTAAGACATTTGTGTTAGAAGTGGTTGTTGTACAAACTTTGAGTGCAATGAGCACACCTACACTTGGGCCCATTGTCCCCTCCACCTCTGGTTCTTATTTTTCCAGGATACAACCATTGATGGAAAGTAAGAAAAGGAAAGGCACATCTAATATTGTTGCTCCTAAGTTTGATGCAGTGGTAGATCTATTAGGTACTACTCCTCCCCCACCTACGAAAAAGGATAAAGTCACATCCAGGTTAGTATCATATTCTCAAGACCAAAAATTTATGGATATTTCTACGCCCAAGCTTGACAAAGATGAAAAGGACGTATAGATAAGTGATTTAGAATTAGCAAGAATTTCACTTGGAGAATCAACACCTAAGAGTGAAGTGTACAATGTAGAGGAGACATTGTTTAGAGTAATTGAAAGAGTCGAGAAGGGAAAGAAAAAACATGAGCAATTGGAAGAACAAAATCAAATCCCTTCAAATTTCATCAGGTCCTTATTGGCAGAATACAATATACTTGATCCAACTCCCTTAGCCTTAATTCCACCACCTGCTATTCTAACTAGTGATGAGGTTCAAGCTATTAAAGATATTCACAAGAATTTTGCTTATGGGAAGGAAATGGAGGCATTGGTTGATGATATGATAGTCACAAGATTAAACTTCATCAAGGAATCACACAA
Source organism: Taxus wallichiana var. yunnanensis (assembly GCA_018340775.1). Lineage (NCBI taxonomy): Eukaryota > Viridiplantae > Streptophyta > Pinopsida > Cupressales > Taxaceae > Taxus > Taxus wallichiana. The sequence goes on from CM031238.1 coordinate 291,799,583, forward strand.
GTCATATGATAAAGTCATTATCATGCAACTCAAATTTAACACAACACTCAGTGATTTAGATAGAGAATTGGAATTGTGGAGTGAATGCATTCAAGATCTTCGACTAATGAGTGACACAAGATGTGCAAGTTATTTTGGTAAATAAATTATTTAATGATGAAAATTTTAATTTTTCTAAGAAGTGGGTCTTCAGCATTGATTGGAAAATAAAAGGCCTTAAGGAATCCATTGGTGTACTCAAGAATATTTTGTAGAAGGAAGAATATTTTAAAGTCTGTTTTGTATTTTCCTTTCAAGATATTCACTGCCAAATCTTCAAGGAGAATTCAAGGGATAGGTTCACAGTCCAAGAGATTAAGTCCTAGTTCAGGTCATTTGTTAAAGAATATTTGTTCAAGAAAGACACTATGTCTAAAGATAAGATGAGAGAAATTTGTACCCTTCAAATAACCATCACAGAGGCCAATAAAGAGTTCCTAGAGAATGCATAATTTGAGAAAGAAATGGAGAAATTCCTAAGTAGCTAGACTCATGCGACTGCAAATACCACCATCCCTCAAGGCATGGACATCACTGGAGTATTGAAGAGATTTATAAACTAATTACTTAAGGTAAAGAGTGCCACAAACACTCTTTCGAGTATCCCAGCTCCTAGTTCTTAGTTTCTTCTTTTAATATCTAATTAAGGTGGTTATTTTCTTTATAGCCATACAATATGTAAGTAAAATACAAATTGATGTTGTAATTTTTAATTAGATATTAATCTTTTGGTTAAAATAAGGAAACTAAAAAGACTCTTTTGTAACCGTAATGAGGATATTTAAGGAGATTTTCTTGTCATTTGGAAGGATGGGATTTTTTATGTCTTAGATGTAAAAGCACTAAATTGTTAATCAATACCGAAGAAGTTTCATCTTTTCTTGTGTTGTATGTTTTTTTTTATCAATTTAATTCATAAGAATCTATGTGTATCTGAACAATAACTTTGTGTCTTCCAGTTGATGTTGTGCTTAGAACTTTTTGTCTATTGCATGCATGTCCTATGTTTATATATGCATAGTTTAAATCTTATCACTTTACTAAGCATAAGTATGATACCATTCTACAATCTATGTGTCTGAAAGTACTCTTCTCTTTATCTTCTAATTTCTTATTCTTTTGTTTTCACTTTCTCTGTATTGAAAATCTATGAGATGAAGACATGTAAAGCATCAAAATCCTCATTGAAATATTGATAGTTTTTATATTTGTAAATAAGTATATTTTATTATTTTTTGTGTTTTCAATAAGGGAACCTCTCCCACAAAGAGGAGGGATTGTTTTCCCCTGACTATTGCTTGTTCTCAAGATCAAATTCAACAACCAATGGTTTTTGGCACCCAACGTGGGGCACGTGTTTTACATCCCACCAAAACAACTTCAATTAGACCAACAACAATGACACACTGATGGATAGAAGATATACACAAGGTTAGAGAGTGCAAGGTGTTAAAGACCCATATTTTCAGTTGTTGGAAAAGGAAGGCTTCACTTTAACTCCAGAGAGAAGGAGAATAAGATCCACAAGTACTCCTCCTACTAAGGATAGAATTGCAGGAAACGTTGATTTTCAAACATAATCAATCCCTAACATCCAAGATTTGGTGTTGGTTGGAGTCGCAGTCCCTTTACAAATTATTTTTCCAAGAATGACAACACCTCTACCTTGGGGACAACAGGTTGGACCTTTGGCCCTTTCTCAACCATTGCATGATCTCCCAAAAGGGAATAGGAAGAGTTTTCCTAAATTCAGAGGTGATGGAAAAGTGCACCCAGATGAACACATTGTTGCATTCATTGTGGCATGTGGAATACTTGGAGTGGAGCATGAGGATGTTTTTGTTAGAATTTTTGTGGAGACACTACAAGACAATGTTGCTTGACTGGTTCTATCATCTCCTGTTGGCACTATCATTGACTAGACTACCATGAGAACTTAGTTTGAAGATCGATTCAAACTTGTTGAAGATGTACATGCTCTCCTCACTCAAATTTCTCAGATAAAGAAAGAACCATATGAGCCTATGCAAGATTTTGTTTCCAAGTTTAACAAATTAGTTAATAAGATTCCAGTAGCCACCCATCCTATGGACCAAATTAAAAATATTTTTCCTGAATGCTCAATTACCAGAAGTAAGCTATGCATTAAGAAGAGCCAATATTGTTACCTTATATGTTGATCAATGCTTAGCCATAAGTGTTGATGATGATTTAATAATGTCTAGAAACTTGAAAAAGAACCTCTTAAATCTAATACTTCTCCTTCAGAACCAATTCGGATTAGCTAGTGTAAAAGCTGAAAAATGATCTCATAGCTATCAAAAATCAATTGGCTCAAAATACTCTTTACAAGGATTTTCTAGGAAGAATTTTCAACTTCAATATCATCTCGCCTCCCGTCTGCCAAAACTTGTAATTGAAGGGCCACCTCTCAAAGTTCCAGTCAACATAGGTGAAGTTCAGGAACCATAGGATGAAGTTGAAACCAAAGAATATGAGGAACCTGAGGATGAATTAAATGAAGTGCTAGATGAAGCAAATGATTCCCATGTTAACTTCATCACCACTGAAGGATTTGATGATGATGAGGACAATTATGATGAGGTAGTGGCGGATATGAAAAATGAATCATATGTTGTCATGACCAGAGAACAAATGAACGATAAAAAGAAGTGGTCTAGCCTATAAAAAGATCCAAGGAAGTTCCTGTTACCATCCTAGTTGTTGCAAAAAGAGGAGATCTTATCGCTACCACTTCCACCCAAAAGGTAAGCTAAAGTGTTAATGCTTCCTCTACCTCCTTTTGCACCTAAAGCTAATACAACTTCAACTCCTATAACCAAGGCAACCCCAAATGTCAAAGTAGATAGGCCTAAGTGTTCCCCCTCTAGCATAGACACCCCATCTACCTTGGGATCCTTTGACATAATTGACCACATTAAGAGAACCAAGATCCAAATTTCGAGGCTGAATTCTATCAGACACACCCTGATGCATTTTCCCAAGTAGTCAAGTTTTTCAAATATAAACATAACCCATCATATACTACTTCTAAAGGCCTATTTCCTACTCTCACCTCATCACCCTAGCAAAATTTGATCACTACAGAACCTTCTAGAACTAAAAATATTGAGCCCTTTTATGTCTTGTTGCTTATTGTTGACCATAGGCTTAGTAATTGTGTTATTGATTCAGGAGCATCAGAAAATGTGATGCCTGCTAAAGTTTCCCATGCTTTAGGTTTAACTTTGACACACACCTTCGATTCATGCTATTTTATATAAAGTAAAGAGGTGTTATTGCTAGGAAGGATCAAAGATGCGGTATTCCCCCATCCGAGAAAAGGGTCAAAGTTACTATTTTAGTAGTAGGTATTCCCCCATCCATGGTATGTCGCTAAGAATAAACTTTTGTAAATAAGTGGGAGGAGAAATCTAGATGGATTGGTCACATTCTCTCATCCCATTTAACGGGAAAGTGAAGAAGTTGTTTCCTGAAAGACAAACTAAGTACATTATGCGAAAAACATATGACTCTAGAGCACAAATTCCCTACGAATACATTGGTCATGGTAATTACATTATCATGTCAGAAGATGAGATGAAGGCTCCTAGGGGTGTGATTAATGACCCTAATAGTGTTTGGATCCTTGAATTTGATGGGAGTTGCTCTTTAGCTAGTTCTGAGAAGATATAGTACTATTTTCCCTTGAAATGAAGTCATACCCTTTTTCTTATAAGCTTAAATTTGAAAATACAAATAATATAGTAGAATATGAAGCTCTTCTTTTGGGTTTGGAAATGGCAAGAGAAATGGGAATTAAGAATCTTTGTGCACAGGGAGATGCAAAACTCATTGTCAAACAAGTTAGAGGAATTTTTCAGGTTAAAAACAAAAGGCTAAAGCACTATAGAAATTTGGTGTGGAATCAATTGAATTATTGGATGCCTTTTCTATTGAAGTTGTTCCCGGGAAAAGAACACTAGAGTAGATGATTTAGTTGTTTGTGGTCCTTATTGATCCCTCATCCTGACTTTTCCCAAGAAAATTCACAATTGAAATGATACATAGGCCAAGTGTGCCGATAATGTGAACAATTGGCAAGTATTCAATGATCATCGAAATTTTATCTCTTTCTTAGAACTTCAGGATAATTTTAGTCAGTTGTATTTTGAAGGAAGTGAGGCTACTCCTCATGAATCTGTATCATATGTCATGGCTGAGGAAGGAATTATAGAAGAATCTGATAAGGATGTTTGTATTAGGTTAAAAGGTAACAAGATACCTAGGGGACTGGTAAGCCTAGAATATTTGTTTGACAAACATGATAGGTATATCAAGTAAAAGTTATCACATGGGGTTCATCAATCATTAGAGCATGAGAATATTAACATTAGAAGTGAACTAAAACCCAGGCTTGTTAATATTGGTAAATGTTGTGCTCATGAAGAGAGAAATAAGATGATAGACTTATTAAAAAGATATGTAGATGTACTTGCCTATTCATATGTTGATTTAAAATATTTTAAAACTAGAGAAATGCAACATTACATTCCTATGAAACCAGAATTAATCCTTTCTGGTAGAAACAAAGACAATATTATCCCAAGATTGTAGATACAATTTACCAAGAAATTCAAAAGTTATTGAAGGTGAAGATAATTTTTCCTATCCATCAATCGATTGGGTGGCCAACATTATGCCAAAGAAGGAAAAAGAGTGGCGAGATTTGGATTTGTGTGGATTTTAAGAACTTGAATCAGATTCCCTTAAAGATAATTATCCACTCCCCATGATGGATCAAATCCTACAAGTTGTCACCGCTGAAATGTTATCTATGTTGGATGGTTTCTCAAGGTATAATCAGATTGAAGTTGATATTCCATATCAACATAAAACAACCTTCACCACTCCATGGGGTAATTTTTCTTATAAGAGGATGTCATTCAATCTAATTAATGTTGGTTCCACTTTCCAATGGGCAATGGATTTTTCCTTCAGTGCCTTGAAAGGAAAATGTATTGTTGTATATCTTGATGATTTGATTTTTTTTTTTCTAAAAATGGGGAATACCATTTCCAACATCTTGAAATTGTTCTCAAGAAGTGCAGGGAGCATGAGATATCTCTGAACCATAAAAATTCCATTTTTGGTGTCATTGAAGGTAAGTTGCTTGGGCATATCATTTCCAAAGAAGGGACCAAGATAGATCTAGAAAGAGTCCAAGCTATTTAGCAGATTCCCCTCCCCGTGAGTAAAAAAGTGTGCACTCTTTCTTTGGAAAAATAATTTTTCTAAGGAGATTTATCCCTAATTTTGCAAATTGACTATGAGTATAGCTCAAATGATGAAAGGAAAGTAATCCTTTTTCTAGACATTAGAAGGGAAGGAAGCTTTTGAAAATTTCAAGAAAGTAATCACCAAGACCCTAGTTCTTGCTTGCCCTAATTTTGAGAAAGATTTATTAATCTATTGCTATGCCACCAAGAATAATTTGGCTGTCATTTTGACACAAAAGAATCATGAGGGCTGTGAACTACCCATTACTTTCATTATTTATGTCTTGAAATCCCATGAAGTGAAATATACTCAAATGCAGAAACATACTTTTTTGTAGTTAAGGTAGTCATTCAATTCCGTTTCTATATTCTCAATTCTCATTAAATTGTCTTTGTGCCTGATACAACTATTAATTCAATTCTTATACAATAGGAGTTTGGGAATAAAAGAGGGAATTGGGTGGAAAAAGTGTAGGAGTATGATATGGACATCAGGAAAACTAAGTTATTCTGAGGTAAGGGAATCCGTGAGTTGATCGTTGATGGCACTAAAGGTAATCTACCCAAAAGGAAGACACAAATATCCCCACCGTTCATTTTCTTAGTTTGACTGATGAATAATATGCTGACATAACTCATTTTCTGACATATGTAGAATGTTAACCCCATTTAAGTACCAAGGAGAAGAGAGTCATAAAGTTGAGGTATACATAGTATGTACTTTGGGACAATTATCTATTCAAAAGAGGGGTTGATGAAAGATTTCTCGATGTGTGGATAGAGAACAATAGAAGAGGTTTCTCAAAGCATTCCATGATCAAGCTTGTGGAGGGTATTTTTCATCTGTTGTGACTACTCATAAAATCCTTCATGCATTCGATTACTAGCCAACCTTGTTCTAAGATGTAACTAAATGGGTAGGAAAATGTGAATCTTGTCAAAAATTTGTGGGGAGGCCCAAGCTAGCTACCTTACCACTTAAACTCGGTAGTAATAGAAGAACCCTTTCAACAATGGGGACTTAAATTTGTAGGCACTATCAACCCCACTCTAGTGTTGGACATACTCATGTGTTATACCGATAATGACTACTTCAAAAGTGGGTGGAAGCTATTCGGTGAAAAGTATGACTTCTTAAGTGGTATGCAATTCTATTAAAGAAAATGTCCCGATTAGATTTGGAGTACAAAACAAAATTGTCACCGATAATGCCTCCAATTTCTCATCATATGAATTGATGGATTTTTGCTATGGATATGGGATTTCTCTTGCACATTCCTCTAACTACTGTATGCTAGGAAAAATACACTACTAACAAGGAAGTAAAATACCAATAATCATACCTCCTTCGCGTTCCGTAGCAAACCCTCGAATGGGCTAGGAAACTTGGATTGAGCCCTGATTTTGTGATATGTAGGTGCTTTTCTTCAAGATGGAGCAAGACCTTCCTGCAACAACGATCCTCTTACTTTGCACTAGATGGGAAAAAGGATTATGAGGCTATTTTGGCATTAGGATGAGGCAAAAGGATGTTCTTTGCTCAAAGGATGCAATAACTTAGATATGGCATGAAATCTTATTCTCCGTGTCTTTAGAGGGGAGGGGTAAGGTTGTATTTATAGCCTGGGGAGTGATTAACTTAGATTAATTTAAGTAATCATGGTTTGAAAATGTGGGCAAGATTAAGTGGGTGGTTTGAAAATGTGGGCAAGATTAGGTGGGTGGTTTGAAAATGTGGGCAAGATTAGGTGAGTGGTTTGAAAATGTGGGCAATATTAGGTGAGTGGGGACCACGAAGAATGGGTGAGGATTTGAATTATATTTTTAATTCATAAGTGGAGGATTTTAGGTGAGTGGGGACCACGAATGGTGGGTGAGGATTTGAATTTGAATTTTTAATTCAATAGTAGAAAAACATGGAGAATAATGACATGTGGTGAGGATTAGGTTATTTTTGGATTTTGAAATGGATAATTAATCAAATTATATTTGATTAATTCAAAGTGTATTTTTGTGGGAAATGAGGAAGGGGAATTAATTGATTTAGGATAGATGTGAAATTGGGGTGTCTACATTTTCCCCTCTTTGGAAGGGTACTATGAAAGTAGTGTCCTTTCAAAGAAAGTAGATGGTATGGGGGAAGAATTCAATCTACTTTTTAAAAGGTAGAGCGAATGTTTGTTGGGGAGAATAGAAATTGGTGAGTGACGGATGCCATAGTATCCTCTAAGAAAAAAATTGTCATGAGAAGATGTGATTATGGATAGATGTGGTGATGCCCCCTCAACAGACTAACGAGAAGGGAATATACGACGAACTCTCAAAAAGAAGGGAAATGGATTTGGTGGAGAAGAGGACGATAATGGAGTGGAAGAGACTGGAATGACCGCATGACGCAAATGGAGGAAGGATTCAATCGACCTTAAATGCTAGGTTTGAGGGTGTGTGGGAAAGAGAAAAGGGAAGGGATATGATTGGGGGTTTTTATGAGAAGAGTAAGGGAAATAGGGAGGGGAACAAAAGGAATGAAAGAAGTATAAATAAGAGAGAGGGATGATAGGGGAAGAAGGTAATGATGAAGGAAAAAGAAGGCAAAAACAAAAAAATGACAGAGTAGAGGGTGAAGGGGATAAAATAGAGAGATGTGCAAAATGAAGGAAGTAATGAGAGATAGTAGAATAGGGATGCGTGGAAGTGAAAAAGAAGGAAATGGGAAAGGATAAATAAGAAGGAGAAAATGAGGTGGGAGTAGGGGGTGAAATGGAGGAAAATAGAAAGAGGACGAAAGAAGAAGTAGAACGGAGAAAAAAAAGAAACTATGAGGGGTGAGGAAAGTGTGAAAAGAGGAGAGAAAGGAAGAGAAACATATACGTAATGAACGAAAAGGTAGGGGTGGTAGAGAAAAGGGGAAGTGGTCAGAAGAAATGTCAAAATTAGGGGAGAAGAAAGGAAGATAGAATGAATACAAGGAGAAGATTGAAGGAATCGTGTCATTGTGAGGAAGACCAAGGCAAAGAATATGGAAAGACCATATGGAGATGCATGTGGAGGGTGGTATGATAAAAAGATAGGACAACGTGGAACAACCAGGTTATTGAAGGGGAAGTAAGGAGGAAACATGATGGAAAAAGGGGAAGAAGATGATGCAAGGGAAGGGAAATAAGACAAGGGGTGGGAGAGAGAAGAGGAGAACAAAGAAAATGATGTAAAAGGAAGGGAATACGAGACGGGGGGAAATAAGTGGAAAGGAACGGTAGAAGGAATGTTCAAAGAAGAAAGAGGGGAGGAATGACATCAATTGGAAAAAATATGGAGATGCATGAAATGAGGATACTAGGATGACAAGAATATAGAAAAAAAGATGTATGATGAAGACAGGTAAAGATATTAAAGAGGGCAAAGAGGAGATAGAGAGATGGGTAAAAAGCGACAAGAAAGGGTGGGAGTGAGGGAAAAGAATAGGAGAGAAAAGAGACTGGGGGATAGAAGAGGCAATGCCAATGAGGGGACGTTAGGGAAATCCCCTTGACAATGAGTGGTGGGGAAGGGTGAGAGAAAAAATGAAGAAAAGGAGAAAGCAAATGAGGACTGGAAAGGGTAACGCCAACAAAGGGACGTTAGGGAAAACACTTTGATAATGAGTGGTGGGCTTAGAGGAGGGAAGGAATGAAGGGAAACTCTAGAAGGTCCAAGGGAGTGAATGAGGTTGTGCGGAATGAGGATTGATGATTTTTAGGAAAAACCCGTTGACAATTATTAGCTCGGGAAGAGAAGATGAGGATGAAAGAATGATATAGGAGTGTTAACAATAATGGTGAATGTGTGTGTGGGTAGAAATGTGGGGGGAATTTGAGAAGATGAAGTGGAAAGAGTGAAGAATATGAGAGGAATGAGTTGGGACTAAGTGAAAGCGAGGAGAGGATGCGGGTGATGAGGATGAACGAGGTGAGGATGAAGAACCAAGACATGAAAATAATGGGAAGAAACAGTATGAAGGATGATGGATCAAGAAGGGGAAAATGGGGAAAAGAATGTGATTGTAGAAGGAAGAGATTAGATGTATGGTGTAAGTAGATATGTGGAGAAAGGATAATAGTAGGAGGAAAAAATGGGTAGTAGAAGATACCAAGTGGAAGAAGTGATCAACAAAGTGAACGAAGAATGAGGCGGGGGAGAAGTTCACGATGACAAGTTAAGTGTAGGGAGGACCCTGACATAAGATTTTCATGTGACGGAAGTGGTTAAGTAAGATTGCCATTTGAGTGAAACTGGAGATGACAAGTGGTCAAGCGAGAAGTGGTGTTTGCGAGAATCGAAAAGGAGGTGAAAGGATGTGATAATGGGGAATTCCGAGAAAAAATGAAGGGTGAAGGGTGCGTAGTGATGGGGAAAGGCAAGGAGACAGATCATCCTTAAGAGGGACTCTTAAGTGAGATCGCCATGCCGGGTGAGTGGTTAAGTAAGATTGCCAAGGAGAGGAGGGTGATAGTGGTGGTAAAAAGGTGTGATGATGGGGAATGAAGAGGAAAGATGGATGGTGATATTGTAGAGTGATGGGTGAGTGTAAGATGACATGTCATGCTTAAGAGAATCTCTTAAGTAAGATCATCATGTTGTTGGAGAGGTTTCGTATGATCACCCAACCGATAGGGATGATATGCAAAGAGAAAGACAAGATGATATTGGGGATAGGGGTGGAATGGTAGGATGAAGAAGATGATCATGATGAGAGGCATGAGAAATAAGATGGGGGAAATATGATGGGATGGGGAAAGGCCATAGGGCAGATCAACCTTAAGTGGAAGTCTTAAGTAAGATTACCATGCAGCTGGAATGGTTAAGTAAGATCGCCAAGCTGAGGAAGAAGAAGGATGATGTTAGAGTTGGTGGGAATAGGGTATGACAAAATGGACTGAAGGGGAACCCTCAAGTGAATTTGCCATACTACGAGAGCATGTAAGTAGGATGACCAGGCATAAGGTGGAGTTGGGGAAGGATGAGAAAAGAGTGAGTGGGGTATGCCTGAGTGGTATATGATATGAGATGAGGTGATAATAAGAAAGAAATGAAACAAAGGAGTGTAACATGAATGGATGAAGGAATATATGTAGTGGAGGGCTAAGAGTGTGAGGGGAATCCTTAATTGGGATGCCCACGTGGTGAGAGTAATGATGCAAGAATGAGAAGTAGAAGAGGTGGAGTGGGAAGATATGTTTGGTGGTGATGGTTGTTTGATGAGAGGGCTGGTGGTGAACTTAGATATGGCATTAAGAGTGAGAATGAATGGATCAAATACATGGTGATCATGGTGGAGGAGAAGGAGCTACTAGATAGTGAATGCTACTTGAAAAAGATCGTCAAGTAGGATTCGCAAACTGCAACAGTGATCAAGTAGGATTCCCAAACTGGAGAATGCATTAGTATGGGTGAATAGATGGGGTGTAAAGTAAGATGTTGATCATGCAGGAAGATAATCATGTGACGAAAAGCATCTTAATTTTAATATAGCACATAACAAGATGTATCGTGATATAAATGATCAGGATGACTAGACTGTAATATGCGTGATAGCATAGACAGGGGCCATCAAAAAGGTTTGATGCCCCAGTATGATATGCAAATGGAAGAGAGCATAAACAGAGGCCATCAAGAAAGTATGATGCCCTAGTACGACATGCAATCAGATAATGTAAGAATATTAGAGAGAACACCAGATACATAAAATCAAGATGCCCCCTATAATATATCAAAATACAAGAAAGCAATTAATTTTACAACTAATAATGCAACACAAGAACCATAAACATGTACCTAACGTGTTCCACAAAGGAGGATTGATTGGATGTGCCCCAAGCCAGGGTGCGAGGACATAGTAAAGCATTGGGTCACCGTCCTCAAACAAAGAAACAATGAGAGCCAAATTTTCCCCAAGCGAGGATTCACGCGAAGAGAAGTGGTTTGAATTTGGTAGTCATAAGGTGATTAAATCATTCGTTGGGGATAATAGTCCAAAGGTTGAATTGTGTTGGTTATTTTAGAGTTACAATATTTTTATTTTTTTTTATTATATATATATATATATATATATATATATATATATATTTAATGTTTTTTGATTTTTGACGATGTTTTAAATATTTTTGACTTTTTTGACGATTTTCAAATGTTTCTAGATTTTTGACGATTCTGTAATGTCTTTGGATTTTTGACGAATATTTCTAATGTTTTTAGATTTTTGACGAGTTCTAATTTTTGTTGAATTTTGGATGATTGTTTCTAATGTTTTTGGGTTTTTGAAAATTTTCAAATGTTTTTAGATTTTTAGATTTTTACACTGTTTTTAGATTTTTGACGATTTTCAAATGTTTTTAGATTTTTACATTATTTTTAGATTTTTGACGATTTTCAAATATTTTTAGATTTTTACATTGTGATTGGCAATTTATGGACTAGAGTACAGATTTATTTTTGAGAGGCGATAAACATGGATATTATCCATATGTACCATGTTCCGTGTTGTAACTTATGCTCACAATAACACAAATTCTCTTTCCATTGGCAGGATATGGTGGTGATGATATGATGAAAAGAATTCTAGCTCCATTCTTGACTCCACACAACTAGTAAGATGTGTGGGCTCATCACCGAGAATCAAGAAGGATGCAAGAGGTAGATAATGAATATATAGACAAATGCTAACAACAATCCCTTTGGGAAATTGTGACTCCATTCTTTATAATGGTGCTGAACCAATTTCAAAAATGGCTTTCACTTTATGAGTCACATGCTAGACTTAGACAGTTATGTGGCCTGCTGATTGGTAAGATATGAGGTTAAGGGATAGTTCTCTCTTCACTTAGGCATCTAAATTACGTGTTTGGGGATTCTATAATTTGTAAGCACTATAAGATTTGGTATTTTTGAAATGACTCCCTATGCCTTGCCCCATGCTACTAGTGAGAAGTAAGGGCTCATCACCAAAGGTAAAATATAGGCGAGTGAATTCCCTTTTTGTTTGTTTTGTTTTTGTTTTTTTTTTTTTTGAATATTTTGCAATATTTTTATGCTTGTATGAGAATGACCCTCTACGCTTTGCCCCATGCCACTTGTAAGAGGCAAGGGTTTAGCACCGAAGACAAGACGTAGATGAGTAAGGGCATCTTCCTCCATTCCCAGTCTCACACTACCAGTAAGAAGTGTGGGCTCAACACCAAAGACTATGAAGGACGAAAGATGTGACAATGAATTATTCATAAGTTATTGAATTGATGGACTTTTTTACAATAGTGCTTTATATTTGGGAAGAAACGTTTGCCCCCAATCTCAGCCCTACATGACTAGTAAGACGCGAGGGTTCAACACCGAAGACTGAGATGGACGACCAAACGAACTGGGTAACGAAGTTTAGAGCTTTGTTATGAAAGAGAGAATGTATTTGAAGGGAATATATTACCATTAGTAAGCTTCTAGGTATGACCATAGAGGAAAGTGACTGAAAATGGAAGAAGTATGACACTCACAAACTTAATAGGATTTATATTAGCACTTGTCTCATGATGATAAATATGAAGATGTGATTTTGATAATGAAAATGTCTGCCAATGGAAATGAATAAATTTATTCGGAGATAAGCAAGACAGAAGGAACAATGTACATGTTGTTTCCCAAAATAGAGAGTGCTTTCAAGAATAGAATTTATTTGAATGGAATGCATTCATGGGTTTTTCAAGGACTTGGCCTGTGTCAATGGCCAATTTATAAGCTCCAAACCCAAAATTATCTATGATTTTGTTGGGCTCAAATTTGTCTTGTTTGTCTCGTTCTTTGGGTGTGTTCTTTTGATTTTCTTTGAGAATGAGATCATTGACCTTAAATTTTCTAGGTTTGAATTTTTCATGGTAGCTATGCCATAGCTGATTTTGATAGAATGGAAGATGATCTAGGGCATTAAGTTGTTTTTCATCAAGAAGCTCGAGTTCATTAAGGCGTGACTGTTGATAATAATCTTTATTGATTACATCTTTGAAGGATATTATGAAGGATGAAAATTCAACCTTGGCATGTAAAATAGCTTCCCAACCATAAATAAAGTAGAAGGGAGTGGCTCCAATAGGTGTGTGATAAGATGCGCAGTAAGCCCAAAGAGTGGGATAGATTTGGTTAAGCCAATAGCTTCCATGTGTGTTGACAATGATGGTTTGTGTTATTTGGTTTGTTGCTTCTATTTGTCCATTAATTGATTGTTTTGAGGATAGATTCATGATTAAAGATGGAAAAAGTGGCGTAAAGATATTCCTGGGTATACATACCTCGTAGAATGTATGCACATAGAAGTCTTGATAGGTGAGAATAATTAGTGATGAGATTCCTGTAAGATCGATCGTTGAAAGCATGATGGACACAATAGGTTGCATTGTCGCAAGTGGCCAAACTCGATGTGGTTGTGTTTCGACAACAAGGCTAGAGATGTTAGGCATAAGAGCCAATATTGGAATGAGAGAATCAAACTTAATGGTACTTGTTAATAGAACCTCGTCTGTAGTGTCTACAGTAATATCAAGGTTTGAAAGGGAGTCTTGAAACGAGATCAAGGTCTTGTTAGATGTTGGAAGAATGTTGTCACCCAAAACAGGTTCAATATATGTTTGGGCTGAAAGAGAGTCTTGAAATAAGTTCAAGTGCTCAGTAGATGTGGGAAGAATGTTGTTGTCTAAAACAGGTTCAATGTATGTTTGGGTTGAAAGAGTGTCTTGAAATAAGTTCAAGTGCTCAGTAGATGTTGGAAGAATGTTGTTGTCCAAAATAGGTTCAATGTATGTTTGAACTAATGGAAGGAAATTTGAAGAAGATATGGATTGGTTTGGAATTAGAGAGTCTTGATTGTTGTCATCATGATCTCATGGAATTTCAGTATATATAGGAGTTTCAACAGTAGTCAAATCTTCATGGAAAGTTGTGGTATTGGATGTGTTGTTGGTTGCAAGAGCATTGTCATCAAGTTCTACAGAGATGACGTCGTCGTCAATTAAGTCTTGGACGTAATTCTTAAATCGTACACATTTATCTATGTGATGACCATCAATGCGATGAAAGTCACAGTATGTGTTAGGTTTGTACTAGCATGGCTTAGCTTCCCCTTTGACAAAGGGTTTTGTAATTGGATATCTTATTAGTTTAGCCTCTTTTAGTTGATGAAAAACACTAGAGAGACTTTCTCCAAGGGGGGTAAACTGACATTGGACTTTACGTGAACTGATTTCTTCGTGAGGTTGTATGATCGGCTTTTTGGGTGATCACTCACTGATTTGGGTAGCCATATGAGAGAGTTGTGTTGTCATCTTATTAATTTGTTCTAATAGCTCATTGTGTGATGTTTTTCGTGAATTCTTCATGTTTGAAAGAGAGGGAGAACGAAGAAAGGTGCGATGAAGAAATCAACCTATTGATTGTGATTTTTATTTTGGCTCAATCGAGTTTTAACAAGTAAGGCTATAAGGAGAAAGCTTAAAAAGCTACTCGGGATACAAGTGGGATATAACTCAAACAAGCTATGACGAATATCTTGATTGGTTTGGATTAAACAAGCTTAGCAGATGAAAATGTAAGGAGTACACTCAAACAAGGTACTCAATACAAGTGAGATATAGCTCAAACAAGCTATGATGAATATGTTGATTGGTTTGACTTAAATAAGCTCTGGATTTTTGATAGGAAGAGTAACTCAAACAAGTGACTCAACACAGTTGTGAACTCAAAATGAGATTTGAAGGGATTTGTGTCGGATGGGATTTTGTTAAACTTGACAGCTGATGAAATAATGAGTGAACTCAAACAAGTCACCCAATGTCATTTTGATATAGCTTGAAACAAGCTATAAAGGATGTTCTGACAATTGATGAGATAAGGAGTGAACGCAAGTCACTCAATATCTATTGGATATAGCTGAAAACAAGCTATAGTGGAGTTGTTGTTGGCTGAAGTAGGCTAATGAAATCAGTGTGACGTTTTGATCTTCATTGTGGGATTGCTTGAATGTTTTGCTTGGTATTGAATCGGTCGAGAAATGGTGTTGTGGAACACGATTAGGATTTGAATTTTACAATAAACACATTGATATTAGCCAAGTTTTATGATAAAAACAATGCTAAACTATTTTGTTTACAAACAAAGCAGTCATGTGTATCAAATTGTTTTGGCTGAAGAGGTAGATCCTTCGGGAATGATCATTGTTTAATGCAATCATACAAGTATGCTGTGAAATGGTGGATGCAGGCTCTTATTACTCCAAGAAGATGCATCCTCCGATATACCCTAGTCCTGATATACCTAATTTTGTACGGGGACAGAATTGATACGGGGAACTCTTAGAGCACTGGATGAGACTCACCAATTCTTACTTACCTGTTTCAGAGTGAATCACCACGTCCAAAACAAGTTTTGTGAAAATGTGGAAGGTGATGGAGGGATGAATGTGTATGGTGTCCTTATAACTCCCCGAAGATTTATAGGGACGATGCCCAAGCTTCGTTGTTACAGCTATTTAGGCGTGACTCGCATGCGCTGCACTTTGCCACAACATTACTGTAAGTGAAGAGCAGCGGCGAGGTAAATACCAACGCTGTGATGAGACTAGGTCTCAAAGTGCAATGCAGATGTAAATGTTGTTGGTGCATGGTAGTCAAGTCCACATCACCGGTGTAGCTTTGGTGGTGATGAAATCCACCTCATCTATGTGTAAAAACAATATGATAAAGTGATTAAACGTAGGATTCTTTCCAATTTGAAATAAATCACTAGCAGAAAATAATTACGTACACTGAGCGTACTTTTTTTTTTTTACTCTTTTCGGGTTTCAGCAATTGTCTTTGAATGGTAGTATTTTGTGGGATTTTGTTATTTTTGTTTTGTTTTTGTTTTTGTTTTTGACAATATTTCAGCAATGCGGTTCTCTGAAAACAAATTAATAGTTATCCCGCAAATGAATGTTAGAAAAGTGATCGTGGTTGTTTTTGATTTGCCGATCGCTCAAAGGCGCAGAAAAGAGCATACACAACCAATGACCAAACAAATATTAAGAATATGACAAAGGAAAATAATTATTAAAATGACAGTTGGAAAACAAAGCTAGAGGATCCTGCAATGTTAGAACAAGAAACTAAAAAATTGTGACCGTTTTTGATTTTCCAGATCGCTCGAAGGCGCAAGAAAAGAGCATACATGGATACAATTGGAATAGTTTTTTTAAATGTTAATAATTATTGCAATTAATCATGATTGCAAAATAGCGATAATGATTATTTTCACAAAAATAAAAATGATGAAAGAAGAGGGTGAAAACGTTACTTAGAAGTGTTGTCGTGGAAAATTGAAATGTAAGGCAAAAAATTAAAAATTAAAAAAAAATTGTTGTGCAGAGCCCGAGTGGCCTCACGTTTCTGATTTCCAAGATCACTTTTGAAGTGCGAGGAAAGAGCATACGTGTGAGGTTGTTATGTGAAATAAAATAAAAATAATAATTTAAAAAAACTATAATTTTGTTGTTTTTGTTAAAAAGATAGCTGTTAGAAGAAATGAAACCAAAATTTTTCTGTAAGTCTAAATCTAAAAATTATTTTTTCATTTCATATATCTTTTTGATACCTTTCCGTTAAAAAAATGAAGTCATTCCGAGTTCGGGAGAAAAAGTTATGGCGTCCGGAAGATGGGCTATGGTAGTACTCTGAATGAAAATTTTGAACGTGAGAAAAACGTCCCAGGAGCTATTTTTATTTTCGACTTCGTACTTTACGAGAAGCTAAAATTTTGACAGAGGTTAAAAAGAACAATAAACGAAAAAAGAAAGAGTTAGATCTATCGACACTAAAATTTTCCTCCTTAATTTCTATTTCATTAATGTATGTATTAGGAATAGGATTTTGTTAAGTATAATTAGTAGTAGCGTCTAATAGAAGATAACGCCGTCAATACGGTGCCGCCAATAATATGGAGTACGATAACAAGTGAAAGTACAATAGGAATGTTGTAAAAAGTAAATATTTGTCGTAAGTGGTCCTGTAATGTTAAAATGTCAAAGTTTGGGTAATTAGAGAACTAGGGTCTACATGATTAAGAATTAGAAATATTATATTGGTAATAAGGACAAGGAGTGAGGTCATAAATATTTTATGTATTTTATTTGTAAAAAGTCTAAAAATGTGGAACCCATATAAAATAATAAGGTTTATCTTATCTTAAAAGATAAGCTTACATGTACAGATAAGAGTTAAAGTATGGAATATGATTCGTCAGAGTGGATTTCTTATCCTATCTTAGAGATAAGATGGATAAGCCTAGAAGTTCTATAAATAGAGAGGCCACCCCCCCTCATTTAGCATAGAAGGAAGTAGTGAGAAATATTATAGGAAGTGTGTGAGGGAAGCCATCAGTTTAAAGGTGTGTTGAAGAAGCCATTAAGAGGTGTAATTGTAAAGTTTTCCCATAGTCTTGGTGAAAGGAAAGTGAAGTCAATAACACTTGAAGTACCTCATGGGTGAGATTGTAACAATTTCATGTTAATATTATAATTTACTTTGATATTTCAGATTTGTCATCATTCCGTCTTATCATAGTCGATGGTATTCTTGTGTTATGTTGTTGTTTTGTTTCCAGATTACATCCACCAAACTAAAGGTTATGCATTAGTAAATAATCATAGCACGAGGAGTTCCCAATGAAGAATTATCATAGTACCAGATTGGTGATGACATTTTGGTTCCATTGCCAGGACCATTCCTCGTTGGTGGATTTTCTGGAGAGATATTCCCACTTAGTCAAAAATCAATTAGAGGGTAACCTTATTTTTACTGTGCATAGTAGTTACCATGGTAAAGTCATTTTTACCGTGAATAGTAGTTACCATGATAAAGTCATTTTTGTTGTGAATAGTATTTATCACAGTAAAGTCACTTTTTACCGTGAATAGTATTTACCGCAGTAACTTCACTTTTTACTGTGAATAGTGTTTACCACAAAAAAGTCGCTTTTACCGAAGTAAGTCAATTTTACCATAGTTATCGTGGTCATTTCTATTTTACTGTAGAAAGGTGTAAAGTCACTTTCTAGTATAGTGATTCCAATTATTTTTGCACATAAGTCTTGTTGATTGTACTTGTGGGTTGGTATTTCACAGTGGTTACTTTTGAAAATGGGAAAGATTCTTATTTTTCAGCTCAATCTAATGAAGATGCTTCTTCTTTCATTCAAGAGTTTAAACGATCTTGTATTTGTAATGGCCTTATAAGAAGGGAACAATGGAATGAATTTTTCCTACCTTTTTGGATGGTTCATCACTTAGGTGGTTTGAAACACTAGGTGATAATGTGAAAAATTCATGGGATTTATTAACGAAAGTTTTCTTGAAGAATTTGGTGAACAACGAAATATGCGAGATCTCATGATCGAGATCACAAAGCTATCCCAAGGAGAGAAGGAGAAGATAAGAGATTATCATGCTCGTGTTCTAGAGCTAAGGAGGAAGCTCGATGCCCGAGATCCGGAAGGAAGGATTAGTGGATGGGTTGATGAATAGCGTGGATAATCTCCTATGTAAGCACTTCATTCTTGGGATGAAGCTTAAATCGAGACAACGAGTGAAGTATGACCACCTAGCTACCATTGAACAAGCAAAGGAGATTGCAAGAAGGCAAGAAGACAAAGATGGAAGAGGAGCCCAAAGAAATTGTTGCTAAAGTAGAGCCTACACTAGCACCTTTGGTCCAGAATCCACAACCACTCCCGGTGAGCACAAATATTTCTCCTAGTACATCTACTGAGTATGAAGATCTGCTCAAAAAGATGGGTCGATTAACTATAAATCTTCTTCAAGGAAAAGAATTTAGTTCTCAGGGAGGAGATAGAGGTCTAAAAAGAAATATTTCTGAAGTTTTATGTTATGGTTGTTATAAAAAGGGTCATTATAAGTATAATTGTCCAGATAGAGCTTCTACATCTGTAAAGGAGATAATGATAAAGGAAAAGCACCTGTGAATTCTTTTGATGTAGTAGATAAGAGCAGAAATAATGAAGTATATGTGTTTGTAACAAAAATAAAGAAAGAAAAATATAATCAAGATGGAAATGATCCTAAGAAGATGAAAGGAGAAACTAGTAAGAAACATAAGAGAAGAAAGTTGGGTGTGCAGGATTTTTGATTTCACAGGGGCAAGGACCATACTCCATCTTGGAAGATCTGTCTAAAGGCTGCGCAAATATTACATATGGTCAACTCTTGGCTATGTCTTCTGAGAAGAGGCGGGAGCTGCGAAGTGGACTCAATGCTCGATGAAGGAAGGAGGTTGAGGTCCATGTTTTGGAGGCGGAGGCGGATCCCTATGCTCCACAAGCTGAGGTATTATGTAATAATATTTCAATTCATGATGTCTTAGTTGATGGAGGTGCTGCATTTAATGTAATGACCGAGTCTCAGTAATGAATATGTTCGGTTTAAAATTGATCACCCTTCAACACTTATGTTAAGGTCATTAAATAAAGGAAAACTAAACCGTAAGGTGTAGTTTTAAATATGGCAATATCTCGTTATGGGTGTTGTATGCGTGGTAGACTTTCGGTGATGAAAAATGGTCTGCTTGCGTACCCAATGTTCTTGGGAAGACTATGGCTAAGGAGAGTTCATGCAAGAAATTACCGGAATGAAGGCTTCATGACACTTGGACGTGGTAGAAAGAGGGTGAAAATAAACGTGATCCCTTGGCATCATAAGGTAAAACCAGTCGATTCAAGTGATGAAACTGATGATTGGACATCCTCTGATTACTCTAGTACCAGTGAAGTGGACACTGAAGATGAAGAAAGTGAGGTTGATGTTTCAGTCATGGATATCCTTCCAGTCACACCAACTCATGACCCCATAAAATTATCCTCAGAAGAAGTTAATAATCGTCTCCAACAAATAAAGATTGGTGATGCTGTGATGGAGAGTGAGAAGGAATCCTACCTCCAGCTCTTTCGAAGGTACATACACATATTCACTTTTGATTACAAGGAACTCTGTCAAGTAAGTTGGGTAAAACATTCTATTGAGTTGGTAGATGGTGTTAAGCCCATAAAGCAAATGCCATATAGAATGAATCCTAATTTTTCCAAGACTGTAAAAGAAGAAATAGATAAGTTGCTTGATGTAAGATTCATATTTGCTATGGAGAATTCAGAATGGGTTTCTCCCATTGTGATCTCAATAAAAAAGAATGGGAAGCTACGCATTTTTGTTGATTATAGGAAGCTCAATAAGGCAACAAAGAAGGATCATTACCCTCTTCCATTTTCAGACCAGATCTTGGACAAAGTAGCTGGCCAGGAGTGTCATAGTTTTGTTGATGGATAAAACAGCTATAACCAAGTTCGTATAGTAGAGAAAGATTAGCTGAAGACCACGTTCACCACTCCGTGGTGAACGTTTGCTTATAGAGTTATGCCTTTTGGGTTGTGTAATGCTCCAGCAACATTCCAACATTTGATGAATAGGGTGTTCGAACCCTACATTGGGACCTTCATTAGAGTATTTCTGGATGATTTTTACATCTATGGGAGCAAGTTGGACCACCTGCACCAGATGGAGACAACATTTCAAAGGTTAGATGAAGCACAAGCCTCACTAAACCCTACAAAGTGTGTCTTTGGATGTTCTAAAGGTGTTTTGTTAGGGCATGTTGTATCCAGAGATGGTATTGGTACTGATCCTGATAAAGTTTCAAAAATCAAAGATTTACCATTTCCTATTAATAGAAGTAAGTTGAGATCATTTTTAGGCCATGTGGGTTACTACTATAGAAGGTTCATCAAGAATTTCTCAAAGATTGCACATTGCCACTAACCCGCTTCTTGAAGAAGGATGTTACTTATGAACCAGAAATAAGGTGCGCATGAAGCTTTTGGACAAGTGAAGGAAGCCCCGGTGTCTTCACCTATTTTGAAGAATCCAGTTGGAGCAAGCCATTCATTATGTACACCGATGCCTCGGATGCAAAGACTAGGAAGTACTTTGAGCCAAAAGGATGAAAATGGGAATGAACATCCAATTTACTTTGGGAGCAGACATAAATGAGCAAAGTCTTGAGGTAAATTATAATCTTGAATCGAAAAAGAGGCTCATGCTATCATTTTTGCTATAAAGAAGTTTAGAAATTACTTGCTAGGGCAAAAATTTCTAGTTGTAACAGATCATCGAGCTCTAAAATCTATTGTAAATAAGCCTAACCCATCGGAAGGATAGCAAGATGGATAATTTTTCTACAAGAATTTGAATTTGATATTATAGATAGGCCGAGGTTAGAAGCATGTCAATGCGATTCACTCTCTCGAGCCTATGATGGTTTAAGATCATCTTGTGATGATGATGATTTCCCGATGCAAATTGTTATCCCTCGACACAATCCCTAGTGAATATATAGATATTTGGAATTATCCGAATGAATTCAAGTTTCCGATGGTACCAATACAAAGACTAAGAGAAAGATTACTCAAGCCGTCGTCCATATTATGTTCTACATGGAGTATTATTTCGAATAGGACCTCGATGGGACAAGATCAAGAGAGAGAGCATTGGACGTGATCAAGGGAAGGAACTTCTAGAAGAATTCCACAATGGTACATGTGGAGGGCACTTCTCTGACAACTTATAGCAAGAAGGATCTTGGATGCAAGTTATCACTGGCCCACTCTTTTTAGAGATTGTTATAATTATTGTAAGACATGTGATATTTGTCAAACACATGGTAACTGTAAGACTTCATCAGCTCCATTATGCCCTATTCTTCCACTTAGTCCCTTTAAAAAGTGGGAATAGACATTGTAGGTCCACTTCCAACTACCTCATGCCAAAATAAATATATTGTAGTTTCCATGCATTATTTAACCAAGTGGGTTGAAGCTAGGCCATTGAAAACAACTTCCATGGATGAAGTGGAAAGGTTCATATATGAACGCATTGTTACTGATTTAGTTGTCCATTAGAAATTGTAATGCATCAAGGAAGCCACTTAATTAATGAGGTGATAGAAGGCCTAGTCAATAAGTTTTCTATTAAGCACAGGGAAGGCAACAACATACAAGCCAAGCACAAATGGACAAAGGAACGAACAAATTTTGTGTTGTGTCAAATTCTAGCAAAAGATGCAGCCTTGTAGCTACATAAATGAGATAAAAGGATTCATGTAGCATTGTGGGCATATAGGGCAACATCAAAGTCGATGTAGAGGATACTCCCCATTTCAATTGGCCTATGGCATTGATCCAGCTTCTTCCTATTGAGTTTGATATTCCCACTATGAGAGTTATGAAAATAAAAGGATGGATGAAAGTGATTCAAGAAAAGAAAGTTTGGTACATCTTCATTTGCTAGAGGAAATGAGGGAAATAGCAAAGGATACAAGCCATAAGAAGAAAATGAAGCGAACGAATACTTTGATCAAAAGATCCGGTGGTCTCCATTTCATGTGAATGACTTGGTACTAGTATATGATTCCGATACAAAAAAAAAAAAAAAAATCTTCCAAAATGGATGGGGCCCTACAAAAAATAGCAGAATTTGTGCATGAAAATGGTACGCACTCTGACCGGAGGAATTGGATGGCACTCCCATTACGAAATGGGTCAACCACGACAAGTTGAAGATTTTCCAAGCACCAGAATAGTCTACTCAGGGACGGAGTAGAAGCTAGGAAGGGGAAGATGTTGAAACTAAAATTTTCCTCCGTAATTTCTATTTCATTAATGTATGTATTAGGAATAGGATTTTGTTAAGTATAATTAGTAGTGGCGTCGATAGATGCGATAATGGCACCACAAGATGCAGTGCCGCCAATAATATGGAGTATGATAACAATCAAAATACAATAGGAATGTTGTAAAAAGTAAATTTTTGTCGTAAGTGGTCCGGTAATGTTAAAATGTCAAAGTTTGGGTAATTAGAGAAGTAGGGTCTACATGATTAGGAATTAGAAATATTATATTGGTAATAAGGACAAGGAGTGAGGTCATAAATATTTTGTGTATTTTATTTGTAAAAAGTCTAAAAATGTGGAACCCATGTAAAATGATAAGGTTTATCTTATCTTAAAAGATAAGCTTACATGTACAGATAAGAGTTAAAGTATGGAATATGATTCGTCAAAGTGGATTTCTTATCCTATCTTAGAGATAAGATGGATAAGCCTAGAAGTTCTATAAATAGAGAGGCCACCCCCCTCATTTAGCATAGAAGGAAGTAGTGAGAAATATTGTAGGAAGTGTGCGAAGGAAGCCATCAGTTTAAAGGTGTGTTGAAGAAGCCATTAAGAGGTGTATTTGTAAAGTTTCTCCCATAGTCTTGGTGAAAGGCAAGTGGAGTCAATAACACTTGAAGTACCTCATGGGTGAGATTGTAACAATTTCATGTTAATATTATAATTTACTTTGATATTTCAGATTTGTCATCATTCTGTCTTATCATAGTCGATGGTATTCTTGTGTTATGTTGTTGTTTTGTTTCCAGATTACATCCACCAAACTAAAGGCTATGCATTAGTAAATAATCATAGCATGAGGAGTTCCCGTGAAGAATTATCATAAGTACCGGATTGGTGATGACAGATCACAAAATGATTGA
This sequence comes from Taxus wallichiana var. yunnanensis, assembly GCA_018340775.1. Lineage (NCBI taxonomy): Eukaryota > Viridiplantae > Streptophyta > Pinopsida > Cupressales > Taxaceae > Taxus > Taxus wallichiana. The sequence goes on from CM031238.1 coordinate 291,823,541, forward strand.
TTAAAATAAAAGAAAAAAATGATTAACTTCCTACAAAGCAGTTATTTTAGCAAAAGTAAATAAATAAATACATTTTCCGGATTGGTTGTCCCATGACAGTAAGATAATAAACTAATGGCTAGTTCATGTGTTTCTACAGATGACGAGTAAATAGCAAAATCAAAACTGGGAACTAAACACCAAGCACCGAGGAGATCAAAGACAAGATGAGCTTCAGAGTTTCATTGTTGCTATAACCTGCAGATACACCACAAGACACCACACAACAAAAATACTACCCAAAGCGTGAAGGTTAACCAAAGAAGACCATAAGGAACATAAAAGGAAATAATAATGAACAATAATAAACAAAGAACAGATAAAACCACTAATTGAGAAATTAATGGTAACAAATCGAAAGTAACCGGGTGTGCCAGAATGTAAGCTAGGAAAAATACACTACTAACAAGGAAGTAAAATACTAATAATCATACCTCCTCCTTCGCTTCCATGAAAACCTCGGAATGGGCTAGGAAACTTGGATTGAGCCCAGATTTTGTGATATGTAGGTGTTTTTCTTCAATACCGAGCAAGACCTTCCCGTAACAACGATCCTCTTACTTTGCAACTTTGGATGGGAAAAAGGATTATGAGGCTATTTTGGCATTAGGACGAGGCAAAATGATGTTCTTTGCTCAAAGGATGCAATAACTTAGATATGGCATGAAAACTTATTCTCCGTGTCTTTAGAGGGGGGGATACGGTTGTATTTATAGCACAGGGGAGTGATTAACTTAGATTAATTTAAGTAATCATGGTTTGAAAATGTGGGCAAGATTAAGTGGGTGGTTTGAAAATGTGGGCAAGATTAGGTGGGTGGTTTGAAAGTGTGGGCAATGTTAGGTGAGTGGGGACCACGAAGAATGGGTGAGGATTTGAATTATATTTTTAATTCATAAGTGGAGGATTTTAGGTGAGTGGGGACCACGAATGGTGGGTGAGGATTTGAATTTGAATTTTTAATTCAATAGTAGAAAAACATGGAGAATAATGACATGTGGTGAGGATTAGGTTATTTTTTGGATTTTGAAATGGATAATTAATCAAATTATATTTGATTAATTCGAAGTGTATTTTTGTGGGAAATGAGGAAGGGGAATTAATTGATTTATGATAGATGTGAAATTGGGGTGTCTACAACTACTATCCTCGTGGAAATGAACAGGCGTAATCAACAAACAAAAATTTGGTGACTATTATTCGAAAACTTGTGAATGAATTGGCATAAGAAGCTTTATGATGCTCTTTGGGTAGATAGAATCACACCCAAAAGGGAAATTGGGATGTCTCATTTTCAGATGGTGTATGGAACTGAAGCTCAACTATCAATAATTTGGAATTTCCAACCTTACAGCTTGATGAAATTTATCGAAGACTCAAATTTCACCAATGCTTTGGTGAAAAGGATCATGTACCTCCAAAGATTGGATGAAGACATATCACAAGTAGTGGATAGAATTACTGCACATTAGAAAAAGGTGAAATAACTATATGACAAGAAATCCAAACCCAGAGACTTCCAAGTTGGAGACATTGTCCTACTATAGGACAAAAGGCGAGAACCTCGGGAAGTCAAGGTAAGTTTGATTCTCTTTGGCTGGGTCCTTTAAAAATTAGACACTTTGTAGGAGAAAAATCATTTTATTTGAACTATATGGGTGGAACCTCTCTTCCACTTTCATGTAGTGGGTGATATCTAAAGTAGTTTCAGTCCTAGGTGATTAGGCAATCCTTTATATAGTTTTGTAGAGTTCATAGTTTTACTTTTTGGTTCTTTGTTGTGTGTGTGTGTGTGTGTCTGTATTGTTCCTCCCTTGAATCTATTTTCCCAATGGTTTTTCCCTGATCTTTTCCTAGAGATTTTAGGGTTATTTATCCTTCCTTGCTCTCTTTTGTCCAAGTCATTTCATCCCCAGAAAGAGCTATTTGTTGTCACCTTCCCATAAACTATGTATTTTCCCCCTTGGATTTTTTATATTTTTGGTAAGGCAACTATCAGGAAGTCCTTGTGAATTCAGTGAAGGAAGAGTTATTTTCAAATAGTTAGTATTTTTCTTGAATTTTGAAGCTTTTCCTTTAATTGTGTGAACATTTCGGGTTTTTCTATCCCTCGCATCCCAAGTTCCATCAGGCTCCCAATTCGCCAATTTCCTTCTTTCCTTGTATTGTATTATTTTCCTGGTCATTTTGCAGGTACTTTGGCTTTATGGAGAACTCACATCCCAATGTCCCATGGACCAACTATGTGAGTTTTTTTGGCTTACCCAATTCCAATATATTGCGGACATTTTAGATCGTCATGTCCAAAGATGCCCCGAATGCTTCCCGGCCTTCGTTTCCCCACAAACCCGCTTTTTCCGCATCCCATTCACTACAGGTTTTTCGGTTCATCGCGTCATAGATGTCCCAATGTCCCAAGGGCCACTTGTGCACAATTTCTCCACAATATCCATTTTCCACTATTTTGGGTTGGCACAAAGCATTAATTGTCACATTCAATTCCCCCACCAACCTACTCAAAATGGGATGTGTATAAATAGCTAGGGTAATTGATTATTTTTACCATATTGCTTGTATTTTATGTTAACTATTTTGTTTTCTCTCTCTCTCTCTCTCCATTGTTTTTAGCCATGGCTAGTCCTTGCTCTAGTCTCTTTCAAAAATTTACAGGTGCAAATAGAGGTCGCGGATTGTTGAGAATTTTTTTCAAAAGGTTAAGAAGCTCATTGCACAATATTTCTGCTCTTATCATACAATAAATACCAATTACAAAGGGCACGATCATTTATCTTCCTTGGAGATAATCACACTAGACATAGGGGATAGCGAGGCTCAACATCTTGAATTGGATGATTTATGGGCACGGATTGACTGTCAAAACCCTACTCATATTGCTCAACTAATTAAGGAGAGTGGAATTACTCATGCAGGGGGTTTTCTAATTTTTGTTCAATGTGTTGATACCATGCTAGCTTGTGGTTCCTGCTTCAACTCTGAAACAAAAGAGATCACTAATCCTCGCGGGTAGGTATTTGCATGACTAGATGTCAATTGTATTAGTACTACCCTAATAATTCCCATGATTGAAGGCTCCAACACTCTCACCAAGGATCAGGCCTAACTTTTGTTTGATCGGGATAGTGAACGATATAAGAGTAGAGTGGCTAATTGATGGTTTAAGAATCTAAAAAAGGGAGCTTCTAGACTACCAAAGACTATGTATTGGATTGACTTCAAAGAAGAACTGTCAAATATCATTTCCCTCCTTGGTAGAATAATGGGGATTCCCTCTACCAAGAGTTTCATTATTAGATGTTCCCTAACATCAACATTCTATGTGAAGGAAAAAAACCCGAAACGGGTAAAGATAATTTGTGATAGCCTCATCAAGCAACTCGCCAATTTTTAAAGAACTACGAATTTTTATATGACTTCCTATTTGATGAATTCTATTTTTACATACAGAGAATGGTTGGGTTTCTCTCATGTTGAAGACAAGAAAGATGCTCCTATTTATGAGTATCATCCATAATTAACTTTGAAGATCAGTAATCATCACTTCAGAAGGGTGAATGATGTATTCACCATGTACATTGTCAGATTACTGAGGGTTACACTTTGCTTCGGATATTCTCAGATGAAGCTAAACAATTGATTGAGGTATATGGTAGTTATTACACTCAATTCAAGAAATTCTCTTACATACGGTTGGCTAGATTTGAGGGAACTCCTTTAAAACTCCCTATGTATTGTAGTGACAAGATGGCCCTAGTTGAAATTTGTAGACAATTGGATAAGCTCCACAGGACTTGTAGAGACAAGAAGATTGCAAGCATCCAGTTCCTGATTACATTGGGTAACTACACTTGCAGAACTACTTTAGATGCCCAAAATATTGACAGAACAATTGCTCCCCTTACCCTCCATTATTACAAACCAAGGAATTTATTTTTTTATCACGGACTTTATTGCCACTAATTTCAGAATGGGTTTCTATCATCTTGCTAATATTGAAGACTACTAGCCGATCGCTCCGATGACTATGAAGCCAAAAGAAGATATTATGGTAGGTTTTCCTTACAACAAATCAAATATTTCGATGTATACAAAGTGCAAGAAGGACTTCAAGATGATGATGAGGAATTACAATCCCTTGAATATGAAAGGTCTATCAGACACACTCCTATCAAACCGCTCGATTTGTTTATTAAGGAAAGGGATGATTTAAAGGAACTCATGAACCCTGTCTTGGTGAGGACCAAAATTTGGTTTGACAGGAAAATGAAGATGTTCAGAGCTAGCAAGTCTAGATCTTCCTCCCAAGAAGCCTCCACCCCTCAGAAGGAAATGCCTGTGGTAACCCCTGAAGCACATGAAGAATCTACTCCTTCTCCACTTGAACCCTCAACTCTAGTATACATAAAGAAGGGAAAGGCCAAGAAGGATGAGAAGATGGAGGAAGTCATTCAGGAGAGTGAAAAATTATCTTCTCCAAAACAATTGGAAGCAATGCCTGAGGTGGAAACAATTGTAGATCTCTTTGATGAGGACAACGAAGACACAGAGCAAGAAAAACAAGAGAAAAACAATCCTAAGGAAAAGAGTAGAGGAAAATAAGAAGGAAAAGAAGAACAATTGAAGAATCAGGTTTCATAATATGTGAGTGTTTTGGAAACATCTACTAAGGAAGTTCCTGTGAAGGAAGTTCCCACCCCCCAAACTGAGACATCTATGTTAGAAGTGGTTGTTGTACAAACATTGAGTGCGGTGAGCACACACGCACTTGGTCCATTGTCCCCTCCACCTCCAGTTCTTATTTTTCCTGGATACAACCATTGATGGAAAGTAAGAAAAGGAAAGGCACGCCTAATATTGTTGCTCCTAAGTTTGATGTAGTGGCATCTCTGTTAGGTACTACTCCTCCCCCACTTGTAAAAATCCTAAAGTCACATCCAGTTAGTATCATAATCTGAAGGAAAAAAAAATTTGTGGATATTGCTAAGCCAAAACTTGACAAAGATGAAAATGACCTATTGATAAGTGATTTAGATTAACAATAATTCCCCTTGAGAATCAACACCGAGAATGAAGTGCAAAATCTAAAGGAGACGATTTAGAGTAATTGAAAGAGTTGAGAAGGGCAAGCAAACACAGGAGCAGTTGGAAGAAAAAATCAAATCCTTTCAAATTTCATCAGGTCCTTATTGGTAGAAGACAAGGTACTTGATCTAACTCCCTTAGCCTCAATTCCACCACCTGTTGTTCTAACTAGTGATGAGGTTCAAGCTATCAAATATATTCACAAGCATGTTGCTTATGGGAAGGAAATGGAGGCCTTGGTTGATGATATGATAGTCACATGATTAAACTTCATTGAGGAAGCACACAAGTCATATGATAAAGTCACTGTCATATAGCTTAAATTTACCACAACACTCAGTGGTTTAGATAGAGAATTGAAATTGTGGAGTGAATGCATTCAAGATCTTTGACTGATGAGTGACACAAATGTGCAGGTTCTTTTGGAAAATAAAGTATTTGACGATGCAAAGTTTAATTTGTCTAAGTAGTGGGTCTTCAACATTGATTGGAAAATAAAATTCCTTGAGGAATCCATTGGTGAACTCAAGAATATGTTGCAGAAGGGAGAAGATTTTAAATCATGTGTTGTATCTGCCTTTTAGGATATTCACTGCCAAATCTTCAAGGAGAATTCAAGGGATAGGTTCACAGTCCAAGAGATTAAGTCCCGCTCAAGTCATTTTTAAAGAAGATTTGTTCAAGTAAGACACTATGTATAAAGATAAGATGAGAGAAATTTTTACCCTTCAAGAAGCCTTCATGGAGGCTAATAAAGAGTTCTTGGAGAATGCAAAATTTGAGAAAGAAATGGAGAAATTCCTAGGTAGCTTTGGACTCATGTGATCAAATACCACCATCCCTCGAGGCATGGACATCGTTGTAGCATTGAAGAGATTCAGAAATTGTTAATGTAAAATCACAAAGACCCTCAAATGAGTCCTAAAAATATGCTTTTCTAAGGCAGACTCATTTGGTGTGATTGCATAACATTGAACTTTCCCCAAGGTGTGGGACCTTACAAAATGGAAAATCTCTCTAGATTAAAGGTTGGTTCTTTATTCCTCTATTTAGGTGCATGCATAGAAACTTGCAGAGGATCTATTCTTAATCCTAATCTAAACTTTACCAAGGAGACAGGGATAGAAGGAATACATAAATTAAAACAAAGCTAAACTATGAGGTGATGCACCAAAGGAATGATGAACACTTATTTTGCTAATAGACACAAACCGACAAAATACACACATAATAAACCAAAGACAGATAGCCGATATATAATAGAAGGCTAGATGAAAGCAAAAGAGACAAGAGAGGATCTAAAATTGATCACGGACGTGTTTTATTTCTCTGTAGATTGATACATCCAATTCAAAGTACAAAAGCCAGAGGCAAAAACATATTACAATTTTAGTGGAAGGCTTGAACCCCACATATCCCTTTTCTAGAAGGAAGAGGGAGCCTACAAAATAAATAATGTCCAACCCTTTATAACGAATCCTGCCCCCGTATTTATAGATTTAACCTGAAAGAAGGAAAGAGAGAGAAGCAAGAAAACAGGTTGAAGCTCAACCACCGCTGTTAATGCCTCTGATGAAATCTCTCCCCAAATCCATCTTTACTGCATCAATCCTTCGTTCAGTGCCTTGAAGGAAAAGGAAACGGCGGAAACATATCGAATCCAATTTGGTTGTTGAGGCAGATGGATCCCGCATTAAAGGTTTGAAGATGTTTTCTCCATTTTCTTCACCTAACCTCCTCAAAATTAAAGTTTTATACCCCATGGCATGCATGAGGTCGAGATCTTTCCAACGGCATCAATTTTTCAATATCTCGAGCCATGAGTTGAAAGATACACCCCTTGAAGTTTGTATCGGGTCTACATAGGAGGGTGGGAAAACAACTCAAAAATGGGTCCCCTTTCTTCCGATTCCCACCTTGGCTTTGACTCGGGCCCAGATGCTGAATTTTTCCTTCGGTAGAGTTGCGGGCCATTTTGAAAATTTTACCCCCTTTGAGATAACAAGGGGCAAAGAACCAAATTTTTCCCCAATGGCCCACTTTTGATTCTATTTCCTCTTGTGTGGGATCGCGATTGATCCAATATTTGGCACGGGTGAAATACGGATAACAATTTGGTGATTCACAAGGGTATCTACCTGCCAAATGAAAATACCAATTGCCTTGTCATATCCATTGGGCATGGAGTCATGGTTGATATCCTGCTACTGATCTGAACTTAGAAAGATAACCCCAGGTTGCTTAGAAACCCATTAGAACTGAAACTGATCTTGACCAAATGTCGAGTCCAAACACTGTATGAGAGAAAAAAAAATAGCACCACACTATATACAAAATTTGAAATCATACACTCTAAATGGAACATGCAAAGTGTGTAAAACACTTAGGAGAAAAGCAATCTATACTACAAGAAGACAATGTGCATAAGCACTCGGAGGAAAGAGAAAACTAAACTAATATGTACATGGTGAGAACTCTCCTTTTAGTAGCAATGCTTAAGATAGATCCCATTTACTGGAATTTGTAAGTCTTCACCCTCCAATGTAGACAATTGGAAATCATTTCTACTTTTACATCCTATGATCATATAGGGGCCACTTCAGATAGTGTCAAATTTGGAATGCCTTCCTGGTTTTTCTCAATCTACATCCCATTTCAAAACCAGGTCTCCTTCTTGGAAGGTCCTTGCCTTTGTCTTCTTGTCAAAGCATTTATTGATTGAAGCCTAATTCTTCTCTATTGCTTGGAGAGCATGCTCTCTAGTTTCTTCTAACTCCATCAGCTCCACATACCTGGCCTCCATTGGTCCAAATTCAGACATCTCTAGTTGCTTCATGAGCTCCAATGTTGGCAACTCAAGTGATATAGGCAACACCACCTCTTTCCCATAGACAATCTTGAATGGAGAGCTACCTGTAGATCCTTTGGGTGTTATTCTATTAGCCCATAAGGCCATTTTGAGCTTTGTGTGTCAAGTCCTCTGATTCTCATCAAGAGTTCTTCTGATGATCTTTAGCAAGTTCTTGTTTATGGACTCAGCCTGGCCATTACCTTGAGGGTAATAGTTTGATGAAGTACTCAAATAAGTCCTATTCTTGATGGCCCATCCTGTGATCTTGGAACCTATAAATGCTAATGTATTTTTGATATAATGGTGGTGGCACTCCAAATATGGTCACTATCCCTTCATAGAAATCTAGGATACTAGACTTGTTTGGTTTCTTGAGTGCCACTACCTCGCTCCTTTGATGAAATAATATGTCACTGTCAGGATCCATTTGTGACCTTGGCTTGAGTTTGGATTGATGACTCCAATGAAGTCCAATCCCCATTGCATGAAAGGTTGGTCGAATGAGATTGGGTGCAATGGAAGTGCTGCTAGCCTTTCCTTGCCTTTGAAGAATGCACAATTCTTGCACCTTTTGATCCATGTGTAGTAGTCACTAAACATTCGGGCCAATAATATCCTACTTTCATGATTTTGAGTGCTGTCACTCTTGGAGAAAAATGGCCTCCAACTGCTTCAACATGGAATTCTTGTAGCATTCTCTCCACCTGATCTACCCTAATGCATCTCAACAGAATGCCATTGATGTCCCTCTTGAACAAGACACCATCAATAAGAACATATGGGATGGCTTGTAGCCTAAAATTCCTTCTTTTTTGCTTTACTCATCCCATGAGGACACAAGCCTGTTCGAAGGAAGTGTACCATGTCTTGGGTCCAACAAGGAGTAGGTACATCATCTCTCCCTTCTTCTTGATCATCTTGTAGAACAAAAAGCTTCCTTTCCATTGTATGTCTCATCTTGTTGACCTAAGGCTAGTTATTCACATAACCCCTTCCCATGGACCAGCTTGGTGACCTTGATCTCAATTTCATATTCCATGACACAAGTGATCCATCTTGCACGCTTTTCATTTAGGTCCTTGCTGAGAAGGAATTCTTTAACTCCTGCATGGGAGACCAATAGTTGGATTTTGTTATTTGAAACCAAATGCTTAAACTTCTTCAATCCTCTGATTACCACTAGGACATGCCTCTCAATGAAGGAGTACCTCACCTCATAATCTTCCAGGCTTTGACTCAAGAAAGTAATTAGTTGTTCTCAGTACTTTCTTTGTTCTGCTGCACCAAGATCGCAGAAATTGTGTCACCGCCACCAAAGGTGTATAGTATGAAGTATTTGGAAAAATCTAGGCTCACAAGAGTTGGGGCTTGTGATATGGCTTCTTTGATGACCTCAAAACTTGCTTTTCCTTTAGCTATCCACCTGAATGTTAAGCTCTTCTTCAGCATCAATGTTATTGGCTTAACAAGGGCAGCAAAGTTTGGAACAAACCTGTGGACAAAATTGATTTTTCCCAAGAAGCTTTAAAGAGCCTTCTTGTGACTTGCAATGGCAATGCTCTTATTGCTTAAACTCTTTTTAGGTTGATTGCCAATCCTTTCTTTAACATGATATGGCCTAGAAGCTTACCTTCATGGGCCAAGAATATGCATTTTTGGGGTTCAATGACACCCCAAATCTCCTACATCTCTAAAAACTTGCCTCAGATGGAAGAGATGATCTGCTGCATTCTTGGAAAAAATAGTGATGTCATCCAAATAGATTAGCACTATTTGATTAATTAGCCCCTTGAATGTCATATCCATTACCCTTGAAAAGTGGCTCTAGCGTTGGATAATCCAAATGGCATTTTCTTGTATGCATAGGTGCCCCACTTGGTGGTGAATTTTTTTGAATTGATCATCTTCTTTCACCATGATCTGGTTGTACCCTGAGTAGCCATCTAGGAGGGAGAACCTTTCTGACCCAGACACTACTTGCAAGATCTGCTCCATTGAAGGGAGTGGGTAGTGGTCTTTGAGGGAGGCTCTATTCAAATCCCTGAAGTCAACACACAACCTGATTTCTCCATTTTTCTTCCTGACTGGGACCAGATTTGCAACCTAACTTGAGTGTTTAATTAGAAATATGATGCTTTCCTCTATCAGCTTGTTCAGCTCCTTCTTCATCAGAGGCTCAATATGTGGGTTGACTGGTCTCTGCTTCTACCTGATGGGCCGAGCAGCTGGATCCAGTTCGATTGTGTGTTGTGCTAGTTTTGGATTGAATCCTCTTAGGTCCTCATAACTCCAAGCAAACACATCAGGGAATTCTTGGCAAAGTTATATGAATTCATACCTTTCTTGTTTGGTGGCCACTTTTCTAATTTGAAGTGTTATGTCCTCTCCAACTGGGATCGACTCTGAATCTTCTCCTTTGATATGCATGTTAGCCTTCTCTTTTCTGAACTGATCATTAGGATTGAAAATAGATTCCAGTGTCACTAATCCTTTGGGAAGCTTGTTTTTATGTAGTTGTACTATCTGATTCCCATACTGCTACTCTAGTCTACTCTGGTTTATAGCTAAGAATTCAGCTTCTTCTTGTAGAAAGTTAATGATCTATTGATCATTCTCAAACACCTACCAGCATGTATTATTATCTGGCACTTTAGCCCCACAACCACATGGATATGCAGTTGTTCTCTATCCCTCTTGATGTTGTCAACCACATCAAATGCTGCTCCAACCACTACAAGTCTATCAAAGAACTTCATTCTCCTTCCTAGGTATGGACACAATACTGAAGGCCTCAAAATCCTCCATGAGATCCCATACCCTACTCTTGTAGTTTTTGAGCAGGTCATTTTTGACAACATTAAGTCCTCTGACCTGATTGACAACCAATTCACTATCACCAAATACTTGCAAGTTCTTAATTCCTAGCTTCCTTACCCAATGAAGACCTTAGACTAAAGCCTCATATTCAAGCAGTGTTATTTGAGCAAGCGAACTAGAATCTAAAGGTTGAATAATATCTCATACCTCTAGGGGACACAATCATGGCTCCTCCTCCAGCTCCTTGTCTACTCCTTGAACCATCAAAGAACAATTTCCATACCTCATTGTCATCCTTGTATTCTAGCTTGATTAGGTCGGAAGATACTGGTTCTCTTCATGTAGGTAGTAGACACCTAGCTTGATTCTTCCATCTCCCTATAGGGGTCAAAATCATGGCTTTTGTTGGCCCAATCATCAAGAGTCAAGTCTGGGATATATCCCACCTTGGTATTTGCTTCAGAAGTGCTTAGGAGGTCCTCTTGATCAAAAGTTGAGCAGTTGGTGTTGATTAGGCTAGGCATATAGGATTCAATATGATATTCAGCAATAGGTTCAGATATGATTGTGGCCTTCACTCCATACCTTGTCCTAAAGAGAATATGTGACCAATTAGTAGACAGGTAGCCTCCAATTTTGGCAGTGAAGTCTCTAGACAGACACAAAGCAAAATGTGGTGGCAGGTCTATGATTGACACATTTTGTAAAATAGTCACATTAGGGAAATCATGTAGAGTGAGACTCAGATCCTCGATGATTACCATAGTAGTCACTGTTGTCCCATCTAATTGGACTACTCCTCTAGAGATGACCTCATATTGGAGACCCAACTAATTAGCTATTTGTTTGGGCATCACAGAACTACTGGCCCCAAAATCAATCATACAATTGTGCACCAACTTGTCTCCAATAATCAATGAGACATAAAAGGGAGGAGGTCTCAGGTTTTTACCTTGTTGTTCTCCATGGTTCCTCCTAGGATGAACTGCATTGGCAAGCACTCTTTCTTGTTAGTTGGGGGTGATTTGAACTTGACCAATTCTGAATGGCAGTCTGCAATAGATCCCTCTACCCTAGAATGGCCAGTGACTCCCATAGTGAAATGTTCACACTTGTCCTTTTCATCTGCTCAATAATATTGAATGAGCCATATTTTTGCTACCCCTTCCTAGACACATTTCTTTCTTGCACATGGGCTGTTACAACCGGTGCTTGACTAGGTTTGGGAGGTGCTCTGGATTGGTTCAACATGTTGGGAGTTATACTTGGAGCACCAAGACCTTGTGGAGCGATGGAAGGTTGAGGGTCACCTGAGCTCAGTGGTTGGCCCTCTCCAATATTTCTCTTTTTGGACCATGTATTGGCAACTACACTTTGAGGAGGGGACTGATTCATCCCACATAAGTCTTCAGCCTACCAGTTGACAAGCATAGTCTCATTTGGGGGGCCACCTTGCTGTTGATCTTCCTCTTGGTCAAGTTCTTGTGGCGCCACACTGGTTTGCACCATCAAGGCCTGATTTAGAGTGCCATTAAAACACATTGATTGGTCATGTGGTTATTTGCATGGAAAACACCAATCATAATCTTGTGCCATCTTGTTTTGTGCAGGAACCAATGCCCTAGATGTTGAAGTTGTGTTAGAATCATATGGACTGAAAGGTTTAGCACTTGGGGTTATCCTTGGTTTTGGCTTTGGTTTACGATCCGAGGTGGTGGCATATTCTACGATATCGGGTCCGGCTTGATATTGAGCTTGGGGCTGGTATGGCCTGAAACTCTAAGCTTGTTGTCTTTTGATGGTCACTAGCTCAATCCCAAAGTTCTAAAATTGCTTAATTACAGCTTCCTGAAACTCTTTATCAGTATTAGATGATGAAGTGGAAGCTTTGGCTGAGATTTGACTCCTGGGGGTGGGTATAGGAGCTAATGTAGGTGCTTGGCTAGTATCTAGGCTTCCTAACTCAGGGTACAGAGGCATGGATGGCCTAGGAGTGATTTTTCTAGCTTGAATCAAACGGTTCTCAACCCCTATGGAGAGGCTATAGGCTACAGGTAATGTAGTGCCCCCATTGACTGAATCATCAGAGAAATATTAGAATTCAAAGCCCTAAGAAAGTATAAGAAGGCACCTTCATTAGTGGGTTTTACTTTGTTGTTGGAATCCTATCTTAGGTCCACTAGAATCTGAGGTTGAAGTCCATCAGCTACTCATTCGGGCTCTCTTGATCGTTGTTAATTGCTCTAACAAAGACAAGTTATCACCTTTTTCCCCAAATTGATCGTGAAGAGCCATGCACAGCTGGTTCTAGTTCTAGATAGAGCCTATTGTAAGACTCCTGAACCATTGTGAAGCTTTCCCTTTGAATGAAGAGGTGAGTAGCTTGACTACAATGTCCATCTCATGGATCTCGTGGATTGTATAGACATTTGCAATATCTTGGACATGGTCACCAGGAGAAGTTTGATTTTCCCCAGTGAAATATGGGATGCTTTTTAATGCTACAATCGGAACTGGGTTTTGTGCAATCAAGGCAAGTGGACTACTGCTAGTGAAGTTGACATATGGATTTGGTTGTGCCATTCTGATTGGCCTAAGAATCCTTCTAGACTGAAAGAAAGGCCTCGTAGGTGGATGTGTTAACAAGGTTCTTCTTGGTGGAGATGAAGACCTTTGAATTCTTCTTCCTCTCCTTTCTCTGCCTGGGGATAGATGCAAGTATTCAAATACAACTTCTTTCCTTGCTCTAGACTAAGTTTTTCTCATGAATCTTCCAAGCTTGGGTTGTTGAAACCAAGAGATTTGTTTCTTTTGAGTCACCAGGATGTATAATTTTAATGCTTCTTAAAAGTCAAAATCATAGCAAGTGTACATCAATTCCTATTGAAATAAGATGGAGACTTCTTATTCCCACCGGCATGCCAAAAATGTTAATGAAAAATCACAACACCCCCAATGAGTCCTAAAATCTACTTTTCTAAGGCGCACTCATTTGGTGTGATTGCATAACATCAACTTTCCCAAGGTGTGGGACCTTGCAAAATGGAAAAGCTCTCCAGTTAAAGGTTGGTTCCTTATTCCTCTGTTTAGGTGCATACGTATAAACTTGTGGAGGATCTATTCTTAATCCTAATCTAAAATTTACTAAGGAGACAGGGGATAGAAGGAATACAAAAATTAAAACAAAGCTAAACTATGAGGTGATGCACCAAAGGAATGATGAACACTTGTTTTGCTAATAGACAAAAACCAACAAAATGCATACAATAAACCAACACAGATAGCCAAATATATAATGGAAGGCCAGATGAAAGAAAAAGAGACAAGAGAGGATCTAAAATTGATCACAGACGTGTTTTATTGCTCTGTAGATTGATACAGTCCATTACAAAGTAGCCAAGAGGCAGAAATGTATTACAATTTTAGTGGAAGGCCTGAACCCCACATATCCCTTTTCTAGAAGGAAGAGGGAGCTTGTAAAACAAAGAATGTCCAACCCTTTACAATGAATCCTACCCCCGTATTTATAGATTCAACCTGAAATAAGGAAAGAGAGAGAAGGAAAACAATTTAAAGCTCAACCACCGCTATTAATGCCTCTGATGAAATCTCTCCCCAAATTTGTCTTTATTGCATCAATCCTTGGTTCGGTGCCTTGAAGGAAGACTCATTTGGTGTTACTTTGCATAACATTGAACTTTCCCAAGGTGTGGGACCTTGCAAAATGGAAAATCTCTCCAGATTAAAGGTTGGTTCTTTATTCCTCTGTTTAGGTGCATACGTAGAAACTTGTAGATGATCTATTCTTAATCCTAATCTAAAATTTACCAAGGATACAAGGATAGAAGGAATACATAAATTAAAACAAAGCTAAACTATGAGGTGATGCACCAAAGGAATGATGAACACTTGTTTTGCTAATAGACACAAACCAACAAAATGCATACAATAAACCAACACAGATAGCTAGATATATAATGGAAGGCCAAATGAAAGCAAAAGAGACAAGAGAGGATCTAAAATCGATCACAGACGTGTTTTATTTCTCTGTAGATTGATACAGTCCATTACAAAGTAGCCAAGAGGCAAAAATGTATTACAATTTTAGTGGAAGGCCTGAACCCCACATATCCCTTTTCTAGAAGGAAGAGGGAGCCTACAAAACAAAGAATGTCCAACCCTTTACAACGAATCCTGCCCCGTATTTATAGATTCAACCTGAAAGAAGGAAAGAGAGAGAAGTGGGAAAACAAGTTGAAGCTCAACCACCATTGTTAATGCCTCTGATGAAATCTCTCCCCAAATCCATCTTTACTACATCAATCCTTGGTTCGGTGCCTTGAAGGAAGAGGAAACGGTGGAAACAGATTGAATCCAATCTGGTTGTTGAGACAAATGGATCCCGCATTGAAGGTCCGAAGACATTTCCTCCATTTTCTTCACCTAACCTCCTCAAAATTAAAGTTTCAGACCCCATGGCATGTGTGAGGCTGAGATCTTTCCAATGACATCAAATTTGCAATATCTCAAGCCATGAGTCGAAAGATATGCCCCTTGAAGTTTGTATCGTCTGTACAGGAGGTGGGAAAACAACTCAAAAATGGGTCCCCTTTCTTCCGATTCCCACCTTGGCTTTGACTCGGGCCCAGATGCTGACTTTTTCCTTGGGCGGAGTTGCGGGCCATTTTGCAACTTTTACCCCCTTTGAGATAACAAGGGGCAAAGAACCAACTTTTTCCCCGATGGTCCACTTTTGATTCTGTTTCCTCTTATGTGGGATCGCAGGTTGATCCAATATTTGGCATGGGGTGAAATATGGATAACAAAACCAAGTACTTAAGGTGAAGAGTGCCACAAACACTCTTTCGAGTGTCCCAACTCCTAGTTCTTAGTTTCTTCTTTTAATATCTAATTAAGGTGGCTATTTTCTTTCTAGCCATACAATATGTAAGTAAAAGACAAATTAATGTTATAATGTTTAATTAGATATTAATCTTTTGGTTAAAATAAGGGAAACTGAAAAGACTCTTTTCAGAATCAAGTAATGAGGCTATTTAAGGAGATTTTCTTGTCATTTGGAGGGATCGGATTTTTGATGTCTTGGATGTAAAATCACTAAATTGCTAATCAATACAAAAGAAGTTTCATCTTTTCTTGTGCTCTATAATTTTTTTCTCAATTTGATTCATGAGAAGCTATGTGTATCTGAACAATAACTTTGTGTCTTCCAATTGATGTTGTGCTTAGAACTTTGTGTCTATTGCATGCATGTCCTATGTTTATATATGCATAGTTTAAATCTTGTCACTTTACCAAGCATAAGTAAGATACCATTCTGCAATCTATGTGTCTAAAAGTGCTCTTCTCTTTATTTTCTAGATTTCTTATTCTTTTGTTTCTAGTTTCTCTGTATTGAAAATCTATGAGATGAAGACATCTAAAGCATCAAAATCCTCATTGAAATATTGATAGTTTTTACATTTGTAAATGAGTAGATTTTCTTATTTGTTGTGTGTTCAATAAGGGAACCTCTCCCACAAAGAGGAGGGACTACTTATCACGTGACTATTTCTTGTTCTCAACATCAAATTCAACAACCAACAACATGGAAAAGGAAGGAAAATGAGCTCATGATAGAGCTCAATGCTTGGATCGAGCTCGATGAAGGACTTAGCCAAATCACAAAGCAAAGGGAATAAAATTACTCACCAAGACATCAACGAGTAGAGTGAATGTGATGTTGGTGTTGTGGAAAACATTGGTCCAAATGGCTCATGACACGCGTGTAGCTCGGGCCCGCAAATACCACACAATGAAGATCTCGCGACCCTTACGGGCGATGTGGATAGAGGAGGGCCAAGGGATGAGCATGCATTAGACAGCCAATTTTTCCACACCCCATACATTTCGGGCATTGGCTTAGTCAACATCTCGAGAAAGTCAACTATGGGGCTGAATAGCCATGCAGACGTGGAGAAGTATACAAGCCCCAAGCTTTGTGGGTAAAGTGGAAAAAATTGGCCCAGATGGTCATGGGACGTGTTGGCCAATGAGACCCAATTTCATTGATGAGCAAAGGAGTGCGAGCGAGTGGAAAGTAAATGGCTCGATAAGCGGTAGTGTGGGGAATCTCGTGTGGAAGCGAAGGATAATGGAGGCCCATCATGAAGTAGGATCGGGTCGAATTGGCACATAAGGTGTGGGACATGAAACAAAGAGTTTGCCAAAAAGAACTCGTGCCCACGAAACATTGGGATAGGTGGTGGATGATGCGGGGTACATTGTGTGGCCAAGTTGCATGATGTGGAATATTGGGGCAAGAAGGGCCCATGTGAATTTGGGCCACTTGTGCACGGAGGACCCGAAATTCCTGTGTAACAAAGCAAATTGGAAATATGGTGAAGGAATGGCTCGCCAACGTTGAAGAGTGGAGCTCGAGGGAGATGACTCGACACATAGATGTGGGGTTGTCATGGCATCGTGTGGGCTTGGCATCCAAAGTTAGCATCTTGATGTTAGGTTGTGGAGCCTATTTTTCATGTGTGAAAGTGTTGAAGACTGTACACTAAGAGTACTGTACACTTTTCATGTATCCTCGTTGGGGTTCGGGATACGAATATTTTTTTAGGCGTAAAATTTTTTGGCCTCGAAAAATGCACCCGACATATCGGAAACGTGCTTTTCTCATATGGGCGAGTTTTTTGACCCATAGGTTTATGGGACGGGTTTTTCCCATGGTTTTGATACCCACGGTTTTGTAAAACTACTTAAGCAGTTGTCTATTTATATGTTCTTATGCATATGATAGATGTACAAGCAAATGTATTGCAGATGTGTTTTGAATTCGGCTGTGAATTCTGTAGAGTTTGTTGAGCATAGCTCCAAATGGATCTGGGTATTGTATTGAGAGAGCGGTGGCTTGTAATAAAATCTGAGCAAGTGATTCTTGGTGGACGTAGCCCAAAATTGGTGAACCAAGTTAAATGTCAGTCTTTTTGTGTTGTGTTATTTTATTCTCAGTAATTTTATTTGAGATCTGTAATAATTTTTGCATATTAGTTTCTCTTTATTGCAATTTTGTGGGGATTATTCTACATATTTTATCCCTTATTTCCTAACAATTGGTATCGAGCTGGTTTGGTTTGTTGAAGTGTTGAATCGCAGGAAAGTTTTTAGCTTGAGTGGGAGCTATGGCGATGAAGGAAGATCTAGGGTTGATAAATTCAACGGGTAGAATTTCATTCTTTGGAAGATGCAGATGGAAGATTACCTTTATCGAAGGATCTTTATCCACCGTTGTCTGAGAAGGTGAACAAACCCTTGAGTATGACAGATGCGGAATGGTATTTTCTCGGATCGCAAGGCACTTGGAACGATCCGGCTGAATCTTGCATCTTGGGAATTTTTTTATGTTTCAAAGGAAAAGACTACAAAATATCTAATGGATGCATTAGGGAAGTTGTATGAAAAACCATCTGCCTCTAACAAGATATTTTTAATGAAAAAGTTGTTTAATATGAAGATGTCTGAGAATAGTTCAGTGTAAGATCATTTAAATGATTTCAATACGATAGTGAATATGCTAGCTTCGGTTACAATAGAATTTGATGAAGAAGTTAGGGCTTTATTAATTCTGTGCTCTTTACCTGAGAGTTGGAATAGCCTCGTAATGGCAAGTAACTTGGTTCCAGCTTAACTCGAAGTTGAAGTTTGAGGATGTTATAGGGGTGATTCTAAGCGAGAAAATGCAAAGAAAAATATCCTGGGAATCTTCTACTTGTGGAATTCTTTGATGGAAACTAGAGGGAGACAAAAGAATATAGAAACCATGGAAAATCAAAAGATCGGGCAAGGTCAAAATCCAAGAACAAGATTGTATCTTTGGAAGTGTGGAAAGCTCCGGGCATGCAAAGAAGGATCTGGGGAGCTTCGGGATAAGAAGAAACAACAAGAAGAAAACAAGGAGGAAAATGTGGCAACGGGTAATGTATGTCAGGATGCTTTGATTCTTTCTTTGCACAATATTACTGAATCTTGGGTTTTAGATTCAGGGGCTTCTTTCCATGCTTCTCCACATAGGCATTATTTTGTTGATTATGTTTAAGGAGATTTTGGGCATGTTTTTCTTGGTGATGATGAGCCTTGCAGCATAGTTGGAAAAGGTTCTGATTTAGGTTAAGATGCAGAATGGGAATACTTGGCTATTGAAGGATGTCAGACATGTGCCTACATTAAGACAAAATTTGATATCGGCAGGGTAGTTGGGAAGTGATGGTTGTACTGTGATATTTACAAGACTCTTGGAAGGTTACCAAGGGTGCTCTTGTGGTGGCAAGAGGTAAGAAGGTTAGAACCTTGTATTTAACCACTGATAGTACTAATGATTGTAATCTTGTGGCTTCGAGATGTAGATACAACATTATGGCACTATAGGCTCACCATATGAGCCATAAGGGCATGAACATCATAAAGAAGAATTTGTCCTGGATATACAGAAACAAGTTTCGATTTCTGTGAGAACTGCATATATGGGAAACAGAAGCGAGTAAGGTTTCTCAAGGTTGGACCTACAAAGAAAGAGAGTAAGTTAGAGCTGGTGCATTCTGATGTGTGGGGTCAGCTCAAGTATCATCTCTTGGGGGTTCAATTTATTATGTTACTTTTATTGATGATGCAACAAGGAAAGTTTGGGTTTATTGTATTAGAAACAAATCTGATGTATTTGACACTTTTGTTAAATGGAAAGCCTTGGTAGAGAATGAAACAGGTCTTAAGCTAAAATGTCTCAGGTCAGATAATGGAGGGGAGTATTGCAGCAATGAATTTGATGATCATGTTCTAAGAATGGAATCCGCAGCAAAAGATGATTCCAGAACTCCACGTGCAGAATGGGGTATCGAAAGGATGAAAAGAACAATAATGGAACGTCTAGGAGCATGAGGTTACATGCGCAGGACTGCCTCTTTCTTTTTAGGCGTATGGTGAGCACATCCGTGTACTTGATAAACAGAGGACCCTCAAGTGCCTTGGATGGAGGCATACCTGAGGAGGCTTGGTATGGTAAGAAAGTTGATTATTCATTTCTTAGATTCTTTGGATGTGAGGTGTTTGTTCACATAGACAAGGATGATAGGACTAAGCTAGAGGCTAAATCAGAAAAATGTACTTTTATTGGTTATGGTGGTGATGACTTTAGATATAAATGTTGGAGTATTAAGGACAAGAAAATTATTTGATCTAGGGATGTGGTCTTTAATGAGAAAGTCATGTATAAGCAGTAGTTGCAGGAAAACATGGAAGAATCCAAGAAAGAATATGCAGCGGTAGAGGATCTTCCAGATGGGAAAGTGACACATGAATTAGTTCAGGAACCCCCTCAATAGGAACCCCAAACTCCTATATTGAGGAGGTCTTCTAGGGTAAGAAGAGAACCTGAACGTTTTTCTCCTTCTCTTTATTATTTATTACTCACTGATAGTGGAGAACCAGAGAGCTTTGATGAAGCAATGCAGGTAGATGCCAGGAAGAAGTGGGAGCAAGCCATGGATGAGGAGCATCAGGCTCTCATGGAGAACCAGACATGGGATTTGGTAAAGCTACCCGAAGGAAAAAGAGCATTACAGAATAAGTGGGTGTTTAGAGTCAAAGAGGAAGAAGGAGGCAAGAAAAGATACAAGGCCCGGTTGGTGGTCAAGGGGTTTACACAAAAAAGGTATAGATTTTGATGAGATTTTTTCTCCTGTAGTAAAAATGAATTCTATCAGAATTGTTCTTGGAATAGTGGCAGCAGAAGACTTGCACTTAGAACAGTTAGATGTAAAGACTGCATTTCTCCATGGCGATTTGGAGGAGGAGCTATATATGCAGCAGCCAGAAGGATATGAAGTCAAAGGTAAAGAGGAGATGGTGTGCAAACTGAAGAAGAGCTTGTATGGCCTGAAACAAGCTCCACGTCAATGGTATAAGAAATTTGATAGCTTCATGATGGAGCAAGGTTATATCAGATGTCATTCTGACCATTGTGTGTATACAAAGAAATTTGAGGATGGAAGTTATATTATCTTGTGTTTGTATGTTGATGACATGCTGGTTGCAGGTAAAAACATGCAGGAAATAAAAGTACTCAAGAAGAAGCTAAGTGAATCATTGGCTATGAAGGATTTGAGTGCAGCCAAAAAAATCCTTGGTATGAGGATATCTCGGGATAGGAAGGAATGAAAGCTGACTTTATCTCAGGAAGAGTACATTAAGAAGGTCTTGGAGAGGTTTAATATGCAGGATGCTAAACCGACTGGGACTCCTTTGGCAGGCCATTTCAAGTTATCAAAGGAGCAGTGTCCCAAGACAGAGCAGGAAAGAAACCAGATGTCCAAGGTACCTTACTCATCGGCGATTGGCGCTTGATGTATGCTATGGTGTGCACTAGGCATGATATTTCCCATGCAGTGGGAGCTGTGAGTAGATTTATGAGTGATCCAAATAAAGAGCATTGGCAAGCAATAAAGTGGATCCTTCGGTATTTGAGAGGGACCATGGGGATAGTTTTGTGCTACAAAGGATCAAACATTACTTTACGTGGTTATGTAGATTCGAGATATGGTTGAAGATGTAGAAAGCGGGAGGAGCATGACATGTTATATTTACACCGTAGGTGGGACAGCGAAAGTGAGTTGGATTTCACAACTACGAGTAAGCCGTGGCTTTGCAACCACAGAGGCCGAGTATGTTGCTGCCATAGAGGAAAGCAAAGAGATGATTTGGTTACAACAATTGCTTGAGGAGTTGGGGCATAGCGGGAGGAATGTAAGTCAGTATAGTGATAGTCGAGTGCTATACACCTAGCTAAGAACTCGCTTTCCACTCTATGAAAATTTTTAGTCGTAAAATTTTTGGCCTCAAAAATGCACCGACATATCGAAACGTGCTTTTCTCATATGGGTGAGTTTTTGACGAATAGGTTTATGGGACGGGTTTTTCCATGGTTTTGATACCCACGGTTTTGTAAAACTCGCTTGCTTAAGCGATTGTCTATTTATATGGTCTTATGCATATGATAGATGTATAAGAAAATGTATTGCAGATGTGTTTTGAATTTCATTGTGAATTCTCAGATTTTGTTGAGCATAGCTCCAAATGGATCTGGGTATTAAGAGAGCGGTGGCTTGTAATAAAATTTGAGCAAGTGATTCTTGGTGGACGTAGCCCAAATTGGGTGAACCACGTTAAATACTGTCTCTTTGTGTTGTGTTATTTTATTCTGCAATTTTATTTGAGATCTGTAATAATTTTTGCATATTAGTTTCTACTGTTGCGATTTTGTGAGGGATTATTCCACATATTTTATCCCTTATTTCCTAGCACTTGACACATATTGAGGAGGTCAAAAATGCGAAGGATGTAACACCCTGATTTTTGTAAGTTATCGTGGTGATTACTTTCTTAATGTCAGAATCGGTGAAATGAAGACAAACATGTTAAGATATATTTTGATCTTAAAGGAATGTGTTACTAATCATGGATTCTTGCATACCGTAATTTGTTTACATGGGACAACAGCTTATTATTGCTTGTATGTTTGTTGATGTGACAACAGATCTGTCATATGCTTGATGAACTCTATTCGTTGATTGACAAAGACACCTTGAATCAACTCCATTCATCCAAGGTATGCTTGTGGCCTTCTTGTGAATTCTTTGTCAATTTACTTTTAACCTGCATCAAGGTTGATATAAGTGTTGCAACTGATTTCGTGTATGAATAGCCGCACGTAGATGCCAATGGAAAAGGTTCGATTCTCGAACCATACACTATTGTAACGCTGCACTCCGTAAGGTGATAAAGGCCTGGATGAGGGTGGCTCGTAGCATGTGAAACGTGCGACGAAATATCCGCGCTTAACGTTAATATAACTGACAGTCGGAAGGACTTGATTGGAAATTGATTAATTAAGTGTGAGGGGAATTAGACCCTAATCTACTCCTAAGTTCTACCTTATACCCTAACTACTATCCTATGTGGATTTTTAAATTCTAAGGGTGAAAATAGATCTAAGTCCTATTAACCTATGACCTAGGTATGAACACTATTGTAAATCCTAAACTAATCCTAACCTAAGGAAGGGGACGCACAGACCCATGGGGGATGGAAAGGATAAGGATGGAAGGAAATTTAATGGGCATTGAATGTGGTCCATGCGTGGACAGCGCCAAGTTTGGCGGGAACAGGAAAAAGCTAGAGGCATTCAGTTAGTTATGGGACTAAACTTGGTTTTCTTGCAAAATTTGAATTTGGCAATTTGCCAACCCGAGTCGGCGGTGGCATGAGGAAATAGGAAAAGGCAGAGCCTTCAATGCATTTAATTTTCTTGGTCTTCACGACCAGCCCGCCTTGGAAAGAGTATGGAGGAAATTTTGTTGTTTGTTGTGTTCATTCGGATTTTTGGAAGTTGCTCTGCATTTGGTTTTTCATGGTTCTGTCGAACCAGTTGTGTTTGATTGTTATCACTGTTCTTTGGAAGATCTAAGGCTATTTCTGAGCCTGTAGAGGAAGGTGATTGTTTGGGAAGCTTGTTGCTATCGCCGTGGAAGGAAATAACTCCTGTAGGCACGGTTTTCTTTGAGCTTCAAGGAAGATTATCAGGCATGTTAAGCCCTTCTCTTTAAACTGCTTGCTTTGCTTAAACGTCTCATTAAAACAACCTTGCTCTTCTGATGAAGGGGGTTTTGGGTTTATTTGATTTGCTGTCATGATTGAGATGATTTGGGTAGAGTCATTTTCTTTCTTTGTTGTGATTTGAACTGTCCTTGCATAAGTATTAAGTTAAAATACAGTCTATGTTGTGTTGAATTGATTCAAAAATATTGGGGAATTCGTTCTTTATATTATGATATCGTGCATGTTGTGTGAGTTGTTTTGACATTGTTTCTTTACTGAAATTTGTTTAAGGAAACGAGTTCCTTTTCCTTCTGCTGTTTTAGATTTTGAAGGAAATAGTAATTGGGTTTTATTGAGCATTATGGGCTCGGTTTGATGGAAGTGATAATAATATTCTGAGTGTTGTGCTTTTCTTTTGTAAAAGTGGAAGGATGAATACGGCATGAGTATTCATGGAAGTAGAAGAAAGTAATTGTTTTTCTTCTGAAATTATAAAAGAACTATGTTTCTCCTTGCTGTGATGGAAAGTTGATTCTATTGTGTTTTGTGGTTGCGGTTTGATCTTCTGATTCGAACTGTCTTCGTGAAAACGAACTTGGCTTTGAATTGCTGTGCAAATAAATGAAATATATGGGAATTAGCTTGCTGTTTGAGACTGTCTTGACTGTACCTTGCTTGTGCATCTGATATCCTATGTGGGTTTTCATTAATAAAGGAATTGATATATGAATATTGTATTTTGGGTTCTGCACATCATTGTGAAGTAGGAGAATGTGGTTTTCGGATTTAAATGTTTGATCGAGAAGGAACTCGAACTGGGTATTCTTTGCATATGGTATATTGAATGGAAATTATACATGATGTGTGAGTTTGTCTGACATTGTTGAACAATCGTTCTATTATCAATATGGGTTTGAGCTATCATTATAAAACAAACACGACTTGGGTGTTCTTATTACATTTTGAAGAAAATGATTGTTTCTTTACTGAAATTATAAGGAAACGAGTTCTTCTTCTTTCTGCTATTTTAGATTTTGAAAGAAATGATAATTGGGGATTCATTGAGCATTTTGGATTCGGCTTGATGGAAGTGACAGTGATATTTAAATTGTTTCCTAAGTGCTTTGTGTTTTTCTCACAAAACGGAAGATTTAAATGTTTCGTGTGATCTCGATTTCGCACTGTCATTCCAAAAAAAAAAAAAAATGAACTCGACTTGAGTGATTCTTGTTGTGTTTGAAGAAAATGGATGTTTTCTTATGGAAATAGTTAAAGGTATGAATTTTCTCTTCTTGATGTTTGAATTCTGGAAATAGCATCAATAGAACTTCACCGTACACACCTGTTGACTTGTTGTAGAGTAACAACAATGTGCAAATGGTTATTTATGAACCGTGTGTGCATTCATGGATATAAAAATTCATGTGAATAATTGATTAAGTGATCTGTATAACTGTTTATTTGGTTAAAATACAGTGAAAGAAGTATGAATTCTTCTAGTACAGTAAGTACATAGTATGCATTCTTTATATTGCTTGTTCTATGATGGATACGATGTTTTACCAACTTGTTTTTGGTATTCGTATGTGCCTGATTTAAAGGAAGTATTGATATGGATGATAAATTCTTCCTTGTTATCATTTAAAGCTGAGTATGAGTGGAATTATTCCTTGCTGTTGGAAAGTGAATTCTGAATGGATTTTGTAAGTTTCACTCTGAACTGTTATCTTTGATTGATGTCTCGTTTGGATTTAACTTTCAGTACAGTCATGAGGAAAGGAATAGGAGTGTGGATGGATAACTTGGAATAATGATCATTTCTTCTCTCATACAGTTGGAAATCTGTAATCGTTAAGAAACGAATTTTGTATTGCTTGGGATTAAGCATCTATATTTTATTGTTGTTTACTTTTCTCATCTGTACTTGATTGCTTGAAATCAAATGAGATGCATGAACTAAAAGGAAAGTAATTGGTTTATATTTTAAGTCAAATTTTATCCTTTGAATTTATTACTAATGTAAGGGAAGGAAATTGACAGCATTTAATGTTATAACAGCAGTATGCATACGTGTGTTCCTAGTTTTTACAGATGTTGTAATCTGGAACTGTTTGAAGGAAATTACTTTTGTAATGATCATTTAGGAAAAAGGACAGTAGTTCCTTGACTGATTGGGATGGTATTTAGATGATTCAGTTGTCATGTTGTTCATTCATTTTTATACTTAATTTTGGATTGATGTTCATATTGTCGTTTCATAAAAGCAGGGTTCTTTTATTGAGACAGTTAATTAGAAGCACCTCATTTTAATGACAAGTGCTTAATATGCTCAGTTCAATGAACTGACCCGTGCAAGTAATTTTGTAGATGGAATTTGAGTAAAACGAAGACATGGTTGTTTTCTGATACTTCTTTTGATTGACTGAAGATGGATTGTATTTGATAGTTATTATTCCTCTACGAGGAATTGAGAAAAGAAGAAATTACATTCTTCTATCTTATGAGTTGTAATGTTGTTTAATATAAACAAAGTCCAGTCATTTGGACTGGCAAATGTATGGATTATGAAATGGATTGATGAATACAAATACAAGTGTGATATTTTAATGACTGTATCAGTTTGATATTGTTGATTAAGTTGGGAATATAACATTACTTCTTGATTTGGAATTAATCAAATGTTCTTGGATGGATTTAAAAGGAACTGACATCTATTCTTACCTAAATACAAATTTTACGTTGGAATGTGCAATTAGTTCATACTTGGGTTAAGATGAATTTTTAATTGACATTAAAAAGGATTAGGAAGAACATGATCCCTTAACTGAATGGTATTCGGGATTAGCTTGAAAGCTAAGGAATATCAAATAACTTAGGAGCAACCGAACTTCGTATTCGGACTCCGTTAATAGCCTCGAATGTTAAATTCCGAAGTAAGGATATGGGATAAATATATCTAGGGCTAACAGACCTTAACTATGTAAGGTTAAGGAGAATAAATGAATATATTCATTGAGAATTAGACCTCGTTTTAATGACGTCTAATAAGCTGGAATTCTGAATTTGTTTTCAGTTGTGGAAAAACTTGGTTAAGTTTAATAGGTAAAACTTATTAAGTCTATCGGTAATGGGATGTTTAATCCTAGGATTAAGAAAAGAACCAAGTAGAGAAAATGCAACCCTTCTCTAACATTTAAGGAGAAGATGCATAGTAAGCTAGAAGACGGATTAGTGTTTCTTAGCTACATACAACCGTAACAAGAACAAGGATAAAGGATCAAAGATGGTTTGCTGAAAGTTGATCTTAAATATTAAGATCATAACCAAATCATTTGAGCTGGATGTGTACTCTCGATGGGAGGATTCCGTAGGACATTGACATACACCAGTTATAGCATGGTGTCTTCATGAAGGCGGGGCCTTCATGACGACACAATGTTATAGCTGACATATTACAATGCCCTCCCAAATTAAATCATCAAGATTACATAAGCTGAATATTAAGTTCTTGGCTGGGGATAGGAGTGTGATCACGTATACGGAGTGACTCCGGAGGACTAAAGATAACTAGACACATGGAGTCGTCTAGGGACGACACCGTATGTTTGCGTATCTTTAGTTACCATGAGTGACTTCCTATACTCATTCATATTGTACGGTGGAGTTAGACTTTGACCCTAAATTGGAAGGACTGGTAGGAACTAGGAAAGACCATTCTAGATAATGAAGTGAGGTGAAGGACGTATTCCATTGGTGTGTATCACATCTAGGAATATGATCATGCAAAGCATGTGAAAATCTTTGGCCAAAGTATCGCAAGTGTTGGTTGTGTTGTCCTAATCACCTAATTTAAGATGTAGGATGTCAGATGAATATCAGTAATAGATATTCAGATAGGCTTCTTAAATGGATCACTTCAATAACCGGAAACGGTAAGAGAACCTTGTATATATATTATACTATGCATGAATGAACATGAAGGATCGGAAAGTTGCCGAGTCATGAAATGAGAGATCATTGAAACTCCGAGCCATGAAAATGGGAGATCGGTAGTTCTTCGAGTCATTTACAAAGAAGATATGGAATCTTATATGATTGAATGCCATCAATGTGTGTTCCATATTGCAAATATGTGAACAGAGAACATTAGTTTTAAAAGGAAATTGTGTGATCCAAACTGCATTGTTTGGGCAGAGAACACTTATTAAAACTTGAACATGTGTTTGAATTATATAATTCATAACAAGGAATGTTGTATAAAAAAATCCCTTGTTCTAGTATCTTAAAATGGGGATGTTACATCTTGGTATCAGAGTTGAAGGTTGCAGCTCTTGGACCTAATGAGTCCACAATATTAATAAGGTTTACATTTTCTTATTGAATGAAAATGGTCGAACAAGAGGGAATGCCGCGAACAACCCGCTATCGGGTGGAGAAGCAAATTATGGCTCAAAACTGGATGAAATCCTTGCTGCCCTACAAGATACGAGATCGTTTGACTGCTCGAACAGCAATCAATGGGCAATGAAGAGGAGGAAGATGAAGCTGATATAAATGATCAGCCACCTCCTGTGGACAACACCAATGGAGGGAATCCGGGTGTTGATAATAATAATGTGAATGCTCCTAATCATCCTAAAAATAAAAGGGCAAGATTAGCAGTTGAACTTACAAATGACATAAAGAGAATAAGTCCTCCAAAGTTTGATGGAACAACCCTTGGGGATGGAGCTGAGAATTGGCTCAATGAAATGGAGAAATACTTTGCAATAAGAAACTTCTCCGAAGAGACCAAAGTGATATGGGAAGCATATCAGCTTTCTCATGAAGCATCATCATGGTGGGACAACCGTAAGGTTGAGTTGAATATTGTCGAATCAGACATAACTTGGGATCAATTTAAGGGTTACTTTAGGCAATGATGGCTACCTCAACTCTATTTTGATAGGAAAATGACTGAATTTCAGAACTAGTCGCAAGGAAGGCTGATGGTGACAGAATACTGGGAAGGGTTTACTAAACTCCTTAAGTATGTGCCAGCATACATTCAAGCATGGACGAGAAGTTCATAATACGGAAATTCATAATGGGACTGAATCCCATCATTTGTGGCGAAGTGGATGTCCACGGCCCAACCACCATGGAAGGAGTTGTCGAAAAGGCAATTAGACAGAATGAAATTGAGAGCAATTTCTGCTCATAGGAAGAGATAAGGAAGAAGATTCCCAATTCTTCTTCATCTCTCGCACCTAAAAGGGGGCATTTGAAAAGGTTTGGTGTGAAAAAAAAAATTGTTATGGATAACAACAAGAAATCATGATGAACAAACCTCAGTAAATAGTGTGTGGAACGACTTAAAAGTTAGTGGCAATGGACAAAAGTCCTATGGAAGCCGTAATGATAACTTCAAAGTGGTAACAAATTTGAGCCTAGGAAAGGGCCACTTGGAGGATGCTTCAACTATGGAAAAGGACCACTACGTGAATCACTATCCTCTTAAGAATGATGATCGCAATCAATGGCATATAGAATACACATTGCGGTGGCTAACAGACAAGCTGAAAAGTAAGTTACACCTATAGAAGCTCCGGGTAAGTTATTCGGTACACCTGTAGTCATACTTTTTGATACTGGAGCTACTGAATGCTTTATTTCTGCTAAACTTGCAATGAAATTAAAAAGAAAGGTGGAACGAATGGATAAAACATGGACAGTGCATTATGGGAATAATGTTGTCCATACAATCGAAATGTGCCTTTTTGGGGCAATTCTTGACTTGCCCAGTTTCTCCACCAAAGTTGACCTGTATGTCACTCCTTTAGGATCATATGATATCATTATTGAGTTAACTAGTTGGCGTAACATAAGGCAAAGGTTGATCATATGAAAAACAAATTTTTGTTTTGATGACCTTTGTAGAAAGTAAAGTGATCATTCAAGGTGTAAAACGTGAAGTCATAGCTTAGGAAACCGATAATTATGCAACTAAAAAGGGCTAAAAATAGAGGTTGCACCTTGTATGTAGTAAAAATGATAGAAAATGCTTTGAGGAAAATAATGATTTCATGGAAAGATATCCATTGTTAAGGGGTTTCAAAGATGTATTTCCGGAGGAAATCGCAGTCTTCCACCCAAATGAGAGTTTTACTTTGCAATAGAAATCAAGCCGAACCGAACCCATATCTAAGGCACCTTATAGAATGACCACCATCGAGTTGGTAGAGCTAAAGGCCTCGATTACAAGAACTTTTGACTAAGGGGCTGATAAGACCGAGCGCCTCACCTTAAGGAGCACCGGTAATTTTTGTAAAGAAAAAGGATGGCACATTGAGGTGTCAGGCATTGATTACGCATCGCCGAACAAGGAAACTATTAAAAATCGATACCCACTTCCTAGGATTGATGATATGTTCGATCAGATGTGAGGAGCATCAGTCTATTTAAAAATAGATCTTCGATCTGGGTACCATCAGCTGAGAATAAAGGAAGAAGATATTCATAAAACAACTTTTACAACAAGGTACAAGCATTATGAGTTCATGGTGTTACCTTTTGGGTTGACCAATGCACCTGTCGCCTTCATGAATCTGATGAAAAATATTTTTCAAGAATACTTAGACAAGTTTGTGCTTGTATTCTTAGACGACATTCTTATATACTCTAAAAATGTCGAAGAGCACCAAGAACATCTAAGGATAGTGCTGGAAATTTTAAGAAAGAGGATGTTGTATGGTAAACTATCTAAATGTTCCTTTTATGATGCGAGGTGCATTATTTGGGACACGTTATAAGCAAGAATGGAATAGCTATAGACCCTTCAAAGATTACAGCTATAACGAGTGGCCTATGCCTAAGAACGTGCACGAAGTGAGAAGCTTCATGGGCTTGGCAGATATTATCGAAAGTTCATTAAGGACTTTTCAAAAAATTGCTTCCCAATCACTTAACTGCAAAAGAAGGATAAGAAATTTTTCTGACGGAAAAATGTGAATCGCTTTTAAAATTTAAAGGAATAGTTAACTACAAAGACCTATTTTAACCGTACTGCACTCCAAATGGAAATTTTATGGTTGTAACATGCATCGAAGAAGGCCTTGAGGTATTCTCACATGTAATAAACATGTCATAGCTTATGAAAGAAAGCTTAAGTTACATGAACAAATTATGCTCCACACGACCTAGAGCTCGTTGCCATTGTTCATGCACTTCAAATGTGGAGGCATTACCTTTTAGGCAAACCTTTTGAGTTAAAAAGACTATCCGGGGTTGAAGTATATTTTTACTCAACCAAATCTGAATGCAAGGCAGCGAAGATGGTTAAAATTTCTGTCTCGATGATTTTGATATAAGCTACATCAAAGGCAAGGAAAATAGAGTGGCGATGCTCGAATCGAAGGAAGCATATCTCTCGCTCTTATAACGTTAAGAAATCAGGTTTAAGGATGAGGTGAAAGATGCCTTGAATCGATCCTTATTTCCAAAGAAGTCAAAATAGCACTTACTACGAGATCCAAAGGATGTCGTATAAAGGATTTCGTTTCGACAATGAAGGAATTATGAGGTTCAAAATAGGGTATATATACGTTTGGAAAATGACTTAAGAAGGAAATTGTTAATCTGAATTTCATAATTCACCTTTTTCTGACACCCGGCATTACGAAAATGCTTGATGATCTTAAGAAGCAATACTTCGGAAGGGAATGAAAAAGGATGTGGTGGAATTTTTAACACACCGCTTAGAATGTCACGTGTTAAGGCGGAACATATGCATCCCGCTAGATTATTGTACCCCCACAAAGATTCCACAATACAAATGGCAAGTGATAACAATGGATTTCGTTCAAGGATTGCCTATGTTAAGAAATAAACATGATATTATCCTCGGTTGTCGTCCGACAAATTGACCAAAGTGGCACACTTAATTGCTGGTAATTTGAAAGACGATGCACCAAAGTTGTTAGCAAGAAGATTTGTACATGAAAGTTTCGTAATGCATGGAATACCGTAATTAATCATATCGGACAGAGATCCGAGGATGACATCAAGGTTTTTGCAAATGCTTAATGCAGCCTTGGGTACTAAATTAAACTTCAGCTTCTACATATCATCCGAGACGGATGGACAGGACCAAGAGAGTCAATCAAGTTTTAGAGGACATGTTAAGGATGTATTGCATGGACCAGCAATATAAATGGGAGGAATACCTTCCACTGGTTGAATTTTCCTACAATAATACATACCATGCCTCTTTAAAAATGGCTCCCTTTGAAGCATTGTATGGAAGAAAATGTAGAACCCCACATTGGGGACAACGTAGAGGACAGAGAGGTAATTGGGCCAGAAATCCTTACGGAAATGGAAAAAAATCAAAATGATTCGGGAACATCTAAAGGAGGCTGCCAATAGGCAAAAGAGTTATGCAGACTTAAAGCGGGTTGATAGGAATTATAAACTAGGAGAGAAGGTCTTTCTTCGGGTGAAGCTGAAAAAGAGCTCAATAACTTTTGGCAAGGCTGCCAAGTTGTCGCCACGATACATGGGACCTTTTGAAATTGTTGAAATAATCAACCCTGTAGCTTATCGTCTAGCATTACCTCCTGCTTTATCACAAATGCATGATGTTTAACAGATTTATCACATGTGCTTGAATTGAATTCCTTGCAGTGTCTAAGACCCGAAATAATCATGGTTAAGCCCATTCGAGTGGGGAACTCGCAAGTTGTACTTAAGAAATCGTGAAGTGAATCAATGTAAGGTCCAAAGGGGACCAATTTAGTGAAGAAAGTGCAACTTGGGAAAATCTCGAAGAAATGAGATCTGCTTTTCCATATTTGTTTGATCGAAATTGAAATTCGAAAAACTGATAATTCTACCAAATTTAGACAATTATTAGTCTATTTTACAGTTGTCTTAAAACACTGTTTTTAAGAGTGAATCTGTTTTTGGTATGAACTTATAAATGGAAGGACAATAACTGAACTTTGTCCTAGGAACTCCTTGATTTGGTTAATTTGATCATCGGGATGATGATTCTTTAAGGAGGGAGGAATGTAACGCCCTGATTTTTGTAAGTTATCATGGTGATTACTTTCTTAATGTTGTAACTGCTGAAATGAAGACAAACATGTTAAGATATATTTTGATCTTAAAGGAATGTGTTGCTAATCTGGATTCTTGCATACTGTAATTTGTTTACATGGGACAGCAGTTATTATTGCTTGTATGTTTGCTAATGTGACAACAGATCTGTCGTATGCTTGATGAACTCTATTCGCTGATTGACAGCACACCTTGAATCAATTCCATTGATCCAAGGTATGTTGTGGCCTTCTTGTGATCGCTTTGTCGATTTACTTTTAACCCAGACTGAAGGTTGATATAAGTGTTGCAGCACCTGATTTTAGGTATGAATAGCTGGCATGTAGATGCCAACGGAAAAGGTTCGATTCTCAAACCATACACTGTTGTAACGCAAGACCCCGTAAGGTGATAAAGGCCTGGATGCGGGTGGCTCAGGCATGTGAAACGTGGGATGAAATGTCCTGCTTAACGTTAATATAACTGACAGTCGGAAGGACTTGATTGGAAATTGATTAATTAAGTGTGAGGGGAATTAGACCCTAATCTACTCCTAAGTTCTACCTTATACCCTAACTACTATCCTATGTGGATTTTTAAATTTTAAGGGTGAAAATAGAACTAAGTCCTATTAACCTATGACCTAGGTATGAACACTATCAGAAATCCTAAACTAATTCTAACCTATGGAAGGGGACGCATGAGACCCATGGGGATGGAAAGGATAAGGATGGAAGGAAATTTAATGGACAATGAATGTGGTCCATGCATGGACAAAGACCAAGTTGGCGGAACTAGAAAAAGCTAGAGGCATTCAGTTAGTTATGGGACTAAACTTGGTTTTCTTGCAAAATTTGAATTTGGCAATTCGCCAACCCGAGTCGGCGGTGGCGTGAGGAAATAGGAAAAGGCAGAGCCTTCAATGCATTTAATTTTCTTGGTCTTCGCAACCAGCCCGCCTTGGAAAGAGTATGGAGGAAATTTTGTTGTTTGTTGTGTTCGTTCAAATTTTTGGAAGTTGCTCTGCATTTGGTTTTTCATGGTTCTGTCGAACCAGTTGTGTTTGATTGTTATCACTGTTCTTTGGAAGATCTAAGGCTATTTCTGAGCCTGTAGAGGAAGGTGATTGTTTCGGAAGCTTGCTGCTGTCGCCGTGGAAGGAAATAACTCCTATAGGCACGGTTTTCTTTGAGCTTCAAGGAAGATTATCAGGCATGTTAAGCCCTTCTCTTTAAACTGCTTGCTTTGCTTAAACGTCTCATTAAAACAACCCTGCTCTTCTGATGAAGGGGGTTTTGGGTTTATTTGATTTGCTGTCATGATTGAGATGATTTGGGTAGAGTCATTTTCTTTGCTGTTGCGATTTGAACTGTCCTTGCATAAGTATTAAGTTAAAATACAGTCTATGCTGTGTTGAATTGATTCGAAAATATTGGGGAATTCGTTCTTTATATTATGATATCGTGCATGCTATGCGAGTTGTTTTGACATTGTTTCTTTACTAAAATTTGTTTAAGGAAACGAGTTCCTTTTCCTTCTGCTATTTTAGATTTTGAAGGAAATAGTAATTGGGTTTTATTGAGCATTATGGGCTCGGTTTGATGGAAGTGATAATAATATTCTGAGTGTTGTGCTTTTCTTTTGTAAAAGTGGAAGGATGAATACGGCATGAGTATTCGTGGAAGTAGAAGAAAGTAATTGTTTTTCTTCTGAAATTATAAAAGAACTATGTTTCTCCTTGCTGTGATGGAAAGTTGATTCTATTGTGTTTTGTGGTTGCGGTTTGATCTTCTGATTCAAACTGTCTTCATGAAAACGAACTTGGTTTTGAATTGCTGTGTAAATAAATGAAATATATGGGAATTAGCTTGCTGTTTGAGACTGTTTTGACTGTACCTTGCTTGTGCATCTGATATCCTATGCGGGTTTTCATTAATAAAGGTATTGATATATGAATATTGTATTCTGGGTTCTGCACATCATTGTGAAATAGGAGAATGCGGTTTTCGGATTTAAATGTTTCATCGAGAAGGAACTCGAACTGGGTATTCTTTGCATATGGTATATTGAATGGAAATTATACATGTTGTGGGAGTTTTTCTGACATTGTTGAACAATCATTCTATTGTCAATATGGGTTTGAGCTGTCATTATAAAACAAACACAACTTGGGTGTTCTTATTACATTTTGAAGAAAATGATTGTTTCTTTACTGAAATTATAAGGAAACGAGTTCTTCTTCTTTCTGTTGTTTTAGATTTTGAAAGAAATGATAATTGGGGATTCATTGAGCATTTTGGATTCGGCTTGATGGAAGTGACAGTGATATTTAAATTGTTTCCTAAGTGCTGTGTTTTTCTGTACAAACGGAAGATTTAAATGTTTCGTGTGATCTCTGATTTTGCACTGTCATTCCAAAAAAAAAAAGAATGAACTCGACTTGAGTGATTCTTGTTGTGTTTGAAGAAAATGGATGTTTTCTTATGGAAATAGTTAAAGGTATGAATTTTCTCTTCTTGCTGTTTGAATTCTGGAAATAGCATCAATAGAACTTCACTGTACACCCGGGTTGGACTTGTTGTAGGTAACAACAATGTGCAAATGGTTATTTATGAACTGTGTGCATTCATGGATATAGAAAGTCGTGTGAATAATTGATTAAGTGACTGTATAACTGTTTATTTGGTTAAAATACAATGAAAGAAGTATGAATTCTGCTAGTACAGTAAGTACATAGTATGCATTCTTTATATTGCTTGTTCTATGATGGATACAATGTTTTACCAACTTGTTTTTGGTATTCATATGCGCCTGATTTAAAGGAAGTATTGATATGGATGATAAATTCTTCCTTGTTTTCATTTAAAGCTGAGTATGAGTGGAATTATTCCTTGTTGTTGGAAAGTGAATTCTGAATGGATTTTGTAAGTTTCACTCTGAACTGTTATCTTTGATTGATGTCTCATTTGGATTTAACTTTCAGTATAGTCATGAGTGAAGGAATAGGAGTGTGGATGGATAACTTGGAATAATGATCATTTCTTCTCTCATACAGTTGGAAATCTATAATCGTTAAGAAACGAATTTTGTATTGCTTGGGATTAAGCATCTATATTTTATTGTTGTTTACTTTTTCATCTGTACTTGATTGCTTGAAATCAAATGAGATGCATGAACTGAAAGGAAAGTAATTGGTTTATATTTTCAGTCAAATTTTATCCTTTGAATTTATTACTAATGTAAGGGAAGGAAATTGACAGCATTTAATGTTATAACAACAGTATGCATACGTGTGTTCCTAGTTTTTACAGATGTTGTAATCTGGAACTGTTTGAAGGAAATTACTTTTGTAATGATCATTTAGGAAAAAGGACAGTAGTTCCTTGACTGATTGGGATGGTATTTAGATGATTCAGTTGTCATGCTGTTCATTCTTTTTGATACTTAATTCTGGATTGATGTTCATATTGTCGTTTCATAAAAGCAGGGTTCTTTTATTGAGACAGTTAATTAGAAGCACCTCATTTTAATGACAAGTGCTTAATATGCTCAGTTCAATGAACTGACCCGTGCAAGTAATTTTGCAGATGGAATTTGAGTAAAACGAAGACATGGTTGTTTTCTAATACTTCTTTTGATTGACTGAAGATGGATTGTATTTGATAGTTATTATTCCTCTACGAGGAATTGAGAAAAGAAGAAATTACATTCTTCTATCTTATGAGTTGTAATGTTTTTAATGTAAACAAATTCCCGTCATTTGACCGCAAATGTATGGATTATGAAATGGATTAATGAATACAAATACAAGTGTGATATTTTAATGATCAGTATCAGTTTGATATTGTTGATTAAGTTGGGAATATAACATTACTTCTTGATTTGGAATTAATCAAATGTTCTTGGATGGATTTAAAAGGAACGACAACTATTCTTACCTAAATACAACTTTTACGTTGGAATGTGTAATTAGTTCATACTTGGGTTAAGATGAATTTTTAATTGACATTAAAAAGGATTAGGAGGAACATGATCCCTTAACTAAATGGTATTCGGATTAGCTTGAAAGCTAAGGAATATCAAATAACTTAGGTCCAACCGAACTTCGTATTCGGACTCAGTTAATAGCCTCGAATGTTAAATTCGGAAAGTAAGGATATAGGGGATAAATATATCCAGGGCTAACATACCTTAACTATGTAAGGTTAAGGAGAATAAATGAATATATTCATTGAGAATTAGACCTCGCTTTAATGACGCCTAATAAGTGGAATTCTAAATTTGTTTTCGGTTGTGGAAAAACTTGGTTAAGTTTAATGGTTAAAGTTATTAAGTCTATTGGTAATGGGCTGTTTAATCCAAGGATTAAGAAAAGAACCAAGTAGAGAAAATGTAACCCTTCGATACGAAGGAGAAGATGCATAGTAAGCTAAAAGATGGATTAGTGTTTCTTAGCTACATACAACCGTAACAAGAACGAGGATAAAGGATCAGCATGGGTTGCTGAAAGTTGATCTTAAATATTAAGATCATAACCAAATCATTTGAGCCGGATGTGTACTCTTGATGGGAGGATTCCGTAGGACATTAACATACGCCCATTCTGATGGGTGTCTTCATGAAGGCGGGGCCTTCATGATGACACAATGTTATAGCTTACATATTACAATGCCCTCCCAAATTAAATCATCAAGATTACATAAGATGAATATTAAGTTCTTGGTTGGGGATAGGAGTGTGGTCACATATACAGAGTGACTCCGGAGGACTAAATATAACTAGACACATGGAGTCGTCTAGGGATGACACTGTATGTCTTTGTATCTTTAGTTACCATGAGTAAGTTCCTATACTCGCTCATATTGTCACTTGGAGTTAGAGTTTGACCCTAAATCGGAAGGACTGGTAGGAACTAGGAAAGACCATTCTAGATAATAGACGAAGTGAGGTGAAGGACGTATTCTGTTGGTGTGTATCACATCCAGAATATGATCATGCAAAGCATGTGAAAATCTTTGGCCAAAGTATCACAAGTGCTGCTTGTGCGTTGTCCTAATCACCTAATTTAAGATGCAGATGTCGATGAATATCAGTAACAGATATTCAAATAGGCTTCTTAAATGGATCACTTCGATAACCGGAAACGGTAAGAGAACCTTGTATATATATTATACTATGCATGAATGAACATGAAGGATCGGTAAGTTGCCGAGTCATGAAATGAGAGATCGTTGAAACTCCGAGCCATGAAAATGGGAGATCGGTAGTTCTTCGAGTCATTTACAGCAGCATATGGAATCTGTTATATGATTGAATGACACTGAATGTGTGTTCCATATTGCAAATATGTGAACAGAGAACATTAGTTTTAAAAGGAAATTGTGTGATCCAAACTGCATTGTTTGGGCAGAGAACAATTATTAAAACTTGAACGTGTGTTTGAATTATATAATTCATAACAGGGAACGTTGTATTAAAAAAAAAAAAATTCCCTTGTTCTAGTATCTTAAAATGGGGATGTTACAAAGGAGGAGCCAGCTTCTGGTGAAATGGGCTATGTTTAATGCCAAACAACAAAACATCAACCCTTCCCTTCGATGCAAAGTAAAATGAAATGGTGGGCCCTGTGCCAAATACATTTTAAAATTCCGAAATCATTTTAAACCATGCACAAAACTTTAGAAGAAAGGGAAAAATATTTAAATGAAATTTCCAACCAAATATTAATTGTCAGTCTCGTGAAGGCCAAGAAATGCCTAGAAATTTTAAAACAATCACTTGTACTCATAAGCTCATATCTTGAGCAATTCTTAATGAAATCGCTCAAATGAATACTCGTTGGAATTGTGGCTTTGAGCCCGTTGCACAATAATCAAGAAATTCAGGAATTGATGTAGATTTGATAGAGATTTTTGTGAAAAATGAACCAGGTTCGAGAGCGTGTCTTTATTAGTGGTTGGAAGTGCAATTAAGAGGAATGGGAAGACATTTTTTCACTGTTGCAAGTCATGGGACAATATGGGGTGCCTTATGCAAGTCATGTATCATCATTCAAACAAATTTATGAAATCTTGCACGTATCTTAAAGGAAAATTTTGGGATTGCAATCTCTCTCTCCTTCTCATTCTATAAATTGTAATCTTGGGCTCTTTTGTGAAGGAGTTGGTCATTTTCTCTCCCACCCCTCTCTCTTTCTTCTCTGTTAGGGTTGAATGTGGAGCTTAAGCATCCTTTCCAAGCTTTAATGGAATTGTCTTGGCTCTTTTCCACTAATGATGTACTATGTAAATTCATGGAGCAATAAAATTTGTTTTGTGATGCATCTTGTCCATCCTTTGCATATTTATTGTCTCTTCTTGTCTCTCACCATTGCAAGGTATATTGTGCATATCTCTTGATATCTATTGCAATTTTTGGAGTTGTGTTTAGTGGGTTTGAAGCAAGTTACGTGTGAACTCATCTTTGGCCTATGATGCATTTTTCCACCCTCTCCATTGATCACCTCTCTCCATTTTAGGCAAATTGATTTGTGATCATCCACCTCCTTTTTGGTGTATCACCACTATAATTTTAGGCTTTATTTTCATTCACTCTCTCTCTCTCTCTGGTCCCTTGGAATATTAGGATAGGATTAGATAACTTTGACTACATTAGGAGTAGCTTGTGGCAGGTAGTTTAGGAGTAGGAACCAACCTTCTCTGGAGGGTTATCTCAAGCCCGCAAGTCCCACAACTTGAGAGGTAACCCAATGTTACACAAATTACACCAAATTCCCCATCCACATATCGTGCCATTCAAGGGTGCTGTAATTTTTTAAAATAGTTCTCGCACACTGACGGGGACTCAAAAAAAAGTTGAAATTTCATCTTTCAAGGGTGTTCTACTACAGAGTTGAATTGAAGATCATTTGTAGGTGTGTAGTTCAATCATTTGCAACAGACTCCATTTTAACAGGTTGGTGTGTTCTTGTTAAAATATCAGCTTTTGGAAGCATATAAAGCACTTCTCGATGACTACATATATTCAATAACCATTCTTTGAAGTTCTGAGACCTTTCTCTCATCCATTTCCATCCATTTTCATTCATCTCTCTTTCCACGTCTTTCATTTTCTTCCATCCTATGAAGTTGTATAATCATGGCATCATTCCCACAGTGGAATTCATACTTGTGGCAAAGTAATCAGCCTTCAATGTGCTTCACAACTCCTCCAGATCAGCATTATGACCAAATTCATAACCACTATGCTTATTCATTTGAGTAATGTCAAAACCAATTTGACTATGGAGCTTATCAAGAACAAGGCTATGCATATGATGACAACAGCTTTGGAGAATGTTGATCTTCCTGGAGAAAATTCAAAGAATAGAGCTAGAATGGTTTAATCAAGGGCTACAACATAGATGAAAGCATTCAAAATCGGTTGCAGGGCACCTTGTCCATGGGAAGGCCCTTTTCCAAGACACTTTATCTCACAAGAGAAGCTTGATTTCATGGTTGAGATGCTGCCACAACTTGCACAATGGACTAAGGATATAGGAGCATATGAGAAAAATGCAAGACAACCTTGCGCAATAGGTAAATCAATCACAAGCTCCTTGTTCTTCTTTTTCTCCATCCGAAGCTTTACCATCTCAAGCAGTGATCAAAATTCAAGCCCGTTGTATGCTACCCCAAGTGTTGATTTCCCTTCCCCATCCTCTAATCTACCATCTAATCTCATATTATCTACCATTTTCCCTTCCAAATAGTCATCCCCTCCATACAAACAAGAAGTTATGTCCTTCCCACCACTAAAAATGAAAGCAAAATTGGTTATAACCCAACCCATCCCTCCTCTCGATGTTTCAAGTTCATCCCGGGAAGAAAATAGTTAAAAAAATAGCTAAAGGTAACAACAAGAAGAGCCCAATCAGCAAGAAATGAAAGAAGATTTGAAGATATGGACTCTCAAATTTGGGTTTCAAAATATTCCCTAGTGAAGCCAAGAGAGGAAGCCAAAGTGGAAGAGCAACTGGTGGTCAAGTCTAATTTTGTAACAGCTGTGAAGCAACAAAAGGAGGATCCCAATGAAGAGTATATGGCACAGAATTTGAGAAGTTTGGCTCTGAGATTTGGAATTCATAAAATCCCCATGATGGCAAAATAGACAGAAGAAGTAAAGGTTAGGGAACAATAAATCAAGGCTAATTTTGAAGCCAATGTTGTAGTAGCGGACCAAGAGGAAGAGAGTGATGATCAACATTCCATTTGCTCATAGTGTAGTGTCCACATTGGCACTATCTTTTGGGAGGTTGTTGATCATACACCCATTACAAAATCAAAGGAGGAGGATGAAGAACAATCAGCTCCTAGTTTCACCGAAGAGGAGCATTTGGAGGAGACAAAATAAGGGTTATAGCTACTTGATGAAGAAAGCATCATTGAATTTTTTTGTTTTCATTTAAACAACTTGATTTGATTAATGAATCCATAATGGAGGGAAGTGTTAAGGAAGACCATGTTGCCCCAAATAGTCCTCTAGAGCATCCTACTAAAGAGTTTGATCTATCAAACTTCATGATGGAGGAAGGAGAGGGTACTCAAGACCCATTTGGTCTTCAAGTAGTAAATGAGGAATTCCCAAAGAAGCAAGGTGTTGTAGCTGATTACATTAATGTACGGGTAACCTCCTTAGATGTTGCAATCACTAACATTGAGCTGCAAATTGAAGAGGAGTTCCATGTTGCCAAGGAGGAAGGAAAAGGATAGGAAAATCTCATCTCTTCCATACCACTCACTCAAGGAGGACATCAGTTGTATGTAGATGTGCAAGAAGAAGAAGATAAAGCTGCAGACAATACCCTTTTTCAGGAAAGTCTATAGGAAGACTCCATTTTTGGAGTTAAGCTTCGAGGAATGAGCACATTTAAAGAACTAGACAGATTCCTATCGTGTACTTGGCTTCATTTGAGTCAAGGAGAATCCATGGATAGTCATGTTTACTTCGAGCATGAGGATGAGCCATAAAGTACCGAGGATCAACAACAATGCCTCTTGGAGCCAAGTGAGCAGCAGATTGAAGAGTTATCTTTTTTGTTTCAGTGTTGATACCTTCATGGAGGGAGTGGAGAATCAATTTGCAGCCAATCTTTCACTCCTATTTTCAACTGAGTCTAATGTCAAATCATTTGCATGGCAGCCAATTGTGAGGAAGGGAAGTTATTTATCATCACCGGTGGCAGGTTTTGTTTGAATTTTCCCATTTCTTTGGTTAGTATAGGAGTAGCGATAGGTTTTTTTCAGCGAAGAAGTGCTTGTGCACACTCTACATGTATTGCTTAAGGAATGTATGATTTTTCTATTTGTATATAGTTTTTATGTTATTTCTCTAGCCAATACAATGCTTCATACCTCCACTTGTTGTAGTAGGGAATTCATAGTTACATGTAAAAGTTGTAATCTCAAATCAAAACAAATGCAAAGAAACTAAAATCCATAAAAGAGGAGGTTTTAATGATTCTCTCCAAAGACAACTGCAGCAAGCCCCATGACCAAACAAGCAATCAAGAGTTTAGTCGGTAACCCAAGTCAAAAATCAGCTCTAGCCTCCAACAAAGCACACAAGTCAAAGCATGCTTGAAATGGCACATTCAGAAGATGGAAGAAATGTAGATTTTAATAGAGTTCAATGATGTTCAAAATTGGCAGGTGACTGCCACTCAACCTCACAGATCGCAGTTGTTGTGAAGGAGTGAAATCTAGTTTTAAAATAATTTTCCACTCTCGCAAAACAAATTTCAAGACTTTCTATCGAAGGCAATTCAAGATCCGAATAAGCAATATTCCGAACATTGTGGGTTCAAATTTTTATAGTTCAAACCATTTCATATTGATCATGCGAGACTCCATTCCCAATGGATTGCTACATGCAACCGGTCATTCCATTTAGCGGTAAATGGCCCCGTGAGTTGCCACATTGTTATCCAATTTCACTACCTTAGTGAAATTGAACAACGGGCAAGCTTGCACTGTGACAATTTGGTTAAAGGGGCCCACTTGGTAAGGAATGATAAGTCCGGAAATTTTTCTATGGGCATCTCTAATCACTACATAGGCTCTCGATCAACAAGAGATCCGAATTGTGTTAGGGAAGTGGAATGGTTGGAAGAGGTTACCTTTTCGGTCTTGAAAGACCCGTGAGTTGGTGGTCAAATTACTAAGGGCTCTTGAGCTCACATTTTGCATTAGCAAGCTATCTAGAACCGAGTTATCTAGGAGGTAGGTGATTTTCTCATATCAACCAACGAGCTTCTCCTTAGGGAGACCAAGTCACTAGGATGACATTGATTGCAGAGTTCCATAACATATGGGACCGAGCCATTCTCTTTCAAGAAAGCTCGATTCAATGGTTTTGCCAGCAAGTTGAAGCGAAGTGAATGTATTATTCAAAGAAGGAGCTAAGCTCATAAGGTAAAGAGTGGGCTCGGTGTGATT
Organism: Taxus wallichiana var. yunnanensis; assembly: GCA_018340775.1. NCBI lineage: Eukaryota > Viridiplantae > Streptophyta > Pinopsida > Cupressales > Taxaceae > Taxus > Taxus wallichiana. The sequence continues at coordinate 291,866,555 of CM031238.1, forward strand.
CGGACCGAGTCCCGCATTTCTACCAAGTGAGTTATTGTTATAGAAAAGACGAGCCAAAAATTGAGCTATATATTATGGAAAGGGCCAAGTTGCTGCAGCAGTGGGACCAAGCTCATATGATGGAACAATGAACTAGCTTAGTCGATTTTCATTCGGGCCTCGAGTGGGTGAACGAAGCCATTTTAGGAGCAGGCCAAAGTTGTTTTAGCAATGAAATTTTTTTTTCTCGATGGCAAGCCCACATCCACAGGGAAAAAGAGCTATGCATAGACTAGATTACTCATGATGCAAAGCGAGCCATTTTTTTCAAGCTATTAAATCTGCGGTGAGCTCCTTGAGCCAATTCGACTCAACAAAGAGCAAAGAACATGATATACGGGTTGAGCTACTTCAAACAACCATGACAGAGTTGAGGCCGACGGGCCGGAGTGTTGATTATATTCCATACAAAAATTTCCACCCCTTTCTAAGGATTATCGGTCTCGAGTGGTAGGATGCAAAGTGAGCTCCACACGTAGCAACTTGAGCTCCCATTTGATAATCGGCAAGCGAGTGATGAAGAAGGAGGCATGGCCGAGCTCGATTGAGAGAGACAAGATGAGCTACGTCAAGCAAGCACAAAAGTAATGACGGGATGGTAGATCGAGTCGTTGCAATGTAGAGATGGCCAACTCAAAGAATAGTCAAGGATCGAATTCTGCATGGTAAAGGCAAGACAAGGAGCTCATGACCAAGCTACGAATGCATTGGATCGAGCTCGGTGGAGGACTTAGCCAAATCACGACAAGGGGAAGAAAATCACTCGGCCGATCCATCAACGATTCAGAGAATGTGATGTCGGGGTTGTGGAAAAAGTTGGCCCAAATGACCCCGAGACATGCGTGCGGCTCGGGCCCCAAATCTCCGCACGATAAAGATCTCAAGTGACCCTTGTGGGCGATGCGGATGGAGGAGGCCCGAGTGGCCCAAGGGACGAGCATGTGTCATAGAGCTTATATTTCCACATCCCATACATTGCGATCATTGTCTCGGTCAACGGCCCAAGAAATTCAACTTGCGGGGCGGAATAGCCATGCGGACGCGAGGAGTATGCAAGCCCCAAGATTTGTAGGTAAAGTGGAAAAAGTTGGCCCAAATGGCCATGGGATGTGCGGGCTTGTGTAACCTGATTTTACCGATGAGAAATGGAGTGTGAGTGAGCAAAATTCAATGGCCCGGTCGGTGGTGGTGCAGGGAAGTTCATGCGAAGCAAAGGAGAATGAAGGCTGTCATGTGGGAGGATCAGGTCGAGTTGACACGAAGGCCCGAAACAGAGAGTTCGCCACAAATAACTCAAGCCCGCAAAACATTGGGATAGGTGGTGGATGACCCAAGGTGTGGCCAATTTGGGTGATGCGAGAATATCAAGGCAAGGAAGGCCCATGTGCATTTGGGCCACTTGTGCATGGAGGACTCGAAATGTCCGCGTAACAAAGCGGTCGGCAATATGGAGAAGGAACGACTCGCCAACATGGAAGAGTGGAGCTCGAGGGAGATGACTCGGCACATATTTATTTATTTATTTAGATATTAATGTCCGTAAGGCCAAGAATGGCCTATGGGACAGAAAAATACAAACCAAGAACCAAAACATAAAGGGAGTGTCAAAACATCTCCAGAAACAGAAATAAGGAAACAACAAATCAACCGCTAGAAGGTTGCAGATCGTGAAACCAATAGAAAGTGTGTTGTCTAACACATCTGGACCAGGTTGTCTGCATATGAGATCTCTTAAGATTCCTGAAATCAGTAATGTGGAAGTAAGAACTGATATTTCTGTACTCATTTGTATTTGAGGACTGCAATTTGAGTGTTCTTTCCCGAATTTGAAGTATTTCACGAATAAATAAAGCTAAGCATTTCTGATCTTCATATCGAATGAGACTCCTTAAAGACCCATTGGAATCTCTGAAAAGACAATGATATCTCCCACAGATTTCATAATAGATGGGACACTTGAATATAAAATGCTCTTCACTTTCAGGTTCTAGAAAACACAACTGACAAATCCGCTCATGTTGTGGAAGGCTATGATCAGATTCCATCCGAAGAGGGTGAGAGAAAATGCGAAATTGAGCTAAAGGGATCCTTAGGCATGAAGGCAAAAACATCTTCATGTATTCTGGAATTTTGTTTTGATCTTCATGGAAGTAGGAATAAAATTGAAAATAGTGAAGAAGCTTTGGTTTCAAAGGCTCTTTTGGAGAAAACCATGTAACTTTCAAATAAGACTTAGTGAGCTCCTCTCGTATACCCTTGTTAACTTCATGTTTAGTGAGTTGAGGAGCATTAATAGAAAACCCAAGAGGAGGGAGTCTATCAATATCAATATTTAGCTTCTGAAGGAGAGTAGTAATCCTTGCATACCAACAAGATTTGCAACCCTTTTTGGCAAGTTGTACAGAAGATTGAAGTGCCAAATATGGATACTTGTTTTGACCAGAAAATGAATCGCCATGCATCGAAGCCTATGCAACATAGTGATAACATTGAAAATCAAAGAGATAAAGAGAGGACATACCCCAAACTCAACGCAAGAATAATTGAGTGAGGAACTGTTCTTTTGGCTTGGATATTCTTTGATAACATGGAAATGAAAACTCTTTCCATACGATTGAAATCATTTTGTCTCAAATATGGACCCCAAACATCACATCCGTATAAAAGTGTTGGTGTAACCAATGTATGAAAAAGCTGAATCTTCGTCTGAATATCTTGAAATTGGAGCTGAAAACATTGTCTTTCCAAGACCATCAATGTTGCATACCCTTTGCTCAGTCTTGCTTCTATTGCCGAACAAAGCTAAAAGGTGGACTAGAGAAAACCACACCCAAGTAGGTGTAAGAGTACACCACCTCAACTTGTTTTCCTTTGTACAAAAAATTCATTATAGATGCTACTTTCTTGGTTGTATTAAATGCCATGAGTTTTGTCTTGGCAAGATTTACTTCCAGGCCTTTCTTATCACAAAAATCGCTCAATGCATCAAGCTGATTTTGAAGCCTTGTAATTGTGTGTGAAAGCAAAATAATGTCGTCTGCAAATAATAAAATAGCAATGTAGATCCCAAGGAGGCTACAACCATTCATGGTACCTAATTCTGTGGAGATAAGATCCTCTAATTCATCAATATAGAGCCCAAAAAGTGTAGGTGATAGTGGACAACCTTGTTTCACACCTATGTTACTATGAATGTCATTAGTAGTGCCCAATTTGGTACGAATATGCCCAAAAAATTTCTCATATAAAGTCATGACAAGAGAAATTACCATGTCAGGAAGACCCAAATCTTTTAGCCTCTGAATCAAAAGATGTCTTGGTACTATATCAAATGCCTTATGGAAGTCCACAAAACAACAATATACCTTCTATTTTTAGCCTTTGCTTCCTCTATAATGGCAACCAAAGTGAATATGTGATCATTAGTTCGGTGATTCCTCCTAAAACCTGCTTGACCTTTTGCCCTGATCCGTTTCTTTTCTGCCCATTGTGAGATATAATCATCAAGTACTGTAGCAAAAAGCTTAGCCAAAGTATGCCCAATCATGATGGTACGATAGTTCTCTAGTTTAAGAGAATCTCCAGATTTGAAGATGGGATGAATAATATGGGAAGTCCAAGAGGGAGGAAGACCATGAGGAACAATAAAATTAAAAAGATTGGAAATATGGACAACAAGAACAATTGGACTATGATGGAAGAATTCAGCTTTTAAATTTTCCACATCTTGGGCTTTATTGGAATTGAGTTTATAGATGGCTTTAAGAACCATCTTATCGGTGAAGAAATGACACTTGGGCGGTCTAGGATTCAAATGAATGGAGGGCTGATTGGGAGCATCATAGAGAGAGGTAGCATAGGTAAACCAGGTATGTGGGTCGTAATGGCACAAGTAGATTTTTTGGGTAAAAATGATCTCCATAAAGACTTGGGATTAAACCGGATTTGGTATATGGTAGCTCTTTGTTTATCATACAAGTATTGTCATTTTTTCCTTCTAAGAATGATTCTATAAAGCTTTTGGGCCAGCTTGGCTTTAGAGGGAGTTTCGGTCATAATACGTTTGGTTAACTTGTGAACATTTTTACAATCCACATCGTACCAAGAATTTCGCGGGCAATGACCATGGGTATGGAGCCGAGAAGTATGATTGGAGTGGGGGAAAGCCTTAAATGCCACATCCATAATTACCCATGATAGTCTAGTAGCCCTCTCAACTGGATCTAAGATATCATAAATGTTCATGAGATCGGTTTTGAGGATATTAGTGTAGCTCTCATCATATGCATGGTCAAAATGGATAGTAGTACGTTTTTGTGAGAGTACATGGGAGGATGTTGCAATAGGTGTGGCAAGAGGCATACGAAAAGAGAGAATGGCATGATCAGTGAGAGGTGGGGGAGAAGTCAAAATCTGGAGATCATATATACTCAAAGAAAAAGATTTGCAGGATATAACATAGTCTACAACACTAGCTCCACCAGAATAAGGGAAGCAAGTAAAGCCTTTGGAATTAGGGAAGTGTTCCGTACCATTCAAGATAGCAAGATCATGAGATTCACCCAATTTGATTAGGTGTTGTCCATAAGCATTCACCGTAGAGTCTGCAGAATAACGTTGAAGCCCTGATTCATGTTGATCCACTTCATAAATCATCAATGGGTCATTGTGAAGATCATGATTAGCACACTGAAGGTGGCCAATCTGGGCATTGAAGTCACCGAGAAGAAGAACCTCACCAAAAGCAGAGTATTTTGTTATTTCTGGTTGTAAGTCTACAAAGGGAGATTCACCATCAAGAGCTGGAGCATAATTTGAATATTGTGGGGGGAAGTAACACGCAACAATATACGATTTTGCAAAGGAGGTCTTCTTTTAAGTGATATCCATAGAACCTTGCAAATTCATCAGATCCTTCAAATTGAATAGAGGAATGGAGATGATCTCTATAAAGGCAAGCAACTCCACCAGAACCTTTTGTGCCATGTCGAAGTTGTGGTCTGTGAACACTAATCCATGAGTATCCTGCATATGAGGGTAGAGGTTTCTCCTTGGTTTCATGAGTTTCCATGAGAAAAATGACATCTGAGTTAAGAATCACATCTTCAGAAGACCCTGGGGCAAAAAAGATAGAACCTCCACAATTCCAAACTGCAATTGTAATTGAGGTTGTAGACCATGTTTCAGAGCTCTGGCGTCATGTAGAAATAGGCCAAGGTTTAGTCCACCAATCAGGAGGAGAATCCTTGATCCAAGCCCTTCCATTACGGATTACAGCCCATTTCCCTTGCTTTCTGGCATCAATAACTTTCTTCCTACTTTCTTTTACCTCTTCCTGTTGCATCTTAGTTAAATCCTCATCTAGATAAATTTTGTCAACACGATCAAACAATTTTTTCTTTGATCTAAGTACCTCCAATCTATCTTGTGATGTGCGAAAGCGAATAACTAAAGAGTCATCTTGATTGAACCAAGCTCTATCTGGTGATATAGTAGGCAGTCCTAAATCATTAGTAATGAAGTTGGACGTTGTTTGGATGGCATTTTCTTGGTTGGTTAATCCTTTGACTCGCAGATTAAGGGCTTTGGCTTGTCTTTGTCTATCTTCTTCAAACTTTGCTTGAATTACAACTTCAACCAACGGAGCTGGTTTCTTACTGTTTTTGACAACCTGAACCCATTCGTTTGGATTTATAGAATCCACTTTGGTAGCTAAATCTTTTTGTTCTTCTCTATTAACCACAAGTTCAGCGCGAAGAAGGGCAAGCTCTTCTTGATTGTTGTTGCTAATGGAGTTTAAGGTTGAAGAGGATTTCAATTCTACCAAGGAGGATTCCAGAGTGCTGATATGCCCAGCCTGTGCAGTAATCAATTTATTTTGTTCCATGACCACTGAAGATAACTCCAACAATTGTTGTTTGAGAGCCTGCAATTGCTCCTCAAGGATTGTTACTCTATCAATGGGAGAGCTGGTCATGTTTTGTGGAGATGCATTCAAATTAATTACTCGTGTCTCCTCTTTTGTTGAAGGTTCTGTCATTGTAAATTACTTGAGAAATTTTTGTCAAACAGTTGGCATGTAAACTGTGTGTTCCTGTTACTGATCTGACCCTGTTCCTGTACCTATTGCTGCACTGTGTATGTCCTTGTACCTGTGAAAAAGATGCTCCTGCACCTGTCCCTGACCTGTGAAACCCTACGAACAGTTAAGGTATTTTGTCAAACAGTTGGAAGGCAAATAAAAGACTAGAAACCCCACACACAATTCGGGAACATTCAGATACAGACAGAGCACTATTTTTTTAGCAAAGCTCCGACCCTGTATTCGCTGCAACTATCCGATTTCTGCTAAATTTACAGAAATATAAATAAAAATGAAAGTTTCACAATAAATTTCTGCTGAAACATGCAGATGGGCCCGGTTTCCTGTGCGGCTATGAATAGTCTGTAGTCTATTGGTCCCACTGTTGCCCACCGCCTAGATCCTAGAGGAGATTACATAGAAAGCAAAGCAGGAAGGAGAAGACATGCAGAGCTAGTTAGTGTTGGTGCATACATGCCAAAGATAAAGTTCTATGAAATTTACTAATGTGAAGGAGGAGCCATATCGATCGAGATGGCTATGTTTAATGCCAAACAACAAAACATCAACCCTTCCCTTCAAAGCAAAATAAATGAAATGGTAAGCCCTCAGTGCCAAATACATTTTAAAATGCCCAAATCATTTTAAACCATGCACAAAAATTTAGAAGAAAGGGAAAAATATTTAAATGATATTTCCAACCAAATATTAATTGACGGTCCTATGAAGGCCAAGAAGTCCCCTGGAAATCTCAAAACAGCCACATGTTCTCAGAAGTTCATATCTTCAGCAATTCTCAACAAAATCATGCATATGAATACTCGTTGGAATTGTGGCTCCGAGTATATCATACACAAGAATCAAGAAATTCAGGAATTAATGAAGATTTGATAGAGAATTTCATGGAAAATGGACCAGGTTCAGAACAATGATTTTATTAGTGGTTGGAAGTGCAATTAAGAGGCATGGGCAGACATTTTTCATTGTTGCAAGTCATGGGACAATATGGGGTTCCTTCTATAGGTCATGTATCATCATTTGGGCACATTTATGACATCTTGCAAGTAGCTAAAAGGAAAATTTCAGGATTGCAATTCTCTCTCTCCTTCTCATTCTATAAATTGTAATCTTGGGCTCATTTGTGAAGGGAGTTGGTCATTTTCTCTCCCACCCCTCTCTCTTTCTTCTCTGCTAGGGTTGAATGTGGAGCTTAAGCCTCCTTTCCAAGCTTGTAATGGCATTTTCTTTCCTCTTTCCCACTAATGATGTACTATGTAAATTCATGGAGCAATAAAATTTGTTTTGTGATGCATCTTGTCCATCCTTCGCATATTTTATTGTCTCTTCTTGCCTCTCACCATTACAGGGTATACTATGCATATCTCTTGATGTCTATTGCAAGTTTTGGGAGTTGTGTTTAGTGGGTTTGAAGTGGTGTTCTGTGTGAACTCATCTTTGGCCTATGATGTATTTTTTTCACCCTCTCCATTTCAGGCAGTTGGATTTGTGATCAGCCACCTCCTTTTCTGGTGTATCACCATTGTTAGTGTAGACTTTATTTTCATGCACTCTCTCTCTCTCTCTCTTTGGTCCCTTGGAATATTAGGATAGGATTAGATAGTTTTTCCTGCATTGAGAGTAGCTTGTGGCAAGTAGTTTAGGAGCAGGAACCAACCTTCTCTATAGGTTTATCTTGAGCCCGTAAGTCCCACAACTTGAGAGGTAACCCAATGTTACAAAAATTACACCAAATTCCCCATCCACATATCAGGCCATTTGGGGGTGTTGTAATTCCATGATAACTATAGTTAAAGTCATAATAGGTTTTACTTATCTCAATCTTCGAATTCTCCCCGAACAAATTCTAAAATAGTTGTGGTCTTCAAGGACAACTTTCTCAAAGTAAATATTGATAAGAGGGTCATGGAGTTGATGGGTTTTATCTTCATTAGGCTAAAAATAGGAAAATTTTGGACTTCGTCCTTGAAAATTCAAAATTTAGTGGACATGACTCATCACCGCTTTCCCCTTCTCGGTTCTCTCTCACATGGATTCGTGAATCACACGCGCTTTCAAGACATTAGAGGATCACTTGTATAATATTATAAATTTTGTTAGTAAATTGTTCAATCATGAGCCCAACGGCACCATCAAAGTTGCCAATGCCCAGATTGGATGCTTTGCAGACTCCAATTTCACTATATGGGGATCATATCGAAGCAACCAAGAAAGAAAAATATTACAAAACCCTACTAAAAAAATTGGAACTGAAGGGTTTAATGCATGAAGATGTTTTTGTACTTCTACCCTCCAAAAATGAATTTATAGTTGCAAAACATATAAATCATCTTCATAGAGTCATCAAATTACACGTACATTCAAAAGTCTAAATTTTGTGAGCCATTACATGTACATTAAAGGTCTAAAGTATAAAATCATCTTCATAGATTCATCATCCCTATTAAAAAAGAAGCAGTATAAGATAAGGTTACATTTCTTGAAAATTGATGACAATCCTTAGGGATAGATGTAGGTAGTGATTTTAGAAACCTAGATACAAGACCCGCTAAATATTGAGTGACTTAAGGACAAGTACTAGTTTAAAAATTTTAAGATCATTTCTAGGATCCCATCAAAGACATATGAAGGTGATTAGAAAGATGGAAAGTAAATACAGTTGTCTCAGTTGATGATAGTCTAAAGTCCAAGCCAATGAGAGCTAGAAAGGAGGATTTTATTTCAATCTTGAAAATTAAGACTTGTACTTTGAATTAAGCTTTCAAATTTGGTACATAACATCTAATAAGAATGAGGAAGGTGATTTTGAAGTTTTTACGGATTGAAAACCATTCAAGAAGCCCCAAGTTTTACCAAGAGGTGTACGAGACCTTGTGAAGTGTAGAGAGGCCTAAATTAATAACTAGAAGATTGAGTTTTGAAAGTTTTTTTGCAAAATAAGTCATCTTAAAACTTTGAACCTAAGAATAAAGGCCAAATGCTTCATTAGGAATGTGATTGGTTTTTTTGAAGAGTCCTTAAAACAAAAGTTAAGGTTGAAAAATAAGGAAAACAGGCTACTAAAGCAAGATTGGCTAGTGAAGGAGAAGGAGTTGAAAGAGTGAGTTAATTTGAGAGTTGAGGGATAAGGTTTGGTAATAACACCCATAATGCTAGGTGAAAGATGGAAAAGAATGTCCAAAATAACATCCTAAAAAGCCTTGCAAAATAAATAAAACATAAAAATTACCAAAATATCAAGTGGGTTGTAGAAGAAATCACAAAAATTTCTCAAAAAGTCATTCAAGAGGTACAGTCGGAAGTTGAGGGGGCATCAACAAGTCAAAGTAAAAAATGTCAGGTGTAAATGACGTGTAAAACCTTGACCTTAAATAGAAAAGGGTGAATTAATTACCACGTATGTGACACATGTGGGTAGGTGGAATTTAATATGCTTGACTTGACATTGAACTTGGCTTTCCTTTTACACTGTGTCGTTTTGGAAGTCAATGTTGATATTGCATGTAATTTGCTATGTCAAACCCGAAACCTGAATTGGTCTAAGTTTCTTTGCATTTTGGGTTTCGAGACTCAAGTTGCGGTTGCATGCAAATTGAAAATTGGGTTCAAACCCAAAAAGGTCTTATGTGGTCGGAAGTCATGTTTAGGGATTGGCTTGCAATTTGCATGCAAATTGCAAGTCGGGTTCAAACCCAAAATGCACTTGGGAGTCGAGAGTTGGGTTTCGGGTTTTATCTTGCAATTCACATGAAAATTGCAAGTTGAAAGTTGAATTTTGATATGGTTTGATTTCCTTTGCATTTCGGGTTTCGTGACTCAAGAAATAGTTTTCATGCAATTTGCAAGTTGATTTCTGAAAACCAAAATTTGAAATGCATAAAAAAATTCAATACATAGGAAATTTTCTCAAATAATTTCATGAAAAAATAACACTTGATAAAAGGAATTTTTGCAAGGAATTGTTTCAAAAAAGAAGCAAACTTGGCAAGGGGAACTTGAAATGTTAACACAAACACTAACCCTTTTGCTAGGTCTTCTGCCCATGGTTAGGGTTTGAGTTTGATTAATCTTATTTAGATATTTTGGGATTGTGTGACACTTAGGGTTTGAAAATGACACACATTTCTAGGAAACAAAAGGGTATATAAAGTTACAAATCACAAATTTGAGTAGGTACAAATTTGTACAACACGTCCAAGGTTATACGAGACAATCTTGGTAGAGTTGTATGGTTTCAAACTATAGCATTTTCTAGTTACAAATCTCAAAATCAAGCATCTTCAAATTCAATACTCCCAAATTCTACAAACATTCCACCCGAGATCTCATGTATCACTATGCATAGCTAAGTGTATCTCTCCTCTTATGTTTTTGAGCTTATAACATATCTTTATCACTAGTTGCAAGTATTAATGTGTTGTTATGATATTGCATAATTAATGTTGGAAATTAATTAATCAAAATAACCCCATGTACAAAAAAACTCACATCCTTTTAATTTTTTGTGCATTTCCATAACATTGTAATATCAATTAAGGTCTAAGCATGTAGAGAGATATGCCCTTTCCACAAGTAATAGGTGATGGACTTGGAATGAGAATTTTTATGTGATACATAGGAATCCATGATGATAATTCATGACTGTATGCATATCTTACAATGTACTAGTAGTGAGAGAGTGGGGTTGTGAGCATTTTCATTCAGATTTTGATTCAAATATGTCTTATCTGCTCTTGATATATATGGACATTTTATATTGAGGTTTTAGGAAAGCATGAATCCTAGTAGGTGGCCTCCTTTATTTTGTACTTGACTTAGATGTATTAGAAACTTGAGTTATACATGGATATATGTGATTGATCTTTATTTGGAATTGATAGTTTCATATATATGGTTTTAATTTATTGTTCCTTTCGTTTATGTTAGGGGTTTGTTATTGATGAGGATTTTTATATGCTTGAAATTCTATATTACTCGATGAGTTCACATGATTTCATTTGTAAATGTGATTTGATTTCACCTTGTAGGGTATATCTTGGACCATAAGCCCATAATGAGCTTGTTGACTTAGTGTTTGATGTTAAACATATCTTAGCACATTGATCAATTATGTTATCTCATTACGATGTTTCATTAGGTGTTGTCTAATATGTGCAAGTTTTTCGAACACATATTGTCTATCTACACATTCCCCCTTTATTAGCTTCACATGAACTAACAATTCAAAACCGTTCACAACATTTTCATTATAAGGCACACTATTAGTAAGAGAAACAAAAACTTTAGAAATATTTAGGAGTTATCGAATAAACCCATTAGGCCACCTAACACTCTTAATTGTGGATTTAGATCTAATTACATTGGGTGACATGAAATATGCATAACATGTAGAGGATCATGGTTTAAACAAGACGTCGATAATGTAACACACGGAGTATGTAAGGCTAACAATTTGGAACAAATAAAAGTGAACAAGCCCTAGAAAAATACAACCTACACCAATTGAAGCAATATATAACCCTAGTATGATGTAAACCATGCAAATGAATTCACCAAAAAAATTAGTTTTGTATTAATAATACAATACATCTACCCACAAAAAATGTAATCAAATTTAATCCGTCTTTTAAAAGTAAAATCAAACATAATTTCATAAATTATTTCCATGATAAGAAATGACAAGAGCCGATTTGAGAAGAATATCTAGTGTCACAAAAATATGGAAATAGTTGCTATGTAACACCCTGATTTTTGTAAGTTATCTTGGTGATTATTTTTCATAATGTTGTAACTGCTGAAATGAAGGCAAACATGTTAAGATATATTTTTGATCTTAAGGGAATGTGTTGCTAATCTGGATTCTTGCATACTGTAATTTGTTTACATGGGACAACAGTTATTATCGCTTGTATGTTTGCTGATGTGACGAAAAATTTTTGTATGCTTGCTTGAACTCTATTTGCTGATTGACAGCACACCTTGAATCAATTCCATTGATCCAAGGTATGTTGTGGCCTTCTTGTAATCGCTTTGTCGATTTACTCTTAAACCAGACTGAAGGTTGATATAAATGTGCAACACCTGATTTCAGGTATGAATAGCTGGCACGTAGATGCCAACGGAAAAGGTTCGATTCCCGAACCATGCACTATTGAAACATGAGACCTCGTAAGGTGATAAATGCCTGGATGCGGGTGGCTCAGGCATGTTTAACGTGGGACGAAACGTCCTGCACAACACTGAATTTTGATGACAGTCGGAAGGACTTGTTTGGAAGTTGATTAATTAGGTGTTAGGGGGAATTAGATCCTAATCTACTCCTAAGTTCTACCTTACATCCTAAACTACTATCCTAAGTGGATTTTTAAATTCTAAATGGTGAAAATAGACCTAAGTTCTATTAACCTAAGAACTAGGCGATGACCTAGGTTTGAACACTATTTTAATCCTAAACTAATCCTAACCTAAGGAAGGAGACGCACAGACCCATGGGAAAGGATAAGGATGGAAGGAAATTTAATGGCATTGAATGAAGTTCCTTACGTGGACAAAGTGCACGATTTGGAAACAGGGGAAAAGCTAGAGGTATCTAGTTAGTTATGGAACTAAACTCTGTTTGCATGCAAAAATTTGAATTTGGAAGTTCGCCAACCCAAGTCGGCGGTGGCGTGAGGAAATAGAAAAAGGTAGAGCCTTTAATGCATTCAATTTTCTTGGTCATCGTGACCAGCCCACCTTGGAAAGAGTATGGAGGAATTTTTTTGGTTGTTTATTGTGTTGTTCAGATTTTTGGGAAGTTGCTCTGCATTTGGTTTTTCTTGGTTCAGTTGAACCAGTTGTGATTGGTTGCTATCTCTGTTTCTTGGGAAATTGAAGGCTATTTTTGAGCCTGTAGCAGAAGGTGATTGTTGGGAAACTTGTCGCTGTCACCGTGGAAGGAAATACCTTCTGTAGACGTGGTTTTCTTCGAGCATTCGAGGAAGAATACCAGGCATGTTAAGCCCTTCTCTTTAAAACTCTTGCTTTTCTTAAACGTCTCATTAAAACAACCCTGCTCTTCTGATGAAGGGGGTTTTGGGTTTATTTGATTGCTGTCATGACTGAGATGATTTGGGTTTAGTCGATTTTGTTGTCATGTTGGAAATGATTGGGTAGAATCGTTTTCTTCTTGTTGTGATTTGAACTGTCTTTGTATATATATTTGAGTTGGAAATACCGCCATGTTGTGTTGGTTTGTTTGACAAGAATGGGGAATGTCATCACCAATCCAAAGACTATGATAATTCTTCACCGAGAACTCCTCATGTTATGATTATTTACTAATGCACATGCCTTTAGTTTGGTGGATGTAATCTGAAACAAAAAAACAACATAACACAAGAATACCATCGACTATGATAAGACAAATGATGACAAATCTGAAATAACGAAATAAATTATAATATTAACATGAAATTGTTACAATCTCACCCATGAGGTACTTCAAGTGTTATTGACTTCACTTTCCTTTCACCAAGACTATGGGAGGAACTTTACAATTACACCTCTTAATGGCTTCTTCAACACACCTTTAAACCGATGGCTTCCTTCGCACACTTCCTACAATATTTCTCACTACTTCTTTCTATGCTAAATGAGGGGGTGGCCTCTCTATTTATAGAACTTCCAGTTTATCCATCCTATCTCTAAGATAGGATAAGAAATCCACTCGACGAATCATATTCCATACCTTAACTCTTATCTATACATGTAAGCTTATCTCTTAAGATAAGATAAACCTTATCATTTTACATGGGTTCCACATTTTTAGAATTTTTACAAATAAAATACACAAAATATTTATGACCTCACTCTTGGTCCTTATTACCAATATAATATTTCTAATTCCTAATCATGTAGACCCTACTTCTCTAATTACCCAAACTTTGACATTTTAACATTACCGAACCACTTACAACAAATATTTACTTTTACAACATTCCTATTGTACCATGACTGCTCCACATTATTGGTGGCACCGCATCGACTTGTATTATCTTCTATCGACGCTACTAATAATTATACTTAACAACATACATTAATGAAATAGAAATTATGGAGGAAAATTTTAGTGTCGACATCTTCCCCCTTCCTAGCTTCTACTCCGTCCCTGAGTAGACTATTCTCAGTGCTTGGAAAATCTTCAACTTGTCGTGGTTGACCCATTTCGTAATGGGAGTGCCATCTAATTCCTCCAAATGGACGCGTACCATTTTCATGCACAATCTGCTATTTTGTAGGGCCCCATCCATTTTGGAAGAAATTTTCTCTGCTTCTTTTTTTTTTTTGTATCTGAATCATATACTAAAACCAAGTCATTCACATGAAATGGAGACCACCAGATCTTTTGATCAAAGTATTCCTTCGCTTCATTTTCTTCTTATGGCTTGTATCCTTTGCTATTTCTCTCATTTCCTCCAAAGAAATGAAGATGTACCAACCTTTATTTTATCAATCACTTTCATCCATCCTTTCATTTTTCATAACTCTCACAAAGGGGAATATCAAACTCAATAGGAAGAACTGGATCAATGCTATATAGGCCAACCGAAATGGGGAGTATCCTGGCCGACTTTGATGTTGCCCTATATGCCCACAATGCCGCATGAATCCTTTTATCCCATTTATGTACCGCAAGGCCGCATCTTTTGCTAGAATTTGACACAAAGACAAAATTTGTTCATTCCACTTGTCCATTTGTGCTTGGCTTGTATGTTGTTGCCTTCCGTGCTTAATAGAAAACTTATTGACTAGGGCTTCTACCACCTCATTAATGAAGTGGCTTCCTTGATCTGTTACAATTTCTAATGGACAACCAAATCAGTGACAATACGTTCATATATGAACCTTGCCACTTCATCCATGTAAGCCGCCTTCAATGGCCTAGCTTCAACCCACTTGGTTAAATAATCTATGGCAACTACAATATACTTATTTTGGCATGATGTAGTCGAAGTGGACCTACAATGTCTATTCCCCACTTTTCAAAGGGACCAAGGGGAAGAATAGGACATAATGGAGCTAATGAAGTCTTACGCTTACCATGTGTTTGACAAATATCACATGTCTTACAATAATTATAACAATATTTGAAAAGAGTGGGCCAAAGTGATAACTCGCATCCAAGATCCTTCTTCTTGTAAGTTGTCTAGAGAAGTGCCCTCCACATGTACCATTGTGGAATTCTTCTAGTAGTTCCTTCCCTTGATCACGTCCAATTTCCCTCTTGATCGTCCCATCGTGTCCTATTCAAATAATACTCCATGCGGAATAGAATATGGACGACTAGCTTGAGTAATCTTTCTCTTAGTCTTTGCATTGGCACCATCAAGAAACTTGAATTCATTCGATAATTCTAAATATATATCTATTCACTAGGGACTGTGTCAAGGGAGAACAATGCCAGCATCGGGAAAATCATCATCATCACAAGATGATCCTAAACCATCATAGGCTAGAGAGAGTGCATCTGCATTGACATGCTTCTTTCCCCGTCCTATCTATAATATAAAATTCAAATTCTTGTAGCAAAATTATCCATCTTCTATCATCCCCGATGGGTTAGGCTATTGACAATATATTTTAGAGCCTCGATGATCTCACAACTATAAATTTCTGCCCTAGCAAGTAATTTCTAAACTTCTTTACAAAGAAAAATGATAGCCAGAGCCTCTTTTTCAGATTCTGAGATAGTTTACCTCAAAGATCACTGCTCATTTATCTGTCGCCAAAGTAAATTGGATGTTCATTCCCATTTTCATCCTTTTGGCTCAAAGTACTTCCTAGTGCTGCATCTGAGGCATCAGTGTACACAATGAATGGCTTGCTCCAATCTAGATTCTTTAAAACAGTGAAGGCACGGTGGCTTCCTTCATTGTTGTCCAAAAGCTTCATGTGCCTTATTTCCTGGTTCATAAGTAACATCCTTCTTCAAGAACTGGGTTAGTGGTTGTGCAATCTTTGAGAAATTCTTGATGAACCTTCTATAGTAACCCACATGGCCTAAAAATGATCTCAACTTACTTCTATTCATAGGAAATGGTAAATCTTTGATTTTTGAAACTTTATCGGATCGGTGCACAATACCATCTCTCGGATACAACATGCCCTAACAAAACACCTTTAGAACATCCAAAGACACACTTTGTAGGGTTTAGTGAGGCTTGTGCTTCATCTAACCTTTGAAATGTTGTCTCCATCTGGTGCAGGTGGTCCAACTTGCTCCCATAGATGTAAAAATCATCCATAAATACTCTGATGAAGGTCCCAATGTAGGGTTCGAACACCCTATTCATCAAACGTTGGAATGTTGTTGGAGCATTACACAACCCAAAAGGCATAACTCTATAAGCAAACGTTCCCCAAGGAGTGGTGAACGTGGTCTTCAGCTGATCTTTCTCTGCTATACGAACTTGGTTGTAGCCGCTATATCCATCAAAGAAAACTATAGCACTCCCGCCACCTACTTCGGCCCAAGATCTGATCCAAAATGGAAGAGGGTAATGATCCTTCTTTGTTGCCTTATTGAGCTTCCCTGTAATCAACACAAATGCGTAGCTTCCCATTCTTTTTTATTGATATCACAATGGGAGAAACCCATTCTGAATTCTCCATAGCAAATATGAATCCTGCATCAAGCAACTTATCTATTTCTTCTTTTACGAGTCTTGGAAAAATTAGGATTCATTCTATATGGCATTTGTTTTATGGGCTTAGCACCATCTACCAGCTCAATACAATGTTCTACCCAACTTACTTGATGGAGTTCCTTGTAATCAAAAGTGAATAGGTGTATGTACCTTGAAAGAGCCGAGGTAGGATTCCTTCTCACTCTCCATCACAAAGATCACCAATATTTATTTGTTGGAGACGATCATCAACTTCTTCTTCGATAATTTTATGCGGTCATGAGTTGGTGTGATTGGTAGGATATCCATGACCGAAACATCCACCTCGCTTTCTTCATCTTCGATGTCCACTTCACTTTGGTACTAGAGTAATCGAGAGGATGTCCAAACATCGCCATCACTTGAATCCACGTGTTCTCGCTTTATGATGTTGAGGATCACGTTTATCTTCACCCTCTCTCTACCACGTCCAAGTGTCATGAAACCTTCATTCCGGTAGTTTCTTGCATGAACTCTCCTTAGCCATGGTCTTCCCAAAGAACATTGGAGTACGCAGCAAAGCATACCATTTTTCATCACCTCGAAAGTCTACCACACATACCACACCCATAACAGAGATATTGCCACATTTGAAACTACATCTTCTCGGTTTAGTTTTTCCTTTATTTAATGACCTTAACATAAGTGTCAAGGGCGATCAATTTTAAACCCAACATATTCATTACTGGAGCACTCGGTCATTACATTAATCGCAACACCTCCATAAACTAAGACATCATGAATCAAATACCATTACATAATACCTCACTTGTGAGCATAGGGATCCGCCTTTGCCTTTCTAAAACAGGGACTTCAACCTCCTTCCTTCTTCGAGCATTGAGTCCACCTCGCAACTCCCGCCTCTTCTCGTAAGACATAGCCAAGAGTTGACCATATGTAATATTTGCAGTGCCTTTGGACAAATCTTCCAAGATGG